>JAWNNL010000936.1:0-1466130 GCA_035045005.1 Liodrosophila aerea | reverse complement strand
ATAAATTCAAATAAAATAAAATAATATAATTATTATTTTATTTATATATTTTTTTTACATTATTTATACCACTTGCAAAATCTTCTATATAAAATTAAATTAAATAATATAATCATAATTTAATTTATATATTTTTTTCATATTATTTATGCCAATTAGTTATATTTTTATTTGTATTTTTTGTATTTTTTTTCACATTTTTTATTCTCACTTTATAAACTCTTCTTTAAGATCACAATTTCAGTGTATGCTTGACTCTCTCATAAATTTTCAATTTCAAACTACAAAATTGTCATATTAACCATGTTCTTTTCGCTGAGTGTATATGCCTTTGCCTTTGGGCGCTGCAGCTGGTCGCTGTGCTGGAAATGTCTTTCAATTTATAATGACGATGCTTCTCGGCGATTGCCACATTGGTATTAGTGTCTATCTATATGCGTGTGTGTGTGTGTGAGTGTGAGTTGCTGTCTGTTGCATTCGCAATGGCGCATTAGAAACGACCACGTTGTGTTGACTATGTAGCCAGACAGACAGACAGACAGACATCGATGGGTAGCAAAAAGCGAAATGCGGATATGCGTTGCGGGTTCGAGATGCGCATCGATGATTGCACCAGCTAAAAGACCTTAACCCAACCACGGTTTGGTGGGTAAACATTAAAAAGCACACGGCAGGCGATATCAAATGAATCTATATGTATGTGAGGCAACGTGCTTCAGTTTGCAGTTGCTATCTGCAATTGCTTTACCGTGTCGAAATCAAACAACATCCGATTTTTATCGTTGATCCCTGCAATGTTTTTTATACGCTTATAATAGTATAAAGAATGCTCTGTTACTGAGCGGAGTCTAGGGAATATTTAAGTGCAGTTTTAAACTGAAAGGCATAGTTTAAAAGAATGTCTGTCAAAATGCTCAATTTGTGTATATTTATAAGAGACTTGGTATGTGTTTAGTGATGTCAAAAGCTCGTATAAATATGAGTTACTAAAATTAAATAACAAAATTTTATAAAATGTATTAGCTTGCCCTCCTTACAGTCCAAATTAAAAGTATCATATTTTGCACATATACATGTTTCCTATGAAAACGGCAAGCAGCCCACAAAACATGGGATAATGGTACTACAATTGAGTAGTAAGACCTAAAGAATCTATAGAACCAGTAAGTAGTTTATGGCACACCACAACTTTTTACAGCAAACTGTTCTCTCTCGTCATTCGACTAAATCCACTAAAATTTATCGTCAGCTCAAGAAAATATATACGACAAAAATTAATGCCCTGCCTTGTAAGCCTACAAATTTCAGCAGCCAATAGCCTTGGTCTAATCTAATTAGATACCACAAAATTATAGCGAATTTATTGGGTCACTTTAGGGTGGCTTAAGCCACAGATTGTTTCAGCCTTCGAATCTGGCATTTATCTATATACGTCAGATTAATGTAAACAATGGCCAACTGCTTGGCTTTCGCATAGCTTATGCTTAGCCATATGTCCATACGATACATCACGAAGTAGCTCCCTCTATTGTTGTGCCAACAAATAGCGCAATTTTAAGTGCTTTATCGAACAGTTGAGCCAATCAATATGAGTGGGAAGGGGAGGGGGACTCTAATACATTTAGGCTGCTCATAATCACGCTCCGGCAAGCGAGACATCAATGTGAAGGACAGGAGAGGAGAGATATGTATTTGCTTTTGCTTTTGGCTCTTCATCACATCTTATCCCGGTTCAAGCTCTCTCAGCTCTATCTTATGGCAGACATGGCGCTTATTGTTCTTATCTCATTATTACATTTCTATTTACTTTAGAGTAGAGATGGGCACGGGCCTCAATTTTAAGGCCCGGCACGTCCTAAGCCCGCACCACAGTTTTAAGGCCCGGCCCGGCCCGGCACGGAATTTTATCAAAAAGGCCCGGCCCGGCCCGGCCCGGCCCGACATACATATATGATTCCCAAAGAAAATATTAAATATTTGACATCAATTCATTTTTCACATTTTTCTTATATATAATTTATATATAATCTTATAATAATAAGTACATGTTTTTGTGCAAAAATATTAACATATCTAGGTTCTGACTTTCAATCTGGCTCTCGCTTGTTCCAGAGCTGAGAGGCATACAAAACATTTTAAAGTTTGCAAGTTGCTACTTCCTATAGGTATAAATTGACCGATAAATTATGTTAGTTATGAAGTTGGCGACCTTTCTAATGTTAAAATTGGTGTTATACCGGCTCGAGGTCAAGATTTTTTAGAAATTAAAAAACAAAAATTGTGTCTTCTTTTTCTCCAAAATATTTCGGCTGCTCCAAGGCAACCGTCTTCAGGGCGAATTTGTTGACACGTCTGCACCAAAGGACGTGGAGTAATGTAAAAATCTTGACCTCGAGCCGGCTATAACACCAATTTTTGTTGCTACTTTACATTTATCGAAAAATATTTACTAAAAATTATCATCCATAATATAATGAAAGAAGTGTCTGTCCGAAAAAAAATTTAATTTATTTTGTGGTTTCAGGCCTACCGGGCCTGTCGGGCTTCACGGGCCTGTCGGGCTTTACGGGCCTATCGGGCTTGGCGGGCTTTAGTTCGTAGGCCCGGGCCCGCACGCTTAAAGCCCGTTTTTTAATTTTAGGCCCGCGGCCCGAATTTTTCGACCGAGGCCCGTGGGGCCCCAGGCCCGGCCCGGCCCGTGCCCATCTCTCCTTTAGAGAGCCAAAGCCAAGTCTTAGCTGTGGCAATTGGGTGCTATGTCAGTGAGTGGCTTATTTGTCTTGCTGCTGGCCAAGCAATAATAATCTCTCTCTAGTTTTATATCCGCTATTTTTATATCTTTTCCTTATGCACTTGATGCGATTCACTATCCATTGGCTTACCCTCCCCGTTAGTTATTAGTTGGACAAGTCTTGTGGCCCTTTGCGCCAGGCACTTCCGTGCCTTATCAAATGCAACTTCCGACACTTACACACACACACACACGCACACCCACGCCCACCTGGCCAGAGATTACAGTTTCAACTTGGCTACTTCCGGCTATTTAGATGGCCATCCTGCTGCAGCTGATTGCCACCTGTCCTTGCCACACACACAGACCGCATCCTTGGGGGTAAGAATTCAATTTGCAAAATCATTAACACATTTTGTCAATAAGCTGTTGCCAATACCCCCAGAGACGACAGACGACAGACGTCGAGCCGGCGACGCATCATTAAAGATTATTATTCATTTTTATGTAATTATCTGCTTACCCAAGTGCCCAGCCCAGCCCAGACAGGGCCATAAAATACGCTACGTTGTGACAGGCAGCGTGCCAAAGACGTTGCTCGACTGCAAAATGAACCAGAATGCTTTTCTTCACTTCTTCTCCGCTGTCTTTTTTTATGTTTTTTTTTTTTTGGAACTGCCTTACGACATGCCTCACACTCCCCTGCTATTGCCCAGTGATAACCCACTTGGGCCAAAATTGCCTCGAACTGAAGGCTTTAATGTGTGTATGTGTGTGTCCACAGCAACACACACAGAGCAACATTAAATAACACTAGACAGCAGGCAATTTAAAGTTAACGTTGCACAGCAAATGTAAAGACATAGCTTGAATAACAGCTTTGGTATACTTCAAGTAAATTTGATACCCAAAAGTAGGCAACACTTTTTTGCAAACTCTGGTATTCATCTTATTTGAAGATTTGTGAAGTTAGATATTGTAAAAGTGATAAATATGGATGTTAAACTAGGAGGTTATATATTTCAAGTATAAAACTCTGACAGTACATAGTTATAATTGCAGTAAGGACTAATAATAATGAGTAAGCAATTTTTAAAAAGTTGTTTAAGCTTATAATGAAAAACAGACCTGATGAAGCAATGGAGACTAAACACAAAGCTATTAAAATGTTAACGATCAGCAGAAAATCATAAGACTTTATATTATATATTTAAAATAGTTAGAGGCAATTAAAATTAGAACTAACTTAATTCTAAAACACTGGCTGCAGAGGCCTTCGGCTTGCTGGGTTCCGGTATTTACATATTTACATATTACATACAAATCATAAGACATATTTTGATTGATATACAGTCCGTTTCAATACTATAAGACACTTTTAGAATTTAAACTTTAACGGCTTATATCTGGTGATTAAAGCTTTCTAAAGCCAAAATTTTTTTACAATAACATCGGGTATACATCTGAGCTTTGTATTTACCGTTAGAATTTTGCGTTTTTCCAATGAACTATTTTTCTCATGAAATTTTTTACTGAAAGCACGTGTTGATGCGACTTTTTGGTGTTTCATTACCATAAGACACCCATCATTTAAACAAGAACCGTTTGGTGGAAAATTTTTTTAAAATTTTTTTTATATTCAGTATATTTTTCTTAATTTTTAGAACCTTTTTCAAAAGGTTTCGCATGAACCCTATTAATTTTTTTTTTTTAAATTTAGGCTCAAATACAACCCATTCTGGCTTAAGGCCATAATTTCTCTCACAGTCCCGAAATCAATGTCTAATTAAGAGTTTTATACGTAATAATGACGATTATGATGAAAAAAGGTCCAAAGGACGAAAAAATAACATATCTGGGTGCGATAAGCGCATTTTAAACCGTAAGGCGTCCAATTTTACGGCCAGTTGCGCGCAGTTGGAGGCTTCTGGGGGCTATAAGGCATCCAGAATCAGTTTTTGGAGAACCATAACAAAGTGTCAACACTTAATCCAAGTCAAAAATGCCAAAAAACCCAATCTTGATGACCGACACAAGGATATAAACACTGATTTTGCAAGCAGAACTTTGCACTAAAATGGTCAAATGTACGAAATTTTTCGAATTTTATTTTTTTTTGTGAAATTAATTTGTTATTGCTGTTCCGATCATTTATTCAGATGAAAAATGTTTAATATGGATGGTTTTGATGAATATTCATGTTATCTTCTCGATTTTATTCAAAAAAATAAAATTCGAAAAATTTCGCACATTTGACCATTTTAGTGCAAAGTTCTGCTTGCAAAATCAGTGTTTATATCCTTGTGTCGGTCATCAAGATTGGGTTTTTTGGCATTTTTGGCTTGGATTAAGTGTTGACACTTTGTTATGGTTCTCCAAAAACTGATTCTGGATGCCTTATAGCCCCCAGAAGCCTCCAACTGCGCGCAACTGGCCGTAAAATTGGACGCCTTACGGTTTAAAATGCGCTTATCGCACCCAGATATGTTATTTTTTCGTCCTTTGGACCTTTTTTCATCATAATCGTCATTATTACGTATAAAACTCTTAATTAGACATTGATTTCGGGACTGTGAGAGAAATTATGGCCTTAAGCCAGAATGGGTTGTATTTGAGCCTAAATTTAAAAAAAAAAATTAATAGGGTTCATGCGAAACCTTTTGAAAAAGGTTCTAAAAATTAAGAAAAATATACTGAATATAAAAAAAAATTTAAAAAAATTTTCCACCAAACGGTTCTTGTTTAAATGATGGGTGTCTTATGGTAATGAAACACCAAAAAGTCGCATCAACACGTGCTTTCAGTAAAAAATTTCATGAGAAAAATAGTTCATTGGAAAAACGCAAAATTCTAACGGTGAATTCAAAGCTCAGATGTATACCCGATGTTATTGTAAAAAAATTTTGGCTTTAGAAAGCTTTAATCACCAGATATAAGCCGTTAAAGTTTAAATTCTAAAAGTGTCTTATAGTTTTGAAACGGACTGTATAGGGAATACTTCTAGTTAATTTGATGCCTACAAGTAGGTAACACTTTTTTAAACATTGGTTTTAGTTTATTAGTAGGTTTATGACATTCGCAATAAGTAAAAAATAATTTGGTTAATATACTGAAGAGGTTATCTATTTCAAGGTTAAGGTATAAAAATCTCAAGTTATATAGAATAATATTTTACTTATTTTTTTGAGCTTAGAAATAATACCAGACGTGATGTATCACTTTATTAAACTCCGATTAGCGTGAAGTATATATTCATCTATTTATTCAAACTATAAGTCTCTCCTTTAAGCAAACCTTATACAGCCCTTTGTGCTATTCAAGCACAGGCAAAAGTGTGATATATGAGCGAAAATTAATTTGATAAATTTGTGTAGAGTGTAGAGTGTAACATGCTTGCATTAGATACTGACATGACAGAAACTTTGCTTATGGTTGGCAGTGTAGTAGGTATCAGTGTATCTATAACTAGCCTGCTAAAAGCATCCTGATGCCCATATACACACACACACACACACACATATATATACATGTGTGTATGTATACTATATACTAACAGGCCATGAGTTATGGCCGCAACGTGTGGCCCTGGCTGTAGTTACACTTAAGAACAGCACCCAGAATGAGGCAGTTCTATCAGTGTGTGTGTGTGTGTGTGTGTGTGAGTGCCTTTGTGTACGTGCGTGTGAGTGTGTGTGTGAGTAAACGAGTGTATTTAATGCAGAGCACACAACGGCAACGCCATCTGGAGTCGAAGCAGAAAAAAAAGAGTAGAACGCACAATTTAAGTTTACTGCACAACAGCCCAGCCTGTGTGTGTGTGTGTGTGTGTGTGTGTGTAGTTTATATATATATGAGTGTATGTGTGTGTTAGTTTCATAATGTAACCGGATGTGCCAACACAATGCTCGCACATCCGCTTGCCAGACAACAGAACAACAGCTGTCACATACACACACAAAGACAGCAGAGAAAGAGACTCTATGAGTGTGCGTGTGTGTGTTACTGTGTGTGTGCCGCTGCGCTTTTGTTTGCGAATCTTTAGACGGCATTTGGGCTAGTAGGAGTGAGTGGACGCCTTTGTCTATGTGTGCCCAGCCCAGAGCCGAGAGAGAGAGCTGACAGCAACGGGCGCATTATTAGAAGCACCAGAGCATATAATAGGGGTATTCCCATAACAAGAGGCGTGAGACAAGCTGAGGGAATGACATAATTATTAACTGCATATAAGTAAATATAAAGGCGACCAAATGGCCTAAGATAACGATAGAGCATTGTGTGTGTGTGAGGGGGAATCAAGTGGCTGGAAGGAGGAGGAGAATGAGGCGGGGAAAAGTGTGTGTGTGTGGGTGTGGCTGGTCATTTGGCAGACGTGTCACGTGTGAGGCTCATCATTTAAGTTTTCGTTACGAGTTTTTGCACCAACTGACACTAACTAATTGATTAAAAGTAATACGTGCTAAAACAAGTCTAGCATTTTTTATTAGCCCGCAGCTGGAGTTACCCTATTGCCACAGCCAGTGCCACTCCCCCTACTCGCTTGCAGGCTGCAACTAATGAAGCTGCCTTTTAACTTTGACGCCAACAATTTTTAATTTACTACAGCATTTAATTATTTGATTTTTACTGCTTCTACATTTTTTGCTGCTGCTGTTAATTATAAACTTTTTTAAGTGGCTTATTGGGACTTGCGGTTTCTCTTCCCCCTCCTCCCGCTGTCCCGCTGTCTCTCTGTCTCCTCTGTGCCCTGTGGCAAGTCATCAAGTGCTGCTCAAGTTTCAAGTTTTACTCTCTATCTCTTCTTCCTCTCTCTCTGCCTGCGGCATTTGCAATTTGGGGTTTGTATTTGCCTAGGCGACAGCAGCATATTACCAACATCCCACCCCACCCCAGCCCCTCCCCCTCTGCCCTTGGCGCCTCAAATTGCATTTATTATTTAAGGCATTTGTTGCTGAAGTACTCGTCGTAGTTTTTTCCCTTCATATCGCGTTTTATGTGCATTGATAATGAAGAGCACTGAAAAGTAGGCAACAGTTTTTTTGCACTCACAATTTACTATATTATAATACAGCGCGCTTAAAAGTAGGCAACAGTTTTTTCCACTTACTATAGAGAAGGGTTAAAAAGGCCTTTTTTATGCTCTTTAGGCAGACATAAAACTTTGATTAATGTTTAGTCAGTAAAAAAGTGAATTTCACTGTTCTCACTCACACACACACACACACACACACAAAGTTAACGCTTTCTCGCCCTGAACGCCATAAATCAGCATTAAAGGCATAAACACATCTCGGCCATCTAGTACGACGCTTTGGGGCTGCTTGTTGGCCGTTTTTTAACGGTGGCAAACTCATAAATATAAAATTATACATAAATGTGCTAAAAAAATCACGTCAGACATCAGGCATCCCCCCCCATCCCCCTCCATCGGATGTTCGACCTGTTCGCGCTCGCTTTTAGTATAATATGGCAGTCATATAGCATAGTTGATGGATCACAATTCGATTTTTAGTAGACATTAAGCTCTGTGCAATCTGTTTAACGTTCCCCCACTCACAATGCTCCCCCTGCTGCTTTTTTTACACGCTTCTTTTACGGTAAAACAAATATGCACATAAAACTTGATGACGACGCAGCAGCAGCAGCAGCAACATTTGCACCTACAAATAGCAAAGGGGAGGGGGGGAGGGGGGGGTCGGTAGGGGAGGGGTGGGCAGTGCAGTGAGTGGGTGCGTCTGTTGATGGCATACGTCTATAAATTTATCATGACATTTGATAGAGCAACGGTGGGGCGAAAGCCAACATGCAACAAGCAGCTGTGCAACAAAATTGAAGTCGCTTTTAATACCCTACAAAGTGTACAAATGGCAGTCAAAGTTTTTTTCCCATTCCCCGATTCCATCTCGAAAATTAAGAAATTCATGAGTATTACGTGCAGCTTGGTAATTACAGTTCAGCGTCAGCTTCAGCTTTTTGATGGCTTGCCAAAGTTTTAACAGATCTGATAAGCCGGTTTCTTAATGTTGCGAGCAATAAGTGCTACTATATATGTACTATATATGCACTCAACTTATAAACTATGCAGAGCAGTTGGCTAAAGTAGCGGGAGTTTTACTGATAACTAAAAGCCAGCCAGTTTTTTTTTTCCTTTTTTAACTTCTATCAACATTATTAAGAGTCAATTTATGACAACTAATGGTAAATTCTGATGTGTAAATGTTGAATTAATATGAAAGGATCAATTTAAACAGCGGTGGGCACGAAATTCTTACTCTGAAATAATATCGTTAGGTGACTGCAACGCAGGCACACGAAAAATAAGGATTGGTTTTGGTTTTTGCGTGCATTTTGTTCTTGTAATTTGCTTGTGAGAATTAACGGAAAGAGCAGAGTCCGCTCCCAGAGGACGTACCCACTGCTGGGCAGTGTGTAAGCATAAGTGAGAAACAGAGTATTGTATGATTGCATACAGATGCATTGCTACCGCGAGCTATGAGTGCCGATGGCTGCTATAGGCAAAAGATGTCGCTCACTATGTGCGTGTGTGTGGAAGTGTATGATGAATAGTGTGCAGATTGAAATAGATCAAAGCTGAAGGCGTTAAGTGTTCGTTAATGAGAGAGGGAGCTGAGCTAAGGTAGAGAGACATTGTGGGACACTACAAAGACTACTGCTTACTGTTCTCATACTCAGTTCCTACGCTGTCGTCATGTAGAGCAGCTGTGACATATATGTGTTTATAGGTAAAAGTATGGATTGCTAATTAAATACCAATACTAACACTATCAATATATTTTGTTAGCTCTAGTTAGTAGTAATCTACTTTAGAATTAGTAATAATTTGTATTATTTTATTTAAAAATAATAAATTATATGTAGCAATGCTTATAGTGTTAAGCAGAACAAATTCAAATTCCTCTAAATTAATAAATAATACAAAAATGTTGCCAAGTTCTTTTTTGTAAATATATCCTTATCTAAAGCCCACAATAGTAACTACAGAGCATAGCAACTTTGTGCAACTTCGTGCTATATTTCTCCTGCTATTCGATAACAATTTTTTATTCACATTCTTATTTTATTTTCCTGCTGTTTGAATATAGAAACGAGTTGAACACGTGAAAGCATGCTTTGATGTCAGTTCAATGAATTGCTGGCAAATGTGAGCAGATTTCAGCTGTTGCAGCTTGTTGTTGTTATTGCCCATCAATATTTACTTCAAATATTGCGTCATAAATGTGAGAGTGTGTGCGATGTGTGTGTTGTGTGTGCCTGGCAGCTGGCAAGGCATACATATTTAATATACTTTATACACTGTGCACCGTGCATGATGATAAAGTGCGTTCCCTAGTGCTGTCTTCCTGTGGCAGATTAATCATAGAGGCTGAAGGGGCGGAGGGGCAGAGTAGACACCTTGATGCAGCTGCTGTTGCGCCTTTGTCGACTGCTACTGTCATTTGACATTGTGAGAGAGTTTTGTACGCTTCAAATTATCAGCATAAATTCAAATAAAAAAAGCAGAAAAGAAATGTTGCCCGCAGTGCTAAATAAATGATGTTATAACAGACAGACAATGCCATGGATACAGATACAGGACACACAGGATACAGGACACACCAGGCAGAGCCAATCATACACAATGCGAGTGGCTGTACAACATTTTCATAGCAATTTTTCTTGGCCAAGTTAACTAAGCCAGGACACGTTTTTGGTGTGGAGCAGCAGCTGTCAGTAGCTGGGCGATGATGATGATGAAACTGAAAGCAACCGGAAGAGGGGGGAGGGGGAGGGGATCAGACAGCAGTGGCAATGATGAGATAAAAGCAAAGCCAACAGCAATGCCAACCAATGCCAGCGGCAAATTTCCACAGACTTAGGCCAAATGGAGCAACAAAATGGCCAACAGGAGCTTGGCCTGGCCAAAAGAAATCCTGAGGCGTGATTGATTAATATTATTCTCGGCTAATCTAACTTAAATGGGCCGCAAGCAACGAGCGAACGAACAACGAGCGAACACAGCAGGCAAATATAACTTATTCAGCAACTTTGACGTCACACACACACACACAGTCTCACACTCACACTCAGTGGGTGTGCGTGAGTGCGACTCGTTGACTACGCTTCATACATAATAAACACGATGGCGGCGTGTTAAGTGTACAACAACAACACACAACAACACAACACTGTGTAACAAAAGTTGATCAGTCGCGCTGAAGTTTCTGGCCAGTACTCTGACTAGGAGGAACCGAGGGGGAGAGGGACTCAAACTGTTAACCTTGTTAGGCTACCTCGTAAAGCTGATGAAATGCCAACACGCATCTACGGTATTTGTTATGCATACAGAGCAGAACATAAGTACAGAACAAAACATAAACCTGTATTCTTCTCAAGTATTTTCCCCCACTCCTTCCTTTCTCCGTTTTTACTTTAATTTCTTTCCTTTTTCTTTTCGCTTTTTCTGCTGCTTACTTGTCAAGTTGTCAGCGCAAATTTGGCAGTTGGCATATGAAAAGTTCTAGGGGCTGTAGCGAGAGGTATTCTATATGAAAAGCTGTCTGGCATTTGCAATACGTAATACGTATTCATTTGATCAGGGTGGGCTCTAAGGCTAAACCCAACTGACTGGCAAAAGATACATTTGCGGATTCTGTGCAAACGCCAAGTGCTGACAGCTTGCCAAATTACGGATATATAAGCACATATTTCTAGAATATAATTAAATCAAGCAGATATGATTAGATTTGGAAAAACCAAAAATTGTTCTAGGAATTTATGAACGCTACTCTTAGCAGTAATATAAAATATATGAAATATATAAAATATGTAAAATATATAAAATGTATAAAATATAAAAAATGTATAAAATATATAAAATATATAAAATATTCAAAATATATAAAATATATAAAATATATAAAATATATAAAATATATAAAATATATAAAATATATAAACTATATAAAATATATAAAATATATAAAATATATAAAATATATGAAATATATAAAATATATAAAATATGTAAAATATGTAAAATATATAAAGTATATAAAATATATAAAATATATAAAATATATAAAATATATAAAATATATAAAATATATAAAATATATAAAATATATAAAATATATAAAATATGTAAAATATGTAAAATATGTAAAATATATAAAGTATATAAAATATATAAAATATATAAAATATATAAAATATATAAAATATATGAAATATATAAAATATATAAAATATATAAAATATATAAAATATTCAAAATATATAAAATATATAAAATATTCAAAATATATAAAATAAATAAAATCTTTTATTAACATTTTTATATATAATTTTAATTTGTTTTATTTTGTTTAAACTAAATGATAAGGAAAATTTAAAGTTAAAATTTATAGGAGCATTTCCTACTAATGAAAACTTTCAATAGATTTTTTTTAGAAATTTAATAGACTTTATAATTTAATAGACTTCATGGCTTTTAAGCTTAATCCTTGCCAGTTTGGTGTCGTATAACTCAAATTGTTTTTAATATTGAAATTTCAAAATTGAGTTTAGCAGGCTCGGCGACAAAAGCTTTATTGGGAGTTATTAATTGAAAAAATGAAAAGGCTTGGCTGGCCAGATAGCGCTATTTCGGATGTTGCCAAACATCCTCATCAGTGACCTTTAGAATTATTATTGTCAAACTGTCTGTACATGTGCGTTAGTCTACAGTGGGATTCGAACACAGAACCCTTGGATTGTGAGGCGAATGCCTTACAATGAAGCTATGCCCGTCCATAGTCCCTTCGTTGGCTAACTATCAGCTACATTCACGGAGTAATTTGCTAATTCTAAGTCCAGGTTGTAACACTAGCTTTTAATCTTCAAGTTTCAAACCCCTAATTCTATTTATAGAACGTTAAAGCTTGTTGGAACTGTAATGCAAATTCTCTGTGATACTCTAACGGTATTCACTTAATGAATATGCAGTTCCCTGTGACCAATCACACTGTTGTGATCAGTCGAATGTGTGGTTTTTACGTGTGCCTTCGTTATTTTCTAATGGGGTTTTTTAAAATTTAAAATATGTATACAAAATATTAATAAAATAATATAATTGTCTGGCTTTTAATTTTCCTTATTTCAAACAATAAAACCTCTTCTTATCCAAATTGTCTCATATGATTTAAAAGGGATTTTAAGCTAAAATATTATTATTTTCAAGTCTTTAAGTTTATACAAGGATAAGTTGCCTTTTAATGTAACTCACATCTGAAATACAATGAGCACAACTAGTCTATAGCTAATATTTAACTTAATACAATACTATAAAATTTCCGGCATTCCGATTTTATTTTAAAACAAATTGAAGCAAGCAATTTAATTGCCTTTTCATACATTTATAATGCTATTAACATGCATCAATGATTTTACTGATTAAAGCATAACTGAGTATTTTCTGTGTATGTGAAATGTTGATTAATAAAATTATGTGCGCAAATTAATGACTGAAAGCATTTTGTCTTTGGCCCAAGGGTCACAAAGAGAACAAAGTCGAACTGATTGCTCACGCTTTATGCAATCATCAATATATGAAATTCATTATTAATTAACGTGAAAATGACGGATGCAAAAAAAAACACACACACTCAATACACGAACAGTGCCTACCATAAGTTTTTGACGCAAATTGAACAACTGTCAGCAACATGTTGTTGTTGGCCCAGCTGTCGCCCAGCGCCTGCCACGCCACGCCCACTCACCTTTAACGCTGCAGGCAATTGACAGTTGGCTCATTTGATGCGGTTACAATTTTTCACCTGACCAACAGCAACAGCAACAATTTTGCCAGCTTTAATTAAAATAATAAATGATTTTTGCTCAATTTCTTCATCGCATCCTCCGCCCTACATTGTTGACAATAATTAATGGAGTTGCCCACAAAAAATGGGAAATTGAAAATGGAAAATGGGGGAAAATCCCTCAGGTAATGTTTGCCATAGTGCAGGTCAATGTCAAGCCGAAATTTGTCGAGCCTAAACAAAAGGTATGCTAGAATTTTAATTAATTATTGATGGCAATATAAAGCTTCCAGTCTTAAAGACTGCAAGGGGTTTCTAAGACAAAAAAGTGTACTCAGATTGATGGAAAATTAATTAAAATTGCGTTTTAGGTATGTTCATTAAATACTTGAATAAATAATTTAGTAATTGAAATTGCTTAAATTTTAGTTTAATTCTTGAAGAGTTTAACTTCAGTAGAGGAATTTTAATAAGAATGTTAATGGGAAATTTAGAAATTCATTTTAATTATATTCTAATGCTATTAAATTAACTAATTTAAAATATGTATAAAATGTATTGACATATATTGAAAGGAGGTAAATATTTCCTATAAATTGAGGCCTGTAATATTGTTATTTAAATACAATTTAAAAAGGTTTTATGCAGATGATAATTCTTATACCAATTTCTACTTTGACATTTACACTTTTACTTATGCTTTTATATTGTCAGAAAGATCTGAATCGATTGGGTTTGGGTTGAACATAATTTTCGCTATTGAATAACATTAATAGAAATTTTAAATGATATAAAATGTCGACATAAATTTATAAATTTTCAACTCTATTTGTAAATGCATTGTAATACATTTGTGGTGCTAAGAAAATTTTAGCTTATATGCTAAGTTGTATTCTATAAGCAATACAATCGTATGCAATAAAAATTTATTTAAAATTTTTAAGAAAAATAAATTGCGTAGAAGCCTTTAATATTAACAGATATCACTGAATCGATTGAGAAAGATTTTTAAATATTTTTTTATATTAAAATAATATTCCCGAACATTTGATATTGACAGAATTCACAGAATCGATAAGGAAAGATTTTAAAATATTTTTAAAATTAAAATAATATTGCCAACTCGAATAGTCAATAACTTTTTCTCATTAACTGGGAACTGAGTTTGAGGAAATCTCCTTGGCTGCGGCTCAAAGGACTGTTTTAATTAATTTCCACCCACGACAAGGGACAAACCATAGGCGCAGCTGAGTAAATGTTAATGTATCTGCGACTCGAAGTATTTGCTTGTTTATCTGCATCTGTATCTCTATAACAGTTTGTGCTGCTTCAGCTTGAGTCATAATTATTGTTTGCACTACTGCCTTTGGCCTGTGTTTTCATTAGTGCTGCGAATAACCGCACAAAGTTGAAAATCGTTGCACAAATATCGTCGCAGCAATGTGCAGGGGAGGCGTGTGCATGGGCATGGGCGTGGCAGATGGCAGAACGCCGTGCAAGTGTCTGATGCATGCTTCATTGGCTTGTGCATTATTTGAGCAACCAGGTTGCAACATAAAAAATGCAAGAGCAGCCCACGATGGTGCCACAGTCCTTTGGCAAAGTATAGGTGAAGGGGTAGAAAGGGGTAGCACGGGGTTGCTGGGTTAAAGCAGTCAAGAAAGAAGCTCTGGCTGATGGGTGGTGGCGTTGTAAAAGGGCGTGCCGCCACGACACGGACATGCGAGAACAAGCCACAGTATTTATGGCAGGCAACGAGTTGTGCCCCTTGTGCCCCCGTGCCCCGTGCCCCGTGCCCCTTGCACCTCTCTGGCATACCACGTCCACCCATAAAACACAATCAAGCATAAAAATGCTGGGCGGGCACTTAACCCAACGACAACGACGACAGCAAGGACAACAACAGTAACACCAAGAACAACAACAACAATAGCAGCGACACGTCAACTGTTTTTTGTATTGTGAAGCTTATCGTGCTCTTTAAATATTTAAAAATGTTTGCTTAGCTGTGGGCACTGTTCTGCTTCTTGTTCTATATGTGTGTGTATGCTTATTTGCTTATGCAAGTGTTGACGCTGCGTATTATAATTGCATGATTTTAATTGCAGTTTGCACAACGCGTCGTATGCGCAACATAACTTGCATTCAATATTGCGCATACGCAACGTGCGCCTGGCTGTAGTTAGAGCAATACGTAGAGCCTTTTCCTCTTGCACTCTCCGTCTCATTATGTTAACATCGCCCTATTTAAATATTATTTTTTCCATTAGCATCGCGTTGCCCTCATTTGGGTCTGCTCGACGCTTTTATTGTCTGTTTTTGTGTGTTTATTATGCTGCTCTGTGCTTTGTTTATTCAGTGCTTTATTTGTTTTATTGCGGCATGCAACATTATTGCGGCCACAACATAACAATTTTGCCCTTTTTTTTGGCAATCAGTTGCTAAATTACTATGAATTTGATGGAAAAGCAAATGATGGCATTCGAAATGAACTTCAAATAATGTAGCCTGAATGAATAATAAATTTTTAATAATCATTTGATTGAGGCAAGGTATTTAATTAAAAAATTTAATTAATTTGATTTAGTTTTATGAGAAAGTCTATAGATCTTTGAGGTCGCAGTGTTATATGTATCTCTGATAAATAATAATAATAATGATTATAATGTTAAAGTCAACAAAGCAAACGATTGATTTTCAAATGCAGTACAAGGTTATCATACAACTGACATTAAAAACAAGTGCTTTAAATGTTATTCAATTGGGTTTAATTTGATTTATTTAAGGCATTTTTTGTATAGTCAACTATGTCTAATTGAAACAATAAATCGCAATTTAAATTTTTATTTATTTTGTTTAAATTTAAATACTATTTATGTTAGACTTTAATGCAATGCAATGCAAGTGCTGCAAAATGAAATTCAAATATGACAACTAAATAATACCAATTTTATAAATTTGAATTAATATTTCAAAATTTATGAATTTGAATAATAGAAATTAAATGAACTAATTAATAATATGCATATATTCATTTAAAGCTTTTGGAATTACAGAACAGTTAACAGCAATGAAGAAATGTTTTAAATTCAAGAAAAAGTTATTTAAATCTACTAAAAATGTTTTAAAAATCTAGAAAAAATGAGAAGAATCTTAACATAATATATGGAACATTTTTAGATAATCTTTGAACATATTGCCTTATTTTTTAACTGTCTAAATATCAAAATAAATTCAAGACTCTTCAAAATTTCAAATTTGCTAAATTTATTGTCATCTAAGGCTTAAACTCGTTCAGCTGTTTCTCAGTCTGTTAAATATTAAAAGTATCTTAACAAAAAATGTGAAAAAATATTAGATAATTTATAAATATGTTGCCCTATTTTTGCACTGTATAACTAACAAAATAAATCAATCAATATTAGAACTGCTAAGTATTTGTCAACTGTGGCTTACACTCAACTGAGCGTTGAGCCATTTCTCGCTCTGTTAAATTGACTAAATACATCGTTTAGGTAAATCAATTTCAGTGCGTTTAAATACTTAATAGCACAGTTTGATAATAATAAATGCATGCTCATTAAAATGTTTTCATATTTTGCATACAAATTGCTGATTTTTAGTGCAGTGCAAAAATTGATTTTCCTAGCAATTTTCCCTCTCTCGAATAATTAGCAATTCTTGTTTTTGGGACATTACAGAAACACAAGCATGGCCTGTGTGTGTGTATTTTGCAAAGCAATTAAATGATATTTATTTTATTTCCAACATGCACACACACACGCACACTTGAGCGTTAAAATCCCAGAACATTTAATTTAATGAAATAACAAACAAGTTCAGAACACAACGTCAAAACAGCGAAAAGCAGACAACAGAAGCAACAACAGAAGCAACAACAACAACAAAAGCAAACACTAATGACAACTTTAATGTTTTAAGGCAACTAAGCATGTGCTGTCTGTGTGTGTGTTTTAGGGTGTGCGTGTGTGTGTATAATGCTCGGGGCCAGGCATAAGGATGCGCATAATGTGCAAAGTTTGCGACGCAAACTAATTTCAAAGTAATTACGTAGCACAAAAGTGTTGATATTAGACTGCAGAGACTAAGCGGCCGGAGTAGAGGGTAAAAGCTGCAAAAACAACATGACAAAACGTCATCAGCAGACGCGCCAAATATATAAAAATAGAAACTCGACAAAAACTCTACCCAAAAAAAATACGAAAAAAATACGAGAAAATAATACGAAAAAAATTCAACTAAACTTCCACGTCAAACAGCAGCAGCAGCAAAAATGCAATGGCCAAAAATTGTTGTAGTTGTAGTTGCTAGTAGTTCTCTCTCCTCCTTAACAACATCAACTAAACAGAATGCAATAAAAAACTCAAGAGAAAAAACTCGGAAAGCTACAGTCGAATGCAACCGACAGTAGGAGCCCCTACACTTTGATTTGCCCTGGGCGTCGATAAGCATATAGCAGCATATATGTACATACTCACATACAGAAGTACTTATACATACACACATACACTCATACATACAAATATACGTGAAAATACCAACACTTACCAATACTCATACAAATATTCATACTCACAATTCAAAATCACGCATAAGTCCTAGTGGCCGAATATACTGTGGCTTTCCCCCTCCCCAAGCCAAATGCCTACTACAGAAAATTTATTGGCCAATATCTCCGGTGTTTATTATCCGATTGGGCTACAAATTGCACCAAACATTCAAAGCTCCTGAAGCTTTATTAATGCAGAAAAGCAATCTAGTGACTCTAAAACTGTATATGCTAAGAACATTTTTGAAAATTTGAGGGGAAGGGGGATGAGATATCAAATTAAAGTTTCAAGCTCTTATAGTTTTCAAGATCTCGATGTTCATACGGACAGACAGACAGACCGACAGACGGACAGACGGACATGGCTATATCGACCAAGAATATATATACTTTGTGGGGTCTGCTACGCCTCCTTCTGCCTGTTACATACATTTCTGTCTTGCACAAGCTTTATAGACCCTTTTGTACTTTTTAAAGTACAGGGTCTAAAAAGAGAGAACTTTGCTGTCACAGCATTTGACTTTAATGTGAATTGTGTTGCCATATCATATAGAAATTAAAGACGCTCAACAACTTGTTTTTTTTTTTTTGTAGCTCCCCCGGGGCGTTGTGCTAAGTAGCAGCACACAATTTCTATTTATTTGTGTAATATTTTACAATTTTATAAAGTAAACGAAAGGCGGGCGAAAGATGAAGCTGGAGCTCTGGCTATGGCTGCAGGCGCTCAAAGACTTCGGGCTGTAAAAACAGGAAGGCAAACACAGACACGCTCTGAATAAGAATGCAAGAGGGGGGCGGGCGGAAAGAAGAGTCAGCGGAAACGGAAGCTGGCACAACACAGAAGGCGCATGCAGAGTCGAGCAAAAACAAAAGGAAAAACAGCTGCAGCAACACAACAAAACAACAAAGCAAAGCATAACAAAATACAGCTACAACTACGCTCAATGCTCACACACAACACACACACACCCATACACTCACACAAAGACATACGTACAATTGAATACACATGTCTGCGTTAATGTAGTGTCTTCTCTTTGCCTTTAGCATTTGAGACTTTAAATAAAGCAAATTTTCCCAAGCATTTAGCAAGCGATTTGCTCAAGAATAAAATATAATTTAAAATGAATGACAGGCCCCTAAGCGATAAAAGAAAAGAGTTGTGCTTTAAACTCATGAGAGCTTTAAATATGCAAAGGCTACAGTCGGGTGTTGAGTACATATAATAAATACTGAATACTGTGCTTGAACTTAGCAACATGCGTCGTGAATAGCAGCAGTATAATATTCACAATTCAACTTCTACTGCCTAAATTGAACTCAATTAATATTTGAAAGCTAATGTACAGAAAAAACTGTGTTGTGAATCATTATTTTATCTATTAAATATTACTGACATTTTAACTCCATAAGAATCAAGGGCTTTATATTACTTCCCATTAAATTTAAAGATAGTTTCCATACGTCAAACAAATCAAACCGAGTTGTCTATCTATCAATAACAGTTACGTACGACTGTTGCCTTTCCAAATATTCAGAATAATTTTCTAAATGACTGCTAATATTTCAGAAAATATTCTGTGCTTTTTTCTATTTTTAAAAGATTTTTAAAATAAAGGAAAAATACTCCTAGTAGTATTATATATTATTATTATAATATTATTTTATTTTATTATTAATTATTTTATATTATTTGCAAGAAGCAAAATTGTATAACTGCGCCGTTCTCACTCCTTTCCTCTTTGTGAAAAAGTTACGATCGGTTCCATGTGATGGCAATAGCAAACAAGTAACACAAAGCGCCTTGAACAATAGATGGCGCTTTATAGAGCTTTTTGTGCGTCATCTGTAGCGAGCTGTAGTTCTAACGTGTACTTCAAACATATTCAGTGTTGGTAAACACAAAAACAAATAAAATATTCTATAATATAATATATATAACATAATATATATAATATAATATATATAACATAATACATAATACATATAAAACAAATAGCAATATAAAGATTCATCTCATGCTGCAACTAAAGCTCAAATATTTATATAAAAAATTGTGTCAATCACTTTACTCTTATAACATTTACGTAAAAAAAACAAGTAATTATTTTAAGCCCACTTTTAATCTCTCTGTTCCCCCATATATAGTATGTATATGGCCTACACACGATTTAACAATCTTTATGGCTAACAAGCTCTACAAACACGCAGTATTTTTTTATTTGTTTAATAATTAAATAATGCAAGCTGCAGCAACGCAATGTATACGAGTATTTTACAAATTTCATTAAGTGCAGAGCCTAGGCAAAAAAAAGAGAGAATAAAAACTCATCGTAGCTCAAATAAATTTCCAGCTTATGCCTGGGTAATAAAAATTGTTATAGCATGCTATTTTTTGCGCGCACCGAGAACGAGCGCAAAAAAATGCAATTAAACAAATAAATTTTCACATAAAGCTATTTGGGGCAGTGGCAGGGGCGTGGCACAACAACAAGCAACAACAAAATGGCGTAATTTACCTCAATTAACACGCCAGTTGGGGGCAGCGTTTACAGTTCAATGCAGCCATAGTAAATCTCTCTGTATGTGTGTGCGAGAGTGTGCGAGTGTGTATGGGTGTGTGTGTATGAATTTAATTGCAGCCAATGGTCAACATTGCCATTTGGCAGCAGACAAAACCATAAACGTTAACCGTAACCAATAGCATCGCCAGCCAGCCAGCTTCCGGATCCGCAGTTGAGTACGCCTGCACTTGGACCTCGGCTGAATTTTATCGCCACTCTTAACGACACACTCCTCCAAGTATTTCAGTGTCCAGCCCAGCACCCAGACATTAAACTGTAAACGGCTCAGTCGTCGACTGGCGACTTAAACGCCATTGACCATTGGCAGCCAAAACATATCGAACGGACACACTTGCTCTACAGACATGGCCGCTGCTGTTGTGTCTGTCTGTCTGTCTGTCTGGTCATTTAATGTGCATGTAAATGTGAGACATGCCCCCCTCCACCCTGGACCACCTGGCCATTATGGCTCGCTTTATGTGCACCATTTTACAGCTAGGACAACTTCTCATCCACAACTAGCATAAGGTATATGTGTAGAGGCTGGTAATGAAACCGAAGCCATAGCCATCTGTCCCCTCACTCCTAATTGTCTAGCTGCATAAAAATGCTAATTTTATGTTTAAGCATGAACAACAGGTATTTGTTAAAAACTCAGCCAATGCTGCTCAACTAACAGATACCAATCTATTTTTTATTTATTTTATTTAATGGTAAAAACAATTCAATTCAATTGTTGTTAAATAATAAAAGTATATTTCAATTATTTATTTTTAATTTATTTATTGTTAAATGCAATTTAATTCAATTGCTGATAAATAATAAATAATAAAAATACTACTATAATATAAAATTAAATACTTTTGGTTTAAAAAAATAATACAAGTATATTTCAAATTAAATTAAATATTATGTTATTGATAAAGAGAAAAAACTTAGTTGATGAAAGCGCCAAATTAAGCTTAACATAAAATAGTACATAGTTTTTTTTTTAAATTTATACTACAATTTCATTTAATTGCAGATAAATAATAAAAGTGTATTTCAAAAAAAAATTTTTTCAATTAAAAATTAATAAAATATAGTTAGTATATATACATATTATAAATAAATATTATATTATTGCTAAGATGAAAATAACTTAGTTGATGCCAGCGCTTATTAAAGATTAAGGTAAAAGAGTACATAGTTTTTTTTTTGCTGCAACAACTATAATATATATGTAGTTGTTTATTATAAATTTTAAATAGAATTTGTTTAGAATTTTGATAGAATTTTTTGAGGATTTTTGGAGAATTTCTGTTGGCTATCTGTTAGAGCTGAACTTCAAATTTTATAAGCTCTGCGATTACTTATAACTTCAACTTGCTTTTGGCCTGCAACTTCAAATTGATCTTATATGGTAGTTATATATGCTAAGTTCAATACTTTTAGCAGCCCAAAAGTATGCAATTCATATTCATGTAAAATTGGGCTGATGAGAAATGTATTCATCATTTATATACACTATTTGGAAATATAATTTGAATTTAGAAACGATTTTTCCTGACTAAATAATGATGAAAATAATTACTTTATATTTTCTTAAAGTAATATTTGTCTTTATACACAAATGATGCCTCTTTTGAGCATTGAAATCGTCATCTTTAAGGCAACCTATCACACTTCTATTCCCTGCCCAAAGTTGTGCTCATTAACTACCCCACTTGCTGGGCCAAAATTCACAGAGTATCAGAGATATCATTAGCACTAACAAGTTTTGACCTGTAAATATATTTAGACGATGGCCTCTTGCAAGAAGGCAACATCTGCTGGCCATAAAAAGACTGTTTATGACCATGCCCCATCTTCTATATCTTTAAAGCGTTCGTGTTGAGGGTCCTAAAATACGAGTATCTGGAAACTAATGGACATAAGTAAGAGAGAATTATAGTATGGTATGAAAAGTTTGCGCTTTTAAGTGCAGCAATTATTCAAGTTTTATGCGATCACTAAAGAGATCTGGCTAAGCATAAAAAACGCACTTAAAGGTGAGCTCAGACTGAAATTCACTTGCCAATTCAGCTGATTAGTAGAGAGCAGGAAGAAAACTAGAAAAAAAACTCTATAGAGAGAGGAAACCAGACTTGAGCCAGGGCAAGCATTTAAGCCTAATTTGTGCGGCGAGAGCTGTATGGAGTGTTGGTAAGGCTATAGCCTTAGCTGAGGCAATTACAGTTAAGGGTAAACCTCTCTCCACTCTCTATCTCTCCGTTTTCCCTTTTCTCTCTGTGTGTCTCTAATCACAGAGCAGGCTGCAATCGGCTTTTGTGCTGGTGCCGCATCCTGTTGATGGCCTCGTTAGTTGAGACTTAGCGTCCGCCGCACAGGGACACAGCACAACGAGCACAATACAATCAACAGTATACACACACACACACACCACACACCACACACACACACGAGGCAGGTTGGCAATAAAAGTGAATGTCCCGTCATGCTGAGACGCAGGCAAAAATGAAAAAAGAAAATGTTATAAAAAAGGAGGCCAACAAAATGCCATGAAGCGAGGGCTTTCAAGTTTTAGCTGCCATTCTCTGCCAAGCTTTTATTACACACAATTCTCCCCCCTTCCCATTGCCCCTCCCCCACCTTAAGGCAATAAATATATTTATGCAAATATAAATAAAGTAAACAATTCAACTGTCAACGCTTAAACTTAATTAAAGTGAAGCTTAAGAATGTAACAAATTTTCGGTTCTCCTACATAGTTGCAAGTGAGCATGTGGCATGCAACAACTACTAGTTGCACAGCTTGCCACTCGCACTGGTACTGCCACTGTTTAATGGAGGTCGAGCAGTTTAATGGCCATTTTAAGGGCATAAATCACAGAGACAGAGACGGCCATGAAATACGAGAATTACGAGCGATGCATTGCAATTTTACTTGATTACAGAGCAAAAATCTACTTGACAATTCCTAGTGGCAGCATTAGCAGCAGCAGCTGCAACGGCAGCTAACTGTGTGAGTGTGTGTGTGAGTGAGTGTGTGTGTGTGTGTGTGTGTGTGTGTGTGTGTGTGTGTGTATATATATACGAGTCCAGCATGCTCAATCTGCTATTAACAGTTGCCGCATTATTGATAACTGCAATGAAATACCCTGTATATCCTGTATATTAACCCTTTCGGGATGGAGTTTATTTTTCAAAATATAATATAGATGTAGAAAACGTACTTGCATATTCTGAAAGCTGGCTAAAAAAAAAATTATGTACTGCATATTTGAAAAATCTGAAAACGTCATTTTCTCATATGCTATATAATTCCGATACTTATTTTTAGTGGCTCACATTATCCCAATAAGTTAAAAGTGGTCAACAAAACATTGCTGGGACATAATGTCCCAGTAGTCCCGAAAGGGTTAAATGTAGTACATACCAGAGTTTCACTTAACTCAATTCACTCAACACTCAACTCGAACGTCCGCAACCTGTTCGCTTCAAACATCTTCCACTCGTTTGGCTGCTTTCGAATGAGTTCGATTTTGTTTACAAACTAATTGCTGCCTCATGCCGTCGTGTACGAGCGAACATACGACGAAGGCAACGAAGCTTCAGAGTTGATCGTGAGCCTTTTTGAGTATCGAGCGCAAAGCTTTAGGTCTGTAGTTGTATGTGGTGTTGTTGTTGTTGCTGCTGGCCCATTGTACGAACAGTTCAGCGCTCGAGCCACTCAACTCTCGCAGCCAGCTTGTTCGATTCCATTCGTGCGCTTGCTTGTTTACGAACGCTTGCGAACCTCGAACATGGCCGAACGATTGTACTTATAGCACGCAGTACGATAAACATAAGTCAGTTCGAACAAGGCTTATTTCACTCAAATGTATTGATGTTGATATTGATCAAGGCTTATTTCACTCAAACGTATGCATATTCGAAATTCGAACTTCGAATCAACAAACGCTCGCTACACCAAAACTCGAATTTGAGCATATTAAGAGAGGATTCTCGTAATCGTGAATAAAATCGAGTACATGATTAAAGAGAAATCCCTTTGCGGCTCTCTCTCATACAACCCCTTCAACCCACGCTAATGATAGCAGGGTATACTAAGGAAACGCATACGCAAAGGATTCGTAAGTCTTAACTCTCATTAGAGCTCGACACATGCATAATCGACCCCGCCCCCTTATCAAGACTAGGTCTGTCGTCTCTCTTTGGCTGGCTTAAATCGTAGTATCTTCAATTCTTCCATTGCAATCGTGGAAAGCACTCGGAAGCGTTTAAGTGCACTTGAGTGGATTTTAATGGACTTCAACATCGGAGTGTGTCTTGTCGCACTAATCAGGGCTTTTGTGTATGTTGTGTGTACGTGTGTGCCCATATATAGTAGTAGCGTAAGAATAACAACAGCACACTCCCATTTGGAAATAGACATTATTTTGTATTGTCGTTAGCTACACACACTCACACACACACACACCCATACAGAGTGGTGCCTCCTAATGAGCTCTGAGTATGCAATCAAGTTGCGTCTTATTGTCTCAGTGACATTTGCTTTTGCCTCAGCCCGAATGTCATTTACAATTAGAAATATACCAAATGACTTAAGCCGTCAGCTTCATTCAATTCATGGTTGGTTATTTGAAGTTCAACTTTGCCTAAGGACTCTATTAAAATTAAGTAAATATGTGGAGAACAATAAGTGCTCAAGGGCTGAGAATACATATTTCTACTTCCTATGCAAAACTGTTTGCAGAGCTTTGAGTATGGTGAACAATTTTAGTAGAATTTTGATATTCAAATTTTAAAGATTTGAATAATCGATTTTAAAGGAAATGATGCTGTTTCTGTACTTTAAAATAGTACAAACTCAGAAATGCATGTATAGAGCCTTTGGCAACTTTTATTTGTGCTGTGAATTGTAGTCCAATCGGATAATAAACACCGGAGATATTCGAGATTTTCTGTTATAATATGGGAAATAGAAATATAGGCTTTTTAACACTTATTAGTTAACTATTTAATGCTCAATATTTTAAAAATTAATAATAAAACTATTAAAAGTAATTTTATAATAATTTGTCATAATAAAATCTAATATATACATAATAATTCTTCAAAAATATATGTAAATAAGTCTAAAATATTTCTTAAAAATTTATTTTAAATTTTAACTTAAAGTTAAAAAGAATTTGCACCACTGTGAGTGCACAATTTCAAAAATTAGACATATTTATGTACTATTATGGTAGTTATAGCTCTAAAAAACCGCATGATGGCAGCATTACCGTTACAAGCGCCATTTACTGGACCAAAAATGTGGACTCAACTCCTGGAGTTGGTCTAGTAATTACACACTAAATACACACACCATTTGCTGCGTCATGTTGAAAGCGATGATGCGTGTGGAACGTGGAGAGAACGTGGAATGCCACAAGGCACTAATAACGAGCTCAAGAGAGAATGTGGAGGGGGAAACGAGCGAAGAAAGCCTGAAAACAGGTTCTATTATGCTATGCTTATTGAGTTCTTATGCAAATAAACAACAACACGCACAACAACAACAACAACAACAATGTGTGTGTACAAACAATGTGCAGAGTTCGAATAACAGCAGAATCACAAGTTGAACCACAAGCGGAGAGTGGAGTGTGGAGTGTGGAGTGGAAGCTGTAGGCTTTTGGTTATAACTGGTAAATAGGCCAGGATTTCTTGTTACAAATGCGCCATTCAATACCAACAAGAACGACCCACTCAATGGCCTAGTACAGTAGTAGTACCTCGCACTTCTATGGCCTGCTTCATTAATATTTATACAGAGCCAGCCAGCGCACACACTCCACTCCCCCTCCTGCTCCACAACTGTTTCTCTTTGAATTTCTAATAAAGAGAAACGTTTTGCTTTAACAACGTGTGTGGGGTAGAGTCTCAATTCCCCCACTGTGCTCTATGTAAACGAAAAAGGAAGGCAGCAAGGAATGTCAAATTTAAAGCTTTTACTTTGCAGTTAAACATAGTTAGTGAAGCTCAATCAAAACCGTTCACAGTCAGTCATACTCTCTTTAGCTCGCTTAATCGTTTTCATACTCAAAATGGCTCTCTCTTAATTATAGTTAGTTAAGCTCAATGAAACCCATGCTCATTCAATCATACACTCTTTAGCTCGCTTAATCGTTTTCATACTCACAAAGGCTCTCTCTTAAATTTTATTTGCGAAACGGTTACGATCGTTGGCCGCATTGACGTTAGCCGCCAATAGATGGCACTTTAAAGAACTATTGGTGCGCCATCTGTCGCTCACGTAATACATTCGGTGTAATATTTCTACTGGAAAATGTTTTAATGCTTAATACCATTCAATCATACTCTCTTTAGCTCTCTTTACTGTTTTCAAACTCACAATGGCTCTCTCTTAAATATAGTTACTGAAGCTCAATCAAAACCGATCTCATTCAATCATACTCTCTTTAGCTCGCTTAATCGTTTTCATACTCACAATGGCACTCTCTTAAGTTTAAACAACTCATTTGCGAAACAGTTACGATCGTTGGCGCATTGGCGTTAGGCGCCAAACAATAGATGGCGCTTTAAAGAACTTTTTGTGAGCCATCTGTCGCTCACGTAATTCATTCAGTCTAATAGTATTTCTACTAAAACATGGTTTAACGTTTAATACCTTTTTGAATAGGTTCCGCATAAAATCTAAAAATGAATTAAATTTGCAATATTTTTTTGGTGTACGTAGTATAAATTTTAGTCTTAGACATACACGTATTTTCTATGAAATTTAGCTATTATATTTTTTATTTTGTATGCACATATACTTATTTCCCAGAAGTATCTGTTTGCTGTTCTGTTGCCAATAAACTGTGCCAAAGCAAATGTATAATATGTAGCATATATTTGCGCACTTTTCAATGGAAAAAGAAGCAAATCATTGTCAAGACTACAGGGTATATCAAATATTTGTTTACATCGATTTACGACTGCATGCATTTCATTTTAATATTGCTGTAAATGAGTTTTTGACAGCCTTGATACGCATTTTAATTCTCATTTTCCATTGCATATTCTATATTTACAGATTAGCCAAGTGAAAAATGCCAACTGTCATAAACAACTGCAACTAAATACGATGTTTACTTCAGAAGGTGAGTGCACAAAGGCCTAAATCTGAATCTAAATCAATGTATAACAAACATTTCAACTTGGTTGCATATTCAAACTATTACTATGCGCCTCAAAGAGCAATACGAATGCAATTTTTGGCATATATCGAAATGTAATTAAAGCAGTCGACTGTGTGTGGATACAGGTGTATACTATCTGAGTGTCCTCTCTTTTGTCTCTAGCAACTGGCAACAGTTGAAGCAGAAAATTAATTGCCACATCCTAATGAAAGAAAAGTGGCAAGTGTTCTGCCTACGCTGTTCGATAAACTACTATGTAATGTAGTTTATAATTCATAATTTAATTGATTTCCATGTTTGAGATTATTACTTGTTTAGTTTGTGCTTAAATCTAACATGATTAGGGCAAGCTTTTGTGGCAGTTCACTGAAGCCAATTTAAGAGTACTTTCTGCATCACACTACACTAGATTCAATTAGACTTTAAATTAGTTAAATTTATGCTTTGCATATGAAAACATTTTATTATGAATGTAGAGAACAAGCTTAACACAAAATATTAAACAAAAAGCTCGGAAAGCTACAGTCGGAGACCCTGGAATGACGTATCGAACATTAGACTTAGACTTGAACTTCTTATGTTATACACGAACCCAACAAAAGAAGAATTAAGTGTCTAGCTCTTATAGTTTTCGAGATCTAGGTGTTTATACAGACAGACAGACGGACTGACTGGCAGACAGCCAGGGCTATATCGACTCAGCTCATCATACTGATCAAGCATATATATACGTCAGCCTCTGCCTGTTACACACAAATGTCCTTTTCACAAACTTAGCAGACCCTTTTGTAGTATTTGAAAGTAAAGGCTCTCAAAACCAATTGCCAGAAACTAACTCCAAGTGCAACGGCAACTTGAACTGAGAGTGATGAACTAACTGGCACCAAGTCGAGGGGAAGTCCTGGCTAAAAACTTGTCTTAAATGTTTGTAGTTAAAGCTCTAGTATTGTTGAGTTCAGTGTGGCATGTAACTGCTGCTTCAATGTTGTTGACTCTCCACTACTACTACCACCACCACTACCTCCACTCATCAGCTGCTGCTTTTTGTTGTTTTTCCTCATTTCTTTTTTTCTTCCTTTTTTTTTGGTATTGCATTTGTCGCACATCTTTGTTTACTTTGTGCTCATGTAACTAACGTTAACGTTGCCTCTGCTCCACGTCCTGTCGTTGTCCTGGACAAGGAATTTAATTTACCAGCAGCCATAAAAACACGAGAGGGGGACGAGAGGAGGATGAGCGTCAGGACACACACAGGTTGTAACGAAATTTCTGTTTGCACCAAAAATTTGTTTGCTCTTTGCTTTAAAAGTGCCAAACGCCAAGCATAACATTTTCCACAATTAATTTGTCATTTCGTAGTGTAAATATTTTTCCTCTCTCTTCGAGCGAAAGAAGTGCCCTCCACCCCACCCACTACTATTGTCTTCCATTACGTCCTATACGGTGCTCTGGTCAGAGCTTAACGTATTTACTTTTACTCAGTTTTAAGAGAGATATTGCATGCATTTTCCAACTGAAAGCTATGTAAAATATTAACAAAAGTTGAAAGCTTGCATATGCTGCTGCACTCTAATCCTCAGCCTTTATCATATTTACCATGGATTTGTGCACACACACACCCATACACACACACCACGACGACCCATCTCAAAGCTGCCTTTCTTACGCAGACCGTTGACCGTAAAAAGATACTCCACAAAATGCATTTTGCATTTATTCATGAAGTAATTTTTTTCTCTCATTCTGTGTCTGAGTTTTGTGAAAATTGTAAAATGAAAAGCGTCAGTGGAAGAGATCACATCGGTTGCCAAGAGATACAAGTAAATCCGAGTGTAACTCTTCCTAATTGCATTAAAAGTCAGGCAAGCTGAGAGACAAGTAAAATCCTCGGCAAAAAAAAATATAAATTAGATTAAGAAGCCAGATATACTATTACCTGACTGCAATTCCCTCAGAGAACGAGACATCAAAGAGAAATATTACAAATTGCTTAACAAGTCAGATTGATAGATAAGTAAAATACTACAAAGTTTAAATGAGAAGCAGAAATTCCAAGTATTACTTTATATAATTCTAAGAAATTATAAAAGATAATATTATTACTCGTAATTGCAGCTACAGTCAATTTGAAAGCATAATTCTCTCTGGCATCATAGAGCCTTTTGGTTATATAGAAATGTGTAGCATACTTTTAAGCGTGATCAGTATTTGTAATTTAAAAATCGTAGCATGCTTTTGAGGGCGAGAATAAACAGCATTCAGCAACATAGCAACAACTCTCACATATTACTTACATATACTTAAATAAAAATTTAAATTAAATGTGAAAACAAAAGTATAAAAATAAAACACAAATCTCCAACTGAAGAAAAATAAATTTAAATTTATTTTAATTACATGATAAAATTTTGAATTAAGTGAAGAAACAAGGAAAAATATATAAAAAAAATAACCACAAATATTCAACTAACGAAAAGTAAATTTAAATTTACTTTAATTAAAATTGCATCAAAAGCAAAAAGATGTAAATAGATACATTTTTCTGAAGAAATTCTGCTGATTCTGCTATTTAGTTCACAAATATTTGATGAGGGATTAATATTGATAATACTACAGATTATTTGAAATATAAAACTAAAAAATTACTCTTTCAAGTTTAAATATTTATTCATTATACTAAAAACTTCAGTTTCAATACCTCATATCCACTTAAGTACTGATACATTTTTCTGTAAAAACTCTGCTACTTTATTTAGCTTACCCAGCTTCGTTTAGCGATTAAATGTAAATACTACAGATTCATTAAAACCATATAAAATGAAAATATAAAGCTGAAATATTACATTTACAACTTTCAATATTTATTCATTGTACTAAAAAGTTCAAAAAGACTTCAGTTTTAATGCCGCATCTTCACTCAAGCATTGCTATTTGTTTTATAGAAATTAATACCAAGAACACAAACAGAGCCGCAATTAGAGAATATCTTCAACTACTCAACATTTGCACTTGCACAAAGCTAAGATTAAAATCCGGAATAAAATACATTTATTTACTTATTTACATTTACATACGAGCAGAACTCAGCTGTAAAGCCAAATAAAATGAAATAAAAATGAGAAAAATAATAAACGAAAAGGAAAGATTTGTCAAATTTGCAGCTTGAGCCGTAAAATGTAAACGCAAATACTCCTACATGTAGTATTCCGGCCAATATGGAAGCAAGAGCTCATGCATATTGTATACAATAAATATGAATGTGTTGCAAGTTAAACAAAAAGCAGAAAGCAGAAAGAACAGCAGTTGTAAGACTCACACCAGGTCGAGACTTGAGGTCAGAGCAAAAATGAAATAAAATAAAATAAAATGATGTGAAGTAACAAGAGACATGGCTGGAAGCAAACATGGCTAATAAGCCCTGGCCAAGAGGCAGTCAAACGGACTGACAACTGTCTTAGATACATTTTTTGGCATATGCTGAAGATATGCGTATTTGCATATAAAGCTTTTGACTTTCGTTTGAGCATAAAAAATAAATGCCAAATAAAATAAATTATACTGTATGCTAACAAGGATAAACATGGCCAGAGCCAGGACACTCGAATTCGGACTCGAACTAAGCCTTGGGCAAACAACAACCAAGCCAAGAGTGTCCTTTGGCATTGATTGGCCATGTTGGGACTACAATACGTATACGTAATATTTTTTGGAAGGAGGGTGGAGTAAGGACAAGTAAGACAGCCACAGGAACAGCTCTGTCTTTTTGGCTACGTGACTCTGACACGACCAATTAGTGTTGCCTGCTGTGCCTTGACCATATGTGCACACACCCCCACACCCATCCACACACACCCAATCTCTTACTGTGTTTAGGCTATTGAATTTTAAAGACTTAAAGCTTATGCAAATCCTTTTTCGCATGCAGCTAACTGCAATTCAAGACTCACATAGAGTGCGACTACACTCTGCTTAAATGGGTGTGTATGCAGGTGTTGAATTCAACACCTTTTTATGCTCTCCCTTACCTCTCATATATGCACACACACTCCTGCATACAAATTAGAGGAAAGGAGGAGCTGGCCATTGTTATTTCAAAAGGACTTGCTGTTTGTCATTTGATGACCACTTTGCAAACATTTTCTACGAAAGCTCTTTTGTCAGCGAGTTCCAGGAAGCACACAAAACGACGTAAAACCAACGTAAATAGAAATTTTGTTGCTCGAAAATACCCTGGAATACTTGTGAAGATAAATGAGATAACGAGGGCATATGTAGAGACTTTTAAGAATAATTAGTTACGAGTACTATAGATGAATAGGAAGCAAATATTTCATTTAAAATTGAAATAGATAAAAACATAAATAATTTATTTTTGTTCAGTAAAAACTGTTTAAATAAATTGTGTAGAAAATTTAAAATATAAATACTATAATTAGGAGTACCATAAATAAATTGAGTATAAATATTGGCATAATTTAATATTAAAATGGATAATAACATAAAATCTTTCTTCACAAAAATCTTTTTAAAATCAAAATAAAAAGCTGCTCAAATAAATATTTTTTTAAATTAAATTTTGTTCAGTAAAAACAGCTTAAATAAATTAAAAATTCTCGTTAAGATAAGTGATGATACGACTCTTATTTAATTTTTATTTTTACGACTCAAAGAATATTAAATCAATTGGTCAAACCAACAGAAATAAAACTCTTAAGTAAGATCTATCTACATTCACTTAACCTAGACACTACAAGTTGTTTAAGTAAATCTTTCAAACTAATTAAAGCCTTGGGCTTCCAGATTGTATTTAATATGAATTATACGTAATATAATAAACTAAATATTAGTACTAATGTCATAATAGATTTAAGTTTTAATTTAGATATATTTACAGCCGCTATAAGCCATTTTAGTAATATCTTAAGGCAAGCATAAAATACTATTTCCAAATTGCAATCCCAAGTCCCAAAAAGTTCTTCGCTTTATTTCGCTATACAAATACCCTAGACACTCACATACCCTAGAATAAAATGCTATAGAATTATGGTAATTGTAGAATAGCAAAGTAAGGAAAGCAAAAGTAATAGTACAAGTGAAATTCACAGAGTTTAGTTAGCATCAATCGAGAGCAAAAGGCGATGACGACACGACTTCAAAGTGAATGAAGATGCCAAGAGGGATACAAAGAAGCAAAAAAAAGAATGAAAAGTGGCAAAAGGAAGGCTAAAAGTAAACAGCCATTATGCACTCAACATAAACGATATGGAGTGGGCAAAGATTGTAAGATTGGGCGATTGGATAGTGTGTCTGTGTGTGTGGAGTGGGGAGGTTCGAGTAGTTGGGCAACATGAAAACATTTTACTGCCACACACCCGCACACACCAGAAAAATAAACAATTTCATAAGATATGCACAACAACAAGGTTGCAAAATATCTGAATATATATATAAGTAAAATGTGGCAACCGCAGGGCAGGGGCAGAGGCAGAGGCAGCAGCGGCAAATAATGCAAAACAAACAGAAAACGTAGCAAAGATGGGGTGGAGGCGGGTGGCAAGGGAGGGGCAACAACAGGGACGAGACACTTTGCCGCCAACGCAAATAAACCCCCCGAAAAAGTAACGTGGAGAGGAGTAAAGAAGGGGGCGGGGAGGCAACCGGAAACTGCCGGCGACAGCGTTGGCCACTCAACGGCAACGTTTGACACTTGACGCAAGGACAACGTAAGGACAATGGCGACAACGACTACAAGGAAGCCGAAGACGAGGAGAAAGCCTGTGAAATGCGCACACAAAAAAAGCAAACGAAACGAAGAGAAGAGCAAAAGAAAACAATAATAAAAGAAAGAAACATAAATAAATATTTCAATTTTTGCACAAAAATTTCATTTTATATAGAGCGTGGAGATAATATATTGGAACGAGCATAGCAACAACAAAAGGACACGACGAAAAGAAAAAATTAAATCCACACGCAGCGTGACACACACACACACCCGCACACACACACACACGGAGGCACAGTAACTGGGCGTAACAAAGTGCTGATAAAGCGAAAAACTGGCACGCGAATAACAGCTGCGGGTTGAAACAGTCGTAAATAGTCGTAAACGTATGTGTATAATACATCCCACACCACACCCCACACACACCCCGCACACTCCCCCTACCCCCGCAGTGAGAGCGAGAAAATGTCGCACATAAATTTCAGAATTTTCGGTTTTGTCAATGGAAACCCCGTCTGCGGTTTTTACTTGGGCAAATATCAGTTTTCTCCCTCACCTCTTCACCCTATTGGGGTATACAAGCTATATAGGCAGATGAAAGAGGTTGCGAGCTGACAACCAACATACGAGCAAGTGCAATTAGATGGTTTCTAATTTCGAGTGCTCTGACAGAATTTTAACACAAAATTCCATTTCAGTTTACGCTCCACACTCACTCGCATTACACCATGGCAAATACTGTATGTGCATACACATCACAGTGTACACTGACTGGCACAGTAATAAGATCTAAGCACGTGGCACGAATAATGAAAATTGCATTTTTAAATTTATGTGCTTTAATTGTAAATTCAACTAAACTGAAAGTGTAATTTATGAAATTAAATACACACTTGCTGTGGGACTTTCACACATACTATACATTGCCAGCGATAAGTGTTAAAGGTTAGGTTAGGAGCGATGTACATAGGTTAGGTAAGGATCGATATAGTTTAGGTTAGGTTCGATATACGTTGGAATATATTACTATATTACAAAGATTAGCTTTAGTTAAAACTAGAAACACTTAATAATACCCATTCGATGCAAAACCTACAATAAATTTGCTAGAATAAAGTTCTTGTGATGTCGGGTATGTAAAAAGCTTTGTGGCCATAAGATGAGCTAATAGATTACAATATATAATGCAAAAAAGTTTAATACATTGTTAAAATATTTTATAGTTATAACTATAAGGTGAAACTGTTAATAATACTCAGTCGATCACAAAACCTACAATAAATTTGGTAAAATAAAGTTCAAGTGATGTCGGGTATGTAAAAAGCTTTGTGACAATAAGATGAGCTAAGAGATTACGAAATATAATGTATACATTTTTAATATATTTTTAAAATATTTTTAATATATTTTAAATACATTGTTAAGATATTTTTTTAATATATTTTAAATATACTTTTAATATATTTGTAATATATTTTTAATATATTTTTAAAACTCAAAATTGAGTTTAGCAGGCTCGGCGTCAAAAGCTTTATTGGGAGTTATTAATTGAAAAATGAAAAGGCTTGGCTGGCCATTTTTAAAATATTTTTAGAATATTTGTAATATATTTTCAATACATTTTTTTTTTTATATATTTTCAATATAATTCTAATATCCTTTTACAAAATGAACAGTTTAAAAAAGGCCTTCTCAAAATGTCTCTTTCGCAATTCAACCAGAATTCCATATATCTGTGTACTCATAACTTTGTGAGTCTGTACCTTTGCTACTAACCAAAACCGTAATCAATATCTTTGTATATTATAGGCAAATTTTAATTGGCATTATTCAAATCGGCCCCAAACGCTATTATAAATTTACTCAAGAAATTCCATACTTTCCACCTTTAACTACATATGTATCTGACAACTAAACTTATGCTTTATGTCATTAATACACATACACTAAATGCCATGTGGAATGACTCGTAAGCTCGTCCAGAAATTGCAACCCCGGGACATCTGTTCGGAAATTACAACATGTCTGTACTAACTGACATGCCTTGAGCTACGTTTTTATTATGCATGTGCAGAGTAGTTGGAATCAGGGGAGAATATAGTATATGTACTATAGAAAATACATGCATTAATTAAAGTGCAAATAATGTATGCATAGAAAAATAGCAGAGCTTATAACAGGTTCTCTTGTTCCCAGCGCTCAATATGCAAATTTTTATGAGCCAAAAAAATAATAGACGTAGAAAACGAATATAGATACTCTGTCGATATATGAGACTGGCAAATGGAAAACGCCAGAGGACAACAGAAATAGAATTTGTGCAACTGTTGCAACTGCAACTAGCAACTGTTGTTGTTTGGCCATAAGCAATATGTCCAATTCATTCATAACATGGCAGAACTGAGAAGAAAACAGCATTGAGATATGGAGTATTGGAGTATGGAGTATGGAGTATGGAGTATGGAGTATGGAGTATGGAGTAGTGGAGTATGGAGTATTGGCTATTGGGTATTGGGTATTATGTTAGTAGTGGTAGTATCTGTTGTCTAGATATTGTATCTGCATTTATGAAAATTCCAAGTTTGATTATGTAACAACTGCGGCAACAGCAACAGCCAACATCAAAATGCACGCCAAGGGGCAAACTACGGCAACAACAAGGGCCAACCATAAACAACAACAACAGCAACAACAACATCGAACAACAACAACGCACAACCGCAACATGGTAAACATGAAACCGAAACTGTAACTAAAACTGGGAGACAGCCGCATACATGCACATGTGGTGGGCGAGAGAGTGAGTCTGCGTGTGTGTGTGTGTGTGTGTGTGTGTACATGCATGTATGAGCGAACCAAATTGAAAGCATTGCCAGAGTGAAATAAAAAATTTGCATGCATATTTACAAACTTTTTGGGGTGCAAAGTCAGCAGCGGGTCGAGCCTTATAGTTATACTAAACTGCACTACACCCACCACACACCCACACACACCCACACACACACACATAGTCTAGCTGCCGCATCGTGGCACATTTGCCACATTTGATGTTCGTTTTTGCAACTATTTGCAAATGCAAATTGCAAACATGCAACAGGGACATGTTGCGTAAATGTCAATGCTACACACACAGTCTGAGTGTGTGTGTGTGTGTGTGTGAGTATCACTCAATTCGCGTTTCGCTGTCTATGCTACAATGATAAGCAGCCTGCAGCAACAGCAACGGCAACGACATCGACAACAATACAAAGCGAAAAGTTGCTGAGCTGATTGACAAGGGAGTTCTTGAGCAGAGAGCGGAGAAGAAGAAGAAGAAGGCAGAAAAGAGGAATAGAAACATGAAGAGTCAGAGAGATGCACAACGAGTAGGCGTGGGCGTGGGCTGCCTGAAATTAACATTAGCAGACTCAGCTAAAGAGAAATACGTTGACAGACAGACAGACAGGCAGAGAGCTAAACTGTTAAGCCACCTTTTTGCTGTTCACATAACAGACTCACTGAATTAAAATAGAAGGAGGAATAGCAAGAAAAACAGCAATACATACATACATATGTTAAGAGTAATATAGTAATAAACAATGTAATATCAATATATGCAATATAGTTTTTATATAGACGAAATTCTCTAATATAATTTTGCATTGTAGTTTTCACAATAGTAACATTATAAAGTAATATTATATTGTATTATTTAAACAATATAATATCAATATTGTAGCAGGATTGTGCCGATACTAGCACGGCTATCGTGAGAGCTATTCCTTTGATTGTAGGTTGGTCACTCTGTTAAACTCAAATGACTCTGTTAAACTAACATGACTCTGTAAAACTCAAATGACTCTGTTAAACTAACATGACTCTGTAAAACTCAAACGGCTCTGTATAAGAAAAGTGCGCGTCAGTCTGGATTGTACGCTCGAAATAAAGAGACATATTGTTGAAAAAGCGACCACAATAGTATATTTCTAGATATATATTATTTAAACAATATAATATCAATATATACAATATAGTTTTTATATAGACGAAATTCTCTAATATAATTTTGCACTATAGTTTTAACATTGCGCTTCTCTGTTAATTAACAGAACCATGTAAACTTGCTCGATGTTCGATTGAATCCGCTTGATCTTCGAACAAGATTTCAAGGCGCAGCGCTCGCGAACCAAATGCCAAAGCACGCTTAACTCGGAACTCATACAAGTTCGCTTAAATAACCCAGCAAGCAAAGTTAGGAGCGCTCTAAATTCTGTTTCTGAAAAGAGCCGCGTTTAAGAGTGTTTTCTGAGTAGGCACATAAATAAGAGCGTTTTCGGAGCACATTTGGTGCAGATTCTTGTAATAATTTATATGTTTTAATTCTTCTACACACCAATAAGAGTCTGAAAAAAGCCTTTTTCGTGGAGATTAAGGTGCCTAATAAGGCATTTTCTGAGGGTTTTCTATGCTTCTATGGGAGAGTGAAAGCACTTATATCTGTGTCAGAAAAGAGTCAGATCAGACTCAGAAATCATCCTCTTAAACTGCGACCATTTTCATAAAAAAAAAACACTCTTTCCGGACTCTTTTCTGCACACTTTATGACTGTAAATGCTCAGAAAAAAGTATCAGAAAACAGTCAGAAAACGCTCAAATTGCTTGCTGGGGAAGTTCAATGAATATGTTGTTGTGGCTCAGAAAATGTAAATAGAACAAGCTGCGTCGATCGCAGAGCAAACAAAATATTTGAATAGACAGCGCGAAACTGTTAAAACTTGACTGCACTTCAAGCTCAAACTGAACAGAAGGAAATGAGTTTAATGAAATATATTACAAATTTAAAATAAAGAGTCGAAAAAACCGAACTATTAAAAAAGTTATGGATTGATTGATTGAATATAAAATATGGCTGAAAATTGATTTCATTGATTTTGATTTTGAATTGGAATATGACATTTAATTTGTAATAAATTTATCAGAATAAAGCATAATATTTAATACATTTTTAACATACCTTAACCTTCATAAACTAAACCCTTTTAAAGCACAGGTGACTTGCAATATTTGCCAACTTTTTCACATAAACAACTTGCCTGAAAAAAAACGCCCATTCGAGCACAGAAGAACTTTACAATTAGTGCAAAGATTGCAGAAAAAGTTTTCCCATAACACTCCTCAAACACTCCTCAGCAATAACTAAGCCTCAAATATATATTTAGGAGAACTCAAGACCAATTAAAAACTGTCGGCAGCATTTTGCAATTCATTACAAAATATTAGTATTAGACTCACATATACGAAAATTACTCGACAATTTTAAGATAGAAAAGAAATGTTGGCATGACGTACCAAAAGAAAATCTAGTGAAAGAAAGCCAAAGAGATAAGAAGGTGCCTCGAAAATCACAACTCAATTTCGGTAAGTATCGGAAAACGAGAAAAGAGAAAAGACTGGAGAGAGAGTGGAGAGAGAGTGGCATGAGTAAGTGCAAATCAGAGAAACGAAGTATACGAGTACGTTAAATTTTGCTGACTTAACAACATACAAATGATGAAAATGAATGAGTGCATGAGCTTACACACACACACTCGCACACACACTCGCACACTCGTATGAATAAATGTATGAGCCTGAGCTGAAGATGAAAACCAAGTTGGTAGAACACTGATGTTCGCATGTTGAACGCAATGCTGAAAGCAGCTAACTCACGTTTGTGTAATCAGTGTGAAACCCAGCGTAAGCAAAGCCAAATCCGAAAAATACTTTGCCCCCAATTCCACACCCCACACCCCACCTCCCCCTAACCTTTGCCCTGCTACACACAGCAAGTTCCAATATACATAATGACATGAAGCACTCGAACACGACAAGTATTGGCTGCTGGCAGTGCTGCCCCCTCATGAGTGTGATGAAAATGCCATGTGACAACGCTGTAAGCAATAGCAGTACGTACGTACATACATGCCACACCCACTACACACACACACAAATACCTTTATCGTATGTCAACGTGTCAAAGCCAGAGTCAATTTGACTTGCGGTTGTCGTTGTCATTCCTTCTTCTTCCTCTTTTTTTTCTGGAATTTACTTAGTGCCCTCAAGGTGTCGTGACTGGAATTGACTCGGAATATTTCCCACTCTCAGTCCCCAGTGCTTGCCACGTTTTGTTGCAGACTTTAATGGCTAATCAACTGCTCCGACTGCACCTGATTTGATCGCCCGATGCACTGCCACAGGCATTAAAACTACTTAACGACCAATTAAATCTCAATTCAAAACAAAAACAAAAGTCGAAAGTCGAAAAGCGAAAGCCCACAAACAATTGCATTTATCAACTGCTGCCAATTACGAGTAGAGCAAATGTCTGTTCCAACTGGGAAATGGCAAAATACGCAAGCCCAACTCTTCCGAATGAAGTCACTCAAGTCACTAAAAATTTATGACAGCAACTAACCTCAAAATGTGAACCGTTTCATTTACGATTAGTTCACTGCAGACATTCTTCTGCTTTCCAATCGAAACTCCCCATGGACTGCCCTATAAAACGAAGCTCCTAAGCAGACCCTAATAAGCTGGAAATTGTATATATTTATAATTTAAAAGTTTATTGAAATAAGTGAAATAAATCACAGCAATAAGGAAAATACTATAAAAATAATAATGAAAGGTTCAGCAAAAAACATCATTACTATATTAAACTATATTAAAATGAAATTATATATAATACATTTGCATTAAAAAATATTTTAAAAAAAATGTTGAATATATATTCCGTTTTAAAAAAAAAATATTTAAATTAAAGGAAATATATTATGACAAATATAGTAAAATTATATTAAAGCTAATGAGTAAACGAAATTACTTCCTTTTTTATTTTATTTAATATTAAAGATAATAGTTATAAACAATACTAAACTATAATTAAATTAAAGCTTATGAGTAAAAGAAATTATTTTTTTTTTTTGTTTAATATTAACTATTAACAACAATACTAAAGTGAATAGATGGCGAACGATAATTATTGTCCAGGCTTTCATTTCAAAATTCTTTTTAAAAAATTGCTAATATTGTAAAACAATTCATTTTTAAATTTTTAATGGCAATAAAGTTCTGTCTGTAATTCTACAAATAATGTTTTAGATTGTCAAAAATATTCTAAATATAATTCAAAATTTTATTGAGTTATTAATCTATTTTAATTTAATGCCAATAGTCAAGAGATCAAATTGAACCGCAAAACAAAAACAAAAAAAACCTAACTCAAATAATTTAAAATAAAATTAAAAATTTGAATATCATGTTACAATTATTAACTCAATAATTTGTTCAAATTAAATTTGATTAAACTGTTTTAGTTTTAATTTATTTGAAATCTGCTGCTATAACATTTTAGTTTCAACAAATATTAGAATGTTTTAGATTAGTCAAAAGTATGAATTTATTTATGCCAATTCATTTATTTATTCTTTAATAAATTCATTTTTGGGTAATGGCAGGGTATTAGCTTATTCTGCTAGTGCATATTTCTCTCTAGTTTTCTAGAATTTTAACTGTTTTCATTTTTTTTTTGTGAGCTGGCAGTCTGGCGCCAATGATGTTGAAAGTTGATTACACTTTAATGGCCAAGGCGTTGCACAAAGTTTCTGACTGCATACAAACACACATCAGGGCACACACACACACACACACACACACAGATATTTCTAATTATTTAATGGCCGCTCTGCATGCAGTTTTGTTATGTAAATGGGTCTACAGTGGTAGAGGGCCTCGGCCTCTTGCCGAATATTTACGCTTGCACTAAATTTTTGAGCTCAACTCACACACAGTGAAATTTCCCAATCATTATTGTATATATTCACACAGATACACACACTCACTCACACACACACTCACACACACACTTTGGCACACTTGGCTAGGCACGTAATGGCCGCTGCGCCTTTGTGCAGTGATACGTGCGAGAGGCAAACAAAAGGCGAAAGAGAACCGAAACAAAAGGCGTTAAATATGCAGCAAAAAAAATACAAAAAAAAAATACAATAAGTATGTATAACTGTAAAGTGCTTTAAGTGCTGGGGGTGGAGGCGTTACCCATTAAATTACGAGCCAAGTCAAGGCAAGGATTGCATTGGGTATTTTCTGTATTCCGTATTCCGTATTCCGCTTTTTATTCTATTGTTTTCCATGCGGTTGCAAATGGCATTGGGCGTGGCACAGCCCACACACACTCGCACTCTCACAACTTTATCAGATTGCGCATAAAACACTTAAATGGAATTTCCTGCAATTTACTAAAAGAATAACTAAAACCAAAAGCAGCTGATTGATTTCTGTAGCAATTAAAGTAACCAACGCAAAAAAATGAGAGAGAAGTGGAAAAAAACGCTAATTGAAATTCCAGATTACCAAAAGCAGTTGAGCAAAAATTGGATTCGATTCGATGAAGAGGCGCAGAGAGTGTGTCCAGCAAATGGTTATCGATGCATCCGGCAGCAATGCCCCCTTCCCCTCGCCCTTCCCCCTCGTTAGCCATTGAATGAGTGAACAGATTAGCCGCTCTTCCAGCCGCATAACGAGAGAGAGAGGAGAGAGCCAAAGAAAGCAAGCGGCAACAAAATGGCCAAAAGCCGAGTTCGTAATGATGCGGAAGCTAACAAAAGGCCGCAGTGATACACAAAAGGCAGACGACAGGGGACACAGGACAAAGGACAGTGGCTAGTCGCTGGCTCTGGCTCTGGCCAAGGGCAAAGTTAAAAGGACGCTTAAGGCAGGGGTAGGGGTAAAGGCACACAGAAGGCAATGGCAATAGCATTCTAAAATTGCGGTCAATTGAAATGGCAATCAAGTTAGTGGCACGTCCTCGTCATGGCCAATATGAGCACAATAAAAGGCCAAAAGGGCAATGGTTTAACAACACCAACAACAAGAGCAATATGCTGAAATTTACACGATGCCTGCCCATAGTACAATGCGCAACGAACCACAATAATTACAATGGCTCCAAATGCCAGACGATTTAACAAAATGAAATAGAAGCAAATCACGCAGAGCTGACAGAAATGTGTTAATAAAACAAATATCTTTGGCTTTATTATATTACAAAATATCCAACTGATAAGAATTTCATTACACTACCCAGTGCACAGTGGGACCGAAGTATCATTCATTGGGGGTTTCTTTAAAGTTGATAAGTTAGATGACAAATATGATAAAGAGCTTGCTACTACTGACAATAGATGGCGCTAAAAGTGCCTATAAGCGCCATCTAGCGAGTGGTTGAGTGTTTGTGAAAGAGTGAGTATGAAATTGACAGTGAGACAGTGTGTGATTGGATGTGATTGAATAAGAGAGAGCACTCCAATGCTCTGGAAGCAGAGACTGCTCTTTCTGTTATTTCTCGAGCAACTTACAAGAACAAAATGCACGCAAATACCAAATACCAGCCCTTATTTTGCACAATAGTGATCTGGGAGCAGACTATGCTCTTTCTGTTAATTCTCGAGCAACTTACAAGAACAAAATGCATGCAAAAACCAAATACCAGCCCTCATTTTGCTTGTGTTTATGTTACAGTCATCAAACGTTATTACTCCTGAGTTAGAATGTCGTGCCCAACGCTGGTTGACAACAAATTCATTTTGATTTTAAGCCAACTTTAATTAAATTAAATTAAATTAAAATTGTTCAATTGAAAAAATGATTTAAATTAGAGTAAAAATTGTCTATTGTGTACCTAATGGCTTTTATAATATCATTATACTTCAAATAAAAATTTCATTAAAAATACTCAAGCAAAATATTGCCACTTTTGACACAGTGTGCAATGTCTAACTACAATTTGGAAATAAATGTATAGAAAATTAAATAAATAGAATACCCAGTGGAGCGTTAACAGCATTTATTTTTTTTTCTTATTTTTATAAATGAGCAACCGAGAGTTTGGGCAACTGTACTAGTACGAATAGACCGCAGTCGACCTGAATTTTTTGGCCAGACATCCTGGCATGCAGGAAATGTGCAGGCCAAAAAGGAAAATAACAAATGGGGGAGATAGTATAGAGTAAGAAGCAAAGCGTACAACGGAAAATGAAGCTAAAATCATTTGTGGAAAAATAAAAAAATAAATAAGTAGTATTCAGTTGGTGCTAGACTCCAGGCTGATGGCAAATCCATTGCCTACTTTCAGGGGGGCAAAAGCAGTTTTCAATTTAGTTGCTATCGCCTCTTATCGCTCCACAGAGTGACTGGCAATTTGTGCAGACAAACTGCAGCTGGCGCAGCACAACTTGCAACTTGCTGCAAAGTTACTGCGAATCAACGGCAACACAACTCTGCCACAGGCACAGACATGGCTCACAGCTATAGCTATAGCTATACTATATATATGCGATTGTTATTGTTGTTGTCGAGCTTTTCATTTGCTGCAGATTTGGCCGTTTAGCTTTCATTTGATGGCTTCCATTTTAAAGCCAGTTCCCAAGAACATTTACGCCGGAAGTAGAACTCGCGCGCTAACCGCAAAACAACTACTAAAAGATAAAAACAGAAATAAAAGAAAGCAGAGACCGCAAAGAACCGTTTTTTGGCCATGTCGCCGCTTCTTCATCTCTCTGCGGCGGCGGCTGTGGCTGCGGCTGCGGCAATGAGGCGCACCCCTTTTGCCTTGTGGCAACCATTTCCTTCCTGTGGCGCCCCCCCCCCCCCCCTAGACCGCACTGCTTGTTGGCAGCTCTAAACGTTTTTCACACATTTTAGCTGCAGTTTTTCCTGTTATTTTCCTTTATTTTCCTTTTTTGGTAACAGCATTTGTCGTTGTCTGTTCATGATTTATGTACTCTCACTCCCAATGCACAAACTCTACCAAGAGTCACATAAAAAATGCACTTGTCTGTCAGCTCAGTCGGCATTAGGACTTTCTGATGAACTGTAACTGTAACCGGTTAACGTTAGTTTTGCATAGTTTAGCAGTACAAACAGATACTCTACAATGCCAGCAGATACTGTGCTCAGTATAGAGCAGAGTAATTCCAATACCATATTCGTAACAAAATGAATTGCTTCAAGGATTCAAATTGCTATATAAACTACCATATTAGTACCATTTTCTTATCCCCCTAAAAGTATGCAATTCAAATTCAAATTTATCTGAAATTCCCTCTATGAAATTTTGAATTTTATTTATAGAATTATAGTTATAAAACATAATACTAATTAACGACTACTAACCTAGGAATTCGACTCAAATTTATTTATAATTTTATGTAGCAAATTTCATTAAACTAAAAAACAGTTTTTATACAAATACTTTACAGACAAAAATACAGCAGAAAATACAGTTAAAAAAATAATACTGAAAAATTATTGTTTCAATTTAAAAAATTTTATTTTATAGAAATGATAATAAAAAAAATTAATAAAAATAATAAAAAAAATATGAATAATAAATAATAATAAATAAAAGTAATCGTAATAAGTAAAATCACATAAATAATAATAAAAATTATAAAAAAAAAAATACTATACTATAATAAAATTTGTATCAAATAATTTCAAGTACCATATGCTTAGTGTAATCCGAGTTATAAAACAAAAAGGTTTATCATAATTTACGCTCAATGTCTATATAAAGATTTAGTTGCAAAGTTTTAGTTGGAATATTTGAACTAACTTTTAGACAAACTCACTAAGCCAACATAATGGCACTGATATAGAGCCAAGCCAAGCGCTGTTCAACTTGTTGTATGTATGTGTGTATATATAGATGTGTGTGTGTGTGTCTCGTCAATGACAACTCCACTTGACATTCAATGAGTTTATTTGTTTGCATGTGTTTTTTTTGCTTGTGTTGTTTCCTTTGAAATTGTTTTCTTTGGCTTGAATTCAGTTAGCAAAAATTATCGTCTGTTTGTTCATATATCGAGAGTTTGCCAGAGATAAAGTACACTTGACACACGCCCACCCACACACACACACACCCACACACACACATGCAAACAAATATGTTCTCGAGTTGATAAAGATGAGTGCAAGATAAGCAAACGTTTTGTTGGCTCAACTTTTGTAGTACAGTGTAGTGTGTTGGCTGCTCTCTTGGACACCGACTGTAAATTTAGTGGGCAGTGTTTGTGTGAAGTGTTGTTGTTGTTGTTGGAGTTCGATTGTGGCATTGCTTTAGATAAATAACCAAAAGTTTCCATTGATTATAAACTAATGTGCACACTTGTGTATCGAGTGTTTGCCAAACACTTGGGCTTGCATTTTTAATGCTTTTAAAAGCGCTTTTAATCAGAATTTTGCATGAAATACTTGAACTATATTTACTTCTAAATATATGCCACTAAACCCAGTAGTAGAAAACAAAGAATATATTTCAAAAATTGTCTAGAATATCTTAAATATATACAACCTTGGTTCGAGTTTCTTTTTAGTTGCAATTTGCACAAATTACTTCCCAGTATATACTACTAAATTTACTATTAAACAAAGGAGAATATATTTATAAAATTCACTAGAATCTCTCAAATAAATACGCCTTGATTAGTATTCCTTTCTAGTAGAAATTTTATACAAATTAATTCTCAGTATATGCTACTAAATTTGCAATGAAACTAAACAGAAAATATTTAAAAATTTCTCTAGAATATCTGAAATATATACAGCTTTGATTGGAGTTACTTTTTAGTAGGAATTTTAAACCAATTACCAATTTGTATATGCCACTAAAATTACTATTAAAAAAAGAGAATATATTTAAAAATTTCTCTAGAATATCTCAAGTATATACAGCTTTGATTGGAGTTTCTTTTTAGTAGTAATATTATAGAAATTAATTCCCAGCATATGCCACTAAATTTAGTATTAAACAGAAGAAAAAATATTTAAAAAATATTCTAGAATATCTCAAATATATACAGCCTTAATAAGAATATAGTTTTAGTGGAACTTTTATATGAATTGGCATGGAACTTGCCTTATAACTATATACCTTACATATTTTATTTTCTATTCAGCTCAAAAGTATGCTATAAATTTTTATAGTATTTGTTAAAAATGTTGGACCAAAAAACTAATTATTGCCATATTTTTCTCTTCTACTTTCAGTTCAGTTTGTACCACATGATGTATTGTTCATACTTTTGCTGCCCGCAGGTAAATTTGTAACTGAAAAAAAAGTTTCGCTTGAAATCTGTTGGAAATTTATGTACTTTACTAATTAGAAGCATTTACACTATACCCCGGAGTAAAGGGAAAACTCACATGACCAACATGTGGAACTTGTTAATGGCCACAATTGAAGCACAAGTTCGCTGGGAAAGCACAACAAGAAGATGATGGTAAACTACAGTGAATTTGGGTGTCAATAGGTTAGCAAGTCTCGAGGCGTTGGCCATCAATCAAATCAACAAATGGCCAACTGACTGCACAAACTTGTCACTGCCTCGATGACAGAGTGTGTGAGTGTGTGAGTCGAGGCTAAGGAAATGAAATGAAAATTAAAACGAACAGAGAGCAGAGTAGAGACACACAGGTGGGTTGTGGCATGTGGCATGGGGCATGTGGGATGCTACTGCTTGGGGACTTGACCAAGCGCACAGACCACAACGTAGAGGCAGCAGTCGGACAGCCAGACATCCCGGTGTGTTGTCACGTGAGGTAGTCAACGAATCATGGCAACCAATCAAGCAGCGTGTGGCATGCAACTGAAGCGTGCGTGCCCGAGTAACTCGCGTCGTTCCATGCATTATAAACTCAGTGAACACCAGCAGCAGTCAGTCTCTCCCCTCGTCATAGCTCTAGCTCTAGTTTGTAGTCAGTTTCATAGACTCGGCACGTTGCCACATCTCAACTCTGCTGCTGCTGCTACTGCTGCTGGCGACACGTCAATGCTTTCATCATTTAATTAACTGTTTCGTGTAGCATGCCAGCACACCCTGGCAATCAGCTGACTGTCCGTCCGTCCGTCCGTCCGACGACCAGTACGTGCCTCGTGCCTAGTGACTTATGCCTCTTGTGTCAGTCATACAAAATATGATGAAAATCTCATTTCAATATGCAGCCATAGCAACCTCCTGAGTAGCAGAAGCAACAGTCGACTCGAGTCGAGTCCTTGGCGGCACAATTTGCATGCCATTTGATTGATCGACTCGCTCCTAGGGGGATGGGGGGATGGGAGGGTGTGCTATCTGGGCCAACGGGAAATTTAACTGTCACGCCTACAGTGAGACACGCCCTCTAAGGTAATTGGAATATTACCGGTTGCTTAATATGCAGATTGCTATGCACTAAGCCAAATAAATCAGGCTGAATTTTAAACTGATTTCGCTGTAGAAATCATCAACTGATTAAGCAGGCTTTTGTTGTAATAAATTCAGAGAATGAAATCAATGAAAACATATTTTTATTGTTGAACTTTATGACTTTTAGGTCCTTCAAGCTGAGACACATGCGATATTGACTGAAGAGCTCAGTAAACATTGACATAATACCAACTTAGTTGCATTTATATAAGAGTTTTTATCGTAGAATGAATAAATTTCTAGCTTATCCAAAAATAAATATCTTAATCAAAGCCGTCAAAAAATGTTGCATAGTTTCAGGCTGGCTAATAAACTGAACTCAGCTGAGACTGATATGATTTCATATTAGGACTGTAGTAGTGCTTAACAGCATCGGGATTACGTTTGTAGTGGTAATAAATTCTTAAAACTACATCTTAATATTATTTATTATAATATTTACTTGCATAAATAAAGTGGCAATTAAGCCTAAAGACACTTCAGCATAATCAAATCCATTCAACAATGAAAAACGTTGCATAGTCTGAGACTCCTATGATATTATATTAGGACTGCTTAGTAGTGTTTATAGAACCCAATAAATCTTAAGATTATATCTCATTATTATTTATAACAATATTTACTTAATTGATTGAATAAACTTGGAGCTAAGCCAAACCAAACTTCATCATAATCAAAGCCGTCTAACAAAGAAAAACGTTGCATAGTTTCAGGCTGCAACTGGAAAGCTCTTATTGAGACTTCTATGATATTTTATTAGTGCTTCAAAGAATCGGAATTGTGTTAATAGAACTAATTTTATCTTAATTTGAAATCTTATTATTACTTATAACAAAACATTTACTGAATTCAATGAATAAAGTTACAGTTCAGCCTAAATAAACTTCATCGTAATCAAAGTCAGTCAACAGAAAAAAACGTTGCATAGTTTCAGGCTGCTTAATAAAAAACTCAAAATTGTAATTAACTTATTTGAAAATACAATACAAAAGCCAACTTTAATAGAGCTCAAAAACAAATAAATAAATCAAGACTTTTAATATTATCCTAACGTATTAATCTGCAACTATTTAGCTCAAGTATTTGCAGGCTTTATTTGATAAGTAACTTTGCAACTATTTCGACAAGGCTTTAGCAAAAGAGAAGTGTGTGTGTGTGTGTTGTTTTTTTGTGAAATTTAACTAGAACTCAACTCTTGGCTCAACTCAACGCAGAGGAACTTGCCTCATATCAGAGCAATAGTTGTTCCCAAAAGCTTTGAGCTTAAGCTCTAACAAATCGCATCAATGCCTCATGTGGCTTTACCCACTACACACACACACACAACACACAGACACAACAATTTACGGCTATCAAATTAATAGATAAAAACTTGTTTAGTCTCTGTGTGTGGGAGTGAGGGGTAGTGTGGGGGGAGTGGTATAATTTATAGCCGTAAATCAGAACAGCAAACAGAATTGTTTACGACTGTGTTGGAAGAGAGAATTTCGAGCTGTGTAGATTGAAAAGAAATTCAGCGCGATATTTGCGGGTGATTTATGTATTATTTGCAACGTTATTTGAGTTTATATTTAAAACATTAGAAAACGCTGTAACAACAACAGTAAAAGCCAAAGCAGAGCAGAGCTGAGCAGCGCAGCGAGAAGATAAAAACTAAAAGTGCACAGTGAATTGATGGGTGGCAAAGGGAAGTGGAAGTGGAAGGCAAAAGCAAGTTGAATGTAGGTAACAAACAACTAACAAACACACAGACAGACGGACGGACAGACAGACGGACGGACAGACAGACATACGGACAGACAGACAGACAGTGAGAGATAAAGTGCAAAGGGCAGACAGACAAATAAAGCGGAAATGTTAACGGCAACGAATGGCGCTAGCAATGGCGACTGCAGCTGACGGCAGCCATTTTGTTGAAGCTGCTCACTGTCTGCGTGTGTGTGTGTGTGTGTGTGTGTGTGTGTGTGTGAGTTTAGGTAGATTTTTCAGCTTGTATATTTGGGGTTTATTTTGATCATGATTTCCGCTTAAGTACATGTGTAAGCTCAATTCCCCCACTGGTACCACAGTGCGTATAATTTATGTTGCAATTTATACTATATGTGGGAGTTGTTGGCCAATTTAAATTGACTACCACGAGACGAGACGATAAGCCACACTGACGTTAAATTTCGTTATTGCAGCACTAAAGTCAAGTGAATTCTCATTCATTGTTTTTCCTTTATTTTTTTGGAAGAGACGGCGCAAACATTTGTTGACGTTAATGCCTTGGAGATGTTGCGCTGAAAAGCGCAGCAGAGTAACTGCCAACCCTATACAGTTACAAGAGAGCACACACACACACACATATGCAGATGGGGAAAATGCTGCAACAGTTGCAAATAAAAGCAAAGAAGTGTCACTCACAATGGCACTGAAGTGGAACACTTGCCACACTTGCTCTGTTTTCTAGGGTCCAGCAGACACACACACACACACACACACACACACAGTGTAGATACACACACACACATTATGTGTGTTGTTGTTGCTTTTAAACACACAGCAATTGGCAACAGGCTGCAGAGCATTTGCCAAGGGTCGAGTTGTCTTTAAGTGTTTTATGAAATAATTTAAGAGATTGCTAGAAGAAAATGTCACAAATATTGAGCAGTTTCAAAGGGTTCAACTTGCCATATACTATTAACTTTCTTAGCAGCCCTAAAGTATGCTATACTAATCTGCAATTTAGCCTGCTTATACCTAAAGAAAGTGTGGATTAATTGAGAACATTTCTAGCATAAGAGATTGTTATAAAAAATATCAGAAATATTAAGCAATTTCAATTTAAATTGCATAAGAATATCTTCTTTCTTATCAGCCCAAAAGAATGCTATAATAATATACATAATTTAGTTTGCTTATACCTAAAAAAAGTGTGCATAAACTGAGAGTATATCCTCATCCATTGTCTTATCATATACCCCAAGCTCAAGTCTAAGTTCACTTTCTTAGCAGCCCTAAAGTATGCTATACAAGTATGAATATTAGTCTGCTTATACCTGAAGAAAATGTGGATAAAATGAAAGCATCTCTGAGATGGAAAAGAGATTGTTATAAGAAATGTCACAAATATTGAGCAATTTCAATTTAAATTGCATATGAATATTCACTTTCTTAGCAGCCGAAAAGTATGCTATACTAATATGAAATTTAGTCTGCTTACAGCTAAAGAAAAGTGTGGATAAATTGAGAGCATCTTTGGCAAAAGAGATTGTTATAATACATATCACAAATATTAAGCAATTTCAATTTAAATTGCATAAGAATATCTCCTTTCTTATTAGCTCAAAAGAATGTTGTAATAATATATATAATTTAGTTTGCTTATACCTAAAGAAAGTGTGGATAAATTGAGCGTATTTCCCTCATCCACTGTCTTATCATATACCCCAAGTTCAAGTCTAATTTCACATTCTTAGCAGCTCAAAAGTATGCTATACTAATATGAATATTAGTCTGCTTATATCTGAAGAAAGTGTAGATAAATTGAGAGCATCTGTGGCAAAAGAAATTGTTATAAGAAATATCACAAATATTTCAATTTCAATTTAAATTTATGCATATAAATATTCACTTTCTAGCAGCCCAAGAGTAAGCTATACTAATGTGAAATTTAGTCTGCTTACAGCTAAAGAAAAGTGTGGATAAATTCAGAGCATCTCTGGCAAAAGAGATTGTTATAATACATATCACAAATATTAAGCAATTTCAATTTAAATTGCATACAAATATGCACCTTCTTATCAGCCGAAAAGTATGCTATACTAATGTGAATTTGAGTCTGCTTACAGCAAAATAAAGTGTAGATAAATTGGGCGCATCTTTACCATAGCATTTCGCTCATTCACTGCTTTTCCTTGTACGCAAAGTTCAAGTCTAATTTCCAGCCAAAAATGCACGTCATTTGTCAAAGAGAGAGTTTCATAGAAGCTGGAAGCTAATTTTTTCTTCGGGTGCTGCAGCAAAGATAACAATTAATTCCGGATAAACACATTTTATAATTAAAAAATTCCTTTTGTAGCATGATGAGCTGAGCCAGCGAGCCAAAATGAAATTAAGTGAAAACAACTAAACAAGGCAGACGAAAAAAGGAAAAGAAACGAAAAGAAAAGAAGAGCAGAAATGCCAGCACGACAAGGGAACAGCTTACAAAACTGACAGTCAAACAGATAAAAAGAAACATGAGAATACTGAGAATCCCGAAAAAAAGAAGAAGAGAGAAGAAGTAAATAAATAAATGCTGTACTTCGGTTTTTTCGGCGCATTTACACACAGCGAGCCAGCTGAAAGGTTTTTCTGCGCTAGACGCAAGTAATGCAACACATGGCGTATACGTAATGCGCTTTCAATGCTTGCCCCAACGTGTCGCACGCGCTTTCAATTTCGCTCAAAGGCCAAACAAAAATTTAATCATCTCTCTCGTGCTCTCTAAGCTGATTAGGGTCGCATGCATGACCAAGAAGGGTGTGCCGACCGACCCATACCCAACCCATCCACCCACCCACTCAGTGAGGTTCTTTCACTAATTTCGTCTTTTAAAGCTGGCCGCTAGATGGCGTATTGAGGGTGTTTTTTGGGCTGTAGCAAGTAATTTATTGTTTGTAGCGTAATTAACCCCGCTTCGCGGTCGCGTTTTTGGCTTTCACACTTTCTTTGCTGGGGTTTGCCGCCTAATGATGTTACACACAGAAAAAAATGGTGTGAATTTAAATTCCTATTGGATACAATGTAATAGAACAAAGAATACAAAAAGGGGTTTACACTTAAGACATTTAAAGTTTAAATCGAGAGTTAATATTGAAGTGACAGATGACAGCAGAAAAAGAACAAAAAGTTCTTTAAAGCGCCATCTACTGTTTACTTTTGTAATCGATGATAATTTTTGGTGCGAAGTAAAAAACTTTTGGAGTTAAAATACTAGAGTCCAACTAAAGGCAACAGATGTCACACAAAAAGTTATGTAAAGCGCCATCTATTGTTCACTCGTATTAACACTATTGTAATCGATCGTAACTCTTGATGCGAAGTGAAAACCTTTTTGAGTCAAATTTCCAGAGTCGAAATGAAAGCGACAGATGGCGCACAAACACATCTTTGAAGCGCCCTCTATTGGTCATTTTAGATTTGTTTTTGACGGCACCGATCATGATTTTAGAACGAACCAAACCGAACCAGAACGAACCCATATGGTCAAATGAAAGCGATATATGGCGCACAAAAAGTTTTTAAGCGCCCTCTATTGTTCAAATCTCTCTTGTTACTTGTTTACTCACGTCAAATGGTCGATCGTAACTTTTTCGCTATTTGAATGAGACCGTTTATGAGTCGATTTCACACACTACCATTTCTTTCTGTGTATACCCTAAGCCTACCCAATTTGAATACCCTGTAAAGAGCAGCACAACTGCAACAAATTTCCCTGGTTTTCTGTATAAAATATTCTACAAATTAAACGCTTAGTTTACTTGTAAAGAATCATCTATAATTAGCGTACAGGATATTTGCAGTCGACCCTTGTCAAATTATATCCATTTTTTTTTCTTTTCATATCTGCGTTTCTTATCAACCCTTTTGGGTGAAATTTCATTTCATTTTGGTGATTTAAGTCTTAACTGCGTGTAAAGTCGCCCGAGTAATTAGTTTCGTTTCGGTCAAGCTGTATCTGTATATATATAGTGCTAAGCCACCCTTCTCAATCCCTTCCCCCCACACTTTTCCCTAATGGCTGGCGACCTGTACAAGTTCTTTTTTTTCGCTTACATTTCACAAATTGTGCGCAGCTTGGCAAAAGCAAGGCTAAGACGAGGTTGGGTCAGTGAAAATGGCGTTTTGCTGTATTAGATTTTTGGTGGCAAACTCTAACTGGCAGCGCCTGGCAGTTGGCAACTGGCAACCGGTAAATGTCAGCTTAGTCCTGCTCCACACCTCACCTCCCCGCCCCGCATCAACATCAACATCACGGCCAAGTGAAATGACAGGCAAATTAAACTTGAGTAGATGGCAGGCAACAGACAATTTATCAGATATGCGCTACGACGTACATGATATAGGTATTAAAATGCTTGAAACTTTAATCTAAATATATTGCGAAAAGTGTGTGAAAAAGAAGCGTAAAACATGGTGAGATATTTACGAAAGTATTGTGAGATTAAATTCCTTTAAATGAGTTGAATAGTTTTGCAGTTATTTTTAGTATTTGGAGAGTTTAAAGTGGCGTTTGTTACTGAAGTAAGATTCACCCTAAAAGTAGGCAATGTGAAATAGTTATTGTCAGCGCCATCTATGAGCATAAAAGGAAAGCATATACAGATCGTAATTATCATTCATTTTCATCCCAATAATCTTTCTAATTATCATTCTAAATATATTTATTCATAGTAAACCAATTTCAATCCCTTTCCCTGAAGTAAGATTCACCCTAAAAGTAGGCAATAGCAAATAGTTATTGTTAGCGCCATCTATGAGAATCAAGGGAAAACACAAACAGTTCTTAATTATCATTCATTTTCATTCTAATAATCCTTCTAATTATCATTCTAAATATATTTGGTCATAGTAAACCAATTTCAATCCCTTTCCCTGAAGTAAGATTTACCCTAAGAGTGGGCAATGGGAAATAGTTATTGTTAGCGCCATCTATGAGCATCAAAGGAAGGTATAAACAGTTCCTAATAATCATTAATTTTCATCCTAATAATCATCCCAATTATCATTCTAAATATATTTGTTCATACTAAACCAATTTCAATCCCCTTCATTGTTAGCTTTTCTTCCAGCTTCTAGTGTCATTTCAACAAAATTCTCTTTTCAGAATCGTAGTAATATTATTACTGTACTGTAGTTAATATTATACTTTTGAACTTTTCGTTCGAGACACGTTTCATTTTACTATTGAGTTCTTTCGATTGGTATTTCCAGAGCTAAAAATAAATATTAAAAAAAAAAAATTGCAAAAAATAAAACACATTTTGTTCAACCTTCACACAGTTAAAATGACCACTAAACCGCCTATTCGTAAGCCCAGCATTGGAGCCAACACTCGCCTCAGTCAGAAGTCGCTTAAGATGGAAATGCCGACACTGTCACGGCAGCAGCTGGCGACAGGACGCCTCAAGGACATCACCAAGGAGAAGGAGAAGAAGGGTAAGGAAAAGGAACTGCTGCCACCGATACGCAAAATCAAAAGCCATACAAAAGAATGCATCGAACGCAGTGCTGCAATTCCCATCAGGCCAGTAGTAGATCCGCCACAGCAGTCGCACCACATACTAGTCAAGGATTCACATAAACTGAAGCCGCAAACATCGATGATAAGATCAAAGGAACCTGCTTTAATTGCAGCTACTGCGAGTCCAACTACTGCCATCAAGACCAAGGTACCCGAGAAGCCAGAGGCCACACAACGTCCGATACGCACCAAGAGTCAATCACACAATTCCAAACTATTTTTCGATAAGTATTTTAAATTTGCCTACGACCTGAGTACCCCCGCTGGCGTCCGTCAACTTGAGGAGCATTTCTTTCCCGCCGTCGAACCAAAAGCCAAAGCGACTAACATTAGCAGGAAGTCTAAAGATTTGGATAATACTTCAGCCAAACAGTCGAATGATAAATTGGCTAACATAAAACAGACGCAGACAGTGGATTTCCACAATTAACAAAAAAGAGACGATTCACGCGATTCAGGTCCAAGAAAATTTTAAATCTAAATTATTGCTGTTTTAACTTGTTTAGTTCTCTTAAAATTGTAACAAAATGCAAAGTAAATGCGATAACAAAACATTTGGAATTTTCAAATAATTTTTAGTGGTCTACAAAATGTATAAAAAAATCTTTTTTTTCGAAATGATATTGTAAGCAGAATGCTGTAAGAAAAAAAAAAAAAAAATTAATAAATAAAATAATAATTATAAAATAATTAATAGTAATAATAATAAATAATAATAAATAAATATTAAATAATAATAAAATATTTATAAATAATAAATATTAAATAATAATAAAATATTAATAAATAATATTAAATAAATATTAAATAATAATAAAATAATAGTAATAGTAATAAATAATAATAAGAAATAATAAATAAAATAAATATTTTGCTAGCGCTAGCATGGAATACCCATAATATTATAAATTGATAGGCACAGTGTGGGAATATATCGATAACAATCGTTCTTTCTATATATTTTGGAGCGAAAATTTCTTTCAATTTAAAATACTATGAATTTTCTAAAAATTTTGTATAAATACAGAAACTTCATCATTTTAGTCTATTATATTAATCTCTATAATAACTGTACTTATATTAATCTCCATAATAACTTGACTACACTACTGTATAATACAAACATCTTACTAATTACCAAGCTGGGATTGCAGCTACTACATTTGTGGCCCAGACGTAATGAGCTTTAATAACTTTTGAGCGAGCAAGCTAATTCCACTCTGAAAAAACCTCGCAAAAATGTACACAATTTAAATGAAATTTATTGTGTAGCTGTGGTCATTCCACATGCAAAATGTTTTATCCTTTGTTGCCCAAACACACACAAACACACACACACACACACCACCGCAAGCTCAGTCAGCAAAATGTAGACAACAGACAAAAGCAGCGCATTGGGCATTGTAAATCATAATCAAAACAATAGAACAAATGAAGCTAATGTGGCTTACATAAACAACAACAACAGCAACAACAATAGCTGCTATGTGTGTGGGTGATAAATTAGAGTGTGTGTGTGTGTGGGAGTGTGGCATTGCAGGCGTGAGCCAACAAATGGGTTTCAACAACTTCTTCAATGGTACGAACATACTACTCCATACTAAACCATATAGTGTGGAGCATCCTTTAATTAATAACTGTAAGCATACACATTTATTTTTAATTGAACCACATTATCAATGATTTATCTTTTAATCTAAGATGTTTTCTGTTTTTGCAATTAAATAAACATATTGAAATTTTATAGCATACTTTTGGGGTCACACAATATAACAATGCTGCATCTTTTAAACCAAGAAGTTTTCTGCGTTATTCTGCAATTCAATAAACTTGAGACTCATGAGTTTATGAATAATTAATTAATGCAGCATTTTAATCTAAGAGTCTTACAAATATTTAGCAAACTTAAGGTAAGTCCAAAAAATTTGCTAAAATAACTAAATTCGTATAAATTCACAGTCTATGATTCTTTAATGATACTTCTTTCTAGTTTTCTTCTATACTCTGCAATTTATTAATATTTAATTAATTCAGCATATTAATCTAAATATTTAGTAAACTTAAAGTAAATACAAACACATTACTAAAATAACAAAATTCGTAAAAATTTAATGATTGCCTTCTCCATTAAATAAAAAAATACCAAAAAAAAAAAAAAAAAAAAAAAACTAAACATAACAAAATTCGTAAAAATTCAAATTAAATGTGTAGCATACTTTTGAGGTCACACAATATATCAACGATACTTCTTGCAAGTTTTCTTCTACACTCTGGAATTGATTAAAATTGAGGCTCATGAATTTATGAATATTTAACTAATGTAGCATTTTAATCCAAGTCAACATATATTTAGTCAAACTCAAGGTAAGTTCACAAAAATAATAACAATCATATATTCATAGCATATTAAAATGTCACAGCATACTTTTAGGCTCAACACAATTTACCATATTTTTATTAACATTTTTTTATTAAATTTGAAACACGTTTTCGTTTTGCTCTATGCTTTGTTTTGCTTGATTTGCTGCCGTTGGTGTTTACATAATAGATATGCATACTTAATTCAATTAATATTATTTTTGAATAGTGTTGCAACAATGGTGTGCAATTAGTGCGATTGATTTATGCGGTAACAGCCGTTGTTGCAATTGCAACAGCTGCAGCATTAATGCAATAAAGCGATGCAGCAAACGTGTTTAATGAAAAACAAACAATGCAAAGAGCGGACAATATAGACACATGCGAATTGGATTACAAACCAAACCAAAGAGTGGACTATACATATATGTATGTGTATAATAATAGAATATTTACAACGCTGTATGTAGCTGGTTGACATCGGGTCAGATCTGTTTTACAAAGAATTTGGTCCCCTTCAACCAGCTGTAGCAGTGGTTGATGCCAACAATACACTAAAAATACTAAAATATAAAAATTGTATATGATAAAATATACTAAAAATTCAACAATAACTTACTCTTCGCTTTGAATACTTATTTAAAATATCGATGGGTTTTTTAATAAAATAAATTTTAACAAAATAGCTAAATATTTTAATAAAAAAATAAAAACACTATATAATAAAATATACTAGAAAAACAATAAGCCTCAGTCTTCGCTTTGTATCATTATTTAAGCACATATCGATAGGTTTTCTAATAAAATAAATACAACAGAAAATACTAAAATAAAAAATAAAAATACTATATAATAAAATATTCTAGAAAAACCAGAAAATTTGGTCTTCGCTTTAAATAGTTGCTTAAACACATTTCGATATAGTTTCTGATAAAATAAATAAAACAGAAAATAGTCAAATATAAAATAGAAAATACAAAACTATATAATAAAATATACTAGAAAAACAAGAACATTTAGTCTTCGCTTTAAATAGTTATTTAAACACATATCGATAAAATATATCGGTGTATAAATGTGGTGCGATAGCTCGAAATAAAAACCAAGTGTTGGTCGATAAACGACAAATAATTGTGTTATCGAATTGAACTTCTGCTGTAAAATATATTGTAATGGAAATTAGAAACTCTCTTGAACGAAATATGCTGAACATTATTTAGACGAATGCATAAACCACATGAATAATGATTGGTTATTTAAACACATATCGATATGTTTTATAATAAAAGAAATATTGGTGTAAAATACGGTGTGATTGTTCGATAAGAACAAGCAATGAACGATAAGTATTTGTGTCATCGAAATGAACTACTGCAGGAAAATAAATTGTAATGGAAATAAAAAAACTCCCTTGAACGAATGCTGAATATTTTGAATAATTTAGACGAATGAATAAGCTAAATGAATAATTCGGTATGCACATACTCCACTTCAAACATTAGAATAACAATCGAGTTCTTTGCCGAATGCATTAATTGAGTGAGTTCGTTTGCATTTGCAGCAGCTGCAATTTGTGTTATGCAAAGTTAAATGATGCCAATAGCAGGCTTTAAGTACAAGCATACATACATACATGCTTAAATTTAATGACATGTGCTAACTATAGTACATACACACACATACATACCCACAATCATATATTGCTCGCAAATATTTGCTTGGCCACTCTCAAATACTTATTGAGAGCATTGAGCGTAATCAAATATTTTGCATTATTGAATGGATTACTCAGTTTCAGTTTAGCTCACAGTCGAATGATGTTTGAACGCGAAATGTCAAACAAAACGAATTTAATTAATTTTGCACCCATGGCAACCCTACTGGGCAACCCTACTGGGGGGCTACTCAATTAGTTAACAAACTATGCAGCATTTGTGCAGTAATCAATTCAAATAAGTAGTAGACGACGACGACTTCTAATACCAAATCGAAAGAGCTACGTAAATACATTCGAGAGATAGCAAACTTTTGCAGCAGCTAAATGAATGTCCTAAACTTCGTGTGTGTGCGAGTGTGTGTGTATAAAGTTGGTATAATAAATTACATAATCCAATTGGAAGTGAAGCAAAAAGTTGTGTGATCAAAGCGAAGCGAAGCCAAAAGGCAACTTTTTGCTCTGGCTAATAAATTATTCAATTATTCCAATTTTGCCAATACTCAGCTTCAAAAAGTTCCAATTGCATTGCATTTCAAAATGGGCAGCATTTAATGAAGCTGCTGCAAAATGGAGCAGAAACACACACACACAGAGAGAAAGAAAAATCTTTCTTTTTATACTGTTGAACGAAATTCAATTTAATGTAGATTTACATGCAGCCAAAGGCGTGGCCTTTTTATCCTTTTTCCCCCTTTTTTTGTGCTTTATTGAATGCGAACGCTTGACAAATCACCGCGCGCAGTATGCAGGACACCGAAAGCAGAGAGCGCCGCCTGCGGCCGTGTCATGAAATGAAATCGACATGAAACCAACGTGACCAACGTCATTAATTATCGCCAGCGAGCGCTGTGCCTTGCTAATTACGACGCGGCTTCACCCACACCCCCCACCCCCTCGAGTGGTGTAGTGGAGTGACCGAGCATGGTATGGAGGTCAGAGAGAGGTGACTGAGTGAGAGTGCGAGTGCGAGTGCGAGTGCGAGTGTGTGTGTGTGTCTGTGTGTGTGTATGTCGTTACTCAACATGATGGTGCACATTTTGCATTTGGCCACGGTTTAAAAGTGCGCGGTCTGCCGCAAATACAATATGCAATTTGCTCTGAGAGTGGGAGGAATGGAATGGGGAATGGGCAATGGGCAATGGAAGTGCGAAGTGAGAGCGTGGAGAGTGTGGCAAGCGTCAGACCAATGGTCATCAGCAGTTCAAGTAGCAGAGGCGCCAATCAATTGTGTATGGTGTTACTCCAATACCCTGTGCGTTATAAATACGCCAGAAGGGGTCTGCAATATTCATGGATATAAATGCATATCAGACACTTACCAATATCGATATCCGTTACCGTTACTATTATTCTGCTTCGCACTTTTATTCACACATTTTATTCACTTTGCCATGCACTTTGCTTTGTTGACATTTTCTGCGCTCGAACAACAACAATACACGAGCGAACAACAACACTAACCGAATTCGAACTCGTATGAGTTCGGAGCCAACCGCGCCACGACATTTGCAAGCTCTGAGCCACGGAGCTTTGTTCGAAGATCGTGCAGATTCCATAGAGCAACGAGCACATTAACATATTTATGTTATGTTTAGTTAAGTTATGTTAAGTTATAAATACGTAACAGGGGTCTGCAGTATTAATGAGACACATACCAAAACTGTTATGGCTTATTGTTATTCTGCTTCGCACTTTTATTCAAACACTTTTTTCACATTGCTTTGTTTACATTTTCTGTGCTCGAACCGCAACTCAAACCGCGCGAACATGTATGAGCTCCGAGCTAACTGCGCCACGACATTTGCAAGCTCTAAACCTCGGAGTTTTTTTTTCGAAGATACTGCTGATTGTATAGAAGAGCATCGAGCAAACTAACATATGTATGTGAGTTATAAATACGCAAGAGGAGTCTGCATATTAATGAGTCACTCACCAATACCGATGTAATTTATTGTCATTCTGCTTTGCACTCTTATTCACACATTTTGTTTCACTCTACGGCCGATGCAACTTGCTTTGTTTACATTTTCTGTGTTCGAACCACAACTCAAACCGGTCGAACATGTATGTATGTATGTATGTGATCGGAGCTAACAGCGCCACGTGATTTGCAAACTCTGAGTCACCGAATTTTTTCCGAATATAGTGCAGATTCCATAGAGCTTCGAGAAAATAACATATTTATGGTGTTCATGAGACACTTATCACTTATCAACACCGATATGGTTTATTGTTATTCTGCTTCGAATTTTTATTCACTTTGCTCACTGCACGACCGATGCAATTTGCTTTGTTTACATTTTCTCGGCGCGAACAACAACAATCACCGCGCGAACTTGTATGAGCTCTAAGCTAACTGCGCCACGACATTTACACGTGCCAAGTGCGCGAACTATGACAACGGAATTTCGTAATATCGTGCAGATTTCATAGAACATCGCATAAATTAACATATTTATGTTAGTTCACAGAGTGTGCCAATGGCAAAAATGTAAGTGCGGGAATTCTGTTATCAAATGTCACAGTACGGAAATAAAACTCGTGAGCGGCTCTAAGCTTATGTGCCAATCAGCTGCAACTATTTATCGATAAGCAATAATCGATAGTGCAGGCAGATAGTGCAGGCAGACAGTGCAGGCAGACAGTGCAGGCCTCTTAGCGATAACGCCCCACCATCGATAGTGGCGATAGTACCAACTCTAATATAAGCAAAAAGAAAAGCTGAATAAAACAATCAAATAATTATTGAAATTTAAGAAAACTTTAAGCAATTCACAGTGTGTATATCACGTAATGCCCCGATACAACTTGCAACATTTGTATCCGCTAACTGTTGTCACTTCAGTAACATTTCATACATTGTGTTGTGCTTACAATTTGTATGTGCGAGTGTGTGTGTGTGTGTGTGTCTGTTTGTGTTGTGTGTGAACACTCAATGTCACTCGCATGTCAGGGAAGTAAACTTGACGAAAAGCTGAAACACAGATGTTGATGGGAGTGGCGGGAACAAAGGAAGATGAAGACACTGATGCGAGTTGAACACAGATGGAGAGTTGAAGAGCTGCTGCTGACCGCACATTCATTTCGTCATTTTACAAACAAGTCGGTGTAAAAGATAAGTCGTGCCAAGTACGAAACTTAATCCACTGAAGCGTAACACACACACACACACACACACAACAACAACAACAACAATTGCACTTGCGACCGCAAAAGACGGCAGCACAAAGAACAAGACACACAGAGAGCGGAGAGCAGAAAGCGGACGGAGAGAGAGCAATTCCTCTGTGGCTAGTGGAGGAGTAATGGTTTGGGATTGCCGGTCGCAGCGTTGCTGCGGTTATGTCAATATGACGACAATAGGATTTGCTACGATAAGCTGCAGCATGGTCCTTGATTCGGATTGGACACACTGGCCCGGGAGGGGGGAAGGCGGCGAACAGTGACCGAGCTTTGAAGAGCTCGCTGATAAATGAAATTCGCAAATAAATGCATTGTAGTAGAAGCACTACTGGCACTCCCAGAGCTACGGCTGCCCATCTCTTGCCTACCAGACTGAGGTTTTTGCTGTTTGTCTGTCAGCAGTTTATAAATATTTCATATAGTATATATTATTGTAGCCACAAGACTCAAAGACAGCATAGCATAGATTTGTGGCTGCTTTTTAGAGCGAAGCCAGTATAATTTATTAGAGTGTGTTTAGTCAGCAATTGTTAAGAATAAATGGCTTTTTATATATTTTATTAAAGAGTCTTTACTTGCAAAGTGACGTTACCTAAACTCTTAACAGTGAGACGTCAGCATCTGTTACATTACGTTACGTGCCTCATTTGGCGCTGTTAGCCAGTGTTGCCAGATAGCTAAATATTTAAATATTGCCGAAACTCTTTTTCATTACTACACTTATGATACAGTAAGACGTCAGCATCTGTTACGTTACGTTACGCCCCTCATTTGGCGCTGTTAGCCAGTGTTGCCAGATAGCTAAGTATTTAAATATTGCCTAAGCTCTTTTCATTATTACACTTATGATACAGTAAGACGTAAGCATCTGTTACGTTACGTTACGTGCCTCATTTGGCGCTGTTAGCCAGTGTTGCCAGACAGCTAAATATTTGAACTTATTACTTTCAATTACGACATTAATATCTTTTTAAAAGCACTTTTATAAAGAAACCCAATCAGTGAGATCTGTGCCATTGCGGAAGCATTAACATTACGTCGAGAAGTGAATGTAATTTATGAATGAGAAGCATATTATTACGTCTTTTTATGTGTTGGTTTCTGTTTGGATATCATTTATGGGCACCAAAATAAGTCACGAAGTAACTTTAAGAGCAAATCTCTGCCAGACAAAAATGCAGCAGTGCCTAGGTGAGCCGTAACTTTTGGGCTGGCTGCCATAATATGGGCAATATTTCTCCTGCTGACATAACTTTTTATGCGAATGGACTGAAAGGACTAACAGGCAAAACGTTGATGGCCTTTCCCCTGCTGAGGCTAAGACTAAGGCTGAGATTTGAGCCGGTGATGCTGATGGTAACGGTGACTGTGACTGTGGCACAGGAAATACGCTTCACGTTTTACTGAATTTGAAATTTGAAAATTATTCATGAGCATGTGGAAATTAAATTCAGGTCCACACAAAAGAGATTTATTTGTCTGCCATTCTCTCAATCTCTATCTGTGCCGAAATGAAATGTAAAGGCGCACACTCACATACATAAAGCGAAGCAAAAAGAAAGGAAAACAGAAAAAATTTTGCATTTTTTTTCGAGTTGACAGATATAAAATACCCTGAAATAAATAAGAGCTTACATATATTTAGGAGTAAGTATTATGTTAACTCGGATTTATTGCAGTCTAGCTGTGTGTTATCGATTAGTCAACACTGATAGAAATTTGTAGTAAATATGGATCAATAGGCTTATAAACAAATGCTTAGAATTGTATAAAATAAAATATAATAAATAAAGAAAGGAACAATACAACACTGTTCCACTCCATCCATAAATTTGAGTTGCATACTCTTACGTAATTAATAAATCTGTTACGTACAAAACCGATAACATTAATCGATTTGAATGTTCAGTTAAAGATGTTTGCTTAAATATAATTAAAATGTTTCCAATAGGATTATAAACAAATACTTCAAATTATATAAAATTATACACATACTAAATAAAAAATGGAATTGTACAACACTGTTCCCTCCTTACATAAATTTCATTCCATTCTCTTGGGATGCTGTGAAAATTCAACTTCTATGAATACTTTTAGCAACCCAATAGTAAATGGAATTGGAATAGGACTGATGTTAAACAAGCTTGGACTATGTTCAGCTGCTTTTACAGGGTATTCAAGATAAGAAAGGAAAAAAAAGAACCCAAATGGCCGCCAGTTCCTCGGGGAAAGGGGAATTGGGGCCAAGCTATTTATCTGCCTGAAGCGCCGACAACGGCGTCTCCATCACCATGGAAGGGGGTGGGGGGAGTGAGGCAGGCTTCCTACCGTTTTCCGTTATTCCTTGTCTGTTTGTACGCGTGTATGCTGTGCTTCTTCTTTTTTTCTAGCAACTTATCGCAAGTTTTCCATTATAAAATTAGGTCAGCTGCAAAAATAACTCAACTCAGCTCAACTATTTTAGCTGGCACTTTTTGTGAGTGTGCTGCGGTCGCTAGGGCAAATATTTAGTTGGTTCGCCGGGGCGTTGGGATAAAATGGAAAAAATGCTAATTTGTCAATTTTAAGGGATGACAGTGGTCAGGAGGAACTATCCGTTACCCACTACCCAGTCTACCCAGTCTACCCGTTACTCGATAACAGTATCAAAAAGATACGGCTCGTTGTCATAAAAATTGTTTCCATTACATTATGCTGATTTTGTACATTTATTCAGCCGACCGCTTCGCATCTTTTTAGTTCTCTAGCAACTTAATTTCAATTTTTATATACCATATAGATATTTTTATTTGCCTCCACTACACTGTTATTGTTGCCACACACACACACACACACACACACACAGCTGACATGGGTGTCCAGTGGCTTGACCAGAAACCAATTTCTATTTGCGCATATCTCTGAAAAGTTTATTTTGCAACATGGCAAAATATGTTTAAAAAAAATAGAAAAGAAAAGCAATAAAAATTGCCTCCTTCTGCAACTGGAAACTTGAGTTAGTATTTGTTGTGGCAAATAGGTTTTTGAGGCTCAGATTCTTTTCATTTTGAATGAAATTTGCTTTTGCCGCACTCAGCTCATTGATAATCGAAATTCGAGATGCTTGATAGTTGCAATATTCACTTGATTGGAAATTACAAGTAATTCGTTTTGTGGATTCCACAAAAATGTTGCAGTAAATTAAATGCAATCTAATTCTAACAGAGAAATTCAATCATGAGACAATTATATGATTTTCTAGTGTATATCTGATGAGAAATTACAATTATAGAGCAGAGGATGCAAGTCTGTGGAATAGCAGGATTACCTCCTAAATATATATAACTAATATAGTGTTTCTTAGTATTGGCAAATCACCCAAATGAGCTAAATCTTGAAATCATTCTATGTGATTTTCACACTCAAATAATATGTAGCCATTCGCCCCGAACTATATTAGTATTTTTTCGATAAATAGTCCGATAAATATCAACAATTTCAAAAAATTTCTTTCTATATTCCCTTTTATTAGCAAATGAACTTATTTAGAGTTGAAAAACCTTTTTTTTCGCCTATTTGTAAGATAATCTCTTCAGTTTTGTTATATGAGTAGCTAAAACTATTTTTAATAAATGCTCCAACTTTCAACACAATCGGATGATCAACTAAATAGATTTTAAAATAAATCTGTTAAATGTGCTTTGAAACAGCAGAGTAGAAGGTGAGAACTCTCTAAACTTTAAGAGAGTAGAGGTGTGCTTATGTCCCCAAAAGAAGTCTATGTATATACAGCCTCACCTATTGTTGGTTGCGCCCGACTGCAGCTTTTCCACAAACTATGAGTAATTTGAACTTGAGAACCCTCTAAACTTTGAGAGAGTAGAGGTGTGCTTATGTCCCCAAAAGAAGTCTACATACAGCCTCACCTATTGTTGGTTGCGTCCGACTGCAGCCTGCCCACAAACTGTGCATAATTTAAACTTGAAAACCCTCTAAACTTTGTGAGAGTGGAGGTGTGCTTATATCCCCAAAAGAAGTCTATTTACAGCCTCACCTATGGTTGGTTGCGTCCGACTGCAGCCCGCCGACAAACTGTGCATAATTTGAACGCTATCATGACATTGTTTAATACAGCAATTTCAACTTTGAAGCGCTTTGATTGATATCAGTTGGCAGCTTTAAGTTCTGTCATACCTTGACCGAAAACTAACCAAGTCACAGCAAATAAAAAGAGAGGAAGCTGAAAGCAATGACAACACCAACTGACAGCTGACACCCGCGACACTGCAGCAGGGGGAGAAGAGGAAGAAAAACTCAACTAAAAAAAGTAGCGACTGTCACTTTACGCTGATTGCATCAATTGAAGCTCCACTGTGGCGCACGTCCATTCATCATCCGGTTGCTTCATCAACATGATGACATGACAGCAGCAGTAGCAGTGGCAGCAACGGTGGTTGAGACAACAACCAACACCTACACCTACACCCCTCAGTGTCCTTGCAACTAGTTTTTGGGGAGAGGGGGGAAGGGGGGCTGGAGGATCTCATGCCACGCATGGACAAACTAAACGAACGCGGCCCCAAACCAGAGTAGAAGAAGAAAAAAATACTGAAACGAGAGAAACTTTTCAACTTCATTTGGGTGTGTGGCACAAAGAAAATAACGGATTCTTGTGCAAACAGAAAACTAAACGAATTTCGGCAAATAAAATTACAACTTTGTCCAGGAAACAGGAGCCAGTGCCAGTGCCAGACCAGCAGCAGCTTCATCCTAAGAATGCTAACCCAATTGCTGCTCCAAGTCGAATTTTCGCCCGTCAAAATTAGTGCAGAAAAATTGTCGTAGGGTTAGCGCAGGGCTTAGTTCAACAACTGACAATATTGTATAGAGTATTATAGAGCCCTGCACTCATTGAAAATGTGTAAGTAATGGGGTGGCTTAACTTTGTGTGAATGTATGTAAAAGGGATAAGAGATTACAGCTTATAAAGCACTTGAATTAGGCATATATTTATGGTCAGTCTGTCTGTATAATCGCCTCGATCTCAGCAACTCTAAGAGTTAGATCTAGGTGTATAGTAAATGCCATAAACTGATCAAATTTTGCCTGACACAAAGCAATAAAAAGCATATAGCAATAGAAGTTCTCTGAAATTCATAAACCCAATCTTAAAGCCTTAGTATTATTTATATTATTATTAAAAATTATATTATTGTTCTCTTTAATTACATTACATCACATTTGATTTATTTTTATATCAATATCTATCAATTATATTAGTAGAATTACAAAATTCGAAATCCTATATGAAATTTGCTGTGTCATTCTGTTCAGTTACAGAAAAGTGTTGCATACTTTTGGGGTGCTTAAAGATTTCATTTTAAGCTCAACCCAAAAAGCTATAATAAAAATCATATAGCAATAAAAGTTCTTTGATATTCATAAACACAATTTTAAAGCCTTAGTATTAATTATATTATTATTAAAAATTAAATTATTGTTCTTTTATGGTCACATTACAATGAATTTTATTTCTTTTTAGTGGGTTTTCTATCAATATTTATCACTTATATTAGCTGTATTACAAAATTCGCGTTTTTTATACGAAATTTGCTGAGTCACTCAGTGCAGTTACAGAAAAGTGTTGCATACTTTTGGGTTGCTTTAAAAACGCATACCAAGCGCAGCACAAAAGGCTGCTACACTTTTTCTTAACTTAGCAGAATGACTGGGCATATTTCATATTAAAATGTGAATTTTTTACTAAATCAAGTTCAAATAGTTTAAAAATGCTTAATTCAGACTAGTTTCCTTTTTTTAATCAACTTTTATTTATTCTACATTTATTTGAGGTCAATTAAAAAGCAGCAAGTCATACCATCTTGCTGTATATTGTAGCAGCATTGCATATGGTTAGCTGACTTTGGCTAATTCCGTTCATTACGATTCGTTAGAGCTGGCCAAACAATTTGTGCATTTCTCTTTCGATTTTCGATTGTAAATGAATTTGGTCTTGGCTTAATTGCTTTCATTTGGCGCTGACTACAAAAAGCCACTCATCAGCCACAATACAGCTCAAAATGACGTTGATTTTTTTCTTCTTTTTTTGCGAAAAGGATATACTAGGAAATGGCATGGGAGGAGAGAGGGAACTTAAGCAGCAGTTTGCTGTTCAGCTGTTCAGCTGCTCTGCTGCTGTTTGATGGCTTCAAGAAATTTTCCAGTGCACTTCACTTGGCAAACAATGATGCAAGAAATTGATTTTCAACAAGCTCAAGTAGTGTCCCGAAGAGGGAGGAGGGTAAGGGTAAGAGTAAGGGCGGTGGAGTGGAGTGGAAAACTGCACAGGATTCACACACACACAAAGGAAAAGCAGCTTTCCATTCTGCCTCGTTCGCCTGATGAAAATGTCTAAGACAATTGCTTTGGCCAAAGTGCAAGAAATAGATAAAATTAGTGACGGGCTCTTGCCCCTCCTCCCGTACCCCCCTCCACACACCCCCTCTCATTACTTTCTAGTTGACTCGTTGGGTATTACGAGGGCACAAGTCGCCGCCTTTTGCCGTCGTCGTCGTCGTCGTCATCATCTTCTACTGTCTGCAACGTTTTGTTGCAAGTGCAGAGGCAAACGCTTGAGGCAACTGGCAAAATCCTTCTGAGCTCAGGTAATGCCAGATGCAATGGCTCTTCACTTTTATATTAAATATTTTGCTACTTTAAATGCATATATTTAGTTTAATTGGATTTGCGTGCACAAATTTCCATTTCGTTCTTTAACTGATTTCCATATTTACATTTTCTTATACACCAAGGCGAAAAAAGAAAACTGTAAACTTCATTTGCATAATGTGCAATTATAAACAGTTCGCACATGCCACACACACACACACACACTCGCACACACACTACATGCATTATTTCCTCTTGCACTTTGACTTCCACCTGGCCAGTCTGGCCTTTACCTTGGGCAACGCACGCATCGTGGCCGTTTTGTTAATTAAAAATTATTATAATTCTCTTTTTGTTTTAATGTGCAATTATTCACAAGCACTCAGCAGGGACGGACATTATTTATTATAAGTATATTTACCCCAGAGCCAGAGACACCCAGTGCAAGCAACACTTATGCCAGTGCTTACACTTAAAAAAAATCACTAGAAAAATTATGTACACTTAAAATGAAAGCCCAACTATATTCACAATATTCAAAGTTATTTAAATTAACACTAGAATTTTTGTATAGGTTTTATTTTTATTCATTAAATTTTATATATTTTATTTTAGTACATTTTGTTAATCAAAGAAGTTGCTAAAAAAAACTTAGTGGTTCAAGTTTTGAAATAAAAGTAAAAGTCGAATACAATTATCATCAATGCTCAACTATATACACTATATACAGAAATGTCTAATTAAACACTAGAATCCATAGAATAGGTTCTATTTTATTTTAAATAATTTATTTTTATGTAATTTTAAAAGTACATTTTGTTATTAAAACAACTTGGTAACATGCTAAGTATTTTTCAATTTTAAAATTAAATAAAGTTATAAGAAGTTTTGAATCTCTTCAAGACTAAGTCAAGATTGAATGAATCAAAGGTTTACCTAATTAATAAGTCTGTTACTTACAAAACCGATAACAAAATCATATCGATAACAAACAAGAAAACAATAATCGATATGAATGTTCGGCTTTAATCGCAGTTAAGAGTTTTATAAATTAAATAAAGTTATAAGAAGTTTTGAAGCTCTTCAAAAGTAAATCAAGATTGAATGAATCAAAGGTTTACGTAATTAATAAGTCTGTTACGACAAGTCCTATAACGATATCATATCGATAACAAACAACAAAATGATAATCGATATAAATGTTCAAGTTTCAATTTAACGCCAAAAATATTTAAAGAAAATCGAATCTTAATACATATATTCATATATAGTACATACTACACAGTTCGACTGCGAGCCTATCTTTCATTACCTCGACAAGGCTCTGCAGAATTTGAGCCCATTATCGAATGTGTTGTTGTTGTTGTTGTCTTTTACAAATAGACAAAAACGTATGCCAAACAAAAGACTGCTCAGCCACGTACAACATATGCATATATCACACACACACACACACACTTACACCCACGCACACACACCCACACAGACAATGCACTCGCTACTACGTCATTCACAATGCAGCCGTGAATAATAGGCTCTGGCTGCATGCCATTAACCAAATGAACCGCAACGCCTGCCATAATATTATGAGCAAATACTTAAGTACGCGCGCTCTCCCATGTCCCATGTGGCGTATGCGTGATGTGAGTGCATCTTTATCACAAAACAATAGCTGAAAACTCTGGTATGCAACGCGAAAATACTTTACGTATATTTTTGAATACTATATTATTTGCAATTTAAATTTTGTAAAAGTCTTAATTTATCTATTATTTATTTAACAATTTTTGGACGTCTTCTTTTACAGTCAAAGTCAGAGAGCCTCCAAAAAAGTCCTAAAAAAGCCATATAGCGTTTTCTATGTTAAATTCAACAGCTTACAATTTATTTAAATTTCGCTATTCAACTGGGAACAACAGAATATATTAGTAAATAAACATGTTTAATTATAATCTGTATTAAAATGGTTTATTTTTCTATTAAATAGTTAAATACTTCATAATAAAAAAATATTTGTAATATTTTTCAGCTTCAGTTAATTGTTTTAAAATCAACATAAAAATAGTTTAAATATGTAAAAATAATTAAATATATTTTAGTTATTTGTTTTTATAAGCAGCCATATTTAGTAGTCGCCTATGCACACCATATTGGTGTTGGTTTCTATAGGGTATGCCAAAGCTTAGAAGCTGATATATGAGCTTAAAATGTATTGCGTTCATGGAACAATAACGGACTTAGTAAGACCATGAGGCACGTTAAGTCTCTGGAGTTTCAGCAGCTCGACGTAAATATTGAATATATTGTTTAAAATGCAGAAGCTAAAGAAGTGAAATGCATAGTAGATTTATGTATGAAATGTATATAATTTAACTCATTTTATAACGTATTTTTAGAGGTCAGATTACTGTTATTAAAATTAAAAACAGTTTATTTTGAATGGTGCTAAATAACTCCGTTGCCTAGCAACACACTCTAAATTTGTTTGCCACAAAGCGTGGCATACAACATGAGGCAAGCAGCTACCTCTACGGGCGGTGCACGTTGCATAAGCAGCTTTGCAACCACAGTCAAAGCCAAAGCCAAAGACTGCTCGGATTACTGGGGCAGCAATTAGGTGCGTAGCTCTATTCGAATCTAATTGGAAAATTAATAACTAGCCCCACTGTGAGTGTGTGTGTGTGTGTGTGTGTGTGTATGCATGTGTGTGTGGCTGGTTTTGGGAAATAGACTGACTGAAGGCCAAATCGCATTTGATTCAATTGAAGCTTGGAAATTATTGATTGTGGTGGCAGCAGTTTGCAGCTGCAACTGCAACTACAACAGTTTTTTACCCAGAAGGACCTGCAGGCATCTCCCTCGCTCTCCATATCTCCCATATGTCTCTATCTCCCTTTCCTGTTGCCCAATAAAATTTGCTCGTTTGCACATGAGCTCAGCTGAAAATTGCAACGCGAAACACGTAGCCATTCAGGAAAAGCTGAAACTGAAGCTGAAGCTGCTACTGAAGCTCCGATGGTAATGGCAATGGCAAAAGGATGTGAATGCGGGTAGCAGTCAGAATGATTGGCTCTGTCAGAGAAACTTATCACGAATCCTTCCTCCGTTCATTTGTGCATTGCCAGTTTATCAATGGCGCGCCGCATTTTCAATTACGCGCCACAAAAAAGAAGAAGGTGATAATCAAATAGTATATGCAACAAAGTGTTGGAGAGAATCAAAATTTCATTTTGCCCATAAACCGTTTAAAAATTCAAATGAAACTATTTTGCAAATTGATAGCTCTATCACGATTTCGAAACAATTTCATTTCATTTCCATGCAACGCAATCTGTGGCCAAATTATTGTCAGGAGAAAAAAGGAGTTTCAATTTAAAGCTTATTTAAAATAAAAATCCATACTCAAATAATAAAATTGAGAAGAGGTTTAGAGTGTAGCTGATATTCATATAAAAATAAGCATCTCGAATGCCAGTCAATTATTCAAGTATTCGTGCTCCCATCTCTAAGTCAACAGATCGCCTTATCTATTTTTCACTTTCTTTCATTCCCATTGTTCCTGGTGAAGCCCAGCATACACTCACACAGACACACACATCTGCAGTCTATGCTTAAAACTCTCTCCAACATTCGTTGCACTCTCACACTTAAACTCACACAGCAAGCTCTGCGCGTACTCATATGTTCTGCCTAAACCCACTACATACTTACATATGTATGTGTGTATGTATTTTTGTACTTAGTGCATTGCTTTGTTCAAGGCTTCGCTCAGTGCGCTGCTGCCGCAACCCATTGCAAGCGGCATTAAGAGAGCGCCCGAAAGAGCGATCATTAGAATACTAATACCTTCCCCCACTCTCCCATTAACCGCGTGAGGCAGCAGAGCAGCAGGCGCTTTGTTCACATGTATATGTATGTGTATGTGTGCGTATGTCTTTCCAAGCAAAACAGCAGCTCAATTGCTGTAGACGTTTTGCCTGCTGTTAAGAGAACGAACTTATGCTTAATAGCAGCAGGCGCTTTGTTCATATGTGTATGTACGTGCATTTATGCGTATGTTAGTCCAAGCAAAACAGCAGCTCAACAGAGAGAACGAACTAATGCTGAATAGGCGCTCAAGCACACACACATACACAATGATACACCCGCAATACTTGACGAGAGAAAGTTGGACTTAGAGAATCCGTTGTTGGTTTGATGGCGTGTGTGTGTGCTTGCTTGCTTGCTTTTGTTGAACGACTCTCGCAAAGAGTAGAATGGCAGAGTAGAAAATAAAACGGCCGATCAGCTGACTGCGCTGCCCTCTGAAATAGGAGTTCATTGTTGGCACACAATGCACCTGGATGCCTGGCTATGGTTATTGAGCTTATTGAGCTTCGTTTTACATTGGGTTTTTTTATGTTAAGCTGCGTACCAATACCATTCAATTCCGTACGGAAAAAATTCCATGCCTATGCTTTTTGTATGGGAACTGTAAAATTTCGGGATGGTGCATACGAGGCTTTGACTGAAAAGCCATTAATTAAAGTTCTCTAACGAAACATTTATATTATTATTAAAATTAGCAAACAATATAAACATTTACAAGTTTCTGCACCCTGCCGACGATTATTGCATGCCCTTAAGCCACTTCAATTGGCGCCCTCAGAGTAATTGTAGTACTATTCGCAAATTGTTGTTTTGGGAACAACACTGGCTCGCTATCTATGGACAGTGGTCGTAAACAAAAGCTGTTCAAACAAATTGATTAACAAAATGAAGTGAAATGAAAAGGCTCGTAAAAGAAAATTTGGCGAGAGGCAAAAAAAACAACAACAAAAACAAATAGAGGCAGGCAAGCACAATGGCATGGACCATAAAACCAATTGGTCATCCTCTGGCCCACTGGCAATGGAGTGTAAAATATACCCAAAAGGCCGTACCGTATACCCACGGTTCCGGCACAGGGCACTGTGAAAGAGAGAAAAATTTATGCTTCACGTGATGCTTCGGCCTCAAAAAGAAGAATAAATAAAATAAAATTGAGGAAAACAAGAGAAAATCCTTAATCATTTAAATGAAATGCACGCCAAAGACAATGGAAGTAGCGCAATGTTATGGACACCGTGCACCCTACACACACCGAACACCCAAAGAAATCAAGTGAATGAAAAATTACAATTGTCACAACAGCAAATCACATTTTCATTGCTACGCGGAAAATTCATTCACACAGAGCGTTTAAGTTGATATGAAAATAATTGTATGCAAATTTTTGTTCGCTCCATCTCCAGAAAAGAAAATCATTTGTCTTTGAAAAAGTTCCTTTTGTTTTTCCGCTTTTCACTTCGATTTTCCTTGTTGCCCTGCACTTAAAATAAACCGTATACGACGCCACCTTGTCCAGTTGCCGAGCTTAATGACTTAATTTTCAATTCCATTGCACGTCATCATGGAAATGAAAAGAAATGCAAATGCTGTTGGAATTCACTCCGCCATCTGCCCATCTACCCATCATCTTTTATCCCATAGTGAAACTCATTAGCCATTAAAGTGCCATTATGCGTTGTACGTTTAATTATGCAAATAATTGCCTCTTGCCTCATTCTACTTTCTGACCTTTGCACTTGTCCCATTAATAACAATTTATATTTATATTATTAACTGAGGAATTTTCAAAACAAAACTATTTCAAGAACTTCGAAAGTTGTGAGCGATATAAGTATAAAAGAATTGGAGCTACAGTCGGGCTGTACAGTCGGACGCAATCGACAGTAGAAAGCCTGTACTTTGGTCAAATTTTCTTTGATGATTTGTTATAAATTACAAAATTAATATATTTAAAATACTTAAAATGTGTAAACTTTAGTGAAATAATAAAAACCAGTAACTTTTAAGTTGAATATTTAGATTCCTGAGAATCGAAAAAACTAGGATACTTTGGATCCCAACTGAAAATATAAAAATTAGAAATAGAATCCCTAAATGACCTTTAAAAATATCGGAAACTCGCATGAATCTTCTTCTTGTATATAGCTCAATGTGTAAACAAATTTCCAGCTCTTTTAAAATAATTTTCGTTACAGCATTAAAAATTCTGTACTAGTACTATATTCCGTTCTGGGAACTGTGAGCCGAGAAGGTCAGGCGCATGTCAATTATGCAAATTCGTGTCGTTTTTCGCTTTTATGGCTGGCAAATGTTGAAAATTGTTTAGAAATGTTGTTATAAATTCATTAGAAAACTATCGTGCCCCCAAAAAAGGTTTGTTTAATTTGATTTACCTAAATTTATGCAGAGCACAACAAAACTACAATATGATAAGTTAAAACTTTATTGCATTTCGGTCCCCAAATGTTTGGTAAAGACCTAATAAAATTTAACTGCTGCCTATAGATAGAAATGAGTCAAAAATATATGTATAAGTAAATGTGCGTACAGCTTTATTTATTTCAAGCATTTATTACTAACAATTTGTGAAATATTTCCAAACAATATGCAGGCAAATGCATTTTTCAATTAGCGAGGCAAAAATAAAATATGAACTCAATTAACATAAATTACAATCACCAAAAAATTGTGTAAAGTCGCATGCAACTAAAATAAATACTAGATTTGGGATACCCTATAGGTATGCTATGATAATTAAATGGGCATTTCGAAGAAAATTTTTAGTATAATAATTAAATTTATATATGGTATTATTTCAAAAATTATTATTATTATTATTTCAAAAATAAATGCTAAATTTGTTATTTATAGAAGAGTAGTATAATAAATAGATTTACTTATAGCATGAAATTTAGAAATTTTGTGAAATACTTCATTACACTTTTAAAAACTTAAATAATAAACAAATAAGTATAAAATGTTATTCCAATTACATATAATTTCATATTTTTGGGAATTTTAAAATCATTTATAAAAGATAACTAAATACTATTATTAATTAAGTATTTTTATTATTGTATTATTAATTAAAGTTTGTTTAAGTCTATTTTGATACATAAAAATATTTATTTTAAATATTGTCCTAAATAAAAGAAGAAATTATTTCCATAACGTATTGGTTAGATTGTTAGTATATTATTTATATTTTATTATGCCGCCTAATAGTAGAGTATCTGCAAGTTAATCAATCCTAATTTGTGGCTGCTTTTTAATAAAAATATATATTTTTCGCGTATTTATGTATATATAAAATACTTTTTACAACTATGTACAGTCGTGTTATACCATGTGTGTGGGTGTGTGTGGGTGTGAGTTGGTTGGTGAGGGGGAGGGGGAGTATTACACTAAACAGGAACAGCGACGGCGACGGCGGCAACATCAAGAGCTAAAGCAGAGCTGCTGCCACACAGAGTTATATTTATTATCACAAAACATTTGCGCAAATGTCCTTTTGCATAAGCAACCAAGGGGCACAGTGGCGTGCAGTCCTTTGAGAACATTTATCTTATTATCTTTGCATACAGCAACAACAACAACAACAACAACAATAAAGCATAAATAAGACTCAGCGCAACAACAAGAGCTGACAACAGCACAGCAGCAGCAGCAGCAGCAGCAACAACAATGAGCTGATGAGCAACATTAGGCAAGGACAAACAAAGCCACGAGAGCTTCGAAAAGGCTCTGCGAAAAACCAAAAGTCAAGTCGAGCCAACAGACCGCAAAGCACCAACAACAACAACAACAGCAGCAACAACAACAATACCGAAAACATTTTTGGCAAAGCCGCCTAGCCATGACAGGCAGGCCACAAAAGTTGCTCATACTCTCCGCTCTCTCTCTGTGCACTCTGCCTGTGTGTGTGTGTGTGTGCATGTTTGATTTGCTTCACACATATACACGCTCGCATACACACAAAACTTTTGCATAGCGCAAAATATTTTAATTGATTAAAGCCGCATTTGCATTGCGGCTTACAAGCAGCTTAACAATTTTACCAAAAAAAATTATTTTTTTGTTTTTACATTTAATCTGAAAACTTTTTTGCCCTCTCTCTGTGTTTGTGTGTGTGTGTGTTTTTGTTGTATTTTTCATTTGCATTTGATATTTCATATTTGATAATTAAAATGCAACTTTTGTCAAATAAAATAATAAATTTTATTGCTGTTTTCTATATATTTTTCGTAATATTTACACAAATTATTAAGAGTTTAAAGCAATATTCATCGGAATGTAAAAATATTTGTTTTGTCGTTACTTTTTTCGAACAAATTCAAATCACTATTGATTGCCATTTGCCTTAAATCCTTCTCTATGTTCCTCAGTCTAAAAGTAAAATCAAGAACTTATTAATTGTACTGCAAAACATGCAGTCATTGTTTTGCTAATCAGCTTCGCACTTTTCCAAAATGGTGTTCGTCTAAGATCGATGCAAATTTCTTGGGCTTACATATTTCGGCTCACCAACATGTATGAGCTTCGGCCGCCGAGCAGCATGCATTTCTACATATATGTACATGTGCATGTGTGTGGGTGTATGTGTGTTTATGCAAGCAATACAACAACTAAGCTTCTGCCGACATCTCTGCTGCAGCTGAGAGATCGAACTTATGCGTTACAGGAGCTCTAGTACACATAACCACACACATACATACTTGCAGAGAGAGTGTCTGATTGTTGGAGAGCGAGTTTTTGCATAGGCTTCAGCTGAGGGCTTGAGGGCGTTTGTCTGTGTGGGCGTGTGTGTGTTCATGCTAGCAATACAGCAACTAAGCCTCTGCCGACACCTCTGCTGCTGCTAAGCGATCGAACTTATGCGTTACAGGCGCTCACGTACTAATAACCACACACACACACGCTAAACTTGCAGAGAGAGTGTCTGAATGTTGGAGAGCGAGTTTTTGCATAAGCTTCAGCTGAGGGCTGAGGGCTTGAGGCCGTTTGTCTGTGTGTGTGTGTCTGTGTGGTCTTATTTTCTGTTGTTATTGGGCGGCACTCGTAGAGAATGCAAAGGCAGTGGAAAGTAGAGCAAGCGATCAGCTGGCTTCGCTGCCCTTTTAATGAGTTCATTTTGGGCTGTCAATGCATTTGATTGAGCTTCTGCTGACACATACACATACATACATACATACTGTCTCTGCTAATGATGTCTACAACAGAGTCAAAGCAACTGCTTTACTTTGAATGTACTACTACCAATAAGGGCATTCCGCTGCTTTACAAGCTCTACATTAATATTGTTGCAAGTGAAAAATAAACTTTTGAAACAATTAAAAAAGCGCATCTCTAGGCCAACGTGCAAAAAACAATTGTGTTTAGCCCCAAGGAATTGCCATTACGTGGCAATCTGCTGTAAATCGAAATATAATGCAATCAAAGAGCATAGCAAAAGAAAAACCCTAAAAGGAAATAGATAAACTTGTGTCCAATCAAAGTTTGAAATACGTACTATACATACATATATAAAAAAGGAAAGATGCTTTTCATCTAGAATTTTTATATTAGGTTTGTATTTTCATGGGAAATATACTGTTTAAATTTTTTATAGCTTTAAAATTCGATTTGAATTCCGAAATGTAATCAGCGCATATTTTGGCACATGTAGTTGTAATTGTTTTTCCAGCCCTAAAAACCATGCCACAACAGTCAATGGCAAGTTGTTAAACACACACACACACACACACACTGGCACACACTGCTGCTGTTGTGCTTGTTTCTATAGTATGTTTTGTTGTTTTTACTAGCCAAGTTTTTTTTGTGCATTTTGTTATTCCCCAATATTTGCTGGCAGTGCAGTAACAGTCGACATTACTGCTGCTGCTGCTGCTGCTGTTGCCGTATTTTTACCGTGTTATTTTTGCGTCCATTTTTCCCCCATCCCCCATTACACAATATCCTCTGACAGTGTGTGTGTGTGTGTCAGTGTGTGTTTTGTGTCTACCGTTTTGCTTCGCTTCGTTTCTAATTTTTGCCGCATGTTCATGAACCAAAAAATTGCTGTTCCCGTTGTCATCTCATTGCCATTTTGCTCTCTCTCTCCGACCCTGACTCTCCCGACCTACAGTAGCTACAGCTATAAGTTGATTTTATTATTGTAATTATTGTTGTTGTTATCTGAAATATTAACGATGTACGCAGCACGTTGAAATGTTATTATGAAAAATACTTAATAGAGTTTTACTGTTATTCCCGTGGCTTATGACCATGTTTTTTCCGTTCTACATCTATTAAGCATTTTGTTGACTTGGCTTTTTGTTTGCATTTTATAGACACTAACTTAATTGCAGGTAAAGGCTTTGAAGCACACTCTATCGATAACAAATATTTAAATTTCGATTAAAATATCGCTGAGAAATATCGCAGCTATTGTTAATGAGTATCGATAACAAAAATAGAATGAGCTGTGGTGGCCAAGCGATAAGCAATCGAGAACATCTAAAGTTCATTTTGAAAACTGTTCTTAAGTGATATTACAACTGAGGCTGGTTTAAACATTAGCACACATCAAAATGCAAAGTAATTAAAAAGCCAACGACAGAAACAGGCAATGAAATTACTGAAATTACATGGAACAAGGAGAGAGCAACAGCAACAACAACAATAATCACAATGATTGTCAGGCGTAATGCAATTTAATGGCCAACAGAAGCCAATGGCCGTAACCACAGAATGTCCGGGATGAGTTTGAAGTGTTACAGATATTGGTCAAAAGTGCTGCCTGCCCATTGCTGCCAACAAAAGCCGCAGCAGCGAGCAGTAAGGCTGGTCAGCAAATGCGAGATAAACGCCCACAACGAAGCAGTTATCTGGTCAGGATATAAACAGGACACACGGGGACAACTGAGCTGAGCTTGGTATCAGACAAACAGACAGACAGACAGGCAGGCAGGCAACAAAGTGCGCTCACATAATAATAATGGAAATAATTTAACTTATTGGATTTTAATGGGATTACACATGCGCAACATGCCCAGCCGCTCTACGCTCTACGGGTATTAAAACTTGGTCAACTCACCCACAACAACAGCAAAAAATGACTTTCTGTAAATTTATGTATGTGTGTGTGTGTGTGTGTGAGTGTGTATACACATAATGGCCTTTGGTCATGTTCAATTCAATGTTGATGGCTCTGTACAATAGACCATTTGATGATGATTCCAGCGATACACTCTTGAAGAAAATGTTTAGGGTATGCCACCTAGTTTATTATCGGACAATTTACTGCAATTATTGCACAACCAGAACATATGTATACACATGTAAAAATCACAATAATAAGCTAATTGCATTTAACTAGACGACGGTTCATGAAATTATTTTATTCTTCCCAGTGTTGTAAAGCGTTTAAATAGTTTATAATAATGGTAATTATTTACTAAAGCCTATTCCAAATTTTATACCTCGTTCAAATCAACAAAAATTGATAAGGCTAATAAATAAATTGAAATTTGTAAACTTAAATTAATATTTTTCATAGACAAAATTATAATATGAAAATTATTAAAGAATTTTTTCAATTTAAAACATAGAAGATTTAAAAAAAAAACTAAAGAGTCAAAAGCCGTAGTAGCAGGTACTCTATTATTAAATTAGCAGTTTAATTTTATATTATTTAACTGTACAAAAAATATGTAAATTTTTGAAATACGTTACTTTTTAAATAATATTTTTATTACAAATTCAAATAAAGATACTATTCACTGCTAGAATAAAAATTAATAATTTGTAATCTTATTATTTAACTGTATTATAGCTATAATTCCAAATTCTGCAATTAAATTGGAAAGCAAACCATATCATATGTATCATACAGTTTGAGCAACCGCAAGTTGCCATTGTGTGTTGTCTGCTGTAAACCGTATCCATATCCTGCTGTTTTTAGAGCAATATTCTCGGTAGAGTGTGGTACATGCCGTTGGCACGTTCTGCTTGCTGTGTCTGACTGCGTTTCATTTAAACATGGCCAAGTTGGCTGACCTAGTGCTAACGGGTAACTTTAACCGGTTGCCTAGACACTGCATTGTACAGCACAGCACCGACTGCCGACTGCACCGACTCCCCCGCCTGACACTGGCAGAAAGTTCACCTGTCAACCAGTCATCAGCGCATGACCACAACTAACCGCATACCACATCATTTTCAGGCGCAAACTGCCGACAGGCTCACTGCATATTCCCCAGGCGTTCTACATAAGGCTACATGTGTGTAGCTAGGCTCAGGACTTTGATGTGGTGTGAGTGTGAGCATAATTGTGTAAATGTCCAATGCATACAGTTGTACATTCATATGTATACACATGTGTGTGTGTTTGTCTGCTGCAGCAGCTAAACTTTGCAGACTCATAACAGAATCAGCTTATGAATATTATATGTACATATGTAGCTAATTCATAAGTAAAGATGTTGCCTTTTTTATTTCCATATGAAGCCAATTTTGATTTGGCTTTATAATTAAAATAATATACAAATTAAATAAAAATACATAGTAGGGTTGTTTCGATACCCAATCTAGAAAATATCGATATTCTCAATTTAAATACCGATAAGTCGATAACCGCTAAACTTCAATGGCTGCTATGTTAACAACAGAACAAGGAAATGTTACTCTCAAAGAAATTTTAATTACAAAAAAATGATGTAAATACTTGTTACTTACAGTAGATAATTTTAGAATTAAATACAGCATAAATGTACATATGTAGCAGGTACATTTATCAGGCATTCAACAACAAAACTCATGCTACCTTTGCGGCTTCTTTTTTTATATTCATGGCATGGCCGCAACATTTGCTGACCGCATTTTAGCTTCATTTACAGTTATTTGCCATGTTGTATCATTGTGTTTTGTGTGTGTTACGGCTCTGGTTACGCATGAGTACCTGAACCCAGTTGTTCCCTGTCGGGTAACTGCAACTTGGCCCACGCACACAAAACCGCAAATTCAATTTTGGTTGGCAGCCAACAACGTTCTATAGTGTATGTTGTTGCTGTTTTTGTATGTTATACCCATCGCCTGTTGTGTGTGTCCTTTTAATGCAATTTATGTAAAGTGTTTTACATGCTTTGTTTGCCTTTAACCGCAAAAACGATCTTTTGTGTTATAAAGTGGGCACTGAAGCGGTTATGCTGCAGCATGAAGTTTGTGTATATTCAAACGTAACAGCAGCGTAATGCTGCAACTGCTTGAGCTGGGTAACGCTGCAACTGCTTTGTCACTGCTTGCTGTACTGCTTGCAAAGCAGTGCCATTGCAGAAGCAGTGTATTTGAATTTGAATGAGTTGGGGCTTAACGAAACAATTGGAATTTAATAGAATTACATATTTAATTGTATAAAATGAGAGTTTTTTTGATATAAAGTTAAGTTGTTTATAGCACAGGTGGTGTAGTCAGTCTCTATAATAAAAAGTAACAGCCATAGGACTGTTATAAACCACTTTGTGGCGGATGGCTTGGTTTTGCATAAGTTCGACTAGTTTTATACACTGCAAATGGACGGAATTTTCTGTCTGTTTCTGTTAAACATCTGGCGATGTCTCTTTATCGTCTAGCAAATTTTCAAAGCAGCTCAGCTCCTGATATCGCAATATTTCGGCATCCAGTTCATATTGAGTCTTGCGGGACATTAAATCTTGATAGAAGTCATTGTCGATGGGCGTTGGTTCGAAAACATCCACGTAACTAGGAGTAGTTACATCTACTAAGCTTAGTCGTTGCATAGAACTTGACATCCAGTCCTGATATTTAATCAAGCCAAATGAATTATTATGCAAATTACTTAAGGCCTGCTTTTGTGGCTGTTAATAATAAATTAGTATCTCGTATTAAGGTTTGAAATTAGAATAAATATTTACATAGATATTTTCCTTATTCTGATGCGGCATATATTTTAAAACTGAACGTACTAGACGCTTCACTGGCTTCTTAACTTTTGGCAACGCAGTTTGACGTTTTGTTGTCAATTGAATTGTGTTTAATGCTGGTGGCCCATTCGGTATTACCTGGAAATTAAGCAGAGTAGAAATTCACTTGTTCCAATACTATTTTCACTCACTGTCACTCACATAGCAAACGGTTCCTGGCGTTATGCTTTGGCCCGGTGCCAATTGTATAATGGATCCCAGGGCAATAGCTCTCTGAGTTTGCGCAGCCTCAATTTGATTTTGAATGGTTTTTGATAGTGCCAAGGAGTTATTATAAATTTGCTTGGGCTTTGATTGTGCTTTGGTTTTCCTTAAAGTTTTCTGTTTTTCGGGTACACCGCCGACATTTGGGCCTTGGGGTGTCTTCATCTTATTGCCGCTGTATTAACCAATTAGTAAATGCCTAAAATTATATAAAATTACGGACTTACCTGCGAATTTGAGCAGAATGTGAGAAAAAGAGCTCCAAAGTGTGACCAGAGTAGGAGTTAAAAGATATCGATAATATCGATATTTGAATACTTTCTTAAATATTCGATAGGATATGATTTAATGTGAGAAGAAGAGTTCGAAAGTGTGACCAGAGTAGGGATTAGAGATATCGATATTTGTATATTTTGTTAAATATTCGATAAGATATGATTTAAAGTGTGACAAGAGTAGGGATTGAAAGATATCGATAATATCGATATTTGAATATTTTCTTAAATATTCGATAAGATATGATTCAAACCATAACCAATTAATCACAGAGTTGGTTTCGTTATTTAATAAGTAAGTAATCTTTTCTTCTAGTTGAAAGCTGTAAATAATATCATACTATATCGATATTGTTCGATAAATTCCCCACTGCAGCGTAGAATACTTTGCAATCTAAACTATCGAAAGCTACCTTCAAAATAAAACAATTGGTAGTCAAATAATTATTAATATATTTAATACGATTTCAATTCATTTACATTTTGTTTTGCCTAGCTACAGATGAAAACTTTCATATAATGCATGTATAACAATTAATATTTACTTTTCGAGTTTTGCTACTATAAAGCAAACACATACGTACATATATAATGTATAATTACAAACATTGTTAATTTCATTTGATTTCATTTACACTGGAAAGCAGCACACACTATATCAAGAGAAATATATATATCGTATGTACATATCTCTGACTTTAACTTTAAATATGAAAACTATCGATTAAAAATTTGTATTCTCGTTACATGAGTGTTGTTGTTTTTTGATTTAATTAATATGGTACGACGTTTGATAGTAAAATTCAATGCGTATGTATATGAGTGTGTAAATATATAGTAATAATATAATATCTAGCATAAACATTGATCAATTTGATTGGAATGCAATAAGTCGATAATACAATTTGTAGTACTCAATACTCTTGTTAGTTAATAGTTTGGCCAATTGGTAAGCTAAATGGTTGACACATATACACAAATTGAATAAAAGACAATAAGCATAATTACTAGAATTCAGTATTTTGCGTTTTTGATATGATCATGAATCACAACAATATGTTATCAATAGCTATTGACTATACAGTGGGCGTAATATCAATTGCGAATTACTTTTGTTACATATGCAGGTAGCATTACATAGTGTGTATATAGTATATGTATATATAGTATATTAGTATATAGTTAAATGTATCTTTCATTTGATTAGATCGCTTCAAATCATTACAAGTATATTAACAATGTGATATATATATATTTAAAAACTTGCTGTTGAACATAAAACAAGAGTCAAAATCGAAATTCATTCATAAAAAACAGTTCTTTGGAACAGTAGCTAGCTTAAAAATAATAATAAAAACCCATACAAATACGATAATATATATGGTATTGTATAGTAATAGTATACACAGTATAGTCGAGTATATATATATAGTATAGTATAGTATATATTTGTAGAACTATGCTTGTAAGTATATGACGACGAACGGCAACGTGAATAGTGTCCGTGTTCAGTACGGCTCAGTCTTCTGCTAAACTAACTCGAACGCAACAATGATGATAAATAGCGGAAAATGTACATAGTATCTATATCGAGGACGTCTCACATCGGTTCATTGGTTTGACTATATTGCACACCAGGCCTAGGCATTATTGTTCTCGCCGCAGCATTGGATGCAGTCCATGCAGTTGTGCTACCTGTTGCCATCATTCTTGCGGCTCAGAGTGTTTGATGAATTCAGTTGTATCTGGAAATAAGAGAGAGTGTTTAGTTCGATTTACACTTTAGTACATACTAAGCTAAGCGATAGGCAATAGTGTATTTTAGGCAAAAGGCATGCGTGCAACAAGTAAACTGACCTTTAGTCCTTGCATTATTATTTGTGCTTATCTTAAGGCTAACAACATGTCTCAACTTTATGCACAACAACAAGGTGACAGAAACATAGTACAGACAACATTTAGAGGTGTATATAGAAAGAGTATTTTCTTGTGTGTGAGTAATATAAAAATAGAAATAACTGAAGCACACCTGCATCGATCGTATGGTGTCAAGCAGTGCCTTCTTCTCCTCCAGCAATATGCTGATGTCATCCTGCGCTGCCTTCAAATACGAACGTAGCATATCCGTTTCCTGTTTGGTCTTTTGCCTGTTGAAGATTTCAAATGAGTCACGTTATTTCCCCTTTGATAAGTGGAGTCAAACTCACCTGTAACTATCTGTATTGATCTTGGAGTCGACTAGCTGCTTGCGCATTTGCTCATTGTCCAGTTTCATTTGCTGCATCACCAACTGCATGGAGAGCAGCTCACGATCCCGCTCACGTGGCTCACCAAATAGAGCGTGACCCAGCACCCGATGCTGCTCAGCGCTCAGGTTTGAGTCTATACAAATATTAAGTGAATAATTAGTATACATTTTAGTTGTTGTTTTAAGCTGCTTGCCTATAGGTTGTATGGTGAGCAGACCGCTCTTGTCACGCTCTAAATGCATGCGACCAATGCACAGATTAATGGGCACCGGACCCGGCGAGGTAATATTAACTGGCGGACGATCTTCCAGTAAATTAATGCGCACATTCTCCAGATTAATCTGCAACATACAAATTAAGTTATATGGCAAGCATATTGTATGATTTCTATTCATATTCACCGTGACTGGCATGGGTGGTGTAATGATCTCATCCTCAGCCAAATCACCAAGCCCAATCACTGTGCTCATCGACAAGTCCAGATTGATATCCTTCACCCGTATCTCAGCATGATGCGTGAACCAGCTGTAGTGTTTAGTAAACGTATAATTAGTATGCAAATATAAACAAATATACTATTTAAATTACCTCTGTATGCGCTTGCGATCGATGATGCCTTCAATCTGTTTGGGCATCTCCAGTGTCTCCTCGAGCCGCAGTCGTATGCATGGCGGCGCCTCTGGATTATAGGGTGCCAGGTTCCAGGCCTTGCAACGTGCACCAAACTTGGTCTGTAAATGTGCAGCAATAGCGTAATTAATATATAGAGCATTATATTAACTTAAGCGCTAAGTTAAGCAAGTTGTGCAGGCAAACAAACAAACTACGTTCATGCAAAGCAACAGGCAAACACATGCAGATGTGTGTGTGTGTGTGAGTGTGTGGGTGTGTGTGTGTGGGTCTGGGTGTGTGTGTGGCAGAGTGATAATTTCATGTTTAGTAATTATGATTAAGACTAGTTCATTAGTTAGTTAGTCCATAGTAGCAGGCCAATTTGTAGCTGGAGGTAACGTTCTCTGGTTAGTGTGGAAGTTGTTGTTGTTGTTGTTATTGTTGTTGTTGTGGGTGTTGGTTAGATGTAATAAGTATGTATATATCGGTTGGTTTCCAGGTGTTAGCGCCTTTCATGAAGCCAATTTGCAACCAAAAAAAAAACCAACTAAAACGAGGAATCATTTTCAACTTAAAGCTAGATAAACGAGGCATTGGCTGCATTCAGCAGAACAAGTTGATAAGTGATTACGGGGTGCATTCAACAGCAGAACAATTTTATCAGAGATAAGTGATGTATCACTAAACAGTTGGATGTGGTGAACGACTGTGATACATTACTCGCTTGTTAAATGGACAAAATCAAACACTTTTAGCACATTGCAATACCCGTAATCAATTTACTGTTGCTGATAGTCTTCAATATACGTCAGCTATGTATCATACTTTTTTATGATACCTTTTGATTAGTATTTGATTGCTGCATATATTTCTTTATCATGATTACTAATCACATTCGTTCAGCACAGATATGATTATTATATATATATATATATATTTTATTGATACATCACTAAACAAATTGTTCTGCTGAATGCAGCCAATGAGATATGTTGATAACTAGTTCGATTGAACAGTACTATTACATACAGTGCGTTTCATAATCATAAGACACTTATATATATCTTACATATATCTGGTGATTAAAGCCTTCCAAAACCTACATTTTTCAAATAGAATGTGTATACATCTGAGCTTTGAATTCACCGTTAGAATCTTGTGTTTTGTCATTGAATTATTTTTCAAATGCATTTTTTTACTGAAAGCACGTTTTGAAGCGACTTTTTAGTGTTTCATTATCATAAACCATCCCTTAAATAAGAACCGTTTGATAGAAAATTTTTCTGCATTTTACTATATTTTTAGTATATTGTCCTCGACTTTTAAAAACCTCTACCAATCGGTTTTGCATGAATCCTATTAAATTTACTTTAACAAATTCGAAAGTGTCTTATGATTAGGACACGAACTGTATATTGTATAGAAATTTTATTCAGTCAGAGTTATCAACTTATATCAGAGCACTCCTAATACGCCTGGACAAGGGGGCATGAGGTGGCATGCTCATAAAGACATTCGCATCAAATGTTGGGCACAATAATAAACAATAATTAAAAATGATCATATGTATAAAAAGCTGCCAAACATATTGGTAAATATGTCGTTAATATGTCTTAAGCTAAATGGTTTAGTTTGTTTACTTTGGCTATATAGTGATATAGCACTTAAACTAACATAGTAATTTAGTAATTCGCTAAATGTCATATTAAACTACATTTACTAAAGGGCCAAAAACGCTTTCAAACTGCGCCAGCGTTGGCAATGGAAGCCAAAACTAATACAAATTTAATAGTATTATCAACTACAACCAAATGAAAACTTAACCAGAAATCATAATATACACTTAGTATATATACAAGAAGCAGCAGAAACCAATAAAGTAGCTCATAAGTTGATAAGAATTTCAATTTTTGTTGAGGAGTTGAGGATCTTTGATTTTTATACCTTGTTCGCTTGTTGCGCGATCTGTTTTGTTGTTGTTGTTGTAGAAGTGTTGTTGTTGTTGGTTGTTGTTGTTGTGTCATGTTAAGTTGTTGTCATTTTATCAATTTACAGAGTGTGTTCGTTGTGTTCAGAGAGAGTAAATTATACGTTGAGCACAATATTTTGTTTAATTAGCACACATTGAGATCGTTTCGATATGGTTTGATATGAAAATATATATTATTTTTTGAGAAGAGAGAAAATATAATGAGAAAATGATTATAACTATGAAAAGTTATCTTACAGTAAGAATGTATATCGGAACAGAAGGGGAAAATATACGAAATAAAGTTAGCTATTCATGCAGAAACATTATTGGAAAAACATTGAATAAGTTTTCAGTTTTCAAAAGAAAAGTGTAAATGAAAGTAAAGTCAAAGAAACGACAACGAATTCATTTGCGTATATACAAAAGAGAGAGTCAATGGAAATTAAACGATTTGCTACTATTTCAAAACAGTCAACATTACCTGCAGCTCATCCCAGGGAATGGCACCACACTCATCGCAGGACACGGCTGCCACCTGCAGACGCACCGATGACTTTGGACCCTCCTGTTGCCGTATCAATTCCACTGTGGTCAATCTGCAGTAAAAAATAAACTCCAATTAGTTATTGAGCTATTATAGTTGTAGACTAATTTCAACCTAAAGGTAGCCATAGAGACGAGGTCGCGTCTCCGCCATGTGCTGCCCTCGGATGGCTCGGAGGGTGATGACATGTTGGTCTTATAACTGCACGGCTCTTCGTACACCTCGCTGGCCACTTCGACTGGCGATGCCTTCATATTGTTATCGGTGGTAAAGGGATTCAAACGGAACATAACATCCATGCAGTCCATGGTCTTATCATCGCCCATTATATTGGCAAAATTCTCGGAGTCTGAGCTTATATCACTCCGCACAGAGAACGTATCGCTGGCATCATCGTTGGGTGTGCCCGACTTGATGGCCGAATCGATGGAAGTCATAAAGCTAGAGAAGCCCTTCTTCATGGACAGCAGACCCGAATTGATCTCTTTGGTTATGCTTGGCACATTATCCACACCAGCTGCGCCAGCTGTGCCAGCTGTGCCTGTGCCAGGACGTGTGTTCGAGCTCTTCAAGCTCTTCGAAGCGGATGATACTGATTGTGATTGCATGAAGATGCCGGTGTCAGGCCGTGAGCCCTGACTGGGCGTTGAGGAAGCCAACGTTGGAGTGCTCTGAATTTGCACATTAAAGCTGCAAGTAGAATTGATATCAATTAAAGTGTTAAGGCATCTTTTCAAGTGGATAGCTTACCCATGTGTATTGGGATTGGATATGTGTATCCCACTATCATAAGGTGGTTCATTGGTCACTGGTGATGGTGTCTCGACGCTGCCGAATGTGTTACTCTTAAGTTGATCCAGTGGCGGTGGTGTTGGCCAGGTTATATTGCCACCTGCGTACAGTAGAGTTATGGTTAATAGTTCTGGCCAAGTGCTAACGTTTACTTTACAATATTGTGGTAAGAAAATAGCCAACTAAATATCAGTTTAGTACAAAAACATGCGAGATTAATAGTGGAAGTGATGGCGTTGCTTCCGCTCAAGCCAAGTGGAATGAGTTCCATTAGCTCGAAGGGAAGCACACACCTCTGGAGGAGATAGTAGATAGCTTAATCAAGTGTCTGGAGGTGACCTAGGTGACCAGCCTAATCGTCGTACAAAGCAAGATTACAGCATAAAAAAGCATACATACAAAAATGAATAGATAAAGTAATAATAACTGCTCCCAAGACAAGGATCGGGTGGTGTTCAGAGAAACACACTACATGTGAGTTTGGAGTTTGTTAGTTAACTCTATGCTAGGCTATATGTCATCGCATATACTATAGTAGTACACAGACTGTTAGTTGCGGTTAGTTTACAACTAAAGAGTATTTTTGTTTTAGTTATTTGGTAAAGAAGAGATACAACAAAAGAGATATAATTCTTACTATTCATGTGTAAATCATCACCCAAACTAGCTGAATCGGGTAAGACACTTTCAGCATCACCACCACTCGATTCCTTACCAGGTGTTGGCGATGGCATCACAAGCGTCACCTCGATCTGTGGCACAACACACCCGAATATGATGGACTTTTGTTGGTTTTGCTGTTGGCGTAGAAGATCGATGAGATGTTATCATTATTGATTGACTATTGATTCACACACACACCTTTTGCAGTATACGCTCGGCGTCCAAGTTTAGAAACGTGGACATCTCATTCATCTCTTCGGCCAGACGCAGTAGGAAGAGCAGTTGGTAATGATCGATTTGCAGGCTAACCAGATTCGATATATGCGCTATGGCATGCACATCGGCGGTACGTTCTACGGCAGCTGCAGCAGGATCCTCGGGCAACACGCGCACATCTTCGGCACTTAGGAATGGATTGCGTGGCATTGTTGGTAGTGGTGGCAGTGTTGGTAGCGGTGCCAATCCCATGCTTTCCATCTGCTTGCTAGCTGTACTCTGCCTCCTCTTCTCAAGTTCGAGCTGTGCCGAGCCACCCGAGTGTAACCAGAGTGTTATTGGTACGGCGTCCACAAAGGGTATGGATTTGTTGGGACCCAGGGAGCGTGCACCTAGGAAATCCACCCAAACGGGATCCAATTTGATGCACCAAACATCACGCGGTTCCGACCACATGGCATAGCGTGACAGGTATTGCGTGGATGCTGAACGTGGCAGCTGTGCCTGTGTGGGCGACATTGGTGCTGTTGTTGTCATCATGCTCACATCTGAGGCAGCCACGTGGGAGAGTATGCGATCGGTGACAATGCACATATCCCCCTCGACGGAGGGAAATCCGGTGCCAAAGACCAGTGAACCCTCCTGTAGGGAGTGCAATGCTTGTGCTAAATCCGCACGTGAGCTACCCATTTCCCTGATATTGGTTAGGGCAAATCGTGAGATTTGTATCTGCATTGTCTTGGGGCGATCCTTTTGATTGGGCGCATCCAGCGCCGCTTCCATGACCACGCGCGGCATAATGGCCTCCACCTTGACATCCATGTACATCAGATTTGGCTCCTGTTCCACGCCCAAAGCAGCGGCCATCTGTGTGCCATTGGAGCCATACGATGCATTTGAGGCAATGGAGCCACGCGCACTCTGATGCAACTGCTGCAACGTGGCCTGGGAGCCGACACTGGTGCGTAGCAGACTCTCGTGCAGATTTAACCCAAATGAGTTCAACCACAGTATCGAACTGAGATCAAAGTGCACCTGCAGCGGATTTATGTGCACAAACATCTTGGAGGGCGGAACTGTAAGGAAAAGCATAACGATTAGATGTGGATGGAATGAAAGACACTATCGACTTACGGGGAAAGACAAAGTCTCCGGGATAGTAGAAGTACGTATATTCGGCATGCACAATGGGCATCTCGGCGGGAAAAGAATAGCGATCCTTATCACCTGCAATTGCAAGGAATATGTTAGAGTAAGTCGATAAGGATATAGCTTAATACGAAGGACATACAGACATATTACATAAGGGGTGTGGACTATACAGATTACTACAGATCGCATGAGTTATAATTGATGGAATGATTTACAATATCTTCTATTGCAAGCTGTACCAAGCTGTATTCCACCTGTGATCTTAGTATAGTAACGATCGATATTCACCTGAGGATCTGTTTTTCCTTTTATGTTGTGCTACAGGAGCAGCAACAATAAAACGACAGGCACAACATATAAAGCAACAGAAGCGATGAATGGATGGCAAATACAAACAGATACAAATGAGGGGTGAGTGGAGAGATAAAGAGAATTACACATGTGATATTTCATTAGTCAATTAGAATGTGGTTAAAGCGTGTTTACAATCTGTTAATAGCACATCACTCTAGCTGTTAGACTTGGACATAGACTAGTATCAAGATTGCGATTTCTACCTGATACAAATTCCTTGGGCATTTGCTTTTTACCCGATGTGGTCACCCGGTACAATGTGAAGTCCTCAATCCGCAGTATGACACACGAACTCATCAGCTTGGCCAGATTCTCGAGGGTGCTACGCTGCTGTGCCGCCTGTGTGAATTGACTGCTGGCCGAACCATTGCCTGAGCCACCAGCTGAGCCAGTACCCGAGCCGGCTCCACCTGCTGCCATGGCAGTGGGTGTGCTGCTGCCATTGGATCCAGTGCCAGTGCCAGTGCCACCATTGCCATACTGAGAGCCCAATAACGAGGCGCTCAACATAATAGGCGAGGCGGGCGCACTGCGCTCCAGTGGTGCATGCGTGGCTGGTCGATTGGGTTGACTTAGATTGAGCACTGCCTCCCGAAAGGCATTCAGGGATTCCTTTAGCCACAATGCTGGCGCCACCGATGCCTCCTTGTATTTGGCCCAATGCGAGCGATCCGATTTGGCCAAATGATAGGGATAATAATCCACCTGAAAAGCTGTCACAGACACCTGCAATGCGCCACCCTTATCCAGCTCGGGATAGCTGGACCGACCATCGCCCTCGTCGTCGCACAAGTGCAAATCGATGCGTTGACTGAAGAAGTGATACGACGTCTCGCGCACATCGAAGGCATTGAACATTCTCTGTGCCGTCGTCGTATGCACCGATTCCGAGAGACGATTCTGTTGCTGGGCCACCTGTGCCTGATATTCAGGCAGTGTCTATAGAGAGGAAAGAGTACATTATTAGGAGAAACATACCAGATTCAAGGTGGGGGCGACATACCTGCAGTTTGCGAGCTGCCTTGGACTTTTGTGTGGCATGTGTGGCCGCCTTGATGAGGCCCGACAGAGAGTCGACAAAATGCAATGCGGCCTTGAGCTGCGAGTCCGTTAGGACCCATAGAAGATCGTCGAGGATGAGCACCAGACGTGATGCCAATAGAGTGCAATCGGCCAAACGTTTCCGTATCGTAATGCGACAACGTGCATGATTCGTGAGCAAACGCAATGGTGTTAGGGATTTATCCTGCGTGGAACTCGCCTCGATGCGCACAGTCTGCCAGGAGAGTTCTTTGAAGATGAGTATGATGCCCTTCTGGGCATCCTTGAGGCGTGTCAAACGCAAGTCAGCATTGGCCCATTTCGGTGTCTTGGACTCGACCCGAATGCGGGACATCTGCACGGATGCGGTAAAGGCGGCGCTCACGAAATTCACATTGACCGTGTTCACCACAATGGTAATACCATCGACCACCTTGTGGATGAAGCTGTATTTACCTTGAGGCACTTGTGGCAGCGCGGCGGCAGCGGTGGCACCACCGCCACCACCACCACCGCCAGCATCACGCGTTGTCGGATTACAGGTCTCGATGGTAATGCGCACCTCATCGAGCGTCTGGAAGAAATAGTCGTAATTATATTTTCAATTTATTTCCTTTGAACTCTTCACTTACCAACGTTATGGGCACACTTTTGAGCTTGGTCCAGCTGATGCGAAAGGATACATGATTACACCAGGCGGAGGTTAATCGCAGCCAACTGGGCAGCTCCAGCAGTTCGGTGAGCACACGCTCATCCAGCTCCAGATTCGACAGCTCCCCCTCGCCCCGGAATGTGCTCAAATTGATTTTGTCCGATGAGAGGTTCTTCGTGTAGCTAGTATGATAAGGCAATGGATTGATTATAGTACATATAATAAAAAGTTAATCTTGTTTATTTCAGCTTGATTGCGCACCAGATGCTTGTCAGTGCTCATTTGTGGCAACAAGTGGCGCCAGAGGCAGCACCCAGCACCCAGAGCCCAGAAGCCCAGAGAGCTGCCAACAAGCGACCCGTCAGTTGTCATCAATTGACCCATTTCTAGTTAATGTGTTTACTCTGCATGCATAATTGAAATCTAAATATTGATTGAATGCTGGGCTGAAGGCTGCTCTCAACTCTACTCTCTACTCTAGTCCAAATGGATGACGTGTTTCGTTTAAGAGCTCTGCGAAAAATGTTATTTCTTTATAGACCATCAAACAGAACGTTATAGAAGAGTTTATACTTTAAACTCACACTTATCTACAGGGATATTGAATATTTTATAAGTATCATAATAAAATACTGATATTCAAATTCAGATTCAAGCTTTTACCATCTACAATTTCAAGTTTTACATCTATGTATATAAAGATATAAATATGATTTTTCGATATATTACACTGCGTAACAAGTAAATTGCAACCTGAATAAAATCGATTATTCTTATAGATAATGGGACCAACGATATGATGAATGATAACATTTTTTCTATGTTCTAAAATCTTGACTCAAAGATGCTCACAAAATGTTTAATTTTGTTGCCTAGTGTTATTAACATCTAACATATGTACCATCAATTTAAAAAATACAAAGATATACATAAATATGATAACAATTTATCGATATATTACACTATGTAACAGCTCAATTGCATCCTGAACAAAATCGATTATTTTTATAGATAAACATTTTCTCTATACAGTGCGTTTCATAATCATAAGACACTTTAGAATTTGTTAAAATAAAATTATGTAATAGGATTCTTGCCAAACCGATTGGTGGAGGTTCTCAAAAGTCTAGAACAATATACTATATATAAAAAATTAAAAAAAAAAAAAGTTCATTCTTGTTTAAATGATATGATAAAGAAATAAGGTTTAATCACCAAATTTAAGTTATATTTAAGTGTCTTATAATTATGAAACGCACTGTATTCTAAAATCGCTTTGACTCAAAGACGCTCACAAAAAGTTCGATTTTGTTGCCTGGTGTTATCAACATCCCTAATAGTATAAAATATTAAAATTTGTTTAAAATAAAAACTTTATTCCCATGTGACGCTGCAAAAAGTTGATTTAATTCCAACTTTTGGGGCTCAAGGCGAAACTTTTGTTTTCTTTTGCGCCTCTTTCCGCTCTTATTCTTTTGCAGCCTCTTCAACGAGGCTGAGGACAAGACAACGGACGACGGACAACGGATAAAAGGCAACAAGTTTGCTTTGCATTTACACTTTTACTTAGACTTGTTATAAAGTTAGTTTGTTTGCAGCTTAATTGTGTGGAAAACTGCTGGAGGGGGGCGGGGCGGGGTGGGCATACAAAAGAGGCCTAAGCACGGGGCACAAGGTAATGCAAACAAAACATGTCTTACTTATATACACACACACATGTGTATATGTTTGCATTGCTATATACACACAGGTACAATATACATACATATATGTACATAGTATAACGCCTCAGCAAAGGCACATAAATCGATAAGCAAGTCGTTTTATCTGATGCTTAAAACCAAGACATAAAATGAAGCATTTTTACAACATTTGAGTCACGGTCTGTTAATAATATGCTTGGGCCCAGGCGTATCCCGTAACTGCAATCCGCCCCTTAACTACATTTTTCTCTTTCTTTATTTATGCAGCTGGCAGGACGCATATGTATGTATTCACACTCATACACACATATTGTCTGAAGTATTTTAAAAATTGAATTGCGTATGCAAAATAAAAAGGTCGCTAAGGCTACAGTCGGGCCCAGCTGACAGCGCTGTACTCCGTTCTGACTCAATTGGCAACAGCAGTAGTCGAGACATCGCAACTTGTTGGCATCATCTCAATTACAAGCATACTCCAAATGCATTGAGCATCCAATTAAGAGAGCAACGAAGTCAGCTGATCGCACGCTCTCTTCGCCCACTGCCCCTCTATGGCCCAATAACAAAAGGAAGCACACACACTATGCAAAATACTCGCTCTCTTCAACAATCGTACACTCTCTCTCTCTCTCGGCAAGTGTCGTGGGTGTCATTGTGTAGGTGTGTGAGCGCCTATTACGCATTAGTTCGATCTCTTAACAGCCGCAGAGACGTCAGTAGCAGTAGAAGCTGCTGCACACACACACATACATACACATAGAAATGCACAAAGCGCATGCTGCGCTGCGGCTTCAGCACCCTCACCACAACTACTTAGTAGAGCAAATTGATTAGCAAATTGATTATGAAATGATTAAAAATATAAAAAGCATGATCTGCTTGCACTATAGATGAATCAATATACCGTTGTATAGAATAGTATAGGTACACACACAGCTTGTCATTATGGTCGAGGATATATTTACTTCTTGGTTTCTACATACTTAATGTACCCTTTTTGTCATGTTCCTGAGTGCAGGCCCTTAGGAAACGCAAGTGGCTCCTTGAAAATATTACATCAAATTGAAATTGAAATTGTTTTTATATCGTTATAAGATGAAAACAACAAAGAAAATAATCGACAAATTGAAACGAATGTGTTGTGAATACATACATATGTATGTATGTACGTACATACATATGTATGTAAGTATGATTAACGGCCGGAAGACCTTGCTCAACGATGATATAAGCAGCATCTGCCCTTTTGGCAGGTGTTGGTAAACCCACGACATATAAAGGTATAAAGAAATAAGAGAATGTATAATGGTGAAACATTACTTTAATAAAGTTACGAATCTTGTAATTACACTCATACATAAATTCGTTTTAGCGTACTTCTCACGAGCAGTGTTGCCAGACTCTCATAATAGCCTGAGTATGAGAGAATTGAGAAAAATAGCTGCTTTACTACCAAAAAAAAAAGACAGAAAGTCAGTTTAAATTTGTAAATATCTAAAAACCCAAAAAAGTAGTAGTTTAGACTATTGCCCTACGCAAAAAAGCTAGATTTGGCCAGCAGCTAAGTTGGCAACACTGGTCACGAGCACGCACGCAACTCTAATACAGAGCCACTGACAACGAACGGCATTGAGACAAGAGCGCAGGAACAACAACAACAACAACGAATGCAACTAAAACAGAGCAACAGAGCAGAGCTTGGAAAAATCAATTAAATTTCCCACAGCAGCGGGCGACAGATCAGGGCCTTAATTAGCATAGCTATTCTATAATTTAATTGTACGCTAACTCATTTATGGCAACACTTACATGGACAAATGTTTCAGCAATTGGTTTTTTATTAACGAGACCATTTTGCGACGTCAGCAGGATGGATGGCTTCAGCAGACGAAAGGCGGGCGGGCTGACGGGCAGGCGGTCGGTATGCAATGGGCACCACTGACGGCGCTTTGAGAACAAAAAAAAATATATAGATACACTTGCAGTTATTTAATGCACACTCAGCGCATTCTAAGATAAAGTGATGAGGCACGAAAGGAGAACTTGAACTTTTCGCATATGTACTAGATTTTTTTGAATTCTAACTAGAAAATTTACATTTGTGTTTGGGAAACTTAGACTGAAGTGCTCATAGGCACTTTTCGGCACTTGTGCGCATTAGTCATAATTCATTTTATCGTCTTTATAATTAGACTTATAAATAGTCTTATCAATATGTCCCGAAAATCACTTTTCATAATCAGCAAGACATTTTTTTTTCGTTAATTTTTTTTGTGCGTTACATATGTTGCAGTGTTATACGCCGCCACGCGCGTTGCAAGCGTTACTCCCAACCGTGTTCGTACCTATTTTATAAATTGTTTAGCACACATTCAACACCTGCACCCGATAAACAAATAATAATAAAATCTGGTTCGCAGGGTTACAGATGATTGCCAATTGGAAACACAATATTGCACCAAAAATGCATCATTAAGGAACCAACAGAGTTTAAAAAAAACCGGGGTTGACCGGGAAATAACCACATATGGCAACCCTACCACATGTCGCACATATCGATGGCAAATTAACACATGAAACCGATATTTATGAGAAAAAACTATACGATACTTGATGCGATAAGTTGTTAAGTTTAAATTTTAAATACTTTTCGTGATAGAGTTAAAAATTTAACTTATATTATATACTGAAAGATGTGACTCTGTTTTTTTAAATAAATAGTTATAAACGATATCAAATAATTTGCAATTTAGCGTCAAGATTTTTATTGAAAAGTTGTGGCTGTTCTGTGGAAACTATCGATAACAAGAGTATCGTGTACAACCTGTCATCCATGCCCTATGCATCGATGTTTTTTTACATCCCTAGCATACATTTGCATTTCTCGTCTTATAAAAGTTTTAATCTGTTTAGGGACCGATTCGAGTAAAACATTAATCCCTTTAATTAACTACTTCTTGTTCGCTTGTTAGGCTGCAGTGCAATGTCGAGCGGCGATGCAACTGCAATTAACCAGTTAGTGGATCAAGTGGTGGAAGTTACCGCCTGCACAGCAGATGAGGCCAAACATTATCTGGGCGCCTGTGCCAACGATGTGGCTGCAGCCGTTGCATTATATTTCGAGCAAGGTGCCAACGGTGCTGGAGGTGCAGCTGATGCATCAGCACCTAGCGCTTCAGGAGCAGCAACATCAGTGCCGGATTCTGAAGATGGCGTGCGAGCACCTATTGCGCCAGTGCGCGAACAACTCTTGATGCCGGGCGATGACAATTTCTTCGCGTCAGACAACGGCACCACCAACAGTCGCTTGTCGCGGGTTTCGCAGCGCGTCAGAGTATGTCCACTAAGGGATTTTGCCCGTGAAGGTGCCCTAATGGAAGAAGAGCTACAGGCCACGGGTCTTTACTCGGATCCAACCTCACATCGTAGACGTCGTGAACGCGCCGCTCAAATGGTTGTTGCTGGCCAGGCAATCTCACTGCAGAACCGCGCGAACCCAAGCACTTCATCCCGCCTTGGAGATCTCTTTCGACCACCTACGGATATACTGTACTCCACAGGCTCCTTAACAGCTGCTCGTGAATTTGCAACCAAACGTGAAAGATGGCTGCTTGTCAATGTCCAAAGTGACAATTTTCAGTCTCAAACAATGAATCGCGATGTTTGGAGCAATAAGGACCTGAAGCAGCTAGTGCGACGCCAGTTTGTATTCTGGCAGGTGGACAACGACAGTTCCGAGGGACGTCGCTTTGTTGCCTTCTACCACTGCGCCAAGCTACCATATCTGTGCGTCATTGATCCACGTACTGGCGAAGAAGTCTGGCACAGTGCAAAACCCAATCAACAGAATGTGCTGCCTGATTTGAGGCAGTTTCTACGCGATCATCGAGACTTTTCCCTGGAGGAGGCTAGCACCTCAAAGCGTGCAGCCATTGAAATAGAAGACGATGACGGTGAGGACGACACCGCATCCTGCTCTTCTTCAACTGCTAGCACGCCCAAAAAGAAGCGTCCCCGGGTTATGGAGCTTAGCGAGGAGGAACAACTGGAGCTAGCTATTAAAAATTCCATGAACGAGAATGGTGGCGGAACAGGAACTTCAAAGGCCAGCAGTAGCTCCAATGCCAATGCTAGTGATTGTGAGAGTCTGGAGGAGTTCGATGAGGATGAGGTGAAGAGTGGTGGCCCCATGTCGTATGAAGCTCAACTAGGAAAACAATTGGAGGAACTCACCGCTCTCAAGCTACGCCTGCTTGACGCCGCTGGAAGCGATGAAGTTGTTCAATTGCGTTGGCCCTCAGATACGAAGCTAAAGATATTGCGTCTCTACATACGGCAAACGCACAAACATATACCACTTGAAGGCTACAAACTGATCTGTGCCTTTCCGCGCAAGTCCCTAGAGATAGAACACAATGAGAGCACATTAAAAGAACTCGGTCTGCATCCCTCCGCTAACATACATCTTACTTTAGACGAGTAAACGGCCTTCGAGTCAACTCTTTGTTGTCACATCGTCTCCGACTACTCTTTTAATTCACACGATTTATATACCATATACGAAATTAACAATAAGTGAACAAATAAAATTATGGATACTAAGCTATTGTTCAAAAGAAGCTCTCGAAATATTTAAATGTTCAAATAAACACGCCAAAAATAAGCGCCTGGCAACGCTATGCATAGTGGAATAAGGTGGCAACGCCACAACATATGTTGTGGCAAGGCCATTGATGCCCTACGTCCCGCATATACAATGATTAACAGAATAAAATCATTTTAGCCACTGAAATTTAATTGGATAGTGTTTTAATATACATATTAAGTGATATTCAATAAATATACCAAGTTGCAGCATTACAAATCGTTAATTATACAAGAGTAGTTGACGACGGTAGCTCATAAGTCAGTCGACTCAACTGAATAAACAACAGTTTGAGTTCTGCAAATGCTGCTAATCCCATTCAGAGAAGTCGCCACGTAAAAATCAAAAACCGAACATATGTCTGTACGCAAGTAGAAAAGTTTTTGTGTAAACACAACTCATTATAGTGTTTCTGTCTGATAATAGACGTAATGCCTCAGCGGCAGCAGGCAATACTATGCGTGGCGTGAAGGCTGCCATTCGATATCAGTTGTAGAAGTAATGCAATATCCATCATCATCACAGTGATAACTCGCACAACATGGACGAGAAACTAAAGTATTCGCTGCTACGCGGCGAACTGGTAGACACTCAAAGCATTTGGACCAGGTGACTTACAACTCATTTAGTTTTTGTTTTACAATACCAATAAGTTAATCCGTTCATTTCATGGCAGGCATGAGAAACGTGTTTGGTTTATTACACTCTTGACGGGCACGTGTATGCTGTACTCCACTCGCACAACAATGCCGCTGCTGGTGCCCGCCGTGGCTGCCGCACAAAAATGGAGCAAAACGGATTCCGGCACCGTACTCAGTTCCTTCTTCTGGGGCTATACACTAACCCAAGTGCTGGGCGGTTATTTCAGTGATCGTTTTGGTGGACAACGCGTGATACTACTGGCTGCCCTCGGTTGGTCCGTGATAACATTCCTAATGCCCACATTTATCTGGTCAGCGGCGGCAATGAAGGGCTATGCTATACCCATTATTGTTACCATACGAATACTAAATGGTGCTCTGCAGGGCGTACACTTTCCCAGCATGATCAGCTTGACGAGTCAGGTGAGAGTTACCTCCTCCATACTTTAGAGAATTCTCTTTAACATTGCGATCATTTTTAGAACCTCTGCCAGAACGAACGCAGCAGTTTCTTTGGCCTGCTGACATCGGGCTCTGCAATGGGCACTCTGCTCACTGGAATCTTGGGGTCCTTTGTGCTGGACTACTTTGGCTGGTCGTATGTGTTTCGTGTCATTGGCCTAATGGGCTTTGCCTGGGCTCTGGTCTTGCGTTATTATGCCATGACCGGTGAAAGGAATCGCATTATTAATATCTCAACACCTGCCCGATTGTGCGCCAACAAGACGCCCGCCGAGACAACAGTGCCCTGGCTCCGGTACTTCAGCCGATTGTCGTTTTGGGCTTGTGTTCTCACACATGCATGCGAGATGAACTGTTTCTTCGTACTGCTCTCCTGGCTGCCTACATATTTCCACGATGGATTTCCACATGCCAAAGGCTGGATAGTTAATATGACACCCTGGCTGGCACTGCCGCCTTGTACGTTCTTTGCTAAATACCTGACCACGAAACTGATAGCCAGGGAATGGTCGACGACGACGGTACGGAAGCTGATCCAGAGCTGTTGCTTTGCCGCACAAAATGCAGCGTTGTTTGTAATGAGTCGTACGACGGACTTCCATACGGCTCTTATTTGCATGACCATTATCATTGGCGGCACAGGCTTTCATAACAATGCGGTCACAGTGAATCCTCAGGACTTGGCTCCATTGCATTCGGGCAGTGTTTTCGGCCTAATGAACACAGTGGGGGCTATACCCGGTTTTCTGGGTGTCTATCTCGCCGGGCACATACTGGAGCTGACCCAGAGCTGGCCAATGGTTTTCAGCACTGCAGCCGGCATTAATTTAATCGGCTGGATAATATTCGTAGTCTTTGGTTCCGCTGATGCAATTGTATAATTACTATATCTGAAGCATCACACCCTCTCGACGATTTCCATAATTTATAGGGAAAAGATATTTATAGAAATGATGTGTGTACATAAAAGCGAATAGTTTGTAATAGGTTCCAGCGTGATAAGTTAAAATTAAATGATGCATGCGCAAATTAACATATGTACAAGAACAAATTCTTCTATAATTTCCAGTTTAATGAGTTTTTGAAGAAATTAATTTACAGTCATATGTTGAATTTTAAGAAAATATATATATACTAATTAATTTGTAAATAAAAAGTTAATTTTATTAATTTAAAAGTAAAACGGATGCCACTTGCCATTCTCAAGGGTTTTTTTAAATTGCTTTTTGGTGCAAGTGGCAACCTCGCAGTGCCTTCAGCTGCGTACCAGCCTAGCGCGCAACAGTTGTTTTCCATTAATCTGGCAACGTTTGCAGTAAATTTACAAATGCTAACTTGCTGATAAATTGGAATTGAATTCAGGCAAAATGACCGGAAAGCGTAAAGACATGTGGAAATTGTTGTACGACGTGCTGAAAGGGAACCAGGACAATCTTTCAGCTGTATATAACGTTGTAGACGAAATTCTCTGCCAGGATCCCAGTCTTATCAGCTGCTCTTCCGTGCGAGAGCTGCAGAGCAAATTCCAGGATGCCTTCCTGCTTTGGTTAATAAATAAACTTTCAGTGTGTCTCAGTGTATGTAAGGATGAGGGGTAAGTTGACGTGGTTCGCCTGGGTCAAATATAATTGCTAAACGCTTTTCAGGGAGTGTCTCAAGAACGTGAAACTGCAACAAAAATTGCTGGTATCCTGTTGGCGGAATCATCCGATGCTATTCGAACGTCTTATTGCAGCCTATGTGGACGCACTGCAGCAGCTGAATGATAGTATGAGCACATTCGATTATAGCAATCCCAATGGTAACCCGAAAGAGCGACGCACATTTCAATTATCTATCTTTCGTTGCGATCCCGGCATACTGCAGGAAATCGATGAGAACTGCACATTTAAGGTGGTTCAACTGCAGTTGGAGCAGTCAGATAAATATGCCAAATATCTGGTGCTCGTATTGCAATATGCACATCATGTTGGACGTGCCACACACTGTGAGGTGTTTGCCAGCAGCCTGCAACAGGTACTGCTGACGCTTAAAGAATGCGACATGGACACCAAACTGACTTGCCTCAGCTACTGCCATGCTATACTCCAAGCACAGTCTGTGGACAATTGGTCGAGCAATGCAGACGTGCCACATTATGCTGCCTTAACGCTGCGTGCAGCAGTCTTGATGTGGTCCCTCTCCAATTGCTGGTTGCAAGCAAAATGTATAACCCAACGGCAGCTGGAGCTACTTGCCGACAACACAAAGCGACTGCTGTTGATACTGCAAGAGCAACGGCAGCTACTCAATGTAGATTCCCTCGACTTGTGCTGTCAGTTGCTGCAAGAACTGCTGCGACTTCCTGCTGCTGATTGGCTTGATAGTTTACTGCACACACTTTGCAACTATCTGCAAGAATTCCCTGCCACTTGTGCGTTCCCCTCGCATATAATACAGCTGCTGTTGCGACAGTGGCCCACACACCAGCGGCTGTTGCCCCTGCTTGCCACGCTGTCTGCCAAACAACCAGCACTACGCGAGCCAATTCTGGCCAGCTTCTGGCAGAGATTGATGCTACTCTTGAGCAAACCGACACCAGTCGAGCTGCCAGAGTCGCTGGCACTGCTGAGAGCACTTAAGCAAATAGAGCAGCAACTGTTGCTGCTAAAACAAGAGGAGCTGCTGGCGGCCAACGCTGATGAGGCATTGAACTCAACGCTGTTGTTGCAACTGCCACAGCAATACGAGCTGGAATTACCTGCACAGTCTAGTAATTACTGGAATCAGCAGTGCTTGCAGCTGTTGGAGCAATCCTCATGTTCATCATGCCCTGAATTTGTCGAAATCTGCGCACTGCTATTGCAATTGAGCTGCATACGACTGCAGCTAAAGCCACACACCCAGCAGCAGCTCTTGGCCGTGTTGCAACAAGCACAAGATCCGGTGCAGGGTCTACTTGCCTTGGTTGCGTTGCGCCTGGAGACGCCTTCTAGTGCGCACACACAACTCCAGCGATACTTCACACAGCACCACATGAGTCTGCTAAACTCCTCGAATCCCAAACTGGCTGAAATATTCTGTGATCATCTGCCGCAACTCTATGTGGCAGGCTACCTGAAAGCAACACAGCTGCAACAGGCGTTGCACCAACTGAAGCCCACAGAGAGTGGGCATACTATGGCAGCGATACTCCGTCTGCTGCTCTGCACCCAGCAGCAACCTTCTTCAGCTCATGTCTTCAGGATCAACGATGCCGTCGTCTTGTATTGTAGCAACTGTAAACCACTCCCGGCAACACTGAAAGGTCTCTACTTGGGCCACCCCAAGTCGACGGCACCTGCAGCTGTACCCCTACACTTTCCGCCTTTGGCTGAGTTGGTTCTCTTCAAGCCTTTATGTACCTTTATAACACATCACTTGGACTTGGTTAAACTGGACGCAACGCCATGTCTGCAGCTTATCAAAGAGTCGCCCAATCTGCAGGGTCTTAATGTGCGCAGCTTGGAACGACTGGTGCCAATGTTATCCGAGCAATCCTCCGATTTTATGCTCGACTTGGCATCCCATATACTTGACTGTATAGTACGCACGCTATCCCGGCCAGTGGAGCAGCAATCTGTAGCCGAGCAGCGTCAATTCCTCCGTCTTCTCGTCGCCTGCTCTAACCAGGCGGACATCTCAGAGCTGTGGCTATTCCATTGGTTCAAGATGAGTTTCTATTTTCTGGTGCACACACGTTCCTTAGTGGCTCAGGAGGCTGTCCTGGCGGCGTGCCAAATGTGTGCTGCTCATAGACTGCAGACACTGACGCTCTGGAACTGGTACAAGCGGGATGCACTGGGATTGGTTGTGGAGTTGGCACTGGATGCCTACCTAAAGGAGGGTGTGCGCTTTACACGTTCCCTGAGAGCGGTGAGTTGAGCAATGGATAACTATTGTTGGAATCTGTTTCTAATCTCTCCTTTTGCAGCTGTCCAAAATGTTGGGTTTCTCGTGCGTACAGGAGTTCACCTGCAAATATCATCGTCTGTTGACCACTCTGGTGCTGCCCTACTGCATAAAGGAGCCCCGCTGCAAGGGCGTCTTTGTGCTCATTGCCAAGCAGATGCAGGAACCGGTTTCGGCATTGTTCTCCAAATCCTTTCTTCGTGTGTACACTCATGTCTATCTCACTCAGTCGCCAGAATTGGCGAATCGCTGCATTGAGCTAGTGGCCAGCTGCACGCAGTCCAGTGTGCAGCAGCTTATCAATGCGGACGTGAAGGTGTGTAGTTATCCTAATATGTGTATCAGTCGATCATCAATCTGTGTTTCCTTTTAGCAAACTGTGGACGAGCTGCTCATCTATTTCAATCGCAATCCGACCTTTGTGATGCGCTCCTTTCAAAATATACTGCAGCTCAACATTGGCCACGAGGAGCTATCCAGCCAGGTGGCCAATGCACAGTTTACTACGTTTATAGCGGAACGTATACTGGGAGTCATTGCGTTCTTTGAGAGTTGCCTATCGGAGCCATCGTTCGAGAAGCAGCTCAAGGAGGAGACGCTCTACAGTCTGGGGCAAATACTGCGCTTTGTGGGACCCGTGCACGTGACCCAGTTCCGTTTCAAGATCATTGCCATGCTGAGTTTTGTGCACACGCTGAAGGAGCCCAATCTACAGCGCATATGCTTGAAGATCTGGCATATATTTCTGCATGTGGTTAATATACAGGAGTTGGGTCCATCACTGGGTCGCATTGTGGCCACGCTCCAGCCGCTGCTGGAGTACAGCGTGCAGCAGGTGAACGAACTGTATGAGTTTGTTATACTGAAGAATGCATCCATGCTGGGAAACTATATACAAGGTAAGTTGGAGTAGTATGACTTATGTAACATAATCCTTAGTTCGTTTTTTGTTTCCCCACAGATTTGTACTTTCTGGAACGTCTGGAGAATGTCTCCACACCCATACGTGAGTGCATCAAGCGGCATACGGCACATCTCTGCCTGGTCAGCGAGGACAATGCTCCGTTGCTGGATCAATTGAACTTCTTGTACAAGCAAATCACCAACGAATGCCTGCAGGTGCGGGTCTATGGACTGGAACATCTGACTGGGATCTTTGCACGTCGCCGTTTACGTCTGAATCAGATGCTACTGCATGAGCTGCCCATGGAGCCGATCATGGAGCAGATTGTGAATGTCTTGATGTCCGGCTGTCAGCATGATGACCGCTCGCTGCAGCTGGCATCGGCCAAATGCCTGGGCGAACTGGGTGCCATCGATGCCAGTTACCTGCCATCGAATTATAATTTCGATAGTCCACAACAATTGCCACTCAGTGTGCTGACGGATGACTTTACTGTCCTGGCACTAACGGCTCTCTGTCGTGGCTATCAGTTTCAGCAGAAGATCAAACATGTGGACAGCTTCTCCCTGGCCATACAAGAGACGCTGGCGGTGTGTGGCATTGCGCCCAAGGAGAAGAAGAAGCTGGAACTGTGGGAGTCGTTGCCGTTGCGTATGCGTGAAATAATGGAACCTCTGCTCAATTCCTGTTACACCTGCTCCCAGCGTTCCAGCACACTGAAACAGCAGCCTCTGTTTGGCAGTCACTACACCCACAACTCGTATGAGCTGTGGGCCTTCCTCTGGGCATCGCGACTGGTGGACTATGTGCAGTCGGCGGAGACGCGACATCTGCTCAGCTCGTATAAGCCATGCATAAGGCGGGATTCTAATATGTTGAGCACATTTTATCCGTATATACTGCTCCATGCGCTGCTCGAGTGCACCGTGGAGCAGCGGGAACACATTGTGGAGGAGTTTCAGGCGGTGCTGCAGGCGAATGATGAACTCCAGCATGAGAAGAGGATAACGAAAAATGTCAGGATGCCGGGTGAACAACTGCCCAATGGCTACAAGCTATTCGAGTCCAGGAAATATGAAGCCCACATCAAGTCGCCCAATGATGTGCCCGAATCCGGCACCACGGCTGAGGATCATTCCCGTCTGGCGGGTAAACTCTGCGCTGAGTTGTTGAACTTCTTGCAGCGTTGGCTACGCGAATGGCAGCGTATGCACGGCCTGAGCACAGGAGGCAAGCCGCCACAATCTGTGGATTCCAGCTATGGAGCGATCTATGAATTCCTACAGCAAATGGACAAGTTACGCTTGGCACGTGCCAGCTATAATTGCGGTGAGTATGCGCGTGCCTTGCGCTATCTGGAGGAGTATCTCGAGGAGGGCGACAAGTCGGCACGTCTGCTGGAGCAGTTCACATTCCTGGTCGAGCTCTATGGTCGGCTAATGGACTCGGACTCGGTGGAGGGTGCGGTGCAGACGCGCAGCTATGACATGAGCGTCACGCAGGAGATTCTTGTGAATCGTCTGGTCGAACGGCAGCAGGATATGATCACCTGCTATGAGCAGCTGCTATCCAGCACGGAGCAGCTACAATCGGAGCATATACGTGCCATCATTGATGCCTACCTACGCATGGATACACCCAAAACGGCGCTGCTCATTGCCGATGGTCTCTCCCAGCGACTGGCGGATCAGTACACGGAACAGTACTTCAATGAGTGCAAGACGGAGCTGCTGTGGCGCCTGGGCAGCTATGACGAGCTGGAGGAACTGCAGCGTCAGCAGCAGCAGCAGCAGAGTCGCTACAAGCCCAACTGGCATGCCCAGTGTGCCCATGCCTGTCTAGCTCTCAGGCAGCCCTCGACCACTAGCCTAGAGTTTGACTCGTTGCTGGATAACATGCGCATCTCGGTGCTGGAACAGCTGAGGAGTTGCTCGGCCATGCAGCAGCACTCCTATGCCCATGCCTACGATGATGTGCTCAAGCTGCACATGCTGCACGAGCTGCAGTGCTGCCAGCAGCTGATGACGCAGCTGGAGGAGCAGCAGCAACCGGAGCTGGAGGCACAGCTGATGCGTAACTATTTCTCGGATTGGCAGGCCCGTCTACAGGTGTTGCAGCCGCAGCTGCGTGTGCTGGAGCCCATCTATAGCTTCCGGCGTAATCTGCTCACCGAGCTTAAGCGTCACCTGGTGGATCGTGCGCCGCTCCAGGCACAGCTGCAGACACAGCTGGCACAGCTCTGGCTGCACAGTGCCCAGGTCAATCGGAATGCGGGTCAACTGCAGCGAGCTCATCTCTATCTGATGAAGGCGGCGGAGTACAAGCCGAGCGGCCTGTTTGTGGAGCGGGCCAAACTGCTCTGGCAGAAGGGCGATCAGGTGCTGGCCATGAACTATCTGGAGGAGCAATTGTCCAGCATGAAGCAGCTGTGCGATGGGAATACCAAACAGCTGAGCTTGGAGCAGCGTCAGCTCTACTTCGAGGGCAAATACCTGCAGGCCACCTACAATGCGGACTCGATGAATCTCTGTGCGGATGCCATACTCAAGTACTTCCAGGAGGCGATCTATGTGCAGCGTCAGACGGAACGTTGCTACGTGCAGTTGGCACAGTTTCTGGAGAAGATGCGAGGGGCGAGTTCGGGCGCCGTAACGACCTTGCAGACACGCGAGGATGAGGAGCTACTGCTGCAGATTATGCTCAACTATGCGAAATCGTTGCGATATGGCAGCGATCATGTCTACCAGTCCATGCCACGATTGATCAGCCTCTGGCTGGATACGGCAGCCACAGCCACAGCCGTATCGACTGCCCTGCACACGGAACTATTGCGGAAGATGAATGATCTGCTGTGCAACTGCTGCGCGGCGCTGCCCTCGGCCATGTTCTATACGGCGTACTCGCAAATGCTGAGCCGTCTGTGTCATCCCGCTCCGGAAGTGTTTGGTGTGCTGCGCACGATCATCATCAAGCTGATTACGGACTATCCACAGCAATCGCTGTGGATGCTCTTGCCGCACTTCAAGTCGGCCGCAGTGAATCGCATCAAACGCTGCAAATTGATACTGACCGATGAGCGGCTGCAGAATGCGACATTTCAGCGTCTTCTGGCGGATTTCAATAGCCTCACGGAACGACTGATTGGTGTCACCAACAAGGAGGTGACACTGGACCGCAGCTATAAGCTCGGCGATCTGGATAAACGACTGACACAGCTCTGCGGCCAGGCGAACTTCTCGAATATACTGTTACCCTTTGAGAAGTATATGCAGCCAACGTTCAGCATTACCTCCGGCCAGGAGCAGAATCCCACGCCAAGTCCTACGGCCGGTTCCAATCAGTCATTGCCCGCCAGCACCTGGTTTCCATATCAGCAGATCTACATAAGCGGATTCCAGGAGAAGGTGCTGGTCCTGCGTTCGGCTGCCAGGCCCAAGAAGTTGACCATTCGCTGTAGCGATGGGAAGTGCTACGATGTGATGGTCAAGCCCAAGGATGATCTGCGCAAGGATGCGCGTCTCATGGAGTTCAATGGCCTGATGAAACGCTATCTGCATCAGGATGCCAGTGCGAGGCAGCGTCGCCTCCATATACGCACCTATGCAGTGCTGCCATTCAATGAGGAGTGCGGCCTGCTCGAATGGTTGCCCAATCTCAATTCGTATCGCGCCATCTGTAATGCATTGTACATGCAACGTGGCCAGGTTATGGGCGGACGACAGCTGCAACAGCTGGCCGTGCCACAGACGGATCCACCCGAACGCAAACGTGAGGTATTCCTCAAGCAGCTGGTGCCGGCACATCCACCCGTGTTCCAGGAGTGGCTACTGCAGCGCTTCACCACACCCCACAGCTGGTATGAGGCACGCAACTCGTATATACGCACCGTGGCCGTTATGTCCATGGTGGGCTATATACTGGGCCTCGGGGATCGTCATGGCGAGAATATACTCTTCGACGAGCGCAATGGCGATGCGGTGCACGTCGATTTCAATTGTCTATTCAATCAGGGCGAGGCGTTTGCCTACCCAGAGGTAGTACCCTTTCGCCTCACCCACAACATGATCAAGGCCATGGGTCCGCTGGGCGTGGAGGGCAGCTATCGCAAATGCTGTGAGATCACGCTACGACTGCTTAAGCAGGAGACCAAGACACTGATGTCCATGCTGCGACCCTTTGTCTATGATCTGGGTGTTCAAAGTCGACTGACAGCTGCCACAAGTAGCAAAAATAAATACGGTGCCGCTGAGCTAACCGATCCGAAGGTAACCAACGATGTACAGCGCATTGCTGAACGCCTGCAGGGACATGTGAGTAAACCCAGTGATGCTCTTTCCATATCCCAATTAATATGCCCATTGCTTCATTTTAGGTCAAACGTCAACAGGCTAACAGCATTCCGCTGTCCACCGAGGGACAGGTTAACTTCCTCATCAATGAGGCCACCAGTGTGGATAATCTAGCTGCCATGTACATTGGCTGGGGTGGCTTCTTATAGATATAGATTAGCTTTAGTTAGACATTACTATTGAATAACTATTAGTACACAATGTGAGCCTTTTTTGTACATTTATATATTCTTTATAGATATTTTTTATAAGCTAAGCAATCCACTTGATCATATTCCATTTTCTTCTGTCACCAAAAGAACCTTTGAGTATGTTTTTAAATTGCATTAATATAAAGCATTTACAATATTATATTAAGGCTGAGATATTTATTGCCCTAGTTATTAGTTAAAGCTAACAATACTGTATATAAAGGTTAGTATTAACAAATTGTAAAGACAATAATAATAACTATGTAGCTATTATTAAATATTTAGATTTAACGTTTTGTTAATTTCATATTTTAATAAGCAAATCAATAATAATATATTTTGTAACGAATGTGAGTTTTATCTAAATATTAAGTCGTACTATCTGTACTTTTATTAAGGCTGGTACCGGTTAGTGTAAATGCCTTTATTTAATTACAATTTCAAATTACTTTCGCACTTTCAAATTTCCCGCTCTTGTATTGCAATCGCGGCAATGCTACTTTATCTACCGGCCATTAGTTCAATTGTGTGGCGCCATCTAGCGCTAGTAGTTGCTGTTAAATTCAGTCGACTCGCTGCAATCAGCTGATTTCACAACAAGACTGCAAAGCATGGCGCTCTGATTTGTTGACAAGAGGAGGTCTTACACAAATATAATTTGTTTAAATTGCTGACAACAATAGACAGCATGTCCAAACCAATTACCTTTGTTACGGGCAATGCCAAGAAGCTGGAGGAGCTGATTGCCATATTGGGGCCAAATTTTCCCCGAACAATTGTCTCCAAGAAAGTGGACTTGCCGGAATTGCAGGGTGAAATCGAAGAGATTGCGATAAAGAAGTGCAGAGAAGCAGCCAGGCAAGTGGACGGACCCGTGCTCATTGAGGATACCAGCTTGTGTTTTAATGCGCTGGAAGGACTGCCTGGTCCGTATATAAAGTGGTTTCTAGAGAAACTGCAGCCGGAGGGATTACATCGCCTACTTGCCGGCTGGGATGATAAGTCGGCACGCGCTATATGTACCTTTGCCTACTGTGAGAGTTGCACGGCGGAACCACAACTCTTTCAGGGCATCACTGAGGGGATTATTGTGGAGCCACGTGGACCGCGTGACTTTGGCTGGTGAGTAAACTGAGATAGTATTCACAAAAATATGATACGAGCTCCTTTGCTTACAGGGATCCCGTATTTCAGCCCACTGGTTATGAGCAGACCTATGCGGAAATACCTAAGTCCGAGAAGAATAAAATCTCACATCGCTTCAGAGCATTGGATTTGCTCAGAAAATACTTGGACAAGGAGAAATGCTAAAGAATGGTGAAGTAAATTACTATCAATAGTTTTGCCCAGCAAATAAAAGACTTAACTTCGATGTATTTAAAATAAATTTATTTAGTTTTGATATTAGGTTTTGTTCTATCATATCGAGCAACTGTTTCCATCCTATAGGATTAAGCACAGCTTAATCATCCTTCTTGGACTTGGGCTTCTTGGCCTTTGCAGCCTGTTTCTTTGCTGCACCTGGAGCAGCCTTGTTCCAATAGTAGAGAAGCTGGGCGAAAATGACACCGTTGGCAAAGGTTGAAGCACAGAATGTAATGATGATCATCTTATCGCCAGTTTCCTGTATGGAGGTAAAGATGCGTGCCAGCGAACCGGCAAACATCATTATCACCGTAGCCGCCGACAATTGACCCGTAGAACCAGCTTTATAATTGGTTAATGCTTGTGACAGTTTGCCCACCAGTAGAATGGGTATATTGAAGCTCTGGATTGTCAGCAGAACTTTCATGGGTGTCAGACCCGAGTTTAGAACATAGACTAGACCCGCATAGGCAAACAGGAAGATGAGAGAGTGTGGCCTGCGTCCGCCAAAGAATAGGACAAGGGCGGCAATTGCCACCGTTTGCAGGGCCAGGAAAGTGTTGTCGCCCCAGGAGCTGAATGGATAGCCGTTCATAAAGCTGTATGACATGTGGAATGTTATAGCCAGCAAATCTAGCATTACGCCAAATAGATTGATTCCTTGGCCAGATTTGCTATTGAGAATTTTCATTACTTGCGGCACTTTTACCAGCACCGAACCGGCAATTATTGCAATGCCGAGACCTTTGCTCAGCAGGGCTTTGAAGCACGGCACTGAAACAAAATGCATATTGCATATTTTAACCAAATGCAGCAAGCCATGACAAATCTGTTAGTGCTCTCTCTCTTACCATCCAGGAAATTGTGCTCCAAAAAATAGTTGTCGTAGCACTTTTGGCTCATGAGAAAGAGCGCACCTTTTTTCATTATATCAACCATTTTTCGGTAATTGTGATGTATCACGACCCAAAGTACTTAATCGATGAGTGTGTTTAACTATTGTGTTGCCGGCTCTTATCTAGCCGCTACCAGACGCTGATTGTGCGCGATTGAACAGTCAAAACGAAATTGAAAGCCAAGGCAATACACGTAATAATTCAAGGCAGATAGAGCCATGGTTGCCACCTGAAAGTAGAAAAATGTACTAAAAACGTGGCAGCCCTGTTTAATGTCTTGTTGCCAGTGCTGCCAACTGTCAGTAGGTAAACAGAGCTGAATAGTCTAAAAAATATAGTCAAAAATAGCTAATTGTTAGCTAAGAACTGTTTTTTAAGGTAATTCATTAAAGAAATAATAATTTAATGATTTAAAAATAATATGCAAGTAATGGAAAATTTAAATATTTGCTAGTTTCTAGTTTTCTCTACACGAAATAGTCAGCATCAATCAGATAATAGCTAAATTGCCAACACTTTATCCCGCAGAATATTCGATGAATGTTATCGATGCGCTAAAGCAAAACAGTATCGCCATTTCAAAAAAACTGCAATAAGAACGGCATACATTTGTGATAAAAGTGATTTATAGATTTCAAAAATTTATTTTAATTTTGTACCAACTCGAATCTGTAAGTAATTAGGCCCATAACAATTAGTTGCTATAATTGATATAATGAACAAAAGTCGAAGATAACAGTGGATGAAAATAAACACTTGAATCTTAATCGCTCGAGTTTGCTTATCACGAGTAATGTGTTATATATGCCATCATTGATTAATAAGGGTAAATTGAATTCAATTGTTCCGCATGATTAGCTGTAGCAAGAACATGGAAATTAAGAGCACTACTTCAGCACTGGCAATTCTGTTGATTTGCATACTTGGTAAAAGATTTAAGTTATCTACAAGATACGCGGTCTAAGTATAAATATTATAGTTTTACTAACACACACACACACACACATACACATGGATGTAAGTATGTTTATCATCACTTGCACTTCATGGCGCGTGCGCTGTGTGTGCAGCTGTCACTTTTCATAGATAGTGCAATTGCATTTTAATTTGTTTATCTTTCTCATGCATAAATATTCATTACAGCGAAAGAGTGTGCGCCCCAATAGAATTCATATTCATAAACCGTCACTGGTGCCAGACAATCAAACAATCACACGCATTCACACACACTTGTGCATTGAAACGGTAAATGTGTCCAAATTGAAGTCTATTCCCCATTCATGTGACTTGTCAGTGTGTGCGTCGATTTCAATTCGTTTGGTAAGAACCAGCACAGCGCGCTGTCACCCCCCACCCGCTGCTCTTAACTTATCTGTTCATATCTACTTCACTCCGTTTTATTATTAATATAAATTTTAATAATTTAGCCCACGCTGTGGTTAAAATCAATGGAGCTGCCTTAAACGAAAGCATTTACTACTACGACTTGGATACGCCACAAGTTCCCTACCAAATTGTGCTGAAGGATCAAGGGGAACATGCAACAGTAGACATGGCCAAAAACATGGCTAAGGCGGCGAATCTAACGGCCATCAGCTGGGCTCACGCTGTCAACAGTCAGCAACTGCTGGCTGAGGCGCTTAGCGGTGAGTATGCCGTGCTTATCTTGACCAACCAAACCATTTACCTTGTTTACCTTTTAGGTGACATTGAAATGATTGAGGCGGACATTGTACTGGGTCAGCTGAATGGTGAGGGTCCTGAGATGCCCGTTATGGCACATCCACCGGCAAATGTTTCGGATCTAACGCTGGAGGACTTTCTGCAGCAGATCAAGAGCCACAACGATGTACATGAAGGTGCCGAGAAGGGCGTGAAGCTAGACTTTAAATCCATTGAGGTGTTCGAAGGCTCGCTGGGCATTCTAGACGAAACGATACCCAAGGTACGCAAGCAATGCCATGAAACATACCGAAAACATCATGTAAAGAGCTTACTTCCAGATGAGCTATCCCATTTGGATAAATGCGGATATTATCAGCGGTCCAGTGGAGCAAAATAAGTCAATACCCGTGGATCCATCGCGCTTCTTTGCTGGCTGCATGCGGTACAAGCAAGCCGTGCTGTCGATAGGCTGGACCACAAATTGGGGCGCCGACTACCGTGAAGGTGAATACACTCGGGCGCAATGCGATGCCATGCTGCAGGCCATCAATGACAACAATGTCACCTCCACCGGGCAGGGTATCACCTTTCCGGTGCGTGCCGGCATTGCAGCCAATAGCGCTGCACAGTTACACGATCTGGTGGCCGCCGTCAATGGCACCAATGAGAGCACCTTGACCATTTGGTCCTCGGCCAATGACTATGTGGACGTCGTCAAATTGCGTAAACTCATATTTAGCTTTGGCCTGGATCGCGTCTATTTGGATGTGCCCGAAGGGCTAGCCTCTCAACTGGATCTGGGCAATACGGACAATGGAGCGAGTTCCACCTTCAACTCCTTGGTCAGCTTTAGCTTCATTAGTCTGTCTTTCTGGGCAATCACAAGCTGGCTTAAAAGTGTCTAATTCCAAACAATCGATTGAGTTGTTAAAAGTATCTTATTTTCTTTAATTTTTGATTTCTTTTTAAGGAATTGGTTTGTATCATAGCTAATTATTATCACTTCATTTTTTAAGTTTATCAAAAGAAGGAAAATAAAAAATATATTAAAATATCGCTCTACAGAATTAATTGTTATATACTAGAGTAGATGATTAGATTTTAACAGTATATTATTTATATAAAAATACTTTGGACGTGCGCTATGGTTTTAACTTGTATAACAATATGTGTTCTCGACCTACAGGATTCTGATTACAATATAATCACTTATATACAGATTTAAATAGACCTATTAAAGTAGTTAATGACTTTTCTTTTGATTTCGCTTCTTCAATTCACTTTCTTTTTGGCACTATAATAAATAAATAATCTTATAAATCTCTCTCTACATATTCCAGCGGAACTCCGAAAACTTTATGTGTATCTATGAGCGTGATGTGGATATGTATGTGTGGTGTGGGGTGTAGTTAAAGCTAAAGACAACGGCAGTTCTGTGCCATCAATGGCTAGAAGAGGCGAGGTGAGGCGACCCTCAGGCAATATATATATACAGTAGAACTTCTCTAAGGAGAACAAGATCTGATATGGAATTATGTGTTGAGTTCCGTATAGTTGTTGAGTTCAACTGATTGAAAATGCTGGATGCAACGATGATACATACTTATGTAGTATATCTTCAATGTATTAACTAGTTATCACATTAGCTCAACTGCTGGTAACAATAAGGCGATCGCTGGCCGCTTCCTCAATGCCAGAGCTGCGGTGGTAGTCTAGCAGACGAACAGCCACACGGTCATTCTGGTTGGTATTTGATCGCAGCAGCTGGACACTACTGGCAGCGGGTGCACCAGAGGACGTGACACTAAATGTGGTCAGCGGACGCAGTACCGATGCCTTGGCTTTGGGATCATCGCTATGGCAGAAGCGTGTCAACTGGCGTGTCGGATACCAGCAGGTGCAGATGAGACCTCCGGCAAGCAGTATGCCCGTAAATATTTGTCCCAGCATCACTATCAGCGGCACCAGGGCAATCTGTGAGGCAATCTCCTCGGTCACCCGAACACGCTCCTCGGCCCACATGAGCGGCATCAGGACGCGTGGCACACGTGCATAAAAACTGCAAACACAATGATTAAACTACGGCGTAACAGGTGAGAATTTACTTATAAGAACTTACGCAATGCCCTCCAACGGCTCCATTAGATAATTAGCCTGAAATCCACCGCCAACATCCATTGGCACTCCCGCATTGGGTTCCAGAGCCATAAAGAACTCATGTTTCTCTTTATCCGGCTGCAGGCCATCCACAGCCTCCAGATAGCTGGGATCAGCCAGATAGAAGTGTGGATATGACATGTATATCGATTGATTGTAATTACAGCGTGAAGTGCTAAACACTCCAGCTGCGTTGCACTTGCCATTCACACAGAGGCAACTTGCGTCCGGATACATGGAACCATTATCAACAGCATGTCGGGTGCCGCTGAATTTGTATGCCGTAACGCCATGGACACTGACCGTTTCCGTATAGTCCAACGGCACGGCACGACACATTTTGGGCAAATAGAGATATACGGTGTCATTCGGCGTCAAATTGGGCGGAAAGAATTCACCCATTGAGCCCATGACATTGCCACAGGTGCCCTCATAAGCACCCGTATGAGTTAGATTATTCCACGTATGAATTTGACCCATTTTCCGAATGTCATCGGCTCCAGTGTACATGTTGAGATCGCCATCGAAGCTAGTGGTTCCGTTGCGTTTATATTGATAACCAATACGATCGTAGGGCACATCATCAGGACTTATCCACTTGCCCAGTGTGACCAGAGGATTTACATAACCTTTGAATAGCCACTCCTCGGCGGTTTTCTTTTCGCTGATATCCTGCATATTCTGCAATGCTTGGGAGCCCAAAAATCGAGCGAACCCATTCAGCTTTTGCATGCGTTTAGCTCCAGCCTACAAAGACGAAATCAATTAGATATTAAAGAGAGATATAGACAGATGATTAGCAGACTTACGTGTGCCACTGTATTCACGGATATTACAATGTCCTCGAGCGTGCCATTGCTGCCGGCAGCATCAAAGTAAAAATGTGCCATCTTATGAAAGGATACTGAGGCATTATCGTTATGCCATTCGATGTCCACTTTGTCGGGTTTCTCACGGAACCGATAGGGTCCCAGTTGTACGAAGTGCGGCTTCCTCGGTGATCCCCTATAGAAATCCTCCGGATTCGTCCAATTGAATAGATACACATCAAAGTTCAGCGGCAATGGTGAAACTTTCCAGCCCCCATATGCTGGCGATGTAGGACTCAGCGCCATTTCCTGAAAATGTAATCAAAGTAATCAGTTGAAATTCCAACGTATAAATATCAATCTTACGATAATAAACACTATCATATCACAGCAAGATAATAGCCAAAGTGAAACACTTGAAATATAGTAAGCTTGGCAATTACACTTGACTGGAAAGTATATTGAATAAAACAGGAAAAGGTTCTGCATGATGCATGAGTGTATTTTAGTTAAAATTAGTAACTATGTGTAACTAGTAACTAGTTAAATTAGTAACTATATGTGAAACCAGGAGGATCAGCCAACGATTCATTCTCACTTCCCCGAATAAACATACATAAATCATCTGTTATTAGTATACTTAGAAATATAAACTGAAATTAGTAACTATATAGGGATTCAAGTGAATTCACGAGGATCAGCAAACGATTCTTTCTCAGTTCGCAGAATAAACATACATAAATCATCTGTTATTAGTATACTTGGAAATATGAACATCCGATCCGATTGGTTCAGTTAAGAATTTAAGTTAAAATTAGTAATGGAAAGGCAGTTTATTATTAATAATTCGAATTCATAATTGGTGGGAAATAACGAGGATTATTATTATTATTATTTGTCAGAGATTCATTTCACACTGCGACCTCAAAGATCTATGGTGCTCTCTGCCTAATTAAGTTACAGCTCTTCCGCCAGTTCAATCGAGCGCAGAAATGCTATGATTTTGCCTGGCTGAAGAGCTCTTATCTCCAGACTGTCTAGGAAGTAGTGGCCTAAGTGAGCTAGCCTCAACCTACTGACTGCCGGGCATGTTCCTAGTATGTGCTTTGACGTTTCGTCTTCGAGACAGAGTCTACAGAGTGTATCGTCAACAATATTGAGCTTGTTGAGATGCTTACGTAGCCTACAATGTCCTATTCTATTATGAACTATTCTAAGTGAACTTTTGCTCATTCTTAGGCAGTCCTCAGTTCTCTTCTTGTTGTAGCTTCCTAAGAGCAGTTTGCTCTGTCTGGCTCTCTGATATGTTTCCCAGTATTCTTTGCTGTCCCTTCGTGCCTTAGAGTTTATACTTTGTCTGACAAAGTTGGGTCCAAGACCGCAGAAGGGTTCTGGTCCCAGAAGAGGCACGCTAGCCCCCTTCCCAGCTAAATCATCCGCAACTTCGTTGCCTGGGACTCCTGCTTGGCCGGGTACCCAGTATACGGTCACTTTATTTAATCACGAGGATAAACACACTCGACTAATTAATAAATATCATTTGTTAGTTAATACAGATTGTTGAGTTTAGACTTTAGTTACTGTTTAAACTGTGTCTAAGGTTAAACGATTTGCATAACTAATACGATTATTATCTTAACATCATGTAATAATTGCATTTAGATAATGCAATTAGATAATGCTCTACTGCAGCCTTGCTAAACAAAACATATCTAATGACATGTACTTAGTATTAAATGCAGTTGAGAACAACAAATAAACACTACACTTGACAACATAGATTCATACTGCACAAGGTTAGTTTTGATTACAATAACAATACACAGACAGATAGCATTTCCTCGATAAGATATCAATGTCGGGTAAATTCCCCATTACGTTGAAATGTGTTGTAACTGAGCGAAGTTTGCAATTAATAAAGTAAGGCATGACCGAGTTTTTATCTACTTTATGACCCTGTAGCATCGAGCTGGAGTATAATCGAAGTGTTCGATATTTGGGAAAGCAAACCTTAAATTTTGAATACCAGTACTCTATACTACCAGTACTCTATACTACCAGTACTCTATACCACCAGTACTCTATACTACCAGTACTCTATACTACCAGTACTCTATACTACCAGTACTCTATACTACCAGTACTCTATACATACATAGATCAAGCAGAGATCTAAAATCAAGTTGAGAACGTGCTGATCTTTGGCTACATTGTAGGCTTTCCACCTGAATCTCCCCACCCCATCATCCTTCACAAGTCATGTGAATGTCAGTCAGCCTGTTATCAGCTCATCATTGTGACCATGCAGCCATCAATCATTCACTCAATCATTCAATCAGGCACGGCATGTAATGTGGAAATCTAAACTACTAGACTTTGGTAACTATAGTAAATGCTATAGTCTTCTGGCCATTTTGAAATTGAGTATCAAGTTCTGTGGCCATAATCAAATCTTGGTCGGTTTGTGAATTTCAGGAAATGACTAAACTGATAAGAAAAGCGTTTGTTGTTGCGCGATACAGTGGCACATGTATGTAAGTATGTGCGCTCTCAGACATTCAGCTAGACTCAACAGGTGTCCGAACCAAAGGGCGGAACACCTGTCCACCTGTCCGTTCCATGCAATTAACTCCGTGTAACGTTTAAAAGCTTTTAATAATTTTTATGACTTTTGGGACATTGGGAAATGCAAAAAACATTGTACATTTTTACTCATAACTAAACGGTTCGAATGGGCCTAATCGACCAATGGCAGTTGGGGCTCTGCTGCGATAAGATAAGTTCCCTTGTTACTCGAAATAAGAGCTGACATTGTTTGTTTATGTGTGTTGCTCTGGGGTAAATGAAACTATAGCAAAATAGATCAGAGAGACTCGATTAACCTTGCAGCTGGCTCCAGTGAATCATAAAATGTGTTGCATATCAATCATCGAGAGGTAAATCACCAGTCGAATATGCTTAGTCAGAAGCCGAAATATATAAAACATATTGTAATACGTACTAAGTATAAAAGTATCTTATCGATAGCTAGTATATAGTATATAGTATATATATTTATATTTATATAGTATTTATATAGTATATATATAGTATAGAGTTGTAGCTCCTTGTGTTTAACCCACTTGTGTATCGAATATTCATAAATCATTTCATTTGACAACTCTTTGGCCTAACCTCTAGCTTGTGTACAATTTTCAATCGGCTAAGTCTTATCACTTGGGACAAAGAGTTTTTTATATAGATATAAGTGTTCATTTTACTTATGAGTGTATAAGATAGTCAGCTATTCCCCTCAATGAGTTTTTTATATAGATATCTCATTCCATTTTACTTATGAGTGTATTAGATAGTCGGCTATTCCCCTCAGCGTGTTGAACACCTGACTATTTGCCGCTTGTCTCCATTGAAATTGATTTCAATTGATATGATATGAAAGTAATACTGGCTTTCCTCTCTCTGCCCACACACACGCACACACACACACACACACACACACACGTCCTCTCACTAATTGTATGCTAATGAGCGAGGTTCACGTTCAGTTGACCTTCTGTTCGCCGATTTGGGCAATTGAGGCTGATGGGACTTTTGACTTTATGGGAATTTCTTGGCTGACTGATGAATCAATATATATGTGCATGACCGATTAGATAAACTGCAGTGATAAAAATTGGATTACAAAATGCTCACTCACCTTGCCGCGCATGCGCGTGAATATTTCTATCCAATTGCGAAGCAGATAAATGCCGCCGGCGATGCACACAATGCCAATGAGCACTATACTCAGCCGCCAGGCACAGTGACGCGCACGTGATGTCATCTCTACTCGTGGTTCTTCTTCTACTTCTTCGCTTTGACAAATCTCGTCTTGCTGATTGCGTCTCCTTCTCCTCTTTCTTCTTCTCTTTGTTGCTTTTGCTGCAGTGCAGGAACTTTCGGCGCCTGTTCTCTTGCTCTTGTTACGCTGCACTGATCCAATTCGTTTGTGTAACGTAGCCCTGCTCGACGTCGGCGTCGTCGTTGGCGCTGCCTGCAAACACAGATAAGCAGAAATACAAAATACAAATTTAAGAAAGAGCACGTCACATGTACGTGTGAGTAGAAGAGAGCTTATCGCCTGCATTAGGCGTTATCGTTATCGCTATCGAAGGCGGCGGCAGGCTCGTCTAGGAAATCTGAAGAGAGCGTCATAGTGCTGCAAAAACATCGAGGTTTGGGATAATCGATGTTTTCGATGTTTTGACGCTCCGCGTCGCCAAAGAGAGCGCGCGTACGAAGAAAAGAAGAGTAGAAGAGAGCTTATCGCCTGCATTAGGCGTTATCGTTATCGAAGGCGGCTGCAGGCTCGTCTAGGAAATCTGAAGAGAGCGTCACCAAAGAGAGCGCGCGTATGCACGAAAGCTTCATTGCGTCGCAATTAAAAATCTGTACTATCGAATTGTTAACTTGTATCAACCAATTGAACATAATACTCAATACTATTATTTACATTATTTACACTCATTGAAAGTTTTTTGTTGTTGTTGTTTAGTTTTATGGTTTCGTCGCGCACTGTAAACCAGTTTCGATTCGTAGCCCTGACTCTATGGCGCGAGTGGGAGTTGAAAATGTTATTATATTTTTTATAGCAATTAATTTGCATACATGTATGTATGTACACATGTATGTGTGTGTGTGTGCTGAGCCATTTCTATGGCTGTACGTGCATTTATTTGTTTTTGATGCACACGTAGCAAGGTTAAATAAATATTCATATTGGAAAACCCGTTTTCCCTCAGCTTTGAGCTCGCGCTGTAATTTGTTGACGCCCCACATTGCGAAGCCACGCCCACCGCCGCCCCTGTATTGCGGTTAGTACTCTGATTACTTCACGCTTTGTTTGCACATATTACTGTGTATTTTAGCATAGTGTAAATTCATGTGAGCCAACAGAGAATATTCATCACGGAATTATAGCACTTCGTCATGGGGGCAAGACCCACGCCCCCAAAGTTGTTGCTGGGCGCAGTGGGGCAGGGTAATTACCGTAGGTTTATTAGTTTACACAAAAACGAATATAACTTTCATTGTGGTACACTAAAAAAAATAATTGTGGGTTTAATTACTTGCTCTAAAATCCTTGAGTCACTTCCGCAACCTGTTGACATGTTTTGCGGTTTACGCTGTGTTTATAGCAAAATTTGTTGTTCTGTTTGCTATAAATAGCGCAAAATTCACTGCACTGTGCCAAATTGAAACAATTTGTGGTCTTTCTATGTACATTTGTGCTTAAGCGGTTTATGCAAAACTCGCTCGATGATGCGTCACAATTTTTGTGTTTTTTGCCAATAACAACATCCACACTAATACTGTTTAATATGTATGTATGTATATGTGTTTAATACTTTTGTAAACGATATTTCCAAGCAGGAATGTGCGTTTGGGGTACAGCAGCACCGACACTTCTCGCTTAATTCTCTTGCGTCCGCGCCAAGTTGTCTCTCTTGGCTCTCACGCTCTCTCCTCACACACACAAACGCGCACTCTTCTGTATGGGCGCAATGGCATATAATGTGCGTAGGGATTATACAAATTTTGTTTTATTTTTCTTTCTTTTGCTTACGTTTTAGGCGCTGTTTTGTTTTCTCGCTTTAACGCAACTTTTAGCACATGACACTTCTATTGCTTCTTCTTTAGCTTCGCTTTGCCTGCCATTTTGCAGTCGCATTCTATGTTTCGTTTCAATTGGTTTTGATCTTAATTACTCGTCGATATGTAAAAATCGGAGCACGTTAACGTTCAATGCGTTTTACAGTTAAACTCTGAATGTGTATTGTGCGGGTGTTTGTGTTGCAGCGCTCATTTGCATTCACATTGGTGTTAATCACTAGACAACAACGCACCGTTAGCTTGATCTTGAACTCGCCCAAACAACCACGCGCCGTTGGATCTCTGTGTCTGAGCGGCAGTGCGCTTGGTCTGTGACTGAAACTATTTTTTTCTTCCGAAACGTTAGCAAGCAGCAATTATATACTCTTTATTAACAGCAGCGTAAAGCGAATGGGAGTCGACCTAAGTATACCCTACGGACAGTATTAAGAACGAATAATTAGATGCAGTTCTGGCACATTAATGTCAATATCGATAATATCGATGTATGGTAAGTTGCTGCAATATCGATATTTTGAATATCTTAGAACATCGAAATTCAGTACATCGATATTGGCGATATCGAAGTTTTGCCAGCTATAGTGCAAAGTACATCGAATAATAATGATTTTGTAAAATTATAAATCAAATACGCAAATAATCGATGAATAAAATTAAAATTTAGTTAAATATATATGTACATTACCAAATGTGTATCAAACATACTACAACTCTGCATATAGCCAGAAACAGGGTATGCGCTGAAGCAAAAGAGCGCGGTAGAGCAATTGTTTGCCAACTCTTTCTCTTTGTTTCTCTTTTTGTCGCTCTCCGCGGCTCTCAGGCGAAGCCAAAACCGGTTGTGTCTCTTTTAGAAACGGTAAAATTTCAATGAGATTTGGCTGTTCGACAATTTGAAACGGTAATGACTCGATGTTTTCTATTTATTAATTTTTAACGTATTTTCAGGAGTTTAATTCAAGCGCGGTCACTGGGCGTTGGAATGTTGGTGGTTTTTATCGGCCGTGTTAAATACACACATGCATACATATGTACATACATATACATGTGATTTATTTTACCTTATCAGAGAATATGTATATGTATGTATGAACGCCCATAGGTTTTTTTAAGATTGGTAAGCTACATAGTATTCATTTCTTATTATACGATGTGATTAATTATGTGAATAATGAATACCGATATCAAGACCAAAACGACCTTCACAGGTTTTTATAAAATAAAACAACGTTTCAATTATAATCATAAGGTTTAATGAACCTAAGACTATTGAACTTTAGCTCTCGAAATGCTCTACATAATTTAAATATTTAGTACATACTAGAAGCTTAAGTGGGTTTTTGCTTCGCATATCATATTTTGACATACATACATACATACATACATACAAATGCAGTTCCAGGTGTTTTCAATGAGGTTTCAAGATCAATTGCTTTTAAATTGCGCTGAGTATTCAGGCGACTACAATGAATAATATGAGAATGAAACTTGAAACCCAATAAAGTTTTATTATATGCCTAAAAATGACAAAGCGCAGATAAGTTGGGCACCGATTAGATTAGGATTTCAACAACATATGGGAGTATAAATATTTAGATTTGTTTACCGTAAACAAAACCTCAGCAACGGTATCAATAGCTTGTATTGCACGTGTAAGAAGTGTAAATATAATATTAATTGTATTATTCATATATTGCACCATTATGAGTGGGTGTGAGTGAGTGAATATTCTGCACCAGTGCACTGGTAAGCTGTAAGATTTAACAGTTGTCTGTTATCTAACATTTTTTGGTATAGACCTTTACAGTTTGAATATTTTTAAAAATGTTAGCACAAAAAATACCAATTTAAATACTGTCACAAAATGACTTAATATACGAAAAATGGAAATATTCCTCAATGTGCAGTGTTGCCACAAAAAAGGTAGAAAATAATAAAAACTCTGAAATGAACAAATTATAAAATTGATTCCTCATTTATTCATAAAATAAAATATAATTTGAATATATATTTCGTTATAACTATTTATAATTAATAACCTTTATTCTCATAATGTATAAAAATCCGTAATTGTTATACTTAGCTTCATTTCTTTTAATAACCGAATGAGTCTTATAAAGTGTTTACGCCTATAATGAATATAAATGCTAAATGTGTAGCCCTATCACATTACACTTTGTAATTACTATTGCTATACTAAAGCTACGAGTGTTTTTCCGCAGTCCCTGGAAATTGCAGTCCCACCAGCAGAGGGGACCCCTCGATTGTATAGTTCTTGAGCTCGGGACTCACTGCTGTGGCCTGTATGCGATTCTCAAGATTTGTGATATCGATGCGACGCATTAACTGTTTCTGCATGAAGAGCTTGTGTGGATAGTAGAAGAGCAACGCTAGACCCAGCACTATAGTCAGACAGCCCAAGATCTTGCCAACGATCTGAGATATTGAGAATATTTTCAGATAGAAGAACAGATCTGGTGAGATGCGTACTCTGTACTCCGCCCAGACGAGTGGAAAGAATGTGCGAAGTGACTTGCGATAAATGCTAGAAAATAATTACAAAAATCAATCAAGATTACAAGTGATTCGATATACCATATAGCACTTACGATTGTGGATGAGGTTCCATTAATAGACTGACCATAATAGTTGCCTTGAGATCTAAGAGCATGCCAGTTTTGGGTTCTAGTATTATAACCATCTCATGGCGATCCTTTTCCGGTTTAATGCCCTCCACCGCATCCACATAGTACGGATCGGCATTATAGTAATGCGGATAGGAGGCAAACACTGGCACATCGTACCAGCACGAGGAGATGTTTAACATACCCGAACGCACCTCCTCGCAGTCCTGCTGGCAGTGGCAGGCATTATCCGGATTATCTGTGCCTAAAAACAAAGTTTGTTTGAATTATCGGTAGCATCTATTATATATTGATAACCTACCATTTGCAAAATTCCTTTTGCTGCCCCTGTAGACGTACGCCTCGACTCCCTCGAAGATTGTAGTGCCCGAATAGTCGACCTGTAGTTCCCGGCAAAGATCGGGCAGAAAATATGTAATCGGTTTGCCTTTTTGCAGGGGTATCGGATGAAATTCGCCAGTGCTGCCCCTCAGTTTGCAATTCGGAAAAGCCGTGGAAATGTTGTTGTAACGCCAACGTGCCACTTGACCCAGTTTACTAAAGTCGTCCATGCCCGTGTAGACATTGTGGTGGCCATAGATCTCGGTGCTGCCGTTACGCTAAGAAATATAATATTATACTAATTAGAATAATAAATGAAATACAGTGCGTTTCATAATCATAAGACACTTATATATATCTTATATCTGGTGATTAAAGCTTTATAAAGACGAAATTTAAACAAGAACCGTTTGGTGGAATATTTCTTTGAATTTGTTTTTATATTTAGTATATCGACCTCGACTATTGAGACTAATCGTTAATCGTTAATCGACTAATCGGTTTTTCACAAATCCTATTTATTTTATGTTAACAAATTCTAAAGTGTCTTATGATTATGGAACGCACTGTAAGTTAAGCAGCGGAGGAGTGGGGATGTGGTGATCGGTAGGACGCAATCGACAGTATCCTGGACTATATTTTATCTTATTCATGTGATATCATTCGAAAGTTCTATTTCCTGTAAGTTGTTCATTCATTGATCCATGTAATGCTAGATTTTAGCCTAAATGTCTAATCTATTTAACCTCCACACCCAAGCATTTCAATTTAAGTCCTTACAATTACTCTCTACTATAATTTTATTGTAAATTTTAAGGTCAAGTAAATTAAATACGACTGATGCGTCTATTTTTAGCCTGGATGGATGCCGATTATAATTACTATGATAAGACTAATATGTAAATCAAATCAACCGACAGTATCCTGGACTATCTTCTATCTTTTTCATGTAATATCATTCGAAAGTTCTATTTCCTGTAAGATGTTCATTCATTGATACATGTAATGCTAGATTTTATCCTAAATGTCTAATCTATTTTACCTCTACACCCAAGCATTTCAGTTTATGTCCTTACAATAACTCTCTACTATAATTTAATTCTAAATTTTAAGATCAAGTAAACTAAATAAAAACACGACTGATGCATCTATTTTCAGCCTGGATGGATGCCGATTATAATTACTACGATAAGACTAATATGTAAGTGAAATCACTTGAGAACTCACCGGATAACCAAAGCCAATCCGTTCATAGGGGAAGTGTATCTCTGGTATCATGCGTGTGGGCACTATTTTGGCCATTTTGATGAGAGGCGTATCGAATCCCCCAAAGAGCCAATCATCCGCCTGCCGCACGAATGTGGGATCATTGCCATACATATTGAGAGCGAACAGCATGAGAGTGCGCAGCATGGGGCTCCATTTCCTCGCCTTGTGTGTAATGCCAACGTGGATTAAATTGGGAGTGACAATGATATCCGTTAATTTGGCACCACTGGCCTCGGGCACAAAGGTGAATCGGCTCTTGCGTAGGTAGGAGACTGTCGCATTCTCATCGTGCCAGATGACATTCAGTTTTTTCATTTTCTCGGTAAAGACAAAGGGTCCGACTTCCTGGAAACGTGGTTTCACATTCGGCTTGGTGTACTCCTCGGGATTGGTCCAGTTGAATATGTAAATCTTGGCGGTGATGCCCAGGTCGGGATGTTGCCATAGATTCGATAGGAATGAGTTGGGCTGCAACACCATAAACTGCATGGAGTGTCATGGTTATTTATCGATGGGAAATTGGCATTATCGTTGGACTCACCCATTCCATGGTGCGACGTTGTATGCGCTCTAAATTGAGCAAATAGACCAGGCCAAAGGAAGCTAGTAGTAGGCCCAGTAAACTGGTCAAGGCGATGCGCTGTTTACCGATCATGTCACACACAGATTGGCGGCTGAAACTGAAATGAGATTTAGAATATAGCATCAGGTTTCCTTATGAATTCTTTCTGGTGCTGCTAACTAACTAACTAACGACTTGACTGGTTCAACTTGATGAATTAAACGTCACATAAATACACAACCTATATCGCATTGACATTCTATCACAATGCTAGTTCGCACATTTATTTATAATTATTGTAACTAGACTAAGTCTAGTTATTATTTACATGGGTCAAGCGCATATCTATCAAGCGCCAATTAATTATTTAAACTTGTTTTAAGCCAAAATAATACATGCAAGTGATTTATGCACCATTCAACACTTGGTCTAATTATAATTACTTTTTGGAATGTATATTAGAACTAAATAGTTTAAGTCAAAGCAGAAGTATACGAAAAAGATTTAATTACTATATGCCAACAAATCTAATCTAATCAATAATCCATCATTATTTTTTTTCTGTGTACAAGTCTAAGTATTCATTAATATAATAAGGCGACGTATTAAGTTATTAAAACTACATTAGTATTCAGACTACTGTTGTTTACTTTAGTATAAATTTAGTATAAATATTCTGCTAAATTGATCAATTGCAGAAATAGCTCGAATTTTTATTTCTACAAGAAAACTAACTTAATCCGCTTTTAATTGCTCTAATATCAGTCCAATTCATATTAGCAAAAGGCTTAGAGAGTTTTCTGACTCAAAGTCCTACAACTAGCTGGAGATACTTTTCTTTAACATCTCACCTGTCAAATAAACCAGATCATTATTAAGGTCATTTAGCATATTTTATTTATCTTAAATTCTCATTATTTTAGAAGATAGTCTTAGAGATTTAATAGTTTGATTTCATATTATTCAGAGTTAACTTTCATTTAACTTTCCCTCTTATATGTTAAGCATCACCAGATTTTCAAACCGTTTTAAAATTTTACTTTAATATGAAGTTTCAAATATAATTTTTTTTAATTATTATGCATTCGCTTTTAGTTGAATAACATATTAAAAATATTTAATATACTTTTTGAATTTGTAAACAAAATTATAAAATTCTACTAAAGTTAGGTCATGTTATGTGAAGTAGATTTTTAGATTGTTATATACTAGATTATTTAACTTAAATTCTCGTTATTTTAAAAGATAGTCTTAGAGATTTAACAGTTTGTTTAAATATTATATTCAGACATAATTTTCATTTAACTTTCCCTCTTATATGTTTAGCAACAACAGATTTTCAAAGCATTTTAAAATTTTACTTCATTAATATGTTGTTTCAAATATAATTTTTTTAATTATTATGCATTCGCCTTTAGTTGAATAATATACTATTAATAATAACTTTTGAATTTGTAAACAAAATTATAAAATTCTACTTAAGTTAGGTCATGTTATGTGCAGTAGATTTTTAGATTGTTATATACTAGATGCCAGAAAGGAATTAATTTGTTTACATTGTAAAATCTGACATAACAGAATATCACTTAATCATCTCAAAATAGTATAATAAACTTGCTCTAAGTTCACCTAGAGCTTTACTAAGTTCAGCAATTTATTTATATATACACTATTGTTAAAGCATGCATTTAATAAATGTATTTTGTTTTTGAGATTTTAATCTTTGAACTGACTTACCCTGAGTTTAATTTTAACAAGCGCTAACAAATTATTTTAATTAGTATTTATCACAAAAAATGATTCACGATTCACATAAGGTGTTCCCAGTTTATATATCTGTGATTATCTGTCTGTCTGTCTGGCGGAACTGATTGATCCCAAAAGGTCCAAGTGGGTTATCGTCGGAGTTATTAAAGTGTACGTCGATGTCAGTTCTTTGCTGCACCATTCCCACTGATAACGTTACAAAAATATCACTTCAACTTGTCACACTTTTTGTACTTCAACTATGTGATATATGTATTTATGTGTATTTCATTCTAGTCCTGGAGAGTTGAAGCCGTGATACGATCACGAACCGCTCGAAATGCCGACTTGATAACGACTGATCACTTGAAGGAGTACTGTGTTACACTAGTACTCGACGCAAAGAAACTCAAGCACTCATACATACACAGACAGCCAGTACCTATAAAGAATGCTGTAATTAACTGCACTGAGCGAAATAAAGTGTTGCATACTTTCTGAGTGACTTGTGATAGATAGTACAATCAGTATGGAAGCTAAGCGGAAGAAAAACTCGACTCGGTCAATGCCTTTGGCTGCAACTCATATGCTATAAACAACACACAAATTTCTGGCAGTGTATGCTGACATTAACATTGTGTTTTAAAGTTTTGTGTACTTAAGGTTTTGTTCACGACTTTAGTAGTTCAACAGCTCCATATAATCTCATGAAGAGGTTATCTTTTTATGAAACAGTTTTATACCCGGGGCATTCTCCGTATTTGGGAGCACCAAGTCCAACCATTCGTTCCATATTCCGTACGCAACAGTTATCACTTCAACTCTAACCTGTCCGGGCCGTCCAAACATATCGCCAACTCTGCCCGAGCCTCCAGTATCAATAACTTCCCTCCAACTCTTTCCGATTTGTTGTTTTTTCGTGCCACTGATAAGGAATGCGTTGGACCCAATGCTTGATGTTGTTAATCTGATAAGCAGCAAAAAGAATCAATAGCACTTGTCGAAGATGATATACTCTCTATATACTCTACCCAATCGATGTCCTATAAATGAGATTCTATAGCTTAGATTTAGTTTGATTTTTGGTATATAAGAATGGCCTTTAGATGTAATATTTCAATTGGAAGAATAAGAGACCGATTAGTAATAAAACATAAGGTTAGATTTCTGTATTAAATTCTGATCTACACTTAGATATTTCTTCAATATCCCATATATGACTGGCATAAGTTTGAACTCAAGTAAAGTCAGTAAAGTTAGATTTGGTGTTGTATATAATGTGGCAAAAGAATAGTACTCGATGCTACTGTATAGTTAGGAGTAGTTGTAAAACAAACTACCGTTTGTGTACCTGTTATACTCTATTTATGTGTCAATTCGTGACAGGTTGGAATTGTAGAAGATGCCGACAGTCTATATATTGACCATAAATATATAGATTAAACACATCTAAATAGGGATTTTGCCATCAATTGATGAATATATGTAAGTGCAAACAAATAGTTAATTGTTTTGATACCCTAACTGAGACCCCATTCAAAGTAAGATTATATCATATATCATATATCATATATCGATAAAGAATCCTCTAATCTGATTGGTAATAAGTTATTTGTTCTAAGGCTAATATCAATGTAAATCGATCTAACAAATTTATCAATCCATAGTCAATATAAAGTAATTTCAGGTGAAATTTGTAGATTCCAAATATTATTCATAAAGAGAGGATTACAAACAGGTTCGATTATTTTGTAAGAGACTATTTACACTCCATAAATATGTAAGTATACGTTCATAAGATCATATTGTTAAGACATTATATTTTAATGTTGAGCAAACCCTTAATTAACTGCACATGGGTTTACTTAACTGTAGTTACTTAAGAGTACTTAATTGATATAGATTATAATGCAATCTACTACTTTCAAATCAATATAACCGGTTCATAACATTCTAACTGTAGTAAAAATTCCACAGAGTTTGAAAATCTATTCTAAAATAAGATATGATCCTAAATATTATCAATTTTTTTTATTTACTAGAGATTTTGAAAGGTTTTTCTTATTAAGATATCTTTATTGAATTGAACTTTTTCCGATTATAATGTAATATATACTATAGTGCAATTTTTCATTGCATCAGACTGCATCATAAATGTATTTGTCGAAATTTATTCGATTGATTATATAAAGTAAGTTAAAATGAACAGCATTAGGATTAGGCACATTGGGGCGCAGTCATTTTATTAAATGTCGGACATCCACATCAAGAAACTGTTGCTTCAGATCGATTTGGAGCCATTTATCGCAGATCAAATACATCATACATAACAATGCAAGTAACAGTGACGTTACATACATACTATATAATCGTTAGCACTGGTACGCCTCACTTCATACATCGTAAGTTCGCACCTAGTGTCAGCCGCCAATTAGCTAATTTAACGAAATGAACGAAAGGGCTGAATCAGAGGCAGAGTCAGACAACGCTGTAAGTTAAACCAGCATTAGCAACAGCGAATGTTGGCTGTTCGCTGTTAACTAACCCAGCGTCAGAGTCTGACAGCGAACACACAAACACACAGATCTCTGCTCGGTTAGGTGCTCGCTGTTAGCTATACCAGCATTAGAGTCTAACAGCGAACACACAAACTCGAATTTAATTTTCACCTTGCTCTAACGCTGACTTTGAGGTTTTGCTCTATTACTTTATCGACGGCAGTGACTAGATGCAGACGTGTGATGTTAAGTGGGACCAGTGTTTATGTGATTATCTTATGCTTACATATGTAAATAGATGTAAAAACAGCGCAACTGAAACTATCCGTTTATGCTAGTAGAATAATAAAATTCTAACTGAATTTAGTAATTTCATTTCATTATGATTTTGTGAACTAGAGTAAACCACAAAAAACTGTGCATAAACTTTGTACTAGGTACATTTTAATAGCAAATACTAAAGCGATCAGTACAGGTTTAATTTGTCATATAGGGTATTTGTCATATAGTAGCTTACAATTTAAATCGAGTACTTAAAAGTTATAGGAAATAAATAAAGAACTAGAACTAGAGTAAAACATAAAAATCTATGCATAAACTTAGTACTAGATACATTTTAATAGCAAATACTAAAGTGATCAGTACAAATTTAATTTGTCATATAGGGTAGTTGTCATATAGTAAGTAACTTACAATTTAAGTCGAGTACTTAAAAGTTATAGGAAATAAATAAAGATTAAGCTAAGCGCACAAATATTATGGCAGCGTCTGGTAGTCATGTTGAGTTCATCTTGGAGGCTTCTCTCCGTGTCCATATTGGTTTTGTAGGTGAGAGGCTTCTCTCCTTGTCCATATTGGTGCTGTAGGTGAGAGGCTTCTCTCCTTGTCCATATTGGTTCTGTAGGTGAGAAATATATGCAATAATACAATACTAATTGGCATTATTATAATAATATAGATTAGCATAGCATGTAAAGAACAGTTGGAGTATGTATCACCTTGTCTAGTTACCTTCTTATTTGAGCTTCACTGACGTAGAAGACTACGCAGAGTCTTCATTTGGGCGACGCAGAGCTTTTATGTGAGCGACGCTGAGTTTCTTGAGGCGATTGAGGCGTACCCTGAATTTGTGTCCGGAATTTACCAAAAACCAACTTTTTCTAATATGCGATCTGCTCGCTAACCTAGCTTCTAATCTGCATATGAGTGAAACAGGTAACGTGCCATTGGGTGTAGTGACTCTCCAATCATAGGGCGGCACAATCCAGTCTGTTTGCATTTCCTCAGTCAATAGATTCGCAGAGTTGATTGTCGCGGTTTCCTCTTGCTGTTGCTTAAACCTAAGTTCTTGTCCGCAACAGCGCAGGTTTGCTCTTGTGGCGTTAAGGAAATCTATTCCTAATATGACATCGTCCAGCATTGTCGACATCACAAGCATTGGAATAGTAACTGTCTTGTTTCCCAGGCATACACGCACTGTTACTTCATGGGTGAAAGTGCTCTGGGTACCGTTCCTAAAGTTCATAACAGTCGTAACACTGCGTTTATTCTCGCCACCGATGTGCGTGTTGGCAAACCTCTCGTTTATAAAACTCCGCACTGTTCCCGTGTCCACTGTGGCTGTGCATGGCTTATCATCTACGCTGATGCTGGCCAACACGCGATCAGGTTCTAAACGTAATAGTGATTCTACTGCTGGGGTAGGCTGCGCTGTGCCATGTGCCTGGTTTAAGCCACTTACACTGGCTTCTTCTGGGTTCGGGTTGGCCATGTCGGTCACTTGCGCTGTGCCCTGTGCTTGGTTTAAGCCACTTCCACTGGCTTCTTGTCCTGGGTTCGGGTTGGCCATGTCGGTCACTTGCGCTGGGCCATGTGCTTGGTTTAAGCCACTTCCACTGGCTTCTTCTGGGTTCGGGTTGGCCATGTCGCTCACTTTCGTTTAAAATTGATCAAATCTGATTAAATGGAGTAGTGCTTAAAAGCTTAAATATTTAAACAGTATCAAAACTATGAAAATCTAGGCTGCAGCCGCCGATAACTCGAGAAAATAATTGGACAATCGGACAAATTACGGTTTTACTGCAACAGATGATCAAGCGCCAAAAAGGCGGCCATTTTCATTTAATAGAAAGCAAGTAATTACGAAAAAATATATATTCTTTTAATTAATATCAAATAAGAAAAAATTAAGCTTAATATAGTGTTTCTTTTAAATGTATTATCCATACTTGATTGGCTAATCTACGTCTGCTTGACTCTCCTGCAGCCAACGCTGCGCGCTCCTATTCAAAAAATTTGTGTGCACACTAGTACGCCGTTTCATCGAATATAAGAAATAGTGTTGGTAAACTGCAACAGACGGGAATTTGATATTTATCTCTTAACAGAAACTTAAGTTTCGTCATTGAAAAATTTCCGATATGAATATTTGCATCGTATCGCACCTAAACATTGCAATTTAATTACAAAAATAAATAATGGCGGGTTCAAATTTCACGACTTAAAATTATCGATTATTCAGCACTCAGGCCTCCACTACAAACACTTTACAACACTTAAGATAAATCGAAATTACGCTGCATCCCTGGAAGGCGGCATTCTCACATATACATCCATATGTATATTGTACGGTCGCGCGCAGCTTAAGAATGTTCGTTGTGTTTTGTGTATGAAATAAAAACTATTTTGCAAGCGCAGCAATAAATCAATGTGAAACATATTTATATGTAGTGCGTCTTGCAAGTTTGACGCTTTGCTGTTTACGAAGTTATTTGTCACCAATACTGATTGTTTGTTTGTTCATACGTATGTATGTGTGAGCGTGTGTGTTGGTTCAGATAACTGCACACTTATTTGCGCATTCAATTTAACTGGAAAGGCAAAACAGTTATACCGTGACCAACAGAAGAGCTGAAGCAAAAGGAAACGATTATTATGGCTCGTGAGACGCAGGGAACACAGGGCACCCAGAGCCAGGTGTCCAATATTTGGACCCAAGTGGAGAGTCAACCAATGGAAAAAATTGTATGGGGCCGACTCTATGGCAAAAATATTAAAATTAAATCCCTTGGTACGAGCATCAAGCCCTACAAAATTATCTATACGAATTCGTCTTTTAGTGTTGGTAACTGTCATTCATTGTTTGTACCATGTGCATAAAATTAAATGTTAGTGACAGTCTTGACATACACTATGCAACCAGAGAAATTTCTAACATAAACAATGAATACACTAACCTAGGATCTGAATCAAGAAATTAGCATGATTAGTCCTTAATCGAAATGAAAATTATAAATTGTTGTTTTCTTATTTTGTTGCACAGTGTATGTGTGTGTGTTTTGCATTATAAATGCCAAACTTTAAACATTGTCTTGTTTTTCTTATCAGACTTGAATAATGACGAATTTTCCGCTGGACGTGGGGAAGCAAATGATTTAATACTAACTCTAAATGATTTACCTGAGAAAATTTTAACTCGCATATCCAAGGTGCATTTTATAATTAAACGCGCCAACTGTGAGCTGACAAATCCAGTTTATATACAGGTAAGCAGCCAGAGAGTGAACTATATACGATCCGCCAATCTGTTGTGTTTTTCCCATCCCCCAGGACCTCTCACGGAACGGCACATTTGTGAATGGCGAACGGATCGGCATGAACAAGACGCGCATATTACAGAATGACGACATCATAGCGCTCTCTCATCCTACCTACAAGGGTAAGTTGTGTATTCCAGGAATTCGTGAGATACATTTGAATATTTGCAACGTGCACCTGCACCTGTCCCTTTGTTCTATTTCAGCTTTTGTTTTTAAGGATCTCAGTCCAAATGAAGCAATTGGCCTGCCCAGTGAAATAACCGAAACGTATTATATAAATCGTAAACTGGGCTCTGGTTCCTACGGTTTGGTCAGGCTGGTCTATGAGCGACGCACCTGCGAGCAATACGCCATGAAAATTGTGAAGAAAAACCTGCTGGAAATCAGCACCAATCCCAGACCAAATCATATTCAGAACGATCCCGAGCGTGTCCTTAACGAGGCAAAAATTATGAAAAATCTTTCTCATCCGTGCGTGGTGCGAATGCATGATATTGTTGATAAGCCAGACTCTGTTTACATGGTCCTGGAGTTTATGCAAGGAGGCGATCTGCTAAATCGCATCATTAGCAAGAAGCTGCTATCGGAGGATACCTCCAAATTGTATTTCTATCAAATGTGTCATGCAGTCAAGTATTTGCATGATAAAGGTAAAGAATATTTGCATAAATATTAGAGCCTTGATTAACTCCTTTTCATCCACAGGCATCACTCATCGTGATCTGAAGCCGGACAATGCGCTGCTGGAAACATGCGATGAGGATACATTGGTCAAGGTATCCGATTTTGGCCTGAGCAAATTTGTGCAGAAAGATTCCGTGATGCGTACACTATGCGGCACTCCCCTCTACGTAGCCCCAGAGATTTTAATCACTGGTGGACGCGCCTCGTATACAAAGAAAGTGGACATTTGGAGTCTGGGTGTTGTACTTTATACATGGTGAGATAAAGTAATTAAAAAGATTGACATTTTAAGTTATTGTTTCTTATTTAATTACAGCCTGAGTGGTACTTTACCGTTTTCGGATGAGTACGGCTCGCCAGCTGCCGAACAAATTAAAAAGAGCTTTTTTCGCTTTCGCCATCCCGCCTGGCAGGGCGTCTCACAGCGTGCGAAGCTGCTTGTTAAACAAATGCTCATTGTGGATCCCGAGAAGAGACCCTCAATTGATGCCGTACTCAAGTGCAACTGGCTGCGAGATGCCGCTATGTTGCACAAGGCTAAATGCCTAATGAAACTGGATGATATGGAAATTGAGGAAGAGGATAACAATTTCCTAGAGCCACCCACCAAACGGCGACGACATTAAAGTTATATACATATATGTACTCAACACATATATGTAGTTCACCTGTAAATGAAAAAGTTTTAATTTTCTGGCAAAAATTAATCGAAACATTTTTTCCATCGTGAGAGACACTTAACGTTTAACTCAAAAAAGTATTTTTTCATACTGCACTTGTTAATTTTACGTGTTAAGATTAGTTTTAATATATGCTCCTATGGATTGTTAAACATTGTGTGCCAACAAACTGAAAAATGACAAAGAACCACACACATGTGAATTATTGCATTTATTGACGTGATTATAGTTTGTGAATATAATTATATTTAAGTGCAAACAAATAATTTGCCAAAAATATATAAGAACATCACTAGTTTTATTTTCAAGAAGATTGTGATATCTCTCAGTATACCTTCAGATTTATTATATAGCCAAGTCTACGTTGTCTTGTAGAACCTCTAAGACCTAGTAAAAAAAAGTCGCTTTCTGTCCCATAGTACAGCATAGTCCGATCAATATAGTATTGACTGTTGCATCTGAAGCATTTAACTACACTTGTTATGCTATGAGAATCATAATATTTACTATCTATATTCTATTTGAATGTATTTGAAAATCCGTTATGAAACATAGTATATACAGCTAAAGTGTAAAGTGGGTCAAAAAATGTACAAAATAAATCTTCAAAAAATTCAAGCGAATAATTACAATAAGCACATTAAATCTAGAGCTATAACTAAAATGCAAAGTTGAAGTTTTAGCTATACCAGTATACAAAATCAATGCACAAAAAATCGAAGTAATAGTTAATTAGTAAATTATTAAATCTACGCGTTCCTTATATTTTATGCGTAGCCAATTTACGGCCGTGTCCGATGGTCACTAGCGTATTATCATCACACCAAAGGGCGTCTGTGAGGCGTGTGTGAACATTCTCCTTTGTATAAATAATTTCATGTTTCGCCTTGACCTTGGCTACCTTGACAGCAGCTGGTAGATTGCCCATGACAGCCAAATGATCGCTGAAAGAGATTTTGCTTAACTTAATTCATTCTTAATATATTCAATGGAAATGCCTCACCCTTTTATTAATAGCTGCGACACAAAGCTGTCGTCAAAGTAGGAATCTGTTTGTTGCAGCTTGCCGGGCACACGAATATCCACTGTATGCACATTGCCATCGTAGTCGCCCAGGTAAACATAATTGTCTCCGTTCAGCTCACTGGGTGCGGCCCATGCAGCACAACTGAAGCTGAGCAGATGGGAGTCATCATTATATAGGCACGTGGATGATGGAGACGTGGCGCGTACATCCCACAGTCGAGCGCAACCACCACGATCACAGGTCACAACATGTGCTGCACTTGCTTCAGATGCAGCCAGACCTGTCAATTTGCTTGTGTGAGCAGCTCGAGCTTGATATGTGTTGCACAAATCAGCACCCGAGAGATCCCATACCTGTGAAATATTTTTATTAGCAATCACATCAATATAGAATTATTTTAATTCACTTACATTGAGCATGTTGCCCAGACAGGTGGAGACAGCCTGATTTGGATGCGATTTGAATACACAAAGCTGATTGATCGGTGCTTTGTGGGCAGATGATTCACCAACGAGGAACAGGCAGTAAGGCACTCCCGGACTGCGCACCGTGGAGTATGTGGACCAAGCCTGTAGACGTGTATCTCCCAATGCTACGAGCAGCACATCATTTTTCGCATAACGCAGAATATTCACGGTGTGGTCAGATTGCCATTTGAAGTCCGCATTGTCCACAGTCATTTGACTTAACTGATTGAAGCCGAAAAACATACCATACCACTGGGAACCCTCACGATGGTTGGTACCCAGTGCATAATGGTTTTGTTCATTCATGGTGATGCCATCAAAGCATGTGTGCAGGCGGGCGGATAAATTTTCCAGGCGCGCATTCATATCGGCCACATTGAGATTGGGATACTCTACATTGTCGGCGAGCTCAATGGCTGGGGGTGGCTGGTGCCACACAGGCGTGCAGTACGTTTCCGAGCTTCTTTGTGGGAACATGATACGGACAATTGTAATCCTAGTCAGCCTTAAAGAAAAATTAAAGTAAAACGCGGTACTCGTGCCGGCTAAATATTATCGAAACGCAGGAATGCATGTAATCGATATAATTTTCTATCGAAGTACTCATTTACTCGTGCCATTTTGAGTTTTTAAGCCCGTTTGCCACAGTTGGTGTTTTTGCTGCAAACATGGTGTTTCTCGCGCAGGTTTGTTGGCAGTGGCAACCGGGGCGCCCAAGCGAGAACAGCTGATTCGAGTAATGCGAATCGAACATCGAACATTACAACGCCAAGTGTGACCACGGCGGGCGAAAGAGTTTTTGTTTGGCTTTGCCAATCAGTAAACAAAACGTTCTCCAACGTAGTAGACGTGCTGGGTCCGCGTATATCTAAATTTTACTTAATATTTTGCGACGAACTAACCATTAATTACGCATGTTGGACTATTATTAAATGCAGCCAGCTTATTCATGTATAAAGGCTAATTAAAAATCAAAGCAGGACATCCTTGGACAGGACACAAATAGCAGCTTGCTTACATAAGCGTGTGGCATGCAACATAAAGGAAAACTGAAAACTGCAATAAATTAACAGAGCCATACATACATATACATATGTATGCGAAATTTGCAGCTATTATGCAAATGATTAAAAATATAACATAAATATACTGAGACGAAGGTGTTTTCACACTAAACAAAAACAGAAGGCGAGCAATTAAATGTTACGGCATTCAAGTGTTTAGTTAATTATTACAAAAGTGCAAGGTCGGAAAACTAGTAGAAAACTCCAACATGGACAGTGGCAATGTGATGGATCTCTATGTCATTTATTTATTTCGACCCGGAAGCTCGCCCGTTGATTGGTGCGAGGGCAATTATTTAATTTCATCGAATATTGCCGAGTTCGTCAACACGGTGCGTATGTATAGTGTATTCATTGTATTATTCATTGTTGTTTTTCATTCATATTTTGCATTTCACCTCACGATTGCCATAATTGGTGTTTTTTTCACTAAAAATGGTGTTTTTCTCTTTGTTCATATACAGCGTATTATTGGTGTCATTTCCTTTTTGTTGCATTCTTAACTTCCAATTGGCAATCGTGGAAGAAACAGCTGCATATGCAGTTGTGCTCACACACACACACACTAACACACGCGCCCATTTACAGCTGCAAGACCTTGACCTTTTTGGCTTTTACAACACTTATTGCAGAATGTAAACAATGATGCTGTTAACACTGCTCCACTTAAAGCAATAATAAGATTTCTTATCGCTGTCGATGCCATTAGCTGAACTGAACTAATGCAAAGTTTTTATGAAGCGTTTGCTTAGTGCGTATAATGTGTTGTCGCATTTCCTTTGTCTGAAGGCAATTACATACATACATACATACATACTTCACTTGTTTTGCTTGCGTTTCTTCATACACATTTCTCGTATTTCCATTTCCCAAGCATTACAAAACTGGCAACTGATAGCATAAAATAGATAAATAAACAAGGAAATGCTAATAGTTAGTCATGCAGGCAAAATGATAGCGAAAGTGGGGTTAGGTTAGGTTAGGTTAGGCGGTAGCTGAGGAAGAGACCCCAGCGCACTTAGGCCAAAAGAGGACCATTGATAATTCCCAACTACTTCGCTTTAAAACCAGCCTGAGGCTTTTATGAACCGTCTCAGATTCCTTAGCTTTATTGGAGCAAGGTCCGTCAGCTCTGTCAGCTTGTAGGCTCCCAGGTGAGAAAACCTGGGCAGGACAAGAACAGAGGAGGTGATGGACTGTTTCCTCATCTTCTTCGTCACGACAGCTTCTGCAAAAGTCGTTGAAAGGGGCCTGAAGTCTAGCAGCATGGGAGCCAGTGAGCCAGTGACCAGTTAAGGCTCTGGTTACTATAGTATAGTTTAATTAAATTTAAAATACATTTTAAATGTATATTTATAGTTTTATATTTCTTTCTTTTCTGCTTTATTTATTGATTGATGACAGGCAAACAGCAATCCATCATATAATTACGTTTATCAAGTAGCTAAATCAGATAAAGATTGTGCCACGTTCATTCACTTATTGTGAGCATTAAGCAAATAATATCATTAAATGTTGAGCTACAGTGGGTAACAGCTTAATTGGTCCAGTAGCTATATTTTTTTTTATTTTGCTATATCATCTTAATGCAAAGTAATGTCGATAAGATAAATATATATACCGTTTTGAAATTAGAAATATTAGGTGGACCAATTCAGCTGTTAGCCACTGTATGTAAGTGGTGTGGGGTGAAGTGTGGGGTGTGAGGTGTCATATGTGCTTACTACATTATTATGTCGTCAAATGCTTTTATTGTAATGCGTCTCTAATGATGATGACCAAGAGTTAATTGATTCTTTAGCTAGTCAAGTAATTGCCTTCCCTTGGGCATGCCATAAACTCCACTTCAATTACAGTGCACATACTTATATATATGTATATATTGTATTCTACTATATAAAAAAATGCTAAAAAATAAAGCAAATACACTGGCTCGCCTTGCCCCACCTCTGTGACTTTGCGATACATTAAAAATAAGTAAACATAATTAAATTTATTACTATTGTTGCAGCTAGTACAAACTTTAATTGCGACTTGAACTTATGAATTATTGTATTCTCGACAATTTTACGTGCTGTTGGTGAAAACTGTTAACATATCACGAAATTATTCATTTTTCTCTAACAACTGGCGTGACACACATATAAGTAAACAGACTTATAGATATGGTTTGAATAGAAAGGGGCTAAAGTCCACTCTGAGCGTGATTTATATCTGGGAGTTCTCTGTTTTATATATGTATATGAACTTCATTAAATACAAAGGAATCTAATATCTCTTTGTTCAACTTACAGTTTAGTAACTTTCTGTTCATACTGGTGCCGCCCGTGCTGATCATGCTCTTCAAGGAATACGGACGCGTTGTGACACCCGGCATACACTTACTATGGGTGCTACTGATTGTCGTTGGGCTGAGTTCAATGTATTTCCATGCCACGCTCAGTTTATTAGGTCAATTACTTGATGAGCTGGCCATACTCTGGGTGTTTATAGCTGCCCTATCGCTGTTCTTTCCCAAGCGCTACTATCCCAAGTTCGTGAAGAACGATCGGTGAGTACGAGAAGTCTATGGCATTAGCATTTCGAGTAACCTATTTATCGTCTATTTATCCACAGGAAAAACTTCAGTTGGCTCATGTTACTGTCTGCCATTATCGCAACAGCTTTGTGCTGGTGGAAGCCCATTATTAATGCCTTTGTGCTCATGTTTATGAGCGTGCCGACGTTGATAATGCTCTACAGTGAGCTGCAAAGGTATGTGCACACATCGAACCGGTTAACCAGACCAAAAAAGAAACGAAATGGGTAAACTGATAACGACATTTGTGATTATTGACCGATACCTGGAAACAAAGTCAACTGTCATGCCTCATAAATCATGGGCATACACAAATATCTATTTATCATCCAGACCCTCCTTATCGGGCTTAATTTTAGGGACAAGTGTACGCTATTGCCGCTGGCTTATGTTTATTTTCGATACATCATGAAATTCCCTATCACATTTTATGAAATTCATGATTGAGCATACGAATCAACGTCTCCTTCTGGTTGCTGCCCATTGTGGCGTGATATAGATGTGGTATGAATTCTGCTTTATAATTCATCATTTTCTCACAGTTTATTGCAGTGTTAGTATAGATAAGCTATTGAGCGACACTTCAAGTAATGTGATTGAAAATCAATTATGATTGCATTTGTATGAAGTTTCAGGGAGCCCTTACAAATAGAGATTATGTACTCTCAGAGGGGCCTAATGATGTATTATAGACTTTATTAGAATATAATATCATATAATCGCAGTTATTATTATGAAATTTATCTGCCGAAATGTTATTGCACTTTGTTGTAGCAAGGCAAAGTTCAGGTTGCTATACTATCGACTGCATCCGACTGTCGTATCAAGATTCAGGTAAAAAAGAGAAACGACTTGTGTTAATCAGCATCTAATCTGCATTAACTTAATAAACTAGCGACGCTAATTGGTTCGTTGAACGGAGTTTTTAGTTGGCATTAAATTAGCTACAGTAGTTGCTATGTTAATACCAATATTTAGTAATAATTACTAGTTATATCTTCCACATTTTACCCGTTACTAATTTATTTATCTTACATATTACAGAGTACGAGATCAACGAGTCTATCGCTTGGGCATGCGGGCGACTACCGTTTGGCTGGTGGCAGTATTCTGTTGGATCAACGATCGTATGTTCTGTGAGGCCTGGTCGGCTATCAACTTTCCATATCTGCATGGTTTCTGGCACATATTGATATTCATTGCTGCTTATACGGTACTGGTGCTGTTTGCCTATTTCTATGTGGAATCGGAGCTGCCACAGCGCCAGCCGTTGCTCAAGTATTGGCCAAAGAATGAATTTGAATTCGGCATACCTTTCATATCGATAAGAAATCCAGGTAAGGCGCTGCGTAATACCATTTAAGAGGTGCAAAGCCTCCCAATACAAAGCCATAACAGACCAAAAAAAGTTAGAAACAAATGTAAAAACTAACTAAAACTTTGTTAAACATACGTAAATGCTTTAGCTAGTTAGTAGTACAATTAGTCTACATAAATGTAACTTAGTTTAATTGTATATGTAGTAAAAATTTTACCGAGATTGAGAACTGAGAACGGACCTAAAGTCTGTTTACATTGTTTGTTGCAAATTGTATTGCTTTAAGCTAGAACTTGTAGTAAATATAGACTACTTATAGAGTAAGTGGTGTTGACCCCTAGAGGTGCTGTGAAACGATAACAAATAACCAAACAAAGAAACATATCCCAAAGTCATTGAACTAATACTATAATTGCTTGTTAACTTTGCTCTCTCTATCGCTAATGCTCATCCTCGCTCTGGGTTCAGTCAAGAAATGCTCTCTAGTGATTCAAACTGGTTTTGTCAATCAAGACAGACTGTGATACTATCTCACTGACTCATGCACCCCGAGACTTCCAAACAAAAAACGTTCCTGTTCTTTTTATTACCTGAATGCCAAACTGCCTTAATAGTATCGCATGATTTAGTCTTTGCTTCTTCCAATTGTCCTCGATTCTTGATTGAACCCGGGGCAGCTAACACTGCTTAGAATAGCTACTAATCCACGTAGTATTTGGGTCAGAAGATCAAATGATTCCACTATATATTTAATGCTATAAATGCTGATCCCACAGATTCCAAAGATTGGCAAACCTACTGCAGCTTATTCATGCAGGATATCGGCAACAATGGGAAGCGACACTATGCAGCAGATTCGAAACTAATTTAGTTGATTTGGAGAGTGTTTAGCATAGACAACGTGATATAAATTAGTTAAACGACTAATGCCTAAGTAAATTTAATATATTATATCAACAATAATATACCTACAAATTATACAAATTGAAAACAAATGCTTAGACATCCCGCACTGTTCGTGGTGCACTGAAGACCTCAACCTGAATTAATTAAAGCTTACACAATTGTTAATAGCGAATTCAAATTTATAGCTGCCATTTAGACAACCACAAATACCTTATAAACAGATATATATATCAAGTTACAATAAAATCAATTTGTTACAAATGCGCATAACTATGAAAACTTTGAACTATTTATACATTTATGTTTATTATATATTATGCTCATAATTATTTTAATTCGATTGAATAAAATACATACAGTTATATATACTTTGTAAATCGTATAACTGGATTGACAACAATGTCTTGGTATGTAGTTTTAACTGGTCCCAATGTAGTAAATTCGTAGGAATATCTAATCCGAATCGGAGGATATATTGGTACAGGAATCGTGTGTGGCACGCTTATTCATGGCATTGTATAGACCGTTCAACTGATAGGGACCACGATAAGTTATAATATTCTTTGGTGTCTCGAAGATTTTCACCTCATACAACAGTTCTGGCTTCTTCAGATGTGCGCGTATATTATCCCAGATATAGACAGCAAGATTCTCAGTTGTGCTTGGCTGAAAAGAAAACAATATATAAGTAAAAAGTGAATATATAAACTTGAATTAATATTTACTATCTTGGCAAAGTATTCAACATCCTTGTCCAGATTCTTGTGATCCAGACGCTTCATAATGACCGTCTCAATGGCATCCTTCAGCTCTGTTATGTTAACCACCATGCCAGTGCGTTGATCGATGGGACCGCGTACAGTAAGTTCGACTAGGGATAAAGGAAAAGAAACTGATTAACTCTATAAATATTAATCTTAGGAAGTTGATTGTGTTTTATTATCGTCTGCGTATTCTTTATATTTCTGTGCGATTTCATTATCTGCAGAACTTTTTAAAATAACCTTCGCTCTTATATTTAATGATTGTTGAACTTGAACATGGGTTGATAAGCAGCCTTACTGAGCAAGGCCTCAGCTATAGCTATGGTTAGACATTCATAACGTCTCGAATTTCCGAATGGTTTGCGGTTGGAATTGGCATACGATATGGGATGTTAAACCGTGACTAATCACGCAGTTAAATGGTATTTGATGTGCACCTGTATAATTGTGTCCGTGTCCATGAAAATTGTTGCATTTGCCAAAGACTTCCAAGTTCTCAGCGTCACTCAATTGCGGGCTGTAATTGAAATAGAAAACTATTGATTAAAATTGGTTTGCTGCGCATCGAACTCACACCACAGTGCAGTAATTGAATAGGAACCATTTAATTGAATAGCTCTACTGTTAGTACTCGTGGTGTCAATTGCTTGATTGAATAAACTAATTGTGCATTGCATTCAATTAAATTGTTTTCTGATTACCTATGCAGGCGATGGCAAGCGCTGAATGTTTCTCGGCGCGTTAGAAATGCCACAGGTTGCTGAGACATGCTGCGAGAATGCGAGTTTCCGTTTTTCTTTACAATCAGAACTGATACTGGGACTAGAGCTGGGATTCAGTTATTGCGTTTTAATTGCACGTGCGCGAGCACTGTTTTGCTTTAAATGCAAAACCTGCTCATAAAACGCGCTTATTTATATAGCTCAGTGAGGGCTGATCAAGCGGCTGAGCGATTTCAATGGGGAAGTTATAGGCAGGAATTACGGGTTAATCGTGCAAATATGACTGTACCACAACGCACGGCTTTCGCTTTTATGTATTGCAAATGGAGTTACTATTAGAAAGAATACAATTTATATTGTCTACGTTGACTCCCAATAAACTGCAACACACGAAAAACAACAACATACGGTAAGCATCGATACCATTTTAGCATCGATATCACTGCTAGTTCAATGCAACAGTCTGGCAACGCTAACAATTCAAATTCATTACTAAAATCTTTTAAATATTGTTGACTTCTAAAATAAAATAACATTTATTTTGAAATGCACACATTTGGCTTTATTTAGGTTTTAATTATTGTGTAATTTGTCTCAATAAACTGTAAAGTTGTGGGCTAACGGAATGCCTTTTTAAGCAGCGAATGTCGCACGTGGTGCGGCAACCCTTACGATGTTATCGAAGCGTACGCATCACAATCAGAAAAAAATTGACAACAAACGACGCGACGCGCGCTATTTTCGAAACTAACAACTTTTATTATTTGTTTATAACAAAAGGTTATTTGAAACTGGTTGTAACATGAGCAATAAGAGCACGCCGGTGCGTCAACGCATCTTCCAGTTTCAAGGCCATGCAGGTAGCGGCGAGACAAATGCCACCAAAACGCCAGCCACAGCAACCGCTGCAGATGGATTGCGGCGCAAAGTGTTGAGCCGTACTCCAAAACAACGAAGTCCCGAGAAGCATCAACAACGGCACGCACATACGGATCATTTGCTAAATACTGCATTCAGTGGTGGCAATGCCACACCCACTGCCCAGCCGAAACCAAAGTCAACTGCGTTCAATGCGTGTTATACTCCCTCCTCCCTCTACAAAAAAACGCCGGCCACGACGACGCCACTGCGCCAAATTCACCAGACACCCAGCAGCAAGTCTGCCAGCAAGGTTAAAGAGAAGGATGCCATGATGGAATCCTTTCACAGCGTCTCCGAGGACAGTAACATGATTGTTGCAGTGCGCGTGCGCCCCCTCAATGCGCCAGAATGTACCCGGGGGAATGTTACCAACGTAGTGCGTGTGCAAGGCAAAAATGAGCTAAGCGTCCAGGCGGGCAGCAGCGCTGACGCTTCAGCTGGAGTGACACACTATTTTAGCTATGATCAGGTTTACTACTCCTGCGACCCCGAACACAGAAACTATGCGGATCAGCTGTCCGTATTTGCGGGCACAGCACAGCCCCTAATTGATACCGCCTTCGAGGGGTACAACGCGTGTCTATTTGCCTATGGGCAGACGGGTTCAGGTAAATCCTACAGCATGATGGGCATCGAGGCATTGGATGATGCTGCACTCGATGGTAATGCGCCACATGCTGAAGCAGGCATTATACCACGTTTCTGTCATGAGCTCTTCCGACGCATCGAGGCGGTCAAAGATCAGCTACAGGTAATGTAATCAGTTACGACTACAACAGAGTCATAATTATTTATATATGCCATATGCTTGCCAACAGGTTGAGGTGGAGGTCAGCTATTTTGAGATTTACAATGAGAAAATCCACGATCTGCTAAGCGTGCAGCAAGCTATGGCCACAGCACCAGACACACCAGTGCAACGACAGGCGCTAAAAGTGCGCGAACACCCCATCTTTGGTCCGTATGTTGTGGACCTCAATGCCCATTCGGTGGACTCGTACTCCGCGCTGCGAAACTGGCTGGCCGTTGGTAATTCTCAACGTGCCACTGCCGCAACGGCAATGAACGACAAGAGTTCACGTTCCCATTCCATATTCAATATTGTACTAAATCTGACGGATTTAAGCAGCGATGATGGCATATCGTCCGACACAGATTCCGGGACAGTGGCCTCACTGCGTCAGACGCGTCGCAGCAAGATCAGTCTGGTGGACTTGGCGGGCAGTGAGCGGATTAGCGTTTCTGGCTCAAATGGCGAACGTATACGTGAGGGCGTTAGCATCAATAAGAGTCTATTGACACTGGGCAAAGTCATCGCAGCTCTGGCCGATTCACGCAAAACATCCGGCAGTGCTACCCCGAGCACCTTTGTGCCATATCGCGAGAGTGTCCTCACCTGGCTACTACGGGTAAGTGCAACAATTACGAAACCCTATTCCTATCTGCAATCATATCGAGTTTTGTCATCGTTCCAGTTTAGTTAGTCCTATCTTGCGGCGGGCTTACTCAATAGCTAGATTAGTACGTTGCACAATTAGGTTGCCACACACACACTCACACTCTCACACACAAGTATAGATCGATCTTTGTGTAGAGCTTTTATCAACTTAGTCGAACCCACTGTGTGTTTATCTGCTTCATTTGTCTACGGTCGTTAGCTTTCTGTTTTCCTTTTATGGCCCAGTTCTAAAGTCTTCAGATATACTTATTTTAATATTACTTAAGCCAACACACGTGCTACAGTCGTGGGTTTGTGATTAGAAGCAATTCAAATTATATTTACTCGGATATAAAGTTTTATTTCAGTCAAAGTTTTGTTGACTCTAGCGAGTATCTACTGTTGTTCTTCGATTGCACTAAGGTGTTTGATCTTCACTTTTAACAGAGATTAGATAGTAGTGTTGTTACAGTTTCTGTTGCTACTGGGGGGCTTCAATTAAAATAGATTCGAGTACTTTATGGCTCTTAGACTCTGGGAAAGTGTTTACTTACGTCTTCGCCTATAATTTATAGAAAGTAAATGTTTATACTGGACATTCCTTAGTTTGTTTTTTGTAATATGCTTAGTATACTTGTAGTTTATGGTTTTACAGCTCTCTGTCTGAACTTATCTAATCAATCTTATCTCAAGTTCCTTATATTAGTTCTAGCACAACATGAACTTATCTGCAGGCCAATTTTTATAGCCGGGTCTTGATTATGTTCAACAGTTTTTGATAAACATATAATTAAACAATGCTTTTTATAGAACTAGACAAGCTGACGGTGTTTCAGTCTCTAGTAGTCTCTAGTGGCTTATTTGTTTTGAGGTTAGGTTAGAAATATGAATATCTAAACAGTTTTGAAACAAACTCAAGCTAAAGGAGGCACCAGGAATATCTATATGTATGTCTTTGTAAAGTTTTTCTTAGCTTTGTGTTGCCTTCTTTCAGACCCCACGAGTGCACTCTACTCAGTTATCTACACTTCGTTGTGCCCTCATTTATCATTATTTCAATACATTTGCGCATTTTGTGTCTTATTGACTTTATATTTGTTTAAAAATTTACGACTTAATGTCGCCTGAGGCCAGAGGCACGTTTAGTTAGCCAACAAAGCAACCTGTGTGCAGATAAAAAACGAAACGAAAAAAAACTACTCTTAGGGCAATGTACTTGAATGTACTTGAGTACAAAACATTTTCATGTGTCAGTCTTTATACCTTGAATATGTAATTATCTGAAAAAGAACATGTGACCGAAGCGAGTGGGTGATAACTGTAAGAGATTATATGTAACTCGTGTTGTAGGAAGTGTAGATAGTTTTCACACACTTGTATCATTTACTATAGTATACTTGTATTATTTACTTTATACTTTTCTTTAACAATGTTTACATAACTGACCAACCCGATCTTAACTTAGAGTGTTCTATTAGTTTTAGCCATAGCGTGAAAGTAAACAACGAATCGAGGGGCTAGAGTGTGCAGAGAATTGAAGAATACTATCTTTATTTATAGTACTTGCTATGCCACGCCCACATCTGTTGGTTACATAGCCCATTTGCAAAAACTTATGCACTCATTTTATCCATTATGCGGTTACAGAGTTTACGAATATATAAGCTATAATATTATAGAATCTTTTAACCCTACTTCCTTGTTTGTGAACTCACCCTAGTTTCATATTAGGGTCTTAAATGATAATATTATTTTTAAAAATTCAAAAAAAATGTATATTTAAGATTTTTGTAGTTTTTTATTACATTTTAATTTTCTTTTATACATTCATTACATAAATTGATACGCCTATAATGGTTTGGACAACATGCTTTCTTACAGTTGGAGCAAAAGTTTCCATACTTATTTCCCCCCAATTTGTATGGGCATAAACCGCATCTGGCTCTTATTTTCGGCTCTGGAGGATCTGGCTCTGTAGCTAGGCGCTTCCTATTAGTTAAATCAAATGTGAACTGCATATTCTAAATAATGGTGATAGAGTAATGCATAGGGATTTGTGATATATTTTATTATTAAAATAAATGCAGAATGTTATGTAGTTATATTGTATTTCGTATATGTTATTTAACGATATGATTCAATCAGCTTTTTATAAGATACAGCTGGATTGTCTTGTTTCTGTTTTGCATTTAAAAAGGATGACTAAAATATCGAATCAAGGCAAATTTTTCCACTCTGTTAAAAAGTTAGTCTGTGAATCATTATCTTGACTTTTTGTCTAGATACAATTAACTGATTCAAGTCGATTTTTGATTGTATATATAGTACTCTGCAGCGACAGACCTTCGACTCAATCATCGATCTATAAAGCAAGTTAGAAAACACCTCTTGAGTATTTTGATTCAAAGTCCAATAGTTGTATAGGCCCTATTGGTAAACAAGTGAAGTATGTACTCGTTGAAATCAGTGTTATATTTACTAGTGGTAAGTTAGCTGTAAGTACTTGTACTATCTACATAGGTATTCTCCGTATTCTCGGGAAGGTCTGAACAACAGGTTTTGCAATCGAAAAGCAATAAATACGTCGTCATATCTTCTTCATTAACTGAGGATCTTTGATTACCCTGAATAATTGTGCAACATTAAGATATGGCGTCGCAATTATCATGGATTAATAGAATTTCCAAGTATTTTTATTCTGCGAAACTCGAAATTTCCATTGCACTCCATAGATAACTAAGGTCGGGCAGGGTGGCACAAGAAGCATTTAAATATAGCATTCGTTATCGAACTAGATGTGTGTGTATATGTGTTGTGCACAGCAAGTAATTCCAAGATGTATGTACATTAATAAATTCATAATAGAGTTGAGCAACTTTATGGTGTTTTGTCAACATTTAAATATTTGGAAATGTTTTATTTGGAAACAGTAAAAATTAGTCATTAAGTCCTCGTGTTTTTTATATTTTGAAAACATTTGATAGCCCTCTTTGTTTTTTTTTTCTTTCTATTTTTTATTTGCTTTGCATATAGCACTAAAATAAAATAACACTTGATAAGTTATCAGTGCCTTGGCGTCGCAATTGCGACAGCAGCAATCTCTGCTGTTGCTGCTTCCTCTTGCCACATTTGCAGGTAGTTGGCTCACATCTACAGTTAAGTTTGCTCAGTTTCTCATCCTTATGGGCTGCAAGTAAAGAACGTAATAAAAGAGAGGAATTAGTTGAAGAAGAGTTAGTAGATTGTGGGGGTAATTAAAATAATTAGATATTTTTGGAACTTTGTTGTGATAAAGTTTATCAAGTTCAAGAATTTTTCCGCTTAGTTAATACTGTTTAAATGGTGTGAATAATATGTTGATGTTTTCAAGAACTGATTTAAATGACGACTTATTTACTTAATGCTTTTGTTGTTTATTAATTCCAGTCCTTTGCTAGATCTCGTAAACTCTAAGAGGTAGAGACATCATATTTGGCAGTTAGATGCCCCTATAAACCACTACAGCCACAATGTGCTTTGACAAACAATAATCTTATGTTAACCTTTATCAGTGCTAAGAATTGTGACCCAATCGGATAATAAAAACCTGAGATATTCGAGATTAAAGTGTCCGACTAGGCACGGGGGAGCAACGAAGATGCACTTAATGTATGTACATAAGTACGTAAGTGTGTATGCGTCTTACGTTGCGATATATGTGTGTGTGTGTATTGTTAGCATTAGCTGGTGCAAGGGAAAGTACAGGGTCTGCTACTGTCAGTTGCATCCGACTGTAGCTTTCCGAGTTTTTTATAAATTAAGAGGTATAGGTGTAAATTCTGAGCTCATTTATGATAATAGATTGATAAGTAATCATAGAGTATAGCTTTATATTTGTTGGGGGAATCTTCAACATAATTTAACTTGAACAACAGCCGATCAAAAATAACAGTAAGAATTATTTTTATTTTCTAAAAAATCCCCCATTCTTGTTAAAGCATACTGGAATCAACACTTGTTTTAAAATTAATGTCAAATGTGAATGCAGACTGGTATTGATATAATTGTTTCAGTTCATAACATATAAAAAGTCTAATATATTGTGATTATTTTCTTTAAATTATTATATTTCGTTTGCGGTTTTTATAACGGGTCTACAACTTAATCGATACCGGTTAACGTTTGCTGTTAACCTTTAAGTGGGCGTCAACCCATATGACATAACTTTTAAGTACACGTCTGTTGGCAATGTTAGAGCTTTCAATCAAATTTCACTACTTAATGATAATTAGCTACACTGTCAATAGGAAATAATAATAATAGATTACCGTATTACTGTGAAAACTTACAGTTTTGAGCTCTTTTCAGCACACCCAACTCGAAAGTCTCAGTTGAGCCCTGACTCCTGGCAGTTCGCAGTTTACTCAATAGACGTTGCAGCATTTTTAACAAGGATTCTTTTACACTTTTTTTTATTATTTATATTTTATTTGAATTTGTGTTAAGTCAACCTTATGCTTCACATGACAAACTGCAATTAAAATTGTGGAACGACTTGTGGGGCTTCATAAGCTAATCAACTTTCAAGCGTGAACTAAGTATATCTTCGAGTTTTTAAACCGCAGAACATTTTATGATCTTTTTTTTTAATCTTTACCACAAATTGGTGTTAAGTGGAGCACTTTATTCTTTGCAAGTGGGTCTATTTCTAGAAAGCCCGAGTCTAAATCTAAACAATCCACAACTAAAGTTATTGTAATGTGTTTTTTCTTTTTGTCACATTTTAACAATTCGCTAAGTAGTTCGTTAAATTGAAAACGCGTGCCCATTTTCTATTCGTTTTTTATTTAAATTCTGAAATTAGCAACGCCTCGATATGATCTATAGCTAAGGAGAGAACTCGTTTCCTGGCATGATATTGTAATTATACCATGCCTATGTATAATTATCGAGCTTGGAAACACTATACGAGTAAATCCATTGTTCAAGCAAGCACAGTGATACTTGGGCACTACTGCTTAATAATATATTAATATACAAACAGTTTGTAGTAGGAAATCATGGTAAATTAGCTGATTAAAGAGTCGAATAATATATGATTATATGTTTAGCTAAGTTCTACTTCCGTCAAGCGTTTTCGAAACCAGCCAAGTGGTAGGCTGACTACGCTGCCCAGGTCTTCGAAGAAGGCTGTACCCAAGACCTGGGGTTCTCCTTCTAAGAAGTTACACTTACTGAACAATCGATAATCAGTAATCTGTAAACCCCCAGGCTAGAACACTAGTGCTGCTTAAACGCTTATCAAATCCCCTACTCGAATCTAAACGAACTTTCTAGAAAGTTTACAAGTCTTAGGCTTAACCTCTATCTGTATTTAAAAGATATATATATATACTGCTATGATTATTTCTATTTTAAATAATACTCAAGCTTCTTTTTAGAGAGTTTTTACTGTACTGAATCTCTATTTGAATTTAAAAGATATACTGCTATGATTATTTCTATTATTTTAAATAATATTCAAGCTTCTCTTTAGCGAGTTTTTACTGTAAACTTTGTTTAACATTTGGCGCCAGCTACACTACGTTATGTCACCTGCCCTTAGCACCTGCTTAGTATAAATCTATTGTTGTTGTTGTTGTTGTTGTTGTCTGGCAACAATTGTAATAAAAGCCCTCTCTACGACTAAAACTAGTTAACATTGAATTTTAAACGAATCAAATTCAGTGTGTGTGCCATATAGACTCACACACATAGTCACACACACACACACACACACACTGCTATACAAATTGCATGTTTTATATGGCTTCTTAATGGAAATGCTGCTGTTGCTGTTGTTGTTTACACTTTGATTAACATTCAGTCAGTCACGGGTGGTTTGGTTTGTCCATGTCGTATAATTAAGTTTCATTTTCAATTTCTAAGGGGTATTACTGTACTTGAAATGCGGTTAAAAGTAGTCGAAACTATTCTATGAGTTGATATGATATCACATTTCACATTTCTCCTTTCATCTAATTCAATTTAGGTCAATTCGTTTTAATTCAATTGAGATTTAACTTAGTGTAGTGTGAATGACGCAGTTTTCCTGGTCCAAGCTCCAGGTCAGATCACTTCTACTAGTTATAGTCGGTTTTTATTCTCGGCTCTGACCTCGCCCCTCAGTTGCAGGTCAATGGTGCAATTTGTGCAATTTGCCTAAACAGATCTCATTTCGTATCTTATCTCATCAGCTCTTGTTATTTCTTCCAGCTCATTAGTACAATTTTCAATTAGCAAAATGGTGTGAGAAACATCGCTCAAAACATTTCCGCAGTATCGGAAAGAATGTGGGAAAATCACAACAAAGTTCTCAACAAACCTGATATTATTGCGTTCCATCTGTAATCTTATTGATTTGATTCATCATACGGTTTGCCTTTCCCTTTTGTGGCAATGAGTTGAGTACATTCTCTTGGTCTATTTAACATTTCAGAGAACAAAATACCAGGCGATTAGTGATTCAGACTTTTTAGAAGTGTTTAATTAGGGAAATTCCTTTGAAATGAATACTCATCGGCAGTAGACGATGTAAAGTACTAGAAAGTCTAAGCAGATTCTTCACTGGGTCTCTCCGCGAGTCACTAATCAGACTTATTAGAAGTGTTTAATTTAGGGAAATTTCTTTAAACTGAATATTCATCGGCAGTATACGATGTAAAGTACTAGATGTAAAGTAAAGTCTAAGCAGATTCTTCAATGGGTCTCTCCGAGAGTCACTAACCCGAAGAGATTAAGTATATTATAAGTTTGGTAATTAAACATTTTCTTATTCCAATTTGAAAATTTCCATATAATAATTAAAATAATACTCCAAAATTATCGTACATTTTCTGGCGTCAATTCTCCTTTTGTCAATAAAAACTCTTCAACTTTCTTTTTTTTATAAATATCATAATACCATGCGATTAGTGATTCAGACTTTTCAGAAGTGTTTAATTTAGGGAAATTCCTTTAAACTGAATCTTCATCGGCAGTATACGATGTTAACTTCTAGAAAATCCAAGCAGATTCTTCACTGGGTCTCTCCGAGAGTCACTAACCAGACTAGTTAGAAGTGTATAATTTAGGGGAATTTAAACTGGGTATTCATCAGCATTATACGATGTGAACTTCTAGAAAGTCTAAGCAGATTCTTCACTGGGTCTCTCCGAGAGTCACTAACCCGAAGAGATTAAATATATTATTAGTTTGGTAATTAAATATTCTCTTATTCCAATCTGAAAATTTCCTTATAATAATCAATAAAACACTCAAAAATTATCGTACATTTTATGGCGTCAATAAAAACTCTTCAACTTTCTTTTTTTTATAAATATCAATATTGTTTTTATTGAATTTTTGTGTTTTTTTAATTTTCGGTTTGTTCTTCACATAACTTAAATATAAATACAATAAATGGTATATAATAATAATTTATAAATTGAAAATTCTCTTGATACCCGCAAGCAAATTGTTCAAAAAAATTTGATTTTTCTTAAACATTTTTTAACAATATTTTTTCTTAATTTCTTTTTGTAGTATTTTACCCGCTTTAAATGCACAGTTTATGGGTCTGTAGGTTTATTTCTTTAACATTTCACTTTGTTCTATATTAAAATCATGGGAATAGCTGACTATAACTGTTTTTGAATCGTTAAACACTTTGTAGCTAATACAACAGCAAATTTCATATATCAATCGTGTAATACATAGTTTGTCTAGTAGCATGTTTCTATTTGATTGACCATAACTGTGCAGGTTTCAATTCGGTTGTTGTGGGTTTCATAAATATTAGGGTGTCTAATATAGACAAGGATATATAAAGCTGGGTCAAAACTATACATACATATAGCTATAAACAGACACATAGGAAGAAGACTAAACACTCTTTTCGTATCGTAGTAAATCGTTATATAAATTTCCTGTAAATAATGTTCCAATTTACCCAATTAATATATGTGTATACTAATGTAAGAGGAGAAACTGAAGTCCTTGGTTTTCTTGTATAAAATAACAAAAAAAACAAAACATTTGTTTCATCAATAATAAATGTTCAATGTTCTCTACTGCAATTTACTCAGTCTCGTACGCAAAATAGAAAAATATTATATGGTATTTCTGGCTATTCTGCTTCCCTCGTTCAGTTTTTTGTCGTTTTTCTTTTTGTTTTTCTTTTGTTGTTTTCTCTATGCTGTTTGCCAAAGGTCAGTGGTCAGTTAGTATTAGCCAAGCGGGGGCGGCTGGTTAAGTTCGTTGGATCGTAATAATGATGGTCAAGTAACAAATTACGTTACGTTACGTAAGCTCCTAACGTAGTTGGTAAACTATAAACGTAAACGGATTTTGTAAATTGGTATCAAGTTAACAGCAACAAAAAGAGTTTGCCGTTGTTGTTTTTCTTTGTTGTAAATGGTAGTGTGACGTCATAGGCGGAAATGCAGGCAACCGATTTGCATAGGTACAGTTGCCTTGGATTATTGTAGTTACTCTCGCGCTCCCTCTGATCTGGCCAGCAGCATCTTTACAACAATTTTGTTTAAATTTTCATTTTCATTTTGTCTTTGTTTAAATTTATATGGCATTGTGAATTGCTGTTGGTTGTTTCTTCTTGTTGTTGTTGTTGTTTGCATATTTTGGCATTTATCTGTTGCCACCTGTCTGTCTCTCCTGTCCTTAACTGGGGGTCTGCCCGCTTACACCTTGCAGCTCTGCTGCGTGGGCACCGCGGTCGATAGCGATGACACTTGATGCTGCACTTCGTGCTCGAGCTCGTGCTCGTGCATCTCCTCATCGTCCTCGCAGATGCTCTCGTGATGCTTGCGTGACTCACGCTTGCGCATGTAGTTGATAAGCGGCCGTTTCTTGTGCTCCTTGCAGAAGGGACAATCCTTGCGCAATAGTTTCTCGGCCTTCAGTTGCTTATTCTTTTCTGCAATTACAAACAGAGGAGGAAACAACACGTAAATAAGAGATGCCAAATAAACATACGTATCTGTCCCTGTCCTTGTATTGGTGCGGTAATAAAATCTGTTTACAAAAATTCTCGCCTCCAGCAAGGTTGGAATCTACTACACACACACACACACGCGCATCTCGTAGTGAGCACACACCCCCTGCCCATAGCCAATCTCTTGTGCCTACGTGCCGGCTACGTCGTGCTCTCTCTCTGGTGCCCTACTCTGGCAGCTGCCTACGTGACGTCATGACGTCACGTATGTATGTTACGATTGACCCTGTAACATGTGTTGACACAGGGTGTCCGCTAATCATGCTCTTGATTAAGCTTCTGATTTCAACGAGATGCTGTCATATCGTAGAGTGCCAATTGAGCGTTTGAACTAATGCTTCCCGCTGATTAAGCCAATGCCGAGTATAAAAATAGCAATTGTACTCGGCAAACGGGATGATACGATAAGCGGCCTTGACTATCTGTTATCGACGTTTATTTACCTATTTACTATATAGTATATAACAAAGTGAGAATTGCGCTGCAGTGGTGCATAATTAGTCATATGGTAGTAAACATTACTTTTTGGTGTGTTGGCTTTTATAAAAGCAAAACATATTTACACATTTTATTATTGCGCCGTAACTTTTCCGTTTCTTTATTTGGTGTTGGCTGTAAACACCACCTGCTTGGCTTATGAATGGGGTACAGTCGACCACATAGTAGAAACTCAGCTTAAATACATCAATAAAAGTTGATCAACCTCGACAAAGATGGAAATTTTATTATTATTATTAATATTATTATTTTTATTATACAGACTGAAATAGTAAACAATTTTATAGAATTTTCTGTTACTAATATTATTATTATTCAGACTGAAATTAAGAAACAATTTTATAGAATTTTCTATTACTAATATTACGATTTTTAAGACTGAAAGAGTCAACAATTTTATAGAATATTCTACTTCTAATATTTTGAAATTTGTGGAATTTAAAATGTGTGATAAAATATTGGAAAAACTAAAGAGTGTTTTTCTCACGTGTAAATAACATTGGTAAACAGAGAATAACTCGCTGGAATGCATGTGACATATGATGTGATAAGAGAAATGCTAAAGTTGCGCCTGCATCACCCTGTGACTGCCCATATCTCCGCCTTTTGCAATGCACACACACACACGCACACGCACACAGCGCATGTATGTGTGAGTGCGCAAATTAAGGCATGTTTCACACACACACACACACACACATGCTGAGAATATGCGACTATTTTTAAATTCTTGCAAAAATAACACACAAAGCGAGCATTCACAAAAAGCAAGCGTATGTATGTATGTATCACACTTGCAGACACATTCATACATACATACATACATACATATGTTTTTATGGTGCGTATGTTTGTAATTAATGCTTTTTACTACGCCAAATAAAACGTGTGCTAGTGTGTGTGTGTGTGTGTATTAAGCTCATGTGCTTTGCCATACGCTAATGATGGCTGACAAAAAGCTAAGTGCTACGACCGCTTAATGCAATTTCCAGTATAAATCTGATTGACGTAACTGAAACACGCGCGTCTTTCTCCGTCTTTGTGTGCGTTTTGTGTTAACGTGATTCAAATTTGCTAATTACCTTGCACGCGACTGTACGAATCTTTGGCCGGATAGGCACTGCCGGGGGTCGACTGCTCCAGTGTGCCATACGGGAATTGCTCGTAATCACGGTAATAGCCGTTGCGCATTGAGCCACCATACGATAGTGTGGAATCGCCAACAAATACACCCCAAACATCCATTTTTTAAGTGTGGTTTTTCTTAGTGTAGTTTTCCTTATGTAGGTTGAAACAGTGTGTGGGCGTTGTTGTTATTATTATGTTCTGCTTTGTTGTTGCTTCTATTTGTTGTTTATTGAGCGCGCGCGTACGTTGTGCGAGGTCGTTTCACTTTGTCTTTGTTTTTTGTTGTTTTTGTTGTTTGCAATCCAATACGTTTCTCTTGTAACGTGCAATGAACTCTTGCGATTCACGTAAGCTTTTACGTTCTTTGTTCAAATTCAAATAACGAATGTTGTTATTAAGTCTCTTTTGTTTTTATTCACTTCTTCTCTTTTATTATTACCACGTCAAGGTATAGAACCAGTTTATATATGCATTGAATATAAATGCATTTATTTATACGGTTAGGTTAGGTTATCAAACACGGAGCGTTCACTCTCTAGCTCTTTACGTTGTCAGTTCATAGCTGAAACTGAAAGCCGAACGCCATATTACTGCATTTTTGTAGCTCGAGCTTCGGTCACTCGTTGTTGTACGACGTTGCCGTCGTCGTGTCTCGACGTTTCGTCCCGTTTCGTTTCGCTGTGCGTAGCATTGTTATTGCTTTTCGACGTTTTGTTTGCTTGCTTTTCTATACTTCTCCATACGTATGTATGTATGTATGGCTGCCTGTTTGTGTTTACTTTGTACATCTACTCTGCACTCACTTATTGCGAGGGGGTATATATGTATGTATGTACGTACACACACACACATGCAGTTGTTGTGTGTATATACATACATATGTAAAACTTGCAATATTTTGACTGTACTAACTTTTGAAATGTTCTGAACTTTCCAGTAGTTTTTAACGTCGTATCTGAAATTCGAACCCTTGACTAATTTTCGTCATTTTTCTCGTCTCGTGTTGTACTAAAACTTTCGCACATGCTGCTACTATTCTATAAACATGCAGGTGTATACATATATGTATTTATATATATTTCTTTTCTATTTATCGCCTGAATGTCGGCACAGTGGTATTCACATCATTTAAACTTGTTACAAATGAAATGTATGACTCAATTGAATGTTGATGAAAGAGTTTCATTAATTTCCATATGAATCATTTGAAATATCAGTTAATAAATGTTAATAGCTTTGTGGCATGGAAAATATACATATGTATTTCAACATTTTACTGACGTCAGTAGTTTTTCATATTAGCGTCAAGTTGCTAAAACAAATGGCTAATACACAAATTGTCACCTGCTGTGTTATAACTAGATGGCAGCTTAAAAATTTTGAACATTTTGAATCTCTTTGATACAACTTGGGGCAAGTGTTGCCATCCGATTGCTAATCGACGTCTAGACTGTACACCGATCATTCACCGTATTCTGCAAGTTTCACAGTTTTCATGCAATAATACCGTTTGTTGTCAAGGAAGACAAATCACTTTTCTCATGCTTTGTCAATTAATCTAGTTATAAATGATATCATTTTTATATCACTAACTACTACAACTTTATAAAATAAAGAATCCGTGCAAAAAGCGCAAAAATATGTTAGTTTTATACAAAAATCAGTTTATTTTACATTTTCGATTTATACTTTATGTGAAATTGTATACTTTTGCATCAGCTAAAGGTTAATATATCAATATAATTCACGTTGCCTTGTGCTAATTAATCAACCGACGTCATATTGACGTATTTTGATTAATTTTGTTTGCTGTTTTTGATTGTTCATACCGCCTTTTAGCGACTTTTTGTGGTTAAGGTATTTTGTGTACACGACTTTCCAGTGTGACTTCGTGACATGCTTCTAGAAGTGGGAGGGCATACCCTGGATGGGCGGCTGACTATATATAGACAGCAGACTCCTCAACAACGGGTTTGGAGACAAAAATATATACGGGTATGTGAATATTGCCTAATTATATTTTCCTGACTAATCGACCACAAGCCATGACACATTAACGGTGCTTGCAGTACGAAAATGGGTGCTGGGCACCGACCCAAACCAACATATCACACGCGTGAACCAGACGTACTATATAAGCCTTGTACAGACCGGCCTCTTAGAGGTCAGGCTGCTCTGCGCTCAGTCGAAGGGCAATACAAAATACAAGCCCTAATTGCCCTTCAATAAGAAAGCAGTTTACCTTTTCCATAGCCTCCATCACAAGGTGCATAATGCGTAGAAAATTCACACATGATACTTTTTGCGCAGTGTTCGGCTGCCTTTAGGTCAGTGTACACATACATACATATACACAAACGCGAGTGTGTTTTTGCGCTCTCTTTGTGCGCTCGTTTAACTGTATGTCCCATACACGCCCACACCAGCTGCTGCTGCGCAGTTTATGCAAACATAGAATCTTGTGACCACCACTCTCTCACAGCCCTCTCCCTCTCCCTCTCCCACTCCCACTCTTGCTCTTCAATCAATCAAACAAGTGTCCATCACACACACGCACACCAACAAAGATTCTTATTAGTATTGTAGAAGAGTCTTAACGGGCGTTCTCTCATTTAAAGTTTATCAAAAGAAGCTTCCCTGCCATCACTGATAAGTGTTCCTATCTTTGGAGGTCATAAGCATGTGGACTTAAATCTTTTTCCCTGCGTGTGTGTGTGCGTATAAATACATATTTACACACATTAATATTGTGTGTGCATATGTAATCTACTCATAATGCAGTGTTGTAAAGCGCTTAAAGTTCATTTACACACATTAATATTGTGTATGCATATGTAATCTACTCATAATGCAGTGTTGTAAAGCGCTTAAAGTTCATGTTTGCCCAGATTTAAGTGGTGAGTGGTGTTTATTGCCCCACTGTACTTTGCGCTTATCGGCTGATAAGAGAATTTAAATAAAAATAACAGAGAGCAGAGGGCAATCAGTCTATATAGCAGTATTGAATGCCGATTAATTAAGTTTGCTTGTTGTGGCAAGTAGTGCTAATTAGGGATGTTATCATTCACTCTAGGCCCTATACTTGAAAAGTACACGCGATGATGAGCCAAATGAGTTCATTTATAGATATGTAACTATCATTACATCATCATCATATCATATCATATATGTAATGATAGTTATTGCCTTTTATTAAAGTCAAACTAAATTGTACATAAATTTAATTTCCATCGTATTTATAATATTGAGACTTGATGCGCATCCGTGCGAGCTGAGCATCGACCCAGGGTAGTAGCTTCTTGGCATTGGCGTATACATTGGGCGTGTTGCTATCACAATATATGCTCCAGGAGGCAATGCCCAGCAATTGATAGCGATTGGGATGCATATAGAACGGGCAGACTAAGGGAGATCCGCTTTCCTTGAGGCAAGGCTCGCTCCTACCCGCAGCGCAGATGAAACTCTCATCCAACTCAAAGTGTCGACCCAAGCGAGTCGATCGCAACTGTTGCTGACATTCCTCATTTCCCATCAGAGGCTGTTCCATCTTCATGCTGGTTGAGTCCTCATCGGACCATCCCGTGAATATGCAGCGACTATAATCGAGATGCTCCCACATGTGCACCAAGCAGATGGTGTTGATCTGCCGGGACAGTGTAAACGGTTCCCTCAATATGATCAGGGCAATGTCATTGAAGGCTGTCTCATTACTGAAGTGCTCATGTATGATTATCCTCTTGACTTGGCGCTTCTCCATCTCTCCAGCAGTGACCACCAGATCAAAAATGTTACTATTGACTACACTATGGGCAGCGGTCATTACCACATTGGGCGTCAGTAGGATGCCACCAGCCAAGGGCTGAGGCCTACATGTTTCCATATCGCAAATTATCTCCTTGACTCTGACCATCCATGGGTATGCTCCTGGGGACTCATCTCGATTTGAACTGCGATAACTGGCGATATCTGCGCTACTATAGCCACAATTTTGAACGAATATTTCTTCGCTTCGCTTTATATTCTGAAAAGTGTAATTCAATATATAATTTTCTCTGATAACGATTGAGCACATTCCCCTTTACCTGATCAACAAGAGAGCAGCACTTCTCGAACCAGTAACATCCATTGGGATAATCTTCGCTGTCGTCTCCTGAACTTCTATAGGAGAAACCAGCTTCTATTATGTTCACATCTTCTCGATTTGATTCGTAACTACTGAAGATGATACCGCTTCCATTTCTGATTATAACACCGTTTTTATTGCACAAATGCCGAGGAACACATTCCATCATAGGTCCACAGCTTCTATATGAATCCTCATCCTCATATGGCTCCTGTCCTCGGATTTCTAATAAAAAAGTTCCGAAAACCAGGCAAAGCAGTAATCCAAATCCATTGAGTACACGTGGCATTTTGAGAGCAGAATCTATGAAACTGAAGCTGACCAACCGAAATTTTGTCACATACTATGCGTAGCATATGGGTGATATGTATTCTTATACCTAGAGCAGATCCCACTAATACACAGATAAGCATACATTAAATACTATATTGAATTTTGGTGATAACAAAATTTGAGTATTTTTTTTGCATCTTTTAAAATTCCCAACTGAATTCACTTTTTGTGAGTCAGCTCACCTAAAAACTTTATATTATTTGGGAAATTACATTTTAATACATTTTAATGCAGTAAGATGTTACTCGAGCTATTCAAAATCTCCCAATTAAATATGGAAAGGTCAACTACTCAAGAAATAATACTTATTTAATGTAAGTTTTAGACCCTGTACTTCAAAAAAGTACAAAAGAAGGGTCTATTAAGTTTGTGCAACTCATAAATGTATGTAACACAGGCAGAAGGAGGCGTGGCAGACCCCACTAAGTATATATATATATTCTTGATCAGGACGACGAGCTGAGTCGATATAGCTATGTTCACCTGCCCGTCTGTCAGTCCGTCTGTCGGTTGCACCCGACTGTAGCTTTTTTAATAAAAGGTCGAGGTCCAAGGTTAACATTGATTAATAATCTTAATACTTATTTAATGTAAGTTTTACAATAAAAGTCGGGGTTCAAGGTTAACAATGATTAAAAATCTGGGCAAACCCCACATAGTTACACATTCTCTATCAGAACGACGATCTGATTCTGTCTGTCCGTCTGTATGAACATTTATTATCAATATTGTAATTAATAGATTAGAAATTGAAGTAAAATTTCATTCTGAAATAACTTTTACAACTTTTGCTCTTCCTCTTTATCCATAGATATTTACTTCAGTTCCTTTGCCTTTTGCATCAATCTCTAATCAATCACAATGCTACATCATCAGTTATACTTTTCACAAAATCTAAAAGAATCGAACAATATTATTGATGTTTCCATTTCTGTTTCCCTGCAGGAGAATCTCGGCGGGAATTCAAAGACCATAATGCTGGCCACCATCTCGCCGGCCAGTCTGCATGCTGACGAAACTCTGGCCACACTGCGTTACGCCTGCAAGGCGCGTTCCATTGTGAATCGCGTGAAGGTGAACGAATCGCCGCATGACAAGATCATTAGGGATCTGCGCGCTGAGGTGGATCGCTTGAAATCCTTGCGCAACGAATACGAACGACAGCGAAGATTCTCGGGTAACAGTAAAATGCCGCCAATGCCGCGGAAGATTATCATTGAGACATCCGTGGACGAAACGGAGGTGGAGGCATTGCGGCAACAGCTGGCGGAACGGGAACGTGAATTGAGTCGTGCACAGAAATCATGGATGGAAAAGCTCAAGGAGGCTGAGGATTCGCGCAAATCGGAACTGCGCCTGCTGAAACGTAAGGGTCTGGCCTTGGAACTGACCTCTGAACAGAAGCAGGCATGCCTGGTCAATCTGACCGCTGATCCCATATTGAGTGGCACACTCTTCTATCTGCTGCCGCCGGGTATGGTGTACATCGGACGTGGTCGTATGCCAGGTGCTCCCGCCAGCTCTATGCCCGATATTGTGCTCGATGGTCCGCTGGTAGCGTTGCAGCATTGCACCATTGAGCACGAGCGTCCGGGCAAGCTGTACGTGACTCCAGGCAGCGAGGACTTTGAGACCTATGTGAATGGTGAGCTGCTAGAGGATCGTCGTCAGCTGTTCCATGGCGATCGTTTGGTCATAGGTGGCTCCCATTATTTTCGCATCTCGAATCCGTTCTGTAGTCAACGTGGCAAGGCGGAACAGTTTCTCGTGGACTTTCAACTAGCGCATCAGGAGATACTGCAGAAGCAGGAGCAGGAATTGCGCACCAAACTGGAGGCGGAGAAGCGTGTCGCCCTCACACGCATCGAACAGGAGCGAGTGCAGCATGCGCGTGACTTTCAGGAGCGGCTGCAGTGCCTCGAACTGGAGCAGTTCAAGTACAAGTGCAACAGCGAAATGCTCGAAACCGAACGCTTGGCCCTGGCACAGCAACAGCAGCAGACACCCAGCGATGTGTCCACGCCGGCACAGAAATCCACATTGTTGGAAGATATACAGAGGATTATGTTGAACCCCAGCGAGGAGAGTCTGCACAAGACCCAACTGATGGTCAAGGAAGCCACACAACGCTGCCGCGAATTGGGACTGCGACACCTGGAATTCCGTCAGACGCAAGCTCCAGATGAATTTGGGCTCCTCCGGACAGTCATACTCATTGTGGACAAGCAGCGATTGCTCAAGGCCGAATGGCCGACAGCACGCCTCGGGGTCTGGCTGGATCTACAGCGAGACAACACAGCGGGTAATACGAATATATTCCAGAGCGTTGAGGTCGATTGGCAGCCACTGGATGCGGAACTAAATGAAACCCTGAGTGATACACACAATTCCAGTCGCATTGCGCTCAATCTCAGCGCCATGAAGGATGTGCTACTCAAGCAGCCATTAAGGCGACTCCTCAACTCCAACGGCAGCAAAAATAACTCGCCTCAACGACAGACATCCACGCCGGCAGAATCCCCCACCACCAAGCACCTAGCTCAATATACCAAACGTCTATTAACCTATGATGTGGAAGAGGAACAGCAGGAGGAGTCAAGCAGTTTCCCCATGTTGGCGCAGCAGGAACTACAGCTCTTGCAGCGTGCCTCACATCGATTGCGACGGCATTGTGAGCGAGCACTACGGGATCAGGAGAATCAATCCGATGCGGGTGAATTGGCTCGTAATCTGCAAGATGCACTTGCTCGACTCGACAACGTGCTGCATGGCATGCATGGCTGCATGAGTCTGGCCCAAACAACAGAGGCAGCGGTCACAGCTGGAGCAGCAGCAACATCCCCTAGCAAAGCCCAAAAGGCTGTGCGCTTTCTTATCGACTGATGGTTAGTGCACCTATATTAACCCATATACCCAATTTCAAATCTAAGCTGATCTATATGGCAATTGCTACTGTTTTATTCGTTTTGAAATATATGTTTGTATATTTTACTATATCCATGAGCATTATCGTGGTATTTGTGACCAAGGGATTTCCCTAGATAAGAGAAAAATCAACTCAGTTTCTTAATGTCGTCTCAGAAGTTAACGCCTTTACAAGGTAGGTAGATAGATATTAACCAAGGTCAAGTTTTAGCCAGCGAATAGTAAAGCCATGACTATAGATAGCCCCTACTATAGACTATAGATAGCTCCTACTATAGACTATAGAAAGCCCTTACTATCGACTATAGATAGCTCCTTTTATAGACTATAGACAGCTCCTACTATAGACTATAGATAGCTCCTACTATAAACTATAGATAGCCCCTACATAAAGGAGTAACTCCAAGTAATGTATTGATTCATCCTACTAATTGAAATACAGTTCTACTTACTAAGTTTTTCAAGTGTTACATGCCCCTATGCTAGGTCAAACAACAGTTTTAACTTTAATAAATTGTCGCTGTATTATTTTTTAATTATATTTAGAAGCATCCACTCTACAAAACATAACGTGACCTCATTAAAACGTAAGGCTTACTTCGGAATATTCTTTAACAAATTTAATTACTTGCAATACGGCAAGCGTGTGGCTTTCATTTTGTACTTAGAAGTGAGTTAGCACCAATTGACGATATAAAATTACAATAATTAACTTTAGTTGAAAAGCTTTGTGCGAGATTACAGACATGTAATTGATGTATCAAAGTACATCCTCTGATTTAACTTCATTCTGCTCTTGATCCAGCTTGGAGTTTAGTTCTATAACCCAATTACAGAATTGTCCATTTTTAAGATTCACAAAATCCGCTAGGAAAACATTGGAGCGTGGCTGCTGTCCACTGTGGAAGGGTCCTGGCCACTGCTCATCGATCCATGGCTTCAGTTTTTTATCCACACGTTTAGCCGTGTTTTTCAGTGTGAAGAAAAAACGAAGTGCTATATATCGGCCGGAGGGAGTAAGCAGACACTGCGAGACATAGCCCTGTTGCGGCTGACGTGAGAGCAGTGAATCGGCTAGGAAGGCTTTTAATTTTTTAACACTCGCCGTGTTGGGCCAAGGCGTAGGCCAGGCCCAGCTATTCCAGAACTGCTCAGGCAGAGAAATCGGACAGCGTCTGATAATGATGACCACTTGACGTTGTAGTTCTGAGCATCGTGTTAGAGAGCATTCCAGCAGGGTTCCATCTGTGCGGCTGTAAAACCTTTGGCCAAAGAACTGCAGCAGCTCCACATGCAGTTGTTGGTGCTGGGGTATATTCATCGCATAGAAATGCTGCAAGTCCAGAACTACCACTTCCTCCGGGTGGGTGTCGAGAAATTGCCGTAATTCTTGCAGCGGCTCAAACACCTCCATTGCGAATAATCCATGGCAATAGTAAAATTTGCCATCCCTCTGTGCAATGCGCAGGTCAAAATATCTCACGCCCAGCTGAAGTTGCTCCAAAATGTTTGATGATTGATTCTTACACCAGCGACGTACGAAGAAGGGGAAGAAACGATGCCAACGTTGTATGGCTGGTTCTGCATCCGGCGCTAGCTTCGAGTTGCTGTCAATTGCAAAGGTCATTGCATTGTGAGAACCTGAATACAATTGAATTTGCTTTAATATTAATTGGTTAAGAACTGTTGTTGGATGATCTCATCCGTAGTTTACCAGGAATGGCTAAATTTATAATTGATAAACCGCGCAGTTCAGGTGGTAACTCGCGCATCCAGTGCTCCTTGGACATTCTGGCTGCTGGGACGTAATTGTAAAAGGCACAGAGTTTCTACTTCAAATGAAACGCCCCTTAACTGCGTTTCGGACTTGATGCAAGTACTGATTCTATACACAAACGCTAAAGTACTTGTTTGCGGGTATCGATAGAGATGAGCGCATTCTCGATAACTTATTATCGGTTTAACAAGGCGGTGGTATTCAAACGCTAAATATTAATACACTAATAATTTATGAGAAAATAAGAAAGTGTCTCTAACGAGAGAAATCTGTTAGCTAATACATTTATTAAATTTCATTCAATGGTGTAGATACAAAATGCTTTAATGAGCATAAACACATCTTTACGATTATTATATTATTCCGCTTGCCCTTAATTAAAACCATACTTTTATGAAATACACTTATTTTCTTTGTTATCCCCATCTTGCCCGTCCAGCAAAAGATACTGGAGAGTGCGCTTGGCCAGCAGCTGCTCGGATACATTGTGGACTCGTATATTGCGCAGACACTTATTAAAATTGCAATTACCCAGCCAGTTGCTCTCATTATAACTGAAAGGTAGAGTTCAATTTGATATTATTATGATAGTAAATATAATTTCAAATTATACTAACCGTTGTAATTCGCTAAAACGCTTAAGGGGCAAAGATTTCTCAGTAACATTTGACAGAGTTACTCCGTCGGCCAATATGCCTAGTTGGCAAGTATCGAAAGTGCAGTTGTCCCGCATCTCAAGTTTTGTCGTCATGTCCAGCAATTCCAAACCCGTAGTACACTTTTTAATGGTGTTGCCGGTCAACTCGAGACTGGTTTCAGGGCGCAAAGACACTCCAACGGCAAAGTTCTCCAGAAGGCAATCTCGCATCACAAGTTTGGCCTTCGGCAAGCACACAATGGCCTCCTGAGTGCTGGAGCTGCCATCGCCAATTAGGCGACAACAGCGCAAGGTTAATGTCCCGTTGCGAAGCATAATCCCACGCCGTACATGACGGCAGTCGAGCACTATATTGGACAACGTATAATCCCCGTCAATGATCAGTAAGGTGCTATCCTCGTCACTCGAGGCAATCACTGGTAGTTTGGACAACTCTGGGTTGGCCGCAATAATGGCCTTTTCTTCCACAAGTCCCTTAATGCTGCCATTATCGTTGAGGTGTTCCAAGAACTTTATAATATGTTCTCCGGGTGATAATAGAATGTCATCATTGATTTGAGAAGTGCTCAGCACGTCGTGCAGTGTATTGCCTAACTGAAGTTGTGTGTGGGGCTTTACAATGTCTTTCGCCAGCGTGAGGAGTTTAATTTGTGCATCAGTTTCATCCGGCACAGTCACCAAGTGGCAAATTGGCTTGCGTTCCACAGACTCCATCATGTGGCAAAGATTTCCAGGACGCTGGAGTAAATTACGCTTAAGTCCATTGCTTTGAAGTTCACCATATGCAAGGCGCATCTCAGGATTCTCCAGAATTTCAAACTCGCTACGTATAATGGCAAGGCGAAGATGTAAACACATAAGATCAGTAACAGGTGCCAAGGACTTGTTAAGGTTATTCAATGAGGGACTGCTGGCAGTCTTGGATTGTTTGCGTGGAGGATCCGAAGCATTGTCGTTCAACTCTACGGCCTCATCATAGCTTTCGTCCTCGGCATCACTTAGATCCAGCTCCAGGTACTCCAGCCGCTGTTGTATGTACTGGGCTTCCATCAAGAGTGTGCGCATGTGTAAGGCCAGCGAGCGTGGTAAACGGTTTTTGCTCAAATCGCAGGCCAACTGGATACGCGCCTGCAAATGCATTTGCACCCAATCCCTATCGTCATCATGGTCCTTATCCCAGGGCATCCACACATGCGTATAGAAAAAGCGCAAACGATCAATGCATTCGGCTGTGGTATCCACATTCAAGGCCGAGTTCTCCTGTTCCAACGTTGGCCACAGCTCAATAAGTGAAACTTCATTGCTTTCCGGTAAGTGCACATCCTGATCCTGCACAGCTGTTACCACAAACACTGCCTTCAACTCGTCAAAGATAACCTGATCCACATAGCCGAAAACAATTGTGGGATATCGCAACTTCAGATCTTCGCAGATGACGCGCGGTATTTTCCACATAGCCTGCCAGCCTGTGCAATTAATGGAATGATTGCATGTGTGTGTGCGTGTATTTTTTATGCGCATGTGTGCGCGCATCACTCACCTGTTGGCTCAATTTGCAGCTCCACAAAGGATTTCCACTCCGAGCGCACTTGCGAAGCTGGCATACTTGCGCCATCCCAAGATAGAACCGCTTCTGCTTCCTTGAGACGTTCTAGAAATGACTTTTCAAACGTGTAAACATCCATTGTTGAGTGTTTCTTCAAATTGGGCGTTTAAATTTGAAATGTGCGTATGTTGACGCTTTGCTATTGCTGGCAAAACAGCGATAACAATAATATTGCCTCAATATCGATAGTTGGAAACGTCGTGCGATATATCGATGTTAGCAGTCAGCTGTCGATAACTATGACTCTAAACTATCGCTAACTCACAGACAGACGAGCGAAAGATTTGTTTATTTATTCATAAAGTTAAAAATATATAAAGAAAACGCGCAATGGCCGCAAATACAACCAGCGAAGAGCATTTTGAGGCTGGCGAGGTATGTATATATTCGAGAAAAGCATTCCCGAGGGCAGCAACTTTAATATTTTCAATTTACAGTTTGACGAAGAAGTAGATGACGAGCAAATGGTTTCTACGAATTCTGGACGCAAGCGTTTGTTTAGCAAGGAGTTGCGCTGCATGATGTTTGGGTTTGGTGATGATAAAAACCCTTATACTGAAACAGTTGATTTATTGGAGGACTTGGTAATTGAATATATCGCCGAGACTACACATCGTGCTATGGAAATTGGACGCACTGGACGCGTCCAGGTTGAGGATATAATATTTCTTGTGCGCAAGGATCAGCGTAAATATGCTAGAGTTAAGGATTTGCTAACGATGAACGAAGAGCTGAAGAAGGCACGAAAGGCTTTTGACGAGATTAAGTATGTGGGTAAGTATCAATTGCCTTATCATTTTCCATTGAAAATAACACTTTTCTTTTGTAGGCACCGAGGGAAAGCTTAAATGACATAAGAAGAAAAAGCGCAGCAGACCGTCGAATTAAGAATACAGTGTATAATACTTTATTTGTAGAAGTGTAAATGTATCAATCAAAATAGTCTTCAATGTCTATGTCTGGATTCAATATATCATCGCCATAAGGCTCTAGATCTGTACCATTGAGTATCAAATTCTCGCAAGTTTCCGCCAGATCTGTGTCACCAATGAGTATTGCGCCACGCAGCCGTCCATTCTGAAGCACAAACTTGATGTACTCTTTGTTTCGTGTGCAGCGAACGAGTAGTTCATAATCCCGACCTAATCCCTGTCCATTGAATCGTCCCAAGAGGACCACAGGAAACCCGAACAGCTGCGTGACGTGACCAAACAGCTCGAAACAAAAATCCTGATAAATTGTTTCGCCATCATGCTTGGCTGCCATACTACGTCCAGCCATGGCACCCATTTGACGCGCCTGTGTCCATAAACGCATCTGAAACCAGTGCTCGCCCGGCATCCAAGCTGATGTACACACATCACCCGCTGCGTAAACATCGACTAGATTTGTGGCCATCATTTCATCCACATTGATGCCACCATCCTCGGCCAAATGCAGAGGAATATCTGTTGTGTATTCATGTCGAGGCTGCACGCCCGTTGCAGATACAATAAAATCACAGTTGAGCTGCTCCAGACTGTTGTCATCATGTTTTAAAGTAACCTCCAAGCAACTACCATCTGCTCGCACTTCCAGGCGTTCTATGTGGGACTTAAAGTAGATCTTGGGGATATTTTTTCCTGAACTGTTTGCTGCGCTACCACTCAGATCGTAATTGCGGTGCCAGTCTGGTCCCAAGGCCGCGCCTTGTTTATTTTGCAACTGGTCCTCTTTTGGCAACATTTCACCGTATCGCATTCGTTTGATGGCGGTTGGTGCTGCTGGCGCTTCATCCTTTTCTGTAGTAGCCAGTTGAAAGAATTCCGCTGCACCAGGATCGACGAATGTGGCGGATATGTGTCCATCTTTGATGACCCAATGAACATTGACATTCTGCAGTTCGTAAGCCAGTTCGCTGGCAATGCCACCATTGCCAAGGATTAGCACATCCTTGGCACTGGCCAACCGACGCTGCAGCTCAATCACCGAGTCCGTGTCGCGAATACCTATTATGCGACTCTCCTTCTGCTGTTGCTCATGGGTGGTAAACAGTTTGGGTGCTCCGCCGGTGCAGAGGCATATATACCGGTATTTTATTTGTAATCCTGCCTTGGTACGCGCCCAGTGCTCCTCACTGTTTACATGTTCCAGCTGGTCAACTATGGTGTCAATGCCTGTACCAAGTTCCGTCACATTTTTTTCCCTCACGTCGAATTTATGCAGATATCGCGCCACTGGCACAAGATTTGTGACGCTTTTCACAATGCTTGACTCGGTGAGCAGTAAAATGGATGAATTCGAGCAGCAAATGGCTAGGGCTTCAGCACAGGATACACCAGCAATGCCGCCGCCGACAACAAGAAATGTACAATCGCGCGACATGTTGTGAAATGAACGGATGACAAATCCGCTGCAAAACAAAAACATCTGGCGGAACAGCTGATTTCAACATAACCTCAAACTCAACACTAACAATACAAAATTTTATTAACATGGCGAAGCTCTACTGTTTTTGTTCTTTTTTGCCATAGTATTCATTGTAGTCGAATTCCCGGAAGGGCACATCGTAAGTGAGAAGACCACAGTCTCGAGCTTGCTCCACGGCAACCACCAAACGCAGATGACTCTTCTGGCAAAGACCCGTTTTAGAGTAGCTCAGCACCTGGCCACTATACGGCGAGATGAATTGCTTCAGCAGCTCTGTGTTGCGGTAGTCCAGCACTAGGTATTCGTCTCGACATATTGGACACGGGTTGCCGGTGGAGATCTTTCCCTGGCGTATGCAAGTCTTGCGCGTTTTACGCGGTGCAAACATGCCCTTATGATTGCGTCTGAAATACATTCAATTAGCACACAAAATAAATATGGACTACTTTATGTATTACCGATATTGAGTCCACACCGAGTCATCTCCATAAGTCGTTTTATAGGCGGCGCTTTTCAAATATCGCATAGACGTCTCTACGGGTATACTTTTAGTGCGATCTTTTGGATCTGGAGCGGAATTCTCCGCTTCCTTCTCTTCGGTGTCGGCAGCCGGTTGACTTCCGCCCTCGGTTTCCGCTTTACATCTTAGCGTGCTGGCAGTGTGGAGAGTCATGCGACTGCTACGCGTAATTTGTGCGAGACCGCCGTAAATACCGCGTGCCAATGGTAACATTTTAATTAACTAAATTAAGTTTGTTTCCCGAACTTCAATTGCTGGCGGCGACGTAACAACCAGCTGTTTGTATTATGAAGAAAATGGCAATACTTCAGTGTGCCTGACATAAAGGTGTTTGCTCTGGCACTACTGTCGGACAAAAGTGCCCACAAAAAAGCACCAATTTTGACGCCATGTGTGGCAACCCTGCCACACAGAGTTTTCTATATTTAACAATATTTTTATTACGGGAATTTATTGTCAAAATGTGACGTATACGGTTATAATTTTTAGTAAACAAGTACAATAGGGACAGAAAGTAAATTAAGGCTCCATAATCAAGGGTAAGTTTTACGTGTGCGTTAAACGAAATGTAACGGTAAAAGCTAACCACCCACACTGCCAAACATGCATTCGCACACACACACCCACACGCACACACGAATGCACGGGCATGAATGAAAAGCTGCCTTTCGTTAGAATATGTTTAGTTGCTGTCGGAATTTACTGGTGCAAAGTAGCCTCTGCAGCTGCAGGCGGATCCGCTGTCGGTGTCGTCAAGTTTCCGGGTCGCGTTGTGTGTGCGTTCATCACGCCTGTGACAACATAAAATCACGTGTAGTAAAACAGCATTTATTTACTATTAAGTTCGTACGAGTAGTGTGAAGCCAGGAGCGGTGGAGTCGCTGACGTATGTAGAGCTCAATATAGCTGTAATTTATGGCGTGCGTCCTTCTGCCTGTGTGTGTGTGTGTTTGTGTTTGTGTGTGCGTGTTTGTTGCTGCCTCTGCCTCTGCATGCATAAAATGTAGTTGGAACTCTTATTTTAATCAATATTACTAGACGTTTCATTTAAATTTAATTGCTTCGAGCCAAAAGTAAAACCTACACATGACTGTGCTCTGCTGCTCTTTGTAGGTGCCGCTGTCACGAGCGAAAACAACACCAACAACAACATCGTAGCACTTAATTGCCGCCACCTTCCTGATCTACCAATAATAACAAAGCGACACACACACACACGCAAGAAGTGAGTCAAATGTTTGAATGTATTTGTGAGTGCTCTCAGTTAGTGGTTATTGCTTCTCTTTATTAATAGCAAAACTATGCAAAAGCCAACCCAATTTCTTATCAATTGCAAATACGGCAAAAAGTAAAAAAAAAGCCATAAACTAAAAATACGCTCAAACCGCTGACTTTGAAATTGTTTAGCGTAATGGGCCAGAGTGTGAGATTTCGCCCGTAGCCAAACTTTCGACTGACTTTTCGCGCATTTCGTGTAATAAATTGTGCTTCCTTCGTTGCCACAACAGAGCCACGAAGCACCAACCACAACAACAGCAACAACAGGCGCAAAGCGCCGTTACATTGTGCTAAATTAGTACCTGTTGGCTATGCGGCCCTCTTTTTTATGCCTGACACAAAAGCAAACGAAACAGGCCACAGAAAAAGGTGTTGTGAACTGTAGAACGACTAAACAGATACCCTGGGATTGATATTGGCAAAAAGTAATCCACAAAATAGTTATTTGCGAAATTTCTCTGATTTCCTTATGCTATTCATTTACCATTTTTGACATACGGTACTCACAGTGGCCACAATTGGTATAACTGGCATAATTGGTATTTTTTCGCCCTTTATTGCAAAGGTGTTATTTCATTGATCATTTTTGACTCGCGGTACTCACATTGGCCACAATTGGTATAAATGGCATAATTGCCATAATTGGTATTTTTTAACCCATTTTTGCAAAAGTGTTATTGAAATTGGTTCTTTTACACATTTGCAACATGGAATTTTGAAATTAAAAATATTTAAAAAAAAAATTCTAAAAAATTAATACATATGTACTTGTATGTATATAGTTAGTGAACTTGCAACTTTTATTTAATTTTATTCCACCAACATTCAAGTGGCAACCGTGCATAAATACACCATGCTCACTAGTAACTGCCAACAGGATATACTAGAACGCATAGGAGCTGTCGCCATTGACGCCATGTCGCGTCGTCGCTAACATTTTGTTGTTTTTCCATATTCATTTCCATTTTTGGCTCACCTTTCAGAGCTTCAGCTGCTAGGGCTCACACTCACTCGCCTCCTTGGCGTTTATTTTAGAAATTTGAATCAGCATTTTCCTTTATATTTCTTTCCTATTTTCGCCTGTCAAACGGAAATGTTTGCCTTTCTCGTTGTGTGGGGCGTTACAAGCCATCAGATTATGGGTTTTGTTTTCATGAACTTCGAGTTCAACTCGACGCTTTGATAACCATTAGTAATGGGGGAATGCCTGACAGACCCCATACTATATACATACATATATCTTGGCCTGGTCAACATGGACGATTTATCAATAGTGCGAGTCCCATGTTTTAATTAATGTGTTTTCATTTAGGCCCCTAGGCGTCGACCCCTCCGAATTTCAAACGTGACAGTTCCATAAGTGTAATTCGCTTGATATTTCCTGTTCTGAGTGCTGCAATCATTAGCGCTATTTGCTGATTACTTATTCATAAGCAGTCGAATGGAAATTGTTTTGTCAATACATTATGCTGCTGTTACTATAGTGGAATGACACTGAGAATGCCCAAATACATATGGAGTGTATATACTCGGAAATTAGAGCGAATTAGGTAAAGAATTTAATAATAAACGAGGATTATGTTGTAGATATATCTTTAATATATAGAACATCTAGATTGAGTGTGTCGTTTGCAGTAAAGTTTTTAGACCCTGTACTTTAAAAAAGTAAAAAAGTGTCTATTAAGTTTGTGCAATTGACATTTGTGTGTAATAGGCAGAAGGAAGCGTGGTAGACCCCATAAAGTATTTATATTCTTGATCAGGACGACGAGCTGAGTCGATCTAGCCATGTCCGTCTGTTTTTTTGTCTGTCTTGTCTGTATGAACACCTAGATCTCGGAAACTATAAGAGCTAGAGACTCTCTCTCTCCACAGTGTACGCGGCCACTAGGGCGTATGCGTAATTTTTGATTGTAGTATGAATGTCTGTATAAGTATTGGTTACTGTTTGTATTTCAGCGAATAATTGTATGTATATGTGTTTGTGTGTATGTGTGTATGTATAAGTGCATGTATATGTGTATGTGAGTATGTTCATATATATACATATGTTGCTGCTGTTATCGACTCCCAAGGCAAATCGAAGTACAGGATCTCCTACTGTCGGTTGAATCCGACTGTAGCTTTCCGAGTTTTTAATGATAAGAAGGTACAAAACTAAACTAAAGGTACAAAACTTTAAACCAAAATGTTGCTACTGATTAAATGCCGTTATCAGGCACATTATCGATAAGACCGATTACAACTATTTACACCCTTTTTTTGCTATTCATTGTACATTTTTGCGCACTTAAATCATAATGGATGACACGTTTTACGCTTTGCTTTTTTATTTACTTTGACTACTGTATAATACTATATACTGTTTGCCAAAGCTCTTGCATATTAAGTGAGTGCCACTTAGAGCTTCAAGTTTTATTTATAAAGTTCTCAATAATAAATAATAATTAGTTAATTGTGTTGAGTCGTGTTCGATTGAGGCCACATAAATCTAATGCATTACTTATAAGCATATTAATTATTATAGATGTGTGTGGGAGTGTATTGATTAGCCTACACACACCCACACACATAGCTACACATGAGCTCTGGATCGTTTGGTTTTTATGCTTCACATGCACCAATCGCAAAGCTTTCTTACACCAATACATGCGCAGCGCCTACACAGCTGTTCACACACGCACACACACACACACACACCACACACCTGTGGCGGTGTTAACATCAAATATATTTGGGTCTCTTCATACCATATAGTTGTCTCTTTTCTACTCAGTGGTAAACTTAAGCTAGGCTTGAAGTCGAACTGGAACTGACATACACTGAAATTAATTACTGGCAATTTATTTATTTTACATAAATATAAAAACAAAAAATTCGTAGAATATAGGCTTAGACGATCTCTCTTAGAATGAAGAGAGATTAAATACTTTGTCGGAGCTTTCTGTATCTGTATCTGTTGTCAAGCACTCACCACATAGGTACTTTTTAGACCCGTCCGTGTGGACACCTAGATCTCGGAAACTGTAAAAGCTAGGGACATCAAACTTATCATAGCAGTTAGATGCCCCTATAGTGTAGGCAGATCAAGTTTGTGTTAAATTTTTGATACCTCCCCCCCTTCCCCATAAACCGCGAAAACCCACCACAGCCAGAATTTAAAAGATACAAACTTGTGATTGCATACAATGAGCATATAGCAACCTTAATCCGTGCTGTGAATTGTGGCCTAATCGGATAATAAACACCGGAGATATTCAAGATTCAATTCCCTGTACTAGGTAAGGGGGGAGCAGCACGAGCGTATGTGTGGTTGCGTGTGATTTCGCGCTATGTGTGCATGTGTAAGTGTCTGTTAGCGTGTGTGTGTGGAAAGTACAGTGTCTCCTACTGTCGTTTGCATCCGACTGTAGCTTTCCGAGTTTTTTCTACTCCATATTACAGCCAGTCGCATAATATGTGTTGTGTGGTCTGCTGAAGGTCACACGCATTTGCTGACCAAATGACTTGTAACATTGTCCACCAGTAGCGGAAGATCCGCCTTGAAAAGACCCATTGTCTAGTTCCTAAATACTCGCTGCATAGTTTTGTGCAACTCTTTAAGTTAACCTACCTCAAAAGACATAAATTTAAATACCAATTTGCCTAATTAAGGCACCTTTAAACCGCGCCCCCAAAAGCATCAACTAACAACTCACTTAGTCGAGTCGTAGTTTCCCCATGGGCAAAAGCTCCCAAAATATTGCGTGACACAGTCCGAACAGTGCGAAAAGGGCAGAGGGGGGCAGACAGGGATCTAGCAATGCAGGCCACGTAATGACATCAACATGTGCAGAGAGAGAGGGAGGTCAACGGTTCAGAGCCGGGCTCAGGTGAGCAATCACCTGGTCACTGCGTTAAGCAGTTCAATGGTTAAAAATTCAACAACTGCAGTGTTCGAATGTTATAGATATTTAAATATTTCAAACACCCACTTAGTGGAAGTGTGTGCCGTTTCCCATTCAGCCGTTGAATAATGCAAACGGACAACAGCTGACATTTTCCCAGGTCCTCGAATCGGATTGATTGACATTGAAACCCAACATGTTGTCAGTCAGGGACAATCCACAAGGCACTCGAGTTGTACAAATCTAGAGAGTAATTTATTGCGTTCGGTCGCTGTTTTCTTTCTATTTCCATATCAATTCCAAGCAGACGATGACAGCTAAAAGCGACAAGGAAATACTGGCAAACTCCATGTATGAGGACGATCCCAATGGCAACGTAGCACCCACAATTACCGAAGAGGAGGAGGGGCAACGACAATTGCCAGAGGACGAAGCGTCAGTGGGTGGTGGAGGAGATTCAAGGAAAATAGCAGCAGCAAATAATCCGACAGCAACATCGCCACGTTGGGGACCACAGAACAAAGGGGCACAGGAGTTGGCCTCGCTATATAGTCCAGGTAAGTGAGAGTAGCTCAGAGATCATACGTCCGATAGTAAGTGCTACTCCTCATGATGATGTAACTCATGCTTATCCTTATCCTTAGGTAAACGCGCACAGGAAATCATATGCGTCTACACCTGCTTGGGCTTAATGGTCATCAATTTGGCCTTAATCATCAGACATATGCGTTGGGATCGCATCAGCGTGGCCTTCATCTCCGCACTGTGTGGCATTATAACAGCTGACTTTGCCTCTGGCCTGGTGCACTGGGCAGCCGATACTTGGGGCTCTGTGGAATTACCCATAATAGGCAAGGTAAGAAAACTATAATTATAATAAATAAACTTATATACTCCTATATTCGTTTCTCTAGAACTTTTTGCGTCCGTTTCGTGAACACCATTTGGATCCTACGTCCATAACACGCCACGATTTCGTTGAGACAAATGGCGATAACTTTATGGTGGGCATACCAATTCTCGGGTATTTAGCCCATTATTTTTATATTAAATCGCCATGTGAGATACAGCAGAATTTCGGCTGGATATCCTATGTGTTTCTATGCTCCATATTTGTGGCCATGACAAATCAGGTGAGTTTGGCGACTGTGCTTAAAGGAATAGCTATTACACTTGTCTCTATGCAGATACACAAATGGTCGCACACGTACTGGGGTCTGCCCAGGTGGGTGCTGTTGCTGCAGAACTGTCATATCATTTTACCACGTAAACATCATCGTATCCATCATGTGGCACCGCATGAGACGTACTTTTGCATTACCACCGGCTGGCTGAATTGGCCACTCGAGCAACTCAGGTGAGTGGTTGGAAATAATTGAAAGTAATTCAAAATTAATTACTACCTTTCGTTTTTAGGTTCTGGTCAGGCTTTGAGTTCATCATTGAGCGACTGACGGGGCTGAAGCCCCGCGATGATGACCTCAAGTGGGCCAAGAAACTCACATAGTTTATGCTGTTCAGCGGCTGTAAATAGAATTTATGGACCAAGCAACGTGTAGCAAAGTGTTAACAGAGCTTGCCAATTAAATTATTCAAACCAATTAATTCAACCAAAGAACAACAGCTTGTTGCTGTCACTAGACGAGTATCAGCTACATACTTTATTATATGCGCATATTTGAATTGCACAAGACGAGACAAGAAACAAGAAAGCAGATTCGATTTAGTTGTTAGTTGAAAAGTTTGTTATTGTCATCTGTTTTATATAAATTTAAGTAAAATTATTCTTTATGTATTTGTTGTAGGCAAGGTTTAATATTGATCTCGATATTATAATATTAAAGAACTTAACAATGTGTACTAAGAGTGAGCTGTTTATACAAATACTATATAATATCAATTTACATAATGCATATTAGCACCTGCACAAGCTTGTTCAAGTTGAGGGACTTGTTTTATATATTACTTTTACAACGATGCTAGAACAAATACATATTTTGAATAAGCTTCACTTCAGCTGCTGAATCCTACTACTAAAGACAACAATACATTTCACACAGCTTTTCAAAGGCTGCCATTATAAATTTATTAATATACAATTACTATTTATAATCATTAATACTTAGGCGCTAAATGCAATCAGTAAAAGATGTGACTTACAAATATTGCCTTATAAATAAATCATTTATATATATACATGTAAATTGTAATAACAAAAAGACAGAAGCAAGAGGAGAGCAAAGCAAAGCATCGATTTTATTACGCACATTTGATTTAGAATTTACATACTATTAGAGTTAATAAGACAAAAGTTATATTATACTAGCTTTGTACTAAGCCTAAACAGCTACAACTACATTTGTACTACTTTTTGTAAATGAGAAGCCTGTATTTTATACTATATAGTACGTACATTATATATTATTTGTCGCCACATCGACTTGGAGAGCTGAAACATATTTTGCATAAACAAATTAATTCTAAGAGAGCAATATTTATTGTGATTAAAACCAGATTGAAGCTGACAACTGTGTTTTCTTTGCATACTTTCAGGGGCTATTTGTGTATTCAATTTTCAAAGAAAATATTTCAAATTTAAATTGAACCGCGCAGAGTATAAAAACTGTGTAGCATACTTTTGGTTGCGCTGAGAAATGCTTTACTAATTTATTCTGTAGCATACTTTTAGTTGCGCTCAGTAATTTCTGAGTCACGCAAATTTTACCCTAAAAACACAAAAACCGCCGTATCCCGGCCATTTAAGGAGCTAGGACGATGTCCTTTGGACAGTTTGTAGTCCTTAGCAAGGCGCGTTCGTTGACACTAGGATCGCCAGGATCAAACAGGATATGGCTGAGTTATAAGGACTTTTCTATAAACAAAAAAGTCCTTTTAACTCGGCTGTCTGAAGGACCTTCGTCCTTTTGATCACAGCTTAGGATTTTAGGATACAAGCTGCACCTCTATGCAAAAGGACATCGTCCTAGCTCCTTAAATGGCCAGGATACGGCTGTTTTTGTGTTTTTAGGGTCAAATTTGCGACCCTACCCCTGCAATTTTTTGGTATGAAAATTGCATGGAAAAATGCAAAGTCATGGAATGTTCTAGAATGTTCTGGATTGTTCTGGAACTACAACAACAGCTACAACAACAACTACAACAAAAACAAAAACAACATTGATTGGTGCTCATGACTCAGCTGTTTTTGACTTCAATTTTTATTGAAAATATTTACAATATTAAATATATAAATATTTATTTATTTAGCATTTTATGAGCCTGAAAACAGAAAAACCGCCGTATCCTGGCCGTTTAAGGAGCTAGGACGATGTCCTTTGCAGGAAGATGTGCCTTGTGTCCTTGAATCATAAACTGAAATCAAAAGGACGAAGATCCTTTAGACACTCGAGTTAACAGGACTATTTTGTATAGATAAAAGTCCTTATAACTAAGCCACATCCCGTTTGATCCTGACGATCCTGGTGTCAACGAACGCGTTTTGCTAAGGACTATGAACTGTTCCAAGGACATTCCAATAGTCCTTCAAATAACAGAGTTATTAAGGATTTTTGAAATGTTACCTTATTTTTCAACATTACAGTAAGGGATTGTTTAAAAAATGCTATATAACAATAATTAAGCGCTTGCAATAGACTATTCAATAAAAATATATTAATGTATTAATTTCAATATTTAAAAGTTGTTAGACGCCTCCCTCAGGCTTTTTTATAGTATCATTGGATTTGACAATGCGCTTTCTTTGCTCGCGTGCCTTCACCCACTTTTCAATGTCCTGCTGTCTGTAGGATTCCTTCAGCAGTTCCTTCTCGAGAGCCTTGGCTTGTTGCCGTCGGAGTGCCGACTCGTTGTGCTGGAACATGGGGCGACACTTACGCCGCATCCAACTTCTTATGTTGCGTTTACGACTCACTGGTTTAAGCACATCCTTTGATGGAGCTGACAGGTCCGCCGGCTGACTTACAGATGCTGTTTCAGTTGTCTTCTCTTCATCCACGACTGGCGGTGGGCTGCTCTGATGGCGTTCCCAACAACAGAAACGATAAACGATCATAACGATGACTATGACCCCGATATAGATGGCAATTAGTATCAACTTTTGCCACCAACCATACGGCGAATATAGTGACAATGGCGGCGTTGGTGATGAGCTGCTTTCGCTATAAATTGCCGCCACCTGCTGGTCCAGCAAATGTTTCAACTTTTGGCAATCGTACACGGTCATATCTTCCACATCTTTGTATATAGCGGGCGTGTTATCATGCCACCAAAGGGTCCAAACATTACGGTTTTCGTCTATAAACCGATTCCGGCAATGTGCACACACCTCGTGCATCCATGCCTGGCATGACCGGCTGTTGATGTCCGTCTCGCAGCTGGGATTCATTTCGCTCCAACGTACACCACTCGACGACGATCAGTATATTGAAATTGACATGTTTGACTAAGGAATACAAATACGAAATCAAATATTAAACAGAATTCGTAACGGAAGAAGGAATATTGATAATATATCGCAAGATCATTTATATCGATAATAGCATACTTATTTAAGGACAATTACTTAATATTTTCACTTACTAAAATATGCCGACTATTACAACATATCTAAAAGGAATACATATTTTTTGGAATTTAAAATTTAATATTCATTTAAGCCAAAGGGCTTAAAATAAATATTGACAACAGTTTCAATGTGTTTACATTGTGAAAACAACTATTATACAATTGTGACTACAGTTTTATGGGACGGGAACTAATTCCTTTAATAAAGAACTACTGCTGGGAAATTGAAATTCCGATCCAAATCCACTCTAGTTCGGTTCAGTTATAGTATAAAAATTTAAAAAAAGGGTAGATATACAATATTAAAAGATGAATGGGAATTAGAGATAAAAGAAATCGAAAGACGGTTAGGTTGATCTGAACTTTCATAAATATTCAGGCCTGTTCCCATTTTCGAATTCGTTCAATCGATTTACTTTTTGAAAGAAATGGAGTTCCGAATTTCAACTCATCGTTTTCGATTAGCTTTATATTTGGTCCATTGCGAAATAGATTAGCTTCTTGTGTAAGTGCAATAAACATTTTCATTTCTTGAAAATGATACATCGAATTTAGGAACGCCATCAAAACGTAAATCGATTGAACGAATTCGAAAATGGGAACAGACCTGATTATAAATTGATACGGCAACGATTCAAATCTTTATAACCAATTTGTTTAGTCGGATTTCCTATTCTATTCTTTCTTATTGAGTATTATTAATTGCAGTGTATGCTTAATAGAGACGTATCGATTACTAATTTATGCAACCCTGTAGCCGTAGCAACGATCCCAAGAACAACAATAATATGATTGCCTTGGCGACGAAGGACCATAACAAAAGCTACTTCGAAATTCAGAGAAGTAGAAGTTCCTTGCATATAGTCATATAAAAAAGAATAATATTATTTAAAACATAATAATAAATAAAATTAAAATATTTAAATATAAAGTAAAGCATGAGCGCCAAGGTAGCAGAGGATAACAGATCTGTGGGCAATGTGGAAACCCCGGTGGCATCGGCACCACCGCCACCACCCACAGCCGCCGGTAGACCGCCCACTTCGCAGTTATTTTCGGTAATTTCGAATGAGAAAAATACAAATAAAATAATATAATAATATACATAAGTATAATTTCAGCGTGGCAATTTGGTTAGCAGTCGAACTGGCGGCGATAAGGCAACACTGGCACGACCCTCGACGGCGGTGCGGGCGGTGGGTTATGCAGCCAGCAGCAGTGGTTCGGCGAGTCAGCGTTTCGATCAATTCTTTCTGGAGAAGGTCAAACAGCAGACGCTATCGTCGGCCAATGCTGCTGTCGATGCTGCCAAGGAGGTGAAGTGAGTGCAATGTGGAGTCTACATTATAGCAATGTCCGCCATATAGTCCTTTATAGTCCCCAGATCAAGTACAAGAATATGGAGACAAAAATTGTGAAACTCTTGGAATCATCTGTGGTGCTGGCAGCGAGTCGTGTGCCTGGATCTAGCAATGCCGAGGTGAAATCCTCGCTAGCCGAAGCGCTTAATAAGGCAAAGGATGCCTCCTCCTTGGATCGCATACTGCATCATGAGCAGGACAAACAGGGCGAGAATGTGTTCCACAATTTCGATTTGACCTATGCGGTAAGCGGAAGGAAGTGAATGGAAGTTTTACTCACCTGATCCTCCTCTTAGGTCTTCTTTAATCTCGCGGAGCAATACGAGCACAATGATATGCACATCGAGGCCCTGAACACGTACAACATCATGACCAAGAACAAAATGTTTCCACACGTCAATCAGCTCAAGCTGAACATGGGTAATATCTACTTGAAGATGGGCATGCACAAGAAGGCCATCAAGATGTATCGCATGGCATTGGATTCCGTTCCGAACACCTTGAAACAGTTGCGTCTGAAAATAACGGAAAATATTGGCGTCTTATTTGTGCGGATGGGACAGTATGCGGATGCGGCATCGAGTTTTGAGTTCATCATGTCGGAACGCGCCGATATACGTAGTGGTATCCATCTGCTGCTCTGCTACTATGCCATGGGAGATGTGGAGAAAATCAAGAGCACATTTCGCAGCTTGTGCGAGGTGCAGCCGGTGGAAACAGAACGTGATTTGGAGAATGAGAATAATATCATCAGGCTGCAGCAACAGGCCGAGCAGGCAGGACATCCCAACCAGCCAGAGCCTGTGCACGCTGCCGAGGTGGCCATCATTGACGCCGATGGTAACAGCTCCTTCGTGCAGGTCAATGAGCCCAGTAAGCGTTCATCGGCTAATGCCAAGAATCGCTATGTCCTGCAGGCTCTCAAGACGGATGAGCTAGCGGTGTACACCAAGCAGCGACGCAATGCAGAGAAGCGATCCATCACAATGATTGTGGATCTGATATCGCCCTTAATCGAGGAGAACTACAATGATGGTGATTAGACTGAGATGTACTCCCAATTGAATGGTTGCATTCATTTTACTCCTCCTCACAGGCTACAACTGGTGCATTGAGGTCATCAGAACATCGAATCTGTCCTGGCTGGCCAACGAGCTGGAGCTGAACAAGGCGCTGGTCTATCTGCGTCAGAACGATGTCAATCAGGCTATCGAAACGCTGCAGATGTATGACAGGAAGAGCGAGAGCTCCATGACAGCCAGTGCGCTGACCAATCTCAGTTTCATCTACATAAATGTGAGTAAGAGATTCATTTTATCCATGGCTTATCTTATTCCATGACCCACAGCTGGGCAATCTGGAAATGGCCACACATTGTCTGAACCAGTTGCAGGAGCTTGGAGCTCTGCAATCGAATGCCTTGGCCTTGGTCAATGCCAGCATTGTGGACATGCAGAATCAGAATCTCAGCTCGGCCAGGGAGCGTTTGCAGCGCGCCTTGCAGGTGGATCCCAGCAGCTTTGAGGCCAACTATAATCTGGGTTTGCTGGCACTGCAAGAGCAGGATTTCGAGCTGGCCGAGGAACAGTTTGGCCTATTGAAGGCGCAGCTAATGGAGCCCCATTCAGTGCAGCATAGCCATGTCTACTATCAGCTGGCCAAGCTGCAGGAGCGTCGCCTGAGTCGCAATGCCTCGGGCAGTGGCTTCAAGGGCACCTCATCGCCCGGTGCTCTTCAGGCCTATCTACAGGTGCTGGGCATTTCCGCCGCGGACATTGACTCACGTCTGTTCGAGAAGGTTGGCTCCATGTACGAGCAGATTCAGGATCACCAGGAGGCCAATCAGTACTACAACGAGGCGTATCGCATCAATATGAGTGACATAAACATTGCCAGTTCCATTGGCTCCTACTACATCAAACTGCAGGCCACGGAGAAGGCATTGTATTACTATGAGCGTGCCGTTCTCGCCGATCCCAATGATCCCAATCTGATGCTGCGCATCGCCAGCTGCTTTCGCAATTCGTATTTGCCGCCCAAACAATATCTGGGCATGTTCGAGAAGATCTATGCACGCTTTCCCGATAATATGACATGTGTGCGGGCTCTGATGCAGGTGACCAAATCCCTGGGCATGAGTGAGCTGCACGAGCGCTACAGTCAGGATTATGCCAGATTGCATAAGCAGCAACAGGAACGACAGAACGAGCAGCGTTATCAACAGCAGCGTCTCTCATCTGCCACCTCCGGCAGGGGCAGCAGTCGTCTTAGAGGTGGTGTAGCACTCAGACCCTCGAATGAGGAGCGTCTACAGGAGAACAACGATATCTCTGCTACCCTGGCATCCAGTTCCAACTCCACTTACAATGGCACCAACTCCGGCTACTCGAGTAAGCATAAAGTTTTACTTCTCATCTGGTTTTAAGTACTCTAAGGGTATTGTTTCTTCTCGCAGTTAAACAACATGTGGATCCATTGGGGCCACCTGCTGAACGTCCACGCACTGGCATGTATCGCGGCCAGCAGAGCCATGATTCCGATGACGAGGCCGAAATGAATGCCGAGAGTCTTTTGCCTATCTAAATGGCAGGAGTTGTAATGATATTAAATACATCCCAGTTATGTATACAAAGCCTATGTGGAGTCCTGGTTCCTCGATGGGCAGCGTTATAGCTTACTTATGTCTATTGTTTTAAGTCTAAGTAAATCTAGGTATACATATGTATGTAGAATAGTGGTGCCCAAACTCATTCTATCAAACAGCCTATACGTGGGAGAGCGTCGACTGTGCGTGTGAAAGCAGCGCCGCAAAGCACAAACGCAACATGTGATAGGAAATAGGAAATTTGGGCACCACTGATGTATGTAGATAAATAATAGGTATTACTTTAAGGAATTAAACTTACTCTGAATAAACGGCTCTCAAACTAAAACCGAACTCCAAACTGCTTTCGTAGAATTCAGTCTTGTTACAGCGTATTATCACCCTAAGTCTCATGTCCCAAACCTCAAAACAGAAGTTTAAGTACCATATTCTAAATCAGAACTTTCAATTCTTAAACCTCAATTGCTATATCTATATTTTCAAATGCTAAATCTAAAGTTCTCAATTAGAAATCTCAACCTTAACATCCACATACACATACTAAAAACATTTTCAAACTGAATCAAATCAATCATTCAACAAACTAAATCTAAAATTAATTATATTATTTTATATTATATTTTTATAGTATTACTCATAAACCATTTAATCGTTTGATATTAGAATTATTGCCATGGCTCTCCTCAAATCAATTCAATGGTTCAGGATTTGTTTTTTATTGTTTATTATGCTTTGAAGGCAAATAATACATAATACGTTGTTGTAATTATTATTTAACGGTTTACAATTTACAATTTAAAATCCTGACCAAATGGGGTTTATTTTAAAAATTTCTCACGGCTCCTTGTCACTTGTTGATGCACTTATCCCATTACCGTTAACTGTTACCTGCCTCAAAGTTGATTTCGATTTCGATTCCGATTTCATTTCGCTTGCTCGTGTTTTCACCTATGCCACGCAATTAACTGAGTAATACGTATGTATGTATGTGTTGCTATTGTTTGAATACGTGAATGTGAATATATATGTGTATGTATATGAATCGGGGATTTTGTCGTAAAGTATATTATTTGTATATAAGGTAAAAAGATTCTGTGATCGGGTGTGCGCACTCACACACACACACACGTATACACTGATAAATATATATATATATAATTTTGATATTCACTTATCCCTACTAACTGCTGTCACCCATTCTTTATGTAATTGAATTCTCTTTATCTGACTGCTGCGCGTTTCTAATTTTGAACAAAAACAAAACAATAATGAAAGAAAAAACCTCAAATATCTGATAAGAACCGTTAATAAAATTATAAATGTATGATACACAACAAATGTCCTAATGTCCTTTTTACAGTGCCTGCCAATTATAAAATCAATCTTACAACTCTCTTTGATTACAACGCACTAACTACATCCCCGCCTGTCTCCTGTCTCCTTCCTACTTTCTCCTTCTGCCCTATTGAAATTTGGATTGATTTAGAAACTCATGTAGCCACGGGAAGTGGAACGACGACGCGCACACAGATACGAGATGAGCACGACCAGAATCAATGCGGCGAGAGCAATGCCCACAGCGATGGGCACAACATCCGAGGTCTCAGAGCTATCACAATCGTGGACTGTAGAGAAGCCAGTGGCATTGGCGCTACGGAATGCCTCCACCTGCACATGGCTAACACCAATATAACCAATAGTCTCATTGCCGACAAGGGTCTCTGTCATGTTGAACTGCTGCAGGCGAGTGCAGTGGTACGACATCTTCTCCGGGGCCTTGAAGTCCATGTCAGGACTCTTATGGATCAATTGAACGGTCTGGTTCTCTGCAAATTCAATAACCACAACATTAATAAGGGATTACAACGTATTGAGGTGAATAACTCACCCTTGGCATCAGGGAATTCCTCAACGGGCACCACAAGATCCGCCTTGATCATGGTCAATGCAATAGTTTGATTCTTCTTCTCGAACTGCAACACCATGGATTGTGGGAGTACAGTGGAGCCCCAGTTTAGCTGAATTGACTGTGTGGTCTGGCTATCGCAGATGCAGTGATCGGCCGTAGCCTTGCTGGGAATATTGTACAAGCCCATGGTCTTGTTGCCGGCTAAACAAAGAGAGGATTGATTCATTTAATATGGAATGTATGGGATTGTTACTGCTTGGACCTACCTTTCGTCTCGTACGTGAAGTTCAACTGGGCAGCCATGTTGAGCATAATGCAGGAGCAGTTCCATGTGCCAGGAGTAGGTGCTGGGTACGGCTGTGGCTTGTGTGTGGTGGTCGTCACTGGAGCCACTGTGCTTGTTGTCGGAGCCACAGTAGTGGTAGGCGTAGGCGTAGGGGTAGTAGACGTAGTCGTAGTCTTAGGGGTAGTGGTAGTAGTTGGAGCTTTGGTGGTAGTTGTAGTGGAGCTAGTCGGTAGTGGTGTTGTTGTGGTTGAAGTGGAGGTGCTATCGGAGCTCTTCTCTGTATCTGCAGGGCTTAGGGTCTGTGCCAACACTGTAATAACAGAGAAAGATAAAAGTAAGTAATAAGTATGCATTGAGTGTGCCACAATAATCTTGTCACATCTTCTCGGACTTTATCACTGGGTTAATATTTATTCAGTTTCTTTTATGGGAGGCGCGAGAATGTGTTCTATTTGACTGGTTTTAACAGGTGAATACACTCTGTTCTATAAGGGAAACGAATCTTTGCCAAGTGGTGTGTAATCCCGCAACATAAACAGAGAACTACTACGTTGAAGTAGAGCAGTGGGAAAGGCTAGAGTCGGACGCAACAGTAGCTAGTTTTGTGGTGGCAGGGAAAGAGGAAAGAGGACTACGAAGAGATCTATGATGTTATCGGATGACTACTGTATGATGAGAATATTACATACCCAGCCAGCATTTGGAAGAGCGTTTTTACATTAATCATCTTGAGGAGTCTTTTTCGAGTCACCTTACTCATTAATAAATGATTGGTGATCAAAAGGAGACTCGAAAATGACTCGCGCATATGTTTAAAATATGATTCATTGAAATAACACTAACAAAACGTACAGCAATCGAAAATAGATCGTCTTGAAGAGTCTTTTTCGAGTCGTTAAAATTATTGAAAAAGATTATTCGATTGAATTATGACTTGAATATGAGTCGCTTATTATCAAAAAAAGGAGTTAAATAAGATTCTTCTTCTCCCGCTGAGGGGATCATTTCTGATCAGAAAGGAGAGTTAAAAAAGAGTCTTTTTTGATCAAAAATTTCATAAAATGCTTGCTGGGGTATGATTTCTAATGAGAATATTACATACATATAACAAGTAACTCAATACGAATGTTCTAGCAGTATCCTTACTAACTAAACTAAACTAAACTAATTATGCCTTTATGTCTATTTTTGTGCCTGGTAAGCAAAGCTTTCGACGTTTTCTCTGCACAAACAACAAACAAATCCACAGCTCTAATGTAATTATCAAGTTCCAATGAATACACAGCGTTTATTTATTTATTCTTTCTGCTTGCAATATCATTCAGTTGCTGTCCCCACTGAGTACTGTGAGTGTGAGTGAGTCACACTGAATGAATAATACAAATATTTGCACACATTGGACGCAAGTGATAAACTGATAAAGTAGCCACAAAAAACTGTCGAGTGGGCAAGGGAAGGGGTGAAAGGGTGTTGAGTTACCGAAATTTATGAAATTTCTTTGGGCAAAAGTAAAAGTCGAAAAGTGCAAATAATATTTCGATTATTAATTATGCATAAATCACGTGATAGATTGATTAGCTCTGCTCAGACTCGGACTATTTCCGCTTGATATGTGTTTATTTTCTTATGTGATAAACGCTGCTCAGTAAACGCCCCATAACAACAGATTTTGTTTTGCTTAATAAACAATGTAAATTCTTTTTGTTTTTCTGTTTTCATTTATCAGTCGAGTGTCGCTCTCAACAAATTCGCAGTTCGCTTATGACTCAACGCGGCTTAATTATATTTTGTACTTGCTGTAGTACGTTGAGCGCTCTCTGGGCTTGCGGTTAAGCTGTAACACGCCCATCCACCACATGCCTACACCCACCCGCCCTCGTTCTAGTTCAATGCCACTGCAACAGAGTCCCAGTCACAGTCCCAGTCCCATCAGAGACTCAGAGGGATGACCTTTAAATGCAACAAGCTACTAACCAGGCAGAGACTAATAGGCAGACAGACAGACTTAGTTGTAGTAGTAGTAGTGGCTAAAGAAATGCTACTGCTAGACATACTTATACATACTTATACACCTCTTCAGGCGTCATGTTCTGGGAAAGTGCCGGGGCTAATAAGATTTATTTGCCACTAGCATGCTAGCTGCAAGTACTAGTACTATCTATGTACAGTAGTATATAAAACCTGGAAGTGTGTTGAAAAAAGAGCGACTAATTAAAGTAAGTGCCACTTACTAGTGTAATAAACAAAGCAACTACAAGAAATCGATAAAACTAAACGTTATGCTAAATACGTTCAATCTACTGCAATTAGAAACTGAAGCTGAATTCCTGCATCTACTGAGAAGTTGATGAAGCCATTGGAAACTCGCAGATACAAAAAGTTTTAATCATGGATTTAGTTTCCTATATAAAAAAGAAGGTAGAAGGTCTTTAGGACCAATAGGGATCTCAGAGTGGCACTAAAGACTGTCTACTACTGTGTAATTTCGTGAAATATTTATTATTATTAATTCAAAGATCTCGGGCACTATAAGACCTAGAGAGCTTAAAATTGTCATGTAGGCAAAATCAATACTAAATGACACTTTCTCACTTTCAAAAGTCAATAAGAAACTATATATTAGCTACAATTTCAGATATATATGTGGTATATATACTAAAGATGATAGCATTTTGTTAATCAAGTATATTTTAAAAATATATGAAACTCTTAGAATTCTGATGCTATATTATGATGGGGGTCTAGAGACTATGTATTTATTATTATTAATTCAAAGATCTTGGGTACTATAAGTTATAGAGAGCTTAAAATTGTCAGGTATGCAAATTCAATACTAAATGACACTTTTCCACTTTCAAAAGTCGATAAGAAAATATATATTAGCTACAATTTCAGACATATGTATATATGTGGTATATATACTAAAGATGATAGCATTTTGTTAAAAAAAAAAGTATTATATCAACATAAAAATGTATTACACTCTTAGAATTCAGCTGCTATATTATGATTAGGGTCTAGAGACTACAAATTTGGCATGTGGGATCTATGTAGAAGCTAAACACCACTTTCAAAACTCGATAGAAAAAGACCTTACATTAGTCACACTTTCTTACACATTTGATCAATATACTAGTATATACTTATGAGTAGATTTCAACATAATTGTGAACACATAAGTCATTCAAATGAACATTAGATCATAGTCCCTGAATCATAGATCTTGTGACTGAAATGCTGCGGGCCTTAATGAAATTTGTGGTCAGATTAACTAGTGTACTAATACTGTAGGGTGCATTACACTAAGTAGACTTCATCAGAAGCAAATGTGTGTAAGAGTGTAATGTTCAACAGCTGGCATTTATACTACTATTGAATATGGGAGGCCTTATCAGCTGCAAAATGGCGAGACGTATTTGGATTGTTCCTGCTGCAGAGAAACTAAACTCGTGCAAATACTACTACTACTATACTAACATTTGTATAAATCTCAGTGTGTGTGTGCCACTTTAAGCGTCTTTGTTTGCAGCAAGATAAGGATTAGCAGTTATTAAGAGCAATAGAATGGGCAAAACATAAATCTGAAATACCTAATGCACTTAATGCAGCATTTCATGTATTTATGTACAGTGCGTTTCATAATCATAAGACACTTAAATATAACTTATATTTGGTGATTAAACCTTTCTAAAAACCTTGTTTCATTAGCATAAATAAGATGAAACATTTTATTGCTTTTTTTTATATTTAGCATATTGTTCTAGACTTTTGAGAACCTCTACCAATCGGTTTGGCAAGAATCCTATTAATTTTATTTTAATAAATTCTAAAGTGTCTTATGATTATGAAACGCACTGTATAATACATATTAGCTAATATATACCATTTAGCATGACATCAACAGTGATTTCTAGAAGCTATAAGTGATTTCGGGGAATTACTAGATATAATATCAACCAACTATACGAGGAGGGGAGGAGTCGGAGAAAGCAAATAACTAATAATGTAACTGCTATAGTGAAGCAAATATAATTATATACATATGTATGTATGTACATGCATTACATAGTTGTTGTCTCGTCAACAAACGAGTGTGGAACGAAAGAGGAATCGTAAAATGCAGCGAGAAATTGAATATGCCTGCATTTTCACTTGTATGTGTAATAACAGCAGAGGGAGAGAAGGCGGGTGGCTGCGGGTGTAGCAGCCAGAATGCTGATGCCGGCGGTTTAAGCTCAACAAGCAAACGCAGTGGAAGAGAGTAAATCCCCATAGTTTTATCGCTCTCCACTCTCTCTCTCTCTTCACACTCTATGCAGGTAGAGAAGAACAGAGCAACTGGCTTTGTTGTTGCTTAGATAAGCGCAGCATGCACTACACACACATGCACACACAGGCACCAGCATAAGTGCGTGCGCCGACTGCAATTTGGTTTTGCCCTTGCCTTTTGTCTTTGTTACAGCAGCGGTACTAAGCCACCATCTTGTTAGATTGTGTATTTGCCCCTTCAACTCCGTCCGTCCGTTTGCAGTGCTTCTAAAACCGCAGGGTGTCACAATAAAACCAGATAAATGCCAATACGCCGCAAAATAAAGAAAAAAAATGGAAAACCGATTGGCGAAATACACACACATAAATGTATGTATGTATGTATGTGTGTGTGCCTATAATCTATAAAAAATGCTATAAGCGAGTTGTGTTGTTTTTTTCGTTTCTAACAGCCCTTGTTGATAAAAACACCACAACAACAATACATCGAACGGGTTATACATACGTATGTATGTATGTATGTATGTATATGTACGTGCGAGGTGAAAAAAAACACAAATTAAATTGGCATGAACAAGCAAAATTAAATTGAACAAAGACTTGCACAGCTTTTTTTTCGCAGGCGTCACGAGGGGAGGCGCAGTTCAGGTAGTTTAAGTTTACTCACCAGAAGTGCTCAGTAGGAGCAAAGTGGTGCAAATGACCTTAGTCACAATCATCTTGTAATTATCCAAATTAGTTTTGCTGCACACCGTGTACTTTCGCGTATTTGATTTTAAAGAAATTATATCGATATTTAAGCTGCTGTTTGTTTCTAGCAACAATTTTCTAATTTTTCTGTTTGCTCGGAGCTAGCAGCTTGCTTTTTTATTGCGCACAAACGAAATGAAAATGAGCCGTCAGCTGTAGTCACAGCTGCCACACTTGGCGTTTTTCCGCCTAAATTAGCACTTTTTGTGTGTTGGCGAAATTACGCTTTTTTTTGTGGCATTCCTTAAGGTTGCGAACTTGACTAACTTAGGTCGTGCACTTGACTATGTTGTTCGCCCTACGCTAGATGCACCTTGCTTTGCTTTTGCGCGCCAAAAAGATTATTGGTTGCCTCTGTTAAGCTAAATGCACTCGGGTTTCTTCTTCTTTGTTAATTAAAAGTTTAACCGTGGCTGTAGTGCTCGCAAAACATTGATGCCAATATTGATATTATCGATGTATAGAAATTTGGTGCAATATCGATATTTATTTTAGATAGACGTCTGGGGCAATTGTGTCTTTATAGAATAAATAAACAGCCACTAGGTGGCAGGCATGGCAATTCGGAATAAAAAAGGAACCACTTTCAACAAATAAACACCATTGCACTGCACTTTTCTTATGTGGCGTCCACACTGGGACTTGCATTTGCATTTTCTGTTACTTTTGGGAAATGTACATTCGTCTCCCTGCAAAATCTTATGGGAGCTAAGGATGGGAAAAAGTTGCATTCGTGTTGCATTCGTAAAAAATGCACTTGCATTCTCGTGATTACGATACATCGATACTAAAAATATACTAATAAATGCTGAAAAGCGCGTCAATATGGCGTCAAAATTAAATAAAATGAGGCGAAATGGCAAAAAAAATAGTTGAATTAAAAATAAAACAAACACTAAATGTTATTACATTTATTTATTTTGATTTTCAAAAAAATAGGTACTTAATGCAGTACGTATGACCTCTGCACGGTCGTTATGGTTGCCAAGCAGTATAGGCTCACAAGGCTGTTCTTTTTCAAATATTTTTTCGCCATCTAATGGATCCTTAAAGCTACTATTATTTATGTTAAAATAATAATTGCGGAATGTCCTTCTCCCAGAACGCACCATGTCTTTCCTTTATATGTACATATATATAAAATAAATGAATAAGTTATTTTTTATATTTTTAATCATAATTACTACTTATGTATGTCCACACAGAGCGCTCAATCCAACTAGTTTGGCGAATGCGAATGCGAATGCAACACAATGTGGACAGGCTTTTGCATTCCTCCGATAACGATAACTTTTTTAGCATTTTTTAGTGCAGTGTGGAACCCGTATTACACACCCACCTTGTGTGGCAACTGGGTAATTCACAGCTGAGTTAATTCAAAATGCAGCGCCAAAGTGGATACACCAAAATATTAGATTTTGTTTTACTTTTATGTATGCATATATATTATATTGTTAATGAGAAATAAGTGAAGACGTTAATTAATATATCTTTTTTATCTGCTGTGTTTTTGAAGTTGTAAAGAAAATGAAACAAAGTGGCGCCATCTGGCGGAAATAACTGTTAGCACAGTTGTTCGAAGGCGCTTGCTTGTGATAATTCTGTTATACTAAGATTGATGTGGTGCCACTTTTCAATTATAAGTTTGAAGATATTCCTGCAATTCTTGTACTGCTTTTATTTAATTAAATGGTATCCCACATAATAACAAACAGAAGCAAATATATTCTGTTTTATTACAATATATTTCTTTAATTATTGTTTTTTTTATTCACTCAGCCATTGTAGATTACTTTGTATTTTATACAGTAAATATATATGTATATAATAATATAAAAATAGTTTTCATCAATATTCATCAGCTAAACATTAAATATAATAATCAAATTACAGTATAATTTACACTACTCAACAACACCCTAAACTAAAAACAATGTATGAATATTATTTTGCACATATGCGATTATATATATACCTAATACATATGCTAATATGTGTACTATATAATATAGATAACCAACAAACTGATAGTACGTGCAACGTACTTTTGAGCAATTAATTTGACTTCATTTGACTTGCTTTTCTTTTTCTGACTTCATCATATCATAAAAAATACAAAAATATATTGCAATTGCATACACATGTATGTATGTGTGTTTTTGTGTTTACAAATTAAGCAACAATTTCCAAAATACCTACTTAATAGCTAGTAAAAATTGTATCAAAAGTTCAAGGCAATAACAATTAAGTAAGTTTTGTGGTTTAGCACTTAGCAGCAAGACGGGGGCAAAGAGTTAAGGATAATAGATATAGTAGGAAGGTGAATGGTGGTAAGGATATTGTATGTGTATCTGGCGGTGTATCTATGTGTGTGTGTGAGTGTGGGATAGCTAAGCTTATTGCACCAGTTAATAGCCCGTTTCGGGTTCCTGTTTTAATGTCATACGACATGGTTCTGCAATGATAAAAGACAATCATTAGAATGTATACTAAGCACTTTAGTTAGTGAGTATAGCTTACCCATCACATAGGTCGGCGCCAACAGATCCGGAGTACGTATTTTGAGTGGAGTGCGACGCAGCAGCTCATCGGCACTGTTGCCTTCGCTGCGATTGTATTCGTTGAGCGTAATATCCGCGGGATTGCGCATGCCAAGACCGGAATCCACTGGCGACGTGGCCACTCTTTGGTAGGGATGCACTCGCTGCGGACTGTGGATTAGTTGACTCTTGTGCTGCACATTGCCGTACTGCCTGTTGGCAGCTGCATCCATGTAGGCATTCTCCTGCGATTTGGGACTGCAGGCGGCACTGCTCAGAGGCGGCGTGACGGCAGCTGAGGGAATACCCACACCTGGAACCGGTGTGGAGGCGGCCACATTGCTGGCGTTGCTGTTGGAATAGGCACGGAATGTCCCCTCCGCATTGTTGGCCTCGATGAGCGCCTGTATATGCTGTACATCCAGATCAAGTGGGTGTGTGCCACTGTTTGCCGTGCCCAACGTGTCCAGCGTGGAGCTGACATGGCCATCCAAATGACCAGGATGTGTGGGACTCTGATAGTCAGTGGGTTGATTTGGCGGCGACAAAGGCAACGAGTTATCAGCCAACTCACCTAATTTCAGAATAAACACATGAGTAATTGCTGAATGACAGAAGGACTCATCACTTACCTCCCAGTAGCATCTCCTGCAGCAGGGAGTCAATGTGGGCGACACCAAAGATTTTGGCGAATTGTATCTGTTCGATCATCTGCCAGGTGATCGACTGCAGCACCGGCAATATTAACAAAATCTCGCCGAATCGACCCCGTGACTCATACTGCCGATCCGAAATGTAATCCTCCAGATTGTTGAGTATCTGATGACGCAACGATTTGATGCGATGCGGCTCGTTGAGACCCTTGGCGTCTGTGTGGAAAACAGAAATATTAATTATACATACTGGCACTATTCATATAGTACAGTACTTACTGGGATCAAAGAACACCAGAGCCTTGATGCAGGCGAATTCTGTGTCATCTATGCCCACATCCTTCATCACAACCACCAGTTCATCAATGATGCGCGCGCCTATCCTTGATATATCCAAATTGGGCGAGACATGTGGATCTGTGTGGGAAATGAAAGATCTTAATAGATGCTACATTCACAGTGACATCGGCGCTGGCTTCACCCACCTGGACAGTGCCTGGTTATGACACAGTTATTGCTCAGCAGCAGCACATCCTTCAGATGCATGGAACGACGCGAGAGACCCAGCAGCAAATGTTCACCTGCATGGGCACGTAGGAGAGCGACCTGATCGTCCAGTTGCAGTTCATTGAAGGCCGGTATCTGTTTGGCCCACTCGACGAGGATGAGCAGCTGTTGTTTCATGGACTCACAGACATCATTGATGCTGGCGAACTGTTTATTTGAGAGATCCTCATTGATGTTCGGTTCCATAGCGGCACCAGCCTTAGACTGTCGCGATTCGTTCTCTGCCTTGACCAGGGACAACACAGACAGACCATTGCCTGGATCGGGATCATCGTTGGAGGTACGACGGCAACTGATGCGATCACGTTCATTCTGTACCGCCTCCTTTTTCATGCCCGCCTTAAAACACTTGCGCAGGCGACAATAACGGCACTGATTACGCTTATCCTTATCCACCACACAGTTGCGTGAGAATCTGCAAGGCATTTCAATTTAGATTAGATTATCTATGCATAGATACTATACGATATTTACCTGCAGGTATACTGATGATTTTTTCGCACACTACGCCGGAAGAAGCCCTTGCAGCCATCACAGCTGGAGGCACCGTAGTGTTTCCCTGTCGCTCGATCTCCGCAAATGGCACAGACTGTGGGCGACTGTTGTTGTTGCTGTTGTGCTTGCTGCTGCTGTGGGTTACTGCCACTGCTGTTGTTGTTGTTGTTGGGTGAGTACATGTTGTTGTTGTTGTTGTTATTATTATTATTGCTGGGATTGTTATTGCCATTGCAGAGGGTGAAGTTCTCGCTGCTCTGATTGCTGCTGTTGCTCAGGCCAAGGCCCACACCATTGGGACTCAGCGCATGCTCTATAGGGGATCCTGCCGAATGATCCCCCGTTAGGTTGTCCGCATGCATTAGATGGCTTTCCGCCGATTCTGTAATAAAATAATTTAATTAAATTTAATTTAATTAGAATTGTAGTCAGAGTAGATTAAATCGCTAAGCTAACTGGATGGTGCAAATAAAAAATAAATAAAATATATTTTTAATAAATAAAAGAAATTTAAAAATAATAAAAATATAATAAATAATAAAAATTTAATGTAATAAAAATCAAAAATTACTTATGTTTAGTTATTTCATATAATTCTACAGTTGTATGTAGCCTGGCATCCCAAACTGCACTGCTTTACAGTTTGAGTAGCTCTCAAACACTCTCTTCACACTTGGCCGTAATTTCTTTGCAAATATTTCGAATTAGACAGTTTGAGATCTATATGTGCATACATATGTAAACACACCCCTGGCATCTCAAACTGCACTGCTTTACAGTTTTACATCTTTTACACTCGCTTCAAACTTTGCCTAAATTTCGACTTCAACAGTTTGAGATGAACTGCGCCGCAAAAGAAAAACAATTAAAAGCAAATTAACGTATGCATACAATACACGAATCTACAACTTCAGCTCAATTACTTTTCAATTAACAAAGCATCAGCCAATTGGGTAGAAAACCAATCAATTCTTGGCAATTCTACAGTTTAATGGCAACTACATGTCTGGCATGTAAAACTACACTGGTTTACAGTTTTATAGCTATAGCTCACTCTCTTCACACTTTAGTCAAGTCATTATTTCTTTGCAAATTTCGAATTTAACAGTTTGACATGCACTGTGTCGAGCTGCACCATTACAACTACGCAACAACAATTAAAAAGAAATTAACTATTTTGTATGCATGTAGTACACGTATCTACAACTTCAGCTAAATTATTTTACAATTACAATTAACAAAGCAACAAAATAGCAACAAATCGCGTATTATAAACAAAAAGAAAAACAACACAATTAACAAGCAAGTAGTATTCACACACACGCGCACACACACACACACAGAGACGCACCATCACTTGAAGCTGAATTGCTGGCGCTGCTGTCCCGTCGTCTTCGCTGTCTTTGACGTCGTCTCACTGCTGCTGCCGCCACCGCCACCCCATCAATGGCACGCCCACCGTCGCCAACGCCTTTGCTGCCACGCAACAGAATACTGCCAACATTGCGACTAGTAGGAATTTTAACTCTACCGGACTTGCGCACCATTTTAGTGCAACTGATTAATGGAAACACGAAGCGACGACAACAATTTTTTCACTGAGCGAACTGGCCGTGCACACGCCAAGCCTATGCTATTGCTGCTGCTGTCGCCAGCGACGCCAACGGCGCTGCTGTCCCCATATCCATATCGTATGTTTTGTCTCTGCTTTGGACTCTGCGTCTCCGTACGTGTGCGTCGTTGTGTGCGTTAATCGACGCTTAAATCAATTCGGTGTGTTTGCATATGTACATATTTTTGTTGTTGTTGTTGAATGGAGCTCTCAGAGAGTGAGCTTAAGAGAGAGAGTCGAAAACCAGACTTGGAGCGCACACCGATGCACCGATGTCTGATTGCGTGCGAGAGTCAAAAGAGAGACACACACACACACACACACACACACACACGCGCATACGTACAGATATAGAAATTCAGTTCGAAAAATAGCTCAAAGCAAAAGCAAATGAGAGAAGGCAAGCGCACATAAATAAACAAATAAATAAATAAAAAGCCGGCTTTAAATTGAGCATGTTGTTGCTGTGTGTGTGTGTGTGTGTGAGCACAACGAGAACGACGAAACACAAAGAAAAGCTGCTATAAATGAAAATATAAATTCTACATGTTATTCTTGTCCATACACACACACACATACACACGTCTAGCAGCAATTAAGACGATGGAAAATTGTTAGAAATATATGCAACTAGATCACAAATAATTACAGTTTGTTATTAAGACTTGTATAGAGAATTTATCTAAAATTTTTAAACTGTTATAAATTGTATGGCTTTTGCTATAAATTGTATAGCAGTTTGGTGGAACAACTTGCCATAAAAACTATTCTGAATCAAGACGTCAATTGGAATTAATTAATAAAAATAAGAAGAAATTTATTTATTTGATCAAAGTAAATGATACTAATTAGCTGTCTGTGAATATATGTCAATAATTAACAGTCATTTATCTAGTATATAACTGATAATTGATTCAACAAATTAGTTAGATACATTCACACAGACTTTAATTTGCAATTAACACACCCTGATCACACCTAACTAAGGATTCACCCACTTACCACCTGCTTGCTATTATTTTAGATAAAAAGTTCTGAGAACTGAGAACTCACATTGTCTTTGTTTAGACTTGTTTTTTTGCAATCAAAATTTTGGGTTTTTTATAGCATTTGTTTATTATGGTGCTATAATGTGTTTTTACTTGAGTCTGCCATAAAGACAACTACACATATTCTCTCGTTGCGTATCTCCGTGTCTTTGTATTGGTGTGTTTACGAGTGGAGTTTCTAGTCGTGAACTCGTTGGCTAGAGAATCTCCACTGAGGCACATCATTTTCTGCACCGTCATCGTGAGAGTTCGTTTTTTTTCATATGCCGCGTCACCGTTAGTTTTGCGAAGCACACACATAGAGAGCGTACGATTGGCGAACAGAGTGGTCAGTTATTGTTGTAGTTGTTGTTGTTGTTGATCTTGTCGTTATTGTTGTTGTTGTTGGTACGTAATCTGAGATTAAAAACAATATACTACAGTAGTAGTAGTTTCGTCACCCGACGCTTGGGATTTTCAATCAATTATTTTATTTCTGATTCGATTTGCTTCGCGAATATTTCATTGCCAAATCATAAAGAAAAAATGTACTTGAGAGCTACTGATTAGCCAAGTGCTACGAAGTCTTTGTTGGTTTGTTATAGTTGTTGTTGTTGATTTGCCTATGGCGGATGTATCTAATAGTCTATTACTGTGAGTGCGAGTATACTCTCATATGAAGCTAAGGTCTGTCTATTCGTTTTATTTACTTAATTTGCGGTCAGGTCGAGCCCCCGAAATACGCTCACTGAAAGTGAACTAAATATAGACAGGGTCGGTATAGACATACACACATGCATACAAATGTACAAATATGTAAATATATGTATAGTTGAAGCTACATTTTTTATGCGCGTGTACGTTTGTTAGATAATTTTTTGAATTTTTTTCACTTTCGCTTGCTTTTTTAGCGGGTACATTGACTTTTATATGGAGTTTGTAACAATTATAAATTAAATATTATACATTTATACGGAGTATATATTTTAAGTTTATTTTTTAGGTAAATAAATTTGTAATTTCATTTATTATAGTATAATAGAAATTAGGCGTAGTATTATAAAAGACATAGTAGTAGTAGTAATAAATAGTAGAAGCATTAGTAATAAAAGGAGGTTTAATACTAGTCGATGTATTAGTAGTAGAAATAGTAGTAGATCTTCTATATCTATTGTAATAGTAGTACTTGTAGTAGAAGTAGTAGTAGTGATACCAGAAGGTAGAAGTACATACTACTAAGTACTAAGCGAAATAAGTGATAGTAGTAATGTATAAGTATAAATACTTCTGGAAAGTATCAGATTAAGTTCTCCTACTAACACCAACATCATTTTCCATTTATACATTAGGACTTACAGTCGTGTTCATCAAACTGTGAACGATCCTTAAACAGATCTTGATAGTTTTCTCATACTATATTGATACTATAGATACCAGATGCTGTCGACATTTGTCAGAGACTCATGCGATGGATATGGCTAGCCATAGTATTTGTTATTTCTGACTTGTAGGCATGCTCTTCTGGCTGTGTCTAACCGTAAACCTTGTACGAACTACGCAAATATTGAATTTATTTTTAAATGTTGCGTTGTTCCTCCCTAAATATAATTCTCGAATACAACATATAGATATATACGAGAGTGAGTGACGTTTACGAATGCTAGATAAACAATTTGGTGGAACTGATTAAAAAGAATTCACAATTGTGTAACAGTGGGAGAGATTTGTACTAACCATCAATTAAGTACTAAATACTAACACAAAACACGTGTATTCCCAACTAACACTCAATAAAAATCATTCATGTTTATCGTAAATGTGTATGGATATACAATAAATAATAAACACACACATTTACACACACCACAGAGCGTAACTATTGACTGCTATTAGTCATGGGCTGTTGTGATAAAGGTACACGTATGTAAATCATAATAGTGCTGATATCAGCATAAGAGTCGTGCGCAATCGACTGTAAAAGCCTATGACGTAGGGGAAATTGTTAGCTAAATTTTGAAAAATATTAAGAAGAATACACTGAGAAAAGAAATCAAGTATTTGACAATAAAACTAGTAATAATTTGCGACTGAAATGCGAGCTGGCTATAAATTCTAAATTATAGATTTTAATTGCTATTTTAATAATGCGGAATTCTTATAAAAAATAATACAACTTTCTAAAAGTCCATGAATGATATTTCAGCATTATGAGTATATTTTAATTGACTTTTTTTTATAATAATAGTCTTTCTTTATTCAAGATTTATTGCCCATTTGAAGGAAATTATTCAGCATTTATGTTTATAAACTACTGCGATTGAAATTTACATAAAAGCTATCATATTCATATTCTCAATGTGTACTATTTTAGATATCATTATTAAAATTACAAAACAATGCAATTAGATAAAATAGTCAAGTATTATGTGATTATAAATGTATATTGTAAAATATCGACGTTGATATTAGTATAGTATATAATTTGCATTGATGTGTACATAGCAGAAATCAATTTCAACAGACTCTCTAATTATTGCTTAGCTTAATATATGTATTTGTTTTTGTTGTTCAGCTGGAATAGTAATAATAGCAACAAATATACAAAAACAACAGCTGCCAGCTAGCTATGTAATTTTATAGTCGCAATCAGCCCAGTCTTAACCCCGCATAACCCCACATAACCCCACTAAGGCCCAACTATAATAAGCTCTTATCTCAGTAGCAGCGGCAGAGGTCGAAGCAGAGGCAGAGTCATTTTAATAACGTGCCTAATGATACAGCTGATAGCTGAGACGAGAACTAGATGCAAAATAGTCAATTTAAAATCGAATCGTAGTACGAGAATATTGGGGCACAGAATATATGGCAAATGGGGAAATGGACACGAAGCGTAATACATACTTATGTATGTATATGTACTTGACAATCACAAAAGACTCGCCAATGATTATAAAAAGTGAGTCAACAATGCGATATCAAAAACAACAAAAAAAAAGGCACATTTGTTGCTTCTGTTCGATTTAATTCGAATTGCGTGCCAAAGATCAAATTCATTGGGTATGCGTAACAAAAGAAAAACGTTTCCAATTGCAAGGTGAAGCCTAGAAAATTAATGCAGCCGAAAGCCAGCATTATCAGTATAGGAACTAGCCAATGTGAGTGCTCTATAATAGAGAAATAGAGAGCCAAGTCGCCCCTAAAGAAATGTTCTATCTCGCCTTTGTGTTTAATATGCTTCTATAGACACCCTCTAAAAACATCTTCTGGAACTAGGAATATCCTCTGGAAGTAAGAACACCCTCTAGAAGTAAGAACTGTGGTTAGCCTAATACATATTTCATTCTAATATGTTTAAAGTAAATACCAAAACTGCTCAAGGTTACATATATACAGTTTTTGGTTTTGCCAAGCTCTCATATACCTGTTTCTATTATTGAAAATAAAACTAGATTCATGTTTTTTATTTAACTGTTTTTGTTAATATGTCTTCCGTAGTTTACGTTAAATAATACTACGTTTTAAGAAAATTGAATCAAATGTTGAGTGCAGCAAATGCTGGACCAGTAAATTTTTAATCTTTTTTTTACTTTTGTGCCCAGAATATTAATTTTAATTTTAATTTCTTCAACTTTAAACTATTATTTTTTCAAATTATAAACTTATATTACTTTAATATTTTAATTTAATAATCTAATTTTAATTTACTTTTACTTTTTTACATTTTAAAATTTTCATCAACTGCACTTAGTTGATATAATTTAAATAAATAAATAATTGAAATAAATAATGAAATATGTTAATCTTCCAACTTTAAATTCCTTTACTTAGAAAAACCCATAAACACTCTTTTAAAAAATGTGAAAAAAATATTAAAATACTCCTGAAACTATAACACTTTGTTCGCATAACAAGTCATAAAAAACTAGATTGATAATTGATTTATTATTAGCCGAAAGCCACAGTATCCAAGGCTGTTAATATGATAGTTATTGTTCTTTAAACTTAAGTCTATTTTTATTCAATACAAATAACTTTTGACTTTTGTGTTGAACTGAACTGTAAGATATTCCAAATCTCTTATAATTTATGTGTGTATTTGGTTTAGTACATTTATTTAGTAATTACTTTCACTCACGCTGATAGAGCTGCTGTAAATAGCTGTAGAGCGCCATCAGAGCTAATTATGTTCTGAAATGGCCCCAAAGCTAGCTAGATAGTGACTGTGATAATATCTGAGATGAAGTGACATTTTAGCCAAGCTGCCCGATTCTAGCGTCTGACTAGCTCATTTCTAACTATAAGATTTCATCAGCTGATGATGACAATTGCCTGTTTGTTTTTTGCATATTAAATTCGAACTTTCTTTGAAAACAGTAGCTTAATACCTTTAAGTAAACCATAAGCGTAAAACCCAATTAGAAATGCAAAGAAAATGCTGAGCTCATCCCACTTACTAGCCTGACCTATTGACAGACTCTGTTTGCCTGTTTACTAAGATAGTATCATTGAGTAAATTGCTAGTTTATTTTTATTAGAATCCAAGCAAGGCGTTAGAGCGTCACTTTGGCACCACATTGTCAACTCCAATGATTCGAAAGTATCTATATAACCCTATTTGTGTTAAATATTAGATCATTCAGTGCAAATATCGGCCGATCAAAGATATAGATGTCGGTAAATATCATGTGCTTCAAACAGGCAAATAGGAAAATGCCTGCGCTTAGACGAGGAAATTCCGAATCGTTTAGCATCCGGTTCCGAAATAGTAGTATGAACATCTGATGCAGGGAATTATCTATAGATATAACTATAGTCAAGACAATGTTGGAGTTGGTGTAACCTGTTTGACTGTTGTATCTTTAGGTTTGTTCCAATTAACTGCAGCCAGACAATTGTATTATTTAGCTTAATTTTATTGGCATTATCGTTAAGTTTATGACTAATAATTGCGCGCATATTGTCTATAATTAAAATGCTAAAAACGTCTCAATTAAATAGTTATTAAACTAAAGCTAACACACACACACACACACACACACACTGGACCAATCAGCTTTGACTTGTATAACCAGCTAGCAGCTATTATAATTCTATCTGTATCTATCTCCGCGGTGTATCTGTATCTGTATCTGATGACCTGCCTCAGGCACCTCGTAAGTAAAAAATCTCGTCAAATGTAATTTCCATTAACTATGTCTGCTGTGTTTAAAGACTTAGTGTCTTGCCTTTTAATTGGGCGCTAACGTGTTTTAGATACATTTGTATCTCCAAATAGCCGCAGTGCAATTAAATTACGTCTTTGCCTTGAACTGTGTCGCCAATGCCGGCGACATTTAGAACTTGACTTGTCTAAGCATTCACACACACACACACACACGCACACACACACACACACTTTAATATTTAATAACAAATAAGCTTAGTCTGTATCTAAGCCATAACTATATCTACAATGTGCTGCTATTTAAAACTGACCAACGCCTTTTAAGCATAGCTCTAATTTGCATAGGCTTTCATTTCGCTAAGCTAGTCAGCATGACTAAAATCATATGAAGTAAAACGAAATGCTCAGCATGATAAGCTTAAAACAAGCTCAAACAGATAAAGAGATAACAAATTTGAGCCTAATAGCAATGAATGTTAATAGTTAGGGGCAAAAGCATTACAGTGATTACAACTGCATTTAAATTAATAAACATGGTCCAAGTGTGTCTTCTGTCTCTCGCCTGTTAATAGGCTACACTTTTTTTGATATATTTAAATAAATGAGCTAATTTCAATGATTGGGCAAATTTCAATAAATTATCAGCATAATTAGCATATATAAATACAAATAAAATCGGATGATACAGTTCTTGTCTTGAAAGTTAAAATATGCTAAAGATAAAATAAAAACTAGAACGGACATTTTAATATCGAATATCGCAAGTTTTTATTATCCGATTGAGCCAATTCCCAGCACTGATAAAGGTTAACATGAGATCTTCGAATGCTGAATCATAATTTTGTATCTTTATAATTGTGGCCTTGTTGGTTTTTCGGGGTTTGCGGAGGATGTGGGGTGGAGGGGGTATCAAAAATCGAACACAAGCTTAATCGACTCAGCTAATCGTCCTGATCAAGAATATATATACTTTGTGGGGTCTGCCACGCCTCCTTCTGCCTGTAACTTTTTTAAAGTACAGGCTCTAAATATTCATAAAATCTTACTGATAGTAAATTATTATATAATATCGGCTAATACTCAAATGAACTATACAATTTTATAAAGTTTTATCCATAGCCGGAAAACTCTTTTTAAATTAACGAAAAAATTATAATTTCTATTAAAACTATTCTATTAAACGTTTATACTGAAAAACCCCCGTTTTAGCTAGCAATATGTCAAGCTAAACCTCTTTTAAAAAACCTTAAAATCAACTCGTCTCGAACTGCAAAAATTAACATAAAGTTTATTCATTTACAATCGCCTAATTTATTTACGTAGGTTAAACAAAATTAGTTGTTTAGCATAAATTGAGTATCGATTACTTTTACCACAATTCGCAAGTCACGATGAGTAGACAAAAAATGAAAATGAATTCTCAGAATGATTAGCGAGATTTTTGAACTCAAGTGGCAAGTTTTGGACCTACCCCAAAATAGATTTAAAGAAAAACAAGATTAGAAAAAAACTCCCCAGAGGGGTCCAGATTTCGCGATTGCACGAACTTTGTGACCACCACCACCAAATGTGCCAAATAAAACTTATCAGTTTTGTTTTCAGTGTATGCATTTATTCATCGCCTCTATTTTTGACAAGTTCTGTTATCAGCACGAGTGTAATTACACTCGCTTTTTTCAAGTATCCCTTCTGCGCCATTTTAGAATGTGTTTTTTGTAGCGATGTCTGGTAGTAGTATTTCCGGTTGGATCAGTGCTAACTGTTAATTGTTTTATTAGGTAGCTAAGTAATTACAAGAAAATTAAGTACGAATACAAATGCAGCGCAGCTATTGACAGCTCTAATCTCACCTTGGAAATGGTAAATGGGAATGGGGTATACTAGTAGTAATACCACTAATATACGAGTATAATCTATATTCAATCATACGTGGCAGAGTGGGTCATTAATATAGATGCAATTAATAATTAATTAAAGCATTCGTGTGTGAAATTTCAAATCGAAAAACAAAATAATTAAGTCATAAATGATCGAACGGAATTGCAAATGCTCTATGCAAATCACGGGTGTAACAAATGACATTTAAATGGTTGTTAAGTTTCCAGAATATATTCAAGAAATATATTCAGAAATTGCTTAATTATATTTAATAATATTTTACATTTTACTTTAATAGTTTCCTTCTACATTTTACGAATCGCTTGTCATAGTCAACAGATATATAAAAAACAAAAGTGTATTTATAGATGTTTTTTACGTAGTTGTTGTTTATCTTCACACATCGCTAAGCAGAGTAGATAAATGCTCATTCCGCTCTGTCATGGCATAATAAAACCCATTAAGTTCTCACTAATACCAGATGCTATACCAGTAAGTACTTTCGGCGCTTTAGATTACATATTTGCAAACGGTCAGCATTTTGAAAACAAAACTGCATTCCTTTTTTATTTTGAACAGTGCATAAATAATATTTTTATGCTACTCTTCTAGATAAGTGGAATAAGTGACACTTGAGATTAAACAAATAATTTAGTGCTAGCTAATAATGCATATACACCTGTGGACATTTGCGTAGAGTAATCCATGTTGGTTATGATTGAAAGCGGGACCCACAACGACGCAAAATATGTAGTGCTCTTTTTTTATGATTAGCTGCGATGAAATCTTATCAGATGTGGCATAAAGCTTGTATGTAAATGCAAAAGCTAATCTCTGATAAGCGCTGCAGCAATAAACTTGCCTTAATCGTAAAAAAAAGCTCACAACAAGCTAAAAAAAATCTCATAAAACAGAATGGTTTTAGAGAACATGAAAAGCCTACAGAATATATTCCTATTTATAAAAGGTTATATAAAAAAGACTAATATTAACTATGCTCGAGCACTCCTACTACTATTCGCTCAACGAATTATACTTAAATGTACTGTTATAGATCGCGTGATTTTTATTCCATTTTAAAGTGTATAATGAACATCAGATATTTTCTATTTTTTCTTTTTTCTTTTTTCTTTTTTTGCCCAAGCATGCGCCATTAAAATGTATCTTATCAGAATCAAAAAATGAATGTACGCAAGTAAAACAAAATGAAAAAAAAAACCAAAAAAAATGTACTAATGATAGTAGCATAAGCTTTTTGTTTGTTGAAATGCGAACCATAAATACTCTATAATAAATGACTGATATCGGCTAATAACGTGATATTCGGAAATTTTAAATTCATATTTTGAATACAACTGTTACATTTATGCCGAAAGTATGCTAAAAAATGTATTGGAATAAATTTTGAAATAAATTGTTAAAAATTACTATTAAAAGGTGATAACCCAAAATTAAAAATAGTTAAATAATCACAATAAATATAAATAGAAATTATTTTAATAATTATAATAATTACTTCACTACTTAATATAATTACTATGATACCTATCTGTATTATCACTAGTCACTAAATCCTACAGAATTTTGCAAATTTTGTAATTACACCGCTAACACTCACTTAATTCTCGCAGTGTATGCGTCAATATGTGGCACAAGGTGAGCATAAGGTCTGTTAACCAATACAAGTTGATAAAATATCTAAGATATAATCCAAGATTACATCAAATGATAAGCTTTACGATGCAATTAGATAGATAATAGAGGAAGCTTAATGCATTTATACAACCGATATATATCGAAAGGAACTGATCGTAATGATGAGCTTTATGTGCCAACAATTCTATGCATGTACAACCGATATATATCGTAAGGAACTGAGCTTTATGTGCCTACAATTCTATGCCTATACAGCCGATATATATCGAAATTAACTGAACATTGATATTTATCGTAATGATGTGCCTACAATTCTACACCTTTACAGCCGATATTTATCGCATAGAACTCACCCATCAACTGAAGTATGTTTTCTTCCAAGAGAAAGGCATCATCATATCCCGAATTTGTCAAATTTTCGGTTTTCATATTCAACAAACTGGGCAACATTGAGGCGTACATTTATGCAGTGTGTCCGATAGTACTGGCTTCCTCTTCGATAATACCAATAAAACTCTTACGCGAATATACAAACGTCGTAGATGAATTGAAGACGCGGCGACAATGGGTAAATATTTGTTAATCCTTCACACTTGCCAAGTGTAAATTTATTTTCTCACAAATTGCGGTTGGCGCATATTTTCCAACAACAAGCTTTTTATTTTGTTTTGTATTTTTTCCAGATTTGTTTTCCTCTATGGTGGATGGGCGCATGCATTAAGTAAAGTTCAATATTTGCACAAATTAAAATCCAAATGCGACTCACTCAAAAGCCGGCGGTAGAAATGTTTTTCGAAACGTTATAGTAGATACGATGCGATACGATAGGCGATATGCGATATACGATATACGATACGGTACGTTACGATACTCTCGGTTAAGGTGTATCCAGGGTGTGCAAGGGGACGGGGTTAATGAATTGCACCACATAAATAAATAATGCAAATCGTCTGCTCCGTGTTTCTATTATCACAGGTCACAATTTCAAGTCTTTGTGTATGTATTCTATGTGTTATATAGTATATATGCTAAGTTCTAAATTGTTAAATTCTTATTGCTTAAATTCTCTGCTGTATTAGTTAGTTAGTGTCATTGATTACAAACGGACAAATGGCGCTTTAAATTTGTTTCGGGCGTGCACCGGGTACCGGTAGAATTGTAGTGTCTCTCGATTTCTCGGGGTCTCGGTGAGTTCTATGTATTATAACCGCCCAGTGCAAAACACTGACTAAACCTCAAATAATGTTCTCAGCACGTACTAACTGTCTTAATATTATTTGTTGTAGATATAGAAGTCAACGTCGGCCGGCCCGGGCGACTCGACTCAACTCGACTCGATTCGACTCGACGACGCAGCAGCAGCAGCAGTCACAGTCAACGTCACCGTCACCGCCGTCACTGCCACCGTCTCTCTGCTTCAGTCGACGTCAGCGTCAGCTGCGTTTGATCGTCGCTGGAGTGTTGTCGGCTGGCTTTGCTGCCTATGCGAGCCCCACAGCAAACACATCAAGTTTAATAAATATTATAGCTATACATTTGTTGTTGTTGTTGTTCTTGGCAAAAAAATTGTTAACAATTTACGACGATTACGGCTCGGATCGTCGTCTATGGCCCACTCGGGCCCACTCTCTCTCTACAGATACAGAGCATGCGCAGAAGTTCTCGCTCTACGTTTTTATTGTGCCTCTATCGTTTCTTATCAACGATGCTTAATCGTTACACATACACACACACACACACAGTTCTAATTGTTTAACGGTTGTCAGACATATAGACACACACACACTCACATCTCTTATATACACACTATATGAAGAGCCTTGTATATAAACAACATAAGCAGCATACTAGTACATTTATTAGTTTATTTTTAATTCTTTTCCCTTTTTTTTTATAAATTTCTTGAAGTGGCTTAGATTTGCAGTGCGATTATTATGACTGTACTTAAGTAGTATCAGCCTACTAGATTAAGACGCACAATCAGCTGCATAGTTGGGCAAAAGCTTAAGACATTTTATGCTATGCGAACAGATAGTGTTATTAGATAAATATACTTCAGATAAATTATAGTTTTACACCTGTAAACCTGATGAGGATAATACTACCATGATATTTACAACCTGTTCGTATTCGATAATATTATAAATAAATATACAAAATAATAAAACTCCTGTAAAAGTAAGCAAAGATGATAACCACCGACTGTAGCCTTTATGTTGAGACTATTATTGACTTAGTTTAATAATAAAAGATTGAATTTTAATAACAAAAAACTTTTCAAAACACTTGGCACCGCTTAAAAAAATTATTATTAAATATTTTTCAGTAATTATGTTTATTTTCATATATTTCATTATATTTATTTTAAGATTTTTTTTAAATATTTATAACAGTTAAAACATTTACAGTTAGTTCTAAGAGACCTGACTACAGACTTTATTTAAGACTTTTATTGACTTCGTTTTAGAAAAGATTCTATTCTTAACTTAATCTCAGTTTAAACACTAATTTAATATATGTATTTGTTTTAAGATTATTTAAAATAAGTTTTAAGCTAATTTCGTGTGGTAATATTTCAATAACGCTTTTAAAATATAATCAATTAAAAGATTTCCAAGACAATACCCATAAAAATAATAAATATTTTCTACATTTTCCTATTTAAGCGTTTAAATTTAATGTTAACGCCCATTAGTTTCGTTTGATTTATGTAATACAACTTTTAAATTCCTACACTACTTAATAATATTCTTTCACCATAATAAGCATGCAATAAAACCAGATGAAAACTCATTAAATAATAAACTTAAGCCTTTTTGATAAGCCTTAAGCTACTATAGCAATAAAATTCTCACACACTTCACCTTCTGCATAAATCAGCAAAGTCTGTGTGTAAGACCTCAAATGGAGTATTAAGACGACAATAAATATTTAAAGACAATAAAGAGAGACAGTCAAAGAGAGAGCTAGAGGGAAATGTAACTAACTTTAGTGGAATTTAATACACTAACAGTGGGTCAAAAGCATTTATTACAAGCATTACAGGGAATTTTTAGACCCTGTACTTTAAAAAAGTACAAAAGGATCTATTAGGTTTGTGCAAGTCAGAAATGTATGTAACAGGCAGAAGGAGGCATGGCAGATCCCACAAAGTATATATATTCTTGATCAGGACTACCAACTGAGTCGATATAGTCGTAAACTGTAAAAGCTAGAGACACCATATTTAGCAGTTAGATGCCCCTATAGTGCAAGCAGATCAAGTTTGTGTTAGATTTTTGATAGCTCCCCCCTTCCCACAAAAACCGCGAAAAACCACTACAGCCACAATTATGAAGATACAAACTTGTGCTTCAGCATACAAAGATGGTAACCTTTATCAGTGCTGTAAACTGTGGCTCAATCGGATAATAAGCACCGGAGATATTGGAGATTAAAGTTTCCGTTCTAGGCAAGGAGTGTATATACGTGTGTACATATGTGTGGTTGCGTCTGATATGTCTGGATATGTGTGTGTGTATGGTTAGCATTAGCTGCTGCAAAGGAAAGTACAGGGTCTCCTACTGTCGGTTGGATCCGACTGTAGTTTTCGGAGTTTTTATATAATATTTAATAAGAAAGAAAAAAATGCAGTGAAATGATATATTTCCTACAGAGTCTATATTTTTTATAAAGCTAAACTTTGCCTGCAAGAGTATTCAAACTTCGACCAATACAACTCGATTTTGTCTTGATATATCTCTGCTCAGTGCTCTCCCTAAGTCAGTATATGTGTGTGTGTGTGCGTGTGTATTTGTTGATCAGCTCACTTTCAGCTTGGCAAACAATCATATCGCAACGCGGCGACAACAGCGACAGCGTCGAGTGCTACCCTCTTATCAGTATCAGAATCCCGCAGCTCAGTAGCAAATGTTCTACATACAAATAAGTGTGTGTGTGCGTATGTGTGTGTGTTGTATATTATACTAGGTTGCTCTGGCTTGTTGATAGTGCAAGTAGTCAGCCAGTGAGCCAAGTTGAGCTGTCAAAGGCGCTCGCTTATCAGTCACGGGCCATAAATATAAATTATAAAAAATATATAGAAAATATTAAAAAAAAAATTGATGCAGCTACTACAGTGACAACAACAGCAACAGCTTCATTATGGACACATCAGTGTCTGGTTTACACTGAGAAAAATATATTTAGATATTACTAACAAACATATATTATTTTTAACTTTATTTTCTTTTGGTTAATTTTTTAGTATTTTCTTTTTAATAATAAATGATCATATTTATTTAATTATTTTTTTCGTAAATTTATATTTAATATTAAATTGATTTTATTTTATATTTCAGTTATCAAGTTAATTCAATTTTAATTTGTCTTTTTTTAAATTTAGTTATTTAGTTAAAATTGATATTTATTTTAATTTATTTCCCTACTTCAAATTTATTTATTTTAATGATTTGTAATTAATACTAAATGTGTAATTATTAGCGTTTTTATTACTGTTCATTTATTTTTATAGTTTTGTTTTTTAAATTGAAAACATTCAATTTTATTACAACTACACGTGCACCGATTGATGACAGATTCGGCGTCACACTTCTGGGAACTTACACACACACCCTCGCACACACAGGGCTGATGGCTCATCCAAGTAGTAGAACATAAAATATTTATATTCTTTAATTGTATTTATGTTTATATTTACATTAATTTTATTGTAACTACATTCATGTGTACAGACTGATGTCGCCACGACACCTCTGATCACTCACACTCACTCACACACACACACACACACACTCGCACACGCGTGGCTAATGGCTCATGCAAGTGGCAGAACAAAAAATATTCGCACCTACAGAGTGTGTGGTATTTTTGCATTTATTGTTTTATTTTCTTTCGGATTGATACATCTGACTCAATTGAATATAATTTGTAACGTGTGTGTGTGTGTGTGTGTGTGTGTGTGTGTGACGATTGTCATTCAACACCCCATGCCCACAGTCATCGGGCCATAGACCACACTCATGCCAATTCATTCCATTTACTCATGCACAATCATCACTCAGAACCTCAGAGCCTGAGCCTCAACGGCGACGCAACGTCAGCGTCAACAGCAGCAGCAGCAGCAGCAGCAGCAGCAGCAGCAACTGTTGTCTGCTGTACTTTAACCGGTGCTGCTGCTGCTGCTGGTGAAGCGGAATTTCTGTGACGAAACCAATCGACGTTGGTGTTGGCGGCGTTGAAATTTTTGCCGTTTGTACTTTGATTTTATTTTGAATGCCCGGCATGCGGCGTTCACTTGTCGACTACGTCATCATGGGAGCACCCACAAAAGGGGAGGGGCAACTGCCTGTGTGTGTGTGCAGCGTTTAACCAAATTGTCAATTGGCCTTTTATACTTATCACACACTTAAAAAAATTGTAAGCAATTCCAGGAAAGAGCACTACATAGTATATCACTTATATTGTATGCAAAGTTTGTCTAGAACTCAACTCTAATCTTATTGATAAATACCTATACTATAGACATAAACTTAACCCAATTTTTATGCGATATATAGAAGGTCAGATAAACAAAACGAATTTTTGTTTTGTTTTGACGGTTTTCTATGCATATTTTTAGGCCCAATTTCCGGCTGGTAAGTCTGTAGACGTATCTTAGTCATGGCTTAGGTAAATCTGGTTATTGTGATATAAATATAATAATCACAAGCGAAGCGAAAACGCAGGGGGCGGAGCACTCTAGTATAATAATAACTTATTTATCTTATCCTGTATTTAATTGAATTAACATTGAACTTGAACTATTTGTTAAAAATACTATTATTATTTATGGAAAAATTAATTGATTTTAAAATAAACGATTTATGTTGTATGAGTAATTAAAAATAAAAATGAATAAAAAACAACTATAATAAATAAAATAAGAAAAAACTCGGAAAGCTACAGTCGGATGCAACCGACAGTAGGAGACCCTGTACTTTCCCTCGCACACACACACACACTAACAAACATTCACACATGCACACATATCGTAAAGTCGCAGGCAACCACACATACGCTCGCGCTGCTCCCCCCTTACTTAGTACTGGGAATTGAATCTTGAATATCTCCAGTGTTTATTATCCGATTGGGCCACAATTCACAGAACAGATAAAGATTATCATAAGATTATTGTATGCCAAATCACAAGTTTGTATCTATAAAATTGTGGGTGTGGCAGTTTTTTGCGGTTTTTGGGGGAGGGGGAGGAGGTATCAAAAATCAAAAACAAACTTGATCTGCTTGCACTATAGGGGCATCTAACTGCCAAATATGGTGTCTCTAGCTCTTACAGTTTACGAGATCTAGGTGTTCATACAGACGGACAGACGGACAGACGGACGGACGGACAGACGGACAGACGGACATGGCTAGATCGACTCAGCTCGTCGTCCTGATCAAGAATATATATACTTTGTGGGGTCTGCCACGCCTCCTTCTGCCTGTTACATACATTTCGGGCTTGCACAATCTTAATAGACCCTTTTGTACTTTTTTAAAGTACAGGGTCTAAAAATAAAAATATATATGTATAAATATTAATTTGAATTAATATGAATACATTTATGCAGTTCTTGCGTAGAAAGCGGAAACGAAAATGTTTGATATTTTAATATTAATTATGGTTATATTTATAAATAGTTATAAATAATAATAGTTATTATTTAAATGATTTTATTTAAATATTGTTGAACCCCGTTGTCAATAGTTTAATGACATATTTAATATATTACTACAAAATTAATTAAAATAATTTAAATTTATCTTTTACAAGGGTTAATTATCCATTTAAATAATAAATAAAAATTTAAATAAATTAAATAAAATAGAAATAAATAAATATAATAATAATACATTTTATATTAAAATAAATACATTTCGGAATAGAAAATGGTTTATATTTAAATTAATATTATGGTTGTATTTAAAAATATTTATTATTTGAAGTTTTAATGATTATATTTAAATATTCTTCAAAACTCTTGTCGAAAGTTTAACGCCATATTTAATATATTACTACAAAATTAATTAAGATAATTTAAATTAATCTTCTACAAGTGTTATTTAACCATTTAGCCACATGAATAAAATTATTTAATCTACATTAAAAACTATTTCAAAAATTTGTCTATAAAGACAGAGATCCGCTGAACTAAGCATAGAGCTTAGAGTCATTAATTCACCTGAATTCTGTAGCTCATTAAGCCGCTCGCGTAACATGAATTTGCTCTTAATTAAATTGTTGATAGCGTAATTATCTTGGCAATTAGTAATTGTAATTAAAGCCAAGACCAGACGGAAAAGACATTTCCCACAAGTGACAGATACTCCGGCTTAATGACGCGTCTCTCCACACACACATACAGTAGTATTCCGGGCAATGCAATAAATACGCGAGCTACGGCAATCGGTGGCAACTGTCATGTGGGAGCAGAGATTGCATTTAATTGCAATTACAAAATATGAATACACACATGCATATCAGAGGCAAACATATGACGCATATGTTTCGGGTACTGAAATGAATCACACTCCTAGCAGCTACTACTACTACTGTAATGTATCTGCAAGATACTTTCGACATTTCCTGCACTGGGTGTGGTGTATAGAGCATGAGTGCTAGTCGCAAGCAAGTGGAAGAGTAAGAAATAAGAAATTCGATAAAGCATAAAAGTAAAGTAAATAAAGAAAACTAAAGAAAACTGAAATAAAATGCATGTCATGTTCATCGTGATGTGTTGCTGCCTGTCGCATTTCCCGGGGTCCCACCCCGAGTGTCTGTCAATTTCCAGCGAAATATGAAAATTAGCCAAACCAAAAGATACAATGAGTGCTCTCTCTGCCTGCGCATTTCCCTTAACTTCGTTTAAAAAGTATTATTATTTTATTTGCATACATATTTGTATTAAGCAATGGAACTGCGTTTAATTCTGCCGAGTGCGAGTGTGAGTGTGTGTGAGTGTTTTTGAATACGAGTGCATATATGATTGAGTGTATGTATCCATGGGATACCCATGTGATTTGCATGTGTTGTTCGTCATCAGCGTCATGAACAGCATTGTTATTGTGCCTGACTGACTCGAGTGCTGTGACAATAATGATCACCATCATCAAATCATCATCATGATGATCAAGACAGTGAATAATGATTATGATATTCACTGCAATTTACTATTTACACTTCATTAAGCGGCGACAACTTTAAGTGAAATGTGTTCACATTTGCCTGAGTGCTCTCCATGCCCTGCCATGTATTTGTATCTCACAGATACACACTGCAAGTTCATATACTATACGATATGGTAGTCTAGCATCTTCGGTTGCATTTGATTTGCAAAAATTGCCTAATTGGAAAATGAGCTCGAGTGCGAGTATTAGTCTGAAGTGAAATTAGTCTGTGACTAATCAGTAAAAAGTTAGAACCACCAGCTACCACTTAACACTTGACTCTGGCAGATAATATTAAGTATAGTACGGAAATACTTCTCATGCGGAGTCAAGGCAATTGATTTAAAATGTTGCCAAAAGATTTAATATTCTAATTTAATTTCAGTCAGTACTACATAGTATTCGGAGTAAATTATGGAATGGATATATTCGCACTATAATGAAAATGAAAATGGACTTTATAAGGCTGCCCTCCCAGACTGAATATTAAAATGCTACTATAAAGAAAAAAGTACGTCAGAGCGAATTTTATTTTCGACTAAAAAGTAAAGTTAAATAATAGTATAAAATGATGAGTGATGTGCGTCAATAGCATTACATCAGTCAGTCACTCAGACAGGCCAAGGAGTTAAATAGTATATAGAGGCATAATAAATTATGTTAAATATTTAAAATGAATACACTTTATTAACAATTAGGCATAGGCCCTAGCAGCTACTCAGTATGAAAGTACTTTGGAAGTAACAGCTGACACTTCGATTATAATCACTAATTAAACGATAACTTTAAAGGCGACTTATCGGCCTAAACGGGTTTCTGGTGAATCTAATCACCAATATACTAATAAGTTAAGTTAAGGTACAGTGCGTTTCATAATCATAAGGCACTTTAGAATTTGTTAAAATAAGTTTAATGGGATTCATGCTAAACCGATTGGTGGAGGTTCTCAAAAGTCGAGAACAATATACTAAATACATATAAATAAAATTCAATAAAATTATGCATCAAACGGTTCTTGTTTAAAGGATGGGTGTTTTGAGATTATGAAATGCTCTGTATATAAATTTTAAACTATTTAAAATTACGCCCTTAAACAGTGAAGACAATACTATGTTAACTTTAGTTATTTGAACCATATTTTATTATAATTATGATTGCAATTACAGTCCATAAGAAAATTCGTTATACTCAGGCCTGTTCCCATTTTCGAATTCGTTCAATCGATTTACAGTTTGAAAAAAATGGGCTTCCTTAATTCTAAGCATCGTTTTCAAGAAACGAAGATGTTTATAGTACTTACACATGAAGCTAATCTATTTCGAAATGGACCAAATATGAAGCGAATCGAAAACGATGAATTGAAATTTGGAACCCCATTTTTTTTTTAAAAACTAAATCGATTGAACGAATTCTTAAATGGGAACAGGCCTGACTATATATTTCCACATTTATTTTAAGGTGAAGTATTGAGTTGAAATAAAATCTTACAGTTCCACAGAAAAGGAATATTTTATCGCAGAGTTATACATAATATTTATATTATTATTAATAACAATATTTCCATTTATTTGAACTAACTTTTTGAAATCACAATAACATCATATATCTTACTCATTGCAGTAATAGATATCCATATAAGCAATGCCAAGTGTTATCAGTTGTTATTTTCTACTAATGAAATGCGAATTTCTTAATCATTTATGAAATTAATGGATATCATAATCAGTCAACATTACGACAGTAGATAGTAAATTGCTCAAGAGACTAAGCCGAACGACTGTCTACTAGATAGAGTTTAATTTGAAATATAAATAAAAAAGAATATATATATATACGCACTTGAGTAAAATAGATCAATAAAACTAATAATGAATCAGGGCAATGGAGGGGGGAATAAAAATGTATGGAAATAAAGTCAATGCACAATTGAATTGAGTTCGCGTCTGGGCGATAACCTCCATATCATATCAGTCGCAGAGAACTGTCTAGCTGTCTAGAGTATAGGTACTATATGTAAATGGACAAAAACTATAGGGTATATAGGGTATATAGTAGTTGGCAGGTCGTGTCGTTCAAGTACCCATACAACTGGAAATCGGTCTTTTTACTAGGTATTTACTAGGTATTTTTTTTGCATATGGCTACTCGATTCATTTTAATTTTAGTGTCAAGCTTGAGAATCAAATTAAGTGCTACGACTACAAGCGCGTTTTAACTGAAAAACACACACACTCACACACACAGACGCACACACACACTTTCGTTATGTCAGCAGCTAAGGTGACACTATAGAACCAATACAGAGACACTGAGATAGGTATAAATATTCAACAATTAAACGCTGACACCGACTAGGGGCTCGAGCTCTGTAGCTAGGGTCTCGAGCCACTTTAGCTCGACTGCCTTTAGGTATTTGCTGTGCTGCTGCTGCTTCTTCTTCTTTTTAGTCACTTGTACTTGTATTTGCTATTGCGCATATTTAACCCTTTGGGGTTAAGTTAAGCATTACGCTTGCGTTTTATTTTTGCGTATTTCTTTCTGGTTTTCGTATTTCAAGCCGACGATTTGGCGTCACTCATTAAGCACTGAGCAGTTTTTTGTGTGCAATTATTCGATCATAAAACAGTTGCTTATATCACGACTAATCAATTTCATTTTTGCCATTTTATTTTATTTCATTTTCATTTTTTGCCATTTTGCCTTTGCTTTAATCTGCTTGACGAGCAGCAAACAAGCGACAAGTTGTTGCTAATCAGTAAACAAATTATAAACATTTTACAATGATTACCCCGTCCTAGCTTATCAAGCTGGTTTATCAAGGCTATATTCGCTTCTATTTATAATTGTCCCCCTACATATTGCTCATAAAATCCGCTGTTTCTGCTTTTCTTCTAGTACGTTTAGAACGCAATTTCTTTAGCCTGATTTTCGGTATTTGGGGTCTCGATACTGGCCAGGCACGTGCCACGTGCAACAAGACCTTTAAATTGGGCATGAACTTTGGCTAGAGTTGTTCGATTTATAATGGGGTATCATAACGAAGTGATTTCCAATTTCAATTTGACTAATGACTGCCAGTGGGGAGAATTACTCTAGAGAAATTAAGGAAATTAATAAACTGAACTCATAAATGTTTGAAGAGGGCTTCGATTGGCTCCCCCACAAAGCGATAAATTAGTTTCAGTTGCGATTTGAGAATTTGTAGATCAAGAACTGTTTAGTATGAGGTTACTCTAACTAACTTGGCATTTTGATTTGTGTTGTGTTTTATACCTAATTTGGCTGACAAGTGCATAAGAATATTATAAATATTGTTCTACTTTTCCAAAATAATGATGACATTTATTAACCTAGAATTATTTTGAATAATTCGATTAGAGAATTTGTTTGAAAGAATATATAGTATAATATACTATAAAATATTGTTCTCTTTAGGGTTTTTATTATCATTCAGCTGAAGAGTTGATTTTAGAGTGGAGAATCTGTAGAAGACAACTAGGATATATTTGTTGACATTACGACTGGTTTTATGTTAAGTCATTAAGTAATTTTAAAGTCAAAAGATATGTATTTTATTTTAATTAAAATATTTTAAAAATCAGACATCAATTCGCAATTGTTTGGAGCTGATTTAAGCAGAGATTTTTTGCGATTTTATTTACCAGACTTAAAACTTTAATCAAGAAATATTTACAGCTCTAAAAACTGTATAAATACTAAGAATAGTTCAGTTGTAGCTTGAGATATTAGTACTGATATTTAACACTCTGCAGACTGGAACCAAGTAGTGTTTAGGGTTAATTTTAGAAGAGTATTTTTTAAGGTTTTATTTATCAAACATTTTAATGTGGCATGAGTATAACTGATAGTTCTATGTACCTTCTTTCTATAGCTCTAAAAACTGTATTTAATACTATGAATAGTTCAGTTTTAGCTTGAGATATTAGTACTGAGATTCAACACTCTGTAGACTGGAACCAAGTAGCCTTTAGGGTTAATTTCAAAAGAGTATTTTTTAAGGTTTATTCATCAAACATTTTAATGTGGCATGAGTACAACTGATAGTTCTGAATACCTTCTTTCCTATGCACACATTTCATTGAATAGTTTTCGACTAGTTGTAACATTTATCTCGACAGTCGGTCGTGCTTATCTATTGTGGGACAGCTTAATCTCAAAAATGTAATTCCTATTGGTCATTAAAACCATAATACTTTAGGTACACTCACCTTGTTCGTTTGTCTCCTGCTCCATTTGCTCCACTTTGTTAATCTCCATTAGCTGCTGTCCATCGGTGATTGTCAGATCTTGTGGGTGCTTCATAGTAATAATAAAACACAATCGAAGGAAGTGTGTACTATTGTGGCCTTATCTAGTCAACATACGAGTCATGCTTAGCAACTGTAAATGAACGATAACGATAAGTGGTCAATTTAGTCGAGGTATTTAAACACCAAACCTGTAATACTCCTACTACAACAAGTGTTATTAATCTAGCCAAATATTGTATGTGGTCTATCTGCGTATTACACTTTTAATGGGTATTCGATAAGCCTCGTATCATCCATAAAAACAAGTGCTATCCGTTACATGATAACCCCCTCGAAGAGGGAACGGGGGGCGTGAAAGGGCGTGTGTTGTTTATGATCTTTTGGATCAAACACACAACTGCATTCCAGTCAATATATATTGCTTTCTCTCTATCAGCTGTATGAACATACATATATGTTGCATATATGTATATATATTTAGTAGGACAGTTTATGAGCACGCTGTCATAAACCAAAACAACTCTATGACACACACTCTGCAAAAAACAGTATAGTACATCAGTCGAGTGATATCGATAGCAACTTAAGCTATACCTAGGTCTGCAATTCCCAGGAGTCTGTTATTTGTTAAGCAATTTTAATGTGTTTGTCAGTTCAGTTTAATCGAATATTTCAGTGTTAAAATTTACGTAAAATTGACAAGGGAAAATGATATGGATACTAGAGCCTAAATGGAAAGATTGTATCTTTGAAATTGAAGTTGCATTGATTCTGATAGAGGGGAGGGATTTTTTCAAATTTAGGTCGTTAAGAGAAACTTGGGGGCCAAAGGGTATCACATCGCAACAAAAACAGCTTGCTATGTCTAACTGTTTGAGCTGTGCGACGTCAATCAGTCAGTCACTCAGTCAGTCTGGACAAAAATTTGTATACATTTAGATCGATATATCAATATTAGCTCATTTTGTTTACTAATTGCTGATGACATTTCACATGGAGTATAAAATATGTCTTAAAAATTAATTTAAAAAAAAAAAGATTGATTATCCATGAGAATAGTACTCCGATATCTGTTGCACCATATATCGTTTCATTATCTAAAAGTAAAATAAACATTTTATATGGCATCCTATTACTCAAAAATTTGCACAAATTCAGCATACCCTGTCTTAGACTTCTCTGCATGGTTTGCAGTGTCTAAAGCTTTAGATAAACATTCAATATGCCAGCTTATGGCCCCAGTAAAAAAAGCTTTCCTTATGTTCCTATCTACAGTTATTCGCACAAAAAGGAAAAGCAAAAAGTTTGCGCCCACTGATAAGGCGACGGACATAGCAATTGTGATAACCATCAAACGTTTATTATTATTTCGCTGCCATAACAGTTTTGATAAGGCCACAGGAGAAGCACTATACGTGGGCCTCGATATCAGATCGTGGGGACTCATACAGCCACGACGCACCCTTTTACTATATTGTGCATGCTAATCGTGATTAAAACGTGAGTTGTTCGTCTCTTTATATAAGGAACTAGCTAGGGTTCTTGAGATGGGGCTATAGAAGAACATGCTATATATAGTAAGGGCTATAGAAGAACATACTATATATAGTAAGGGCTATAGAAGAAAATACTATATATAGTACTAACTGAAGTAGCCACAGTAGCCTGGTAAAAGGTATTTATTTGAGATTACAAACGAGATTATAAACGATACCGATGTGGACAGGCTATAGACGAAACGTTGCAATTCGATTTGAATTTATAAGAATTATTTCCACTAAAACTTTGACAGTCTGGCCGTATTCAGGGCCTCAGTCATCAGACGTCCGAAGTCGGCATGGATGGCGGTAAAGAGTTTGACAGCCCGTTCCTGCAGGAATTGACTCGCCTCGGATAAGTGATCAGATATATTACGCACAAGACGTTTACGTCCACAATTATCGAGGGTATAGGTCCAGAAGTCGGTGACCTGACTGAAGTTATCCTCGGTGTCGCCGCTCATGAACCGATAGACATCCCCCGAAATGGGACAACAGGTCTGCAGGGCGAGGGCCCGCGAGCTCTCTTTGGGTCCGCAAAATGAATTGGGGAAATAGTTGGGTGCACCCTCCTGATTGTTAGTCACCGTCATGGCTCCATCACGTTGGAAATTCTTCACTTGTACGCGATACGGACAATTGACTGGGATCTGCAGGTAATTGGGGCCCAGGCGATAGCGTTGCGAATCCCCGTAGGCGAAGAGACGACCCTGGAGCATCTTGTCTGGGGATGGTTCAATGCCAGGTATGAAATGTGCCGGACTGAAGGCCAACTGCTCGATTTCGGTAAAGTAATTGCTGGGATTGCGATCCAGGACCAGTTTACCCACTGGTATGAGTGGATAGTCCTTCTGTGGCCACACCTTGGTCACATCGAACGGATTGAATTTGCACTTCTTCGCCTCCTCGTTGAGCATCACCTGGATGTACATGCTCCAGCTGGGGAAGTTGCATTTCTTGATCGAATTGTACAGATCCCGTATGGCATAGTCGGGATCGTGGGCATTGAGCTCACAGCAACGCCGTGTATCCAGATTCTTAATGCCCTGATCCGTCTTGAAGTGGAATTTCACATAGAAGGTCTCGCCGCTGGGATTAATCATGCGATAGGTGTGTGCTCCATAGCCATGCATGTGCCTATAGCCATCCGGAGTGCCACGATCACTGAAGTACATGGCCAGGGCATGCATTGTCTCCGGCCGGAGGGTCATAAAGTCCCAGAACATGTCCGCATCCCGCAGATGCGTTTGTGGATTACGTTTCTGGGCATGAATCAAACTGGGAAATAGCGACGGATCACGTATGTAGTAGACAGGCATATTGCATCCCACCAAATCCCAGGTGCCATCCTCGGAGTAGAATTTAACCGAGAAACCCCGCTGTTCTCGCACCGAATCCGCCGAACCATTCTCCCCACATGCCACAGAGAACCGCATGGCAATCGCTGTGCGTTTCTTGACCTTCTCGAATGGACTACCGGCACAGAATTTGGTTATATCGTGGGTGCACTCAAAGTACCCAAAGGCACCGGCACCCTTGGCATAGGCCACACGTTCGGGAATGCGTTCCGCATCGAAGGAAGCGATCTCATCCAAGAAATAGAAATCCTGAAGTAACGCCGGTCCGCGTGGACCCACCGTCTGTATGGCATCCTTAACGCCCACGGGCAGACCCCAGCCGGTGGTGGCCGTCGTCTGAGCACCTGCATCCTTGCTCTTGTAGTCAACTAGCTGATTGGAGGCCGGATCGCGTGAACACATTTTGAATTTCTAAATTCTATATACTGGAAAATAACTAAAATTATATCAAATTGTTTACTCGGAATTTGATTTTTCAGAATATCTCTGTGTAGATTCAACTATGACTGAACGTGTCAACGGGCTGTGAGCAAAACTGATTTGAAGTCTACACAAGTCAAAGTTACTTCAATTGAAATGATTGACACAAAATAATGCAAAGAAGGAGCAGCCTTATTTTCAGATTTAGTACTTTTTAAATCTAGCAATTTCAGCTTAGAAGAGTATGGATATTTGTCATATAGAAGGGTTAACATTTGTCGAATCGAAAGGGAGAGTTTTTGTTTTAAAAATAAATATCGCTATTTAAGTTTTAAATTTGCAGCAAACTTAACAAATTTTTTTAAAAGTTTATTTCTTGCTAAAAATAATTCAAGTTGAAACTTTGTATCCATCTATTCGTTGAGAGGTTCACTTTGAAGGTTAAAAATAACGATGCTTAGGGTTAAACGGTCTGGCAACGCTGGTCTACTGAACTAGATTTGCTATCAGCCTCTAGATTTGTTATCACCTAAGGAGAGGTGTCAAATAATTCCCTTGAAAAAACTCCCTTTCCCTTTTAAAAATCCACATCAATGCATTGAGAATGCTAATAATGATAAAATGATAAAAAAAAGTAAGGAAAGCTACAGTCGGACGCAACCGACAGTAGGAGACCCTGTAGTCTCACATACAAATACAGAAATTCAAACACAATCAAAAATCACGCATGGGCTTCCCCACATGTCTACTACAAAAAATTGATTGATCCAATATGTCCGGTGTTTATTATCCGATTGGGCTGCAAATCGCACCAAACATTCAAAGCATCTACAGCTTTGTTCATGCAAAAATTGAATACAGTGACTCTAAAACTGGGTCATAAAATCCTTGTAAAAATACGTTGCCACCAATATCATGGGCTGTAAATATACACTGTTAAAAAATGAAAATCTTAAATTAGGATGTTCAGCCGTCTTGATTAGAAATAAAGAAATGGCATCAAAATTTCAAAAAGACTTTAAAGGCTATATTTAAGAATGGAAAATCTTATATTGAAAAAAAAAAGAATCTTCGTTATCGTAAGAGGGAACTTGTAAAGGTTACAGGCCGATTTGATAAATATACTATACAGCTAACTAAGAGATTGAGTGGTAAAATTAATATAGAAAAATAATGTACAAAATTATTTGGATTAAAAATCACGGAAAATAATTATATATCCAAGCTTAACTACTGAAATCAAGTAAGCACAGAGATCATTCCAATTTCGTGCCTACAGTGCGTTTCATAATCATAAGACACTTATAGTATATCTTATGTCTGGTGATTAAAGCTTTCTAAAGCCGACATTTTTTGACAAATACAATGCGTATCCATGTGAGCTTTGAATTCAGCGTTAGAATTCCGTTTCCGTTTTTGCATTGAACTTTTTTCGCGGGAACTTTTTCACTGAAAACGTTTTGATGCTACTTTTTAGTATTTCATCATAACGCACCCATCCTTTGAACAAGAACCGTTAAATGGAGAATTTTTTTGGATTTTTTTTTATATTTACTATATCGTTCTCTACTTTTAAGAACCTCTACAAATCGGTTTTGCGTGAATCCTATTAATTATTTTTAAACAAATTCTAAAGTGTTTAATGATTACGAAACGCACTGTAGATGGTCGCGATTTCATTACCAACAATCTAAATTTTAGCCAGCTTTTTTTAACAGTGTACTACTTGCAAGCTTTTGTTTACTTCCCATGCACTTGTCTGGCAACCCTCGGCACATTGGCGCAAAAGCTTTGAATGCAAACTGCTTTGTTTACACGGGACACACGTGTCCACGGTTGGACGACAGTCAACATACTCGTACTCAGTTAAACTAAAAGCTTACCCAACTAAAATGTTTAGCAAATAGGCAAAAATATAATTGCGTGTATTAATGTGTGTGTGTGTGTAAAGTCATGTGCATTTATAAACATGGAAACTTACTACAAAAGCTCTCTTTGGCCAGTTGGAAGTGTGATTGCAGTAACTTTTGTTTTTATTGTTATTGTTATTGTTGCTATTGCTCTTGTTACTTTTTATCAGTCGTGCTTTTGCTGCTGCTGTTATGGCTGTTGACTCTCGTTGACCGCATGAATGAAAGCGAAGTGGACCGACCGACAGCAGACGCAATGATGGAAAATAAAGAGCGTCACACACTTGTTGCTGTTGTTGATTTCCTTTAGATTTGTGCTTTGTTTTATGGTTCGCTGTGGTTGAAGATTGAAAGCTGATGGATTTGGCACTCTAAATGTATTTACACGCTTCTATAATTCTTCTCTCATTTCTACTTCCGCTTCGTCGTCTTCTCCTTTCGTTGCTTTGGCTATATTTTTGTAATTTATTTTATTATTTTTATTGCACTTGCTATCGTTACTGTTGTTACTGTTGTTGCTTTTGTTATTGTTTTTTTGCTACTCATTGTGAGTTGCGTTTGTGTTGTGCGCCAATTAAAGTCGCAACGGCAAACACTTGCACATTAAACTGATTTTCCTTTTTCGAGTGAGCTGCATATTCATTTATATCAATCAAACGGAATATAACTTGACTTTTTGTTTTTGTTTTTGTCGTTCTCAGTGCGACGTCGTCACTTGAACTCAACTACGGCTTCTGTCTGTAACGGACGCGCGAGTCGCGACGGCAGCAACAAGTTCCCCCCAGACCAAGCGCAAAAGAGAGAGAGAGAGAGAGCGGCGTGCAGTTATCACTTGTTTGTACGTTCTCTTTCGTCTCACGCACACACACATATGCAGTGGCAACGCCGCTGTCGCTGTTACGTATTTGTTTTTGCAAAACTTAAACAATATTTTATTAATACTTCTCGCTATGGTAAAACACATCAGAATTGCATAAACCGCGCGTGCTTCTGTTGCTCCTTTTTTTCTTTAACTATATTCTACATACTCTGCATTTTTTGAGCGGGGGCCTGCCGCTGGCAGTGGGTTGATTGAACCCACTGGCTGGCACTAACACATACACACACACACTAGCTTGGCTAGACGAGGCGAAACCACAATACGTAGTACCACTAACGATTGCGAGCGATGGGCGACTGAAATCAAAGTGGCAAAAATCAACGCCAACGCGAGTGGTCGGTAAGAGGAGAACGAAGGAATGCTAAGAACATAGCCAGCCAGCCAGCCAACTGGTAGCCGAAACCAGAACCAGATTCAAAAGGCACTTTGGAACAGCATTAAAATCTGTTCATTAAATTGTCAAGTTATTTCCCGTAGAAGCTACGCAAAAATAGCAACAAAGCACAAAAATACACAATATTTGTGTAGAGAGCGCCAACGCACTGCGCTCTCCATCGATTGATTAAGTGTGTGTGTGTGTGTCTTTTGTCGCGCACATACAGACACATATTGCGCCTCATTTGTGGGCGGCCGATCGAACGTCAGGGCTGCCAGCTGGCAAGGTATTGATAAGAAAAATATCGATTACGCTTGTTGAAAATGTTATCGATTTCAGAATGCTGATTGGGTAGATCACAAATATCTGGCAACACCCCAGAAGCTTAAATATAGTAATATATAGTACATAAATTCACCTATGCAAATCGATTTAGATCACCATATGTAACTGTATATATTTTCTGCAGTTTGGCTTCATTTATGCAGCCGCGTTGGCTGGCGTCATTTTATTTATTGCTTAAATCCGTTACGCGCTTCTATTCAAAAATGGCAGCGCTGGCAGTGTCGATCCAGCAGTTTTTACTCATACATCTGGCAACACCAAACAGTGTTGAGAACTGCCAATGCTGAACTTTGGCGCGTTGGCCTGTATTTGAAATACAATTCCATTAATGTTAGAAAAATTTATTGAGATATTTTTGCCTGCTAACTGGTTACAGTGGGCAACTAAATTTCCGTGTAATTTAAGTATGTATATAATGCTCACTATAATATATTTGTATTAGACTATATACTTAAATTTAACGCTCTAATGTGTTTTTATTTTCTATGTACAAATGTTCATTTTACAATTGAACAAGATGGTATGTTGAATAAATAATAAATTAGCATAAAGCATAATGCTTTGTGTGTATGTTTTTGAAATGCGCTTTCTGGGCGACGACATTGTGTTGATTTTCAATTATAGTTTTCGTTTATATTTAATAGTAAATTACGTATATGTATGTAAATATTTATATAGTAGATTAGCATAGTGGGGGGACGCATAGGCAATTACAATTATAGTATATAGCAAAAATGTGGTTCAGTTTGCAAAGCATTAGAATTTTTGTTAAGACTTAAATACAATTAAGACACATTTGTTAAGTAATTTCGTTTACAAATACAGTTAAAGAGTACAAAAAATAGATGTATAGTATGTACGATATATGTTAAACAAAAACATCAATTTCACTAAATGTTACACTTTACTTTTAAGCTTAAATTGTCACGTGCTGTGGGGAACTGAAACAGGTACGAAATTTAGCAACGCTCGCGATTATTATACGCCTGCACCTTGGCCACGGTGCACTCCAGCGCCGCTTGGATGTCATTGAACACGGGCACACCCTGTCGCTTGGCCAGATCAATGAGATACGAGCGTCCGCGATTGTAATCCTTGATGGCGGCCACCGTGAGCTGTGAACGATAGACGCAGCATTCATTAGAGATATTGGAGATCACAAGTGTTATAGTTGTGCTTACCTTTTCACCACTCAGCACACAATCATCGGGCAGCATCTGGACGGCCAGCACCACATTGTACATGAGTCCAATGCAATGGGCCGCCAGGGTCATGGGTGCCAGGGAGCGTGTCTCATTCGTGATGACAAAGAGCAGCACACGACTGGAGTCCAGCAGGCCTGGATTGTAGAGATTCTGGCGTACAGCCATGGGTGGCAGTGACCAGCTGAGCGATTCCTCTGCCACGGTGAGCTCCTCCTGCTCCTCCATCTGCAGCTGATTACCGCGACACTTTCGACGCGTGCGCACAAACGAACGCTGTTGCTGCTGCTCCTGCGGATTGGCTGGTGCTGCTGCCGCTCCACATGGTGTTGCCACTGGTAGCTCCACTTGTTGTATGCTCTCATGCAGTGCGGGCGAGTGGAAGGTCACACCCTTGGCATTTAGATACGGTGCAGCCAGTTGTTGACGCCATTTGGTGCGAAGCACACAGCTGCCACCGAGATAGACATCACGTAGATCCAAACCAGAACAGCATAGAGCATCACCGGCACTGGCAATGGAGCTGCTGCTCGAGAAGACCGAATCATTGGAATCGCTTTCTTCCTCTTCAGCCGGAACGGATGCAGTAGCATTGTGACTGCTACTGTTGGATGCGGCGGGTTTGGTTTCTATCGTTTTGGTCGTGATGATTTCAGTGGTCTCAATCGATTCGACATTCAGCATGATTTGTGGCTGTGCCTTCTTGTTGTTACCCAAGACCATGTTGCCCAGGCTGCCACTAGGCTGCGGCGATGAGGTGCCACTGTCCCGGCTGCGGCTCAGCTGCTCAAACAAACTCTGTCGCTCCAGATCGTGTCCAATGCCGCTGCTGCTATTCGATGGAACACTGGCATTGCTCGACGTGCGCGATATATTCTTACTCGCCGAATAGTATATGTCCACATCGGGTGCTGAAATGGAGGGCAATCAGATTAGTTTCATTTCAATTGGCTTGGAGTATGTATTGCATACCATTTGTAAAGTAAACCTGCGGCGGTGGCACATTGGTGCCCTTGATGGGCGATATGCAGCCGCTCTCATGTATCTCCTGCTGCAGCACCGATAGATACGCTGAGATGACGCAGAATAGTTCGAAATCGATGAGCTCTGCATTTGGCATGTTGGACGACGATGATGACGACGACGATGACGATGTTGTGGCATTGGCATTCACTTTTCCTTTATCCTCTGGCTCATCGTCTGATTTTGTACTTTGCGTTTGCGTTTGTAGCAGTTTTAATGATTCGCGCTGGTTGATTATTATCTTAGTTAGATTATCTAAATTAACTAAACTCTGAGCATAGCCTAAAAATAAGAGAGCACGTTTACACTGTTCCACAGTGAGGAGTTCGCATTGCGGATTCACGCGATCGAATGCGCCACGAACGGTACTGAAAGTTGAACGGAAGATAGTTTAATTAGTTAGTATAGTTACAAAGGAGAGGCAGAAGAATGATTATTTATATGTCTACATATTTTAGAATGTCGCTATAGCAGATCCCTTAACTTATATAGTAGTACCCTAAGGAAAATTTGTCAATATTACAGGCTGAGTTTATCTTCAGGTACTTGATAGTCAATTAGATATGTTTGTAGTCGAAGGACCCGTCACTTTAAGAACCCTCGTTGTCTCTTAAATTTTATATTTTAAATTTGATCTAACATAGTAAGTAAAACATTTTTCTATGCCTTAGTTATACACAAACATCCCAGAATGCTAGAGGATGTAAGCCCAGAAGGATGCTGATTTCTATAACAATAACTGGTAGATGATTATATTATAGGCAGAAGAGCTTTAGCATAATTTGGTATATAAATTGTTTACATTTTTCAGATATTACAGCTAAAAAAAATTGAATTTTAGTCATCTCTGCTAAATATTTGAACTGTTACAACCTATTGAACAGATCGTTCATACAATTATTCAACTCATTCAATAAACTTTCCTAACTAATACGTAACACTCCACTTACTGCTATAATTTAAGCATTCAATTCTACATACTACAACTGCTATAACTCCGTAGAGTAGCCTCAACTTTGACTTCAACTCACTCTAATATAGAAGATATTTTGGACGGTGGATCCCTGATGCCGGATAGGATTTCCTTGGTGCGCTGCAACCCACTTGGTATGTTATCCAATACTGGCAGACCACGACGGGAGACCAGCTCCTTAAGTATCAATTGATTGCGATTTAAATCGAGGTATTCTCTAAAGGTAAAATGAAATAATTAGCAACTTAAAAGAAAGATTAATCAAGTACCACTCACTGATGCGAAATAGGCTCATTGAGAATATTCTGATTTGGTTTATAGGGATGCAAAACCAACACCAGCTGCTTGCAGTTTTGACCCGCTATGTGTGCCGCCTCGATGGCACCAGCAGATGCGCGTGTTTCCGAATCCATAACAAAGAATAATACACGGGCCTTTTCCTTAGCGCGATGCTCCAATTCGATGAGATCGGGCGTCCAATCGGATACTTGCTGTAATGGTCAAATGATAATAGTTATTAGTAATAATATTCAGTAACTATTTAAGGTGAATAACTTACAGGATTATAGAATGAAATGCCTAGTTCCTTGAGTGCGGGTATGGCGACATCGGCACGCCAGGTGGTGGGATTGCAGGAGCCGCCGAGGAATACCTCGACATGCTCGTTGCTGGCGTTCTTCTTCTTCTTGGTGTCGTCGACGCTGCTAAAGGATTTTGTACTCCGCAGCTCAGTGCCGTAGTTATCCGATTTCTTACTCGTTGTAGGCGTCGGTGTGGCTGTGGGTGTGGGCGTGGCTTGCAAATGTTTTTGCGCCCTATTGGAGCTGTGTTCATCATCCTGCTGCTGCAGCAGTTGATACCGAACATCACCGTAATTTGATGCATTCGATATGGTTGAAGCGCTGCACGAGTAATAAAAACGTAAATTATTGACAATATTTTATAGTTGCTACTAATTTATAATTACCGAAAGCGTTTCAAGTCAGCAGCCAGCACACAGAATTGCCCGAACGTCAAACCATTTGGCTGTCCCCGTCCCTTCCGGGCCACTTTCTTAGCCGTCTGCAGCATTTCGCTAACTGCAAGGAATTTAAGAATATATTATTAATTAAACTAATTTGCAATTAAACAGTGAATGTCACTACTTACTCTGCTTGTGGCTGGGATGAAAGCTTAGCTCATGGAAGAGCTCCTGCGTTCGCTCGTCTGGCACCACATTGCAGCGCGCCTTCGATCTCCAGGCATTAAGAACTTCTCTGTAAATATAAAAGAGGAAAATAGCATGAGTAAATAATTTCAATATAAATACATAATGGCAGTGGCAAAGTTAGTCATGCAGCGCCCTTTAGGCGCATGATGTAAGCGCCCAAGTTAGTATAAATATAAGCGGGAATTATGCTAATGTAACAGTTAATTAATGTGGGGTCTGGCAACGCCGAGCGATTATAGAGAGTCGACGGCGCTTATTAAGAAACATTTAACATAAATTCATACATACATTCATTAACATTATAATACAAATAAATACATTGAAATGGGTTACACTTATTTTAATATAATTAAAACACATTCATATATTAATTAGTTGAATCGTTCACTTTTAAATTTATGTTTGTTTCACTTTAGTTTTATAGCAAGTCGTTGACTGCAGCTTTTGCTCCCACGCAAAGACTAAATGATATGTCAGTGAGAGTGTTAATGCCATGTTAATTAACAGCGATATCGTGTATCGATAACAGCAGGCAGTGTTGAAGTTTAAGCTTAATTTCTAAACTAAGATTAACTTAAATTAGTAATGAATTAAATTTAATATACCGCTTAATATTCTTCCTTTAACTCATGTCGTTTATGTTCGTTAAGAGATTCGTATAAATTGAACGTAAACTACTTATAAATACAACCTGATGCCCGCCACATTTAAAAGTCAATGCAGGAACCGCCATAACACTTAGCTACCTGTCTTAACAAATGCTTTATAGCTCTTTCCTTATATGTAGATGACAACGATATCAACGCACTGAGCGAAGGACGCAAAAAGTATAAAAATATAAACACAACAGATTCTCGCATGTAAACAACAGCTTGAGTTGTAAAAATATAAAAAACAAAACAAAACAAAAGTGTTTTTCAATTGGTATCGAATGCCAGGCACGTTTCACGTTTTTAGTATAGCCAAAAGCAAATCGTAAACGCCTCAAGTGTGTGAGAAGTGTTCGGCCATAAAAAGCCAGATGAACAGCAGTAATTCCGTTGAGTTACAGTGTGTATCGAGAGAAATGAAAATGTAAAATTTACGTTATAAATGTTGTGGCTGCTGCCGTTGCCCGCTCCATCGAACAAGGAGATGATGCTGTTGATGATGATGTTGATAATGAAGCTCCATTCACTGCTTCCGGATTCTCTGCCAGCAACAATAACAATATCAACGAAAGCGAAAACATATACCATGGCAATTGCATCATATAGTGCACCGATCTAAAGGAATATACACACATGTTATATAAAAATATTGCGCATACGCAGCGTATGCCAGCGGGAACAATCGGCTTATAAATCGCGACGTAGTTGCTGGATTTTCATTTCATTTGGAAATATATTTACCACACACGAATATAATATGTATTATTTGTTCAATAATGAAATTGTTTTGTTTGCTTTTTGTGTAATAATATGATATCATACACCGTGGAATTTTATAACTTGTAATGCAAAAATTTTAATTAACTTGTTGACAAATTTCAGTGAATTATTTTCTTCCTGTCGGCTTGAGCAACGTTTTACGACTGACATAGAATTTTGTAATAATTTTTTTATAGCTGACTTTGGGGGTTTAGATCAGCCAGTAGAACATAATCAGCTCTTATCAGTTGTCAATGGGAATAAGTTGACGTCAAGCCAGTCTGTCGGAGTGTCTGACTGACTATTTCAATGTCATCATTGGCAAATTTATACATAAACAAATTAATTGTTATTTAAGCACTATATATGTACATACATATATGTATGTATGTATGTACATATAAAACTATTGGTGGGAGATAAACATAAGTATTGCAATTCACAGCAAATGAGGAAGTTTGGTAAGAAATAAACTGAATATACTATGAATCTCTTATTTACTTGTAATAAATTAATTTTAAATTCAGAATTAATTTAAAATTAAAATATACATAGCATAATATCCCAACTATCTTTGAAAATATTTATAAATTAATTTATAATTATAGATTAAAACTCAGTCCAAAAATATTATATTATCATATTATATTGTAAAATTTTTGAAGGATTTAAATAATGTACTTGGCCTTATAAAAGGTTTAGAACTATTATTTAATACTAACAAGTAATTGCTTCAAACAATAATTAATGTATTTTAAATAAGTCTGTTATACTCAATTTCAGTTCAATATTTTACTTGAATTCCCAATTGTTTTTGCCTTATTCTTGTTTCAAATAAGTCAGTTTCTTGGCAAACTTTAGTTCTCAATTTCAATCCAAACATATTGAATTTTTATACACAGATTCAATACGAATAATTTAATGAAAATTCCTACAAAAATATTCCAATTATTTCTACTGTACTTCACTTGTCAACAAATCTGATTAAATCGCTATTAGCGACAGAGAACGTAATGCACTTTGATAAGCATCAAAATCGTTAATAGAAATTGATTTCATTGTTGAAATCGTTATTAATAAATTATTGTTTCATTTATGGCTGCCACGAGCGATAATTTTTTGTTGCCGTGTTTTTGATTTAATATCATCGTAAAAATACTTAGATCATAATCAGAAATAGTTGCAACACTTCTGTAATAAACTCCAAGTATAATTTTAACTGTTGGAGTATAATTTTTACTGTTTTCATTTGATTTACTCTCTTTTTGCATAGCTTATCTACCTCATTTCCTTATCTGCGCTGGCATAAATATCACGGCCAATTAACAAATCTGCTGCGGTTGCTAATTCTTTTGTTGCCAACTTAACAACACCAACAACTTAACGGGGTGACAACACTTTTATGGCTCAACAAACTGGTCGCTGATCGCTGTGCAGCTACCCACACGGCGAGACCAGCGAAATGATACCATAAACTATGCTCAAATATTTGCCAAAAGGTAAAGAAACTCAAATGACACATGTTGAGCAAGAGTCAGAGCCAGAGCCCAAAGAGAATTGCAAATGCAAATGAGATACATGGATTATGTCATTGCCAAGAATCACAATTCGAATTCGAATTGCAAAAAGAGATAAAGACGAAGGCAGCCAACACAGTTCTTGACAAGTGCAGGCGGAATCCGTTGGCTGGTCAAACTTGTCTACACTGTGAGAAATTTATGTGCATTAATTTGATAGTTCTTACTTTAAATACGATTTGTTTGAGTTCGACTTAAAATTCCCTAATCCATATTTTCATTCAATCTTCTTTTTCTCCTACTGCTGCTTCTTCCTTTTCCCAGTATTTTCTACTTTCTACTTCTCCATATTTTCTCACATAATCTGCTGTTTTTACTCTTTCATTTCCCCCACTTTTTCCCTCTCTTCTACTCTTCTTACTTCCCTACTTCCTCCTCATCGGCTTTCTGTCATTTCTACTTTGAATTATACTATTCTATTCTTTCAGTGTAGCATAGCGGCATGCCAATTACATGACTGCATCGCCAGACAATCACCTATGTAACGTAAACGTACATAAATAAACAACAGTGTGTGCACACGCACACACTCAAGTTGGCCAAGATGTTGGCACGCCCACACATCGGTGATCTGGCAACGCTTAAGTGTTGGCTGGCAACACTAAATTTGGCATTTTAATGAGATGGGCTCTATTTTTGGAGCGCTTTTAATATTTGCCTAGTCTCGATCTCCATTTCGATCTCGTTTTCGTTTGCTCTGAGTAAGTGTGTGTGTGTGTGTGTGTGTGTGGGTGACTGCAGGTTGCGCCATCAGCGTATTTGGTATTTTTATGGCAAACAGACGTACCGTGAGTTTAGTTTATGTTTTGTTTACAAAAAGCCTTTTCAAGTAGACGAAATACTTCTGCTCGTTATGTTGCCATGTTGAAATATTTCCGGGACACTTAATTGTTACTAGCAATGAGGAAGGGAAATAGAAGGGAAGTTTTTTGTGAAATAGGGAAATTAATTGCAGTGAGCTCAGGCAAAGGAATTTATTGTGGTACAGCTAACAAACGTTAGGTGGCGTTAGCTGCAGTAGAAAATGAGTTGTAATATTGACAGAAAATTAGTACAAACTTCAATATTATAAAATGGGGAATATAGTAGCTGGGCCTATATAAACTCGGCTGTAATATAAACTATACATTTTTTCACAAGTTTTATAGCTCTACGCTCTACCTGCTTCTGGAAACGATCTATGGATGTGATTCATGGACTCGTGATGAAATTCTGTACCCAGTTCTAAGAACTTGACATGATGAGCCAATTTAGTCCGGCCCCCAATGAGGACGCGACATGGTGGTAAACAAGTTTTTTTTTTGCGTTCTTCTTTTTGCTTTGGGTTTGGCTAAGGCCACACATTCATAAATTTATATACACAGCAATAAAAAAGAAATACGAAAACATCAACAAGAGTGGGCTGTGGTAGAAAGTGAGATAAATATCTGTAAAATGTTTGTAAACAAATATTGGCGACAGGCTACCAGAAATAAGCCGCGAGTCGGGAGTCGAATGGCCAATGAAATAAAGAAGCAAATTTCCCAGCAGATAAGCCAGAGTATGGCGCTCTCTCTGAGCTACAATCAAAGGTAGCTAAAAGTAGTACTACGTGCTTCAGATAACATTAATACACGCACACCCTTAGCGACCATGTGTACAGGTATGATTCAGCTTTGATCGGACAATCTATAAAGCCATAATAGCCCTGATATCGCGGCGATAAGAAATCTACTTGCATTGCAATCATATAAAGGTACTACTTGGATCCGCACAGACGTCAGTCAGATGTCGCAATTAACCCTATAACCCCCTTTTATTATGCCAATGACAATAGTTACTCTTGGAGACGATTCGATTGATTGACAGGCATCATTCTTAGCATTAAATATCCGTTTAGTTGTGTCATTCATTAAGCTCAATAAACCATTAAAAAGCGATTTGCAATTCTGATTAAATTTACACTACGTTTATTTCCACTTAAGTCAATGTACTTACTTAATCAATCACTTTATTATAATAAATCTTGTTTTGTTTATGGCAATGTTGTTATTCTATGGATTATCCTTATTTATGGCTGCCTTTTGTTAAAGCTTAAAGCTTATCCATACCGGATAATGACTGAAATCAATGTAAAAGCTTACACATTTTGTTGTATTGTGTTAAAGCTCCTTTATTCAAACCGGATAATGAGCTAATTCAATGAAAAAGCTTACACAGCTTCCTTATCCATATCGGATAAAGTCTAAATTATTGAGAAACTGAGCGTTCAGTTAAAGCTCATTTATCCGTATCGGATAATAAGCGAAAACAATGTAAAAGCTTATACAATTTCTTTGTTTTTAGGAAACTACAATTTTTTCGGTTAATCGCTAATTAAATGCCCTGATTCATGACACGGATAAGCATTTATAAATGTCAGCTAAAACCTCACGCCTTTCACTGTTATAAATAAAAGGTTGCAGGCTTTTAGCAGTCACTAAAACCGAATGAATGAATGAATAATACTCAGTGATTAAATACACACTTATCAACCAGAGTAAAGAGAATGATTAACAGACTTATCCAGCTTTATCCGAAATGCTAAATTGGAACGGATCACCGAGCTTAGTTAAAGCAGTAAAAAGATAAAGCTACTTGAGTTTAGACTGAATATTATCTAACCGAATACTATATACCTTATCTGAACAGCCAATGGAAAAGTTTTGATTGATATTGAGGCATTTATCAAGCTCAGCTGACATTATTTACATAGATAGCTATAGATTAAGGTTGGGTTTAGTATTTTCGATTGCTGATATAACATTCATCAAACTCATATTACGGAGGAGAAGGGAGAAATAGCTTTATCCACACTCTATCCGGGCAGTGAAAGCACAGTCATATATTTTGTTTATAATATGGCATTTATCAAGCTCAAATTACATTGATTAGCATAAATAATACTTAGTATGATTTGTTTACCACTAAAGCTAAACAAATAGTGGCTTACTCATCTTTCAGACAATTTCCCAGCGGATAAGCCACTTGTAATACCAATAGTGTTTCATAATTCACACGTTTATATCCGCCAGTGGGTAAATTTGCATATTTTACACATAATAATACAAAGAAAAAAAAGAACATTACTGCAAATGCAATTATTTGTCTGGCCTGGGGCCAAATCAAATGACGTTTCCATTGCATACAGAACAGAGAACAGTCATGCGAAGCCTATTAAATACCTATAAAATCAAATACAATAGGAATAAGAACAAAACAAAGAAGAGGAGGGGGAGAATTAAAATGCAATTGCATAAATGATTTCATTGACCCACGCGCGAGTTCCTTACAAATGACTAATAAACAATTTCCGAATGCAATTAAGCCAGAGAGTGAGAGACAAGTGTGCATTGAACTCTAAATGATGTTCATGATGATGATGGAGAGATGCAGAAGATGATGATGATGATGATCATTAGCTACACACAGTGCTGCATGTCACAATTTGTAGAACAAGTGAGAGTGTGAGGGGAGGGGCCCAAGCAAATAGTGTGCACACAAAAGGCGTTTAAATAAATCGTTGAGCATACATTTGCATTTAACAGCTTGTAAATTAAATCACAAAACACACACACTCGCACACACACACACACACGCACACTGTGAAAAATATTTGCATACAAATCTGCAAAAACAACATTCTGCTACACATGTCAAAAAGCGCTGAGCTTTGGTCTTTCTATGTGAATGAAGATTAATCAGCAGCCAGCTATGTCAGACAATTGACGGCGCTGAGTTGCACGACTAGCCAAATACCCTGGAGTGTGAATGGGAAAGTTTTATGAGAGCATATAAATCAAATTTTAAATAATATTTATTATTACTAGGAATGTTAATATTGTTAAAAAAAAATGGGATAATTGCAACTAAAATAATAATTTAAATCAATAATACAATCATTTATTCTTTAAACTAAACAAAATATTGAATTTGAATAATAATGCTATAAAATTTTGCGTATTTATAATAAAAATAATACTATTTTTAATTTACGTTTTAATTATTAAGCTTTTTTTTATCGTATAATGAATTTCTAAAAATTATATTAATTACTCTTTTATTCGAATATTATTTAAAAAATCTGATAAAATGAGTAGCTTGCATTTGAATTGTCTAAAAATTATATTATATTTATTAAAATAAAAATATAAAAAAAAATATGCTTGCTGTTAAATATTTTATATTAATGATATTTATATTTCGTAACAATATTTTGTTACCAAAAACTACACTTATATAATTTTTAACATAAAAAAATTACTACCTATATATTTTACAAATTAATTTATATTTATATCTAATTTCAATTAGTTCCAATTGTTTCTCAACCACCCTAATAAGACGCCTCCCTTTACATGCACTTACAGGAATACAGGGTGTTTCACAGAACAGTGCCGCTGCGTATAAACAAAAAAATTAACAAGAGGTGTGTTAGATTTGTTTATACAACACTCGTGGCGCCTTGGCTACAGAGCTACAGGTAGTCAGAGTTCGCTTGCTCAGCCGGGTTGCAGCTGCTCCAAACGACGACGACGACGACGGCGTCGACGCCAACGCCAACGACTCGTTTCAATAAAAGTATCAACACACGCACACACACACACACGCGCAAAGCAATAATCGATGATGAGGTCATAACTAATAATAAAAATGACGCCGCTCGCAGCGTTCAAAGAGAGCGAGAAAAAGACAGCGAGAGCGCAGCACTGGGAGAGCCAAGCACAAAGCACATGGCAAAAGCTGCAGCGCCCCTAGCAAAAGAGAAAGAGCAATGCAGAGATAAACCCACTTGAGGAAATACAACTCACTAGCAGAAAATACACATACACTCACACATGCACACACTCACACTCACACTCCCTCTCTCTGTGGGCAATGCCGCTCTCGCTTAGTTCGAACAGCTGTTTTTCGGTGGGCCTGTTTCCAAGCCAAAACAAAGCGTACTATTTGAACACCTTTCCTTCCAGAGACGTTTTCGTATTTATATTTATTTAATAATTGTCGCAGTTTGTAATGTTATCGCAGATTAGCGCTGCGCTATCAATATTGACGTCATTTCGTGTGCACTTTGAACTCTCCGTTATCTCGCGCCTATCTTGATAACAAAGTGCATAAACATTTTGTTTAGTCAAACAAACTGCTTAATATCGGAATTTACGACAGAAAACTTGTTAGTGTTGGCAAATTAATCAGTTGTACGGTATTTTATCTGCAGTTAATAATAAATTGAAAACTGATAATAATAGACTTTTTTAGGCTTAGTATAATTACTAAGTTGACTAAATTTAAATTTAAATTTGATTATGTAAGTGAGGTGTAAAAAATATTATTATTGTTTATATTGACTACAGTCTGACATTTCTTAAATTATCTTTGAGGTATTATTAAGTTTTGCTGCCTATAAAAGATACAGATTTCGATAATGAGTATATCGAAATATTACTATAATCGATTATATAAACTATCGGTAATAGCAAATACCATTAGGTGTGTTATCGGGAGTTGTGGTGATTTTATGAATATTTTCTATAAATAGTATAATAATGATTGATCAGAAATGATCAAGTGAGGGAGATTGAGGTTTAGTTTTATGTCAATTACTTAATTTAAAAAATTACAAAATAATTTTACTAGAATTTTTATATAACTAGATAATATATGCTATTTTTATACGGTAAAATATCTCTAAAAGAAAATATTCCATTTTTATAAGCAGTGAACTGACTTGAGTATCAGTTCAGTATCAGCTCTGTATTCCAGACTACAATTACTTAGCCACTTATACAGAGTCTTATACTAAAACTGACTCAATGTATATTTGGCTTACTGCCTGAGATCCGTAAAGTAAATCATTATTACAACACAGACAACTCTGATTGTGTTCTTTGCTAATGAATATCATATCTTTTGTATGGGTTTACCCGCACTAATAAATATATCTACAGCTATTTGATTACCCGCAATCAACCCACCCAAATACACTGCCAACAATACGAGTACTTTATCTACTGCTCCTCAGTGGCTAGAGAAAGAGTGAATCGAGTGCAAAGAAACAAAGCAACAAAGACCCTACCCCAAGCAATGGTCGTCGCATGCCTAGCCATATCTGCTTAATTGGTTGTTTATTTATAACGCTGTTTTAATGCCAAACTCTGGCGTCTAGATACTATTTATAGACATCAAAACACGGCCCCAACTTGGTTGGGTTAGCTTTCACAAAGACACGAAAACTGACACGATAGACGGATAGATGGCTGGAGAACATCGCGTCATCATCAGCAACGTTTCATCATCATCATCATCATCGTGATGATGAAGTAGAGGTCTTTAGACCATTGCGAGAGTGTCGTTGTCCTCTAACCTTTCGTCGGTGCAAAATGTTTAAAAGTGACATCAACATTTATTTTTAACATTACATGCATAATACTACTACTACGCTTTTACTCTTTCCATGCCTATGTCTTTCTTTATTCCCATTCGTTTGCCCATTTTCGTATTTGTAGTACTCATACAGAGCGTAGTATGATATCACTTGCAAGTAATTTATATTTTTGTTTTTGCTTTCGAAAAGGCAAACATATGGATGGATATGGACATGGATATAAAGTAGTAGTATTCACATTTCGATTTGCAGTTCTCTATACATCATTTCTTTGTTTAAAGTTCCATCCAAGGTAAGGTCTCGATGGCAATTTATTATATGATTCGATTGTACTCACAGCAATTGTGTGTAGTACTTAGTCGACCCATTCGACAAAAGCCACAATCTAATCTAAACAATGCCACTTCGGAAATGGGTAAAGTGTTGAGCTTCTTTATGCTTTATTTTTGCTTTTTTTATATGTCAGCTGGTCGTCCAGCCATGTTTTTTATTGTTGTGGTTAGTATGCTCGACCTTGGTGTTGTCAATGTGATTTGAGATTTCTTTTTTCTTAGATGGTTCGCCAGACCAGAGCAGCTGGTCAAGCAGTTTAAAGTAGTAATTATGTTCCAGGAATCTCGCCGGCAAATCCAATTCAAGGAAACTTGCGAAACCAAAACATTTGCCGACAGTTTATGTTGGGTAAACAGATGCTCAGATTGAAATCAAATGTTTTCAAATTTGTGTAATAAATACTTAGTTCTTTATGCCCTTTTTAAATTGTGCAAAGATTGTATTTAATTGTTATTTAAAGTCAGCACTAAATGCTGATTTGAAGACATTTCTAATTCTATTTTAATTCAAGACAAAATTCACAAAATATTCTACTCTGAATACTGATGTCAAAGCAAAAGGATGAACGGGAAGAAGAGGTCTAAATGATTTATAATACAACAAAGATAGTTTTAGAGAATTACAGCAAATAGTTTTTTAAAATATTCTTAGACTACTAGAAAGAAACTCAGCTCAAAAAATCTTCAGAAAATATTGTTAAAATTAATATAAAATTAGAAGTAGTAAATGTTGTGGACTGAACACTGATTTCAAAACAAAAAGGACGAACAGCAAAAAGAGGTCTAAATGATTTATAATACAGTAAAAAATGTTGTAGAGAATTACAGCAAATGGTTTTTAAAAGTATTCTTGGACTAGTAGAAAGAAAGTCTGCCTAAAAGGTTCTCAGAGAAATTCGTAAAAATAATATAAGATTTGAAGAAGATTTAACTAAATCGACTAGCAAATAGACAGGATCTAGATTGAATATATATTTAAAAGTTGTTACCGTTTATTTTTAAACTAATTTCAAGAATAAATGGTATAAAAAGATCAGATACTTTTGCTGAAAATTAATATTCTTTTATCAATTAATTACATTTTTGAAATAAGCCAGAAATACTAACAATTGCTCTTGAGAATAAATTCAATTCTATTATACTGCATTGTTTTTTATTGTATCTATAATATAGATTCTATATTATAAATATTTATAAAACATTTTATTTATATTTATAAAATTATCTAATGCTCAACTTATGTGTCTTTTTTTTCATCTTGACACATTCAGTAGTTAAATGTCGGAAAAATGATTTGTGTGTCTGCCAATAAGTTGAATATAAATTGAGTTTAAGCTTCAAATTAATAGAAAACAGATTTATAAATTTTTAATTATATACAATAAATACGCTATTCATATTTAAATACAGTGAATTAAGGAAATTAGGCAGACAGTGTGTCAGTAAGCTGGCACGTGTGACAGTTTATATAAAATGTAAATTTCAAATTGATTGATGATTTATGCTCGCAAATGAGCGGAACAGCGACTGAAGACAAATGTGTGAAAACCAGCAAATTAATTTGGAAAATGTTGAGATAAAAATGGTGAATAATATGTTTTGACAGTAAACTGTAAAACAAGCTGTAAATGCGCGGCTTACCATCGAGTTAATGCCGCTAATACAGGGTATCTCTCAGAGGGTTGTGTTGTAGTAAGTCTCATGAAATATATGACACGAGATATATTTCATATCAAGCACTACTACTATTTATCAATTTCCGCTTTGCAGTTGTAAATAGTGTGTGGCCTACAGGATACGAACGAGAGGCGTAGAGTGAAGCGGCGATAAAGCTAGACACGGAGAACGAGTGAGTACCGCACTTGAGAGGCGCACACGGGCAACTGAATATTGAATGCGCTTGCAGTGCTTTTCCCGCCGTATCGGAAAGTCTCAACCCCGAACCAGTAATAATAATAGTAACAAGAATAAAATAATATTATTAACAGCAACAGCATGTGCTCAATGAAATGCCGATTAAAGTAAAGTGGAAGTGAGTATATACTATATGTATATTCTTTTTTATTATTTTTGTTTATATTTTTTATGGGCGCACGAATTTTGATGTCATGGCAAATGCTGTATGAGTGAGTCTACCGGGCATTTGGTTTGGATTATGTACGGATAGTATTTATAGGCATTACAAGGCAAGGCACTGGAGGCAGGGTGAGAGCTAGCGCTTCGTTTATTTAATATTGTGTTAAATTACTAATTAAGCTAGCCACTCAAGCGCATAGACCGATAGAGAGCGGGAGTATTCTCTCCCTCGTTCACAAAATGTTACGGACTGCTGCCATTTGATGATGTCATGAATTATCGTTTTCTGATTGAAAGTATCGATAGCGGACCAAGCGACGAACCAGTCGACAGAACGACCGACCGACAGAACGACTGTCATTCTGTCGGTCTGTCTATCGGTATAGAACAAAGCAGCTCGCCTTAAACCCCCTCCCTCCCCTCTCCTACACCACCTCATACAAGTGTCTGTCACACGCTTTGAAATGAAGTTGTCATCGCCACATTTGGACGCTGTCGTCGCGTTACTGTCTTCCCCCCCTCCCCTCTCTGCATAGCCCACCCGCCCGCTGCAATATGTACGGGTGGGTTGGGGGAGCTCTGTTAATTTCGATTTTAAAGCACACGCTATAGGCTCGACGACGACGACACAGAGAGACTTTGTCTGCGTCTGGTTATGAGGTCAACATTTCAAAAATAAATAGGTTACATATGCCACACCAGCCACAGTTTACCAAATACTATATCGAATAGGTTGTGTTCATTTTTTTCACATTTTTTGTGTAGTATAACGGGGTATGGGTTATATTAGTTGAAAGTTGGCACTAATCTCGAGCTGAAAGCCATTTTGTGCAAGGTTAGTAAGCCAGTTAGCTTAATTGACAAGTGTTTGATACCCTCTTGAATAGGTTGAGAGCATTTGCGTCTAGAGAAGTGATAAAAAGTAGTTTGAAAAGAATCAAAGACATTGCCACCAGCGAAGTGTTTAAAAGTCTCACAAGAAACGAAGACATCAGTGCGTATGAGTAATATTACCCATACGTTACGTTTTAAGTATTACAATTTCTAAAAATATTACCCCGACTGTTAATGTTTATTTAAATAAGATTATTCTGGCAAATAACAAAAAGATGTAGTTAGAAAACTTAAAAAAAGAAACCTTTAAATCATTTCTGGGCGAATTTGCCAGTTACTCAATTCTATTCAATTCGAATGGGTTCTATTGGATTGAGCTTGTGAATTACTATAGTTCATGTAGCTCTCCAGGACTTAGTACTTTATGTGCGTAATAAAATCACTGAAAAATGACTGACGTGTAATGGAAACTACTTTAAATTAAAATGCATTAATATTTGGAATTATACAAATGATGTTACAAAAATTACATACAAATTTAACTACACACAAAGTATTTCAATAAGATATCATATAAGACAGCTGACTTCACTCTTCACTTTTGCAACGATAATCATTCATTCGTACATTCACACACGATTTACAGGGTAGCACTCCGTGCATCATTTGCCATACTCGCTCACCTAATTGATTTGTTTTTGTTGCATTTATATGTTTGTTTTCAGTCCATTTCAAATTGTCGATTGGCAATGCAAATCGGTGAAATGTTTCATGTGAGTCAGTTGAGTTGTTCGAAATAGCAGTAGTACTCGTAATGGAACGACGATCATTCAGTCAGTCAGTACCTACATATACACTGAGGTCATATGCAATCGCAGCGTTTCAATTAAATTGCTCATTTGTTTTAAATGGAAGTTGTAACCAGGTAGGTATTCTCAGGTGTTGTTCAGGTGGGTGCGACAGCATGCCAAGTCTTGCTTAGAAAGCTTTAAAGCTTCAGCTTCAGTTTAGTTGACTAATAAGGGCAAAGTCGAAAGCTCGGCAATCTTTTGATTATTACACGAAAGCATGGATTATGGAATGAGATGATGTTTTCGGGCTTAAAAATAAAAGACTACAGTCACGCAGCATTAAAGATGGATGGATGGATGGACGGGGGATTACTCATAATTTGATGAACGTCGGAAATGAATAATCTAGCGAAGGGTCAATAATGACAGTCGGGTCAAGAGTCAACGATCCGAGAAAGAAAATGTGCAAACAGAAAAATAAATATTTGACATTAATGATTAATTTCAATTCAATTTTATGAATTCATTACTTAATGCTGACTCTTGTGACTCTTAGCTACTGTTTTCGCAATAGCTCTCAACACTTTTCAAATGCAATAGTATCCCATTATATATAAGCTATAAAAGATCGTCTAAATGTCAATCATAAAGTAAACAACAATGGCAATAGCTTAAGTCGGAATGACAGCAGACTAATAAACGCCTACATGGGAATACTTCACATCATCTGAGATATATATCCCATATACTCTCCTCATATATATTCCTGGCACTCTCTCACGTGATTTAAGGCAGTTTCTTATATCTCTTTGCATTCATATTTTATGTTTTACGATTTTGTTTGCTAATTTGTAGCGCGTATTTTATATATTTGTATTTGTAGTATTTGCTTTGCATATTATTGAGCAGCCTCAAACAGCCTCGACCCTCAGTTTTCACACTTTCTTTCGGACGTTGTCTATATTTAGAATGCGAAACGAAAGAGTCATAATTATAATGCAAAAAATTAGTTAAACAAATTGTTTTATTTTCTGTTGCTGTTTCTGTTTCTGTTTATGCCAACAACTCTTTGCCCAGACCATGAATATCAAGTGCATACTAGAGCATAAACAAAGACGATCTATGGCCATGGCTGGTGTTATGGAATGTGCCAAAAATAGAGATAATAAAGTGTTGAAAATCTTGAGAAAAAATAGAATTCACATCTTTAATATAGACTTGCTGAAATGTGCAACTTTTTCGGGCTATATATGGACTTAAGCCGTAAAAGATTTAGACTAAATTAAATGATATTGTAGTCTAAATTTAGCAGGCTCGAAAATGTTCTACTGCAAATGTATTAAAATGTATTTCAAGTGCTCAAATTATTTCAGAAATTCTTAGCTTAATTCTGGTTTTAATCAAAGCTTAAATATTTTACTTTATTCAATAAATATGACAAAAAAAAAGTAGGTGAAAAGTTTAATAACCTTTATATCATAATAACTTAATATAAAGTCTAATTTTATAGCTCAGCTCAACCTCAATTAATCCAAAATATTATCTCTAAATATCTTACGCCTGGCACATTATTTATGACACTCTGCAAATTGCTTATTTTTAGCCAAGTCTGATAATGATTTTTACCACTTCTTCATCTGATATCATTGTTTGCTTTGAGCAAGTCTATTTGTGTAAGCGTGACAGCATTTTGAGCACAAACTAAATGAATCGATTGGCTCATCTATTGGCTATATAACATCATTATCGTTTCTTTATTTTCGCTATCAAAATGTTGTTATTTGTCGAGCACTTCCCCAGCGATTTAAAGGCATCGTTACATATTGGCTTGACCTTCCTTTCCATTACGTCTATATAGAATATATATACCCAAGGGGGGGTTGGCTCATTATGACAACTTTGGCTATTTATAGCTTCAATTGCAGCTGGTAAAAATGTGTGTGTATTTATAAATGATTAGCTCAATTTGGCTTCCTTTATTACACAGTTTCATTCAGCAACAATAGTTACGATATATTTGAGGATTTTTATGTCTGCAATTCTTTGATTCAATTGTGTTTACTACACGTTGCGCAATTGTGGCGATGGAAAAATTCATTCAATACTATGCAAAGTGCACACTTTTGTTTATTAATGCATTTTTCCACAACATTAATTATTATTTATTAGCCAACGTGCCGTAGTTCCGCAATGAAACCTCATTTAGCATTGTGTGAAACACAACAAAAAGAAAAAAATGGCAAGAAAAATGAAGTGCCAAGTAATTCGCTTAATTGCTTTTGTGAATAACTATTACTAACATATATATTAATAATATGCGCGTAATATATTTAACACCAACTAATGACAATCAAAGTGTATATCCTAATCAATTAGGGGAAGTTGCTCAAGTAAAGTAAGTTTTTAATGAAGTGTTGTAGAGTTTAAAGATCAAAACATTTCCAACTTTAAATAGTAAATAATGAAAGAAATATATAGGTACTTTTTAGTTTAAAGCAAAAAGATCTCTGCCAAAAAATAATCTATCGAAAAGTGCATTTACTTTGGTGTATATTTAAAGACTTTTTCTATTTGCATAAAACATCAGAAACATATACAAAATTCTCATTTATTTAAGCCAACTTTCAACGTTGATAAAGTTAATAAATTGTGAAAACCATTGGCTTAGTTATACGCTATAGTTTTATGGCTTAGTCGAACAAGCTTTTGGTGTGAAGTTTCTTGTTCAGCAAAGTGTATAACTATATGAGGATTAATTATCTGATTCTATCCCCCGACTGCATTAGAGTCACGCCTTCCACAAAGAAAAATCTATTATAGTATTTCGCTGTAAACAAAGATTAATGCAATGCAATTAGCATAATGGGCCAAGTGGACGCTTGTAAAAATACAATAAAAATTATTATTTTTTCTTCTTATTAAATTAATTATTATTATCTGACATTTGCAGTTGAGAGTCTCACATGCTGGCTGGCATTACTCTATGCCATAATCAAGTTAAAAATAAAGCATAATATCACGACGCAAAACCCCTACAAATTATGGGCACTTATACTAGAATAAAGCGCGATAAATGCAGTTCACACTGTACTATAAAAAATAGCCATCAACGAAATAAAAAACACATTGATAATTGCATAGTAGTATAAAACAATTGACAAAAGAATGCGGCAATATTTTATGTAGTTTTTTATTTTTGCTAAATTGAAGTGCCTCCTTCTCTGATAAACTCGTAAAATATCTGTCTACTATATGATTGTAGGATCACGCGACGAGAGCGGTCAATGCGTGATTTATTGATGCATGAATAAATTAATGAATGAATGAACGAGTGAGTGAGTGAGTGAAGAGACAATGACCGTTGTGACTGCACAAATTGAATTAAGGCGACATTAAAACCCATAAAAAAGCAGAAACGCAACTCTTTTAATTTAGCATTTGTGGTCCATAACTTTTAATAGCCGCAGCGTTCTGTGATTTATGAGTGGAAATTAGTTCCGATGCTAATTTCGAAATTTCAACACTGTAAAATGCGTAGCTCAACTATACAAAATGCTATTCAAACGCTTACTCTATGAATACTACTCATAGTTGGCAAATGAATAACACGTGCATAGCTGCAAGAGGGTCAAACGAATCACGAACGAATTGGCCAGGTTTAAAACAAAGACAAGAGGCCGCGAGATTAGTTTTGAATATACCCGGTAGTAGTGTGGAGAAAGGGGTATGCTTGCTTTGAAATAGTGCTTAATTATGTGAGAAGAAGTTTGTGAGGGGGAGAAGTGGAGAGTAGATAGACAGCATAGTCAGATGACTTCATAATATGACAAACTCAGGATCCGTTTCTTCATGTAGCTTATTAAGTTTAGAGGGGAAGAATACTTTAGCTTTTGAGGAAAAATTCCAATTTTTTAATGACAAGATTGAATTGAAGCTAAAGCTAAGCTAATCAATGAAACTTTAAGATCTGTTTTATGAAATTACTTGAGATTTTGTAGTCATGACTTTACTTATACAGAAGAGATTAGAAAGTTACGACAAGATGATCTACATGCTATGGTATTCCCTGTGCTGAAAATGTATGAATTTACAATTTTATCTATATTGAATTAAGGGGCAATCTCTGCTCTATTTTCGACAATAAAGAAGACAAATATAAAGAGTTTACCACTTCTATTCTGAGCCTATAAAACTGTTTCTTTAGCAATAAAATCCTTTCCAAACAAGACTCCCACAAATGTATTTATAATTTCAACTTAGTTCGGGTATTTACAAGTCGAGCTGTGCCCGCCTTTTCCTACAACTCGAGCTTGTTCAATTGGCAACGCTGTGAGCACAATAAATATGTTATGAAAATGACAATTTGTCGGCTGACTTATGACTTTATTATATGCAAATTGAGACAAATAATAAATAAACATGCAAGCATACATACACACACACATACATACACACATCCATCCATACTCGTTACAGAGCTTGACATTTTAATACTTTGTTATTGCTGTTAATTTAAATTCAATTTATTTTGGCGCAAATATAAATAAACAAAAAAATATGCATTGCACGCGCTGAGCAGTGAAATTATTTAAGTCAGCGAGATCAAGTTCATTGAATTTTCACATTGACAAAATGTCTTTGCACTGTGTGAGAAATATACTATATACTATACTATATAGGAGCAACAGTCGCCTCCTTGCCATTTAATTGAATATTTTAGTGAACTGTGTGAAGACGGCGCAAAAAAACAAAATATATACAAGAAAATCAACACAACACAAATTTCATTTCATTTTAAAATAACGATGACAAAATCATTGGCGTTGTATTTTTGTGCAACGACAGCAGAGAATGAAACACAGACAAAGCAACACACACAGAGAGAGTGTGTGTACCTACACACACACACACACACATGTATGAGATACAATAAAATATATAATATAAGTGAAGCATTCATTCTGAATCTGTCGGGGCCATTCGCCCAGGAAGGCAAGTAATTAGTTTAGAGGCGTGGCTGCATATTTCAAGACGTTGCCGCCCTCAAAAAGAACAATTGCAATTAATCAGATTTATGACATGGAATAGAGCATTTCGATAATGACAAATTGCAGAAGAATAAAGTGATGTATATGATTTGAGAACTATAAATATAATAAAGATAATAAACAGCCGCACAGGTCATATATGATGCATCCGACTTGCATTGAGTATAAGGTATACAAATTTGAAATGCATTTTCCTATATTCCTTTGCAATTTTCCTACAAACAAATATATAAAAAAAATTATTTATTTTCCTACATATTTACTCAATTTTTCTCTATTCCTTTTCAAAACATTTCCTATTTTCCTACATATTTAACAATAAATAAATATATACAAATATTTTTCTATTTTCCTACATATTTACTATACGCCTTTTCCCTGTTTGCGTTTCATTAAACATAAAATAATTATAATAAAATATTTCTCTATTTTCCTACACATTTATTAAACTGCTTTTCACTAGTTAAAGATTGATTAAACATTCTGTAAAATTGCACTAAATATTCTCTAAATTAACTTCAAACATTTTAAAGCTTTAAGTCATTTTAAAAAATTGTTAAAAATTTTAAAAGAATTTTCTTAAATTTAAAAAGAATTTTTTTAAAATTATAAATGAACTTTCTTAAATATTATTGACAATACTGTTATTGTATACGCCTTGTCCTCACTTACTATAAATTGCCCCATACAATAGTAAAGCCTTTCAAGTGAACTTTTGTCCGTCTTATCACATTATTCTCGCAGTTTTGTTGTTGTATTCTTCTCAAGATTTATCCGTTATAATTCGCAAAACGCTTCAATTGTATCTGACGCAATGCATATACAATTGGAAAGCACATAAATTGAGGTAAATATTTATGCTTATGTATAAATTGGCATTGGCAACCTTGGCTAATTGAAGAGAGTTTGATTTATGGCATTGTTTAGTTTTTATTTTATATGCATTCCCCTATGTGTAAATATTTATTTGAGATAAAAGAAAAGTTTGCACACACTTTCGAGTTGTGTCTAGGAGTCTAGACAGACAAGAGGAATCTATCAGAGGCATGGGCTGGCCAACAGATAACGCTTAATCTAATCTATGTTGCAGTGCACTATGCTACTAGTAGGAAATAGTTAATAACATTGAAAGACTAATATAAAGAGCATTATGAATTTTGTTGCTGAGATAAAAGTGGTTGACTAAAGTAAGAGGAATTTGTGAGAAGTCTCTTAGGGGTCAATGAAGCGACGACTAAGTATATAGTTTAAGTATGATAATGGATAATGGAATTTACTAATATATGGTATTAAAAAAGGGCTAGTTTATATGCATAAATATTGCTATAAAAAATTCTAACAAAAATAATAAAGCATTTAAAATAAAACCTATAAATATATCAAACATGGATTTGTCTAATATATTGCATAATAATACGGCAAGAAATATGAATAAATATTGAATCTTAATAAATATGAATATAATAAAGTAACTCAATAAAATCTATAAATATATCACTCTTAATACAACTAAAAAAGTAACTAAATTAAAACTATAAATATATCAATAAACATGTTAGTATTTCTCTTAGTTTTTATTAACAGTTAGTTAGTCACACAGTTAGTAGAAATATTTGTTCGACTGCCACCAAAAGAAGTTGAGAGAAAAACTCAAAAGAAAATAATAAAAACATACCCAACAAACATTTGTGTTATTTGTGTCGGCGTCTGGCAGATATTATGCACATTGAGGGTGCGGGGGCGGGCGTACAACATGCTGGAACTGTGGTTGCCCAAGAGGCCGGGCAAACTCTCGGCGAGTATGGCCGATGTGGAGTTACTTCGCAGCGTAGTATAAGCGCGATAATGTGTACTTGTTGCCGCTCCATTGATTGTGGAGCCAACAGCAGCAGCCGCTGCAGCGGCAGCAGCGGCAACAGCAACGGCAGCAGCAGCTGTTGAGCGCAGTTCGACAGCTGTTGTTGTCTCCTCGAGTGTCTCAACAATCTCATCGGCATCGGCATCATCCAGTTGCATGGCTTGGCTACTGTTATTGTTGTTGTTGTTTTTCGCTGTTGTTGTTTTTGTTGTGCTGCGCAATTTAAAGAAACCGTTGCCGTTGCTGCTGCTCTTGTTGTTGTTGTTGGTGTTGCTGCTGCTGTTGTGATTGTTGCTATTGCGATTGTTGTTGTTGTTGATGAGGTTCAGTAACTTGGCACGTTGATTGTGCATTCTGTTGTTGCTGCTGATATTCATATTGTTGCTGCTGCTGCTGTTGTTGTTGTTGCTATTGCCAATTGTTGTTGCGCTGTTCGTGCCGTTGCTATTGTTGTTGTTGCTGTTGTTGTTGCTATTGTAACGCTGTTGCAGACGCATTTTGACCAATTTATTTCTGCTGCTCATGGAATCAAGTTGAATCGCTTGAATATTGATTTATATTTGCATAACTTGTCTTTGCTATTTTATTTAAATTTGTATTTTTTATATTCAGTGTGGTTTGGTTTTTTCTTTGCGCCGGCGACAACACTTCACAGAGACAGAGAGACAGCGACGCAGCTTTCACTTTCCACTAGAGAATTTGTGTGTTCGCCAAATGAAAATAAACAGTTTGTATACGAAAATAATAAATGCAGCAAAAAATGTTAATAATAATATTGCTAAAAGTCTCACAATGCAAAACGAATTAAATTTCTTTAGCTTTTGCTCTATGTAGGCGTCTCTTGTTTTTTCGTGTGTGTAAATATTAATTGGATTTTGTTGCTATTTTTTTTTGTGTTTTGCGCACGCTTTGTTTTTTTTTCAGTAGGCGGGGGCGGGGTAAGCGGGCACACGCCAGAGCGCAATTTATAGGTATGCGCCGACGCGTTTCTATGTATATTTATGTACGTACTACATACATATATTTTTATAAAATTAGAAATGATTTTTTGCTGTGTATGTTTGTGTGTACCACACGATACGAACGGAAGTCGAAACGCTACACGAAAACAGACGAGCACTCAAATGCCAATAGACGCGGCGCACACGGCGAATACGCAACGTTGTGAACGCATCGACCCAACGAAGCCGAATGAACGCGCAGAAGTACGCGACTCAACTCAACGCCGCTGCTGGCAGAGCTACAACACAGAGAGAGAGGGAGAGTGCGAGCGCACGTGTGCTGCCAGCTCACACACACACTGAAGCGCACTACGCTCTCTCAGCTAGTGAACTGAAACTCATGAACTGACTCTCTCTCTCTCTACCTCTCACTTGCTGTGTGGAGCAACGTGTATTTTATCGTATTTGTGTTGTTGCTGCTGCTTCTCTTTGTTTTGTTTTTCAAAACAAACATTCAATCAAACGCGTTTTACAGCCCGCCTCTCAGCATCCCTAGCCAAAAGTGAGCGCGCGTGGGCTGGCTGCTTTGGATTGCCGAAACTTTTATTATGGATATTTTCCCTCTCTTTCTTTGGATCAATCGAATGGTTTTTATAGCAGTAGAAATAACCAAACGAATTTGTAATTTTCACAATGCCAGCAATTCCAAATCATATTAGAAGCTTAAAAACTCATTCAATGAACATTATTAAATTAGCCCTAATTGGACAATAATAAAAGCGGCTTTATATAAAAGCAACTTGAAAATAGTTGTGAAAAAAATAATAATACTCGAAAAAAAATTAACATTACTTTGCTACTTTATTTAGAATATTTTTAAGAGCTTTATTTTCTATATTTAGAAAAATACCTTAAAATAAATTAAAGTTTTTAAAAAGTCGAAAATATCCAATTGATGCCCATTGTGCGCTGCTTTCTCTTTTTTAATTTTTGATACAAACAAAAAATATGCAAATTTTAGAAACAATGAAAGTTATTGAGAGATAAAACTTAGAGTCATTGTTGTTGAACTCCACATTTGCTTTTGTTTCGTGTTTTTTACCATGACTAACTCATCAAACTGCTCCTAATTACCAATTACCTATGCCTGATTACTCACTGGCATTTTAGATTGTGACTAACAATCGAGTCAGTGCAGATAAGTGCCCTCGATAAGGTCTAATTGAGTCGTATTAGTGAAATGTGGAGAAGAGCCTCCTGCCATAGGATACAGGTGAAAACACAGTGAGTGACTTTAAAGGTATTTCCGTGTCGAGTAAACACAAAAAAGAACTAGACAAATATGATTTCATGTGATTGTCAGCAGCTGTTTGTGGGCGTGTGTATGACAGACAGGCTGCCATATATATATGACTGTATATGTAGTGGTCTGACAGTGTATATGCCAAATTTAAATACAAACCATAATTTATTGATGCCGTTCGAAATGAGATTATAAGCGCGTGTAGGTGAATGAATAGATGCCATGCACAAACAGACATATCTACAGACGGACTTTGACATAAACAAGAAAAAGATACAAAACAGTCGGACGCAACAAACAGCAGTTGGACTATACTCATTGAATTTTGGAGAATATTTTAAGTAAGTATTTCACAGTTTTCAATACATTTCGATATAAATGATATAAATAAATGAAATCTATAATAAAAATAAAAGAACTTCTCCTGTTGTTATACATTTGCACAAACCTAATACACCCTTCGCCACCCGTCAAGTACAGGCTCTAATAACTAAACTGTTATGACTGAGTTTGAACTGACACAGAAATGAGGGCGTTGTTTCAAATACTATAATGTATGTCAGGGTTTGATCTTGGCACTTGTGCCATGCGAAAGTTCAAAAAGATTTCTGCGCACAAATCTTTTCGATTTGGCATATCCATAATACTACTATACTATATGTATTTTTGTTGTTGTGTTGGCCAAAAATATTTCCGAAATCTTGTTGATGCTGTCATGTACGCGCCTTAAATGAGCATTTCGCGATGATGCCATTTGCTTGTAGGTAGATTGTTTATATCGTTTCTAAAATTATGAATACCACTAGCCAGACCCAAATGAATGACTTGCGAATAAGGTGAATACATTTAATTGACGAAAATGGGTTTACAAATTGTAAGTATTGCCTAATGCCGGATAACACGATGTCCGCTATTAATGGCCAAATCAATTGAAAGATATTGTCATGAATATCACTCAATAAAGAATTCCCATTCTAAAGGGCAAAGAGCATCAACAGGTTGAATCGATCAGAGTTCTATAATTTATTCATGTCAGCTAATTTGCTACCAATTAAACGTTTGATTAGCGTCAGTTTTGTGTTCTTTATATGAATTTTATAGAGTCATAGAGAGATGTATTTTATATTTAAGACAAATGGATATGGTGTATGGATATGTATCTTTGGAAGGAAATGAGCTCTGAGTAGACTTAAGCGAGGAGCGAGCCTTAATTTAAAGTATCTTCTCGTTATAAAGAGTATCTTAAACAGACTTGAAACAGTTCTCAACGTTTGGTATATTAAGTACCAAGTCGTTTTAAGTTCCACTTGATGAAGATGGGACTTTAAAAAGAATATCTATGGTGGAATTTTAAATGTGCCTCTTGAATTCAAGTCGATTTGAGAGAAGATGCAAATTTGGTGAATTAGTGTAAAATATTTTAATTAAATATAGAAATTTAGGATGCGACATATTTATTTTTCTATAAGGAGGAAATTTCTGCTATTTTCAATAGATATATATATACATAGATATACATAATATATTATACTAAAATATCTACACAATATACAGAATAGTATCTAGTATTACCTGCATGAATTAAGTAAAGGTTAGATTAGATGTTTTTTGGATTTTACTGACACTTTTAGTTATCCAATTTAGAGCACTTAATACGCCCCATTGCTGAGCTTTACGTATGAGGTATTAATAACAATTCAAAGCTCTTTAAACTAAATAGCTGAACGCATTTGCAAATTGGTCACGCTAAGCTAAACGACGAACACTCTTCCCCCGCCCTGAACTAAGGGGGAGTTGATTGACAGCTGATTGCCAGTTGATTGACAAATTGTGCAATCGTATGTGTGTGTGTGTGTGTATGGCATTGCTCTCAGTGTGCTACCCTCGTTTGCCTTTATAACAAATTTAGTTTTAGCTCTAGTTCTTTATTTTCATGTGATAAGCACGAACTGGCTGCTCGACAATTCAATCAACTGTATGTATTTCAGCATTTGTTTATATATAGTGTAAATATATAGCGATAAGTTGCTAAAAGGACTTGGATAACAGCGCCAGCCGCTGATAATACAAACCGTATAGTATTATTATAATAATAACAATATGGGCAACCGGCAGAAACTGTATGCTATAAATGCTATTTGCATACGCTGCGTATGTGTGATATTTATTTAAAACTATATACAAAAAATATGTAAAAAAAAAGAAAACAAAATTTTTATCGCGCGCGCAAACAAAAACGACCTTCAGGCGGCTTTTATGACCGTTGTCGATGATGTTCGGGCTGTGGCAATGGTTAGGCCGATTCTTTTTTGCTTTTAAATTCCGTTAATTGCTTTTCGCTAATTGTGTGCTCGCCTTCTTCTTGCACTTCCTTTACAGTCTTTTCCTTTAGCACCTTACACACGCTTTCGCAATTGTTGTTGCAATTAATGCCGTTAATTTCTGCGACGTTTTTCTTACTTTTGCTTGTTTACATTTATTAACAATGCCTCCCACACACACACGCACACACAAACACACGACATTGATATAGAGAGCGCGACACAGCTCTCTCCCACTTTTTGCCTCCTGCTGCAGCTTAGCGCTCTCTCAGATATAGTAGCATTCGTAAACAAAGACGTAAGGGTGATAAGAATATTTCGCATAGGGAGTTTAATACTCTTTAAGTAGAGCCATAGAAACGAGAATTAGAATTATGTTTATAACTAAATATTATAATAATTTTTAGGATTATTAATCTCACTATAGTATGCTATTCCATAATCAATATAAATATAAATTGTACTACTTTTAAATATACATACATATGTAAGTAGAGGTAAAGTTATAGTTACTCTACTGTGAAAACTATAGGCACAGATGCGGACTTAAGTCGGGCGCAACCGACAGTAGGCGAACCTGTACTTAGTATTTTAATTATACAGTCGAAAATTTATAGCACAAATTTATACAATGCTAATATATAAATATTATAAAAATATTGCTAAAATCCACTCTAGGTCTATTACTCATATTAGTTTACCGTCGACCCAAGTGTTTAATTAAAATTTATATAATTCCTTCAAATTGCCTTTTTTTAGCTTTATAAAATGAAAATAGTCTACCATAAAAAATGTATTGCTTAGCTAAATGCGTAAATACTTGACTGATATAATCTCGCAAAGGGCCTATTGCTTTCAGTTGAAATATATATTTTCCTGTTTATACGACGCAAGATTTCAGCGAATTAAGTTGAAATGTTTGTATAATTTTCTGTGGTAAGGGTAGACTTTCTTATAGACAGTGCAGTTGTTATTTTTTTCTACGTAATCGCAATGCCAACGAAAATATTTATTTAACAATTTTTATAAGCACGCGTTATTTACTATCTGTTGTTGCTATTGTTGAGGTTGTTTATATTTATTAATGAATTTGTTTTCGCTTTAATTTATCATCAGTTGCAGCCACATATTGTTGTTCCGCGTTTATCAAATTAAGTGCAAAATTGGATTAATGTCACAGACGACACAGATAACTATAATATATACTCTATTTGGATGCGGGATGAGTCAAAGTTTGGGATGCACAGTGCAGCGTTGCACATAAGGCCAAAACTGTGATAGATCGAAATGATTAATTGACATTGCCTGATGTCATACCAGAAACAGAAGCATTGCACTCTCTCCTTTGTTGGCAATTTGCGAAAAAGTCTAGTAATTTCGCAGATTAACAGAAAATTTCAGAAATTGAGGTTATCTCAACGGTTCATCATAGCCATACGGAAGTTCAACATGACTGTACAATTCGGCTTAAAACTCTGGAAAAATCATGCTATTGTGATCCAGAAATTCCAGAGAAACTACACAGAGAATTATATCATTTTCTAGGAACTAAAAGAACGATATTATTTTCGTATATTTACTAAAAATTAAAGCTAGAACTTTCAGGAAAACGATATTTCGGCGAATTCTGAGCGAGGTGTAAAGTTTCGGTTTCATTTATCGAGAAGGGAAGAAAAGTTATCGATAATCGATGCCTGTAAAAATGTGAATTTTATACCACTCAAATAACTAATTTAAGCCACGATAAATATAGATACCTAAAACTATATTGAAGAACCCTCTATTCGTACCAAGGCCCTCAACCGCAAAACACATTTGTTTTAATTGTTTATAGATTTTCGATATAGCATGTACCAGAAGGCAACATCATCAAGTTCAATAGCTCACTGGAATATGCTTAGCACACTTATTCATTTTTCTTTTCCCCCTCCCTCATCATTTGTTGTTGTTTTAGAACAATTACCTTGAATGTCGACAGCCGTCTGTTTAACCTATTGTTCCAAAGACACGCAGCACGCGGTCAAAATAAAAATGAAAAAACTAAACCAGACCTATGGATGGATTTGTGGTGAGCTATCAAGGTCCATGCTCCACTATGCGCTGACCCAAACTAACGGGCCACGAGCGAAATTGGCTTGCCATTTGGCCACACATACATACATACACATACACATACACATAATACAGTTCCAATAATAATTTGTTGATATTTTCCTGAAAGCTGCAAAAAATTAAACGAGTGTACAAAAACTAACGGAGCAAAGAGCGTTGCTTAGGTCATTGACCAAAAAAAGAATTAATGTTATAGTAAAAAAGAAGAGAGCGCGACCCACCGAAAGCGCTCTCTCGCGGCGAGCACGTTTTCCGAGAAAAAAGACCAGCGACGCCACTTTTTACATGTGTGTGTGTGTGCATGAGTGTTGGGGGCTCTCCCACAGACACACACACACGCACACACTTACACAAAACATTGCTGCCTATGAGGGCAGCTCGTAGTCTGCTCGCCTCTTTGTTATTTTTTTGGCAAAGGCAACCAACAGCAACAACAACAACAACAACGATAGCTAACCGCAACAACCACACAAAGGAAAGTTGTTTTTGTAGTCTGATAGCCCCGTTGTACGGTACAAAAGCGGTGCGCGCTTACGTCATTCATAAAAATAAAAACGCAACGCAAAGAGCAAAACGAGCCAGCCCCATCTATTTCTCTTTATTGCTGCTGGTTTCTCTTGTGTTGTTGTTGTTGTTGTTGCTGCTGCCGTCGCTGGCGTTTTGTGTTTGCGTTGGTGCTTGTTTTTGCTTTTGCTTCGCATAGCAGCAGCAGCGCCACTCGTTCACTATGCCATTTAACAATTACCTGAAGAATATTTTCACCATTTTGTTTGGCATTATTTAAACTGCTCTCGTTTACACTTTCCACGCTTATTTGCACAATTAAACAATTTGAACTACATTTCTACAGGTTGTGTTTGGTTGCATTCGTTACTTGAGCCGCAGATTTTGTTTTGCACTCTTATTCAGGGCTGCCACCCTTGGCGTTTTTGCGCCAAAATTGGCACTTTTTTACGTGTTGGCGCGATGGCATTTGTATTCCTCAATTGGTCCTTTACGTTACTAAGATAGCCTAAAATCAATTTCAAGCAATATATAAGTAATAAAATGTCGTCTGTTGACCTCACAAACAAATTTACTTGCCATCTGAAGGCAAGATATTTAGGGGGCTTTTGTAGCGGCTATTCAGGGCTGTGACATGCACTAAGGTTTTGAATTTGGCTAACTTAGGTTGTGCACTTGGCTAGACTACTTGAGTATATTGTAAACTGCCACAGCAATTAGCTTTTCGTCAAGACACTCGGTATCAAATTTAAAACTTGGAAATTATTTCATTTATTTGGTTCAAGAAATCTAGTAAACATGTAAAAATAATTTAAAAAACTGAAATTTACTTGATATTGCATAACACATATACAATCTATTTTGGGTACAATTAAAACGAGGAGATGAGCCGTCCAAAGGCAAATAAAAAGCTTAGACTACGCGAATCAACCAGCTTATCCAAGTTATCCGAATTGGTTATCCGAGAAAAATGGAAAAGAATAAATAGACTGTTCAAGAACGATCTTCTCAACTTCGAAAGGGTATTGGGCGGAATGGACATGGATGAAAAATCGTTGGCGGTCGAATGGGTGGATAAACTCAAGTCCCGACCAAAAAATTTACGAGACGCCGTATCTCGAAATTACGTACTAAATTACATGGTGCGATTGAATGCGCTCAATGCGTTCAATTGGAGACAGTTAATTACGCCATTAGCAGAGCAAAGTTTCACAAAAATTGGTGGGACAACGGTATGGCTTGTATTTAATTGTAAAACTTGTATAATATGCATAATCTATTTACAATTATAGCCAAATACAGACAGCAAGAAAAAGAGAACGATTCCTGAACTGCTCGAGAGTACTCCTGATAATGGAAAGTTTTTATCTAAGCTACCCGTGCCTCGCAATGGTGCATTTTTCATAGTACATCTACGTCAAGTGGGATGTTAATTATTCAATTTTACATTTACAGACGAAATTTGCATAATAAATTTTACAGTTTAGTAATTTAAATTATTATTAATTTATTAGCGTTAACCCTTTATTAAATTCATGTAATTTAAACATAAAGAACACTAAGCTTCGCAGCCACTGAGCTTGTGGCGCCATCTATCGGAAATTGTACTCTACTACTCGCGCTGGCTAGCGGTTATGCCGAGAATGAGTTTGGCGGTTCAATTTGACTTTTAAATGTATTTAAAGTCTCAAGAGGTGTTTAATAATCTTGAGCAAAATTTAATGAATTAATGTATGTTTCACAATGATTGTCTGGCCACTGCTTATTTTCATTGTCACATGCAATATCTTAATGGCAAGTATGTGTGTATGTGGCTTCATATCTACACGCTATCAAAGACTCTTGTTTACAGCGGTTTCTTGCTTTGTTTGTGTTTAATTGCAATTACCTGTCAGATTAATGGACAACTGTAACTCCAACGCAAGCCTTTTAATTGCAGCAACAACATACAGTTAAGTTATTGCGCGGCTAACGGTTGCCTCTTGCCTCCCAGCCCCGCCCAGAGTGGCTAAGCTCATTTGCATTGTTTTATTGCCACTCAAAGGCCTCTCTGCACTTACACACTCACTCACACACACACACACACACACATGTACTATACAGGTGGCCGTCTCATTTTCACACTTGGCATAAAATGTGAAGCATTTCTTAATGAAGATGCAACAATAGCAACTCAACTCTACTTAACTTGGCGTAGTGCTTATACTTTTCGCGTTTTCAAGAATAATATATTGTACTCCACAGCCGCAGTTGCTTTCACCTGATCACTTAGCATAATGTAGACTGAAGAGCATTAATTAAAAAAAGTCATTAATGTATTGGCTTAATAAATTTTTATCTTTTAATTTAAATTTTATAAGATTTAATTTATTTTTATCATTATTATTTACTTTTATTTTAATTTTTGTACAATAGAATTTTTAGACCCTGTACTTTAAAAAAGTACAAAAGGATCTATTAAGTTTGTGTAAGTCAGAAATGTATATAACAGGCAGAAGGAGGTGTCAGACCCCATATTCTTGATCAGGACGACGAGCTGAGTCGATATAGCTAGATATAGTCCGTCTGTCTGTCCGTTTGTCCGTCCGTATGAACACCTAGATTTTGTGAACTGTATGAGCTAGACAAATCAATCCATCCACCCATCCATCCAGCCATCATTCCATCAATCCATTAATCCATGCATCAACCCATCAATCTATCAATCCATCCACCCTTTCACCCATCCATCCATCCGTCCATCCATCCATCATTCCATCAATCCTTCAATCCATTAATCAATCCATTCATCTAGGAATCTTTCAATTCATCAATCTATCAATCCATCAGTCCATCAATCCTTCCATTCACCCAATTATACATCCAGCCATCATTCCATCAATTCATCAACCCTTCAATTTATCAATCCATCAATGCATCAATATATCCATTCATCTATCAATCTTTTAATCCATCAATCTATCAATCCATCAATCCATCAGTCCATCAATCCATCCATCTACTTATTCATCCATCATTCTTTCAATACATGCATTAACCCATCAATCTACCAATCCATCCACACTTCCACCCATCCATCCATCCACCCATCCATCCACCCATCCATCCATCCACCCATCCATCAATCCACCCATCCATCCAATACTGCCGTCACTATTTGATCGAAATGTGTGGACTAACTGTGCATTTCGAAATAATTTTCAAATACCGATTAATACTATATAATTTTACAGTGTATTATAACAGGTGACAGTATTATGTAAAGAATATTAGAGATTTAATGCAGCATATCATCTCAAATAAATAAAAATATTAGATTTAATACAAGTAGTCAATTTTCAGTTTTCTTTAACACCAACTCGCTCTTCAGCTCCTGTAGGAAATTCCAGATATTTTGATCAAGTTGCTTTTGTATCTCGTAATTGGATTTCTTCCGAAGAATCTGTAGAGCCCGGTTTACAGTCGATTTATCAATGGTAATGGAACAAATTTCATCGCGAACTACACACTTTCTGCCCGACGTGGATTCCATCTCAAAGGCTTGATGCTCAACATCCAGATTTTTGGGTAACTTGGAATAGCTTTCAGATTTGGTGTTTTTATCACCCTCCTCATTATCGGAACATTGATCTAAACATTGATCATCATCGGAACAGTGAAGCGACTCAAGGCTATTTTTTCTATGGCGCAATGAATGGACTTCGGTGCGGTTGTCATCGTTCGGAAATACGGATATATACCCCACGGAAGAGCCATGTGGCTTGATATTTAAGAGTTTGTGGATAATTTTACGTAACCATTGAACTTTACCCCAATCTCTTTTCAAAACAAACTCATATCGACTCAATAGATCTGCGCGACATATGGCTTCATTTAGTTCCACTTGAGATTGAATACTCTGGAAAAGATAAATTGGAATCAAATGAAGTTAAAATAGATCTGGAATTCTGAACTTACCTGGGTATCACTTACGGCTAAGCCACTCAATAAATTGGTTAGGATCATGGTCATAAACATAAACAGTATTATGATCAGGGAATTGAAGAATGTTGAGTAATCAACATCATCGTATTCACCATTAAACATGGTGAGTGTTTTCATAAGTGATCCGTCTAGTCTAGTGAATGTGAGAAAAGTGCTCTCCATATTTGTGGCATCCTCATCATCATGAGGTTTGCCAAATAATATAAAGAAGCAGAGACAGAATGTCAATACAAATATCGAGTATTGAGCCAGACAATAGAGGAAATTCCGAGTCACCTGACGCAACATGAGCATGCGTGTCGATAGGCTGGTCACGGGCAGACCACCTATCAGACTAGATAGCTTTACGGCCATCAGTATAATGGACACTGTGGCGATAATACGTTGGGTCCCTGCATCCCCCCACTCCAGGCAGGTAAATATGACCAATGGAATGAGTGGAATATCCAAACAACTGGGTGACTCGTTGAGGAACCAAAACGTTAGCAACTCACTGATCAGAACATAGGCCATTATGACACCGCAGATGATCCCGAGTATTAAGATATAGAGCTCATTCCCAATGCGTACTGGAAAACGAAGCACTACATGGCCAACCAAGGAGAGTCCGAGGAGAATAAACATGGCGAAATGAGCATAGAAAATGGGAGCCAGACGTTGCCATTTGAGCAGCAGAAAGCAGGTGATCAAGGGATGTTGCAACAGTGGACTCAACTCCTGTGATCTGGCCATAGAAGCAACGGTTGTTAGATCCAATTCATTCTGCATAGTGGTTAGATTCATGTAGTTAAAGATGAGCTCGTATTGCTCACTGCTCGGCTTCTGGCCACGACTTGTGATGCAGTGGTCGAAGTGTGCCTCCAGTAAGTCGGCATTCATATCCTGCATGGCATTGCATACGCCCAAACGTGCACCCTGTTGAAGCAGTATATGTATGGCCTGCTCATTGCGATTCTGTACGGCATAGTGGAGTATCGTATTGCCATCCTCATCCAGATCATTTAGATAAAACTGACGCTGCTCCAAGAGTTGTATCAAACATTGCTCATAAGCCTTGTCATTGACTCGACTAAGCAGTGGTTGTTCAATCATAAGCTTGAACAGCTTGCCCTTGGGATACTCTTGCAGGGACTCAGTCTTGAGTAGCTCCAACACCACTGTCCAGCTACCTGCCTTGATGGCCTGTACCACAAGTTGAGCGTTTTCCTCCGGTTCATTCAACTTTACTGTGGATAGAACGGCAGCAAGTGCATTCTCCTGCTTGCTTCGGAAGTACTCCTTAAGTAGTTGGTGTTGCATCTCGCGCGTGTCCCAGCCGGGTATGTCCTGTTTGTACGTCTTCAACATGGACAACATTGGTTGCTCAGCTAGGTTTACAAATTGACGCATAAACAGTTTGTAGGGTATAGATCTCACAGCATTATCTTCGCTCTGCAGATATGTTATCACGTACACCAGACCCTGATGATATTGCTGATAATCCAGTTTCTCACATTTAAGAAATGCCATGACCAAGGTGTAACGATTCCATTTGGTCAGTGCCTCGTTGTGCTTCACATACTGCAACGGGGTTATACCCTCTTCATCGGGTATGTTGGGCGAGGCACCGTGCCTAAGCAGTATGTGTATGCAGTGTGCGATGGGTTTAACATTGTCCGCATTCAAACTCTTGGCCAGGGTATTCAAAGCTGTTGTCTTCTCATAAAGATGATCCAATTTCACTTTGCCAATGCCTCCACGATTCAGCAATACGGCAAGATTATTTTGAGTCTGTGAATCCACAACAAAATTTATAGCCGCTTTATCAAGGTCCTCATTCACCTGCATATATTAGCTATTATATTTTTTATTATATAAATTTAAAATGAATTTTCTTCACTTACATAATTAACATCACAACCCGCATCAATGCAGGCTCGTAGGAATTGATAAGCACCAGCCTTGGACAACACTTGCTCATAGACGGTCAGATATCCTTCTGCATCACTTATAACATACTGTGGATGAGCTCCTAGCTTTATAGCCGCTTTGAATCTATCCAAGTCATTGGCTTCCAATGCGTCCCTTAGCTCCTGCTCTGCACAAACGCCGTCTCCGTTCATTTTAGTAATACTGATTTGCACTCCAGATCTCAAATAGAAATGCTTTCTGACTTCAAGCGAAAACCCATTAAATAACAAGTATACAACAACCGCAAAATGTTTTAATATTAAAAACTATATTTTAGTACTCTGTGACCAAGCTTCTACATAATATAAATAGATGTAATAAAAATGACTAAGAATATACTAGCAAAAGCTTTTTATTTGATTGCGGAAATATATGTACGTGTGTTCTTACGAATGAAACTGTGTATGCGCTTACACACTTAAAAATGTTAGTCTCATGTTTCTTACTTCTTAGCTCTGAATCAAATTTTACAGCCAAGGTGAAAAGTATGGAAGTAATTTTATTCAAAGCGTGGAAATCAAGTTCTAATTTTAAAGCGTCTAATTATTTGTGGATAAAACTTAAACGGAACATTCGGAGAAATTTGTTAACAATTATAGCATCGCTACTACTGGATACGAACAGGAAATAATCTTATACATATATGTATGTAGAGTCTGCATCTCAGCGGAATACCCGCAGTGGTCGCGTATATTAAGAAAACCTGTTAAACAACAGTTCTTGCTCACATTACGAGTATTAACAGTGTGGAGCAATAGTGTTAAGTAAAAATGTTACAGTAAGAAACAGACGCAGTTCGTTCTCGTCAGCTATACATTAAAGACGTATATATTTCATTTCTATTGTTAATTTGCCTAAATATAAATATAATTATATTAAATATTATTAGATTATATACTTTTATGCATAAATAGGAGCCATGAATAATCAAACAGTTTAATAGAACTGGCTGTGTTCAACATGCCTCAAGCAACGGCAAAGCGTAAAAACAAAATGGCTTTTTTGAAAGGACTAAACCCGAATTCTTTGATCACTAATGGAACAGCAAGATATAACACTGTCAATATTCTACACTCTGTTGCCTGACTACCTGCGGCATCTACTCCGATTGATTGGCATCATGAGCTGACCAATTCACGGACATTATCGTTGAGCACCATCTGTGCGTAACCCCGAATTCTGGAAAAGCCTGTTGAGGATAATAACGCTAGCTTAATTATGGACTCATTAGCGCCTGCAGCTTGTGGCAGATGTTGTCACGCAAATGCAGTCGGCTCTGCATCAGTGTACGACAACACAGCGACACAACTCATCGAGCGTCCAAACAATGACAATGGGTGGCATCAATTTAAAAGCGAGTGAAACGCCGGCATCCTGCTACTTTTTCGTTGATATGCAGCCGGAATCGGACTTTGCGGACTACGGCTCTACTTTATCACCAGAGTCATCGCCTCAGAAAATACAATGTCAACGCAGTATCTCCCAGTGTAGCGATGATAGTTTCATATGCTTTGAGGAAGTTGACGATAATGATTTTCAAAACGATGATGATGATGACGACGAAGATGATGACGAAGAGGCGGATGAGGATAAGGATGATGATGCTGATGAGGTTGTGAATTCCACGGAAAATATTGCTGTTAATAAAACCGATAGCCGGGTGCGCTTTGATCTGAAACCAAAAGTTCACGTGATGTATACTTGGAACTTTGCTTATCGGGCGGCACGAGTCAGTGAGTGGAGGCAAAACGCCGCTGATCAACATAGATTTCAGCAGAAAATTGATAAAATTGCACCGATCATAAACACTGTATTATATTGCGAACATCGTGCAAAAGTGTATAATGATCGATTTTTAGATGTAAATTAGAGTTTTTATCAAAAAATAAACATTTCTTTATTCTTGTTCGTAAATAATCAAAATTATTTCTTTAAGATCATTCTAAATCATCTGGTTTTCAACATGTTCAAACTGTATGTATATTACTATTCGAATTATCTTCATTTAGAGCACTAAATATATATATAGTTACATAAAACCCCTTTTTATTTAGGTGTTTCTCCAAGGAATTTAATCATTAATTTCTTAAATTTTATAATCACATAACTTTAGAGAGCAAAATTTAAAATTAAGTTCGCAAAATAATAATAGCATTTTTAAACTAAATGTAATAACAATGTAGTCAAATTTATATTCAGTGATTAATAAATTAATTTCAATTTCAATTTTCAATTTATTGTCTAAATGTGGCTATTATTTTATAATCTTTGAATTGAAGAATTCATTTTATTTAGTTTTGCACAGTATACAGCATAGAAACCAACTTCGTTTGTTTTCGTTCACTACTTAGAAGCTTTCTTACAGTGTATAATATTATGTACAGTCAGGAATATTTGTGCTTTAATTATATTTTAGATTTCATTTTATGTAAATAAAAATATTATATTAAACATATTCGTAATCAATTTGGAGGATTCTTTGCTACCAACTCGCTCTTCATCTCATGAAGAAAATTCCAGATATCTTTCATTCCATTTCGAGTGCATTCATCATGTTTCTTTTGTATCTGGTCATTGGATTTCTTCCGCAGAATTTGTAGGGCACGCCTTATAGTCGATTTATGAATGGTAATAGAACCATCGGGAACTACTCTCTTCGTGTCCGAGCTAGAGGGTTCAATAGTAAAGGCTTGACTCTCAACATCCCGATTCGTGGGTAACTTCGAACAGCCTTTGGGTTTTGAGTCTTCATCACTATCCGCAGAATCGGAAGCCTCATGTAGAGGCTCAAGGCTATTGTTTCTAAGGCGCAATGAATGGACTTTGGTGCGATTGTCATCATTCGGAAATATGGATATATACCCCACGGAAGAGCCATGTGGCTGGATATTTAAGAGTTTGTGGAGAATTTTACGTAACCATTGGACTTTACCCCAATCACTTTTCAGAACAAACTCATATCGACTCAATAGATCTGCGCGACATTTGGCTGCATTCAGTTCAACCTTGGATTGAATATTCTGGAGAAGAAATCAAGAAATCAAATAAAATAAAAACTGAAGTAAATTTCTGAACTTACCTGGGTATCGCTTACTGCTAAGCCACTCAATAAATTTGTTAGGATCATGGTCATAAACATAAACAGTATTATGATCAGGGAATTGAAGAAGGTTGAGTAATCAACCTCATCGTATTCACCATTAAACATGGTGAGTGTTTTCATAAGTGATCCATCTAGTCTAGTGAATGTGAGAAAAGTGCTCTCGATACTTGTGGCATTAACATTTGTGGCATTAACATTTGTGGCATTACCATTTGTGGCATTCTTATCATCATTAACAGCATTGTTATCGTCATGAGGCTTGCCAAATAATACGTAGAAGCAGAGATAGAATGTCAGCACAAATATCGAGTATTGAGCCAAGCAACAGAGGAAATTCCGAGTAACCTTATGCAACATGAGCATACGCGTCGATAGGCTGGCCACGGGCAGACAACCAATCAGACTAGATAGCTTCACGGCCATGAATATAATGGACAATGTGGCGATAATACGTTGAGTCTCCTCATCCCCACACTCCAGGCAGGTAAGAGTCAACAATGGTATCAGTGGTAGTTCTAACCAATTGGGTGGCTCGTCGACAAACCAAAACGATAGCAACTCACTTATCAGCACGTAGGTGACTATGATTCCGCAGAAGATCCCAACTAATACAATGTAGATTTCATTCTCGAAGCGTAGTGGATATCGGAGCACTATGTGGCCAATCAAGGAGAGTCCGAGTAGAATAAACATGACGAAATGAGCATAGAATATAGGAGCCAGACGTTGCCATTTGAGGAGCAGAAAGCAGGTGATCATGGGATGTTGCAACAGTGGACTCAACTCCTCTGATTTGGTCATACACATAATGGGGGTTAGATCCAAGCCATTCTGCATATTAGTAAGATTCATGTAGTTAAAGATGAGCTCGTATTCCTTACTGCTCGGCTTGTGGCCACGACTTGTGATGCAGTGGTCGAAGTGTGCCTCCAGCACTTCGACGTCAATATCCTGTATGGCATCCTCTATACAACTCAAACGTGCCCCACGTTGCAGCAGTATATGTATGGCCTCCTCATTGCGATACTGTACGGCATAGTGCAGTATCGTGTTGCCATGCTCATCCAGATCGTTAAGATCTTTTTTGTGCTGCTCCAAGAGTTGTATTAAACACTTCTCATACGCTGTGTCATCGTCACGACTAAGCCGTGGTTGTCCAATCATAATGTGGAGGAGCTCGCCCTTGGGCTGAAGCTTCAGTTCCTCTATCAGTTTCAACACCGCTGTCCAGCAACCTGCTTTCATGGCCTGCTCCACTAGTTTCGCGTTATGTTCCGGTATCTTCGACTCCAGTGTGCTAATAATAATCCATAGTAGTCCGTCCTGCTTGGTGTTAAAGTACTCCTCTAGTAGTTTCTTATGCATCTGCAACATGTTCCAACCGGGTATATCTTCTTGGTACTTTTTCAATTCGGCCAACATGGAAAACATATCCTGGTTTACAAATTGACGTACCAACACTTTATAGGGTATACCTTCCTCACCGATATTTCCACTCTTCAGATAATTAATCACGTACAGTAGACCCTTACGGTATTGTTGATAATCTAATTTCTTACATTTGAGAAATGTCAAGACCAAGTTGTATTGATTCCAACCGGGAAGTGTATCGCCTTGCAGCACATGCTGCAACGGGGTGTTACCCTCGTCATCGGGTATGTTGGGCGAGGCGCCGTGTAAGACCAGCATGTGCATGCATTTTGCGATGGCTTCAACATTGTCCACTTTCAAGCTCTTGGCCAGGGTATTCAAAGCTGTTGCATTCTTATATCGATAATCCAATTGCACTTTGCCAATGCCGCCAGTATTCAGCAACATGAAAAGATTAATTCTATTCTGTGAATCCGCCACATAATTTATAGCCGCTTTATTAAGGTCTTCATTCACCTACACAAATTAGTTATTAGTTTTTTCATTATATAAATTTAATTCAAATGTTTCTTTACTCACATAATTAACATCACAACCCGCAGCAATGCAGGCTTGTAGATATTGATAAGCACCAGACTTCGACAACACTTGCTCATAGATGTTCCGATATCCTTCTGCATCACTTTTAACATATTGTGGATGTGCTCCTAGCTTTATAGCATCCTTAAATCTATTCAAGTCCCTGGCTTTCAATGCGTTCCTTAGCTCCTTCTCAACATCAACACCGTCTTTGGTCATTTTAGTACAGATTTTAACTCCAGACCTCTAATAGAAATGCTCCATGAATTCAAGCGATACCCCCTTAAATAACAGTTCCAAGCCAACCGCAAAAACTGAATAATAACTATATTTCAATACACTTGAAAAAAGCTTATAGCATGATAAAATTTCATAGAAATAACTGAAAGTATGCACGATAAAGATTATTAGTACATAATATTAAATACTAAACCTTTTACAATAATAGTAAAAATTAAAAAAATATATATATTTTATTTACTTCTGTAAACTTGTCAATAATTATTCCAATAATAGAATTAGTAAGATTATAATAATAGTATTTATTCACTAATTAAATTTATTTAATTTTAATTCAGATTTTATTTATTTAAAATATACAAGTACAAAGTGGAAAAAATGAAATAAATTGAATAAAATAAGGAAGTAAAATAATGTGTACCAAACGGGAATCGTTGTTAGCCCTTGGCTAAATTGAATTACTTAAGCATTTTGGCTTTGTTTATTTTAAGGGTGCACAGTTTGTGGAATGGAAGTGGGAAAAGGTAGTGCAAATGCTGAGTCTGTGTTATTGTTTTGGAATTTCCCAGTTGATTCTCAGGCAATTTAAAAATCTCACTGAGGGGTTTGCGTTCTACGGGCATATGTTTCATATTCAATGAAATTTTGTGGTGTTATGAGCTTTAATGTAAAACTTTTTTCGGCGAATCCCCGGATTTATTGGAATAAGTTATAGGAGCTTTAAATACTTTAAAGATTATTGAGTTGAATGTACATTACCAAATATAATAATGAAGAAATTCATAAGTGTGAAGTGTTGAAAATATATTAAGAAATATTATCGTAGTAATGCAATTATTACATTTTAAAATCTTTCCATTAATTTTCAAAATATTTTATAAATTTATGTATTTTGATATAGTATATTTGAAGCTCATTAAATAATAATAATGAATAATCAAACAGTTTAATGGAACTGGCTGTGTTCAACATGCCTCAAGCAACGGCAAAGCGTAAAAACAAAATGGTTTTTTTGAAAGGACTAAACCCGAATTTCTTGATCACTAATGGAACTGCAAGATAACACTGTCAATATTCTACACTCTATTGCTTGACTACCTGCTGCATCCACTCCGATTGATTGGCATCATGAGCTCACCAATTCCCGGACACTATCGTTGTGCACCATCTGTGCGTAACCCCGAATTCTGGAAAAGCCTGTTGAGGATAATAACGCTAGCGTAATTATGGACTCATTAGCGCCTGCAGCTTGTGGCAGATGTTGTCACGCAAATACAGTCGACTCTGCATCAGTGTACGACAACACAGCAACACAACTCATCGAGCGTCCAAACAATGACAATGGGTGGCATCAATTTCAAAGCGAGTGAAACGTCGGCGTCCTGCTACTTTTTCGTTGATATGCAGTCGGAATCGGACTTTGCGGATTACGGCTCGACTTTATCACCAGAGTCATCGCCCCAAAAAATAGAACGTCAACGCAGTATTTCCGAGTGTAGCGATGATAGTTTCATATGCTTTAAAGAAGTTGACGATAATGCTTTGGAAAACGATGATGATGATGATGAAGATGATGACGAAGAGGCGGATGAGGATGTGAATTCCACGGAAAACATTGTTATTAATAAATCCGATAGCCGGAGATTGACAAAGAAGGTTCGCTTTGATCGGAAACCAAAAGTTCACGTGATGCATACTTGGAACTTTGCTTATCGGGCGGCACGAGTCAGTGAGTGGAGGCAAAACGCCGCTGATCAACATAGATTTCAGCAGAAAATAGATAAAATTGAACTAGACATAAACACTGTATTAAATTGCGAACATCGTGCAAAAGTGTATACTGATCGATTTTTAGATGTAAATTAGAGTTTTCATAAAAAAAAAACCTTTATTCTTGTTCGTAAATAATCAAAATTATTTCTTTAAGATCATTCTAAATTTGGTTTTCAACAAGTTCAAACTGTTAAAATTATCTTCATTTAGAGCAATAAATGTATATAGTTAAACGAAAATGTCAAATCCTTTATGACCTTATATGTAAAACCTCAATCAACTGGAAAGTTATGTAAAAAAACTCGGAATGCTACAGTCGGATTTTACCGACAGTAGGAGACCCTGTACTTTCCTTCGCACAGACACACACTAACAAACACTCACACATGCACACATATCGTAAAATCGCACGCAACCACACATACGCTCGCGCTGCTCCCCCCTTACCTAGTACAGGGAATTGAATCTTAAATATCTCCGGTGTTTATTATCCGATTGAGCCACAATTCACAGCCCAGATAAAGATTAGCATAAGATTATTGCATGCCAAAGTACAAGTTTGTGCATTTAAAATTGTGTCTGTGGTGGTTTTTCGCGGTTTTTGGGGGAGGGGGGACAGGTATCAAAAATCTAAAACAAACTTGATATGATGTCTCTAGCTCTTACAGTTTCCGAGATCTAGGTGTTCATACGGACGGACAGACGGACGGACGGACGGACGGACGGACAGACGGACATGGCTAGATCGACTCAGCTCGTCGTCCTGATCAAGAATATATATACTTTGTGGGGTCTGCCACGCCTCCTTCTGCCTGTTACATACATTTCGGGCTTGCACAATCTTAATAGACCCTTTGTACTTTTTTAAAGTACAGGGTCTAATAAGGAAAAAAAAAGATTGTCTTGAAATTCAAATATAAATTTATTTATAATACCAATATACAAATTATATAATATGGAAACCCATTATAATACACAACATTTTCATAATATATTTTATGTTTTATAATATTTTATTTCACACATTTCTTCTAATTTATTATCATAACTAATGGTGTTTCTTGTAATCAGTTGCAAATCACTTTAGCTTTAATGCATTAAGCGAGCTGCATTAGTTTGAAAATAGTTTTGCACAGTGTAAAGACAAAAATGTCACGCGCACTTATACTACTAAGTAACTTTTGTACAGTGTTTTATATAATTTGAAATTGTAGTGTAGTGGAATAATAGTAGGAATTATATTAGCTTTAATGTTAAATATGCATAAATTCGTAATTAATTATCAGTTTTCGAACTCTTTGTCCCTTGAACTGAATTCCAAATATCTTTTAGTCGAGATCGAGTATTTTCATCATGCTTGTTCTGTATCTCGTTATTGGACTTCTTCTTCAGAATTAGTATAGCCTGGTTTACTGTCGATTTATCAATGGTAATAGTAATGTCATCGGAAACTACTAGTTTCTCCTTAATGGCTTGACTTTCAACATCCAGATTCGTAAGTAACTTCGAATATCTATTGAATTTGGAGTGTTTATCACCATCCTCATAATCGGAATCATGAATGGGTTCTATCCTATTGTTTCTATTGCGCCATGAATGAACTTCGATGCGGTTCTCTTGATTTGGAAATATGGATATATACCCGATGGAAGAGCAATGTGGCTTGATATTTAAGAGTATGTGGATAATCTTACGTAGCCATTCAACTTTACCCCAATCTCTTTTCAAAACAAACTCATATCGACTCAACAGATCTGCGCGACATATGGCTGCATTCAGTTCCACTTGGGATTGAATACTCTGGAATAGAATGATTGGAATCAAATGAAGTTAAAATAGGTCTGGAATTCTGAACTTACCTGGGTATCACTTACTGCTAAGCCACTTAATAAATTGGTTAGGATCATGGTCATAAACATAAACAGTATTATGATCAGGGAATTGAAGAATGTTGAGTGATCAACACCATCGTATTGACCACTAAACATGGTGAGTGTTTTCATCAGTGATCCGACAGGGCTAGTAAATGTGAAAAAAGTGCTCTCAATATTTTTGGCATTAATATTTGTAGCATTAATATTTGTGGCATTAATATTTGTGGCATTAAAATTTGTGGCATTAATATTTGTGGCATTAACATTTGTGGCATTCTTATCATCCTTAACAGCATTGTTATCGTCATGAGGTTTGCCGAATAATACGTAGAAGCAGAGATAGAATGTCAACACAAGTATCGAGTATTGAGCCAAACAATTGAAGAAATTCCGAGTCACCTGACGCAACATGAGCATGCGTGTCGATAGACTGGTCACGGGCAGAGCACCGATCAAACTAGATAGCTTCACGGCCGTGAATATAATGGACAATGTGGCGATAATACGTTGAGTCTCTTCATCACCACACTCCAGGCAGGAAAGAGTCAACATTGGTATCAGTGGTATATCCAACCCATTGGGTGGCTCGTTGACAAACCAAAACGATAGCAACTCACTTATCCACACATAGATGACTGTGATTCCGCAGAAGATCCCAAATAATACAATATAGATTTCATTCTCGATGCGTAGTGGAAAACGAAGCACTACATGGACAACTAATGTGAGCCCAAGTAGAATAAACATGGCGAAATGTGCATAGAAAATGGGAGCCAGACGTTTCCATTTGAGTAATAGAAAACCGGTGATCAAAGGGTGCTTCAGCAGTGGACACAATTCCTTTGACCTGGCCATACATATAATGGGTCTTAGCTCCAACTCATTCTCCGCATTGGTTAAATTCATGTAGTTAAAGATGAGCTCGTATTGCTCACTGCTCGGCTTCTGGCCACGACTTGTGATGCAGTGGTCGAAGTGTGCCTCCAGCAATTCGGCATTCATATCCTGTGTGGGATTGCATACCCCCAAACGAGCACCCTGTTGCAGCAGTATATGTATGGCCGCATCATTATTAGACTGTACGGCATAGTGTAGAAGCGTATTGCGATGCTCATCCAGAGCATTTAGATCGTTTTTATGCTTCTCCAAGAGTTGTACTAAACATTGCTCATACGCCTTGTCGTCGCCTGGACTAATCACTGCTTGTTCAATCATAAACTTGAACAGCTTGCTCTTGGGCTGATGTTGCAATGCCTTACACTCGAACAGTTCCAACACGGCTTTCCAGCTACCTGCCTCGATGGCAAGCTCCACAAGTCGCGCGTTACACTCCGTCATACTCGAATCCAATGTGAGAATAATTACCCTTAGTAGCTTCCTCTCGTTGATTTTAAAGTACTCCTCCAGTAGTTGCTTATGCATCTGGAACATGTCCCAGTATGGTATGTCATCTTTGTACTTCATCAGCACGGTAGATAAGGGTATCTCAAGCTGGTTTACAAATTGACGTACGAACAGTTTGTAGGGTATGGGGATCTCCACATAATTTTTTGTCCGCAGATACTTTTCCACGAACACTAGACCTTTACGGTATTGTTTATAATCCAGATTCTCACATTCGAGAAATTCAATGATCAAGCAGTAACGTTTCCACGTAGAGAGTTTTTTGTTTCGCTGCACACACTGCAACGGGGTTATACCCTCTTCATCGGGTATGTTGGGCGAGGCACCGTCGCTAAGCAGAATTTGTATGCATGGTGAGATGGATTTAACATTGTCCGAATTCAATCTCTTGACTAAGGTACTCAAAGCTGTTGACTTCTTATATCGATGATCCAATGGCACGTTGCCTTCGGCATATAACAGATATGTAACAAAATTACTTGAATCCTGTGAGTCCGCCACATAATTTATAGCCGCTTTATCAAGGTCTTCATTCACCTGCACAAATTAGTTATACTGCTATTTATTTATAATTTAATAAGAACTTTCTCTACTTACATAATTAAGATCACAACCCTCATCAATGCAGGCTTGAAGAAATCTGTGAGCACCAGTCTTGGACAAGACTTGCTCATAGATGTTCCGATAATCTTCGTCTTCACTTTTAACATATTGCGGATGTGCTCCTAGCTTTATAGCCGCCTTAAATCTATCCAAGTCACTGGCTTTCAATGAGTTCCTTAGCTCTTTTTCAACATCAACACCGTCTTTGGTCATTTTAGTACAGATTTTAACTCCAGACCTCTAATAGAAATGCTCCATGAATTCAAGCGATACCCCCTTAAATACCAGTTCCACAACAACCGCAAAAAATGAATAATAACTATATTTCAATACACTTTGAAAATGCTTATAACATGATCAAATTTCATACAATAACTAGAAGTACTATATTAGTATAAAGATTACGATTATATAATATTAAATACTAAACCTTTTACAATAATTGTAAAAATTAAAAAAATATATATATTTTATTTACTTCTATAAACTTTTCAATAATTATTACATTAATAGAATTACTAAGATTATATTAATATTATTTATTCACAAATTAAATTTATTTAATTTCAATTCAGATTTTATTTATTTAAAATATACAAGTACAAAGTGGAAAAAATGGAATGAATTGAATAAAATAAGGAAGTAAAATAAATGGGAATCGTTGTTAGCCCTTGGCTAAATTGAATTACTGAAGCATTTTGGCTTTGTTTATTTTAAGGGTGCACAGTTTGTGAAATGGAAGTGGGAAAAGGTATTGCAAGTGCTGAGTCTGTGTTATTGCTGTGGAATTTCCCAGTTGATTCTCGGGCTATTAAAAAATCTCGCTGTGGGGTTTGCGTTCTACGGGCATATGTTTCATATTCAATAAAATTTTGTGGTGTTATAAGCTTTAATGTTACACTTTTTTCGGCGAATCGCGGATTTATGGGAATAAGTTATAGGAGCTTAAAATACTTTAAAGATTATTGAGTTGAATCTACATTACCAAATATAATAATGAAGAAATAAGTGTGAAGTGTTGAAAATATATTAAGAAATATTATCGTAGTAATGCAATTTTTACGTTTTACTTTCTATTGATTTTCAAAATATTTAATAAATTTATTTATTATGATGTAGTATGTTTGAAGCTCATTAAATAATACATAAAACCCCTTTTTATTTAGGTGTTTATCCAAGGAATTTAATCATAAATTTTTTAAAATTTATAATCATATACATATAGAGAGTAAAATTAAAAATGAATTTAAAATTAAATTAAAGCAAAACAATAATAGTAGTTTTAAAATAAAGGTAATAAAAATATAGTCAAATTTATATTCAGTGTTTAATACATTAATTTCTATCAGATTATCTTATTATTTTTTAAATTAATTTTTTAATGAAATTTCTTAATGAATTGAGATGAAAGAATTACTTAAAGCTGTAATTATTAATAGAAAAGTAGTTTTTTATTTTGAATATAAAGTATTACAACTTTCAGCTAATGGAAACTTTTATAGTAATTCAGGATTAAATGCATTTTTTTTGTAAATTTGCAAAATACATAAAATGGTGATAAGAAATATTGTAAGAGTAACTGTTTGCCTTCTCTCTAAATGTATGTACTTTACTCTTATCACAAAATCGACGACAGGACTCAGTCGAGCTGCCGTGTCCTAGGTGATATCCATAAGTAGAAAACGGAGATCTAAACGCTGCTGGACTAATAGAATTAAACTGATACACTGATAGCTAAATCAAACATTTGACACGCAGGTCTGCACACATGTCACAACCCAGGCCCAGGCCCAGGCCAGAGAAGCATATCAGAAAACGGAGAAAATTTCTGAAAATCTAGCCATAGGTCGACCCCTTGCCACCCTGCACAGTGGCTACAGTTCGACGAAACTGGAAACTTATGTCAGTGGCACGCGTCGCTGGCACGTGACCTTAACATGAAAATCACGCTCAAGATCAACAGCAAAAAGGGGTGGAGAGGGGTGGGCAGTGAGGGCGGTGGAGGAGGGGGAAACAGCTCACTGAGTGCGACGACGTCTTGCAGATGCTTTTAAATTTAAATCGAATCAAATTGATTTGCAGACGGCTTCCCATTAAACCCCCCAGCCCTCACTCACTTGCTTAATTTTCGTGCAGTGTCAATAGGCACGCCCACTTAAGGCGTTTGGGCCAACATCGAACAGTTGTATCCACGGGCTTGTTTGCCTCTGCCCTGCTTTTGTTTAGCCGTTTGACAAGTGTTTTGACAATATTTATTGAGCCGCCCACGTCAACTGCGCCCCTCCCGCCTGCCCCTGCCCCTGCCTCCCACTCTGCACTCGGTAATTTGATTTCACACTGCGCTCTGGCAATGCCAATGGACACGTTTCAGCCTAATGGAGTTGCTCGAGTGGCGTGAATTTCAATTAAATTAAATCAAAATGTTGCATTTTTTATTAAGGCCATTAAAACACACAACGAGCAGCAGCAGCAGCTGTGGAAGGGTTCTCTGCACTCTCTCTCCCTAGTTAGTTAAATTAAGTTAGCATCCAGGGTATACGGGCATCTTAATATGCATAAACAAGTGCCACACACACACACACACCGCCTGGGCGCCTACTTGAGCGAGGGTGGCACTTACAACTGGCAGATGTTATGCCAATTTCGACATGCTTCAAATCTGTATGTGTTCACACATTTTCCCACATTTTCCTTTACATTTTCTCAACATTTTCTTGTACATTTAATGAAAATCAAATCGAATTTGCACTCACATTGCGCTGACATGCATACAAATTTATTGCCATTATGTGAAATTCAAATTAAAATGTATTTCTCCTAATGCGGGTTGGGTTCATCACCTGAATACTATATAACATTTTTATTTACCTAAGAATATTTTTTGTTTGGAAAAGGAGTTGGAGTTTAGAGCATTTATTCTTTTTCATCTATATTTATATAGTTAAAAATATTTACTCATTAAAAAAAACAATGGAAAACTTTTTTTTAGAGAACTAATTTATTAATTTAAGTAAATTTAACTAACATATTTGATCTCCATTATAATGCAAGTTAACTATATAAATATTATTTTTAATTTTACAGTTTTATTTTTGAAATATTCAATTTATTTAAAGTCCTTATTTGTAATTTGTTGTGGCATCTTTAAAGTATATATTACTATGCGATAAATAAATAAATAAATGCTTTGGGAATATGTGCTAACTTATTTTAATTGAGAGTTGAGAATTTTGCAATTATTTAATTTGAATAAATTTTTACCTATATTTGTTTATATTTAAATTATTTATTTATATATAATTATTGCTTCTTATTCTTGTATCTTTTTATTAAACATTTTTATTTTTAATATTGGCTTTTATTTTTTTTAACAAGTTGTAAAAACACTTGATTAAATGTTGTTAATAATTAACAATCATTATGTCTAAAATTACAATTTTTCATATATCTAATTAGATTTTAATTAATTTTATCGGTAATTTCAAAAATTTTCTATAGCATACTTTAAGGGCTTTTTAAAATAAAGTTTAAAAATTAATGTAAATTAATCTGCTGATTTGAGATTCAGGAATTTCATTAAAGAATATTAAAGAGCTTTTAAATCAGCAATTATCTTAAAAAAATATACATATTTATATATAGAATTTTTGGATTAGAAAATAGGTACTTTGCAACTAAAAGTAGGCTTTAATTATTTATGTATATGGAATGGAATTCGTAAGAGTCCTGCTTAGCACAAAGATCTATCTAATTGGATTAATTATATTATATTTCAAATTATAAATACTTACACACAATTCTTAATAGAAAAGGTTTAGCAACTAGTCTAAATATCTTTCAACGTGTCGTGCTTTCGTCTTACACAAACTTACGACATTATCGTATCTACATACGAAACTGATAACATAGGTAAATGTTTCGCCAATTTTAATGATTGGCTTAACAAATTACTTTCCGTACTCTTTCCGTGTTTTTTGAGGATAAACTTTAACCTACAATTGCTCTTATCGTCGCAGTGCTTACGGGCAGAACTTTAACGATTTGTTCGACCGCAAAACTTTAGAAAATCGCAATAAAATCCAAAGTACATCCTGTCAATGCTGTCACAGGACACCTGCTATAAGATGGGAGTCACTCAAGTTCGTTGTATGTAGCCAGAATCCGGGGCCATTGAGGTGTCAATATACAAAAGATGCGCTCTGACACGCAACTGACGTTTATTGCCCGGAGCAGCTCGAGGCGTATAACTTTTTTGGAGGAGGCCAAAAATCTTGTGTCTGGAGAACGATGCGGAAAAGCGTATGTGGAAATTGTGTGTACATGGAAAATGGTAAGCGAGACACATGTTCTAGCCATGGGGCGTCCCACCGAGAGCAACGGAAGTGCGGGAGGGGTTGAGCGGTTTTTTTGGGCACTCGCGATTTGTATTCTGTGTGTAAATACTTATCAGTTTGTTATTTTCTTTTTTTTCAAGTCAATATTGCAAAAGTAAACAAGTCAAAGGGGGGAGGGAAGGGTGGTGTATTTTAAGTGGTACAGCTGACATTTGGGTTTAAAATTTCTCATGCGCTGGCGTCAACTTGTCCACAAACACTCTTTGCCTTGCCTTTCTTCACTGCAAATATTTGAAATGTTTCAGATTTCCCAAAAAAATAAAAATATATATATCTATATGTATAGAAGATTTTTAAAGTGCTGTAAAACAGTCGCAGAACCGAGTCCGAGTGTTGCCAACTCGCTCAATGGATCTGTGTGGCGCGTTTTGTGTTTCAAGTTGCCATCAAGGGGGGGTGGGTGTGGGGGAGGGGGTGAGCGGGCAGTGAGGCGTGGCACGCTCAAGTGTGGTGCTTGAAAATACAAAAATGTTCAGCGCATTTCGCGTTATTAACACGTTGTAGTAGTAGGTGCTGCCGGGTCCTTGCCAGGGGTTGCAGTGTATTAATGCCATCGTTGGTGTTTCTTGGACAAGTACCAGTCCCACGATGCAGTGGCAATGCGCTGACACTGTGTGTAATAAGGAGTTTTCATGGACACTTGAACGTTTACGCTCACCAAGCGAGGACATTTTAATTGAGAGTGTTGCCAGAAGGACGACAAGAACTTGCGCACACTTGGACCAGCTGCGTTTGCATCAAGTGCGGCTCGCGTTTCTTCCTCTTCTCTCTCCTCCTCCTCTTTAGTCACTCTCTTTCTCTTGCTGGCTGTCTCTGCTTCTAGCTCTCATCTTAGTAACGGCTTGTTGACTTGATTCTGCCCTGCACTGACTGCAGGTGTTGATGGATGAAATGTCTAGAAAAAGTTACTACCTTTCCTTATTCTTTAGGCTTACGGCTCGCACTTCATAAAAACCAAAAGATTTTCCATCCTACAGTTGGGCAGGGTAACAAGTAATAATAAACTGTTATTTTAAGGGAATATTTAAAAAAAAAACTACTGTAAGCGAGCTTGTATTTTAAAAGTTAGTTAAACTAGAAGCGAGTGGTGTTGGTAATTAAGAGCTGACTTCCTGCTCTTAAGAGCAGTAAAAGTAAGACAAAGGAGTAATATAATGGGTGTTAAAAAGTATATAAATAAATATACATACTCAAAATATAATCTAGGCCGTGAAAGATAATATTTTATATATAATAATAAAATGCAAATTCGGCTTTTCAAATTGCTATGAACTCTATCTATATTATATCCCTTTTTTGTGGAGTATTTGTTATCAATTTGTATATATTTTTTATATTATATTTTAAACAAAATCTTTCAGATTTTAAATGGATTAAATATATTATAAAGTTTTTGTTTGATTGTAGTACTTATCAACTGAAATTTGTCATCACAATCTATTATTGAGGCAATATTTAAAAAATATATTGCATACTTTTAGGGTGCATAGAAAAAATAATCTTGTGGTGTGATTATATCTGTTCGAGATGGTATGCCGGTTGAAAGCAAAGTAAACAATGCTAAGCAAATCATTTATTTTATTTTTTATTATTTTATTTATATTACAATTATATGTAATGTTTAATAACTTTAAATTTATTATTATTTTTTCACTCCCAAAAATTACTTAAAGCTTCTTAAATAATTTCAAGGGAAATGCAAATGGCAAAGAACAAATTTAAATTTAATGTCTTCATCAACATAAACATTACACTCTGATTTCCCCCCACATGCAGCGAAACCAGTTAACGAAAGTGTTAATATATTAGGCTAAATAGTGTGATAAAACAGGGTAAAGCAACAACAACAACAACAACAACAAGACCAACAAGAAGTCATTTAATTTATAAGCAATTGCCGTTTGGCTGGAATTTTCCCTTTCAGCGCTAGGCAAGGTAAAGCATCATTAATTTGCTCTATGAGTGAGAGTGGGAGTTCAGTAGGAGGGGGGAGGCAGAGGGCGGCGTGGCAGCGTCGACAATTGCCAAAAATATTTACAGGCAAAACAGACGTAGCGGCAGCAACAACGTTGACAACAATCAACACTCTCATCAGCGACTGTTGCACTGGAAAAAATTACAAATTAAATAAATGTAGTTTAAAATGTATAGAATATTGATTATTATTTAACCGCAATTTTTGGTATTCAACAGTTTTTTAATTTTAAATATTTTATCATAAAAAAATGGCATTGCAAGTTACTCACTATTCTATTAAAAATTGAATAAATGTTATTAAAGATATTTAGAATATTTATTATTACTTTACAAATTTTTTTATAATATTCAACACTTTGTTAAATTGTATATTTTTTCAATAAAAGTCTTACTACTCCTTACAAAATTTAATAAATATTTATTTAAGATATTTAAAATTAATTAATCCTTTTCTTCCATTAAACAAATTATGGTGCTTTCTTTTACTCCTCATCGATGTATCTATATACTCTTTGCTATTATCGCTCTGGCATTAATAACAGACTAATAACGCTGTTATGTTTTTTTCTTTCAGTGTACAGCTTCTGTCTCAGTCTCCCACTGCTGATGATGACGCCGACTGAAAGTTGTTCCCAGCGGAGCAAAAGAAGTCGAAATGAAATCAGCAGAAAATTCAATGAGCAGAGGCAGAGTGTTTGTCAGTCAAGGGAAGGTGGAGGAGGGGGTAAGGGAGAGGAGGACGTGGGGTGGCTCAGCTCAGCCAGACGAATGTACTGGCAGCTGCCAGAGCTGAACTGAACTGGCGGTGGTTGATGACTGCAATTGATGGCCCGCCCCGACCACACGTCCAACCAACCGACCGACCCACCGACCGACCGCCCACATCGTTTGCTAGCGAAGGGGTTGTGATTTCTTTACTCATTGTTGTTGTTGTTGTTGTTGTCGTTGCGTGTGTGCAAAATGTTATCAGCTGCTTAAGCGAGAGGGCAAAAGAGTGTGGGAGTGTGGGCAAAGTAAGAGAGAGTGTGGGAGAGTGTCGGTGTCAGTGTGAGTGCGAGTGTGAGTGTGACTGTGAGCGTGTGTAAGTGGGGCAAGGAGTTGGCTAAAGTTTGGCTTGGGTTGCTTTCCCGTTGTGGGCTGCGGATTGTGCTGTGACGTGCAAATGCCAGAAAAATATTATGTGACATGATAAATATTGCACACTGGGGGATTTTTCCCTTCTCTGCATTTGCTGTTGTTGTCAACATCATTGCCGAAATAATATGACAGATTCATTTATAGCTACGTGGTCTGACAACGATGATAATCATGAGGTTGATCATGAGGTTTATGATTGCTGCTACTGCTGCTGCTGCTGCTGTGGTTCGGATAGGCGTTACTGCAGACTGCGCTCACACCGGGTGTTGTGTGTTATGGTTTTGACATTTCTCAACATTTATGCGTCAATGCTATTGATGTAAAAAAGAATACACAATTCAACTGGATCAAAGGTCGGCATGCATTATCTGTCATGTAACGTGCATGTAAATATAGGATTATATAGGATAGTAAATAGGTACACTACTACCAGCAACATTTATTCAAATACTATTTATCTTCATTTAATATTTTTTAAATATTTTTAAAATATTATTTTTAATACCATACACCATAAGAAAGAAGTTGCTTTAGGTTCTGTATAATTTAAATTTTTTCTAAACAATTTTTTTTTTATTAAATCTAAAGTATTATTTGTAGAATTATTAATTTAAACTACTTAAGGATTAATTCTCATTGAATTATATTCCATGGAAATTTAAAACTGTAGTATTTATTTAATTTAATATTGTGTATATTAATTACTTTATATGCAGACCTATAAATCAGAAGCCCTGGGTTATTAAAGCTCTTTACATTTTTACATTGTTGAAATAGTTTTTAATTTTATTTTATATACAAATTTAAAGAAACGGCAAATAAATATTAAAAATGAACTGAGCATTTATTATAAAATGATTTCTTTTCAAAGTTTTTGAATTGAAAAAATTGAAATTAAATGTAAACAAATATTGAAAAATAAATATATAAACTTGAATATACTTTTATACAATTTATTAAAATTATTTTTGAAATTTCTTCCTTTATTTACTTATATTATAGTAATTTATTCTATAAACTTTATTTATTTGCAATAAAATTAGTAGCTAAATATATGCAAAGTACTAGTGGCTTAGGCCTACGATGCTCTCGTGATTATGAGTAATGGGTATATTTCTAAATGATTACTGTAATTATTTATGGATATAAATTTATGTAATGAGTATGAATGACATTGAAATTTCTTTCTTTTTGTTGGAGCTTTATTAAAACTCCCTTAAGTATGCACACTTAGTTGTAATCTGATCGTCAAATCCTTTTCTTTGCCATCTTTTTCAAGTTATTAATCACTCTCGGTATTCGTAAACAATATGCAATAAACAATTAGCAATCAGTCGACATAACGAGCCAAGGTCAAATTTGGTTGGACAAAAACAAAACTGGCTAATTTCAATAGAGAGTCGGCAACAGACCCAAAATGGGGCAACGCTTTGAGTGAGCTGTGTGTGTTGTTATGTGTGTATGTGTGTGTGTGTTGTTGTTGTTGCGAAAGTTACTGTGTGGGTGTTGCCAACGATGCGGCGACAGCGTCTGCTTCAACATGCACAAGTCATTGCCAATCAAATAATTAGAGTCTGGCAATGCTGGACGAAAAGAGAGTGCTCACAGAGCACTGCTACTGTGTATGTGTGTGTGTGTGTGTGTGAGTATTACAAATAACGCGCAGAATCGCTCTTTTGTCGCCTTTATACTATATAAATAATCTATATAGTATACACAAATGGCAGACAACAAAAGTTCTCTCTCTCGAAAAAAACGACTAAAACAAAATGAAAATATACAGAAAAGCAATAGCAACAACAACAACAACAACAACAACAACACTACAACGCATGCAGAAACTTTTGCACAACACTTTGGGGGCAAGTACTAGTCAATGACATTGAAGAGTTATCCATGCCCCCAGCCACTCTCTCCTCTGCCACGGTGTGTGTGAGAATATCTGGGTATTAGAACTAGTTACACACACACACACACACACACATACATACATGTGTATGTATAAGAGTTTCGTTTGCCACACACAAAATTTAAATAATTGACAATTTAAGTTTCTGCTGCCTTTTGTGGCAACTGCGGCATATTTTCAAGGATTTTGAGGCATTTTAATGTTGAACTTGAAAAGCATTCATGTTGCATTTTAGTTTTAAAGTACTTCGACAAGGACATTCGAGGTTAGTCCTTAAAATAAATGATATTAAATATTTAGTTTATTTTTATTAAATAATTACACTTTGAGCGAATATAACTAGTAGCAGTAGTTTGGATATACATTTTGTTTATTTATTTATATCTTGTCCGATTGTTGTACAATCGATTGAGTAAAATTTGTTATAGATTATTGTAAAAAACTTTTCATTATTTAAAGATTTTGAAAGCTGAAAAGTATATTTTGTATACACGTACTATTAATCAATATATTTTATTACTTATTTGCGATTTAGGTTTTATATGAACTCTAGAGCTGAAGATGCTTCTCATTTCAAGACTTTCAAGAATAAGATTTCTGAACTCAAATTAATTTAGATCTATGTTAAGTCCCACTTATTTTCTCTGTGTATGTTGTACATATTAAATCTCTCTTAATCAATATATTTTATTACTTATTTACGATTTAAGTTTTATATGAACTCTAGACCTGAAGGTGGTTCTAATTTCAACACATTTAATTCTTAAGCTAAGAAAAAAATACTTGTAGGATTAATTTTATAAGATTGAGAATTCTTAACTTAAATTAATTCACATCTATTTTAAGTCCGATTTAATTTCTCTGTGTATGTTGTACATTTAAATCTCTATTATTCAATATATTTTATTACTTATGTACGATTTAAGTTTTATATGAACTCTGAACCTGAATGTGCTTCTAATTTCAAGAATCTGAATTCTTAAACTAAGAAATAATACTTCTTTTAGGATTAATTTACTATTTTAAGTCCGACTTTTTTCTCTGTGAATGTTGTACATATTAAATCTCAATGCAAATAATTCAATAGAATTAATAATGTTGAATGTTAACTGAAAACTAAATGAATTTCTTTTTATTAATAGAACATAAATTAAATTAAATTTATTTAAATATTCAAGGTCATAATCGCATATAAAAATACTCATAAACTAGTTGAATTTCGAGTGGTATTAAAAACCCGAAGCTCTTCAAGCCAATAATATAAAACCTCAAGCGACGCCCTTGCATGAGGCATGAGGCACGAGGCACACCCCCGCACACACATAAAATGCTGCCTCACCCAACAGACAATGAAGAAAAAAACTCGAGGGTAGCACGTGTCGCTTTTCCTATTTTTTATGATGTTGTTCGCATGTCCAGCCGGATGCGTGAATAATTTTTGTGCAGGACCTTTGGTCACGCTGTGAATCAATCTTGCGGCACGGTTGGACAGGAAGTAAACAGATCTAACAGAGTCCGAGACAGAGGACCACGGGACTTCGGGACTTGGGTGCCAGTGCAATTTTCATATAAGTCGAGATGCTTTTATTTTTTATGATGCAGAAATAATTTTTAATGGTTGTTTAAGCAAACCTGCTACGGAAATCATCAAACAGCTGGTTTCAGAATCTTTTCCTCCTTTTGATTTTCATGCGATTTTTGTTTGGCGTTTTTTTTGCCTTTGCAGGTTAGACAAACAAAATGGAGCGCGCCAAAGCACTTGGGCCTGAGGGTTACTGGGGGTTGTTTGGGGCCAGACGCAAACTATTAGCGTTTAGTGCGCATGTTTAACGAAAAAAAAAAAAACACCTCACCAACAGCTCCCAGCGAAAGGCAAACAAACACCGAGTAGATGAAGAAGAAGAAGCGCAAATGGCAACACTTAAAAGTGGTTGCAACCCTGCGTAATGTTACTCTTTCGCTGGTGTTGTTGTTGTTGTTGTTGTTGTGTCTGCCACTCACGCAGTGTGTGTCCTTTTTTTCGCCATTTGTATTGGCATTTGCAGCGCGTGCTCCAATAAGAACAAAAGCGAATTTCCCATCGCTGTAAATTGCTTTTTTTCTCCTCGTCCGCCATTTCCATCGAGCTCCATAGACTGTCGACAGCCAAAGGTTATTGAAATGGCATTGCGTGTTTTTTTCGGGGTCCTCACGGGTTCAAAAGTTTAAAGAGTCCTATGGCTTGCGTTTGTATTTTTTTATTTCTTTTTTTTTTGCTTTTGTTGACCGGCAATTTGAGGCGGCAAATTTTTATTTTCCTGTTAGAGATTAAATATTGCAAAAATTGCTTTGTTCTGATTAATGGCGTTGTAGATATTTTATTGATGGAACAATATTTTACAATGGCTTTTTGCTCTTAAGTAAAAATAAAATAATTAAATATAAATTATATAGGAGAATAATAGAGAATATATAGAATAATAATAGGAGGTACGTTCATTCGTTCATTATTAAAATTAAACATATGTATTGTATATATTTATTTAGAATTAATCTTGTAGTTTTAAAATTAAAATGAAAAATAATAATACCACTGGCAGTTTGGGCTTTTTGCTATATATGTATGTATTATTATACTATTGAGTTTGAATTAAAACTAAATCTACTAAATCAGTGGACATGACAATATCGTTATAGTATCTCAAATTAGTTAATTATAGTCAAAGCATATTTATTTATTAATTGTGAATTTTGTATTTATCATTAAATTTTTTTTTTATATTTATTTTAGTTTTTTTATTTTTATTAAACTTTCTTGTAATTAAAGCAAATAAATTTAAATATTCGTCTTACAACATATAATCCAATAATAGATTTGTCAACCGCTAAATAATAAATTGCAACTATTTATATTATTTTTTTAAATAAAGACTGGAAAAGCACTACGAAAATGTAATATTTATATGCAATGTATTCTTTGAGATTTTATTTTAATTTAATTTGTTAATTTATATAAAAAAAATGTATTTTGATTTGTGCGTTAACTAAAGAAGAAAATAATTTATTTTGAAATGGAATTTCAATCTTAATTGGTCTAGAAAAATTATGAGAAAAATATATACTACTAATTTAAACAATCCTCTGTAGACGACTAGATAGCAATAGTACTAGTAGTTGTAGTTGTACATAAATTGTACATTTTTCCATGAATTTGGTTGCAAAATTCATTTATTGGGCAATAATAAAAATACATCAAATATTAACTCCAATTAATGAAGCAGAGCTCTAATTAAATCTATATTCGAGTGTCACTGCTTACATAAATAAACACCCAAACTATGCATAACAAACAACCAACTGCCAACTGGCGATGGCTGTGCATTTTCTCATGGCAAATTATTGAAGATTAACAATCATTAAATTTATTACGCTGCGGTAACAACAACAACAGCAACAAGAACAACAATAATAGCGATAACAACCCTCAGCTGGCAATTGAGGGCAAACAGTCCTAACGAACATCATTTGTATTATGCATACCGAGGGGTTTTTATTTTCTTTTCGGGGTGGAGCTGAGGGTTCTCCTGTACGGTTTTGGGTCGATCTCCGTTGGTCACTGCGGCAATCTGTCATCTGGGCTTTAATTGCGGTTAATGCCATGGCAGCAATGCGACATTCAAAATCAAATTAATCAAAAGGCAAATATATCTGCAATCTGCCTTCAAAGATCGTGGCCAACTATTTGCCAAAGGAGGGAGGGGGAGCAGGGGAAAATGGCATAGACAACGACGGCCTCACATGACCTCTTAATGCGGGTCCATACATGTACGAAAATAATGATAAATATTTTTAATTTTGTCCCAAAACGAGAATCTTTTACTTTATTTGTTGTCTAATTATGCGTAATTATATGAACTTGACCTTCTTGTTTGGGTCTGAGACTAAGCCTGAGCCTGGGACAATCCCAGTACAAATCGATGTCATTTGAATATACGGGCGCCTTTCTCTCTATCTCAATATTTATTTGCTTTCATATCCTGAATAAATTCTAGACAATTTTTATGGAATTTGATTTTTATTGTACCACATAAATTTACTTATTTTATGTTATTTTTTTCTTGTGGGCATATTGATATTTGACAGCTATTGTGGTATGCGGAAACGCCCACTTTTTTTCGGATTTTTTATGAGTTGTAATTTCGGAGAGTTTGTTTTTTATTTGCTGGTAAAGAATGTAATTGGAAAAATGTTTGGTTGATGGCAATAGAGAAAGTCAAGCATATTAAAGGGAAAATCTGATATGTTTTCATGTATACTTTTTGTGGGAAAAATCGACAAGGTTCTTGAAGTATGAGTTAAAGAAATTCCTGGAAATTATTTATTGGACATTTATAATCACGTAATAGAGCCTCATTGATTAGCTGATTACCTCGACTAAAATCAATTATGGTTTTGAGAAATCGATTAATGATTTAACATATTATTCTAGTCGAGTTTATACCCCAGTATTTCAATTAAAATAAAATTTGAATATTGTAATAAGTTTTTTCAGCAAAGATTAATATTAATACTAACTAATCACTCAGAAAAAACACAGTGAAAAACTCATTCACTTAAGCATAATAACCCTTTGAGTGCATGTCTTAAAGAGACCAAAAAAACATTTGTTTATTTACTAAAATTATGAATTTCAAAAATATAACTGAATATAGTCTAGACTACCCGCAGAAAAATATTTATTTTGATTTCCATCTTCGTTTTTTTTTCTTTCAGTCCTTACTACAAATTACAATACCAACTGGCCATAAAAATCAGCCCAAGGACTCCAAGTCCAACCACAGTCGGCAGTTAAATGATGCTACTTGGGCGATAAGAATAACCTCCAAAAGCGTGCTCCCCAAGAAGGAGACAATAAAGGAGAATAAGAAGACAAACCGTTCATCCGCCCTGCGATGAGTGTTATTTGTTTTGTGTGTGTGTGTGTGTTGTTTTTGTTGTTGGTGTTGAAAACAATTTCCTTCCTTAATCACATGGTAACAGGGACTAACGAAAATTGCATTTATCTGACCAAGAACACAGACAAATCGTCGAAAAAACAACGTTTCTAATTGTAAAAGATAAAAATAAAAAAACAACCTTTGGGCTGCTTGACAACTCTAGTTAATGTGTTTTTTTTTGGGAGAAAGTAAAAAAAAACAAAGATAAATGGCGGGCAACTTTTATGGGGCAGTGTTTGTTAGCTGGGGATGCGTGTTTGAGGTGACTTTGTATGTAGACTTTTGCCGGCAACTGTAACATACTTTCAAGTGTCTTTTCAGCATGTGCTATGTGTGCCAACAGCTTGTCGAGTGGTTTCTCGGTTTTTTCTGCTCTCTTTATACATTTTTTTTGAGCAAAGTATTTGGACTATCGATGTCGCCATAAGTTGTGCAGCCCTTCAGACGGCCACCCTCCTCCCCCCTCACCCCATTTACAGGTCTCTTGTGCGCTGACCAAGTGCAAAATGTCAAGTTTTGGCAGCACACCCTACTGTTACCTTTGCCTTAAACAACTCTTTGATGTATGCAAATTTTGTAGCTTATCTGTATCAGTGCCATGTTGTGTGCCTTTAATCGAAAATGCAACCCTCTCTCCACGCACGTTAAGCCGCCTGTAAATATGCTGGCAAATCCGCTTTGGCCCTCAGTCCGAGCACGAGTCAGTCTCAAAACAGTTGTAAATCGTTAGATTTAAAGTTGATTATGTTTGTGTTTTATGGCCGAGTCGGCTGGCTCACAGTCTGTTTCATTTTTTATCAAAGATCTTGTAACAGGTTGAACCACTTGTGTGTTGTTTTAAGCCGCTGCGCAGACAGCAGAGATTTGAAATGGGGAGCAGTATAGCAGAGACTGTTGTTTATTTCACTATTCACCGAATTCTTTTGGCATTTATTTTATTAAATTATTTTATTTCTTAATAAACAAAATTTTCTAACTATGAACAATGACAGTGGCTCTATTCCGCCAGCATCAGTTGCTTGTAAAGGGGCATGAGGGGTCTTAGGGGGCAAAAAATCTAAATATACTGTTTTAAAGAACATTGATATAAAACTGATTGAAATGTATAGAGAACATTAATGGCGACCCAAAAAAAATTTAATTAGGAAAATAGAACTACATTGACAGAAATGACAGACTAGAAAAGTCACAAGTGTTTAATGTAATAATATATTATAATATGAGCGTGGGTTTATTCGAATTAGTTCAGAATTTCTAGTAAAATAATTTTCAGGTATACTTTAGTACTATACAAATCTTTTTAATGATCCAAACTAACATTGTTGTCAATTGAAAAATATATTTATTTAATATAATGTATTTTAAATATATTCTTAAATTATGCCGAGTCAGTTATTTATCGATATACGTTTCTTAATAAAAACGATAACAATAATTTATGCAAAGGCCAATTATACATACCTTATAGACCTCGTTAACACCCCGCATTATGAGTTGATTGCCAACACTTGAGTAGTACAAATATTCAGTTGAAATTCCGACTAATTGGGCATATGGCTTTTGTGGTCGTCTCTGCCATATCAGGGATAGGTTGCCACAACAACCTGAAGGGAAGCGCTTAAGATTAACGCATCGGTGCACTGTCAAGTTTAATATGCAATCGATATATGTACATACCCAACGATAATAGGTGGCATAATTTGATGATTTACATAGAGGGTTGTAAAAATAATTATTCCAAAAAGCTGGGAGGGCTTACAGTATGTAAACTAGTACATGCAAGTGGGTGTATGATTGCGGTATATCGGGGTATAACGAGCACCATATACCACATACAAAACCCTCGTGACATTTTTGTGGTTCACCAATTTACCCTTCACAGAATGAGAGAGAGAAAGTGGAAAGAGGGAGACTGAGGGAGATGGTGAGCGTCATAGCAACCGACGCATAATTTATAATTGTCAAAGGAATTGTTTGGTTTCTGTGGTCCACTGATTTATGGAATTTCATAAATTCTCGCAGATTTTAATCGTTTGTAATTATCTGAGAGAGAGCTGGAGACTGATGACACAATAATATTGCTTTTACATTTTCAAGCGGTTTTTTTTTTTTGTAATTTTCCTTTTCAATTAAAATTAAGACAAAATACGCACATCAGGTAATATAAAGAATCCTCCCATAAGACCCACATTTGATTGAATTTAACGTACATTTTTTTTAGTTTAATTCAATTTCTGCCTGGCAGCCTGTACTGAAAAGTTAGAGAGGGTGTATTAGCTTGGTGGAAATTTTTGTATTATTAGTTATATATAAATGTCTGCTTCAAATTCATCTTTTGTCTACTTAGAATTTGTGGAGAAATTTAAAAATTATTTCACAATTTGTTTATAAAAATTATAACAAGAATTTAAAGATTTTTTTATACATAGTGTGTGGAATTAGATTAACAATATGGCTTATTTAATTCACACTTAATTTAAATTGTATTTCACTTTAATATAATGAGAAAGATGAGGGGTAATAAGAATAGAAGCTCGATAGTGTTAAGAGAGAGTGAACTGGTTCGATTGATGTGCCGGAACTGGTTATCGATATGAGCTTGTGAGCTATCATGACTGACAAGTGTGTCTTTCACTGTCGCTTACGCCCGACTGCAGCCTTACCAGACTTGTATTCTTTATTTTATTTCATTATGCGTCGCTCACATATACATTTTTTTCTGGTCTGGATTAAATTTTTTATGGCGGTATTTATATTATAAAGCACAAGCCTCTTGCCCTGGCCAGATGAACCCAAAGCAACAGGAGCTGGCCGCAGATTGATTTTATTTTTTTTATTACGTTTTATTTCCTTGGAGACAAACTGCCCGCCCACCCAGTACGCAGTTGCCATTCCATTCCATTCTTCACTTTTTTTGCGTGCAACTTCAAAGAACTTTTGGCCACTGAAGTGTCCTTGTGCTCTGGGTATGCGTGTGTTTTGGTCCTTCATTCGTTCGTCGGCTTATGCGACAAATTTTTTCATTTCCGTCGTAAGGTTTCGGCTTCGGCTCACCATTTTTTTTTTTTTTTTCGTCAATCGGCCTCAATTTGAAGCGACCGAAACTTAAGGTACAATGTTGATGGCACTTTTGTGGCTGCAGCACGTTTAGAAGGAGGTGTGGCATAATATTCAGTACTGAAATGGTGTCGAGTGGGGCTGGCCATAATTCCATAATATATACAGAAATAATCACTCTTGGGATATAGTTAGCTTCTAATCAGAACACATTATTTTGGCTATAATTGCGACGGATAAAGCCATAGAGTTTGACTATATATGTATGCGTTCTTTTTGGAAATCAGCTTAAATTCAAATTAAGGCTGCATGGCAATATTCACTTAGTAGAAAAAATAATTTAAAATTAAAAGTTTTCAGTTATTGAATATAACGAATATCATGCATTCAATGGAAATATTATGAACTATGTATAATACATAAGAAATATAAATATAGTACTTAATGGCGACAAAGGACTTTTGATAGTTTATCATCGTTAGCGACTATAGATAGTTATTAATAAAAAAAATATGTTGTAAATTCCTTTAAAATGAAATTTAGTTAGTGTAAATATTTATTAGATTTTTCCTTTATTTAAATTTAATTACTTCTTTAAATTGAGTTTTAAATTGTTGCTAAAGATTAATAGTGAAATAAAGTAACGATTTTTAGACACTACAAGCTATGGGTATTTTCTCATACAGAATTATTAATTAAGTACAAACGTGTAAATAATTATAATAAAGAAATATTTTTGGCTTTAATAAAATTAAAATATTAATATAACATTATGAAAATATATTAGAAATTTGCGTTTTTATTCTTTAACATTTTTATAACTTTCCAAAAAAAACTTATTATTTGTAGAAAATAAAATACTACAATTGTGATATTATCGAAATGAAAAACTCACGTTCAAATCTATTAGTACTTTGATTTTTAACTCAATTGACACAACAAAAATGTTAATAAAACCAGGAACATTGAAGTATTTGTGAACCAAGAGCAATTAAAGTGATAACTCAAATTTAGAGAATCTTAAATATTAGACTCCACGATTATGCCGGATAACTATATCAGACACTATGTAGATCTGGGTAAATTTGTGCAGTATACGTTGTTTGTCCTATTGTATTTGCTAGCATTTGCCATACCACAATGGATGTGGTTATCCGTATTCCAGGCTAGAGAGCATGTATTCTACACCATGATATGTTTCTTTGGCTCATTTCTGCTCCTGACTGGCATACACTGGAGTGATAAGATGAAGTACAGTTGGCCATGGAACTGGATGGCCATTGTGTTATGCTATGAGCTGATGACCTTTGGCATGGGCACATTCGTAATGAATACCAAACTGAATGTTATTATGATGGCCATATCAATGGCACTATTGATATTCGGATCTCTACTGATCATATGTTTTTTCATCATTAGTGGCTGCAACTATCCAAATCCTTATAAGATGGCCGCTTCGGTGGGATTGAGTTTAGTTATGCTAATGGGTGGCATGATCATGTGCATACTGTACAATTATGAATATTGGCTGGATCTGGCATTGGTGTTGTTCGTAATCAGTGTGATGGTCATCATGATATCCTATGTGCTGATCTCATTTAAAAATATTGATATACTGTGCAAAGCCGATACACTGCTGCTAGGATTTGTGCTCTATATGAACTATGTGCTCATACTGGTCGCCTGTTTCATTTCCATGAAACGCATCGAATACAATTTTGGAGCAGAGACCCCACCTTACAGTCTGACAGACTGACAGTCTCACTGGGTGATGTGTTGACGTGCTGGCATGCAAGGTTCTGCGGCTCAATGGCATTCACAGTTTATAGATTGATTATATAATGAAAAAAAAAGCATACGAGTGTATTTTTTGTATGGCATAATATGAATCATACGACTTTGTATCTCATCATACCGTTCCAACTCCTACAATATGTACATATACACCCTTGGCTCCTCATCTATGGCCTGCTTTGGTAGCATCAGCCTCAATCACGTTTCATTCCCAGCGGGTTCTGTATCCGTTGAAACCGCTGAATCATTGACGCTGCATCTGAGCTTTATACGTGACACTCGCAGGTGATCTTTCAGCTTTAAACACACTATTTGCTGTTAGCATACACTGAGCGCAATTATCAGCAGAAATTTAAATAATAATGAACGTACATATTTAAGGGCAACATTTTCTATTTATCGAAGAACATGCTTAAGTAAGTTTGTAATAATTTACTACTATTTAGACCATATTTTTCAAGTTGAGAAAATTATTTAGAATATATAATTTACTTCAATTAAATTCGCACAAAATTAATAGTATTAAATATAGTATTTAGTTATTTATTTATCTTTAGTTGTAAGCAGAGCAACTGTGGCATTCAAGGTATTCCATTTTTAAATGTATTTCAATTGAGTTTAATTTTGGTTTTAAAACGATTTTAAATTTAATTTGTATAAAATATATCATAATACTTTATTTTCGTAATTTTTTTAGACACAGGGTGTCTTAAAAGTCTTCAAAAAATTAGTTTATTGATTTAAATTGATTTGTATGCCTCAATAGATTTTTTCTTTCTGTGGGAATTTGTATATGGTAAAAATAATAAAATATAATACATTCATCTATTTACAAAATTGATTTTATTAAAAAAGAAATAACAAGAAAATAAGAAATAAGAAATATATATATCAAAATTAAGATTTAATTTATGACATTTTAAGAAGATTTTTTTGTATACTATTAAAATTTAAATTTTCAAACGAATGTTTATTAAACATTTTTGGCCATTTGTATTTTTTATAGTTTAACTTATTCTATGCAAAGTTGAATAGTTCAACAAAATATACTATATGAACAATTGGTCAGTTTTTGGTCAGTCATAAATTAAACTAGAAAAATGTATTTTTTTTTTTTTTTTTTCTTTTTGGGAAGCGTAAAATAAATGTCAATGACAATGTGCAGGATGTTGAAGCAGGCTGAAAATGTTCTACATGCTGGAGGAGTGAGACTAGCAATTGAAATTGTCAGTGTTGTTGTTATTGCTGTTGCTATTGCTGTTGCTGTTGCTGTTGGGTCACAACGGATGCAATTCCTACAAAATGATAATTTATGATAATGATGCTTCCGGTTCATGCAGCACAGAACACTGGAAAACTGGACGCTATGCAGCATAAAAATCATTTCAAGCACGAAAAATTTTGCGAATTGCGTACGATTTTTCGATCAGAAACTCGTGGGGATATTTGGGGCGAGTAGGCGTAAGAATAGTGATGAGGAGGAGGGGGAGGGGGAGGCATTGGCCTAGCCTGGCTTCGCATATTTATTGATAATTTCCGTAATTTCAACGACAAAGCAAAAACGGAAGTTATGCCATTTGCTGCACGCCTGCAAAAAGGACAACGACAACAACAACAACAATGACGCCGACACGGACAATAGTGACTGAGGGGGTAGGGGATGGGGGTGTGGGTGTAGGCCGTTCATTGAATGGCATCCCATATCAAAAGTGCCTATCGATTGCGTCGATTTGCCTTGTTATTGTCTATAAACGTCGCGTCGTCGTCGTCGTCGTCTGTGCAATTGTTTTGACTGCGTCTAGTATTTATGGGTTACGCTCGAGCAACAACAGCAACAACAGCAACAGCAACAACAACAACAACAATAGAAACTGTTCTATTGTTGTGATTATCATAAACATTAACAACAAAAGGATGGCCATAGTGCCAGTGTCAGTTCATATTGTTCCGCTCCCCCTCCTCCTCTCCCTTTGCATATTCCCCCCTCTATTTGCGCATTCTAATGACCTTGAAAATTAGTTCCTGCTCTGCGTGTGTGTGTGTGTGTGTTTTAGCATATAAATCTTTTTCGTACCACTGTGCAAAAATAATTACATATCATTATTGTTTATTTATCTTTTATTGCATATTAATTGCTCGATTCAACTTGACTTTCCTCCTCCCCTCTCCACCCCTCACTCGCCCATCACTTTCTACTATAATAATGCGTTAAATAAAATGCATTTATTTAAATGTTAACCATATGCCATGAAACATTTGCCGTATGCTGCGCATCTCGTAGCGTTTCCGTTTTCGTATAATGCCGGAATCGCCATTAAGACCAAAATAGTGTGGCCTATTATTGGGCAGATAAACAGGAAATCAGACAGATAAAGCGAGCAGATAGAGTGAGTACTCCCATTTAATATATACTAAAGAGATAGATAATGAGACACTCTTTAAAGAGAATCCTATTGCGTCCGATACGGTTCATAGTACGATTTCAATGACAGACTATAGTCATATATATGATACCGATTAAATACATGGCATATATATATGACACCTATTAATTTTTTATTGTAAATCCTTACTTAGATTGTCATAGTGCCATATAAGATCTATTAATTGTCAGACGTCCAGTTCATATGACAGTGTCATATATATGACTTTATTAATTTACAATTTTGGAGCAATGTATGCTAGCCGAGTACAACAAGGAGATCCGGAAGTGCAAGCGGGCACACTTTCGAAACTTCTGTGCCGGCATAGAGCAGGTAACACCCGCCGTAAGGGTGTTTAAATCTATCAACAAAGGCAGGACAATTTCTGAGCTTTGCCTCAAAAAAGAAGATGGCTCTTTCACATCGAGTGAAAAGGAGAAGGCCGCACTCCTACTAGAAACTCACTTCCCCTTGTGCAAGACCATAGATGAGTTACCATCATTAGATACTACACTTCTAATGAAAACCACTAAGAATCCACACTGGAAACTAGCGTCTGAAATAGTCTCAGTAAATAGGCTGAAATGGGCCATCAGCACATTTCAGTCTTACAAATCACCTGGCCCGGATGGTATACTTCCTATCCATCTGCAGGAAGGGCAGGAACACCTTCTAGTGTTTCTGATTAGAATCTTCAGGGGTTGCATAGCTCTAGGGCATGTACCCATAGCGTGGAGAACAGCGAGGGTGATCTTCATTCCGAAAGTGGGAAAAAAGGATCCCTTCCTCCCAAAATCTTTTCGGCCCATCAGCCTTACTTCCTTTCTCCTGAAGACATTAGAAAAAATGGTGGACTTTCATATAAGGACCCATTACTTAGAAAAACTACCATTACACAGGAATCAGCACGCATATAGAACAGGCTTCTCAACAGAGTCTGCGTTGTTGGAACTAACCAACTCGATAAAGAAATCCATAACTGCTAAAGAGGTGGCGCTCTGCGCATTTATGGACATTGAGGGTGCTTTTGATAACACCTCACATGAGGTGGTAAAAAGAGCATTAGATACCAGGAATGTTGACCATGGTCTGATAAAGTGGTTAGGACAGCTACTAGACACTAGGATTGCCGAGGTTTCGATCAGCGGCACAACAGTAAGAGCTCAGACTACAAGAGGTTGTCCGCAGGGTGGTGTCCTCTCACCGCTCCTATGGAGTCTGGTAGTTGACGAGCTACTACACAAGCTATCGGAGAGTGGTATTGAATGTCAAGGCTATGCTGACGACATTACCATTATCTGTAGAGGTAAATTCTCGCACACCTTATGTGACATGGTCACCCTAGGTCTACGATTAAGCACGTCCTGGTGCAGAGACGTGGGCCTTAGCATTAACCCAGCTAAAACCACGATTGTAGCCTTCACCAGACGTTACAAACTTATAACCATGCGACCAATAAGCATAGGGGAGATAACCATACCAATTTCTACCGAAGTCAAGTACTTGGGTGTAGTACTTGACAAACGACTATCGTGGAAACGACACGTAGACCAAGCCACTAACAAAGCCACACTTGCGTTGATGAGCTGCAGAGGGCTTGCTGGAAAAAATTGGGGGTTATCTCCAAAGATATTGATGTGGATGTATGAGACTATGATCAAACCGATAGTCTGTTATGGGGCAGTTGTCTGGGCAGAACGCGCTAACCTGGAGTGCACCAGGAAGCAACTGGCCAAGTTACAGAGGCTCGCCTGTTCATGCATCACAGGGGCAATGCGTACCTGTCCTTCAGCTGCGCTAAACATTCTATTAGGGCAAACTCCTCTTCACATCCACATTCAGCAGACTGCGACGCAAGCGCATGTAAGGCTAACAGGGAACATAGTATCAAAATCAGTGTCCAAGGCTACTGAGATACTAACACAATTCCCACAGGATGAGGGAATCATTAGGTACAGTTTCGAAAAACATTTCAAGGTCGAAATGAGCGTCAAAAGCGAGTGGAAGGGCTTGTCCAACACCTACAACGTGAAAACTAACGCTATCAGGTGGTATACGGACGGCTCACTAACAGATGAAGGAGCAGGCTCGGGAGTCTGCGGGCCTAGATGTAAATTCCATGAACCTCTGGGAAAATATGTCAGTATCTTCCAGGCGGAGGTTAATGCAATTGATAGATGTGCCACCTTCAACATCGACCGAAAGTATATCGGTAAAGAGATAGCCATCTTCTCAGATAGCCAAGCTGCTATAAAAGCACTCACCGGCTTCAAGGTGAAGTCTGGACTAGTCTGGCAATGTATAGGCTCACTAAACAGTCTAGGGCTGTCAAACAAAGTGACCGTATATTGGGTTCCCGGCCATGTAGGAGTCCCAGGCAACGAAGTTGCGGACGAGTTAGCTAGGAAAGGGGCTAGCAAGCCTCTTCTAGGACCAGAACCCTTCTGCGGTCTTGGACCCAACTTTGTCAGACAAAGTATAAACTCTAAGGCACGAAGGGACAGCGAGGTATACTGGGAAACATATCAGGGAGCCAGACAGAGCAAACTGCTCTTAGGAAGCTATAACAAGAAGAGAACTGAAGACTGCCTAAGAATGAGCAAAAGTTCACTTAGAATAGTCACCGGTATACTTACAGGACACTGTAGACTACGCAGGCATCTCAACAAGCTCAAAATTGTTGACGATACACTCTGTAGACTCTGTCTCGAAGAAGACGAAACGTCAGAGCATATACTAGGAACATGCCCGGCAGTCAGTAGGTTAAGGCTAGCTCACTTAGGTAACTACTTCCTAGACAGTACAGAGATAAGAGCTCTTCAACCAGGGAAAATCATCGCATTCCTGCGCTCGATCGAACTGGCGGAAGAGCTATAACTTAGTTTAGGCAGAGAGCACAATAGATCTTCTAGGTCGCAGTGTAAACATATCTCTGATAAAATAATAATAATAATAATAATAATGCTATCATACTTATACAATTTGACATTAATTTGTTGTCTGATGTATGATTTATATGACAGGCAATGGTTATATATATTATACCTATTAAATTATTATTTTAGAGCATTATATAGGCTGTCATACATATGGCATGTGGCATTAATATATTGTCATATTGTCGATTTATATGTCAGACAATTGCCACATATATGACACCTATTAATTTAGTATTTTGAACCTTTAAATAGACTGCCATACAAGATCTGTACATTGTCATACGTTCAGTTTATATGACAGAGAAGTATCATGTATATGACTTTATTAATTTACAATATTTAGGTAAGTATGCAATTTGGCATAAGTTTGTTGTCTTATGTCCGATTTGTATGGCAAACAATGGTCAAATATAAGAAACTTATAAATACACTATTTTAAAATTTACACTTTGTCATACGTCCGATTTATATGACACAGAAAGGTAATATTTGACACGTATAACCAGAAGGTTCCTTGTCAAATTTCCGATTTATAAGACACTTACAGGTCTTACGTCTGACACGAATTATTGCACTATTTATAGAACAGTAAAAAAAGTGTCATATAATCAATTAAATCAACTGTGAAAACTTAAACTGAACTTTTGCAGTTCCATATGCAACTGACAATATTTGGGCTTATCTGACGGGATATGGCTGTTGCAAGATGACATTAATGCCCATGAAGCAGAGATCTCTTCACTTCCGGCATGTGGCAGAGGGGCTTCCCAACTTATTTGCACCCGCAAACTTTTGCGTGGATAATGCGAATCCAAAAAAAGGAGTTTGTTTCCCCATAAAGTTATGTGCCAGCCAAACAACAATAAAATAATACATACATATACATATACATATATATATTTTTTTTCATCCGTTGGCAGGAATGAACGCGCCTTGCCAATGGGAAGCCCCGAAATCGCAACGTTCATAAACTTTAAAGAAATATCGAAAGTTTTGGCTACAAACTGAGAAGCGAGAACTGTGAACTGCAAACAGCGAGATGAGCGCGCGTAAGAGACACACAAAGGCTACAAAACTTATAACGAGAAAACTTTGGCACTTGGTAAATGCGCGATAAAGAAACAAACAGCTCAGTGGAGAGCGGCGAGGCGGAGAGGAGGGGAAATAAGGAGAGAAGCGCAGGCAAACTACAAGTGGAAGATGTGGGTACGTTGATAGAAGAAGTGGCGCAAGAAGCAGAGAAAAAAATATAACGAAATGAGAAAACAAAAAGAAAAGTTAAATGCACCAATCGCAAAACAGTGCAGGTTCTATATGTATGGGTGGTGCGGGTGTTCATAGGGGGAGGGGGTCAGTTGGGATAGCGTCTATCTATGACTTACTATATGTGCAAAGCAATCCAGACAAGTGATTATATCATGCAATATTTTTTGATAATTTTAATCACACACTAATCTACATTCTGTCTATGCTCCTGATAGTATGTATCTTCTTATGTAAACCATTACTTTCATATCACATTAAAATTGGGTTTAAAGCTGCATATCGTAAAATTGTCTTATGCTAAATAAATTCCAAATCAATAAGATTAACTATTGCGTGATTTTACTACATTTTATTGGGTTTTATAAAATTCGATCTTAACCTTAAACTAACTCAACTAAATCCCCAAATAAATATGGAAAGGTCACAGAATTATAAATCCGATATAAATATTGCTTTAATTTACTAAATTTTTTTGCGTTTTATTAAATATTATTATCCTCAGTTTACATTTACAACTGAGCTTATTTCTTACATACCATTTTAAATAATTTATATAATACTTTTTTTAATAAATAAAATTAAATTAAGCTCAATTCTATCTCATATATCATAAAGATCCTTTTTGATTTTCGTTTATTTTCTCCAATTACAATCTCCTGTTTTATATCCTCGTTCAGCATTCTTAGTTTCTTATCAAATTCCATATTAAAAAGCCCAACATCAATATGGTTACAACGCCACAAAGAGTCATTATTTAAATTTGCTTTTATAAATTCTAATTTATTTTGAAATGTGACGACTTATTCAATGATAATGTACAAGAAATATCTGGAGTAGTTTGGAAGAAAAAAAGTTGAAGTTTTCATTTAAAAAGTAATACAATAGAAAAGAAATAATTTAATAGAAAATTATTTGATTTTGAAAATAAATTATTAGATGCTGGGAAAATTTGTTTTGAAAATTCGTCAGACAATATGAAATAGTTGAAGAATAATATATTGAAATGCTTACCTAAGCTTATGTATTGAAATCGAAGGATCTAAGAAATAAAATAAATAATATGCTTTATTAGGAGAATTGTAAATTACTCTATAATAGAAATAGATTAAACTAATGTGCTATAAAATCATTTAGTCTATATACAGGCTATATTTGAGCCACTGAAACTGGTGAATTTTTGCATGGCTGGCAAAAAACTTGTAACTTGAAGCTGCAAAGTTATGCCACACAATACGCCAAAAGCAGCAGGGACTTGCATGATGAGCAAAGGAGCAAAGGATGTGTAGGGGATTGCCGCTGTTGCAGCAAACTCAAGAAAAGTCATTCGCGCGTTTTAACTAACTAGAGGAGCAGGACACGAATGAAAGAAAGTATATAAGTATGTATACGAGGTAGAAATTATTATTTACGCATGGATGGTGTCATCTAATTATAAATTCATTTTGCCAGGCAACAACTACAGCCACAAAATGGCGTTGCTCAAAAGAAGAACAAGGACTTTCTCAAGAGAGAAGAAGGTGGGCGGTAGGTGGTGGCATCTGAAGGCGAAGGCAACTTTCTTTTTGGCTTTTGCGCTGAGAATTAACAAAATGCGCGCTGGCCAAACAAAATGGCGTCAGCTCGGACAATACACCTGCAGTGGCAAGCGGAATGCAACGGTAGCTGTGATAGGGGCAAGGGCAGGAGCAGGGGCAGGGGGTTTAGGTCTATAGCTGCTTTTAATGCAATATTTTCCAGCATTTTCTGTGCTGGCGATAAAAAGTTTTATGCACGCATTTTCAGCATTTTGCATTTTGCATTTCGCGTTTCGCGTTTTTCACATTTTCCATTTTAGCCAGGCCAAAGAAATTTCATGCTCTTTGAAAACTTGTTAAACTATGATAACCACAATGCTGGCCACCCACCTAGCTCCTCGTTTTCTCTCCCAAGAAAATACACGAAACCAGCACAAATAATAATAATAATAATAAGCAAACTGAATTCCATCCACTGCCGGTGTGAGTTCTCGTTAACTCGCCTCTGTGAAAGTTAAGAAATGCATAAAATTTGTTAACAAGCAAAAAACTAAACTAAACTAAAGAAAGCAGCAAAAATAAAACACGAGAATAAGAATAAAATACAACACGTTTACATAAATAGTTAGAATAATAAGAAATGCTGTGCTACTAGCTCCGAGCATCTACCTAACTATGCAATTTCTTGGTCACCCAAAAGCCATTTTCTTAGCGGAAATAACTAACAAGCGCAAATTTTTGTAAAACATTTTCTGATGTTTGTTGCCTATACTCTGCCTTTAGAGAGGGTAGATTTGTAATATGATGTAGGTGGGGATACATTATGAAGATGATGTATATTTTATATAAATGATACATGTATCTCAGAAGTGACCAAATGAATGACCAAAATTTTTATAATATAGTAATACAGATCAAATATAAGCTCTCTAAAATCAGAAATCATATCAAAATATATTAAGTATTTTAAAAATTTGTATTCAATATTTTTATTTAATATTTGATTCCTAATTTTGGGTTGGCACAAATTTGTTTGTAGACAAATAAACGTAATAAAAAAATTAATTCTGACACCTAAACTTTTTTTTCATAAAGAGTAGACATTTAGAAAGTGTATATTGTCTTCGACGAGTTAAAATTATTAGAGGTTTCAAGCAAGTTTATAAAAATGTTAACATCAAAGTATTGTACTTATGTATGTTCAAAGAATTTATAATGAGCAACCACATGCGAATTTCTAGAATGCAGTTTTACAAGAGCTATTACTGGCCGTAAAGAAAAAATAGTACAAGTACTAGCTTTAAAACAAATACTATTTGAAGAATACATAAATATATAAAAATACTCGTAATTGCATTTAAATTTAGAGAACTCAAAACCCGGCCACAAAATTGTTTTCCTTTTGGATTACTTTTAAATAATTTAAAATTATTATCTACATTTTTTTAAAGAGCTTTTATTGTAAATTTAATGTTAATGAATGGCTATAATAGAGTTAATATTTATTACTGGCATTATGCCTGATTTACATACCTCCAAAATAAAATGCTGCGATTTATATAACTAAGCCTGAGCTAGCTTTAGAAGGGAACTATAAGCACCAAAATGAAACGAATTTTATAGTTTAAATTCTAAGCTTTAAATCATGTTAAAATTACAAAAATTAATGAATATATTGAGTACATTTTTCCTTCAAAACTTAATTGAAAATAATTATAAATTGCAAATATTTCCAGAGATAAATAAAATTTTTAAATTGCAATCAATTTTGACTTATGCCTCATAGCACGAGCTCTGGCAATTAGTCTAAATAATTTTTTCCAAAAGTATTTAAAAATTGCATTTCATTTGTTTATAGCTCGCACATTTTTGCGGTTTCATTTTTATTTTGTTGTTAACTTTTTGGTTTTGGCCGCTGTTGTTGTTGTTATTGCTTTGACCGCTAATTACATTTTAATGTAAATTAATGATTGCACGCACTTAACTTGGCCGCATTGACTCCGGCTGTTGGCCCTGTCAACTTAAGAGTGGTGAGAGCGGCGGAGGTGGGTTGAGGTAACGGGAACTGCGTCCCCATTCTTCAAACCCAGGCACAGACTGAGTCAGAGAGTTCCAATGGATTGACAGAGACGCACTTGGCTCATTAGCCGCTTTCGGTGCGCTTTGAGATATTTGCCTGAACATTTTGATAAATGATTGAAATACTTGTGTAAGTAAATGATGCTGGCTGACAGAGACCTCAAGAAGCACGTTTACTGTGCCCATTCGAATTTGCTGATTGGATCTAAGTAGTGAACGTAGATAGGCTAGAATAAATTTAATTTTTAAGCAAGAAGAAGTTGAAATATATGTTTAGCTGGCGGAATTTAAAATCTTTGAAAGTAAATAGAAACATTTCTTATAAAATTCATTATAAATTTTAAAACAAGCTTTTTAAAATATTGGTCATACCAAAGAACTAATTATATTGCCAACTTTTTAATTACAAAACTCTCTTATGTTATATACATATTTGTACATTCATTTCAGTTAATTTATAAATATAATCTTTAAATAAAATATACTTAAATTATTATTGATAAAATAATAAAAGAAATTATATAAAAATTACGTGTAAAATAATACAAAACATTTAAAACATTTCTCAAACTTTAAAACATTTCTCAAATATGTGTAAATTATAACTAAAAAATATTAAAGAAATTACTTCAAAAATACATGTAAAATAATTAAAAATATTTCACTTATTTAACTTTAAAATATTTCTAAAATACGTTTAAATTATTATTGTAAAAATAGTAAAAGAAATTAATTAAAATATTAATAATAAATAGTTCACATATTTAATTCTTAAATATTACTAAAATATGTTTAAATTATTACTGAAAAAATCATAAAATAAATAACCTTAAAACTACATATGTATATAATTTTAATAAACCCTTTTAAATATTCAATTCAAAAACATTACTAAATCTCACTCTCTCTGCAGACTTGGTTTAGATTAGCTGCAAACATGTTTCCAGCCTTTTAAGCAGAGCTTCATTATGTGTATGCCCAGGCCATTAAATTCAGGTGCCGCAATCAGCTAATTTTGCACATATTTTGATAAGCTTTGTTTTTGTTTTTATTTGGTGCGCTTTGTTTTTGTTTTGATATTAAAAAAAATGTACTTTATGCCTCCGTTGGGGCTGTTACATTTTCCACAGTATTTTTTCTGCCCCAGCGACGCCTGTTTGTTGTTGTTTTACTTTTTTTTGCTACCTATGTGAGAGATTGGCAGGTGTTTCTGTGTGTGTGGATCGGGTGGCGCATTAGCACACCCACACACACACCGACACACAGACACCTCATTCACATGTGTGTGATAATTATGCGCGGCATGGCATGCACATCATCATCAGAGCATCTTTTTTTATGATTATGCTCGTAATATGCCACTCGTGTTGCCATCCCCTGCACTACCTCAATCCTCATCCCCCTCTGGCGTTGTGAGTCCCCGCACCAATTAGCTAAATTGTGTGCTATTTTCAATTTTTAAATTTCAGCGCGCTTTTGCCACTGGCTGGCTCTCCCTGCTGCCACTTTCTCCACCTCTCCACCCCACATCCACCTTGTATCTCTCTGCCTGCCTCCTGGCTTAAGTGGCTGCCACAGCGGCAGCAGTCGGCAACAAAAACAATAGCTCACTGCGATTTGTTGCCGTTGCCAGCCGCCCCAAAAAAAATTAGTCAACTCTTAAGATGGCGTGTGCGTGTGTGTGTGCGTGTGGGCGGTTGTTTATGTGTGGGTGTGTCCATTAGCAAAATGGAGCAGGCTATTTTTGATTTAATGAGCCATAGACTAATGGATTTTGCTTCTTTTTTTCAGTGCCTGCCGGAGATGATGCATTCAAATCAGTTTAGATTTTAGCACTAGTTTATGATTTGGTTTGAGCGAGGGTTGCTTCAGAAGTAATGGATGTAAAGCAAGCACAATTTGCAAGTAATGTGGGACAAATTACATGTTTTTAAAATAAATGAAGTAAAATTGTATCATTATTATTTAATAATTATTATATTTTAATAACTTTTAATAACAATTTTGAAATATACATTTCTTTTTATTAAATACATTTATATTCTAAGACTTTTAAATACAATAATCTGATTTAGTCGGTAGAGATAAAAACTAAATAAAATTAAATAGTTAAATAAAAATATTTTAAACATATTTAAATAATAATATGAGGGTAAAATATAAAATAGAATATAAAAAAATTTGAGATAAAAATTAAATAAGAAAGACTAAAGGAAAATATTTAATTATTCCCCGATTTGCACTACAATTTCACAGATTTGATTTACATTTTGTTTATTTAATTTGACAAATTTAGCTCAAGCGAAATTCTTACAGAATTTTACATTGTTTTATAGGGCATTTTAAAAGGGTATTTTTCTGTTTTAATTATTTTGCATGTTTATAGATTGAACTAGATTTATACCAGTTTTATAAACATATTTTAATTGTAATTTTTTTAATACTTAATGAGCAACCCACTCACTCATATGCTAGTTTTGAGAAACTCTCAAGTTTTGCTTTGTGTATGCACCGATTGTCTTGGGTTTTCTCTCCAAACAGGGAAGTTGTTGTCATAAGTATGATAAATATATGGATTCATATGTTGTTAATGACTTTTTGTCTTTCACCATATGCCAGTTATTTGTGGCGTTTACTGTTTTTTAAGTGCGAGTACTCACATTCTCAGAGTGTTGACAGTTTGCAGCCTCATGAATGCAATCATGTTTTAAGCAGCGAATGAACTTTTAGTATACTTAAATCTGATTACTACATTTTTTTTAAGATTCAATTAATTAAAAAATTAAAAAAGGAACTTGTAAATAAAAAAGTTTGAATTAAATTCTATATAAATATTTTTATAATATTTTCTTTTTTCAAGTTTAATTTTCCGAAAGGAAAATCCATAATTTTTAACTGATATTTTCATCACATACTTCCCAGGTTTTCTCAGGCATTACCCAATAAATTAATGGACCAAGTGAAGTGAAGTCAAGGACTTTCCCATAGCTAAAACGTAACCTAGCAAGTACTACAAGTCGAAACCCAACGATTCAGGGTGTAAACTGAGAGAAAAAAAATAAACAAACAAATGCCTCATTACATGCGAAATTAAATTTAAATGTTTGCTTAATGTGATTCCAGAGAGTTGCCCCCAGGAGCTCTCGGGGAGAACAGGGCAAAAAGGTATGCCGAAATAAAAGAAATAGAAAAAAGCCAACCAAACAAACCCAAGCACATAAAATATAATTTCATTTTTGAAGCCCTGGGCTAACCAGGGAGCATGGCATACCAGTCTGAGGTCGCTGGCGTCAACGCATGCTTAGAAATATTTCTGGTATTTCACTTGTTGTTGTTGTTGATGGTTTTTTCTTCTATTTTGCGGCTGAGTGGAGAAATTAGAATTGCTGTGTGTGTGTGTGTGTGTGTGTGGTTGTGGTCGCCGGTGGACGCCGACGGAAACCGGTAGCAGTGCTGTACCCCAACCCACCCACAGCATATGCAACCACAAGCCACCCCACCACCCACTGCAGAGCAGGGCAGGGGAAAAAAATTTAATAATAATATTTTTCTTGGGCGTCAGCGAAAATCATAATAATTTCAATATTTTTGTAGCGCTTGTCATGCGCACGTCAAGCTGACAGCACGGGGCGTTTATTTGACAGCTGCCCAGAAGTGGTTGCTGGCCAGGGGAGGGGGGGGATTAGAGCCACGGCAGACGCTCAATTAAAATATAATTTTTGTCAAATAATGCGAGAAAAAAGAAGAAAATTAAAAATAAAGATGAATTATACGAAACTCTGCTCTGCTCTGCATTTCACATGGCCATAAATTAAAAACTTAATAACGAGGCACACAGATTCAGATTCCAGCAAAACCAGGACACACACAATTATTTATGTGTGTGTGTGAGAGTGTATGCGTGTGTGTGTCCTGTTCTGTTAGACACATCACATATTTCCGCTTGTTCCTATAACACTCTATCTGCCACTGTCAGTGTGCGTCCTATCCTCTCCTTCTCTACTGCATCCTGCGGCAGCAATAAATCGCTAACAGCAAATAAATCAACGCGCATAAATTCCAATGTTCAGCGATGAGAGCCTGACCCGACTTTATTTACGACATTGCGACAAAGACACTTACGGCAAAATTGTTCGCAGCACAGCAAAAAAATTTAAAAAAAAATTATTTTTAAAAAATTACACGCAAAGGTTCTGAGGTCAATTTTGCAATGTTCTCATTTGCTTCGATTTGGAAATAAATAAATAGAATAGTCACTCTGCTCTAATTATCATAATGAATGGAGAAAAAAGTAAAAAAGAGGCTGCAGTCGACATGGAAATTTATTAAAAATTTAAATAAAATTTAAACTAAATAATTCAAGTATATTTCAGCTAAAGTTAATGATTAAAATAATGTAAGTGTGAATAAAAATCGGAGAATAAAATAAGAAATAGATATGAAAAATTAAAATGAAATTAGAAGTCCAGCATTTGCCAAGAATACAAAAATAATTATAGGATTGATTAGTACATATATATTGTTGAACTAAGACTAAGATAATATAACAAAAGTTATCAATAAATCATGCAGAGGATTAAAGAATTATTATAATTATAGATGCAATTATAAAGTATACTTGGATAGAACAAGCAGTTCAAACTGTAATAAAATAACTAAATAAATTAATATTTCGAAGTAAAAAACAAAACTCAGAAAAATATATAGCAATAAATTTAATCTATAATAAACATTTATAAAATATCGGGCATTATTATTTATCCATCTATAATAAATTTTTATAAAATATCAGACATTATTATGTATCTTTATATATATCTATCTATAATAAATCTTTATGAAATGTAAGACATTATTATCTATCTATCTAAATTAGATTTTTATAAAATATCGGACATTATTATCTATCTATCTATATATAATAAATCTTTATAAAATATCGGACATAATTATAGGACATTAGGATTTCCATCACGTTCCATTGTTTTCTGTTGAGAAATTAGTGTTTAAATTGTAAAATAAATTAATAATTAATGAAATTAAAATATCTAAAAATGAATACTCTACTTTAATAAGTTTAAATTTGTAAATCTGCAATATTATTTATCAGAAGTCGTTTGTGATATAACACTTACTCTTTCCCGACGGACTCCAAAACTTAAATAGCAACTAAATTTAGTTAAAAGGCCATATGAATAAAAGGCAGTTTAGTTTTACATATTAAGGATCACCTACTAAAGTCTGTGTATAAGTGTGTCTCGGGGAAAATAATGAGCTCATAATTTCTATTCAGCCGGAGCCAATGAACATGAAAAAGGTTGACCTCAGTGTCGTGGCAATGTGTCCGCATTCATTGGGAGGACTACTACGATTATTGCCATGGCATGGAAAAATGTCAGATGCGTTGTTCGTGGTTAACCGAGAAGCAGTTGCCAGGGGTTAAACGGGTTAACCCCATGCAGAAAATGGCAGTGAAAATAAAACATAAAAGAACTGAAAAGAAAAAGAAGGTGAAGAAGAAGTAGGAGAAATAGATATGTATGTGAGTGTATGAAGAAAAGGTGATGTTGCCCGGCGACGAGTAGTACTATATTTGGCGCATTAAAACAAAAGGATGCCGTGTGCTAGGCAAATAGACAAAAGGACATTCACACTCACACTCACACACACACACACACATATGCAAGGCGCCAAATCAAGCGGTGATTTATGAGCAGTCAAAGGCTTGCACGGAAGCCGAGAAAAACTCGGGGGAAAAACTAACAAGGCGCACATATTAACACCCTTGTAGTAAATCTGTAAAACCGCCGTGAAAAATTTATGCGGAAAACCATACAGAGAGAAGACATAGTAGTAGAGAGAGGGAGAGTGTCTACAAATCAAAATGCAAAAAGTCACATACACATATTGAACCCGTTCCCCTAACCGGGTAACTATTAGTTGTGCGGCGCCTCAGACCCAACAACGGTGATAATTTATTTATTTGGGATTATTTATTGCACATACATCATAATTTTGTGCCTCTGACGTCGCAACGCCCAGCCCAGAAGCTGTGGAAAATATATACATATATTTTATTACGACGACTCCTTCTTAGGTACGAGAAGATGTATTCCTTTCCAATGTTTTTTTTTTTCATATTTCTATTCCTCATGATAAGCGGCCGGCTCAAGAAGAAATATAACTTTTAACAATGAAGGATGTGCCATAAATTAAAAATTCCAAACTTAAAAACGCAACAATAAATACACACGATACACACAGCAAACAGGACATGCAGTTGATTTATTCTTTTGCGCCTTAGAAAATCACTGAACCCAGCAAGGAATAAGGAGTCCGTTTGTGAAATGCCTAAAAGCCATGCTATCATCTCCCCATTGATCCAAATGAATACGATGATAATGACGATGATGACGACGATGATGATGATGCTTAAGGTGTCGTGCCAAGATACGGAAGTACTTATTTCATAATCATTTTTGAAGTAATGAAGAAAATCTTAAGATAATGTAAGATTCGGCTAGCTCACTGCCTCATATCATGCACTGTCGCAGTAAAAGCACTCGCCATAAAAATTCGAATTAAATGTAATAATAATATATATGATTAAAATGTTATTAAATACAAATTAAATATATTCACAAAATTCATAATAAATTTGCTGAAATCTTAGCCTTATAAAAATTTAGCATTTACAATTTTGAGAATGATTTAGATAAGCAAATATCTAAATTACAAAAAACCCCTAGTAAAGAAATGAAAACATATATAATGAACCTTTTGAAATGTTGAGTAATTGCCTAGTGTAGTTTATTATTAGTAGTGTAGTATTATATTATATTATTCTTTAGCAAGGTGATAAAATTTCAAATTCACCTCTATTTCACAGCGTCATCGGTCTTTGATTCTAATCTCTACTATACATATTTATTTATTTATTATTATTATTTATTACTGTTTACAAATTGTATTACTTGGCATAAAACATAACTCATTTATAAACTTAACAGATAATTTTAATAATTTTAAAACAGTTTCTCTCCTCTGCAAGCAAGGTTTTTATTAATGTCAATTATTTCTAATTTATTTTTTACTTTTTGTTATGTTTTCTGCCTAAATTACACTTTTCAGTAAATTATAAATTATTCTTAAAATCTAAGTATTTTATTACGTATCATTGTTTATAATAAATAATTATATAAAAATAAAATATTTAAAAAAAATGTATTCTTGCTTTCACCTATTAAACTTTCAATAGAATCCAAGGTGTAAATGATAAAGCTGGGACGCAGAAATTGCGCTAAAGAATAGAAAACCGAAAACACGTAAAAATCCATGATGCATATTAAATTCTTATAAAATCAGGATACGCACAGGATATGCGAGTATTGAGAACGTATGAGTGTGTGAGTGTGTCCCTGTGTGTGTGTGGAGTAGGGGCAATACTAGAGCGCTATTGTTATAGGTACTTTTATGATGTTACCTCCGTTTTGGCATTGTCTCCCTGCCCGACTGAAGAGCGAGCTCCTGCTGTCACTGCTGCTGCTGCTGCTGCTGCTACCGTGGAATATTAAAAACTTGTTGCTAATAAAAGAAGAGATGGCATACGGTTGGTTGTTTTGATCATGATGTACTAGATACTGACGATACTCTGATGACATCAATGACATTTGCTGCGGTTCAATAAATTCGCAGAAATACTCCTATATTGTGAAATGTTTCACGACATATGTATGTACTAGAGGTCTGCATGAATCATTCAAAACGTGAAATGAATCATTCACTCTGAAAATGAGTACAACTTTTATTGCACACTTTTAAGTGAATGTGAATGAATGCACTCATTCACTCATACGTTGTGCAGTACATAATGGGTGCAGTGTTTTAGTGTGCAGTAACTCACTGTACAGTGTGTTGTTGAGAGCAATATTTCAGTCTCTCGGCTCTCTCACTAGAAAGAGATGCAAACATTTTATGTTCTACACTCTTTGCTTGTTATTGTCTTAGCTGCGCGAAAACAAAGTAAATAAAACAATTGTGTGCTACACAACTTTAATTATTATTTATTGATTACATTTAGTTTGAAGTAAATTAATTATATTAAATTATAGGACAATAAAATAAAAAGAGATTAATAAAGAGATTCATTTAAATGTTCAAATTGGTATTTAAAAACATAATATTGCTAACCATATCTTCGCTGGTGGCTATTTTGCTGCGTTTTTCAGTTTTGCAAGCTACTGAAGCATTGTGAAAAAACACTATAGCTATTTCTCCCCATGTATTCATTTGTACAGTTGTGTGACAGAGATCACACGCTGCACTCACTATGGATAGTAACACTAACACTGTCACTCACTCCAAGTGAGTACACCAAAATGGTGTACTCATTTCTTCTAGGTTATTGAATGTACTGTACAACTTGAAATGAGTACACTATATTTGAGTGCAGTATACTACTGTACAGTACTTTGTAGTCCCAAGTGAGTGAATTCACGCAGGCCTTTAGTATGTACCATCGTCATCATCATCTTCATCATGTTTATAGCGCCTAAGTAGGCTGTGTTGCTCACTGCGCATTTAATTGTTATACGGATGGATGGATCTATGGTTGGCTGGATGCTTGGCAATTGTCAACACGAAACGCTTCTCATTCAGTCTATTCAACAGTCATTGACGACACCGCTGGGACACCGCTAGGGTTCAGCTTTGATGAGGTTTGGCCATGGCTCCCTACTCTGTCTATCACATGGCATATGGATTCCCGGGGTGTTGTTTAGCTCACGGATAATCCGTTGCATGTTGCCGTTGTTGTGCCGTTTTTTATTAAAATGACATGACACTCTCACACACAGGTTTGGAGCAGGGGGCAGGGGGCGTGGGGCATGCTGATTTGAATTGTCTATAAGCTGCTTCGCTTTTGCCCACTGCAGTATTTGAAGTGCCAAAAAGCGCACTTTGCCTTTTCTGTCCTCTATCCTCTATTACTTTTTTGTTATGAAAGGATTTATGCCCATTGCTGTTACTATTGGTTTAGCCGCTTGGTTTAGCACTTTGTGCATTGTTTTAAAGCCAAATAAATTGTGTGGCTCGATGTGTGTTTAGCTCACAGTTGGCCCTTGTTTATTTAGGTGTTTTTTACCAGCTAACACTAAACCTTGGTTATTAAGTCTAGGCTAAAGGCTTACAATTGATTTGAGTTTCAAGTGGTTCAACCAGACTATGAACCACTTCAAATACATGGAGAAAAATGTACATTTCTATTTAAGTATAAAAGTAATTCAACATCATGAGTTCATGCAAATGCTTCACTTTTCTCTCAATCTTACAATAGTATCTTTGATATGGGCATATCCGGCAAATGGTCAACCAGGCCCGAAAATGAAAATCTTCATAATTATCGTATTTTTGTGTAAAGAAAGAAATATCAAATATCAAATATCATAAAGAAATGGCAAAATTTTCATAATACAATGAATCCATACCATATCTATTAGAAATTTGGCCTAAAAACTAAAAAAACTGTAATTTCTTCACTTTTAGCTACTTTTAAAGGCATTTTTATATTTAATTATTTCGCAATGAAAACATATGATATGCTTGCACTTTTTCTACCAAATCTCTTTACAGTAATCTAATATAAAGGAAATATGAAATTATTCATAAAAAAATTAGATGTAAACCAAAAAAAAATCAAATAAAGTAGCATGGAAAAATCGTACGTTCGCGACCCGTACGTTCGCGACCGGTACTTAATTCAATTTAAAAAAAACAAATGGAGATATTTTCTTGGGAATAGGCTTAATAGGAAGCTACATTAATTCTTTTTAATAGTAAAGTTATTGCTTTAGAATATTCCATCCCAATTCGCTGTTTTTTGCATTTTACTAGATTAAGCTGAAATCGACTTCTATTTTGCGTACGTTCGCGACCGCATGTTTTTGGCCAATATTTAAAAAATGAAAACTCGATTAACCCCATCATTTACACTAAACAAAGAGCTACCAAAATGCTATAAAAAAGCATAAGAACATTTTTTAGAAAACGCTTGTTTTCTATTTTATTTTTGCATTAAAAGCGTACGAACGTACGTTCGCGACCCCTGGAAATGCCCATATGTCTTCGTAATAGAAGATAGGTATAGAGTCTATGCCATAGACTATGACCAACTTGAAATACATTGAGAAAATTATACATTTCTATTTATAAGTATTAAAGTAATTCAACATCATATGAGTTCATGCAAATGCTTCACTTTTCTCTCAATCTTACAATAGTAGTATCTTAGATATGTCTTCTTATACTCGCTCAATATTTCACTGGTGTAGCTATACCTTTCGGTAACATAGAGTCTATGCCATAGACAACTTAAAATTAGTTTTGTACATATTAATATTCAATTCCCATTCACATCGCTGCTAGATGTTGGTAGTTCCTTTCCTTCCGCTGGCTGTAGCTCCTGCTTAACTGCACCTGATGGCAGTATGACATAGGGTGCAACATTCCTTACCACCCCATATAGTGGTGCTATGTGTTCCACCACAACGAGATCCTTAAACTTGTCTTGCAACCAGTTGCGTTGTTTGATAGCCGTCTCATCAAAGTTAATGATGCAACCTGTGGGTGGATTAAATAGTATTAGAACTAAAATACAAATACTAACATTATGGAACTTAACCTAAAATCGATTTGTATGGTGTGCGTTGGAAATTGGAATTGATCGCCTCGTTAAGCTTCCGGTGGGCGTAGCCAAAAGCCTGTTTAATGGCCACTATGCAAAAGCTGCCACGTCCAATATTATTGCCCGGCAGCAGGGGATCCTCAATGCAGAGCGGCGTGCTGCGATTGCCTTCGGTCTGGATGGACTTGGGGAAATAGCTGCCACCGTTTGTGATACTGATGCCGATATGAGCGTGATTAAACTTCCGCCCATACAGTTCGAAGAACTCCAGCAGTAGTACGCCTAGGTTGTCTTCATTATGGTGCACATTCCTTGGATGCAGTTGCAGAAAGCTGACACACATGAGTATCAGTGAGTAGGATGAAATGCCACCGGTGAACACCTCGTTGAGATCACGTTGCAGTACAAACTGTTTGAGCACCATCACCAATTTACCCAGGGCAGGAAATTGACTCTTAAAACTCTTGATCAGCTCGGCCGATTGAATGCCACTTCCCATGTTGAAGGATATGTCCACCTTTATCTTTGTCTCGATATCAACGAATTTAATGATTGGCACTGCAGTCTTGTCGATCACTTGCAGCGTCTTTGGCTCAGCAACTCGTCTGGTCAAGAGCTCCGCTTCGAGCGTGTGCAACGGCATCTTATCCCACAACCCTGTGAAGAAGCATAGTGAGAAAGATATTGAAATATATGATCTATAATACTCACCCATCACTACAAGATCAATGTCCGAGTTGGGTAGACATAGTCCGGTGCGAAATGAGCCAAAGATCTCGACTACTGCCTGCGGCCAGAGTGAATGTACCACACGCTCGACGCGTCGGACAACCTCATTCCGTATGGCATGCTCACAGGGTGTGGGCAATACGTACTCATAGAAATGCTGAATCTCCTCATGCAGTCCAATTATCCCATCGTTGTAGTTGTAATCCTTCAATAGCCAGGGGCTACCTTTGAAATTGTTCATTATTTACAAATTCCTTTAAACTTTCGACTGCTACAAAAGTCAAACAGCTGTTCGGGCGTTGCCACCTGGTTGGAAATGTTGTAAACACATGAAACGCCAGAGCTGAGCGCGTGTCACGACTTTAGTCATTGCGTGCTATTACGGTTACATAATAAATGAGTATAAACTACATATATAAAAATTAAGGAAATAAATGAGAAATATATAAATCAATTTAGAAACAGGTAAATATATAATAAATTCGTAATTAATTTATATATATTTATAACAATATATTATTTAATATATAAGGGCATCAATAAAAGAAGAGGCAAAATAAATATAAGAAAGTAGTTTTTAATTGACCATAATATTTCATAAATAAAGGCATCAATAAAAGAAAAGAAAAATAAATAAAAAAATACATAAAAGTAGTTTTCAATTAACCTTATACAACAATTTCATATATCAAAACCTATACACTTCTCTATAAGACAGCTTGAGACCTTAATATTCTAATTGCTAACAGTTGACTGCCATTAAAAATGCCAATCAATTATTAAAACTCCGCATGAATAAACATTTAGTACATAATTATGATAATTGCTGCAAATTGCAAATACCCGAAAAAGAAAAAAACGAAAACAAACAGCGGGAGGAAGCACTGTCAAGTCTAACGAAAAAAGAAGGAAATACCAAGCATTGTTTCAGCTGCACTACAGGGTGGATCATGGTTTTTTTTTGCTTTACAGTTTTTTGGTTTTGCATTTGGCACCACGCCCACACGCCACGCCCCCTAGGGAAGCCAAGTCGAACACACATGGGAATAAACGGCTGAGACATGGATTTCAACACCAAGCATATAACACACACACACACACACATACACACACACACACACTCACACTGTTGCGGAAATTACTTAATCAAAGTTGGATTATCTGCAATGCAGCCCAAGCGAGTAAACAGGCGGCAAGATTTCAATTGAGGAAAAGCTCCTGGACGTGGATATTATATGGCTTTCATTTGAATTAAAAGCGCTACAGCAGCCGAAAGTCGGCTGGAAGTTTGACAGATTTCAGGCAACAGCAACAGCATGGGGTATTTAGCACATGTACACTGAGAGAAACGAAGCAATTAAATTAAATTGTATTAAATATAATACAATTTGTTATCCATATTTCAAATTTTATATAAATATAAAAATCCACTAAGTATGTCAATGAAAATATTTATTTTCTAATGTAAAATAGTTTACATTTTACAAAAAAAAAAAAAAATTAAAAAAATACTGATTTAAATTAAAGAGAAGAATATGGATTAAATTTAAACGTTTTTAATTTATATTAATGAATAAATTTATACAGATATTATTTCATAATGCAAACTGTTATTATCACCATTTTAATTAAATGTTCGTATACCTATAACAGTTTTTTCCAGTGCATAAGTACAGTACAAGTAAAGTATAAATCAGTTGCCATACCCTGCACTCATCTCCAGCTACCAACCGCCCTAGCCGGCTCAGCTGAACTAAATTAAATTCCATGTCTAATACTCGCACAAGGATTAGGCCAAACAACGCCTCAACACCCAATTCTCATTACACCTATCTGCCTCACCGCCTCAGATGGGTAATATTAAATAATTTTTCTGTCGGCTTCAGCAGCTCAAACACACACACACACACACACATACGTACAGAAAGAGAGACTCGCAGGACACATATGCCATGAATTCGTTCATTGTTTTGCATCGAGTGGAGTCTTAGAGAGAGTGCGCTGTGTCCCACCACAGATTAAAGTCTCCCGTGGCGAACTTAATATAAAAGCGCATGGCGAGCCCTAGCAGGACAACGCTGGTTAAAATAGAGAATTTAGGTAGTAGGTAGAGTGTACAGAGCCAGCTCTAAATCTTTTTCGAGTGCGAGACATTAGCAGCATTAGAAAAACAACAACGATGGATATATTTACTTGAGTTAGGACTTATACTACATATATGTATGGCATGGCGCAGAAACCGAAAGCCCTTTGCAAAATTCCCCATTCTCTCTCAAAGAAAAAAAGATGCAAAAAGCTGGATGGAGCAAAGAGCTCACCAAGCGCCAAATAATCAAAGGACTTAAGTCGGCTCAGCCGTTCAAAAGCGGAGGAGGAGTTGGAAAAATCAGCGTAAGTAGAGCTTAGGAACGGGGAGGTTTCCCTTTTAATTCCGTTTAATAATATTGAAAAAGCAACTTTGGAAATACATTTCAAAAGATCTCGAATTTCAAATACATTTATAATATCTATAAATAGATCTCTAATTTTATTAAAATTACGATAGTGTGCCGAATACAATCGAAATTTTAAGTTTTGCTTTTTTTTAGAAACTTGTTTTATTTGCAACACTTCTTAATTAGAGAATTAACCTACATAATGGAGTTACCCAATGATCATATAGTGGATGCATACCTTGGTCGTGAAATATTTGTCCAAAGAGCGGAGAATACCAGAAATGTCGCACATCACGCAGCCATCATTCCTGCCATGGAAATAGTGCATCAAATTGCTATAATGCGTGATCTGCGTTCTGCTGGAGCTGGTGATGGACCCCATAACGATATTGAGCATATTCGCGACCGAAATGGAGATGTACCACCGTTTATGTTTGAACAACAAAGTTTTATACAGTTCTGGCCCTTTATGCCTCTAGTGCTTATGGCATCTTCGCTGATATTTAGAAATGTATTTCAGACTTTTGGCATAGATATAGATTGCGCACATCTGTGGGGCATATCATATAGAAGTCATTTTAACATAATCCAATGGCTGATATTGTGTCTCTCCTATTATTTCAAGGGCTTTAGCGAATAGTGTAACAGAGTATAAATGTGATATTTAAAAAAAAATTGTGTAAAGTAAATAACAATATAATAAATTAAATCTTTTATGAATTACTTATTTTTATAATATTTTATTTTAATATATTATTAAACTTCGCCTAAAACCAATGTTCTATTACTATTCCACAGTCAAAAGCTTTATTTGGAAAATTTGCTTCAATGAAGTAAAGAACAATGTGAGAATCAATAATATAATTATATTTTTTTATAATTTTTATTTTATTGTAAAATCAAATTTTATTTTAGCTAATTTCACCAACTCTTTACAGATAAAAGCTGGCAGCTCTGGCACGTATTTATATACATTAGCATGAGCTGGCAACGCTGCTACATGAACCAGCGAGATGGCAACGCTCCAAACTAATAGAAAGAAGAGAATCAACTAGCGGATTAGTATTATAAAAAGATTTTGGACTTTTCGCTACTCTGCAGCCACATAAATATTTCTAGGCACTTCCACAATTTCATATCTGCTGTAATCTCATTTATTTATTCATGTTTTGCCTGAGCTTTGAGTGTTTTTTAATTTAATGAGTTGTAATAAAAAAAAAATATCTGCGTTTTTAATGAAGCAAAAAATACGGTAATTACTTGTGCGTATTGCAACACTATTACAAAAGCTGATTATCATGTTAATAACGACGATATGTGAGTATGTATGTACGTGGGGACTAACGAGAATTGTGCATAAAAATCGCTTAAATGCAAAACTCATTAAAATAATTGCAAAATTCAAAAGTATAACAAACTCTCCGGCTACATGACGCTGACAGATGGGAGATGGCAGAACGTACACACTCATTAAACCAACCATAAATAATTAACAAAACAATTTATTTTCAAGGATATATGTGTATATGCAGGACGGAGACTGTCATGGTAGGAGCTTCACCCTGTCTATAATTGCGTCGCATTATCCCAGAATGCATTTCATGCGCTGCTCTATGCAAACTTCAAAGCTCATTTATGTTAAGCGTCTGACGATGCCAAAAGATGAAAAGCCAAAAAAAAGGATGGATGGAAGAAGAGAAATGGAGAGTTCTGTGGCAAACGCAAAGGCAAACAAACAGTGGCGTCTCTAAAAGTCAACAAACTGCCGGCATCGTTTGGCCTGCACCGGCTGCTGGCCAGCTCACTGATGCGCGATATCTGAAAACACTTAAAACACATGACGCATACGACATGTGGTACGTGCGGACATGCTGATGCGATGCGATGCTGGCTCTCTGTGGGTAGTTTGCCAGTCATTAAAAGTAAATAACCTCAAAGCAAAGCGCCACTCCCTGGCACTTGAACCACATCAACGCTGCTAAAAGAAATGCCCTTCCTCTGTCATCAGCCATGAGCCACCAGCCATCTCTCATGCCTCCATTCCGATCTGTCATCATGGTCAGCTCACACGTGTCGTCTCAGTTGGGGCATGTTTGTTGTGCGCCATTTGTCCGCAAACACTTGTAATTAATTGCGCATGGCCGGCAAATGTCAGCGCTGCATTGGCCCGTTCAGTGTGCCTAGTCCTTCGTCCTGTGTAACTGGCCTGTTCCCTGTTCCCCGTTTTGTTGGGTCGTCGAGTGTGCCAAAATGATTTGCCGCCAGAGCACATAGTTGAGTGCCTGGAATGCAGAGTTTTATTATTATTATTTTATGAGGCATATTTAAAATATAAAATATGGAATTTAATTTGCAATTTATTTCGGATTTAAAGAATAAAGAAATAAATCTCTATTTCTCTTCACTTCTTTTCTTATTGCTGTAAAAGTCGCTTAGAAAACAAAGAGAAGCACTCACTCTCTTGCTTTAACAGCTGACCGCTACATAACGCAGTTGCCATCGAGCCTAGTGCATTTGGTATGACGGTTTGTGTACGAGCTAAGTGTTAAGCACCGCAGAGTATGAGCGAACGTTTACTTATTGCAACGCTTGGACACACGCACACAAACACATATTTCAGCACATGAATTGGCATTGAACTAATAATTATTATAACTGTTGGTTATAATACAGTGGAGCTTAATCAAATACGTGTGAATAAGCGGTAAAAGAGAAGTGCGCGAGATACGTAACTTCTGTTACGTTACGCCTTATATTAACAGTACAGACTTATAACAAAAGTACCTCATTTGGTACTGTCAACCAGTGTTGCCATTTGCAAATTAATATTCAAATTTATTACTTTCAACATAACAGGTAGTACTTTCCTTTTAAACTTTACACATTCCTTATTAATTCACCTTTTATTTATGACTTCAACTGCACAGCTGCTGCTTAAATGTGAAGAATAATTCCTGTACTCGCACAAATGTATCGTATTTCTCTTGCGACAAGTTCCATTCAATCAGCTGAGCGCATCATGTTCGATTGGCTGCTCACATACCGAGTTGGTTGCCTTCGAGTCTTGTGCAACTGGTATGATGGTTTGTTTACGAACGCAGTGCTAATTGTCGTTACGTACATGAGTGAACGTTTAGTTGTAGAGGTGGAGAACTATCGATAGTCGGCGCCATCGATAGCGAGCGATTGTGTCGATAGTGCTATCGATAGTGCAGGGCTGCCATCGATGGCGGCTCGATAGCACCAAACCATCGATAAAGTCGATGGTGCTATCAATAGTTCTCCACCTCTATTTTGTTGTTGCATCGCTTTGGCCATACCCAAACACGCGTACTACGTAATCTATCGTGCAAGGTGTAATCAAATACAAATATTATTCTTTTAATAATTCATACACTGAAAATTCGTTAATAATTCGCGTTTTAATATAATTTTATGTGTTAATCCAGCTGCTGCAGTGTGAAGAATAATTCTGGTACTCGCGCAAATGTACCGTTTATCTCTTGTGAAAATTTTCCATTCACTCATCTGAGCGCTTTTTCACTCATGTTCGATTGGCCGCTCGCATACAGCGTTGGTTATCATCAAGTCTTGTGCAACTGGTATGATGGTTTGTTTACGAACAACATTGTTGTTGTGTATATGAGACTGAGTTGCTGCATTGCTTTAACCATAGCCAAACACGCGTACTCGTGCAGAGTGTAATCAATTAAAAATGTTAATTTTTTTTAAGTGTTAAACCTGCAGCTGCAATGGGAAGAATAATTCTATCACGCGAAAAAATGTGCCGTAATTCTCTCATTCAGAAGAGCTCAACATAAGTCTCTCATTCAGATGAGCTCAATATGTTCGATGGTTGGCTTCGAACCTAGTGTATTTGGTATGATGCGTTGTTTATAAATACGCATACCACATAATGTATAGTGCATAGTGTAATCAACTATCAATATGATTATTTTTTGTTTTTTTTAAGTGTTGCTTTAAAAATTCGTTAATAATTCGCATTTTGATATAATTTTAAGTGTTAAACCTGCTGCTTCAATGTGAAGAATAATTCTACCACTCAAAAAGAAAAATAAAGTGTCGTAATTCTCTCATTTAGATGAGTTCAATATGTGCGACGGTTGGCTTCAAGCCTTGTGTATTTGGTATGATAGGTTGTTTACAAACACACGCATACCACATAATTTATATTGCATAGTGTAATTAACTACAAATATTATTATTATTATTTTTTTTGGTTTTTTTTAAGTGCTGTTTTAAAATGTGTGGTGCAATGTGAAAAATAATTTTAGCACTCGAAAAAATGTGCAGTTATTCTCTCATTCAGATGAGATGAGCTCAATGTGTTCGATTGTTGGCTTCGAGTCTAGTGTATTTGGTATGATGGCTTGTTCAAAAACAAAGTGCAAACAACCGTTGTGTATAATAGTGTATAAGAGTGTATAAGCTGCATCTACTTCGTATGATCTACTATATTTGGTAAGTTCTATTGACAATTCTTACTTCAAAATTACGTGAATAATTCGCCTCTTATCACAACTTTAATTGTTCTGCTGCGAAGTGTGAAGAATAATTCATGCACTCGTAGAATTGTACCGTATTTGTCAAGCTCTAAACGAATTTAGCATAATTAATTGCCATGTCGAAATGTGTGCAAATGGAGCGACTGCATTGCCCCGGGCTACGTCAGCAACGTCTGAGTGGAGATGGAAGGAGCAGAGTGGAGTAGGCACTTCATCAAATGCCGGGGCAATGCAGCCGTATTTTTGCCTTATGTTTACATACAGCACAGCTCCACGCATTAGCTCCATGTGACAAGACTGCGAATGAGGCTGAGAATGGGACTAAGGCTGAGACTGCGACTGAGACTACGACTGAGGTTGAGTCCTTGGGTGTTTCTCATTAGCACGACTCAAAAGCATTTTGCCCTCGGGCAACTATTTAGCACACAACAACAGTGAGAAAAGGCAAAAAGAATACAAAAAGAATCGCATTTGAGTATTCCAAGCGCGTGATGTAAATGCGACAATTGTTAAATTCATAGGCTTATGTATTGAGAAGTAAAAAATGGATTATGTCAGTTGGAAATTGTTTAAATTGCTTTTGGTAATAAATTAACAAACAATGCAATTTCAATTGTTAGTAATAATATTTTAAAATTTTTTAAATATTTATATTTTATTTTAAGTTTATTTAATTTAAACTTAAAATAAGTTATACAGGTATTTCTTGCCTATTTTGTATAGTATTTTTTAGGCGATTCCCCATAGCCAGTTTACTTTATTTTTAAACCAACTCCCAAGTTTAATAATCACTAAAAATATCTACGAAATATGAGCAAACTTGCATATTTATTTCATAATTATTTTTAGCTTCTCCCAACCTCTCTGAGCACATCCTTTGCTACTGTTTTTTGCCCTCTTGGCACTGCGTCAAAATGTACTATGGCCTTTGGCACCACCTTGGCCACAAGTAGAGTAGAAAAAGTGTGAGAGTGAGTTTTTGGGGCCTTGCCTCCACTTCGAATGAGTAATTAAAACATTTTTCACTTTGCATTTTCTTTTGGGCTCGACACTTTTCTATGTTTTTGTCTAACGCGCTTTTTCTACAAAGTTTCTGTCTGTTTTTTTATGTTCCCTCTCTCTGCACTCGGTTGTTGTTTTGTCTGTGCCTTTTTCAATTAAAAACTAAGAAGCTTGATGAGTAGATTGCTGACTAGAATAAAATATGACTGGCATATGAGGCAATCAATGCTCTATAACAGTTGAATGTGAGATACTATAATTTATTAGTATAATTTTTAGACCCTGTACTTTAAAAAAGTACAAAAGGGTCTATTAAGATTGTGCAAATGACATTTGTGTGTAACAGGCAGAAGGAGGCGTGGCAGACCCCATAAAGTATATATATTCTTGATCAGGACGACGAGCTGAGTCGATATAGCCCTGTCTGTCTGTCCGTCTGTCCGTCTGTCTGTCCGTCTGTCCGTCTGTCTGTCTGTATGAACACCTAGATCTCGGAAACTATAAGAGCTAGAGACTTAATTTTTTTTTTGTTAGCTTTGTGTATTACATAGGCAGGTCAAGTTTGTTTCAAATTTTTGAAAAGTCATCCCCCTCCCCCTCAATTTCGCAAAAATATTTCCAGCATGAACAGTTTTAGAGTCACTGTTTTCCTTTTTTGCATGAATAAAGCTTTAGGTGATTTGAATGTTTGGTGCGATTTGCAGACCAATCGGATAATAAACACCAGAGATATTGGACAAACAATTTTCTGTACTGGGCATTTGGCAGGGGGAGGGGATAGGGCCTCTGGGGGGTATGCGTGATTTTTGATTGTGAGTATGAAAATCTGTATGAGTTTTGGATATTGTTTGTATTTGCGCGTATATTAGTATGTATAAGTGTATGTGTGTATGTATAAGTGCATGTGTATGTGTATGTGAGTATATGCTGCTGCTGTTATCGACGCCCAGGGCAAACCAAAGTACAGGGTCTCCTACTGTCGGTTGCGTCCGACTGTAGCTTTGCGTCCGACTGTAGCTTTCCCTACTTTTTAGAGTTAATTTAAAGTCAAATTCAAAATGCTTAAGCTATAAAAATGGCATTATTTTTCTTAATTAGTTAATATTTATTTATTTAGGTTTAGAAAACTTAAGTCTAATAGGAAAGAGTCAATTAAAATATGGTAAAGAATTTCTTCTTGGCATTTTATTTTACATTGTGAAAAATAAAGTATTATTTATTAGAAATATTTTCAGAATTAATTTGAGAATCCTAATTAGATGCTATTTATTTATTTAGGATTATAAAACTTAAGTTTAATAGGAAGGAAGTACTTAAAATATTCTTAAACACCTCTTCTTGGAATTTTATTTTATACTATAAAATATTAAGTATTATTTATTATTGTAAGACTTGATTAACAGTAATAAAATTAGTACAAGTTTATTTTTTGTAAGCCATAACATATTGGGAATATTTTTCAAATAAATAAAATAATATTAAAAGTCATTCTAAAGAATTTTTTACTTGGGACTAATATATAAATTAAATAATAATATGATAAATAAATAATAATAATAATATAATAAATTAAAATTTAGCTAGAAATTGGCTGACTTTCCTATTCTAATACCACATTTTATACTCAATTTCTGAGCCAAATATTAATTATTGTAATTTGCCATTGGTATACACAAATCAGCCTAAGAACCTTAGCTCTACAATTACAATTTATAGTAGAATTTTCTTAATCAAAAGAAAAAAATATATAAATATTTTGCCCACTTTTAATTGTCCAAGTAGAGCATTCACCGCGCCTGGGTAGCTCAGCTATTTATGTCGCCCCAGCAGCAGCAGCAGCAGCACCTCAAAAGTGTCGGCTTCAAGTGCAGCTTGTTGTGACTATAACTGCAACTGTTGCTGTTGTGGCTGCTGCTGCTGTTGCTGCTGCTGCTGTTGTTGTTGTTCGTATACTGAGTTGATGCACTAAGTTGTCAGTGTGTTTTCTGTCACCTGTTTGCAACACTTGAAGCACTGTGGCAGCCGCCAAACGAGCTAATTAGTATGCAAAACACATTAAGTGGCAGGCGGTGCTGTTGCCGCAGCACTCGAAGCAGGGGCAGGTAGGGGTCGTAGTAGGGGGCGTTGTGACTCACACAGCTGGCTGTTGATTGTTTCCACAACCTACAAAACATTTCAAATGGAAATATTGCGCATAAAAGCTGAGCACTCGAGCAGCAAATATTGACAACCTTCACCTTCATTGATGCCCATAATTAGTGCTCAAAACATAAATCGCAAAACAGCAGCAGAAGCAGGAGGAAAATGTAAAAAAATGCTGTGGAAATGGAAAAATGTGCAGAGAAGAACCATAGCAGGTCGCATGGGAGCAGTTTATTAATCATACGCCATGTTGGCACAGTCTCGTTATGCCTGAACAGTGGCGCCAGTTAGCCGGGCTTTGTGCCTGGGTGTCGGTGTGGCTGTTGGGCTGTTGGGCTGACTGTGTACTAATTAAGCCTTCGATTAATTTACGCCTTTTGGCCTAAAACGTCAGCGTGAAAACAAAGAAAATTAAAAGCTCGCCCGAAAACTTCAAAAGCCGGAAACGGGTCGAGCACTGACGTCTGCCATGCCATGGCATGGCCCAAAGGCGGCTGGGAAAATGCGTTAATGATGCCATCAACACAACAACATCGCCATCAACACCCCGACTGGTTGACACTGTCTGGCTTAGTGGCTACCCCTTCGCCCTCTGTCATCGTCTATCATAACTCTTCTGTATACCCCGTCAATAGGCCGACTCCTCTGGTTGGAGGCCAGGCAGTAACATCAAAGCGTTGAAGCTTGGGAATTGTTGACACGCCGGATGAACGTACCGCTCTGCATTTGGAGCACTCTCTTCTTTTTCCTTGGCTCTTCACTCGTATCTATAATTTTTGTAGCACTCTTCTTCCATTTTTAATCCCTTTGCCTTGACTGCAGTGTTCACTGATAAGCCACAGGGATTTCATTATTACTTCTACTCTTTTATTTATGCTCTTTAAACTCCCCCGAGTTCGTTCGTTCTGTTCTGCTTGTATTTACTTCTATTTTACCAGCTTGTTGAATGCCGCAAGCTATGGAGTTATTACTCGAATAAAAAGTGACAATTAAAAGCTAATTTTGGTGGTCTATTGAGGGGAATGGGTTGGGATGTATTCGAGTATTTTTTTGATATTTTAATGATATTTTTAGGGGGTGTTTCTAATTATAGTAATTTGTACTATATATCATTGCTGTTAACTCTTTAATAGTGAATGAACTTTTACTATATGAAACAGTTTTAATAGATCCATTTTTACTATTTAAGTTAGGTGAAATTAAATTCGGCTTTAGTAAAAGTTCTTTAAAAAATGAAAAGGCTTGGCTGGCCAGATAGCGCTATTTCGGATGTTATATTTAAGAGGTTGGAGCACTAACGGCAATGGCCTTCGGCTCGTCAATAAGAACTCATTAAGAAATATAAGATAAAATTATAAATATTTCAAATGCTTTATTTAAATACATATGTCCTTAATTCATGAATTCTAATCTTTCCGATTGAAATTATTATATTGAACATTAAACGAACTAAATTTTAATATATTATATAACGATTTGTTAGTTCAAAGTTTGTAATCAGACAATAATTGAGCATATATATTAAGCTCTGCTTAGACAAGATTTTGCATTTAGTTCTTATGCGTCTCTTCATATGTTTATAGACTAAAATCATACATATGTACATGAACTATACAAATAAAAGGTTTAAGAAATACGGCTTACAGTGATGCAAGCTAGAACCTTATGTTAGATCTAAAATCTAGATGATACTGAAAATGAATTAACGATAAACTTTAAACAACATTTTATACTATATAAAAAGTAGCTTGAGTTTCATCATATTTTATACCCACTTCTGCCTTCTTCAGACTCAACTTGCCGCTCTATAAAAAGACTACTATTTAAATAGATTTATTTAATTTAATTTACTGCACATTAGCACTAATAAGAGCAGCACTTAGCAGCAGCCAGAAGAGGCTTATCAAGCAAGCCAATTTACTAACCAATTTCAGGCTACTAGAACTTGTGTAATATTTGAATCTAAATGCTAAATCAAACCAACCACACAATGTATTATGCGATCCCATACAGGAGTCCGGCTAAAAGCCACAGACTCAACACACACACACACACACACCAGTACACTCTTAATGTGTGTGGGTGTGTGTGCTTTGAATTTGCGGAAATGAATTGGTATTTAATTAATAGTTTTACCCTGATTAATCTGCCCTCTACACCCGCCCCCGCCTCCGCCTTAGCCAAGCCGTAGTCCGCCCTTGATGCAGCAGCCACACATAGGCCGAAGTGTATGGAGGAACTTGGGTTGAGGATGAGGAGAGTCTGTGCCACATGTTGACCTAATGAAGTTGCCGTATAATTGCTGCTCAGACATTGCCTCATTGGGAAATAGTAGTAGAGTAGTAGAGGGTGGAGGGGGAGGGTGGAGCTGGGCGCGGAAATCAAATTGAAATTAACGTGTCCAGCATGGGGAGTTGAGCGAGAAGAGTTTGAATTTCAGTTGATGTTGTTGCTGCTGCTGCTGCTGTTGCTGCTGCTATTGCTGTGGCCTGTTGTTGTTAATTTGATTGGATTCTGATGATGGGGCGTAGCAATTGCAACGCCCACGCACACGTTCACATGGCCGGGCCAGGGCAGGCAGGTCTCCGCTCCGGTCTCTATTACTTTAGTGCTCGAACTTTGATTTTTGTCGAGGCGAGGTCCATGTTCCATGGTCCATGGATCAACCCTTATGCGTTTTGTGTGCCTGTTTTGATTGTGTAATGCAATCACGTCGTTGTTTTGCTTGATTTTCTTCTCTTTTTTTCCCTCTTCGCTCTTCTCTCTCGTATTTCTAGTTCTCCCTAACATGGGCCAAGGTAAGTTAAGTAGAAGGGTCTCTGAATTTTAATTTTTCGACAGCATTTTGCGCTGCGCACGAACAATGTGCGTAATCATACGTGATGATGTGTAGTCACAGTAGTCGCAGTCGCAGTCGCAGTTGTCGTCGTCATCCACATCCACATTCTCGATAGAAGAGCAGAGAGTGGGAGGGTGGGAAGTGGGAGGTGAATTGGCAGTGGGGGGTGTGGCAGAGGCGTTGGGCCATTGTTGTTGCCGGGAAGACATTGATGTGCTGTCATCATTGTTGATGCTGATGCTGTTAGCTGCTGCTACTGCTGCTACTGCTGTTGTTGTTGCTGTTGTTGCTGCAGTCAACGCAGCACTTCATAAAATTAATAAGTTGATAGACTTGCGCGTTTCTTGCTTGATTGAACTGCGTTTTTGGCCCAGGCGAGTGTCAGACTGTGGCTAACTCTAAGCCGAGTGTCAAAATTGAACTCACGTGGTGTTTGGCCAGAACTGGAATTTAAGGGATAATGAAAATATATGTAAATTAAATAAATAAAATATAATAATAAACAAATAAAATTGGAATTAAAAGATTTTGTTATAAACTATAATATAATTATAATTAAATATATTTTAAATAAATATAAGTATAACGTAGAACAGAAATTAAAATACTATTAATTAATTATTATTAATTAATTTTATTTTTTAATTATTATTATTTTTTAATTATTATTATTTTATTATTATTATTAATTAATTTTATATTAATTTTATTATAATTTCATGTAAAAAAAATGTATATTTTGTGCAGAATTTTTAGGAATTTTTAGAATTTATAAGAAATTATAGTTATGTAAAAAGGAATTATCAAACTAATTTCTTAAAATAGTTCATTAAGTCAAATTAATATCATTTTAATGTCTACTTTATGAACTATTTTCCTGAAGTTTAAATTAATATATAAGAAACTAAATATGCAAAAGGAAATGCCAAACTAATTTGTTAAAATAGTTCATTAATAAATAAGCAACAAACTTGAATTAAAATTGAAGAAAATATGTATGTAATTCATCGTATAAAATATGCATTAATTAAATGCCAATATTTTTAATTAATATATATTTTTTTTTGGTTGATTGGACACGCTGGTTTTTGGTTTTGTAATGCCGTTGCTCCTGCTGCTCTGCTTAATATCGCCGCTGGGGTCTTATGCGATGCTCAGAGCTTCCTGCAGTTGTAGCAGGAGACAAGAACTAAGTCGCACGCCAGGATGCGGCTGTCTGCCAGTAGCTGCCACAGCGTTGACATGCTACGCATTTAAACGTCACCGGAAATGCCTATTGTTCTTATGCATTGCTGACGAACGGACAGACTGACAGACGGACAGACTGACTGAATGACAGACGAGGCAGTCAACCACCCGACTGCAGAGCCAGGACATGCACCGAATTGACAGCAGAGTTCAAGTGTGAAATACTGAAAATTTCAACATTAAATTCGCATAATTCTTTTCTCTCTCTCTCCTAGTTTTACATGTGGAAAATCAATCAAAAATTGTCTACATTTCTACTCCCCCACACATGCTTGAGGCGAGTGCAAAAAACGAAGCCTTACACAGGATGCTGTCAATGACATCGGGCAAAAGGCAAAAAAAGAAAATAAACTACGTCATTCGTCATTCTTATTGTTTAACATGAGTTCGGGCAGTTTAGTTCTACATTCTTCTATTCTGTAGTCCGATTTCAGTTGAATTCTGTTGCCTACTTTGCTCTATGGTTGAAAGTCAAACTCTGTTTGTTATTATTACGTGTATTTTTCCGGGCATTGTTTGCTACATTTTATTGTTTCCTTGTACCTTTTGCCAGGCCCAGGGCAGTTCTATAAGGTTTTATTGAAAATTTCTAATGAATTGGCACTGTAATCGTTCATTCATAAAGATTCCTTCGACTCTGCCTGTCAAGCACTTGAATTTCCTTTCGTTTTACCTTTCCCTTTTGCTTTAGTGTGTGTTGGTATTAGAAGATTTTCCTAATGGCTTTTCTGACTTTTCATTTGATTGTGTGCCCTTTGCTTATGATATGAGGCATGTGTATTTTTTTTGCCCCTGTTTTATTTATTTTCATATATATATTTTATGCTCGTACAACTTGAAGCAAACAAACATTTTTAAAAGCCGCAAAGTGTTTGAGTTGTGTTGAAATAACAACAACTAAGCAAAAGTTTAATGTCATTGTGTGAGTGTGTGTGTTTTGAGTGCTGCAAATATTTATTTGCTCTTCACTGTCACTAGCTCTGTGTAACTTTATATGCCCAACCAAATAAAAAATACCCAACTGCCCTCGCTTCACATGTAAAACCCAAAAACTTTGCTAAATGCTGCCTGAAAAGTTGCTCCTACGGCAGTGCGAAAAAATTTGCCAAAAAAAGGAAAAATGGAAAAATAAATACCCATAAAAAAATATTAAAAGAAATATATGCAACAAAGCAAACTCGCATTTGCACCCACAAACAATAACAACAGCCATTTGCCAAGTGGAAAACATTTGCATGGCAGTGGGAGTCGGAGTTTTCCTTAGCCTGCTCCATTAGATGCGAAAATTGTTGGTAAAACAAGCGCAAACACCTGCCAATTGTTGTTGGGAAAACTCAACTGGAAATCGATGAAAATCACGCTCAACGTCTATTGATTAGTTGTCTATCATTTTTCCATTCAATGAATCGCAAAGAGCGAAGCAGCTGTGATTGCTTTAAGACGGTGGTAAGCATTGAATTGAATTTCAAAGTGATGATAGGGTGGGATTATTTGAAATAATGCCGGATTAATACTTCGATTCACTAAGCGTGTATGCTATGACTTTTGACAGGTTTTTTAGATGATGCTCTATGAATTTTAATTTATTTTTTAGTCAATCTCTTTTCTCTGTATTTAATATACTACTAAGTGAGTACTAAGATAAAGAACATTTTCGGTGATTTTAAAACAATTGTAAAGGGTTCATTTCAATTCAAAAAATCTCTTACTCTCAGTTATAGCCGACTGTAGCCTTTCCGCATCGTTTTTGTATAATACTATTCATTTTAAAATAGTATAAAATTTGCGGTAAGACTTGGAAATAAACTAATATTGAGGGACTGAAATAAAACTTAACTAGTATATTGAAACTGGAATAAATCCTTAACCAAATTCGATATTCTTTTCTTTAGACTCTCCCTTTTGAATGTCAGGTGATCCACACTTAGTGGACAGACTCTTCTCTATTTATTTATTTTATTTATTTAAGGTCGACTATGTCCAGTCGACAGACTAACAATTAATTTAATTTAAATTTAAATTTATTAATAAGATTTCTACAACAAGAACGTGGTATAAAATATATCCATAAAAATAACCGAAAGCCCTAGTAGTCTGCGCTTATTATTTCTGTTTAATTTTGTAAGCTAAAATATCAATATTAATTGTAATAGAATAAGAATTATATCTAAATTTATTGAAATTTTATTTTTAAATTGTTAGGAAATAAAATAAGTTATTATATATCATATTCAATAAGATATTTATTCTTATTCTAAGATATAGAAGTCTACATCATATATAAGTTTATATTCGTAAATATAGTATGCTTTATCTAAAAATTTACCAACTTTTAAGTTTTCGTTGAAGCCAAGATGAAATCGTGATGCTGAGAGTCATGTTGCTGCTTTGAACCCGATATTACGTAGTGTTTGTCTTGTCAGTAAAGTGGAGTAGTCGGTTCACTTGACAGAGAGCCAGGGATAGAGCGTTAAAAGAGGGAGTGCAGTGTGTTTTAGCGAGAGGTTGACTGCGTACTCCTCTATCTGACTGCCTGACTGGGTGGATGGGTGGGTGGGTGGTTGAGTTACGTGTACGGCGAAAGGAGAGTGAAGTGCTCGACAGGAGCTGCTGCTGTTGAGTGGATGAGCTGGCGATGGCCTGGCACGGCTCGATTTGCGCTTGGCTGCATTGCCTGATACTTTGTTTAAGTTTTTGCCTGGTATCAAAGCAACCCCGGCCAGTCGGAGCAACGCCCATGCACTCCACTTGTGACGCCACCATGCGACGCCACGCCAAGCCACACCAAGCCACACTCAATCCTACCACCCACCCACCCGCCCGCTCTCCACACCTGTGGCGCCCCCTGCTTCCGAGTGGCTATGCAGACAGACAGCGGATTGCTTCCAATTCGTCGCGCAGTCGGCGGTGCAAAGTATTTGCCAACGGCATCATGAGTGCTGGGGATTAGTGCCCGCTCATGAACTGTGCTTGGGGTTTTTCGGGGGAGTTGAGCTCTTTTTTTTTTTGCATCACAACCTTGGGCTGTTTCAGCTCCCTTGCAACGATTTAAAGTATTCGTAGCGCTAAAATGGAGATGACTACAGCGAAAAAAGTATATATATATATATATATATATGTATATGGAATTAGTTAATACCGGAAGTCATCGCACTGCTTTATGCATCCGCCTCAAGTCTCTGGACCTGCGCATTCGAGTGGAAATTGTATGAAACTGTTGCTGCCTGTCTCTATGCGAAACATTTGCTCCTTCCTTTCTAGACAACGTCGCTGGGCCAAGTCATAATTTATAATTTATTGGCCTGCGTCGATTTATGTGCGTTTTATGGTCGCTAATTATCACAGCCTAAGGCAACAGATACAACCAAAATGATGGAGGAAAGCTCTGCAGCTGACAATGAGTTACGAGTAGCAGAAAAGGGAATCAGCAATGAAGCTTTAAAAATATTAATTAAAAACTATAAAATTTATAGATAATTATGGGAAGTAATAACTCTAAGTCATGCTAATTTAAAGCTGAAATAAAATAAATTAAGTAAAACTATATAAATTACACCATGTGTAGGTATTGATAGCTAGAAGATACTGTGGAAGTTATGCTGTATCTGTAAGATACTAGCTGAGATTTATAGATGAAAACTTGACAGTCTTCTATATGTTAATGAAGCTTAGATTGGGTTAGGTTAGGTATGTTTATAAAATCTTACCCTAGACAGACTTTTAGAGCTATAGACCATACCATACCTCAGATCTGACATTTACTAAAAGATGAAATAAGACTCATTTATAGTATACATCATTTATTGTAGCAAACCCGAGGGCTATAGTATTAACTGCCTTGAATATTATTTTAGATTAGAAGTAAATAAAGGTTAAATAAATATTTATATTATTTTATAATATAATATAATAATGAATATATATATATAATAACCGGAAGAATCTGAGAAGGTTTTGATATAACTACAATCAATATATTAGTTCAGTTTACTAGATAATTCCTATTAAAGATACTATTACTTCTAAAGACTTGATTCAAAATACAGTCAAGAATATTTTACGGACATTTGTTCAATCTACAATAAAATGTCAAGCATCTCCCATTTTAAATGTGTGTGTTGTAAAATGCCTCTACATCACGAAGAACCCTAAGAAAACTCAGTGCAACTGGAGCATGAACGAGTCCCTCCTTGGAATTTAAATACAGCAACAAATCCAAGGCACAAGTCCATCAAGAAAACATCTTAAAATTAATGCGCATGGCCCAAAGAGACATGGTCAAGATGGTTTTATGGCTGGAATGAAAATGGACAGACGGACGGACGGACGGACGTAGCATTTGCCGGCACTTTTCAATTTTCATTAAAATAACAGAGCCGACGCGCAGGGTGGCCATTATTTCAAAAAGCTGCCCCTCCCCCACTCCTCCTCCTCTTCCTCCCTGCTATCAGCAATGCCCAATCCCTTGGCCATTTTCCAATTCCTCGCAAGCATCATTTCTCCCTATCAGTGGCCAACGAAAAAACCCCTCGAATTTTGTGGGTAGGTCGCTCGTTTGAGTTTACGTGATTGCTGGGCGATGGCAAAATGTCTGTGGCAGTCAGCCATACTCCCGTGGATTACCAAAACTCCTACCAAAGCTACACCCAGTGGGTGAGGCGCTGGGTTTGCTCGTTTCGTGTGACGGTTCGTTCCATTCGTTAGTTCAACGCACACTCTCGGGAGTATGATGAAATTAAATTGGGGAAACTTTTGCCAGTCCTGATGATGATGATGATGATGATGATACTGCTGCTGCTGCTGCTGCTGCTGATGATGATGATGAAGTTGATGGCAGCCATCAACAACGTCATCCACAAGCATCAGCAGCCAGCGGTTCGGTTGGTCGACGGGTTGCTTCATCTTGGGCTGGCTTAAATCCAATCCTCGTCCCGCTGCGCCGCAGTTCCAGTTCCAGCTTTAGGGTTCGTCATTTCAATTTTTTATATTTTCATCGTTTTTTCCTTTTTCCTTTTTGGGTTGGGTTTAACATTTTCACTGCTAACGAAAGCGAATGTAAATTTTTCAACGTTGCCTTTTGGTTTATTTAAAAATTTAAACTTGTCGTTTGCTTGCTGAGGGAATATGTGGGAGGGGAGTGTGGCAGTGGAGGTGGGTATACGTTGTGGGTTTTTCGGTTTGTTTTAAGCTTTTACCTGGCCCCCGGTTCTTGGCTCTTGTTGTTCTTGTTCGAAAATTTAATCAGTTGCCAAAGTTTTGCAATTTTAATTAAATTCTCCAAATTGGTTTTGACTGCTCTGCGCTAAAGTTTTTCTTTGCCTGCCTGCCCTGTGCGAGTGTGAGTGTGTGTGTGTGCGAGTGTGAGTGTGTGTGTGTCATTGTTGTCGAACTTCTTCTTCCCAGTCTTTTGCTCACTCTCTGCTCTCAGCTCTCCACATTTTCCCATTTTACAGTGTCTCTTTTTCATTCGCCAGCTGCTGGCTAGCCTCGGGTTTGGAGGTTATCCAAATTGGCAACTTTGTAGGTAGACGCGCAAAAGTTTTTAATTGTTTAAGAAATGCACAAGTTGCTAAGGAATGCACTGAGAGAAATCAGCTAAACACAACAAGTTTTTGAAGCAAAGAAATATGGATTCGATTGAGTCGAGATTCATTAATATTTGTGTATAAAATTTATACAAAAATACTTCTTTTTTATTTCATATATATTTCTTCTAAAAATTATTAGTTTTTGTTTAGCAATTAATTCTAAACATAATAAAAATAATATGTTTATTATTTTGAATATATTACAGTTTATTTATTTTATTATTTATTTTAGCAATTTTTATTATGTTAAAATATAAGTATTTTATTTTTTGAAAGTACATGTGTCTATTTATGTACTCGTAGTTTATTTATAACACTCTCACTTCAGTTCACTTTATCTAAACAGTTTAATTTGATTCATATTACCACCGATTTCTCACAGTGCACTTGAATGTCGCACTACGCAAAGAGGAGTAAAATAAATAATATAAAAACTTTTGCTCATTTAATGTCGCCATTTTCTCTGATACATAGCCATAAACTATGGTCTGGTGGGTCAAATAAACACCAAAGGGAGCAGCGTTGCAGCATTGTGTAGCATATATACCCTGTAATTTTCTATACATACTACAACTATATACTTGATATTTAATTGGTGTGATTAAACACTGTGTGTTAGACATGTAAACAGAAGAAATTGTTTGATAAGTTGACATTTGAAGGAATATACTAGTATTACTATATTTAGAGAATATACTGGATAAACAGTTTATTATTTGCATTGAACTATATTTGAAATATACTTTCATTATTTAACATTGATTTTAATTCAATTTTTACTTAACTTTTATTTTATCTGGCGATTGCTTTTAATTGAAATTTAATTGAAAATATAAATCAATTTTTATATCAAGCCAATGAGAATTGAATTTTTGGAAGTAAATAATTAAATAAATACTTCATAACTTATTCTAAATCCAATGAGAATATTAGAGGACAACTTCAGCTCTGCAAAATTATATATAATTTAAATATTGTTTGTTATAATTATATATGTAAAGCCATTGGAATTAAGCTATATATAAAGTTGGACTACGTTTGTCCAACAAATGCCTTCAGAGTCATTATTTGATAGATTAAAGAGTGTCTGAGTAGATGATGTTCCGAGTTGAATATTAATTAATTGATTAAGCTATTTATTAGAAATTTAATGTATTTAACAAAAAATTAACATCTAATTATAAAACAAAAATGTAATGAAATCAAATTAATTTTATTGAACTATTACTAAGACTAAGAAACAACATTGGAATGGCATATGAAAGAAGCGCATCAATAAAATATATATAAAATCTTGGCAAACAGAATACAAAACTATAAACATAATATACCTGCTTGTTGCTGCTGCTACAGGGTATAATCAGACTGACCCAAGCGGCGTCATCGCTGGCGACGAGGAAAACGCGAACACAAAAACGCCATTTAGTTCACAGGAAACCATTTTAAAAGCGGGCCAGGCCAGGACCCGGATAGCGACAGAGACCGGGCGGAGGAGCAGAGTGGGGGATGGGGTTAGGATGAGGTGCACGGTAGGCGGCAATGGCCATGGCGACGCTGTGTCTCCACCAGCAGTAGGGCAGAGCAGGGCATACAAATGCAGAATGAATGGAGATTGGGATGGATGGTATGGCTTGGATAGAGTCGACGCAATTGCGTTTAATTGCAAAAGCGGCAGAAACTGTCAGACAAATTACGCGAACACACACACACACACACACACACACTAAGTAAAGTAGCAAAAAGTTTTTGGCAAATGACCAAATGGATGCTGGACTCTAAAACTACTCAGCCAAATGTTAGGAAATCTTTTTCGGTTTGATGTTTTGTTTTTTATCCAACTTGGCAGCGCTTGAGTAAACAAATCAGATGCAGATCGCATTGGGATCATTGTTACTGCAATTGAAATATATTGAAATTATCTGGCCAAGGGGGGGAATGGAAAGCGCGAAGATTAGTTGATTGCATCAATATGCTTGCTGTCATTGTCCATTGGAGTTGCAGTATGGAGTATGGAGTTGAAGTCACCCCGAAAAAGCGAGAGACGATGCGATGCGAGCGAGTATCTCATCGCTCATGCGAATCCGAAATTAAATTATCTGTCGACTGCCGGCAACCCTTGTTTCAAACCTTGCCTTGTTGCCCCTGTCCCCCCCGGTTCTGATTTTATTCCAATCAGATTGTTTCCGTGGTTGTCTGTGTGGCCCTCAAATAGGCTTTTTACTTGTGTCGCACTGCCACACAGCCTTGTGGATTGAATTCGAATTAATTCCTTTGACCCGCCCCGCTTCGCTCCGCGTCCGATTCAGCCAAAGGCAAAGGCAATGGCAATGGCAAAGCCAACCTCATCACCGTCATTATCATCGCCCACACGTTTCGCTGCTGCTGATCCTTTGCCCAACTCCCAACTCCCAATCTCTCATCTTCGCCAGCTTCTGTCTGGGACGCGTGTGCGTGCGCCTGATTAACATATGTCAACAGTATTATATAAAGTGGTATTTTTTGGTCCTGGATACACTAGGGCATTTTCGGATGGGTATTGGGATTGGACCTGACTCTGTGTCTGACTCAGTGTCCTCGAACATGTTCCAAGCAAATTCAATTACGCGCGCCTTTGCTTATTTTTGTTAGAAATTAACTTGTAGTTTTTTTTTTTTGTATAATTTGAAAGGGAGTGGGGAAATAGACACTGATAGAGGGAGGGGAGAGTTGGTGGAAGTATTATGGTATTATCTTGAATTTGCAGCGCAGTTTGAAGGCATAACTCGATTAACCAATCAATGTGTAATAGATGGATGGTATTAATACTAAACTTGGTTACAATTATTGTTTATAAGTGGCTTAAAATATTTATTATGTGCAGTAGTTACTATAACCATTTATAGTTGAAAATGTGTTGCAAATTTGTTTATGTAGACGTAATCGAATTTTAATTTATTCCTATATTTTTATTGTATTTTAATCCTATATTTTAATTTATTTTCTAAGGCAGCAATCAGTTGCTTGCATTTATCATTTAAGACAAAAAATTATTCTTAAAATTTGAAATGATTCGGAATTACAGAAAGAGAGTTTAATTGTTTTAGATACTTTTAAAGACAGTCTACATTCACATTCTATAATAATAAGCAAATAATTTATAAGGCTAGGCTAAGTCGATTGCCCTCAATATCGGGTAAAAAATAGAATTAATTATTAAAATTAAATTCAAATAAAATAAGTTTAAAATTGAAGATTTAAAGGATAAAAAAGGTATTTAATATTCTGAAAAAAATCGGATAAAAAACTACAACTAAATATTACAATTATATTCAATTTAAATTAGTTTTAAATTTATGGTCTAAATGATACCTGAGGTATTTTATATTTTGTATAAAATTCATTATTTTGTACACTTTGTTAGCACATGAAATATTATTATATTATTTATATTGTTTATATTACATATATTATTTATATTATTTATATTTATTATTTATTATTTATCAAAGAACTGCCTTGAAATATACTGCAATAAAAATATCTGTTATTTGTTATTAAAGTATATTGCTTATGCCAAAATTTATCGACTGGTTATCGCTGATAAAAAAAATTACACTTGAAATTGTGCTCCCTATTGGGAAGGGCGCAAGTTGCGTTGGTCAACCACCAATAATGCTTGTAGAGCCAGTGGAATGCAAATGAACAGCCAACAGCCCCCTTCAGTAGCCCCCCACTCCGACACACACACACACACATACACACACAAAGTAAGTCTGTTTCAACGTAAAAAGAGAGAAATGAAGAAGAGGAGTGCAATAACTCGTCTAGACCCACCCAATGGCCAGCATCGACTGCAATAAATCAGCGGCTTCAATAATTGAGTGGCGCAAGGATTGGCCAAAAGGGTTGGCAGAGGTGTACTCTCTATGGGGAGGGACAGGAGATGGACTGCACGAGTGGGCTAATAAGTGTAGCCATAAAGTAGGGAGAGAGTCACAGACACAGACAGAGGCAGAGACACAGGCATCGAGAGAGAGTGGGAGTGGGAGTGGGGTGCTCTTGGTGCTCAGTCTGGTCCGGCACTCGAGCCTGGCTGAGTTCAATGAGTTGGTTGTTCAGTTTATATGTATATATATGTATATATATTCATTTTTTTTTTTTGTTTTTTTTTTGGGTCTCGCTCCCTTTTAATTAGGCGCGTAATTTATGAAATATTTTCACGTGATATTCGAGTGGCTGCCAAAAGGCTGCCAATGTTGAATTCTAAACAGAATTCAACCAGCTCAAGTAGTGGCAATCGGCATGTATTATTTTTTTGGGTTTTATTATGTTTGAGTACATGATTTTTCACCCACTTTTTCAGCGGTCGTCTATTTAGAAAACAATGGCCACTGCATCAAGTGCCCATGGAGTGCTGTTCCGTTCGGCTGTTCGCCTGGTGTCTATGTCTCTACTTCTACATTTTTTTTTCATTCCCTCAAGTGGCAGGCGAAGGGTTCATCCTCATCATCGTCGTCGTCGTCGTCGAGGTATTTTCTTCTCGAGGAGTTTTGTCTTTTGCCACCAGCCACTTCTGCACTTGCCAGCCAGCCAGCCAGCCATCCATCCAGCCAGCACTTGAAATATTTGTGGTTGCTGTTTGATTGAAGCGGTTCAAGCCGTTTGCAACGGAAGTGTGTTTGATTAAACGCAGAAGGACAACCGGCATTACGGCAGAGCACGGACCAGTACCAGTACCAGTCGCTCGATGCATGGTCCTTGCTGCTTGGCCCTTGTTTTCTGTTTTAAAGCACAGGTAGTAGACACCCTTGCAAAAATACCAACGGGGATTCGAGAGGAAGAGCAGTGGAATTTCATAAATTTTAAGTTATCATATCATTCAATGCATGTGAATTTAAAGGGTATTCCTTTTAAAATATATTTTAATTATATGTATTGTGTTTCTTTCTTCTACTATATGAGTTTTTTAGGCTGTTGTGTCTTATAATATTTTATTAATATTTTTTGGCATATCAGAACTCTTTCAGTGTCTCCCACGACCTTAATCCGATCCAGTATAGTTCAAAATATTATATTAAAAATATTAGGTGAATTTCATGCATTTTAAGTTATCTTATAAATCAATTTTTTAGACCCTGTACTTTAAAAAAGTACAAAGGGTCTATTAGGTTTGTGCAAATGACATTTGTGTGTAACAGGCAGAAGGAGGCGTGGCCGACCCCATAAAGTATATATATTCTTGATCAGGACGACGAGCTGAGTCGATATAGCCCTGTCTGTCTGTCCGTCTGTCCGTCTGTCTGTCCGTCTGTCCGTCTGTCCGTCTGTCTGTATGAACACCTAGATCTCGGAAACTATAAGAGCTAGAGACTTAATTTTTTTTTTGTTAGGTTCGTGTATTACATAGGCAGGTCAAGTTTATTTCAAATGTTTGAAAAGTCATCCCCCTCCCCCTCAAATTTGCAAAAATGTCCTTAGTATATACAGTTTTAGAGTCACTGGATTCATTTTTTGCAGGATTAAAGCCTTAGATGATTTTCATGTTTGGTGCGAGTTGCAGCCCAATCGGATAATAAACACCGGAGATATTGAACAAACAATTTTCAGTACTAGGCATTTGGCTAGGGGAGGGGGGAAGCCGCAGCGTATGCGGCCACTAGGGCGTATACGTGATTTTTGATTGTGAGTATGAATTTCTGTATGAGTATATACACACATATGTTTATATGTATGTGCATGTGAGTATATACTTATAAGCAGCTGTTATTATCGACGCCCAGGGTAAATCAAAGTACAGGGTCTTCTACTGTCGGTTGAATCCGACTGTAGCTTTCCGAGTTTTTTTTTTCTGCTTCTGTTAAAAATGTGAATTCGAAAGGTATTGGATTTTAAATATATTTTATTTATACGTACTGTGTTTTATTCTTCTACTATTTGGATTTTTTTTAGGCTGTTGTGTCTTAAAATATTTTAATTATATTTTTTGCTTTATTAAAACTGTTTCATTCTTCAATCAAGGCTTCAAATATTTATATATATATTTTAATTATATTTTATTTATATAGAAAATATTTTAATTATATTTTATTTATATTAAAAATATTTCGTTCTTCAATCAAGGCTTCAGCTGTATTTAAATACTTTAATTAAATATTAACTATACATATTTAATTCATTTAAAAAGTGTGTAATAAATACATTCTTAACAATTTGTATCCCTAGCTATTTATATTATATTTCTCATAATTAATCGTCATTCGGCTGCAGCTGATATATAGAGAGAAAACTGTAGCGAGTAGAAGATAAATGTCCATTGGCAACATCATTAATATTGCTCGCCTTTAATGGCATATCGATTTGTTGTTTATGACCAGTTGGTTGCTCTCTTGCCTGTTGTTGTTAATATTTTGGCCAACAGCGTATGAACAGCCGTAGCCATTTGATAGGTTCCTCATGCTGAATCCTCTGCACGACCAGCGACACTCTATAAGGCTAAAGCGCACACTCTTTCCGCTTGTGTGTGTGTGTGTGTTCTTGTTTGTGTGTGGTGTGACATTGTTGGCACTTAATCCGTTTATCTAACTTCGTACACCGCTGGACTCGGTGGTTTTAAAGCTCCGGATTTTGCTTCCTTTTTTTTTTATACCGCATGAACTTGCGAACGAGGAGGACGACTCGAAATTTGAAATGCATTCGACCGTACAAGCTGGCCCAAGCTTCTGATCCCCAAGTGCTGCTATATACGCGTTCCAGTGTCAGATCCCACACCCATTTAGCTCAGTCATCTGTGCACTGAGAGAAATATAAAGTAAATATCAATACTTCACACGGGAGAGAAAGTTTGAATTGTCGACATAATTCAAAGAAATTTATTTCCTATTTTTATAAAAAAGAAATTTATTGAAAATGATTAAATAAATTTATGCAAATATTTTTATTCAGTCTTATAAATATATATCTGCATTATAAAATAAATATTATTCCTATATGTATTTTTATTATTTTATTTTACTAAAAAAGTATTGTTTACTATTAAATTTTTGTCATTATTTTCATTTATATTTAATCATATAAATATGTTTCTGCATTATAAAATATATAGTATTACTATATTTTTAATTTAATAAATTATAATATTTTTAAAGTGCATATTTCTTATTTATTATTAAATTATGGGCAATATATATTTATTAATATTTTATTTTACATAAATATATATTTATTTTATTATAATATCAACATACTTGAATCTCAGGCTTAATATATAGTAAACATAGCTACTATTTTTTTTTCTTAATTATTATTATTGAGTACATTTCGCTATCAAAAAATTTTATAAATTTCAAATTCTTGTATATAACATTTCTAAATTCTAAAAAAGATAAAGTTAAGGCAGTTAAAGTTTTAAAAAATATCTATATATATGTAGAATAGCTAGCTATCTATGTGTATATTTCTAGAATAGACAGTATTTCTTGCAGTGCATTAAAGCAAGCCAACCATCATCAGCGCCATCCCACTCGTTCACATCCATTAGCAATCGCAGTCATACAGACTTCCGCATCATACTTTGAACTTCCGCATATTTTACGAGAGAGACTTGAATGTGTGTGTGTGTGCGTAAGCGGGTGGATGTCGCAGTCAGTACACAAAATGGCGGACGCATGCGACATTCCTGGTCCAGGTTCAGGAGCCACGTTGGCCATGCGCGTACTAGTGGTAGTAGTACACCCCACCCCTTGGCCCCTCTCTCGGAGAAACTTTGGCATCGTCTGTTTTGCCTGTCTTTGCTTCTTGAAACTGTTCGATTTGCTGCTGCTGCTGTTGTTGTTGTTGTTGTCTTTAGCTTACTTTGCTTGCCACTTGGCCATGTAGCAGCTTTGGCTTTTTTCTTTCGGTGTTTTTCGGTGGGCGTTTATGGCTCTCAATAGAGGAAGAACCTCCCACCTGCCCACTCTGCCATTTGTGGTTCAGCATTACTTTTTTGTGCGTCTGTGTTTCCTGTGACCATTGCCTGTTGGCTGCCACTGTTCCTGTTATTTCTGTTATTGTGTTCATTCGTTTTATTTTTGTGGATTGCAGAATTATAAGTACGATCTAGAATGCGGAGTGCTGAGTCCTCAATACGGCTGCTGCTGCTGTTGCTGGTGGCACTGGTAATAAGATTATACTTGATTGAGTTTCTCTGTATCAATAAGTTTGGTCGTTTTGATTGGATATTTCTATAAGAAATTCTACAGATACCTTTTTTATTAGATGTTTTGAATAATTGCAGTATAAACGAGATGTTAATATTGGCAAAATGTAGCTAACTATAAATTGTCAAGCTGCACTCTTGACTACTTGAATAAAGATACAAATGTATCTCAAATTAGACTAATATCTGAGTAGAATTTGCAACTTTCCATAAAGAGGATTTAATTATAGACTTTCAATCTGTTATCAGACTCCACCCACCTTTGCTTCTCTAAGGATACAAATGTATCTCATACTTTAAATCCAAACTTTGACCAGCAAAATTTGCTCCTATTTGCCCACGCCAAATAAAGAGCAAGTTAAGCGACAATTTTAAGGAACATAACGAACAAAATGCGGCATTTGGCCTTAGCCTAAAAAAGACCTGCGACAAAATATGACAAATTCGGCTAAACAAAACAGGAAACAAGCTCCAAACTCTGCTCGAACAAAATGCGTATAAATAAGTGAGATACATACAGACAATCGTAGATATATCTGTATAAGTATATAGTACATAAAGGTAGGCATATCTCTTATCTTAAGGCCCCCATCGTGTTTCCTGTGTGCTCAGCGTGTTCGAATGCAAATCCTGTGAAACAACCAGCAAGGAGCAAACTTTTTAAAGTTCCCCCCCACCACCAGCTGAGCAGAGAGGTAACTTTTGGCTACCTTTGCACATAAATCATGACCACCAAGTTGTAGTAGGCTTGTATTCTGGGTTTTCTCTCGCATTTCGGTACCTATATTATATCATTCGTTTTTTCTTTTGCTTTCTCGTACTTGGGGCTTTGTTTTGCGACGACAGCATTTCCTGAATTTACCTTCTTCCTATTGCGGTGTGTGTGTCTCTGTGTGTGTGTATCTGTGTGTGTTTGTTTCGAGAAGCGTCGCAAAAACATAAATCCAAACGCCAAGACAAATTTCGCAGATCCGCCGTTGGCTTCTTTCTAGTTCTACAGCGTTTTTTCTTTTGCTTTTGCTGAGGGGGGAAACTTTGGTAGCCAAGTTTTCTTTGCCTTATGATTTATGCCTGGCATGCCATTGGATGAGGGTGAGGGTGGGGGTGTCGCTCCAGAGTATCTCTGGGTTCTGCTCACAAAAGTTTTTTCTCTTTTTTGCTACGCGCAAAAATTATGCAGCCTGACAGGAGTAAGTAGCTGCCGTCTCCCATACGTATCTGTATCTGCGACTTCAACTCAAAGTATGTGTGTGTATGGGTGTGTGTGTGTGTGTGGTTCGCTCTCTAATGCCACCCGTTGTTCTAAGCCATTTGCGTGGATTGCCAGCAATTTGCTGTCGAGATTTCCAAGATGCGCCCACGTCTCGGGGTTGTACTAGAGCCATTTTATCCGCCCCTTACACACACCCACACCCACCAACACACACACACAACCACTTTATCGTGCTCTCGCTCTTGTCTGTTTCAAAATTATGTTTGTGCAAAAGATTCTGCTGTGTGTGTGTGAATAATAGTCCTGCAGCTCAGCCAGCTCCTGCCTAATTTTTAGTGCGCGTGTAAGATTCACGTCTTTTGGCCAGAACGGAAGCGCAAATGTTCCTTGGGTCTTGGCCCAGCAAGGGGTCTGCAAATTGCGTTTAAATTAATTGCAAATGGCGCATGATTAAGAGGAAGTAATATAGGGCTAATTGTTTATGATTTAATGATTCTGCACTAAAGCGTTATCTTATGGCTTAGCCAAGTGTTCAAGTGTTGTTGAAGAGCTAAGGAAATGTAGTTCAGCAGCGCATGAAATGTATTGCATAAACTTTATAATATGAACTGATATATGGGAAACTAAACTGCCTGTAGTATGGATTGACCTTATGGATGACTCAAACTCTATAACTATAACTAACTATATATGATGACTAAAAGTGTTTTTGAAGAGCAAAAGAAAGCTAGTTCAGCAGCTTATGAAATGAATTTTATAAAGTTTTTAATATGAACTGATATATAATATGACAAAGAATAGGTATTAAAACTCAAAAACAGACTTCATCTGCTTGCACTATATGTTAACATTATTGATGACTCAAACTCCAATAGTTGACAAGATCTAGCTGACTCCCCCTTACTCCTGCCCTGTCCTCTGTAGGATCAAGTTCTTGTACCTGGAACTCTACTACCTTTCAGACCTCACAGATGTGGTACGATGTGGTAAAAGCCTTAGGCTGGATGTAGTCTTAGTAGTCAGACTTTAGCTTAGTCTGTCACAATGGCGCTCTTTGTGGCGTAAGTGAGCTAAGGACCTCAAATCCTTACCTTCTTACTTTTAATTATATTTTTATTTTATTTTATTTTCATTATAAATTCCTTTTCATATCACTTTGTCGATTGTATTTAGTTGACTACAATAAATAGATATTCTATCATCAACTCGGCTCATCATCCTGTTCAAGAATATTTATACTGATTAAGAATATTTATACTGATCAAGAATTTGTATACTATTTATAACCCACAGTTCCTCAAACCCAAGAGATCCTTAAGTAATTTTTCAAAGGACAGGGTCTAAGAGTTAGAGAACATTTTCATTAGAATTTATAACAAACATTTAAGACTTAAATGAATAAATTTTCATATTAGAATTAGGTGCGAATATTAATAAAATTAATTATGAATATTTTAGGAATCCATCTAGATGAATAAATTTGTAAAATTAAAATTAAGATCGAATTTAAACGAAATTAATTATAAATATTCTAGGAGATCTAATCAAATGCTTAAGGAGAATGTCAAGGCTGAGTGAGTCGAAAAGCCATGTGAGTTTCCAGTTTGAAGAACTGTTACCGTTACGGGTTTTGTGTGTGTTGAGAAATGTAACCCTACTTAAAATAATTACTTCGCCTTAATTGCGCTGTCAGTTGGTGTCTACTTAAGAAATATTATCCCGCACGGCTTTAGACATACAAATATTGTGCTTACAGCATCGTTATAAGTGCATTAATGAGAGGGATGCAAAAGCAGCTAGGACTGTGGACTGTATACTACGGACTATGCTATGGGAATAGGGGTAGGGGCAGGGGTAGGGGAGTACTTGTGTGTATATGTATGTTCCCTACACAGTGTTACTGCATATGTCAATTAAGCTATAATTCCGTTGCCATCATGCTGAGTGCTGCCTAAGGACTGTCAATCATACTCGCTGCTGTCTTTTACCAAATAATACGAGTGTACTCAATGTATCTGTGTGTGTGTGTGTGTGTGTGCCTTACTGACTTTCTGCTTTAAAGACATGTCAAGCTGGCTTTAAGACAAGCAGAACAAGAACAACCACATCAAGTTGTCAATGTCTTACGGGAGAGGCAGGCAGCAACCCCCTTTGTGGCAACGAGGGGGGGTCTAACAATTATCAGCAATAATTATGCAATATTTCTCTACCCCCCTCCACTCTCTCGAATGTGTATGTTGTTGACAATGCACATGGAAATTTTCCATTTCTCATTTTCCATTTGCCAATTGCCTAATTTTCCATATTTTCCCACACGGCAACTGATTGATTGGAAAACTCTTTGCCTCAGCATCATTTTAATTAGGCGCCGCATCAACAGAGAGGAGACGAGAGTCGAGGCGAGGCGGGACGAGGCGTGGCGAGTCAAGCTTGTTGCCATTAATTGGCTGGGTAGCACGCTTTAAATCCTTGTCGATGGCTGCGCTTTTTGTCCTCGGCTCCCCCCTTGGCCCCCCTTTTGCTCCCTGCATCCCTGTTGTTGCTGCAGCATGGAGGCACACCAATTTGCGTGGTTTGTATTCGTTCTACGATCCTACAGCAGCAGCTTCTCTACTCAATGGCGTGTTAAGTCAGTCAATAGGCGCCGCCGCCAATCAGTGCTTCAAGTTGCCGCTACGACAGCTTTTCCCTACCCTCCACTCTTCCCTTTCCCTCCTCTTACCCTCTGCCTCTCTGCCGGCAATGTTCTTAATAGAAAAGCGCTTTTTCAATTATGTTGGCCAACTCCTTTTTGGAGCAGCTCCTGCTGCTCCTGCTGGCTGGCTGCCATGTTGTGTACCTTTTAATTTACTATTTTTGCTAGCTTTTTGTGATACCCTAAGCCCAATGAATTGAAGGGTAGAAACTTGTGTATATTTATTTATATTTGTGACTGTAAAATATTAATTAAATGATGATAATAATAATAAAATTAGCTAAAACTCAACTCTGGAGTCTATGGCCTGAGATGCTAGTATTCTTCATTTATACTTTAGTTATTATGCAATTTAATTATGTAAATAAAATACATAAATACATAATATTCAAATAAAAATATGTATATACTTAGGAGTTAATTTTACTACATTTTTGCTTTTGTACAAATAATAATTCGTTAAATTAAACTGTCAAATCAATGACCTTAGATGCTAGCTTTTTTTATTTCTATTTTTTTTAATCTAATATTTTGTATAATAATTAATTATGTACAGAAATAAAATGCCTAAAGTAATAATATGAAATAAAGTGTAGTATATAAGAATTGGTCTTCTACAAAGCATTCGAGAAAACCGGTAATAAATTATTATTAAATAATTATAATTAAAATATTAAGTTAAATTAAAACCGACTGTATGGCCTGGTTCATAATCATTTATTTAAATAAAATAAATAAATAGATAATATTAAATTTATTATATTTATTTATTAAAGTATGACCTGGTTCATAATCTTTTATGTAAATGAAATAAATAAATAGATAATACTAAATTTATTATATTTATTTATTAAAATTTAGACTTTTTCGATTTATTTTATAATATATATATAATAGTTATAATAGTAGTTTATTTATTACATTTTTTATTTTCCATAGAAGTTTGTAAATATTTAAATTTAATATTATTCATTATTTATATAAATATTTTTAAATACTGTAAAATTGAATTTACATCAGATCGAACAACTTACAGGGCAGCTTGTTGTCCATCAGGTGTGCCATCACTTGCTTCCTTTTGGCTTTTTCTGCAGCGCACCTAGTACCTTAGTTGGCCCATCAGCGGCAGCAGAACGTTGCGGGCTAGCATCCTGCTGTTAGTATCCAATTAAAATCGAAAATTAAATGTCAGGAAGAACCCCAACAGCAGCAGCTATGCCGGACAAAAGTCCACACAGACTGAACAGAGGCAAAGGCCAGGCAAAATGCCCAAGTAGTGGCAAAGGATGGGAGCGGGAAGGAGGGTAACTGCAGACTTAATACAGATGGGTTGTACTACTGCTACTACTAGTAAGTACTGTTGTTGCCTGTACCGAGTGGGTAGCTAAGACGCTTACTTATTGAATATTTGCTAGGCCTGTGGCTGAGAATAAAAAAAAACCTAATTGCCTTGACCGTAAGCAAACAGTTGTCAAGCAGGGGGCAGGGAGAGAGAGACCTAAGAGTATACACTCAGCAAAATCTGGCTCAAAAATGCATGAGCTACCATAACACACTCACTCACGCCCACTCACGCCCGCAAGAGCAACAACAAATAGACAAACATAATCAAAAAGTACGTGCGCCTCAGCTGGGGCACTTGAAAATCACGCTCAATTTGACGTGCGCCTAGTGCAAACATGTTTACACACTGCGGTTTGCCTCCCACACTCCCACACCCACTCTCTCTATCTCTCTACACTTGGCTCTCTCTCTCTCGTTCTGTGTCCCTGGCTCACATGAAAAATCCGTGTATATATTCTCTGAATAATTGATAAGAGACCAATGTAATCATCCGCATAAGGCAGTGTGCCTGTGCATGTGTGTGTGTGTGTGTGTGTGAGTGTGTGTCGACTGTAGCTGTGCAAACTTCGTCATTAATGTCCTCAGGGCTTTTAATAAATGCATGCGAGAGCGTTGGAGCTTACATATGTATACACACACATGTAAATACATACACACACTCGAATACATACATACAAAAAATCATGTGCATTGGCATTGCAGCTAGAGATGAGGCCCTGAAATATATATTCGTCTACTTAGAAAATGTGATTATTTATTTAGTTAAATAAAATATTTATTTATAGTATTTTATTATTATTTTAATTTATTTTAAGGTCATAAATTAATTTTTATTTATTTTATATTACATATTTATTATATACATTTTATTACAGTATATTTATTTATTTTTTAAATGTATCAAAAGTAATTAACTTAAATACAAAAGCAGTAACTGAAGTCTAGAAATTCCAAATGCGCCTGCAGCTTGGTGTTAAGGCTACAGTAGCACGTATCCAACCGTAAAATATAAGTTCTGGAGGTTTTTTCCTAAGTCTAAGTATTTCTGGATGTCTGATCCATATTGTTCATTTAGGGGGCTATTCTTTTTCAGCCGAGCTTCATTTCTAAGGAATTGAGCAAGTGCTATGGACCTTGAATGTCCTAGATTGACGTTCTCAGGGTCTCGGAATGGTAGAGTTACTACTACATATCGACCGCTCTCATTCCTCTTGGTTGTTTGTACATAGTTCTTCTCACAAATTGAGTCAGATTCCTTTTCCAGTTTAATTGCAACTTCTTAAAAAAAAAAATTTACTGGAATTTTAATCGAATTAAAAATATTTTTGAGAGATATGTTTTAGTTTTCCTTATGAGAGTGATGAGAGAGACATTGCTATATCAACTTCGCTAGCTGATTTTTTGAAGAAATTATAGATATAGCTATAGATATATTTAGGACTCTGGTTGAACACTTCTATAGATCATTGTTGACAAAAATACTATTTCCATTATAAGGAAGTAATAATTAAAAATATAAAAATATTATAACGGGATAAGATTGATTTTGAATGCAAAATGGAAGGTCTTATAAATCTGTTCCAATTTGGAATTGGAGCAATTTTTTATGTGGACATAATAAATCCACTATAGTACTTTCAAATCGCCATGGTATTTTATTACTTAAGAGATCAGACACTTTGCACAGATTGGGATATCTAATGGATCACAGTCAAGGCTTACAGATATATGGCTATAGTAGACTAAGTTTTTCATTATGGAAAGCACTGAACACTTCGTTATGGAAGTTTTGGCATTGTTACAATACAAATAAGTATAATGTTTGACAAGTGTTTTGATTTTAAAATATTTGTATAAATTGCGATATTATTTTTCTGTTATGTTGTCACCTCTAAAAGCAATCGCTATTGTCAACAACAATATTTTCTTTATACATTTTCAATGAATTCGGTTAAATTCGAGGCATGAGTTGAGTCAATCAAAAACTATTGTGGCTAAAGGGGTAATTAATTTAAAAAATTTATGAAACACCGAATGACTAATATGAGATTTTTTTAACACTAATATGTACACATGCAAAATATTCATAAATTATAATATGTGAGCAAAATTGATGGCATTAAAATGAGTGATGAAAGTATGTTTAATTCTCAAGTAGCATAAGAAGACGGATGCTTCAAATGTTACGCTTATTTTGGCAATGTTAAGGCAGAGAACTAATGTAACTAATACCAACATTGATCAAAAAGTTGAACAGAAAATTATTCATGCTTGAATATGAAAATGCCAAAGCTGAGATGGATGGCAATGTCAATGGCTGGATATAATTCTGGGCTGATTATGGCCATAAGGATAGATGACTAAATGGATGGATGGCTGGATGGATGGTTGTCAGGGGCAGCTCATGTGAAATTTTAATGCCTGGGAATGCTTTAATATGACGCTGATGCTGTGGCTGTTTTTTAATAACACGAATGGCACGCAAAGTGAAACGTGGACCAAAAAAAAAAAAAAGAGAAGCAGTGGAAATCGCATGGCACAAAATGATAAACAAGTATGAAAAAAAATTATATAACGATGTACATAAATATGTATATACAAGCTTTTTTTTATATAGTATGTATATATAAGGAGATTTATTACGCTGCTGATGATGGACCATAAACAAAAAAGAATGCAAAACAACATGGAAAAAAGTAGCATGGCACAGGCAAAAATATGTATGTATGTATATAGTTGTATAAGTGTGTGCGTGTGTCTGTATGTATCTCTGCCCGGACCCGGGCTACCCAGCAACAAGAGCGAGAACTACAACTGCGTGCCACAAAAGCCATCAATCATTTTGAGCAAAAGGGGCAAGCTGGAAGGAGGAGGAGGAGCAGGAGGAGGCTGGGGCTTGAATCCGGATCTCTTGCTCTGTCTCTCTAAGTCGCTAACGGGCTGAAGGTGGCTGGAAGGGGTGACCCATCAGCAGCATATTAGAATAATCATCAGCGTCATCATTGCGCTGTGTGGGGCTGCAACTGAAAGCCGCATGATTATTAAATATGCCAAATCCCGAACCCAAACAAGCTACACAAAAACGCCAACTCTTCACTCCTCCCACTCCTTCCACTCCTGCCTTTGGCTGCTCCTAATGCCGCGCCTCCTTCGACGAGCTAATCGATTTATTATGCTAACCAGGCGATGCAGTAAAGTGTGGAAGTGTGCCTGGGAATCTTTGCCACAGCCACAGCATTGCCAGACGGCGCGGGCGGAGGTAGTACGTCAAGCAAATGAAGCGTGCGAGCTGCGACGGTAGCTAAGCGAATCCTACTCCAAACTGAGGGCCCTGAAGAGGGTTTGGTTTTGGGGCAGCTGCTGTAAAAATAAATGTAAAAAAATACTGGTATATAGCAAGTATATACATAATTAGCGCATTTACTGCTGGAAAATATAAAATATGTTGAGGTGGTTGCTGAACAGAATTTGCAGAATTCGACAGGGAAATAAAAAGAGCGAAGTTTGCAGGTAAAATTATGTACTAATATAATAAGAATAAACTTTAATATAGTAAAGAGTTTGAATAATATTTGAATAAATTATTTAATTTAAATAAAATATTTTTAATTGAACTAAAAGTCTACCCAAGACGCTGGGTTATGCTCGAATGTTTTATAAAGAATTAAAAAAAAAAATGAATATAATTTTACACATTTTGAATATAACACTATTTAATTAATATTATTTATAAATTAAATAAAATAAATACCTTTGGAAATACTAATCAAATTATTTTAAATTTTTCTATAAATACAATTTATAGAATTAGAGTATTTTCAGAAATAGTATAACTTTCCTTTCCACATTAGATTCCTTGATAAAGCTTTCAGAATTTTAATATTACTTAGAAATTAAATAAAATAAATACAGTAATAAATACGACTAAATCATTTTAAATTAATCTACATATACAGTTTATATAGTAGAATTAGAGGATATCACCAGAAGTATAACTTTCCCTTCGACTTTTATTTTTAAGATAAAGTTAAACTATATTATGAATTTAACTATTATTATTCACTAATATAATGTTTACAGCGTAGACTTTGGTAGTACTTCTCAAATCTTTTTATATTTTTCTACAAATACAATTTATAGAATTATCAGTTAAGGATAACATTCCCTTCTACTTCAACTTCCTTGCTAAAGTTATGGCAGGAGCTGAGCTGAATTAAAGTTGCGTCTGGCATATGATTAATGTTAATTTCTAGCTAATTAAATGCAGGCAGTGCGCAGCAGCAGCAGCAGCAACAGCATTACATAATATTTTATTTTTAATTTGAAAAAATAAACCTCAAGCCACACCCATTCCCTGCTGAATCTTCACTTTAAACAGTAGCCAGGGTAATGAATGGTATTGGAATGGCAACTCGAAGCAGGCAACTAATAGCGCTGGGTAATGGCTTTACTGGGAGATGGAGATGGCCACTGTTGATGCCTCCAGGCGACACACAGCGGGCACAACGTGGCCAGACACGTGCCGTCAAGTTGCTCGAGCGTGTGCAGCATCATCAACGACGAAGATGGCGATGTCTATGGTGATGTCGATGGTGGAGGATAAGTCTATGCGGTTTTTGGGCAACAGAGTGTGAGTGCTTGTGGTCAGCAACAGCTCCGCCCTGACGCAGTGGCGGGCACGCCTTGGCCCCTTACGGGCATTAACATTAACATTATCGCTGGCAACGCCGCCTGCGCAATAACTTTTGACATTAATGACCAACCGAGCGGGCGACAGCTACATGTCCATCATTGGCCATGTTTATAAATTGCCATTTGTAAGGAGGTTGTATCTTGCCATGTATTTTTTGTAGATTTTTTCTTTTGCCTCATACTCATTCTTTGACACTTGCCTGTCAACGCTACAAATTTGTATCTATGTATCTTTTGCTTGATGTCTTTTATCTGCACTTTGCGCTAGACTGCTCGCTCACTCCGACAACTTTTCACTTCAACTGCGTCACTTCATCTTCATCAGTTGGCGCTGATTTCAGATACATTCATATATAGCACAGGGCACAAAGCGTATCTGCAATCTTCAATCATATCAGACATATCACGCTATATTTACTTGTACTCGGATCGCAGTGACTCCTAATCGATAGACAGTTGCGCCTACTACGCCCACATGTTTTCATGTTTGCCAGGTTATTAATAATAATAATAGTAATCCTGTACGTCTTACGCTTCACTGGCCTTTAGTTCCGGTTTATGTTAATGCAACTTGCGCAACTTATGCATGCAGCACATAGATACTATACAGGTGTACCCGAGTGTGTGTATGTGTGGTAGAGTGCTTTGTATTTCAACAGTTGAACTTTAAAGACTTTTCAACAGTGTCTTGACATAAGGATTACTATAAAGACAATTGTTATAAAAAATATATGTGTTCGAATCCCACTGTAGACTAACGCACATGTACAGACAGTTTGACAATAACAATTCAAAAGGTCACTGATGAGGATGTTTGGCAACATCCGAAATAGCGCTATCTGGCCAGCCAAGCCTTTTCATTTTTTCAATTACTCCCAATAAAGCTTTTGACGCCGAGCCCGCTAAACCCAATTTTAAAAAATATATTAAATTTATTTAATTTGTTGAAGATTTTTCCAAATTATTTTTTACGAGTTATGTGCCATAGAGCTTGTAATATTCGTAATAATATAACGTCGTTAAAATTGACATATGTTAATTTGAAAATAATATATTTTAATGCTTTAAATAATAGTAAAAAAATTTACAAATAATAATTTTAATTTTTGAAATTAAGGGGAATAAATTATCCTTTTTAAATGTTCCTCTTATTGATCTATGGGATGTTATAGCTCAAGACTCAAATCAATGTGTTATACTAATAAAGATATGCGATATTTATTGACTTGTATCGACTTTTCTTTGAGTAATTTTTGAGTATCAGTATATATCAACAGAATATTTCCATATACAAATTTTATATGAATTTTATTTAATATTATAATTTACAATGTAGATTGTTATCTATTAACTTATGAGCCATGACAACAGTATAGTTCTGATACAATATACATATATATATATGTAATATGTATGTAAAATATATCTACATATTTTTTCTAAATTTTTCTTTATATGCTATAGAATTTTAGATCGATTGTAACGATATTTCTATATATTATCAACATTCCTACCAACACCTAGTCATTTCAGTCATAGGCATCTGTAAGCACCCTCCACTTGCTTATGCGTCGTATCAACTTCGTTTGCTAAGCATTGTCCCGTGGGCAGTACACCCACACACACATTCATGTGTGTGTGGGGAAAAACTTGGAAATTAAATTTGCTGCTGACACCAATTTTCAAAAACAGCTTTTCCTGCAGTTTGACATGTTCCTAATTGATTTTGTTTTTTTTTTCTCCTTCTTCTTCGAGGATGTTTTTTTTTTTTTTGGCAATTTAATATTGCAAAGGCGTTTCGTTTTGGCTGATGATGGTTTGCCTTCAGCTGGCTGGCTGGTTGAGTGTCCCCGTCAGGGGCTAGTGTATAAAGACGCAGGACGAGGAATCCTTTTCAGCGCATGTTTCTTGGCCATTCAACCAAACCATGTGAAGGAAGGTGTACCACCCCCTCCCCCCACTTCTCTCATGCTCGCTTATGTCTTACTCTCGTCATGTTCCTTTTTTTTATGCGCCACATGTGCCAAAAGCTTTCATAAAGCAAAGCACATGCCGAGCCTCGCCTCTCCCCCTGCGTGGTGGACAAGCAAGGGGCTGCATTGGTTACGGGAATTTTTGATTGACATCGGTTGAGGCCAGGCAACCCACACATACTACTACTATATAGTAGAAAGGAAAGCTGCGCGTTAACTACAAAACAGTTCCCAGTTGCTCCACAGTCTGCACCGCCCGTGGCGCCTCTTATGCAATATTGACATGCCACCAAGCAAACACTGAGAGGAGGACAGAACCAAACCGAGAACCGAACCGAACCAAGCAATACACATAAGCGAAGCCCTAGAGTGGGGTGAAGTGGTGTGTGGTGTGTGCTGCTGGGTAACATGTACGTCACCATATTGGCAGCTGGCAGTTGGTACTGTAGGTGCCACCTTTTGTGCTGTACCTACACGACGATGTGGCCTCCACACATTTTCCTATAAATGAAAAAGTTTTTCGGTTAGCACTCAGCACTACCCAATTTTCTTTTTGCCCTGGCCAAAATACGTGTGTGTTTTTCTTTAGACAGCAACAGAGCTCCCTACGCTCTCTCTCCACTCTCCCCACTCTCCCGACTCTGGGCAAGTTGTGCCTGTGTTTGCTTTTGAAGCAGCGCAAATTAGTTTTTTCACTTTGGTCGCGCGTTTTTGTCGGGCCGCCTTTGTGCTCGTCCGTTGCTTTTAACGTTAAATGACGAAATAGCTTTACGGTTCATTGATGCACATAGCACACCCAGACACACACACACACACAGACACACACACACACCCATCCCACTAGCAACTGACTAAAGCCAAGTCACACGCCCAATTAGTGGCGCAAGTTTAGTCGTTTAGACTACGCAGACGTTTGCTAAGCTTCATTGAATTTTCACTATAAACTCGTGCATCTCTCTCCAGTCTCTTTGTACTATTTGCAATGGACAACTAACATCCCCTTCCCCCTTTCCACTACCCCATGCCTACACATACTTTTTCTATACTAGTAGCGCTCACTTTTTCGGCTACAGTTTTGCATAATAGTCAAAGCTATTTGCTGAGGCCAATGAAAGCCGTTAAGTTTAGTTGGAATTTTCAAGTGTTGACTTATTCAATCAACGTGCACTGTGCATGGCTGGAAGCCCTTTCAATGGCCTTCACATTTATGCATGGACAGCACTTTTCTATAATGGCTCCCTCTACTCACCCCCCCTTTCCACTCCTTTCCAATGGTCTTTGCATATGAAGTATCGTCAAGGCAATCAAAATAACAGAGAGGCATAACTAAGAAGTTTACACTGAAGTACTAAAGTTGATCTTGAATCTTCTCTAAGGGCTCTAAAAGATATTTAATTGATTAATAAAAAGGAAACAATTTGTGCTGAAAAAAAGAAATCTTAATACTGTTAAATGTATCAATTAAATTGTGTAAATATGTAAACAAATATTAGTGAGGAAATTTTCAAACATTTTATAGTTTCCAGGACTCAGGCTCTTGAGGCTTCAGAGTCTAGAAATGATTGTCTATTTGTGATATATTCAATTTATTTATATTAGAGAAAATATGCAAAATTTAATAAATATAATTATATTTAAAATTGAAAAGATTTTATATTTATTGCTATTTTAGCTCTTAGTTTGACTTATCAATATAAAATAAATAAATAGAATATTTAGATATATATATTTTAAGAAAATGTTCTGCATTATTTCTATTTTAATTACAGAATTTCAAAATTAATATTTAGAATTGATAGAATTAATTTTATTATTATTGCTATTATAGCTGTTAAGTTTACTTACCAATATCAAATAAATAAATAGAATATTTATATATATTTCTTTTAAGAATATATCAAGCATTTCCTCTATCTTAATTGCCAAATTTCAAATTTAATATTAAACCACTTGCATAAAAAACTAAATTCCTTTAATATGCGTATACTAAGTAATATTTTTCCACAGCATTAATCACAGAAATAACATCCACAACCTCCCCACAAAAAAAGGAACGGATGCCCATAAACTATATGAAATTAAACTACTTAGAAATCCATTAGATGGTTAAACGAATAATGCGTGAACTGTAACGAAATTACGAGCATAATTTAAGACATGCACGCAATTTCATATTTTACGATTTAAAGATACTTGCATGCCACACAAACCACACACTAACCACACACATGCCACATGCCGCCTGCCGCATGCCACATGCGTGTCTGACTTCGTAGTTTTCGTATCGTTACCCATGACCAGACCCAAATGAACCCAATGAACTATGTGTATCTATGTTGAACTGTGCTAATGCATCGTATTTGGACAAATTTCTGGTTGATTAAAAGCAAATGATAACACGCAAACCTTGAGCAAAATCAATACAAGCGTTTTCATATTGATTTCAAACGCACAAAAGTATGCAACAAATTTGTGGACGAAGATGTAGTGGAATATGAGAGACTTGGGCATATGCTGTGAGGCTATGAAGAGATGTAGTTGGCTTGTATAGGATAGGATTTTGTAAGGATTATTAGCAAGTGGAATATTAAAGGGTTTTAAACTATATACTAAAACAAAAAAGTAGGGAAAGCTACAGTCGGACGCAAAGCTACAGTCGGACGCAACCGACAGTAGGTGACCCTGTACTTTGATTTGCCCTGGGAGTCTATAATAGCAGCAGCATATATGAACATACTCACATACACATACACATGCACTTATACACACACACACACATAAACTTCTACATATAAATATACACGCAAATACAAACAATAACCAATACTCATACAGAAATTCAATCTCACAATCAAAAATCACGCATACGCCCTAGTGGCTGCGTACGCTGTGGCTTCCCCCCTCCCCTACCCAAATGCCTGGTACTGAAAATTGTTTGTCTAATATCTCCGGTGTTTCTTATCCGATTGGGCTGCAACTCGCACCAAAAATGCAAAGCATCTAAAACTTTAATCCTGCAAAAAATGAATTCAGTGACTCTAAAACTGTATATACTAAGAACATTTTTGTAAATTTGAGGGGGAGGGGGATGAGATATCAAATTAAAAACATAAACTTGGCCTGCCTATGTAATACACGAACCAAACAAAAAAAAAATTAAGTCTCTAGCTCTTATAGTTTCCGAGATCTCGGTGTTCATACAGACGGACAGACGGACAGACGGACAGACGGACATGGCTATATCGACTCAGCTCGTCGTCCTGATCAAGAATATATATACTTTATGGGGTCTGCCACGCCTCCTTCTGCCTGTTACACACAAATGTCATTTGCACAAACCTAATAGACCCTTTGTACTTTTTTAAAGTACAGGGTCTAAAAATACTTTATCCTGTGAGTAATAGATAGTCGTAAAGTGAGCAATATGAAAGCGAAGCTGATAATAACCGATTTAGAAATGAGTTTTATTTACTTCTCCGATATCTAATCTAATTTATTTTATTTATTAATTGTAACAGAAATAATTCTATAGTACATTGTAGCCAGAGCTGGCCGATATCTAATCTAATTTATTTATTAATTTTATTTATTAATTGTAACTTAGAATTAATTCTACAATGTAGCCAGAGCTGTATCTAATCCAATATTTATTTTAATTATTTTACACAATTAAATGTTACCCTCTGCCAGTCGAGCATACCCCTTCAGTATACCTTATACCTATGGCATTTGGCATAAATATTAATATGCCATGCGAGTGGTAGTATTTATAACTGTGGCGGTCAAAGTGCCAGAGACTGTGTTTCCACTCGGATTTGGCTTGTGACTACTGCCGAAGACTAAAACAAATAGAGGAAGTCAAACATTGGATAGGATACATTTTTGTTTGTGCTGCAGATGAAGCTGCAGATTGCTCTGGACTGGCGCCCAGTTCTTGTTGTTGTTTGAGTATGGTTCTTCCTGTTTAGTAGCAGTAGGTTAGGCCAAGTAGACTCAAGCTAAAGTGTGCTGGACATGCTGGCATCCTGTTGAAATCATTTCGAATTGCAAACATGCCAAACAGAAAAAAAATAAAACAAAACAGTGAGTAGTGTGTGTGTGCGAGTGTGTGTGGCAATGCATAGCAATGTGACATTTGCATGCGCCTGAAAGTATGCAACGGCATGAAGAAGACGAAACTCGGGTGTTTGTGGTCAATCTTTAAGGGTCTGCTCGGTCACGAAATTAAAAATCCACTGCATAATGCCTGGGCTCAACAAGGAAGAGTCACAGGCAGTTCCCCTGTCCGCTGTGAGTGCTCCAGTCCATGCACCTGGTTGACATAGGCGGGAGTGGGAGTGGGAGTTGGAGCATTGCTAGTTGTTTTTTGGTTATGCTTCGGTTTTAATTTGCACATGGGGAAGTTAACTAAACATGTGAGTTTATTTTATGTTGTTGGCTCTCGTTTTTGGTTTCTTGCCTGGCTGCACACACACACACACGCTTGGGGTGGGGGTGGGGCACAGGATGTGTTTTTGCGGCATGTCGCATAGACCGGGGGGAGCTGGAGCTGTAGCTGTACTTTCAATTTGGACAAAGAGCGTTTGGGTTCATGGAACACAGACAACTGAATGTAAGTAATTCGTATAGCGATTTCTCTGCTCGTTTGATGTTTTTCTCTAACAAATTAATTTCAAAGTCAGTCAGTGTTAAGTGCCGACTGCTGCAAGGGTCTATACACAATAATTGTGGCAAATTTCATTTTAATTAATTTACTTTTTAATCGAATAAACTTACGTTTTATATACTACATATTATGTCAATATATTGTCAAATCTCTACACTCTCCAATCTTTAATTTATTTCTGCCTCTGGCAGCTGTTTGCCCTGACCCAAACGTTTTGTATAGAAATCAATAAATCAGCGCCTATACGCTGACATTTCTCTATAAATAATATTGATAATAATAAACATTGGGAACTTGAATGAATTGCAACACGTGTTGGGTTCTCTGCCCCGGCAGCGGTTCATTGAGCAAACCCAAACCACTCCAAAACAATGGCAAAATGCACGCAATGATCGCGAAAGATGTGGGGACAATAATACTACGATCGAGTCCATTGTTGTTGCAGCGATTCATCGATTCAAGACGACAAACGAAGATGTCGTGTATGGAAGTTTTCTTTCTCTTTGTGTGTTAGCTGAAGAGGTTTTCCATAGAAAATTTATGTTATTTATATTGCGCACGCGCTGCAAAGGTGTTCAGCAACCTGGCCAGGGTTGCCACCCTATCAAACAGTCGCACATGCGCACTCATACGACAACTGTGGCAGCTGCGCAGTTTCTGAATTGTGCCCAAGTGACGCATAAAGGGTGGGTTATTGATTTTCATGAGTTATGTTGACAGTTGATCAAGAGTAGGGAGTAGGGAGTAGGAGTAGGGGGAGTGGTTAATTAGGGGTTGCCAGAGACTTGCAATTTCTTACTACTTCAATTATGCTAAATACAGTCTCAGCTGTAGCTCTAAATATAATCTGCAATTTCCAATATACGTAAATCTCAAAATAGAGTTTTTTGTTCGACAGTTTCCTTAACCTTTGGACTCTGCCGACCACTGACACAGCCAGCAAGTCAACTTGGCTAAAATCCATACTCTTTGTAAGACCCTGTACTTAAAAGAAGGACAATAGGGTCTATTAGGTTTGTGCCACTCAGAAATGTATGAAAGAGAAGGTGAAGCAGGCGTAGCAGACCCCACAAAGTATATATATTCTTGATCAGAATGACATGCTGAGTCGATATAGCTTAAGATGAGTTGAATGTTTGGTGCAATTTGCAGCTCAATCGGATAATAAACACCGGAGATATCAAATAATCAATTTTCAGCACTAGGCATACGGTAGGGGGAGGGGGAATGACAGTGTACTTGACCTCTTAGTGCGTATGCGTGATTTGCGTTTCCGAAAGAGCTAAAGAAAAGTACAGGCTCTCCTCCTGTCGATGGCATACGACTGTAGCTTTCCGGGTTTTAGTTTTTGTCGTTCTAATTCTCTTTAAGCCTGCAGGAAATGCTGCACCAGATTTGAGCCTATGGCCGACTCTCAATCTGCTCATGTTTGCAATAAGGAGAAAAAAAAAATGTAATCAGAATTTCAGTATTTCGGAGAGAACAAAACATGACACCGCTACTGGAAATCGCTTCGAGCAACCCTCCATTTGGTATAGGTAGAAACGAGTACCGAGTACCCAGGCCAGGTGTGCCCGTGCCGGTGCGCAATCAGCTTTGTAGGCGATTTGTGAGGATTAAACTGCGCACCATGCTCGAGCTGTAGGCTCTGCTATAGCAGCTGTCTACCTGCTGCTGAAATGTCAGTCAGCCTCTGGGATCATGAGTAGGAGTAGGAGTAGGAATGGGATGAGGAGGAGGAGGATCAATTTGCTGACTAAATACGCATGGAAAGGTGTAGCCGTAAAATCTGTCAGAAGGAGAATCTTTCATTTTTTGCGTTTCAATGCATCCTTTGAGCAACTGCCGCAAAATTGTTAAATTGAAATTGAAATTACAGTAGATGTAGAGAAATTTCATGCTTCCTGGTAATTGGCAAACAAGCAGCCTGATCCAGTTGGCAACAGTGCTCTGATTTTAGCACTGAGAAAACAAGTTACAGCGTGTTTTGCCAGGTGGCCTTAGATAGGGGTTGTTTAGCTTTTGGCTACTGCTACTGCGCAGTTGCGACGGGTTTGCTCAAAAGTATCTGGCAGATACTTCAACTACAATATCTAAAATGGAAAAGTTGTCACAACTTGAGCGTCTGGTGCGAGTGTTTTTCACATCGATTATGTCCAGTTTTCAGTCTCTAAACTGTCTAGCACTTGAGTGAAGGCATTTCCCATTACCATGACGGCTCATCATCGATCAGCGTCAGCGTCAGCTTCAGCGACTGTTTGTCTGCCCTATTCCCTGCCCTGTTCAGGTGTGCAGCACACACACACTCACACACATGCCCGCTGGCATCAGCATGCTGTTTGGTATGAAGATACGAGTACTTGTCATTTTATTGCACCGCTGGGAAATGCATTGTTTGGCATTTACAATCTTCCCATTCTGCAGTCATTGCGCAAGGCAACGTTTTCTTTATACTACTGCTGACAGTTTTCACAGTTTCTTTAACAGATTTTAACTAGTATTTTTATGGCAGTGTGGAATATGTTGTACTTGAAATATATATTGGTTAAGTAATTTACTATGTACGTTAATTTAGAGAAAATTTTTATATATTCAGCGTGGATTATATTGTACTTGAAATATATATTGCATAAATTACTTACTATATTCTTAAAGCTAAATCGATTCTGTGTCGTTATTCCGCTTAATTTGTAGAAAATTATTTCTATATATTTATTTATATATTTAGAAAAGATTTAGTATTATTGGTCTGGCTTTAAAGTTGAGATTTTGGCAGTTTTAAATATATTGTAAAATACATATTATTTATAATAATATTCCCTTAATTTGGAGAATTATATCCCAATATATTTATTTATATATTCAGCGTGGCTACATAAATCGATTCTGTCTCGTTATGTCGCTTAATTTGGAGAATACTATTCCTATATATTTATTCATATATTCAGAAAATATTTAGTATTATTGTCCTTGTTTTCAAATTAAGGGTTTTGCACATTTAAAAATATTGTAATTAAAACAAATATTATTTCTAGTAGAATTCCCTTATATTCCAATATATTTATTTAGATATTCAGAAATATATTACTTACAATAATATTGCTTAAGCTATTTACTTTTTGTTAGACTGAAATAAAACTAAATTGTTCTCTGACAGTATACCTTCACTTTGGAGTATTATTTATTTATATAAAAAAAATATTAAGCATTATTGTTCTAGTTTTCAAATTAAGTTTTTTAAATAAATAAATAAATAAATAAATATTTCTTAATCATATAAACGTTTCCATTAACATACATACTTCATAAAAGATTTATCTGCTCTACCAATATTTATGTTTTGCATTGATATTCTATTGTCGAATACAGTTAAAACAAAACGTAATTCTACCCTGATGAATGTATGTTTTTATTAAAATTTTAACTACCAATCATATAGAAATAATTCACACAGTTTACACTCTCATGACTTTAACAGCCAGCGATCATCATGGGCAAATTGGCATTTGACTCCCACACAGTAGGAAGCGAAATTGAGGACAATTTACAAATTTTCCCACAACCAAGATGTTGTGCAGTAGTAGTATTTGCAGAAATCACACCCTATTCCTATACAACATGCTATCCCTATGATGTACTCTATACAGAATGCAACCCATGGGCAACCCAACTCAGTTGATGCCCATTGAAAATGCCGTCAAGGCAAGCCGCAGGATATATTCAGCTTGAGCAAATACAATAAATACCTGTTGGTTGCGTTTTTCATATCTATCTACACACACACACAGATATGTATGTGTGTGTGTGTGTATCTATGCGAGTATGCAGTACTTATATCAGAGCATTTCTTTCCGCTATTGTTGATGATATTATAGCTCTTCTGATTGTTGTTGTTGTTGTTGCTGCTGGGCTCATTGTCAGCTGTAAATGGTTAGGGCAATGGGAGCGGGAAGCTACAAGTGCCTGAACCCGATGAACAGTTAGAAAATTCAACAATGTCAGCGTGTGTGTGTGTGTGTGTAGTACTCGAGAAAACGAAATGAGATGAAATAAGAAAAAATGGAAAAAGTAGATGGTAAAAGGTAACAAAACCCATTGTATAAAGTTGGCTCTGCGCATTGTCTATCGATTTTTGCACTTCGACCGAATCGCATAAGCAGAAATGCAATTCATTTTCATGTGGGAAAAAGTGGGAAAAACTCCAACTCGAACCAAAGTGCAGCAGAGTTTCCGTAGAAAGTGTCTGCGAGGGCGTGTGTTCAGGTGGGGTGTAAGTAATTTATGGCACCTAATGATTTCGATAAGTGAAATTGCCAAGCGTGTACAATTCGATCCATTTAAATATGCTCGTATATACTCGTTTCGAATTGAACTTGGTTGCGTAATTTATCACTCTTGCCTCTACGTTCTAGGCTGCTCATAAATCTTGCGTTGGTTTTTTACGAGCTGTCATGCTACTAAAGGTGCTGACCCCTACCAGTAGCGATTCCTTAGACTCTGTGTTCGGTGTGCCTGGGGTTGTCACTGGGCGTCGTGCTGTCTGACTGACTTGACTGAAAGTTCCATATAAAAATCATATAATATCATTCTGAATTTTGCAGTAACTTGACGAAAAACCTGACGGCAGCTGCCTTGTCTTGACAAAAGGATTTGTCTTTAAATTTTTATTGAATTTATTTTATGAGCAGAGCAAATTTCATTGCCCGCTCAAGACAGTAAATTAAGCGTGGAATCGTAAAAACTGGCAAGGTGTGAAATTTTATGCCTGCAATGATTTATTCCCCAACAGCCAACAATTCAGCTTCCAGTTGCTCTCCGGGATTAGCATTGATTTAGTGCTCCGACCTGGACAGCCATGTGTTATGGGGTAATTACATTTTTTTCCCGATTTGACAATAATTCAGCAAACTCTGCGAGCTGTAATATTATAATACTGGGGCAGCTTTATAATTGAATTATATTGTTCAATAAAATGTGACATTCTGAAGTACTTAAACTTTTTTAATATAATAATAAAACTTCTAATTACTTTTTATAACAAAATTGAAGCATCATACTTGCCATGACAATAAGCATCTTTAGATAAAAGACTACTTCAAGTAATTGTTGTCAATTTCTGAACAACTGCCCATCACTTTCGCTTATGAGTCTACAAAGTTTGCTAATTATACACAATGCAAATACTTTAGATACTTTCTCTAATACACTTGACAATAAGAGAGTGAATCATCCACGAAGTTACAGATACTCGCGGCTGGTCAAAGCCAAGTACAGCGCGATTCGTCTAATTGCAACAACTTAAACTCCAAATAAGCACTTAATTTAGCAGCCAAGTGGCAAGTGGCAAGTTGTTGTTGCAACATATGTTGCAATATATATGCATGAACTGACATGAGCAGCAAACGGGAAAAAATTCAAATAAAATTCTAAATACTAGACAGAGTTGAAGCAGATGACAGCCAAGGCGACAGCGTCGCACAGTGGCTACAAACGGGAAATAATGCGATGAAAATCTGTAATTACTAGTTGAGATAACAGCCTAAAAATTGAAGTATATATGAAGTATATGTATATGCAATATTCAAAATAAATTGTGAAAAAAAGTTGTTCACTTTCATTTAGTTAAAAATATATAAACTAAAATTCAAGAAAATTCTTTACCTCATCTTTGCTAAGTAAGCATCTAAAGTAATGAAAACTTAGTCTTTGTCAAGCTTATCAGAAATAATATCTAAATAATTATAATTCTTTTGGTATAAAATACTATAAACATGTTCCAACCGAAACGCTACAGTCGCATGCAACCGACAGTAGGAGGGGAAAATATCAAAATTCTAACACAAACTTGATTTGCTATAAGTATATGGGCATCTAACTGCCAAATATGATACGAATATCTCTAGCTCTTAAAGTTTACTATATTTAGGTGTTCATATAGACGGACAGGCGGACAGACTTAATAGATCCTCTTGTACTTTTTTAAAGTAGATGCTCTAAAAATAATTTTGACGCGCTAATGTCGATGTTTCGCCACAGTGAGACGGCGACTCATTGCCAAGCCTCATTCTAGCTCCCAAAACCTTAGCGAGAGCATAGCAAACCAGAACGACAACCCACAGCTCGACGATAACTCCGACGACAGACAAACAATAAGCGACAGTAGCACTGATTACTTGAGCACAACAACAGTTGCCTTCATGCCACATGCCCCACCTCCTCCCAATCCACCTCCTCATCTTGGGGAGAGAGTGCTCCATAACTGCCGCTGACATTCAAGCCACGTTTGGTTACATTTCAGACAGGTTAACGGGGTAAGAGGCAGGGCATGATGCATATAGCTGGTGCTGACATGAGCCGTACAAGGTGCATGTGCCTTGAGAGTGCAACGTTAGATGCCACGCAAGAACTTAAGTAAAATAACTCATGTGCAAAAATGCGAATGAGTATATGAATGCGATGCGAATGCGACTATGGGTGTGAGTGTGCGAGTGTGAGTGTAAGTGTGTGTGTCTAGTGATGCCCTTGCCAGAAGCTGCAACGTTCGTTGCACTTGGTTGGAGCACAGTTTGACAGTCACTGCGCCTATATAATCTCTCGATATGTGTATGCGAGTATTTACACATTTACTTAGGGCCAAAGTGCTTAGCTTACTTATGGATGCTTGGCCCACTCGATGACGACTTCTTTGGCTTCAGACTCTGCTCTGGGGAGCAGCTACCTAAGCCAAAGTGCACTCAGTCGACCTGGAGCGAGGCCAACTTGCTTTTGCCATATCTTTTCCATTTTGTTCAACCGTTTCTCTGTCTCTGTTTGTTTGTTTGTTTGTTATTTTTGTTTGTAGATTGCTTTTAAATGACTTGAACTTCATGGAGAGAATATTTTTGCATTTGCCTTTGATTGATTTTGTTGCAGGCATTTTCTTCCGTATTCTTTAGCATTGCATTGCATTGGTTTAATTGCTTGGAAAGTGCGCAAAGTTGTTCGAATTGGGGCGGAGGGGGAGGTGCATAATTCACAGAGATAAGCAAAGAGAATGCGAAGCGAATGTGACTAAATGAAATGTTAAAAGTGAAGAGTTCAATTTGAAAAGAAAAGCGTAATTTATGAATGTACATAGAATAGTAGAAAAAATGTCTGCAGTTACAGATACAAATAGTCAGATGCCAGTTACTTATATTTAATGCGATATATATAATTAATTTAGATATAAATAATAGGAAGAGGTAGAGATACAGATTTCAGATGCTGATTGAGATATAGATATAGATATAGATATTGATATAGATATAGATATAGATATAGATATAGATATAGATATAGATATAGATATAGATATAGATATAGATATAGATATAGATATAGATATAGATATAGATATAGATATAGATATAGATTTAGATATAGATATAGATATAGATATAGATATAGATATAGATATAGATATAGATATAGATATAGATATAGATATAGATATAGATATAGATATAGATATAGATATAGATATAGATATAGATATAGATATAGATATAGATATAGATATAGATATAGATATAGATATAGATATAGATATAGATATAGATATAGATATAGATATAGATATAGATATAGATATAGATATAGATATAGACATAAATATAGATATACAGATCCAAATATTTCCTAATTTTAATTTATTTTAAAATCTAAAATAAAACAATTTTAATCTTAATAGAAGTGTAAGAAAAAGATGAATATTAGTAGAAACAAATAATGTAATTTATAAATCAATAAAACATAAAGTATAGATACATTTTAAAGACATATTTGCAAAGAATTGACATGGACATAAGTGAAAGATATATACACAAATAAAACAGCTATAAACTAGAGAAACAACTACATATAAAAGCTACATATACTCATACTCATACGTAGATAAAGATACAGATATATTTATAGACACAAATTGCTTCAATCAAGCTGCAAATTAGCGCATTTCTCTGTGGCAATTAGATGCCAGATGAGCCAGCTGACGGCAGGATGAGAGTATCTGTGGGAGTACGAGGTTAAGTGCTGAAATAAAATGGCAACCTAACAGTTTCCTCACAGTTTCCGCCTGCCCTTATAATAAGACACCAGATCCATGAGCGTAAACAAAGCATTTGCAATGCTCAGCAGAGATTTGCGTGCTGAACTTCTGGGCATTGGTGTGGCTTACGAATTGGGATTATTGGTGGTGTCAATTGCCAGTGGCCATTTTTTGGTAATTTACGCCCTCGAGAAGCTGAAGTAATTTCAAGATTCCAAGCTCAATGCAAATGCTGATGCAGCACTTCCTTTCACAGCGACGAAATGCTGCAGCAGCAAATTGCAAATGGCTCCTACAAGATGCCACAAACACACACACAGATACAGATATGTGTATGTGTGTGTATAGCTTTTATTTATACTATTTGTCTTGGAACTTAATTGAATGAAATGGCAAATGGCGGCTGCAAGTGCGACAATTTCAGCTGCTCTTGCTTTTTATTTTAGAGACATTTTATTTCATTGCTCGTTCGAGAATGTGTGTGGATGTGGATGTGAATGTGAATGTGGACGACAACGACAAATTGGCAGCCATATTAATAACATCTACGTGCCGATGCTGGGGGTCAGTGGGGCGTGGGGCGGCATTGCACTGCGCCCTCTGCACATTGTTCGCTCGGTCGAAGAGGCCGGCCGGCACGCTCATTGTTCGCATTTTTCTGTTACTTGTAACAGAGCATTTCAATGGGAGAGAGATATAGTAGTATATGAAAAATAAGAAGCAGACGACTACGACGACGACAACCATCGAATTGCTTATTACTTGAGCCACAAGATGCTGTGCAGGAGGGGAGGTGAGGGGAGGGGCCACGCGGTCAGCAAGTTCTTTGTTCGCTAGAATATGCGTGAAGTATACAGTCGTCTTCTGGCTGTATCTTTTACTACGTACAATGGACCAAAAAGCAATTTTACTTAATAAAAATTAAATATGAATAAATATGAATATACTTCTAGAATATGCGTGAAGTATCTTTCACTATGTACAATGGGCCAAAAAGCAATGCTACTTTATAAAATAAAATATGAATAAATGTGAATATACTTTTAGAATATGAGTGAAGTATACAGTCTTCTGGCTGTATCTTTTACTACGTACAATGGGCCAAAAAGCAAGGCTACTTAATAAAATTTAATATGTTAATTGTAAAATGTGGAGGGATTCTATTTTAGTCTTCTGGCGGTAACTTTTACTATGTACAGTGGGCCAAATAGCAATGCTACTTCATAAAATGATATATGTTAATTGTAAAATATTTTGGAGTGATTCTATTTTAGTCTTTTGGCTGTATCTTTTACTACGTACAATGGACCAAAAAGCAATGCTACTTCATAAAATTATATATGTTAATTGTAAAATGTGGATGGATTCTATTTTAGTTCTAGTATAATCTGCATACAAATGTTAAAGTTCCATCAGTCGAACCCATTAGTTTTGCCATAGAACCTCTCATAAATTACAACTCAATCTTAAGCTGAACTTCTCGTTGAATTATAAGTTAATTTAAAACATAATTTGCGAAAAATTTGAATATTACTGGTGATAGATTTAACACTTGAATCATTTTAGCTTATGCCAAATGAAGTCATAAGCAGATACTGTTAATATTTATGCAGAGTCCTAATGAATTCACAGTTAATTTATTTACCGAAAATACAATTTTTGTCACGTCTCTCTCAAATGTATCTTCCCTAAAATTTATCGTCAGTTGCGCTGTATATATCTTTATCTTATGTCGTTTTTGCATTTTTAATGGGCTAGGCGATATTAAGTTATGCGATTTTGAGTGGTTGGGTACATAAGTTTGGAAGTCCAAATAAAATATATAATATATGACACGAAAGTCTTAACTGTATGCGCTGTAAATTACGGGGTGATAGGAGATAGTATAGTATAGTATAGTATTTAACAAATGAACGGAATACACATGTTGATATTTTATCTATCATTTGCATATGAAATGGTCTAATCTGCAGAGCATGCCACATTTGACGGGTCAATATGCTACACATACTTGCACACACACACCAACAAACACACACTGTGTGTAGATATTCCTATTGTATCTAAGGTTGACTCGAGTTGGCACCAGGTTCAACTTTTGTCGGCTCGATTCTATTCAACAAAGGGAAGAAAAAAACATATACATTGATGTTGATAGAGTGAATGGAAGTGTGATCAGCGAGACGATAGATACAACTTGCAGATACAATCATAATGAAATTGTGTGGCACGCGGTTCGGTGTTCTATTTACTAATTATTTATAGCTACTTAATCAATTGGAGCAATTTATTTAAATTGCCTAACTTAACAAAATTTTAAAGAGCTGGAAAAAGCTGATTGAATAAAATAAGTATGAGTATATGGAAACTACTTCTTGTATTCACTGACTTCCAGATTGAATTGTTCTTATTAAAGTCTATGTTTGCCAACTTTGAGATCAAATTTTACAAAATAAGGAACCTTTTGCCCTTTTTATTGCTTAGTTTATTTTTATATAAGTTATGTCAAAAGGCATTTATTCCATTTCTATAAAAATTAAATGTGTTCCATTAGTCCAGTGGGGACATCTATTTTGCTTTTTGCTTTATTTTATTTATTTATTTAGTTATTTATGAAATATTTATTTATTTAGTATACAATAATTCCGTCTATTTTGGTTTTATTTTATTTTATTTAATTATTAAATATTTATTTTTTTATTTAGTAAACAATATTACAATTCTGATTAATTATTTTTAACATTGGCTTTTATCTTGCAAAACTTAAATTAAATATATATGTATGGTATCAATTTAATGATATATTTAAGCAAGTTAAAATAACGTACAGGGTCTAGAAAAGTTATTGATTACTTTAATTATTTATACATATTAAATAAAAAGATATATTTATATAATTGAGTACAAGTTTAAATTGATATTGAACAGCAATTATTTATTTTAAATATTATTCTGTTATCAAATTAAGTCTGTTATTCTAAATATTAATATAAACGAAAATATATTTTGAAATAAATAGTCTTAGTAAGAAAAAAAGTCAATGATATATCTGCCGCAAGTCCCTTTCAATCATATGTTAGATTGAATTTTTATTTCAAAGAATCTTTAATTTAATAATTTAATATTAAATTATAATTTATTATTTTCTAATTTTTACTTATTTCCTAAATATTATTGATTTATTTAAGGAAGTCTCTCGTATTTAAATGTTAACATAACCGAAATTATATTTTTAAAGAAATACTTATACTAAATTCAAAGTAATATCTGAGCAAGTCACTTTCAATTAAGTGATAATTTGCATTCACATTAAAAAGAATGCTGTATTTACTTTTCTCCCTCACCTGAGCATACTTCCACATCATATTTAAAATCTAGCTAAAGTCAGTCTGCGAATACTGCGCAAATTAGCTCCACTTTGCCCAAGACAGCAAGCGACATAACCAGTTTCACAAGGCAAACAAAAAATATAAAAAAATGTGTGTATAGAAAAAAACAATAACTCAGATTGGCCCAGCGCCAGGTCGAAGCGACAGTGAGCCAGCCATTAAAAACTCATCACCATCAGCGACCAACTGGAATGAGCACAAACAAATAACAACAAGCAGTGGTAGTCGTAGTGTGGATAGCGACAATGCGGATAAGGTCTGCCCTGGCCCTGGCCCTGGACAGAGTTGAGGTTGCGTCTTGGCGATGCCACCGATGAGGGAGTGTCCAAAACATGCGTCGCAACTCAAAAACTTAAAATCGCTTGAGTGCACAGAATCAGGTTCAGCACGACTCGCGGATATATGTATATATTTTCCCTACGTATTTTGAGCAGCGCCATTTTATGTTTAATTTTATTAAAGTCTTTTGCCAGAGAGACGTGGACGCCCACAAAATTTACAAAATATTTAAAACCAAACTTCCGCCAAATGTATTTCGCTTTGGCATTGTCATTCAAATGAGTGGAGAGGGACACGGGCGGGTAGGGAGGAGGGGAGCTGGGACTCACCCTCCTCTGCTGGGCAGGTTTTCTCACGACGAGCAAACGGAGCTACGTAATTACAGTTTACTTAAACCATAAGAAGAAGAAGCTGATGATGATGATGATGAAGAAGCAGAACTACGCAGTGAACGATCGGTATCGGTATCGTTGGGTACGCATCTAGTCTCGATCCTTCGTCGGCTTCTGCGGCTTCGTTTTACTTGTGGATCTAATTGCAAATACCCAACAACGACCTTTTTTTGCTGCTTTCAGCGACTGCAATTAAAATGGAACCACCAACCATCCAAGCATCTAGAGAATCTCAGTCTGTAGCGGAGTCTTAGCCCAAAAGCAGCAGCAGCATGCCGGAAAAATCTACTCAAATTACAGAGACACACACACACTCGCACACACACTGCTACCTCCTCGACTCGTTTGGCATATCTCGTACCCCACAGTCTCTCTCTAGCCAAGGACAGCGCTCAGTTGAGAGGCCCTGCCAAAAAAATACTTGGAAAAATTTGCGTGCACTAATGGCGCTGGCACAGGGGACAGCTCGGACGGACTGGCCTTAGTAGTAGTACCAGCTGTCCAGTCGTGGTACGATGTTATATTCAAAAGAAAAGAAAACATAAATTTCTGCTAAATTAGACGATATAACATCAGATCGGTAGAGATCACAGTGCCGTCATGATTGATCTGAATCTACTCTGCATAGGGTAGTTACCGATTGGGTTGCTTAATTGTCGGGGATTTAAATTTCCCAAGAGCAATGAGAGAGTACTTCTCTCTGTACTCTGTGTATACAATTTCATGCGGTCATGGGTTTTTGAGTTCTTGCTCGTAGTTTTGTTTAATGTTACCCTAAATGATCTTTAGGCCATGTAATTTTATGTCTACATTGCAGATCATTTACAGTTTATACTCGAAAATGGCCATGTAGGTGGTCTGCTTGAGGTATTCCAGATACATTTGGAAATGCTAAAGAAATTTGGCATTGAGTTACATGAGACTAATAACAGTTTATACTATTTTGAATTTAATTTTAGATGATATGGAGACATTACAGTTAATCATTTAATATTAAATTCATTATTCATTAAATATTTATTTTCCATTGATTTCTTATTCATTTTTGATGTATTTTTTTTATTGTTTACATACTACTTGTTAACTTTTTTCTATTTATTTATTATGAATATTTTATTTTTTATTCATTATTTACTATTATTTATTTGTTATTCTTTTATTATTTATTTATTTATAATAAAAATGTTATTTATTATTATTTTTTATATGTTTATTATTTGATATTTAATTTTAATTTACTATTAATTTAATATTTATTTTCTATTAATTAATTATCAATTTAAGATGTATTATATAATTTATTTTCAATATATTTTATTCATGTACTATTATTTATATATTTTATGATTTATTTAGTAATATTTATTGTTTACGTATTTGCATATTTTTTTTTTTTTAATATTTTATTTTTTATTCATTTATTATTAACTAACTATTTTTAATATACTATATAATGGAATATATACTTATTTTTTTCTTATTTTTTTTTTAACAATTAATAGTCTTAAATATTCAGAGCTTTCTGCTCTTATACTTTAACTTCAGCACTTGGCTATGTCTTCACTTTCAAACGGAAACACTTTGCTGGTAATTAGATCAACTTGCTGAATTATAGCAAAGTTCTACAAAGAACAATTTGTATTTTCTGTTGTAACTATGGCAGCAATCCGACTGACCTTAAATCATTTAATCAGCATAAGACGCCCTACGGCGTAACTATGCCAGAAACATACTAGTAAGAGAAACATGCCGGACAGTCGTATAAAATATTTGTGAATATATTCAAAACTTAGTGGATGCCAACTGTTTGCAGATTTTAATCTTTCACAAACTCAAACCGAGCACGCACAGGCGAGCGATATAAAGAGGAGAAGAAGCTAGAGACAGAAGCTAGGAACATGTCCAGTTCAGTGTCCAGTTGAAAGCGAGAGATAGATAGGGAGAGGAGAGGGTAGGGTCGGAGGGAGGGTAGGGACTGTGTATAAAAAACTTGCAGTGACACTTGTTAGACGGGCTGACAGCTGGACACTCGACATGCTCAGGCTGAGCTAGAGACGGAGACGGACACGGAGGCTGATTCTAGAAGCTGGTATGGGCATGGGTCTGGTCTGGTCTGGTCTGGTCTGACCACGACCCAATGCAGATGTTGTCGTCATCATCATTCTTGTTGTCCTTCAGCTGCAGCTGCCGACTTCGACTTACGACTATCAACTGGACAATATGAAAAAGAAGAAGAAGGCGACGACAACTTTTTGCGAATACGAAACGAAACGAAACGCAATGAAATGACTTTGACAGACGCCATAACTTGAATACTGGCATAACGCCTTAACCCAGGGGCACACACACACACACACACTCACTCACACACTCTCAGTTATACAGTCTTTGAGTAATGAGGACAAAGTTTTGCATTCGTAATATCTTTTCAAGGCACGGAGATGGAGGCAAAGATGCAGAACTCAGCTGGACTCTTGCTGCTTTTGGTGGTGGTCAGGCGTGGTGCAATTTGCAAACTTCATTTATTCACGCCTGGAGCACTTCCAAGTATCCGACTGGCCACTGGTTGCAGCAAGCAATCATTGCTGCCGTTCCAGCGATTTCTGTTCTGTCGTTTGTTGTTGGCTGCGTCTTTTGCAGCTAAACTTTGACAGCAAACTGAAGAACTATGCAGATTAGTCAGGGTGTCAGTTGAGAGATGTCGATTTGTCAGCTGCTCGGTTAAGCGGCCTTTTGTTGAATAAATATCAAATATATAAATTAGGTCTCAAATAGAGCTGCTAATCTTGTCAATGGGCAGAGAGTTACTTTGCTCTAAGGAGACTTGGTTTAAGTGAACTTTCAGGATGAAATAAAGATACAGAATTGAGGATAATAAAATAATTAATAAGTAAATATTAAATAAATAATAAATAAATATTAAATAAGTAATAACTAAATATCAATCAATATATAAATGATAATAAATAATAATTAATAATTAATTTGTAGTAAATAAGTAATACGAAAACAACAAGAAATGCATCATAAATGAATAATAAATCAATAGAAAATAAATATTAAATAAATAATTCAATAAATATTAAATAAGTAAAAACTAAATATCAAACAATATATAAATAATAAATAATAATACTCAGCAATAAATAAAAATTAAATTATTGATAAGTAAATAAATAGTAAATTAATAACAAATAAATAATTAAAGTAATTTTTAATTTAAAATATATAGAAGTTTGTTTTCTTAGAATGTATTTTGGAACGATACACAAAATAATTATAAAAAAATATTATGTGTTTAAAATATTAAATAAAACTTGAAATTGAATATTAATTTAGGCATCTATACTTATTAATCTTGTAGGTAATTACCTTACTTCATAAAAATATTTACATTCTACTAAAGTAATTTTCAATTTATAATATATAGTAGTATAGCAGTTTGCTTAAACCTCATATGCCCTCTATCTCATGTCATTTATAATTGCTTCGAGTAATCCACCATTGAGGCTAGCAGTTGGCACTTCAAAATGCCACAAGTTAAGTGGCAATTGGTCATTTAATCAAACTAATCAGCGAGTGTGCATGAAACAAGTCTCAACTGTCTCTGTTGCTGTTGGTTCGCTCCACAAAAATAAAATTATAAAAAAAACATCGCTGACAATCTCCATTTTTGTGGCGGATATAACCAATTTAATGGGACGATGACTGTCTCTGAGTGCCATGCACTACATATACTTACACACACACATGTGTAGATACAGATACAACTATATATGTGTATATGTATTACGAGCAACTCAACTACGCTGAGATCACAAATTGCAGCCATTTAATTCAATTTAAATAAATTTAAAATGCGACCACTCGACTCGTCTTAAACATCTGATTTGAATTTGATTGGACTTAATCATAATCGTACTACTACGTACATACACTAGAAGCAAATGCAGTGTTAAGATTGTTGAGTTGTTTCATTGTACTTGTGGAAATGAAAAGTAAAGTATCTATGATTCATAAATTAGTTACAGTTGAAATAATAATAATAATGCCTAAGGTTGCTCTGGCAGAGAAATAGATAGTCTTAGAATAGATAGTCTTTAGTCATTAAAGAAGATAGTATAGTAGAGGGGAATATACATATATAGCTAGTCATAGCTATATATAGCTATAATTAGTCACAGTGGATATGCCCTTGCTTAAAGTTTAAGTAACTAAGCTCTGAGTATGCCAGTTTTATTTTCATGTAGCTAATTATATCTTGGTATTTCCCACGAAATGCCTCACTCATTCTTTTCTCATTTAAGTTATCAGCATATTGTAATATATTTTATGAAATTAATTTAAGAAGAGATTTTAATGGATTCACAACTATTTATAAAATGATTTTATTGAAGAATGAATTGTTGTTAAAATTAAACAAGAAATCTGTAGAAAATAAATTTTAATTGATGAAGTTAACTGAATAGTTTTAGAGAATAATTTTGGTATACGTTTAATAAGAGTTTTCGAACTATTATATGCTAATTTTATATCAACTTTATTTATACTTATTTTATTAATTTAAAATGGAAAAAAAAATTGCTTTATTTGATGAGCTAAATCGTATTAAATTATTATAGTAGAATGTCTAGCAAAAGAATTAGAAGGACCCTAACAAATAAAAACTTTATCTGCATAGTAGTAGTAGTATTAAAGTAAAATATATAAACATACATATATTTTATATGCTTACTTTTCATCAACTTTATTTATATTTATTTTATTAATTTAATATGCAAATCTGAAGTGATTTATTTGAAGAGTTAAATTGAAATATTCAATTATTATATTAGAAATTCTAACAAAAGAAACTATCAAATAAAAACATTATCTGAATAGTAGTAGTAAAATATTAGCCTTTCTTAATGTACATTTAATTATTGCACTAACTATTATTATGTATTATTATTGTTAATTTTTATTAAATATTATTTTTGAATAATATTCAAAATGTATATGTTCAAATTTCTATACTAAATATCAATTAGTTCTCAACTTTAGTTCTTTAATATTTTTGCTAATTTTTATTTAATATTATTTTTGTATAATATTCAAACTGTTTATTTTCAAATTACTTAAAATCAATTAATAACCCAACTTTAGTTCCTTAATAATTAAAGCTGTTACTCTCTCTGTGTTTATCAACCCACTTTGCTTAGTAATTTTGTAGCTGTATTATCAATGCACTTTCCTTTAGTAAATTCGTGCCCCTCATTCATTATTATATTGTTGCACTTCAATATGCACTCAGTTATTGTTTTGTTGTTGCTTCTTGATAATGAATATTGTGCATTGTTGTGGGGGCAGAGCTCACTTTTAGTCTACTTTCTGGCAGTGTGTTGTTCTACCGGGTTTCGTGTTCCACTTGCCTTTTCGGCTTACTCGTATTTATTGCAAAAAAGTTCAATGACACACAAATAATGCACAACAATAACAAAAGAAACAAGAGCAACAACAATAGCTATAATAATATCTTTTGCTCTTTGCCTTTTTCATCGTTCATTGTTCATCGCTTTGCTGATAAATACTATACACAACGACAGAGGGGAGAGGGGGCAGGGACTCTAGCCGACGCGTCGAGGCTCCTTTTGTGGCAGGAGAGAGAGAGAGAGAGAGTGAGAGTGAGAATTGAGAGAGAGAGACTGAGAGAGTGGCATTATTTGCATCTTTCGCTTTTCAACTCTTTGGCAAATATGGGTCGCACACTCTCCCTTCGTCCCTCTGTCCCTCCGTCCCTCTGTTGCCTTGACTGACCGCAGAAAATCGATGACTGGCTGAAGCCTTTTTGACTGAGTTCTCTCGTTTTATTGTTATTGCCAAGTTCAGCGCCCAAAAACTAATGCCATTATATAGTATTGTCAACGTCAACTTTCACTCTCTTGCAGTGCAGAGAGGGGGTGAAGGGGGAGAGGGCTAGTGAGAGCGTTGAACAATCAAAGTGAAAAGTGCTAAACGTACCCTCAACTCATCAACACGTTTTGCCATTTCTATGGGGCCAGAACTTCGCGCTTATCAGCAGCATGCAATCAGACTCACACACACACACACACACAGCAGTCATACATTCATACACTCATTCACTCATTCATTCATTCATTCATTCGTTTGTCTCCTCCCTATGGCATGCTGAAAAGCTAGACTGAGTGTGTACAACCTGTTGCCGCGTTCTCGGCTCAAACTGAACTGAACTGAACTGAACTGAACTTCGCCATTTCGCCCAGGCAATGCAATTTTCAACAACGTCATCATCAGCAGCAGCAACAAGCAGCAGCAGCAGTAGCGTTTTCAAGCCATGCCCCGCCGTATAATACATACAACAAACAATTGAAATTTCGTATACAATTGCGAATTGAATGAGGAAATGAATGTGTAAAATGAATAACGTCTGAATAGCATCTGCCTCTTGCATGAGTATGTGCGTATGAGTGTGTATCAGTGTGTGTGTGTGTGTGTGTCGAGACAGGTCGTATACTTGTTGTTGCTCCACTCTCTGATTGTTGCTACCTTTTGCCAGTGTTGGTTAACGTATAAGCGCATAAAACAGTTCAAAGTTGAAACGTTTAGAGAGTTGTTGGCTTAGACAGAAGATACGTATAACTATAGTCCATAGAGACTGCATTTATTTAGCACAAAAGTATGCAACTAAAAGTTGAAACTATTGCATTATTGAAGAAGAAGAACTGGGCTAATTGTGTGTATAAATAGCTTAAATGTGTGTACATTAGAGAAAGCATGGATAAAATTATTTAAAAATGTGTATAATTTGTTTGGCAAGTCAAAAATGTAATAGTTTATAATATTATTTTAATTATATTTTAATTCCATTATTTATGTATTTATTTATTTAATATTGTTATTGCAGCTTAAGAACTTAAACAATCAAATAATAATAGCGCTCTCTTTAAGTTTTATTATATTAATATTAATTCTCAAAAATATATTTATTATTTATGTTAATATTTTTAAATTATATTATTTACGTACATATGTATTTATTTATTTAATATTGAGACTGCAGTTGAAAAACTAGCATAACAAACTAATAAAAGTGCTGGCTACAAGGGACTTTGACTTTAATTTATATTACTATGTATGTATATGTTAATATTATTATAGCAATTAGAATTTTTTACAATTTCCTGAAAGAGGTAAATAAATAAATATTTTTTCATCGCTTTTTAGCCTTAAATTTTATATTATTTTAAAAGTGTTTAACTCTTCTGAAAATGAAATATTAATTATAATTAATAATATTTATTGCAATTAATGCTTAATTAAACTTTAATTTTAATTAAAATTTACAACAATTACAACTCAATAAGAATTCCTAATTTTAATACAAATTTACGTCAATTAAAACTTAATAAAAGTTCCTAAATTTTAATAAAAATTTTAATCACTCAAAACTGAGTAATAATTCTAAATTCTAATAATAAATTTACATCAAAAATGACTAAATTAAAATTGTGATTTAATATTAATTTTAGAATATTCTCAAACCTCTTTCGCCCAATAAGACTTCCCAAAGTGTTCTATTGACTTTTGCAATTTCCAAGCTAGTTAGTCAGTTAGTTAGCTCTGCTCTAACGTTACTTTACAGGTGCACAGGTGCTGAGCGATAGAGTCAGCTGAGGACTGAAACGAGGGAGAGACCCAGAGATAGGTACAGATAGATAGCAAGAGAGAGCGATGTCTCTACTACTACTGTATGTGCGAGCTGAGTGAATTGTGCGAATATTTTTGTTGAACTTGTTTGCTTGCCAAATGCCTTTTGTGGCCATAGTTGTTGTTGCTGTTGTTGCTACTGTTGTTGTTGCTGTTGTCGTTGGCTCCTCTTGTTGCCTTTTGCTATTGTCCGCTGCCAGTTGTTGCGTTTTTTATTTCTTTTATTATGTGCGAATGTTTGTTTGTAATGCTCAGCGCCATTGTTGTTGCTGTGTGTGTGTGTGTGGATGTTTGTATTTGTATTTTTTATTTCTTTTTTTTGTGCGAACAATTAAAACTCTTTGCAATGACCTTGACTTTGTTTTTTTAAGTGTATTTATGTGTGTGAGTTGGTGTGTGTGTGTGTGAGCTTCCTTTTGCCATTCACACGCGCCCAGCACGCTCAAACGTCAAACATAAAACACAAATAACAACAACAACAACAACAACAACAGCAATAACAAAAGCAACAACAAAGCCGTCTGAGTGTCTACTCGGTCTGAGTCTGAACTGAGTCTGGGTCTGTTTCGTTTTCGGTTTGTTTTGGGCTTATTATGTATGTACATCTACATCACACACACACACACACACACACGCTCTCGTATCCCCAAAATGAATCGAATGCCTGCACAAATATACAATAATAATACATAGCAACAACAACAACAACAGCAAGTGCTCTGATAATGAATAAGAATCGTTTTCGTATTCGCTTTATACTCACATTTATTCTTCTCTCTTTGGCATTATTACTTTTTTGTACCAAAAGCCTTTCATCATGAAGAATATTGTACTCTCCTCCTATTTGCGTTTAAGATTTGCGTTTTGCTGTAGGTCAGTTACTGCTACCGGTTTGTTCTTATTGTATCTGCATGTATACTATATGTATGTATGTATAATCCATATATTACATTTATGCCTCTCTTGTAATTAGTCACAGATTTCTTCTTCTTCTTGCACACAAAAATGTCATTTAATATATGGGTTGAATTTTTGGCTTATTTAAGCACAAACATTTCTGGGTTAGTGGTTCGTGTTTGGATCTTTTGTCCTCATAGAACTTCAACTGCTCTCTGTATGACTGGCAACAAATTTCAATCGATAAACGCATAGAGAGAAAAGCAGCGAAGAGTTCGAAGTGGCTTATGGAATGGATTAGGGAATTACTGTCAGTTTTTACTGCAATGTATTATCGTATATATATATAAAATGCTTTGCTGATATTTATATATGTACATATATTTATATTTATTTGTTTTTTTTTTTAATTTCTTTTTATTTATTTCCTTTTTTTTAATTTTCTTGTTTTTTTTTTTATTTATTTTTGATATTTTCTTATATGATTTTGTTATAATTATTAATACACATATTACTGCAATTTTAGCTACATTTCAATATAGAATCGCTTTAAGATATAATTTTTGTTTTCTTATTGATATTCTGGAAGTTAATTTTTACAGAAAATAAAAAAAATATTTATGTATGTTTGCTTCCTTTTCGTATTGTAATTTCATGTCTTTATATGACTGTTTATGGTGGTAAATAAATAAAATAAAATATTTGCATTGCCAACATCTTTAAATAACTTATTTAAAGCGTTTTAAACATTTATCTTTAAAATTTATAATAAATTTATATTGTCATCTAATTTTATTTATATTTCATCTAATTTTATTTATATTTTATTTATAGTCTCTAATTTAATTTGTAAGCTTATCAATTTTATAAGTATTATTTTTGCTATTAATTTACATTATTTTATTTTATTTTTCTTATTCACAAATTTGGATTAAAATGTAAAATATTTAAGCTAAGCGTTTAAAGGGAAAACTTAATTTATTATATAAATTCATATTCTCAATTGACGATGCTATTAAAGTGTATGCTTTACTTTATATTTATTTGTTAATTTTTTGTTAATATTTTTGTATCTTTTTGACCATAATTTACTGTTTTATATTTAATTTAATATCTTACTTATTTAATATTTTACGTTATGAATATAAATTCACGTCTTCTATAGAAAATGCTCTAAAACTTTTACTTAATTTTTAAAAATATATCACTTGTTTTCATTACTAGTTCTACATTCCCCAAACAATTTGCAACTTGTCACACTTCTTATCGACTTAAATTACGCAATTGCTTTTAGTTTCTCTCACTAAATCGGCGATAGGCTCATTACAAGTGAGTCACATCAATTGGCAGGCAGGCACATTCCATGGGATGCATGTGGCAACACCGAACCACAGTGGTGCTGCCTCATTAGGAATCTGACGCATAATCTCAGTTGCATTGCACTAATGAAAACCGAATGAAAATGCCAAAAAACTTACTCACATGTGCATTACTTGTGGTTTTGCTTTGCAGCATGAGAGGGGTGCAGTGGTGTTGCCGGGGGGTGCGGGGCGGTGGTGGTGGTTGGCACCGCCGTGCATGCCTAAGGTGAAAGACAATGCGGTTGCCTATTCACATGTGCAGCTATAATTACAACAACATGCTGCAGCTAGTCTCTCTGCTATCTAAAGGATGCCAAACCGCATCAAAGTCACCCACACACACACACGCACACACACTCGCACACACACTCGCACACACATGTTTATAGTTACTGTTACTGCAGTGCACTTGGCAGCACTTGCTTAATACATTTTCATTTTCCAGCTGCCGCCGACTGCCTTACTATTATTTTGAGATTTTTATATTTTTTTTGCTACCTTGGCAAACCCATTAGGTTAATAAGTAGTGAAGGAGAAATAACAGAAAAAAAGTGTAGAACGAGCGCAAATAAAAGAATTCAAACTATGCGCGTGAGACGCGCCAACGGTAAATGCACCGCAAACACTGCGGTACCCCCGCCTCCTGGCAGTACCAAGGCAAGGCAAGGCAGTACTCGCTGCCCGGTTCCTGTTGCCCGTTACCCGTTACCTAACCCTTACCCGTTCCCGATTCCCGTTTAACGGTACGCGCTGGCTTATAGCCTGGTCGGCCATATTTAAAGCGTCCGAGTAGTGCAAAAATTCCGCCAGACTTTTGACTTGAAACTGCTGCTGTTGCTGCTATTCCTATTGCGGTGAAAAGCGGCAACGTCGCATGCCATAAAAACCGACTGCCCAGCGACGACATTTTTATGGCAAGCTCTGGCAACGCAGTCAGAGTCAAACGGATCGATATGCAGCAAGAGCGAATGCGCCATACATGGCCATCTCACTCAGGCGCACCGCTGATTGGCGCTCTACGCTGCGCAAAATCCAAACAAGCTGTGAAACCAACACAAGCACGCACACACACACATATACGGGTAGACCAAGGCAGAGCGTAGCGTTTATTTGATTTATTAGCATGAGCAGGCGAGTGTATAGTTGTCTCGTTCCGGCGCTCACGCCTAGCCAGCACTCAGAACTGGTTTTGCAAATGCCTTCACACACACACACAGAGCGACAGGGTGGCTAGTCGAACGAGTGTCTGTGTGTGTGTGACTAACTGGCAGCAGACTACAGCTTCAGACTCAGCTGCTGGCCAGTCAGTCTCTCATTCGTCTCTCGCATTCGCTGTCGTCAGCACACGCGCACGCAACGAGCCACACGAATTTCGTTCCGTACCGAGCTGAGCTGAGTTTGAGTTGAGTCTTCGCCCTCTCGCCTCACCTCACCTCGCCGTACGCACACACACACACACACTGATACGTCGTCGTTCGGTCGGGTGTAGTAGTAGATTTTTTCGCTCGCTTCGTTGACGGCGCTCGTTATCGCTGAACAGGTTTCGCTGCTGTCCACGGAGTCGACGGCGAAACAGAAAGGTGCTCAATTCCGCGTAGTGTGGAGGTATTTTATCGCGTCGCGCTGACTTTTTTGCCAAGCAACTAGCAAAAAAATCATATTTAAAAATATCCAAAAAATTCTTAAATAAATAAAACTCAGCAACAACAACAACAACAGACTGCGCGTCGCGTAAATAAACAAAAAGTAATTCAAGTGTTTTACGAGCATTGTTTATACCAAATGAATGAGAGTTGAAGCAAAAGCACAAGCAAAAGCTGTTCAACAACAAAATTCCCCTCAGTAAGAATCTAAAAAGAGATATATATCAATACATGTGTCAACTGCAATTATGAAATTCTAAAGATACACAACACAACAGAAGAAAACAATCAATTGCAACAAATCAACAATTCAAACAAATCCAACAAGTGCAACATGGTTCCCAAAACAAATGTTCAAATAACAATAACTAAGATCATAGCGATTAAATAACGGCTAATCAGTATACTAAACTAAACTCTAAACTAAACTGTAAACTGTAAACTGTGACCAGCTCCAAACACGAACTTTGCCAGTGACTCAAACACTTTCTTCAGTTCAAGATTCCATAGGAATCCACGGCGAATACACTGCAAGAAATAAGCATCTACAGGTGCTGCAAGAGTATCTCAAGTGTTGACAGATACATTGGATATAAACGTCAAAGTACCAGGAGTATCTACAGTTGCATAGAAAGTATCTATTGCATACCAGGAGTATCTAGAGCCGCATAGAAAGTATCTATTGCTTACCAGGAGTATCTACAACCGTTTAAAACGTATCTATTGCATACCCGGAGTATCTAGAGCTGCATAGAAAGTATCTACTGCATACCAGGAGTATCTACAACCGTTTAAAACGTATCTACTGCATACCCGGAGTATCTAGAGCTGCATAGAAAGTATCTATTGCATACCAGGAGTATCTGCAATCATTTAAATCGTATCTACTGCATACCACGAGTATCTAGTGCTGCATAAACAGTATCTACTGCATACCAGGAGTATCTGCAATCGTTTAAAACGTATCTATTGCATACCAGGAGTATCTATTGCGTATCTAAACGTCACTTCAGGCATTTACTTTGTCAACTTGATGTGTTTCGCTTGAGCCTTGGCCCACAATAACTACCACACGTATCTACAGCCAGCCATCGACAACAATTGCAGCCAGATGCTGGCCATGGAGGCAGATATGAAAGGCGGCATACTACATGCCACAATGCCGCCGCTGCACGCGAGTGCCGCACTGCATGGTCATGCCCATGCGGCAGCCACATCCTACTCGGCGCTGGCGCCTCTCATGAATCTGGGCCAATCGCATCTGACCCACTCGCAGTTGTCGCAGCACAATCATCACCATCACCATCATCACATGAGCGCACACATCGCAGCCAGCCAGAGTCCGAATCCACTCAGTTCACTCCAGTCGAGCATTGCCAATACGCTGAACGGAACACAGCAGCAACAGCAACAGCAGCAGCAGCAGAGCTCACCGCTGCATAGCTCCAGTGAGCTGAGTCCCACACAGAGCAGCATTGGGAGCCATCACATGACATCGCCCGTCAGCCATCACCAGCAGCAACAGTCGCATCCGCTGATGGGCGCCGGCAGTGCCCTCAGCAGCATGACCAACAGCAGCAGCGGCAGCGGCAACAGTAACAGCAACAACAACAACAGTGGGACGGCGAACAAGAATCAACAGCATGCGGATCGGGTGAAGAGACCGATGAATGCATTTATGGTGTGGTCAAGGGGCCAAAGGCGCAAGATGGCCTCCGACAATCCGAAGATGCACAATTCGGAGATCTCCAAGCGGCTGGGGGCACAGTGGAAGGATCTGTCCGAGGCGGAGAAGCGACCCTTCATCGATGAGGCCAAACGCCTGAGGGCGGTGCACATGAAGGAGCATCCGGATTACAAATATCGACCACGTCGCAAGACCAAAACATTGACCAAAACCAAGGAGAAGTATCCAATGGGCGGCTTAATGCCGGGCCAGCAGCCGGGCGGTGAGCCAGGCACGCCCACACGCGTCTCACAGGGCATGGGTCAGAGTCAATCGTTGAACGGATCGGGAGGTGCCTCAGCGGCTGCGGCGGCGGCAGCGGCAGCAGCTGCTGCCCAACAGGTGCGACCCAATATCCATCAGATGAGCGTGCCCAATGGGTATATGCCCAATGGATACATGCATCCCGATCCCGCCGGCTATCAGACACACTACATGAACTATGCGCCGCGCTATGAGATGGGACACATGTACAATGGGTATGGCATGTACGACACCGTTGCCGGCGGCCAGACATCTCCCTATGGCAGCAGTCTCCAACAGCCGGGATCACCCTCACCGTATGGCGGTGGAGGTGGAGGTGGTGGCGGTGGGGGTCTGCAACAACCGGGAGGGGGCACGGTAACGGGTGGCACCGGCGGTTCACCCGCTCCCTACGGCGCACAAGCTTCCTGCCAGAGTCACAGTCCCAGCGATTCGAGCATCAAATCCGAACCCGTCTCGCCCAGTCCCAGTGCCATTGCGCTTAACAACAACAACAACAACCACAACAACAACAACAACAATCACATCATGAAGCGGGAGTACGTGGCGGGTGCGACTGGGCCCGGGACTGAGCTGAATCATCTGATGAATATGTATCATCTGCACGACGGACTGTCGGGTGCGTCCGACCAGCAGCGGCATCTGATGCACTATCAGACGGCATCGCCGGATCTGCAGCAGCAGCAACAGCCACTGCAACAGCAGCAGCAGCCACTGCAACATGTGATGCACCAGCAGCAGCATCAGCAGCACCAGCAGCAGCAGCAACAACAGCAGCAGCAGCAACATCAGCTGCATCAGCAATCGCTGCGTGCGATGGCACCACTGGCACATATGTGAGAAATGGCCAGCGCCTATGGAGCGTCCGCCGCCGCGTCTGTCAATGTGTCGCCGCCGCCGCCGACAGCAGCTGCCGTCGGCTATATGCCAACGACAGCAGCAACTGTTGCAGCTGCCGCAGCAGCAGCAGCTGGAGCTGGTGGGGCACAGCTGAATGGCGGCCGGCCAAGTCCGACGGCATCGGGCTCGGGTTCGTCGGGCGGTCGCTCCTCGGCGCATTCAATTGGTCACACTGCCACCGCGCATTCACCCGCCTTGGCGGCGGCTGCTGTTGCCGCTGCCGCCTATCAGCAGCTGTCCGCAGCAGCAGCAGTCTCCTCCTCAACGTCGTCGTCCGCCTCTGTCACCTCTTCATGCATGCTGGACATGCAGCAGCAACTGGAGGAGCAACAGCAGCAGCTGCAGCAGCAGCATCAGCAGCAGCAGCAGCAACATCAGCAGCAGCAACATCATCAGCACTACCTGCAACATCAGCAGCAGCAACATCATCACCATCACCAGCAGCAGCAGCAACACTTGCAACACCATCAGCAGCAGCAGCAGCAGCAGCATCAACTGTATCACTATCATGCCACACACTCGCAGCAGTTGCACGCACATGAGGCCGGCGCTGGTTTGTTGGATATATCCACATTGTAAATTATTAAAAGATACACACACACACCACACACACACACACACACACTCTTAGCTATATTTGCAACTAAAGTATATATATAATAATAAATGCGAAAAGAAAAGAATTTTAGCTTTAGTTTTAACAAGAAATTGCATTAATTTTAGCACTTGTAATTACACTTGTATTAAATAATAAATAACTCTAATTCCAAACAAAATAAAATGCATTTAAATTAAGCATACGCACTGTTGTACCATACGAAGAAGACGTAGCGAACATTCCACAACAAACATTGCCCTAAGTTGTTCTCTTGCTTTCAGAACGAAAAACGAAAATAAAATACAAAAAAAACCTTAAAAAACCTAAAGACAATTGTGTGATACAAAAAATTGTTGCATAAAAATAAAATACAAAAAAAAGGAGAATAATAAATAAATAATTGTTTCATATTGATTTGAATTTCTTTTTCCTCTGCGCTGTACAAAATGAAAATCTATAACATTTCCACACACACCCACACCCACACACACACGCAAGTAAGATGCAACAAATAAAAAGAAAGATGAATATAAAAAACATTCTATTTTATAGATTCTCTTATCGCATTAAGTAAGTCTAATTATTATCTATTATATAAACAATTTAATTATTAATTATGCTTATGAATACCGCAAAGAAACAAACAAAACATTAATTGTAATAAAACAAAAATTATTATTATTCTTATTATTATAATTATGATTATTGAAAGACGACAAAAAACATCTACCACATAAAACGCGACAACAAAATGTTAGTAAACCTAAAGAAAATTTAGTAAAAAGAAACTGAAACGAATCCAAGGCAAAGGGGCTGAAGAATAGCAAAAAAAAAGGAGAAAAATCAGCCAAGCGCCTGAAACAAACAGAAAAATCCACAAAACAAAAAAAAAACACAAATAAAAGAAAAATCTTTACAAAAAATATAAAAATATCTAACGTTTATTTATTTCAATTTGCCGTCGGAAAAGATCGAGTTTATGCTCTTAAATAGATCGTCACGTGATTATTGTAATACTATTGACATATATCTCGATCAACTACTTCTATTGATGAGTGTAGATTTCGATATCGGGTTTTTTATGTTGATTTTTCAGCCAAGGCTGAAATCGATATAAAAAATAAATGTTGAAACTTTATTTGATATTTGAGATTTATGTTGGTATTTTTATTAGGCCTCACTTAGTTCCGTCTGAATATTTTTTGTATGTAGTTTTCAATTCAATTCCGTTTCAGGATGAGCGCAACGAAACTTGTTGATATCTGACTGGAATCAGACTCGATTAAATCTCCATCTCTAGCTTTGCCTGGGGATTCGGTATTTAAATAAACATTTAAGATCATTAACAAATTGAATGATTTGACAAAACTAGGAAAACCTATAAAAAAAAGAAGAGTCAACAACATAAACTGCCGGCTATGGAAATAAGTATTTTAGTAGAAGATATAAAATGTTACTATGAAATTGATTTAAGGGTCAACAGTCTCTGGGAATGATTTTCAAATTGTTTTTAGTTTTTATTTTAATTGGAAAGCAGTAAGCTCTTAATTAACTGTGCCTTTTTAAAAATTTCTCGCATGATGTGCTCTACTAACGAATAGCAGTTATTATTTATCAACAACTTCAGTTTGTTTATACATTTTTTTAATAATAAATTTCAGCTCTAATCACAAGCTTCAACTTTCGTGACCGGAAAATGAAGCTTTGTAGCTGTTACTAATAGTATTATTTAGATCTGCACATTACGACATTTTCTATAATTATTTTATTGCAGATAATATGCTAATTCCGTATTTGATTTATTTATGTATGCTTTTTTTTTAGAAATATTTATTAAATAATTGTCAACAGACTTTCAAATATCTTTTATTGCCCACAATATGCCTTCCCAAATGGTATTATCATTTCTGTAACATCCAGATACTAGTTCACAGTCACTAAACTGAACTCCAATCACTTTTATTTGGAAACCGACCTTAGCTACATATATCCAACAGCAGAGCTTAAATCCCCGTCATATTAACAATCCATAACATTCATTCGATATTGCTAATTTATGCTGGCATCAGGCAGACACCTCGCAAAACATTTCACAAAATTTACCAAAAAATATTGCGGGCTAGAATATACCCTGTACTTTTATAGCAGTTCTATATCAACTCAATTCTCGAACATAGATACAAGTTTAAAGTGTAAATATTTTATGTTTAAATTTGGATTTATAGACTGCTCATACTACCCTACCTTACCGCAATTTGTTATCATCTGTCGCCATAAAAATTATGATACATGGCATTAGTGAAAATTGCAAATTCAGAGCAGCAAACGCAACCAAAACACAAATAAAACTATGAACAAATTTATACAATGTGTGAGCAGCTCGTCAGCTGATAATATGATGGCTAAAAAAAAATACAAAAAATAGCAAAACAGTTTATTTAAATTGTCAAAAATTTAACACTGTTCATCGGATTTTTTCATTCCATTTATTATGTCTGATTAACGACAGTTTTTCATAAATAACAAAATAATGATTTTGCCTAATTGCAATTAATACGTTTTTGATTTTTAGCCTTTCGTTTTAGCATTCAATTAACTCTTTTTTGTATCGTATATTTTACGCACTTTCATGCCGGAATACTGATTACGAATACTACGATTTTACTGTGATTTTATAGTTCAGATTTTGATCATTAAAATGTATAAATGAAACTGAATTAACATTTTTTCGCAATCGATTCGTTTGTTTTCTGTTTCTGCATTTATGAACTCAAATCATACTGTGTTGAAATTTGAGATACAAAAATGCATAAAAACTGAAAACACAAAAAGTTTATTAATTTTTTATGAATGTCATTTGTAGTAGTAGACTGCAATGCACAACGCACAAAACTCGGCTCTGATACACAGATCTACACAGATCTACACTCAGATACAAATCTATACAGCTTAGTCGAGTTTGTTTAACATGCAAATCGTTTGTCGCAGCGTTTTGTGTATTTTGTCGCTCGTCAGCCTCAGCTTCAGCCAGTTAGAGCAATGTTTTAGATTTATACATTTTTTGTATATTTTTGCCATTCAGCTGTGTTTTGGTGCCTTCTATACCCTGTACTAATTGGGGAGAAGGTGTAGTCATAGATAGTTACGATAAGAATAGTTGTAGATGGATATGAAACACGTTTTATACATTTATATTCTTCAATCTATATATATAAGGTACTATGTCCTGACTGACTGACTGACTGGCTGATCAACATCGCTCAGTCTAATCGGTAAGACATAGCGACGTAAGTTTTTCTTGAGATGATAGATTATAAACCTTAAGTGAGCCGTAAAGATATTTTAGAATTTATTTATTATTAATTTATTATTATTTAAAATATATATAAATTCTTTAATATATATTATACTTTATATTAGATATATTTTAAATCTATTTATAATTAATTTAATTTTATTTAAATTATATATACATTTTTTATATTTTTTTAGTTTAATTATTCAGTAAGTCGTAACTTGCAGTCGAGCAGTTAAGCGTCTACTTCGCTCGCATTTATTGACTTAGATTTGGGTTTTTTTATATTTTTTCTAATTAGCTTAAATTCCGTGACGCTTTTCTAGTGCCTGCTTATTTGCGTGCCGCTGTCACCGTCACTGTCGCTGTCACTGTGACTGTCACTGTCACAGTCATTTGTTGCAATCAGTGAGAAAATTAAGCATCAGCACACACATGAGCGCACTTAATTTTGCAATGTGATTGGCCATTAAATTAAATTAAGATCTAATGCCAATCTCACATTTGAACCAACAACCAAACACTCCACTGGACAGGTGCTTCATTCTGAACAAATTGAAGCCACCCCTTCGCCCTACCCACCAGCCAGCTCACCACTTCTCATGACGATGCAGCTGAGTCATCATCGCAATTAGAAACATCGCATCAATGACAGCGACCGTTCGTTGATCGTGAGAGTTTTGCCAAAAATTCAACAAGTTTGTTTATGTTCGATACGCAAACACAGAAATTTATTTGATTAAAACACAAAAGCGCTGTTAATTATCATCTAGCTAAATATACCTTAAATTTATGCTAGTAATAATTTAATTTTGCATTTTACGTTATTTCCACATGCAACTTGCAAATAAATTATAGCATAAATAAATCATTATATTATCAAGAGAATAAATTTTAATTATTGTGTAACGTTTGAATATTATCAGTTAATTTTAATGATAATATTTCATGATTTATATATTAAATTTTATTAAAAAAAAAAAAAAAAATAGATTATATGTATTTATCTTATATTTTTCTAATATATTATAAAATGAGGGAATGAATGAATTAAATCACCAGCTTAGGCTAATAAAATACCTTCAAATTTAATTGAATTGAAAGAGTTATAATATTAATTGGATGTATTTGAATTTGAGTGGAAAGTCAACTCAATTCCTAGGCATTCATTGAAGTTAAGTATTCTCTGTAGACATTGGTATAGGATATATATTAACTCTTATATAATAAATATTACATAATTAAATAATAATATAATTAAATAATAATTAAATAATTATCATGAAATTTTTAGGATTTTTATTTTATTTAATCCAGCCAAATTCATCAATCCTCTACAGTAGTACAAATAAAAAATTTCTTATTTTATTTTACATATTTTGTTTAATTTTCAAAAAATTAATGTGTGTTGGTATATTTTTACAATAATTTCCCCTCAATTCTACTGATATCTACTGATATAAAGTAATTTATTATGACTTTTTTAATAGAGAAGTTTAATATAATATTCGATATTACAATTTATACTTATTAGTAATTTAATATTATTATTAGTAATTTAATATTTATATTAAATGTAGATCCTTAAATTATATTTCATCTTTTATATAAGGTAAATTAATATGACCTTTTTATAAGTGAAATTTAATTTAATATTCAATATTACAATTTATGCTTATTAGCAATATAATTTATAAAAAAGTGTATTAAATTTATATGCTTAAATTAAATTCCCCTATAGACAGTAGAATTGTCCGCATTACTCCCGGCAGCATCTTTATCTTGCTCCAGCTAATTCGTGCATGTTTATAGGTTTCGAATCTCGGTACTTGTGAATGCACCCTTCAATTAACTAAACAAAGGCCTGCGGCACCTTCAAAGCACAACAACAAATGTAAAGCCCCCAGTCTGAAATGCTATAGTACATTGAGCATGGAGAGGGGGGAACTCGGGTAATGTGGAAGGAATAGAATATGCAAAATCCAGTGGAGAGCGAAGCGAGTTGAACAACTAATTAAACTTTAACAATAGAAAAGTTAGCAAACAAATGTCATTATGCATAAAGTCGGAACTGTCTGGCAGTGTTTTAGTTTCGTTTGGTTTGGTTTGGTTCAGTTTCGGCTTTGCCCTACCACTGGGGGCCACTGTCAATGACCAAAAATATGTGTGTAGGGCGCCCTTTAAGGGGCGTTATTGGCTGACACATTTCAAAAGTAGGTTAACAGAGAAATAACTATGAAGAAAAAATGATATCAACCTCAAGTTGATTCATAAGCCTAAAACTGTAACCAATGCGTCGTTGCTTACTTACATGGGGTTTGTTTTGGGTTACTCGACCCATTGCGAGTGTCACTGAAACTCTGAACAAATCGGATTAGTTGACAACGAAAATTATAAAAAAAAAACGAAAAAAAAAACGAAATAAAATCCAATTAGTTGTGCACTGTCGTGCAATGGTAACACTTTTAAACTGTTGTCAGCTCAGAGATACATGAATGTATCTGTATCTTTCGCCCTGCGCTGAGGTTTGATGGATGTGTGTTATGTGTTGTGGCAGGCGTAAGAATTTATAGGTCGCTTGATCGATGGACCACCGCACATTGATTTACGAGAATACATTTCCCGAAATAGGCTGCATGCAAATTGTCAGACGGCCTGGCGACCTGGCGACCCTGGCCTGAGTCTAAGCCCCTGCCACACCTGCAGTTTTCCAAACGGGAAAAACCCAAAAATCCACAGGTACACAGGTAGTAGGCAAATGCATTAATGAACCTCTAAAATCCACGCCTTATTGCAAATCCTTTCTGTCTAATCCCTCTAGAAAAACACGAATAGGAAGATGACAAAATGAAGAAACAATAACAGCTAAGCAAACAACGGACATTATCATAATCACCAATAAAATTTAGCCTGGGCTTAGGAACCTGTTCCCTATGGACAGTATCCGCCTCTGTCTCTGCCTAATACTTCCTCCCTTTGCGGTTTCTCGGTACCAAAAATCGAGAGGCGCTCGACCTCGGCCTCATGCCACCCGCATAGTGCGTTCGCTGTAACTGTAATTCAATCACTGTTAGGGATCGCAGCCTGCATAAAAAGCGCAATCTGCATCCCGGCTCATACACTCGTCGGTCGTATCATATATTTTGCTGTCATGCTAATCGCTGTCAAATTACTATATATATAATTTTGCATTTTTATAGCTCTGCTCATTTCGTGTTTATTTTGTTTTTCTTTCAGGGGTAAGTCTTGCTGTGGTTTACTTGCAATTAGGCGATTAGTCACGCCCTGATTTGATATTGATATGAGTGTGTGTAACTATGCAACATGCAACTATGCATGTAACTCTATGCGGGTGCTTGAGACGAGGGGCAGGGCTCTTGAAACCGAGTACTATACACAACGCTAACTACTTGATAAGGAGACTGCCCGAAATGGTCAATCGAGTTACTGACAAGTAAGTGAAGTTTGAGTATATGGATACAAGTGATAAGTAATTGAGTTTGCAGAGAAATTATTATACGTTTGTCTTTTAAAATATATATTTTATTAATTTTGAATATTAGCAATGTTAATATTCAACTAGCACTTATTTTAAAATGTTTTTTACTAAACATAAAAATAAGCATGTAGCATTTTCCACTAGTATCTTCGCGTACTACATGAGGTAGTCAAAGCCTAGGCATAATGATTAGTTTAAACGAAATTCTTCAAAATGAACTATACTTAAAATAAACATTATAGTCTTACCAAATTATAAATGAATATTATAGCTATAATTCTTATAGAAATAGCTGCTATGTAATCTTTATAATCCTACCGGTTAATTTCAATTTCGACGCATAACTTTTACCTTAATTTTTCTGACGTGGAAAAATTTCCATAATTTGTATCTACAGTTACTTTTGGAACTTTAAAAAGTAGCAAATGTCTTCTTTATTTAGGGATTCTATCACCTGTATTTAGTCAACATTTTAACCGAATGAAATTAACAATTTATTAAACATTAATCTTCGCATATGTAAGTGGAAACGATGACGGAAACTATAAGCATGAGTTTTTACTTTTATTTTTACTAAAACAATAGTAGCTTCCAATTGTTTTATATATTCTATTTATAAACATAATGAAATATGTGAATTTAATGCTTCACAATTAATTCGAATTTTTTAAACAATTTTAATGTGATTTCTAAATTAGGTTTCTCTTTAAGCAAATGCAACTGTGATAATACTTGGTTTGCAAGCATTAAAATTTCTTTCGTTTAAATTAAATTGAAGTAAATAGTGTTTTTTATATATTTTGCCATATTTATTGTAATAGTATTTCCTATGTTTTATCATATTCATTTGTAGTTTTCTTACTTTTATTTAACTGTATTTATTATATGCTCTATTTACTGACAAGAAATACTCTTAATATGCCATTATTTCTGACAATTTGCAAGTGCACAAATTGTATTTAGTTTCAAGTTAACTTCGGATGCTGCAGCCCATACACACACACACTCACACACACACTTCTATACGCCCTGTTGTACTATACACCTCCCTCTGGCAACAACACAGTGAAGCACTTGTGTCACTTAATTAAGTCGGCGTTTTATTGTCGTTGTTGTTGTTGTTGTTGTCGTCAACGTCATCGTCAGCAGCATCGTCGCTCAAGTTAATTACTGTAGTGCAGCTGCTTTATAAGGCAACTAAAGCTCTATGCAGCGACCTGTGCCACCCACCCAGCACCCACACAGCACCTGTAGTCAGGCCCATCCACTGCCACTCCCACTCTGACTCCCACTCCCAACTACTTTTACTGACTGCCAAGTGAGCATAACAATTCCTCCGACTGCTCTGGCAACTTCTTCTGCAGTTGAGTTTGGAACTGCCATGGCACTGGTATCTAAAGAGGAGTAGAGTGGTAGGGAGGGGGATGGAGGGGGGCTCCGCTCTGCATTTGTTGATTCGCGCACTTGAACAACATGGCAGACGGCAGCTGGCAGTGCTAGCAGCGCTAGCAGCTCTTATCTTAATGAGTTTTATGCATCTAATTAAATAAATTGCACCTCTCATCAGTCAGTCAGTCTGTCAGTCAGTCGGGCGCCATGACAACCCAGTACACCTACAGTAGAGCTCACAAACTGGGCTTTAACTGCACTTGCAATCCATTGCCAAAACCATGGCCCCACCCAACAGGGTGCCACATACCACACGAGCCACACCCCAGAGCGAAATTCAATTTTAATTACAAAAAAAAAATTTATTTTCGATTTTTTTTTCACCGATTTTTCCAAATCGATTTTGCTAGCCAATTTTTTATTCACAAATTGTTTATACATACGTTAGTATATAGTGTTTATGTACTCGCATATGTATTTGTATTTTAATCAACCGCTCCCAGGCACAACTGTGGTGTTTGCCTTTATCGAACTGGGCGGCAGTTTGTTGTGCCACAAAAGCGGCTACAGATTGTTTTTCTTTATATGTATACATACATACATACGCATATATGTATAGCACAAGTACCTGTACAGCGTATGTGTATCGTATTTATTTACTTGATGCTGCCCTCATCACAATCGCAGTCGCCGTCGCCGTCGCAGTCGCAGTCATCGCATTTTCAATTTTTCGCTTGCAAATTGGAAAAGTTCAAACGCACACAGCATAAGGCCAAAAGCAGTACCAAAATGGCGGTACTACCAATCCCAAATCCCATCCCATCCCAATTCCAATCCCAGTTTCAGCTTCCAATTGCAGTCCCTGTCTCAGTCCCAGACAGGAACCGTCCAGACATATGCATCAGCTCAAAAGCTACAGATAAATGCAACAACATCTGCAATAAAATTCAAACTGAAACTGACCAATGCACAGTGGGTTATATATAGTTAAATATAAGCCAAATTTTATAAATCAAATTATGGGTTTATTTATGCACAATTATATAAAAATATCCAAATAATTCTTATAAGTTGTAAATGGTTTAAGATGTATGCAACAGGCAAAAGGAAGTGTGAAAGACACCATAAAGTCTATAATTACTATATAATTTATCTGATAAGAAGTTGCGTCAATATACCCCTGTTCGCCATGACCATTAGTCTGTCCTTTTGTCCGTAAGATACCATATCTGCAAGCAGATCAAGTTTGCTTCCTAATTATCAACACTTTCCTTCTTTTTATTTGCTGTAAATTAACCATAATAGTAACTTATGACATTCTTTAAATATGTTGTGAATTTTAGTCCAATTGGTTGATAAACAACAGAGATATTTGATTTGAACAATTTGCTCTGCTAGTCTACTAGTCAGCATGCGCTTTGTGGACATATACATATGTATGTATATATGTGTGTGCATGTTTGTCCCATCAATCCATACATTTCAATGCAGCAACTAAACTGCTGTCGACGTCGCTGCTGCTACTGAGAGAACGAATTAATGCGTAATACGCGCTCAAGTACACAGACACACACTCACACACATAATGACATACCCGCAACACTTGCTGAGAGAGAGTTTTCGGAGAGATTATTCTACATAGACTTTAGCTATAAGCGTATGTGTGTGTTTGTGTGCCTGCGTCCTTTTGTTGTTGAGCGGCTCTCGCAGAGAATACTCGTATAAGGAATTCAAGGAATAGAGCGGCGATCAGCGGACTATTCCTCTCTCACTACCTACACTGAACTTTTAATTAGTTCTGTGATGGCGGCATTTGGATCTAAGGCTGTTGTGTGTGATGGAGATTCTACTATTGCTTTCCACATCTAAGTTAAAGCAAACTACAGAAGCCGACTGTAGCCTTTCCTACTTTTTGTATTCTACAAGTAAAATTTCCAATTTGAAAGAAGATATTAGAGATATTAGAGATATTAGAGATATTAGAGTACATAGTTTATTTGGCAAGTTGACCTCTCGTTTACAACTTGTGACCACTGTGCTTATATCGATGTGTTGTTATTGTTGTAGAGCACATTTACATACGCATGCCACACACACACTCACACACACACACACATTGAGCCATACACATACTTATTTTGAACATTTCGCCATGTCCGGCATAGCGACGTCAATGACAAGCCCCGGCTGGCTGAGTGACTGGCTGGACACGGAGACAGCAAATTGGACAGACAGACGGACGGACAGATAGACGGACTGACTGATGGACAGCTGGACAGATGAAATGACGGACTAACTGACTGGCTGACTGACCAATGCCATGAAAGTCGCCGCCTGTGCTGCCTAGATAGTAATGCCCTGCAGCTTTTTGCATATGGCTGAGTGAGTGTGCGAGTGTATGTGTGTGTGTGCGAGTGTATGTGTGTGTGAGCTGATTGATTGATTATTTGTTCCGCATCACTCACCTGGAAAATTCAACTGAAGTGGCAACTTTAATTAATCTGCTTATATATAGTATCGTACGCTTATTGCGAGTATGTTGTGGCAAAGTCAACGTTGTTCTACTTAGTATATGTTCTTGCACCACATAAGTATGTGGGCTTTATATAACCGCAGAACAACAGAGTTAATACTGTACATAAGCTGGCGAATTAATTGGTTTAACGTACATAACAGTTTGAGGGGCATCAATCGAGCTGAACCAAGTTGAATTATTTCAAATTAAACGAAACTTTGTATCTAAAAACAATGATCGAAAATTTTACTTGAATGCATTTAGTACAAAAGGGAATTTAATTACACTTTAGTAATTTGGTAAAAATCGAATCGAAATTTCGATTAATCTTCGCTTAAAAAGCAGTTGAGGCTATATATAAAATATGCCACGAATGCTAATCCCATAATTTTGGCCACGTTCTTTGGCTCATACCAGATAAATGGCTCAGGTCCAGGTGCTCCTGGTACATAACGATAGTTGCCGTTCCGGATTGATTCACCAATGTATATATCAGGTTCGGGATTTCGATTCAGATGGGCAATCCGATACATCTCCGCAACATCTTGCATCGTTTGTTCAAGAATCGCCCTGTTGCGCCGTTGAATCCTTAACTGAGCTTCCTCATCTGTCTGTTCATCCGATTCGGAATCAGAATTCCGATTCATTTCACGGCAACTGAAACAGTCGGGATTTGAGCGTTGGGGATTAAACATGTTTTTCACGAATAAATTAAAATACAAATTTATTTAAATATAAAATTGTAAAATATTTGTGAAATCGCTTTGCAAGAATTTTGAAACTGATGTGAATTCTATATGCTGCGAGGCTACACCAATTTTTACTTTAGAGAAATGATTTTAAATTTATTTCTAAAGTATAGCTCTAATAAGCTGTCAGAAATACAGAAATGTTAGGGGCCTGCTTTGGAGAAATATTTTAAAAATTATTTCTCAACTAAAACTCCATTAAAAAAAACTATCAGAAATACAGCAATTTTCAATGACTGCTTTAGAGAATTATTTTTGAAATTATTACTGAATTATAACTCTAACATAAAAATGTCAGAAACACATATATTTTCAGGGCCTACTTTAGAGAAATATTTTCAAAATTATTTCTGAATTTTAACACTTATAAAAAGTCAGAAATCCACAAATTTTCAGCGCCTGCTTTAATCAAATATTTTTGAAATTATTTCTTAACTAAAACAGCATTAAAAACTCTGTCAGAAATACATATGATTACGATGATGCGACTTTCCAAGTGTCTATCGATGGGCCGATCATAAACATATCAACTGTCTGGTCCCTTTGAATATCATTTAATTTCTAACTTAACTCTAAACTTCATACATAAATTTAAAGTTCAGCGAGCTGAAGACAGACAGTAACATAGCCCTAGCAATAAATTAATCGAATACGAATCGAGTCTAAAAATGGGAGAAAAAATGGTGATAATTTTTTAAGAATTATCGAGCGTCTGAGCGAGCTCTCTATAACTGTTTTCACACTCTTGAGCCTATAAGACAACATGCAACACGTCGTAAACAATAACAAAACAAAACTCTGTAACAAATACGAAAACAAAAATTTACAAATAAAAAAAAAAAGAAAATATAACAAATTATGTGTAAAAATTTAGCGTGCGCCAAAATACCGTTGCTCGGAATTTGAGTATATAACAATGGGCTTAGATTTTCGTTTGATTTGTTTACAACAAATATCGACTGAAGCTTTTTACCGTTTGTTTCCATTTCAAATGACATTGACCAGGCTATTAGTTGGGATTTGATGGCATATTAAACGCTGAATTAATAATTGATGAACATCATCATAGACTGCTAAATATTTTCTACTACTTTCTATCTATCGACTGGTTCAAGTGGCAGCTCAACTAATCTCTGCTTAGCATACTAAGATACCACTGGCATATCATTAATTTAATGTGAAACAATGAGAGTGATTGCCAACCGACAGTTGCAACCGTTGTACGATTTATAACTGCGATAAAAACTCTTAAACTCTTTAAATGCTAAATGTTGACTACCTATTGACCTTGCTGTTGTTCTCTCTGACTTCTGCAGTAGCCAATGACTCAGTCGAAAGGCGATTGACAGACACTTAGTATATGTATAGCTCTATCGAAAATAGTTTATTTTAATTTGGAGTTATTTTTAGACTTTATTTGGGTTGTTGTTTAATCAAGTACCGTTTGTTTAATTAATTGAAGTGCTTCTACGTAATAAATTAAAATAAAATATTGCCAATTTTACGTCATGTCAATTAAGGAATTGAATATTCATTTGAATAACTTAAATAAAATTAAGCAAAATAAGGCTGATGCTTATAAAGTACGTTAAAACATATATATTTAACCAGGCCAAATTAAATAAATAATATAATATGTACATTAATAGTACGCATTAAAATAAAAATTGAAGAAATAAATTAGAATAAATTAAATGTAAATAAAATGATTAAATTGCAATAAATTAAATATATATTAAATAAATAAATTATAATAAATTCAATATAAATTAAATCAATGAATTTAAATAGATTAAATATTTATTAAATAAATAAATTAAAATAAATTCAATATATTTAAAATAAATAAATTTTAATAATCTAGATATAAATTAGATAACTAAATAATAGATAATATTAAATAATTATCACATAAATAATATTAAATAAATTAAATATACATTACATAAATAAATTTAAATTAAATAAACAAGTTCACCAATATAAAATAAAATTTAATAAATTAATTAAAATAAATGTAATTTATATAAATTAAATAAATTAAAGAAATATTAAATATATATAATATTTAATATAAGAATTTAAATATAATAACCATAAAATGTATGCAAATAAATTTAAATTGAATTGAATAAATAAAATAAATCTAAATATGTAAAAAAATATATTCAACAAATTAATTAAACTATATCAAATATAAATTAATAAATCAATTTAAATAAATTAAATATACATTAATACATAAACTTAAATAAAATTATTCCAACCCTTTTTCATGTAATCAACTATGTAGTTTCCTTAATAGAAATATCATTTACCGAGGCCGCCTAATAGCCTGGCCCAAAGCTGATTTCCGTTTAGCAATTTTCCAACTGCTTTCCCCCACCTCAGACAGCGTCATCATGTGAAAGGCTTTTTGAAAATAAAAACGCATTAGCAACTTCACACCCATTTGACAATGGCCAGAGGCAAAGGCAGACACAGTCAGTCTCAGTCCGAGACCGAGACGCGTGTGCCTAATATAACCCTAAGGTCCCAAAGGTGTGTGTTGGGCAGAAGAGAGGTTGCCGAAGAGGTGGTGTTGAGGTATTCTGTGTGTGCTGAGCTGCTGCTTATTTAAATGCTACATCAATTTATTGTCAACGACAGAGAGCACAGAGCAGAGAGCAGAGCATTTCATTCATTGTCCTGTGCTTCGTTCGCATAATCCTTGAATGGGCGATACGTGCCCCTAAGGCGATTCCTTAACACATTTTGGGCCATATCTGACGACCGTCGCCTAACGACTTCCGTTCGAGCTTTACGCACGCGCAAATCGCTTCGAAACTGGAACTCTGGACAGAGTTGGAGTTGGAGTCGGAGACTGGGAATGAGACTGGAACTCTGCGCCCACAGTTTTTAATGATAATCTCTTGAGTTATGTGTTTTTAAATATAATTTCGTTGTTGGCGTGCAGACGACGGCCCCATAACTCACATAGCGCCAAGTCACGAACTGTCAGAGCTCCAGTTGAATTCATAAAGAGAGAAGTTGCAGCAGAAGTTGGAGAGTTACTCTACATGTAACACATACTGTACTATAAGGCACTCCCACGGCACGGCATCTCATTAATTGGCTCATAAAATAATGACCCAACTACCTGGCATACACCCAGAGACTCGATCTTAACCTGAGTGACTGACTGAGTGACCTGGGAGCATTGCGTGTCTGCTGGGCATTCATCCAGCGGAACGTTTAACTTTTCACAAGCATGCAGAAGCGGTAAATTTGGCACCCAATTTATCAAATCATTACAGAGAGTTTTGTCGCCCCGCGGGTGCAGTTCCCATTCCCATTCCCAATCCTCGCCAGCAACAGGCGTGGGAATAACAACAACTTGTGTAGGTGAAAGCCGGCTAAGGTGGCAAACCAAGCTCTTGTCCTGGCCATTGCCAGTGAGTGTCTAGTCTAGCGCTACTAATTCGCATTACCAAGTCCTGCTGTCCAATGCAGCAGCAGCAGCTGCCACAGAACAGGCCCTAATCCTGCTGCGTAACTTGAGCTCAAGTCGGAAAGGGGTCGAGCCAATGCCAATGCCAATTTCGGAATAGGAATTTGGGAATCCAAAAACCACCCCCTAGGGCACATGCTGAGCGTGTGCTTGAGCTGTGTGCAATCAAATCAAATGAAATCAAATAAAATTAAAATCCACTTTGAGCCTATTAAAGCGTGCCAGTGGTTCGTCCTCATCCTCATCCTCAGCCCAACTCCCAACTCCCAACTCTTGTCCCGTACAACTGTCACTCGCCGTCGTTAGTTTTAATTGACATGCAAGTCAACGTCCAGCCGACGGCGACATGTCAATCAAAAACTGCAGCCCGAACTCACACACACACACCACACACACTCGCTCACACCCACCCTACGCCTCATTGGACACACACACACACAGACACACGCTGCCCACCCCTCAGCCTGAAGCATGCCTCATTATGTCTGCGGTTTGTTGACACACACGTTTAGCCCAACACGCTGAAACAGGGCCAGGAGCAGGAGCAGGAGCAGGAGCTGCCATCTGCTGCAAGTCGCCGCTCCATCCACTTCGCTTTTCCACTATTTTTTGGCTGTTTTTTACGAGTCTCGTTATACCAATAAGTTGTTGCTTTATTAATTGGCTATACACGCGAAATATCGTATTAGCTCTTTAACCAATTTGGCTTAAGTTCAGACACTTGAGCAATTGTGAGGTAAAGTGGGCTAGAGATTAAAGTTTAGCTTATAAGGCAGTGGCATTAACTTGGCATTAACTATGCTTTTATTAAATAATTTAATTCAAGTTTTATTTACGTTAATCAGATATTGTCAGATATAGTTTTAGTCTGCTCAAAATTCAACCAAAATTAGAGCTTTCTTTAATTTAAAGTAATGATAGTTTATACTAGTTTAAAATATTTTACTTAACTATTACTTTCAAGCTCTTAATATTAAGCTGTTATAATTAATATATTTTATAACTTTTATTACTATTTTTTTTAAATTGCAGAAATTTTTATTAATAAATGAAATTAAATCAAATCAAATTTTCAATTATTATTTTCTTATTTTTTAATGAATTTTTTTTTAATTCAGCGTACACTGAAATAAATAGCTAATGTTATGTAGAGTACTACTGAGGCCTACGATTATTTATTAATATTTATTATATAAAAAGTATTTCTACTTACTTATTTATTTATTTTATGTAAATATTTACAATATATGCATGATTGACTCTTTTATTTGGAAATATAAATAGTTCAAAAATTTGCTTTAATTTATAAAGTTATAAATATAAATACAAAAAGTATTTTTACACATAAATCAAAGTCTCAATCATATATTTTAAATATTTACTTGAATTCATTAATTATTTCTTTTACTTATTACTTAATCATCATGTAATTTAACAATTTAATGTTGAAGTATCAGCTAGTGCTCGTTAATTTATTTAGTATTAAATAATAAATTTAAATAAATAAAAATCAAAGAATTCATTAATCATTTTATCATTTCAAAAATTCATTTTTGTTATTCATAAATGTTTAAAATTTATAAATTTATATAATTTATTGCCATGTTAATTTATACAATCAAGAGTATAATATTATATACTATGTTGTATAATAATAATAATTATTATTATTTAAAACCCTTGATTCCATTTAAATGAAATTACATAAATAGTTATCTAATTGTACTGTTAACTAACTAGAAGCCTAGAATTAATTTCACAATCTGCAACGTCCCTGGCAAGTGCGAAGCTCGAGTCACGTTTATGAAGCGTTTGGCATATGCTAAGCCCGTTACTTAATAGGCCAATAATAATTGCAATCCATATACATATAGGTAAGTAATGCCTGTTCGAGACAGCACTGAGACAAGGGACTTGAGTTTATGCAACAAAAGTGCAGTGAATGTGGCAAGGAGAAGCACGGGCTGACAGCCCAAACAATTGGCAATTGAATGTGCCGCGAGCTGTGTGGCAAGGGCAACTCAAAGACATAGAAAGATAGTTATATAGTGAGGATGATGTGGGGGAAGGGGTGAGTGGGGGAGAGGGGTTAGTGTCACCTGCAGTGGGCATAGCTTTAAATGAGTCTTGAGGCATGGACAAAGGGACTGTTGCTCTAGAATTTGTGGCAGCTTAGCAAGACGGTGGCAAGTGCATACAATTTCAATGCACACTGTTACGAGTGTGTGAGTGTGTGTGTGTGTGTGCAATTGTTGAATTGTTTGCTCGTTTTGTTAAACAATTTGTTTGCTCTGTCACACGCACATTGTGCTGGCCCAGAGAGCGGCTAATTGCACTTGTTGATTGCCTGATAACAGGTTGTCGTCCATCTGACTGTCTGTTGCATAAGTGCCAATGCATAAGACAAACTTTTGTCCAAAACACTCGAGTGTTAGTCTGCTAGTGGGCGTGGCTGCCACGCAACTAGGTGGGCGTCGCAGCTGCAACTGCAACTACATACTAGTGGCAGCAGCAACAATGGCGCACATGTTCGACTTGCACTGCAGACCTGCGTCTCTCGTCTTCTCTTTGTGCACTGAGTTGCCAACAGAAACTAGAATTGCAACAACAGCAACAACAACTTGCAACTTGCCACTGCCACTGCCACATTGCTACTGTCATGGCAAACAAACTTAAGTAGGTAATTTGCAACTAATTTTCGAGTGGGCAATTCAACTTGAACGCGTCACCCGCAATACAAAACTATTTGTGTGCATGTGTGTGCGTGTGTGTGTGCGTGTGTGTGTGCGTGTTGACAAGCCTCTATACATTGCTCATACGCAGCGTTGTGTGGCACGTATTGTGGCAGGTGTCACATTGTAATTAGAGAATGCAAACCAATTGCTGCCGCAATCTCTCTATATACTCATAGTATTGAACTGGTGAAACTATTTTAAAGTAAATATTATTATTATTTAATATTTTTATAGATGATATAATATGACAAATTATTTTTATTAGAATTATTTAATGTAGAAAATATGCACTTAATATATTTCAAAACAAAACTTTACATTTTATAGTAGAAAATATCATTTTTAGACCCTGTAGTAGGTCAACTGAAAAATAAGAGTTTTCGACGGAAAAAGATTCTACAAAATATAAATATACTTTATTTACACGATAAGCTGAGTGGAAATTGTCATGTCCGTCTCCCCATACTATCTGTCTGTCTTTAGTGTGAATAGAAATAGATAAGAGCTACAGAGCACCATATTTGTGACTTAGATATTACTACAGTGCAAGTAGATCACATTTTGTTCAGGATTTAGAACATTTCTCTCCTTTTTATTTACTTCAAATTAAGTTAATTAATAGCTTATGATATACTTCAACCATGTTCTGAATTTCAGGCCGATTGGTAAATAAACACCAGAGATATTTGATTTGCCATTTGCATCTCTAGTCAATGGTGAGAGGGTGATTCAGCCTTTGTTCATATGTATATGTATATGTGTGTGTTTAATGCAAGCAATGCATCAGCTAAACTTCTGCCGGCGTCGCTGCTGCTGCAGAGAGAACGAATTAATGAATAATTCGCACCCAAGCACAGACTTACACACACACACACATACGACACGCCCGCAACACTTGCCGTGAGAGAGTGTCTGATTGTCAGAGAGAGAGCATTATTTCGCATAGGCTTCAGCTGTGTGCGTGTGTGTGTGTGCGTGTGCCTGCTTCCTTTTGTGTTGTTGAGCGGCTCTCGCAGAGAATAGCAGGGCATTGAGCAATAGAGTGGGCGATCAGCTGACTATTCCCTTTACACTTCTTGCACTAAACTTTTAATTAGTTCTTTGTGGGCGGCCAATGCATTTGGATGTATGGCGGGGTGTGGTGTGGGGTGAAAAGCAAGTGCAATTCTGCCGACACAATGCGAGGTTTGTGCTACTCCTGTCGACACTTGGTGCGTAGTTGGTTGCGCCCGACTGTATCTATGCGAGAGGTTAGTATAATTAATGAAGATAATGCCTGTCGTAATACGAATATTAGCTGAAGTAAAAAAATTGCTTTTGAATAATAAAATAAAAAAATAACAAAGTCAAATGTTCAGATTAAATATTATATAAATATAGTATATAATATTTTATATTATATATAAAAAATATAGCAATAAATAAAAATGATATGCAGATATTCTTGTCTTATCTATCTATGATCACATGTATTATTTTTTAAATAAGTTCCGGAGCAAAGGAAAGTAATTAATTGTGCCGAATAAACGCTTATCTATTTGGCAAATTGTTACATTTTCTTTAAAGTTTATAATAAATTATTGACATGGACATTTAAAGCACTGTTGCTCTGTGATAATCTGACACTTGTCATTCCACTCCTGTCAGCCCACCCACTGCGCTCAGCTCCGCTCATCTCTCCCCTTGAAATAAATTTATGCGTGTCAAATAATTTGACAAAAGCATATTTGTTTTTTTTTTTTATATTTTGGCACCGCCTTCGCCAAGCCAACCAATACGAATTTTCGAAAAAGAAAAACATATTAAATTAAATAATAAAAAATTTCACGCAGCTTCCAGCCGGGCATAAGCAGAACGCAGACATTCAGTGCGTGATTTCCGCAGAGAAATGTTCAACATGTACGCGCCATTAAATAATTTCCGCCCTCGTAGACTCAATACCCCACAGCCCAAAAAAAAGGCAGAAAAAAACAAAAACTGAGATCCAGCGACTTCAGAGCGAATCTAAAGTTGGCGGCGTCACGCGCCACTGATTGCGTTTCACAAATGAACTAGAAATATATACATATGTGTATATATATGGCCAGAGATCGAAGCGCATCAGAAACTGGAAATTGAGAAACGCTTCAAAAGTTTGTTTTAGTTTTTGGTTTTTTTTTAGTAGCGCCGATTTCACTGAAAAACCAAAATACACATCGTATAACTAAAATGCAAGTAGTTGCTGCTGAGCTGGAGGGGGGAGAGGAGGGTGACGGTTGGTAGCCCATTATGCATAGAGTTGGCCATTAAAAAGCGCGGCAGCACAGCTTCAGCTATCTACAAAAAAATTAGGGTACATAGCGGTACTTATTATGGGTGTTAACGGTTTCGCAGCGCGTCAACATCAGCTTTGAGCGCCACCGGCTGCTCCGACTAGGCCAGAGTTTGCAAGCTGAAAACAAATACGGAATAAAAAATGGGGGGAAAAAAACTCGACTGTCAACAAATCGGGAATAATTTAAACAGAAACCAAATGTCATTCGCTTGGCTTTTCAAATAACATATTTAAAATTATGCACAACACTTAAAAATCAACGCGTTTATTTATTTCAGTTGCTTTTTTTCCTCTGCTTCTCTCTATCGATGGATCAGTTTGACAACAGAAACGTCGAAACTGAAACTGGTTTTCGCTGTCTCAGAAAGTACAAAAAAAAAAAATCGTTTCGAAAATTTTTGTTGTCGAAAATTTAAAGCTCATAAATAGTTTTGGGGTTTATCTATACGACGCTTGGGCTTACTTAGTTAGTCTTTTGATAATCGGCGCACGGCTGTTGCAATCGAATCCAATCCACTCCACTCCGCCTCTTGGCATTTTGGGAAATCTTCAACTTGCTCTACTAATTGTTGCTGCTCATTTGTATATTTTTCTCTCTGTGGAAAGTGAAGTTTGTTGTGCTGTACAGTTAGTTTGTCGTAGGTCTGTGTGAAAGCGAACTCAACTCAACTGAACTGAACTGAACTGACCTGGGCTAATGGAAACTTTAGCTGCATGATTTGGGAAAAGATACTATAAGGGAAGTCAGAAATATTAAAACTGTCTATTGTTCAATTTAAAATTGCAATCTTGTTAAGTAATTTTTAAGTACATTTTGTTTCGAAAAACTTGCCAAAGACTTAATTATTTCAATGTGGTTTCTTAGAATATTTCAGATCTCGGATGTGATTATTTTTAGGAGCTATAAATGATTGTATAAATAATTGTCCAGAGAGGAATATGAAAGCATTCAATAGACTATGTAAGTTTTACTACATTAATTAGTAAAATTATAATAATAATAATTTTAATTAATTACTATAGTAATATTAAAAATAATAATATAAAGTAATCTCTTTAATCAAATGCAACCTCCACATTTACTCACATTAACAACTCATAATAAAGTTAATTCAATAAAGTTTCTGGACAATATAAACATATTATGAAAATATTATAATAATAATGTAAATAATATAAATCTTTAAGGTCGCAGTGTTAAATGTAACTCTGATAAATAATAATAAGTAAATAAATAATTAAACTATAAGAATTATTTTACAAAAGAAAGAACTAAGAGATTAGCATGCTTATGTAAAGATTTTATTTTTCTAAATATAATTTTCTTATTTGCTTCAAATATTTTAAGCAAATTTTTCAATGCAGTTTATGATTAATTTAAGATCTCCGAAGTAGACTGTTAGTGAAAAAACGGATACTGAATTTCTTTTCTATATACAAATATATAAATAAAGATTGTAGTACAATTTATGCTATTCATTCCTCCAAGAACTCAACTCTCTCTTAGACCAAATCAATAGTGCAAATGCCCACATCTGCCTCTAGTCCGATGTTAAGTCGCACTGCCTTATCTGTTGTTAGCTAACGCCTTCCTAAACCCACCACAGATCAGTACAAAACATATTTATATCTAACAATTCCTGTGGCCACAACCTAGAGACAGACAGACTGACTGAGAATTCAGTAGAAAAAGCGACAGGCAGTCTGCTCTTGCATATGGGAAAGGCGGACTGACTGGCTAATCTTATCGCTTATCGCGTATCACTATCGATAAGCGATGCCCACAGAAATCAAACGGAACCGCAGTGGGAAAATTGAAGAGAAAATTGAAAAATTGAAAAACTGACAAGACATGCAGTGAAATTCGGCGAGTGCACAGTAGTCCAGAGCAATGATTACCCATGCAGAAGGCGCTTTGTCTCATAATTCAAATACCGCAAAAATAAAACTAAGGAGAGACAAAAGTAAAAACTGAGAAAAAAAACGATGATAAAAATCAAAATCGTAAAATGGTACGTAAAAATGCGAGTGCTGCACAGTGAATGCCAACTCTGCCTGAGAGTTCTGAGAACTGAGAACACGCAAAGAGGGAACAACCAACCCCTGCCTACTCCTACTCCTACGCTCACTGTTACATCCTGTGGCAAAGGTGGCAAAAACTCGAATCCTACCTGCTAAAAAAAATACCCTTACGTAGTGTGTGTGTGTAAAGATTTATTATGCTATACATTTCATGAATGTGTCGAGTGTGTGCGTGTGTGTGTGTGTGTGTAGGGTTTCCCTAGAAAACTACTACAACAACAACAATAACAAAAGGTGCACATCATAATGGCTGACAAAAAGTCGGCCTTAGCCTTTAATAGCGCTGAGTTTAACAGCCAACACAAACAGCCAGAGCCATGCCAGAGCCAACTGCCGTACAGTACTCCCCACACACACACACACACACACTCGCACAGACACACACAATTACAATTCACATTCACACGTTCACATTCGCACAAAATGGCGACATTCTGTGTACTCCACTTCAAGCGGGGGCTTCCTTGGCATTCGCATTGAGCTCCACACAAAAAAATAGAAAAGTGAAACTAGTATTTGGCTCTTGTTTGGTTAAGCGTTTTAGAGTCCGTCTCTCAGTCTGTCTGTCCGTTGTGTGCTCTGCATTTATTCTCCTTTCTTCACTCTTTTTTTACAACTGCCAACTGGTATTGAAACTAGAACTGTGCTAGCGTAGGGTATAAAATGCAAATGCCAATTAACATAAAAAATAAAGAAAATAATAACAGTAGACCGAGCATTATTCATAGAGACCTAGTGAAATGCTATCAACAGGGGCCTTGGGCCTTAACTGCAGACTCAGGTGTCGTCTCATGTGTTGTGGGCGTCTGAACGCGAGATAATTATGCAATATACCTTTAGGCGATGTCTGAATATACCCTAGGAATAGTCGATTTTGAGAGAGAATGCTAGCAGTTAAACTGGGAATTTTAAAATAAATATTTATGCTTTTCAACATAAATTTTTATGGTATTTTAAATACTCAAAGAAAATAGATACAATTGAAATGAATAAATATAAATATTATGTAATGTATTTATTTATTATTTTTAATAAATTTTAATTTACTCTGTTAAGTATTTTACAAATTTAGTAAAGTATTTAAAATAGTATTTCTAATACCTTATATAAATTTTAATGGTTAAAAAAATTAATGGTATTTTAAATACTCAAAGAAAATAAATACAATAGAAAATATGAATAAATATTTATGTTATTTACTCGAAAATATTTTTAAGTTCCAACTATTTATTTACAATATTGATTGCAAAATATACTCTATAAAAATAAATAAAATTTATAAATAAACATCATTAAATATTTTAGTACATAATACATACAAAATACTCGAAATAACTCAAAGACTAACATCATATAATTTCACCGGTTTTAAATACATGCAAAGTACCCTAAAGCACTTTACTTCCCATACGCTTTTCTTTTTCTCTATTCTTCAATTGAATTGTATATCTAATCAAGGGGTATTTGTCAAGTCTTCCTCACATCTTTAGCTAAGTATTTAGTTTTCATAGCCAGCAGGCATTGGCTAGACAGTGGCATTCGGCATCGGCATCGCCACAGCATCAGCATCCCATCATCATCATTTCCATCTCCCTATCCACTGCCTTCGCCATTGCCATCACCATCAGCATCACCATTGATGTAGATTACGTTGGACAGCAGCCAGTCAGACGTCAGTCCGTGCTCAACCCCAAAAGAATCGGGCGGGCAATGTGTGGGCGCATAAATTTTTTAACTCACTGTGTGTGTTGATATGAAATATGAATTTGTGATAATGTGTGCTTAGAGTGTGAGAATCTGTGTTCGCTGTCAGACGATTGATACTTGTCTGTACAGAAGAACAACAAGAGATTGAGTTGCAAAGAGGGACTGAGTCATTTACACACACAGTTGCTTTAATAATTACCATGGAAATAGACAGTGAATTAAAGATAGACTAAAATGTTGTCTTTACTCTTTTTCTTTTTATGTGAAATATTAAATCAAAGTCTTAAATTACTTACTGTCTAGATGGAAAGTTAAGATATGCCGAAACTGTTAATGCTTTATCTAAAAATACCGCAGCAAAATCAATAAAATGCGAGATAAATATCTGCATATTAAGATATCTAGCTACGTTTCAAATAAAATCTCGTATCATACTCTATAATTAAGCTAAAGATAGTTTCTTTTAATACAATTTAAAATCAGCTGCAGTCTACTGTATTTATCGCTAATGATCACACCGATTATCATGCCATATTTTCCCCAAGAAATCTTGAGTAGAAAACCAATGTTTGCTGCTTATCTGAGCATTAAGCTAGTTCAACCTGTCCGAGTTGTAAACAGGCATAACAAATTGAAATGGAAATGGAACCCCAACTATGTTGTGTAGTAGGCCCATCCACTTACCAACTCAACTGGGGATATGTGAGTGACAAGCAACGAGCCAAGAGCGAGCCAATTAATATTCATAAGAATTTTGTTACGCTGCCGCCGCCGCCATAAAGAGTAAAAAACAGTATAATAATAATAAAAATAAAAATAAAATATAAAAACCTACATAGTCACCGCACCCGTCAACGTCACAGTCTATCACTGGCGGCACTGGCCCAAAAACCAACGGCCCAAAGCACTTACCACAGCCAACACACACACATATACACACACACACACTCGCACATACATTTGTAGAGGTTGTCATAGATGGAGAGAAGTGGAATAAAATGTATAACAAACGTAACGAATCGAATGTTGTAGGCCTCGACGGCAAAGTCCATCTGAAATAGTACTCAGGCGTTGATGGGTCCACAGAGCTCGTCGAAAAGTGTGGATTCGTCATGATGACGTCACGGCCAACAAATTGATTATACAAACAGCCAGCGTATCCTTTATTTTTGCATTCAACAAAACGCCCCGTACTCCTGGAACAACCCCCAAAGAGCGACATCTGAAAACATTAGTTGATGTACATACATATATGAAATCTGGGATACGGCTGACTGCGATTCAAGTGGTGCTTTGAGCCTATAAATTACCTTTTGGCTATGAATAAACATTTTGACAGTTTTTTGGCTTTTTAAATTTTATAGTTTCTGCATTACTATTTTCAAATTTAAATTTATAATTGTTCTCAAATTTTATAGCGCTTGTTTTAAGGCGCGACCACATGATTTAGGAATCAAAGTGAAAAAGTAACATAAATAGTATAATCAAGTATGCATATTTATAAACTCTGGTGGTAAGAGTCTTTTAGCCGTTCGCGAGTAATAAAAATATAATATTTGTTTTTAACGAAGCGTAGAATATTTGGAAGTATTTTTAGAGCTATTAAAATTAATATAAGCTTTTAATTAAAATCAAATAAAATACAGCTCAAAGAATAAAAATCTGTTGTATTGATTACTGCAGATTTATGCTCTATAAATGATTATTTAATTTAATTTATTTGTTTTAAAAACTGTAAAATAAGTAAAATACATAAATAAAACATTTTTTAATATTTAATTAATTTTTAAAAAAATGTATAATTATTAATATAATATTTATATCTTATTAATATTATTATATCATTTTTTAAAATTTATTTGTATACATAGAACAAAGGCACATTCTTTAGTTTACACTTTAAAATTCTAAAAAATTATTTATTTATCTTAAAAAATGTATAGTCAAATTGAGAATGAAGGACATAATCCTCTGGCTTATATAAGTGCAGATTAACTTGATAAACCTTGAAAACTTCTCATCCCCCATGAATATCTAAATATGTTTCGCACATACTCAAGCGAATTTTACATTTCAATGGTCCATTAAACAAGGCACACAATAAACCGAGGACGACAAAGGGAAGTGAAGAGAAAGAATAAAAATATATTTTTCTAATTCACTTGTCAATAATTTTCGCTAAGCCCATAATTATGCCAACAATGTACATGTCCAGAAAGTCTATAAAAAATAAATAAAAGCAAAGAAAAACTAGACGCAGGGAAATACAAATACAAATACAAATGCGAATGCGAATGCGAATGCGAATACGAATGTGGAATATTTAATTGCTGGCAATTTGGCGATGCGTAGCTAAAGCTGCAACGGACTGACTGAGGGACTGACTGACAGATTCCGGAAACGAACCGGGTCGAACCCTGGCACCAGGGACAGCGCGAACGAACAGTTTAGCCAAGTAGAAAGATCGCAGTTTTCGCAGCTCTGATTGAAACCCCTAACCCTCGCCCGCTCTCTAATGTAGAGTCTACTACACGTACATATATGGTTCAGGTTGTTCGGGTTGTTGTTGTTGTTGTTGTAGTGCTTGTTGTTGAGGGTTGTTTGCGGTCGCCTGGATGAGTGTTGTGCGTGGTTATTGGCGGCTGTGCGCACTCGAGCGGTCTCTCGGCATAATTTCAAGTGGACCACAACACTCGAGTACGGTCTGGCACTGGGTCTGCATCTCCGACTAGTATGTACAGCAACAACTTGGCATATATATTTCAGTAAAAAAAGTAATAAAAATAACAGAGAAAATAACAGAGAAACAGAGAAAAACTCGAACTCAACATCTCTCAATCGAAACATCTTCATCTTTGGCTCGATCTGAGTCTGAGTCATGTCGTGCCACAGAAAATTCAATACAATTTTAATTGGCTGCACCATGGCAACTGCATTGAACTGGGCTCAGCTGTGTGTGGGTGTGGGTGGGTGTGTAGGTGCTGCAAGAATATGCTCCATACCCCTTTTGCAAACCCTTGGCAACAAAGTCGACTCACATGCCCATTGTGTTTGCTACATTTGATTCAAATTTGTGTATTAAGAGTTGTCAAATTTCCAAATTGCCGACGTTACAATCCGATTGCTGCATGTGCGTCTAATTAGCTGGCAAAAACCACAAGGATATTATCCTTTGATGAACTGAGCGTAGCCAATTAAAGGGATTTATGCACGCGAGACACAAGCTCAAGCTGAACTTTTACTGTTCAACTAGATACCTAAAACTGGTCTCTTTACTATTTATTTACTTTGGCCAAGTGCTTGACCTTTTCCACTCGTTTCAATGGAACACTTGACACCAAGAGGTCAGCCAAATATTTTCTCCGTTCTATTTGCATTTGCCTGAGGTCACCTTAGACAAATATAATTAAACTTGAAAGGTGTGAAGTGAGTGCCAAAGGAGTAGTCGATGTTAGTTTCAAGTACTACAGAGTTTATGGCCTAATTCTTGCATAACATTCCAGCCTGTACTTTCTGCATCTCTGAACTGTTTTAGATTGGTTACAAATCATAGTCATTTGACTACCAATTCGTTTAGTCATTTACGACCAAGAGCATTCCCAACAGACACGGAGACATAAGCAAATACAACACAGACTACAGACTGCCCGTATCCCCAGGCTATATAGCCAATGCATTTCATTTTTTTTATATTTATTTTTATATTTGTGTTCTGTCATTGAGGCACACACACTCACACACACAGCTGCTAATGATGCTGCTGCCAGTTTGTCTGGTCGGCAAGCAAAAGGTGCTACCTACACTGGTATACAATGCACCACCACTACCTGCAGCAGAAATATTTATCGATCTTGGCTACAGTTTGGGCCAAGTTATGAAAAATTTACTTTCGTTACACCGAGGACGTCATGAAGTCTGAGCCAGCCAGCCGGCTCGACTGGGACTGCGATTGAGCGTCTGGCACTGGGACATAGCCCTTGACACAGCATGAGGCCAACTCACTCTCTAGAGATGCAGAGACTACATTTTGCCTTCTTTTTTTTCAAATTTTTATAGCCTGGTCAAGGTATTTGGACGGCGTGCAGTGAAGCCTGAGCCGGAGCCTGTGTGTGCCATCGTAAACTCCTGATGAACCTCATAAATAATATGTGCTTCGATTTTTATGCTTGTTGTTTCACACTTCACAGCGACTCCAACTCCCATACGATCCATAAAACCCATGTCAAAAAGTTAACACACACAACTCGATCGTCAATGAAAATATTGGATTGAATTCTTTTTTTTTCGCTTCTACTTAAGTCTTTCACATTTTACCCTATGACATTACAAGGCGGCACCGCCTACTTAACTCACAGATCAGAGGTAATTTTCCAAAAGAGTGGAAAAAAAACTGTCACCCAACTTGGATAAATAAAATTTAGGGACTGCCCCGTGTAACCCCCGTGGAGTGTACCAGCTGGGCTGCGACTTTAACATATTTATTTTGGAGAAGAGTCACAGCAAAGGCTGAAAGCATATTGGATTAGCTTGGATCTTAATTTGGAATTTAGAATTTAAGCCTGAATGAGTTATCTTTTTTTAGAATAATATAAAAACTACTTGAAGTTGATGGCAGCTTTCTAGGTTGCATTTCATTAACAACATGTCATATTTATAAGAAAATAAAAATAAAATGCCAACTACTACTATAAAATCAGTACCGTTATAAGCCACACAGAGCGAAGAAGAAACTGAAATCGAGTTCAAGGCAGTATCTAAGTCATCGCACCTAATAAAACTTGCTCGTAAAACCAGGCGACATAAAAATAAAAGCTCCACTCTAAGGCATTCCTATAAAAAGCTAAATCTTTTAAAATTTCAGATTTCGAAATACAACAAAATTAAGTTTATATTAGAGGCAACAACACAAACAGACAAACAGTAGGGACCACCAACACGGATCTGGCTGTTAGATATTGAAACCATTCTAAGTATACTATATACTAGTAGTGTGTGTGGATCGAGAGAGAGAACTACACACATTTAGAAGCAAATTACAAAATTACGCTAAATGCAAAGGTAGCGGCCTTAACGATCAATAATGTCACATAAGTCAACGATTAAAGTGCCGTAGGCAATTCAGAGATGGGTTTTATGGTCACAGACCCTGTGATATGAAAGTCTCCAAAGTCGATGGGTCGTAAAAAATGTTTGTAAAGCCGGTGTAGTAGTCGCCATTGACCGCCTGATCCCAGACTGAGATCTCTTTTTTGACCGCTCGTCACTCACTCACTCAGTCTGGACAGGTGCGAAATGTTCGAGTCCGAAATGCGTCTTCCTCGAAAATAAAACTAGCTGTCTGTAGACTAGTTGTATTTGCTGTAGCTCGTCTATTTTCTGATATGATTTTACGACTATAGTATTCTCGTTTTTTACGATCACACAACGAACAAATCGTTTAGCGCTGTACGACGACTAAGACCTCACCCAAAAAAAAAACTAAAGGTAAATACATGTATTAAGAGAAAGTGAGCGACTGAAAAATACCCTGTAAGAGCTTTGAGACTAACACTTAATTTCATTGAAGAAAGTAATAAAGAGACTCATAATTTACATAGTTAAAAAATTATTATAGATTTAAATTATTATTATATGATTTTGTTTATTATTAGGGTATACCCACTTGTTATTGGTTTAAAAATTTAAAAAATATTATGCAAATTCATAGAAATGTGATATTTATTCCTTCTCATCCACTTAGGCTCATAAAATCAACCAAGACATTTAATTTATTGTATCAAATATGCAAGTAGATTCCCCAAAATAAATATGCTTATGCAAAGTTTTTTTTATTTACTTTTTATTACTAACGGTTGTAAAAATATTATCAAATTAAATTCCAATTAGATGAATCGAATAGCATGTTCGCTGGCATTCATTGTTGTGGCTGCCACTCATAAAATTTGCTTATCGCAATGTCTCAAACAATATGTTTTAAAATCCATTCCAGAACACAATACGTTTATTTGTTTAAGATGTGACCACACACACAATAGATACACACAAGTAGTAGCTGTAGCTATTTCAAGTAAGAAGTCTTTCTCTGCTCTTTTATGGTTTTTATATTATGATCTATTAGTGACCATTAACTGATAAGACTATGCTATAGATTTATAGTCACATTCATAATGTATGTGAGGTCCAATTTTTATGTTTGGTAATAGTATAAAGAAACGGATAGAGTTAATAAGCTAAATGATGGGCGAATGGAGAGAGTACACTGTGAGAAAAGGGAATTTCTGCTAAATAATAATAAGAATAATAATGTTGATATTCAAATTCATTGTTATTTTTAGTAAATTTAGTTATTAAATTACATGTTTTTAACGTTTTGTTATTTTTAATATTTTTAAATATTTTTTAAAATTTTCAATTTATTTTTTGCTTTTATTTCTGTTTGTGCAAAAGACTCTGGTACTTGTTTTGGCTGCATTTACATTAACCATCGCCGCCAAACAGTCTAGTCTTGCCAGGACAACTTGGCCTTATGGCCTAGGGACAGTTTTTAGCATATGGCCTCTAGAATCACCTGAGGCTTCAACTGTTTTTACGGATATCGCAGCGTGTCTTAAAACCCGCAGGAAGGTTGTGCACAGTTTGAGCTGCAGTCGTGTTTTGGAAACGGATTTTACAAAATTTTAGCAGACAACTAGACGCCCTGTTTTAAAATTACTTTTTCGCTGTGGCAGGCTGCAGACTGACTGAGGCGCTGCATGGGGTTTGTGTTGCAGGTGTGCCAGCGTGCAACAGAAATTTCAAGCGTTTTAAAACGCGTCATGTTGTCTAGCTGCAACGGGTTCCACTGCAATTTGTGAAAGTCATGGTCACAGAGCGCTGTCTCTCGCTCCCTAGCCTTTCCTCTGGCTCTCTAATGATGCCTGCAACGAAATGTCATTAGTTTTGCACTCTGACCATTTGAAGTGCGCCGCAAATTTTGAAGGGTTGTTGCAGTTGCAGTTGCATGTGATTTTCAAGGCTGACGCAGCACTACCGATTGTGGGGGATCGAAGCAGCTGCTATAGCACAATTTCTGATTGATAATGTTACAAACAAAGAGCGCTCTTTGACAATTATTTAATCAAGGATTTCAACATATTTCAATATAAATTTACAAAAATTGTCTAAATAATATTCTGTAACTCAGTAACATCTTTAACAACTTCCCATCATTTCTATATATATACAAACTTACAGCTTCAGCTAATTTATTTAGACTTTGCATCTGTCTGCCACTCGACTTCTCAAAGGGTTCACAGTTTCATTCACAGTGGCTGTCAACTAACAACTTTATAAGTAAAATTTATGGGCCATGTTTTTAACACAACAAAAAGCTGTGAAGCATTGAGCAGAGTGAAGGAATTTCTCGCCTAATGATGGCAGCAACCTGTCTGGGGGATTAAGATTTTATAGAAACTTATATAGCTATTCGATTGTTCCAACTGACTCTTGTTTCATTTGCAGCCACATAATTTGTTTATAATTGACTTAGTATTTCATATTCATACAAATAAAAGAATTCGAATGACATGTCCGTCAACATTCTGTATCTGTTCGAACATAAAAACTGTGAATTATGCTTTAGCTAGCTCAATGGAGATTAGTATGGAAATTCCTAGAGCAATATCAGAAGATCACTCCACTCCAGTTCAGAAATCAAGTTTCACTCAACGATCATTCAACACAAAAAGTCATTAAAAATTGTATCTTGTTTTAGCTAGTTCGATATTTAAATATACTATATCTTAACAGATAAGTATATCCCAGGCTTGTCGCAAATCATTAGCGTAAAAGTGTTAATTTTGCATAAAATCAGATGGCTAATAACTTTGAAACCCATTTAATTTGCAAAGCAAGTCTTTGCCCTGAGTTTGGTTTTGTTTTTGCTATTTTTAGCTAGTATATTTCTGATATCATTCTGATTTTTATTGAATGGGGTATTAATATTACAGTATTGATTCACAAACGAAAATATCTGTAAGATATAGAATGTAAATATTACGATTAGCTAGAAACCAAGCAGGCTTAAATCTATAAAAATTGATTCATTAATTAGGTTGAATTTCTAATATTGTAACAGCATATATTATAAGATTTAAATCTATAAAAGTTGATATATTAATTAAGTTGAATTTTTGAATTTTACAGCATATAATATTTACAAATATTCAGATAATTTTATACTGTTAAATTACAGGCTATCCCATCGGCGTTCATGGACTTTGAGCACATAATTTATCATTTTAAATTGGAACATTTTATAGCCGAATGCTTTTATTTGCTCAGCTCAGTTCAGCGCTCTGAATATGATAAATAGCTGAGATATATTCACGATAATCTGGATTGACAAGTTTCAAAAACAAACAAACATAGATCTTGTGTTTTGATGTCATCAATTAGGCTCTTGAATAACGGAAAAGATATCAAAATTTAGTATAAGTCTAGTGTCTAGACTAAATGTGCATTTTCAAGCATATGAATATTTAAATGAATTATTATAATTATTAAAATATTAAGTTTTTTACAAGTTGCTTCAGATTTTATGGCAAAAACGTGCAGAAGTCTTGGCAAAAATTTGAGTTTGCACTGTGTGTGCTTTAATGGCACTCAGATCTGTGAATTCAGTTGAGTATCGAACATTCCTACGATATCATATTTTCCGTAATTTTATACGTATTTTTCTACATTTTTTTCGGGCGTACCATTCCTGCAGATTGGCAATACATTAACACTTTTTTTTAATGCCTGGCATGCGGGTGGTTGGCAATTTTTTCGCATCATTTGTTGCCATGAGGGGCTGCTGGTCGAGGGGCATGTTGTGCTTGCGTCGCCGGTGGCGACACCCGCAGCTGAGATGCTACATTAGAGCTGGCCGGCCAGAGCTCAGGAGCGGCAATGTAGCATAAGCTTGCGCATCATTGATTTCAATTTGATGCCCTAGTCGTCGTCGTCATCATCTTGGCGGTGGCAGTGGTGGCAGGGGTACGAGTGGGACCTGGGCCAACTATCAGCATTAAATGTTATGTGGCAACAACGTCCGCTGCATGCCGCGTCGTGTCGTTGTCCGTGTCCGTGTCCGTGCCGTGTCCGTGCGTTATCTGTTTCCGCAACATGATGTTGGCTAAGTTGATGATGATGTTGCTGCTGATGATAATGACGATACAAGGGGAAGGACTGCGGCTGTTGCTGCTGCTGCTGCTGATAATGATTATTGAAGTTGCGGCTCTGATTTTTGCACACACATGCGTCTATCTATATAAATTTATATATATACTACATTTATGATATATGTGTATGTATGTGATTTGGTCCAGCTGAAAAATTTCAACGCATAAAAATATCTTGGCTGTCGCTACAGCCTCCCCTTGCTGCACCCCTCCCAGTTGCTGCTGCTGCTGCTGCTGTCGTCGACACTGTGAGCAAGATGGACTTCCGGTTTCCTGTTTCCGTCTGTCGAAGTTCTTTACTTTTTTCAATGCTTCAACACACACACACACACAGCAACATACACAAACATATATTTATACATTTTTATATCGCACTTGCTGTTGCTGTTGTTGTATTAGTGGGCGTGGCATGTGTGTGTGCCCATCGTCCCATCAATGTTTGATGTGTCAGCAGCCACTGGGCAGAAGCTTCTATCAGTGGGCAGTGGGAGTGGCAGCAGTGTGTGTGAGTGGGTGTGAGCAATGCTTGGCTTGAACATTTAGCTCACAGTTTTATAATAAATCGATAAACAGCACAAAGTATATAGTGAAAAGACAAGCTAAATCTGAGTTAGAATTTCCCTTTTCCTCGATAATGCAACGCTTTACTGCATCGCTTAGTATGTGGCTGCATTTTAAAGGCTCAGACGGGCTTTGGCAAGTGCCAAAGCTGTGGCATTAAGTCAGTAAAGAAAGCATTTAAGTGGCAGTGGAAGAAATGGTATAAATAGATTTCAATAATATGGAACTAAATGCAGACTGTTTCAATAGGACAACGAGACCACTAACAAGTTAACTTAAGGGTGCGGTATGAGCCATCATCGTGAGTCCCTTATAAAACAATAAAATAAAATAATAATATCTGTAATAAAATATTAATAATTTATTAATAATTTTATACAATTTAAATTACTTGTATAAAATACATTTATTTATTTATTACTTAATTCAATATGAATTTATATGTGTTCAGTTTTATGAGTTCCATTTAAAATCTATAATATATGTAATAAAATAAATTTATTTATTTCTAATTTAGTAACATTTTAATTACTTAAATAAACAAAATTTAATTACAATAATATCTGTATTCAAATAAATTTATTTATTAATAATCAATATATTATATAAATTTTAACTACTTAAATAAAATATATCTATTTACTTATTCCTCAATTCAATATTCATCTTCAATCATCAAGAGTTAATTTTAAATTCTGCATTAATATCTTTCATAAAATAAATAAAAATATAAATAATTTAAAATTATTTAAACATTTTTTACAAATTAATTTACGCTTCAAGCTGCAAATATTTTGTACATTTCTTTGCTATTCTAAATATTCATGTACTCTATGATTTAAGATTTATGTCAGCAATTATTTGGTATTATTTGACCCCGACAAACTGTTTAATGCAGCTGTTACACTACACTTCACGACACTGTTACACTGAGCGACTGGCAAAGCAAATATGAGGCCACAAAATGTCAATAAAATGTCAAAGGGTCGCCACCCCCACTAATTGGTTAATGTAAACAACGGCGGCCAAGTTGTACAAGAAGATGACAACTCTGCCAGACGTTGAGTCGGGGACTGTTTCAAGTTTCAAGTGTTGACGCGACATGGCAGCAACAATAACGTAACAACCATGACAAAAAAACAAGAAGGAAAAACAACAACAACAGCAACAACAACTACAAGGTAAACAGACAACAGGCGGCGACATACACGCAAAACAAATACTTCAATTAATAAACAGACACGCGTCCATCGATAAATACTACTCGGTCTCACACTCACACTCAGCTCCAGACTTGTACTCATAAGTAAGCATTGCTCTCTATGCCAATAGCCACAACCAACCACAACCCTCGGCTAAGTATAGTGTAGATTGTGTGTGTTGTCCCTTTGGGTCGCTGTAATCGAACACCAGACATAGGGAGAGCCAAGGCGTTGGAATTGCTGCTTATGTCCTTGTGGTGTAACTAAAACCGATAAGTACTCCAAGTACTACTTGCTTACAAAGTGTTCGAACGGTTTAGCACAGCTATAGCTATAGCCAAGGCATATGGTAAACTAGTCCAATATGGTGAATGGATTGAAGAACTATTATATAAAGGAAAAAGTGGAATAAAGTTACATAATTAAAGAGGTTTCTGCTGAGTATTAAACTTTAAATTTAATGGACTTTTCGAATCTATATTAAAATAAGAGAAATCATAAAGTTGAAAAATCAGATAAAAAGTAGTAGTTAATCCAGCAAATCGAAGCCGTTTATAGTAATAAAATGCAAAATATAAATAAAGAATAAAAATTATAAATATTATTAAAATTGTATCTATACAAAATTGAAACTCTTGACAAAAATATATAGTATACTGGGTCAAGGTATAAAGGCAACTTATAAATTGGGACCAGACCATTCACGGATTAATTCATGGAGTACAAATATCCTTGTACAATTATAATAAAAATTGATTATATAAAGGTACAGAAAATCGTTTAGTGCATAATAAAAATCCATGTCGTACACTATACATATAAACAAATATAAAACAAAAATTTGTACATAAGTATATATTAATAAATATATAATTAAATAAAAATATATTTAAATATATAAATTAAATTAAATTATAAAGTAACAAAATTTTACCCATGATCCTTTTTTAATATTACTCTTTAAAATACCTTCTTCAAAATATTTAAAAAAATTGCATTTGTTTTTATATCAAATATACAATAAATATAGTCAATTAAATGCAATTATAATATAACAAATTTTTCCCATAAACTGTCTTTATTATTATACTTTAAAATACATAAAAACATTTAAAAAATTGCATTTATTTTTTATATCAACTACACTTTGGCTTTGCTTGATTTGAATTCAAAATAAGACTAATGAGATTTATAGTTTATTGGCAGTTATTTGGCTATGCAGTATCTATCAGATACTTTGGGCTGGCAGTTACCTTTTTGTTATCGAAACAAATTGCTCTGCCAGTAGCAGGCGGCACAGTCTCAAACAGGAAATTTTATTTGGCCTAAACGCAGCAGATGAAACTACCCATCGAAAAAGTAAGATGGGTGGTATAAAAATGGAATATTGAAGCACTTAACCTATTCCCCAACACCCACCACATAATGATGATGTGCAGGTGTCGTGTGCACCTTTTCAACTCTTCAACTATCTTCAGATGGCAATTTTGAAATCTGTTGGTAACACTGGCAACGCGACGGAAGCGCTGTATTAGTTAGGATTCTTTATATCACCATGTGTGTGTGTGTGTGTGTATGGGTGTAGTATGTACATCTGTTGTGTTATGCCTGCGAGGAGATTGCCCATAAAAATTCCATAAAGATAGCGATTTATGCGAAAGCAGCGAAAGGGTTGCCCCACACGGCTCCACTACGTGCTAAATATGTATGTAGTATGTGAATGTATGTATGTATCTGCACATATATCGATGCGTAAATTGCCTTTGCAGTGGCATTGATGTGGCTGCCTCCCTGTAATGGCATTTCTTCATCATCAGCCAGACATCATCAGCATTTGTTGCTGACACTTTTGCTACTTAGGGGGATTGTGCGTTTATTTTTTTCCCCCTCACCAACCATCTCACACTTTTTTATCAGCTGACAAAGTCTTTTGTGTGGCATGGAAATGATTTGCAGGTGGTTATTAATCAAATTAATGTGCTTATTGATAACACTGATGCCCCATAATGTGGCATTGTTGTAGACGCCTGCCTGCACTGCGAAAGGCTTAAAGTGGATCAGGTTTAACTGCAGAGGACAGACTAATACTAATACTAATACTAATACAAACACTTTGACTTGGACACCTTACACGCCCAAATTACAAGCTTTTAAAAACGTATTATCTAATCCTTATCAAGAGCCAACACACGACGGCACTTAATAGAAATCAAACACCAGAAAAAAACAAACACATCAAAAATTAACATAGGAAGAAAGCGCCACACACACAGTGGGTCTAATTAAGGAAAATGCAGTTAAAAAAATTTGTTGAAAAATGCTTTTAAAATATTAGAAAATTTTTAAATATGTCAATAAACTAAAAATTAGTTAGTTAGTTAGTTAAAATTTATTTTTAAAAACAAAAATTGTTTGAAAAATGTTTAAAAATATTTTCCAATTTTTTAAATAAGTAACTAAGCTTAAAATAAGTCTGATTGATTTTCTAATATTTATTTTCAAAGACAAAATTTATAGACTTAAATAAAAAACAATTTAACTGCATTTACACGCCATCGAAATGTCTTCATTCCATTGCAACAGAGTCACATTATTTGAAAAGAAAAGCCATAACATTCGGTAAATTAAGACATGGAAATGTCTGGACATCTGTGGAAAACCACTTAAATCACATCAGCAACAGTCGCAGATAAAGTTTCCAAAACGAATCAACCGCTGACCCCTTTTTCCTCCAACCCTAGGCACTCTGTCTGTCTGTCTGTCTGTCTGACTGTCCACTTGTTAGCTGACGGCAACTGATTTATTTGGAGACACAAGCACTAATTATGCGATACGAGCCACAAACGACACTGTCAAACAAATAACAGCAACAGCAACAACAACAACTGTCACTACCACTACAACTGCAGCAAATGCGTTGACAGCCACGCCGCATCTTTAATTTCTGCTTTTGCTGCTTCATGTGATATCATTGCTGTTGTTGTTGCTGCTGTTTGGGCCATGCTCCAGTGAGCAACAGCTCGAGCTGAGCACGCGATATGCGTTCCAGCTTTGGACAGCTGACCAGCAAGTGCAACCAGACTGCCAGTTGGGCAGTTCCAGCTGAGATGAGACGACAGTCCAGCAGGTGGGTTGACAAGTGAATCAGGCGATTAGGCTGCTGCTGCTGTCAGAGCAGGTGGTGGGGGACAGGTGGTAGGGCTCAACTAGTGACAGAGCTTGGTTAGGAGTTTTAACAATTTAATGTGCAGATAAATATATTATTAAATTATATTTAAGGTATATTTATATATATATTATTATTATATTATGTTCAATTATTATATATTATATTATTATTATTATATTCATTCCGAAAATTATAATAAACTTTTAGTAAAGATGTATCTAAAATGAACTATAAACAAATCAATAAGAGCCAACAGTCCAACAGGCAAGTTCGAGGTGCAACAATAATAGACACACTTAATAATAAAAATATGGTTATCTAAAATAATAGTCAAGTCAATAAAATATATGAAAATACTCCATATTCTGATAAGTCAATACAAAAGTATTTGGCTTAGTGGCGGCTTTGCTGTAGGTCATATTCAGAATATTCAAGTACTCGATCGCATGCCTTTATCTAGACATAATCTTTTGATACTTAACCTACGAATTGAACAATTTTCGATACTTTAATACCACTGGTACTTCAATGTTTAATACACCTCTAGTCGAAGTGTGCAGTTTAGCCATTGGGATAGAGTTGAGATTGATACTTTCCAATTTCACTAAATATACAGTCTCAGCGATTTTATCGTCGATACCTACTATAATTAGTTTCATTTGAGTTCATTCTATTTTATCAGCTTTTTAGCAACTGATCCTTATCAATAAAATATGTATTATTGGATTCGTTACAACAAACACAATCTGGGCTTTCTGATATAGTAATTTATCCATACATTCTCTTCACTTTTTCGTTTCGTTGGGTTGTTGTCTTTGATGAAATGACATACCATGGGCAGAAATTTCTTATTATGATTTACTAAAAGGAAGCTTGTTAATCTAACTTGAAAGACGCTCATAGTCTCTTTTAAACCAATTTTCAATAATTATAAAATAAGCAACAAATTATAATTAATGCTTCAGTACATTACTCAAAACTCAATCACTGCACTTCCGCTCAAGTTCACATTGCAACACGTAATACTGTCCAAATAAATTCGTGCTTGGCAGTCTGTCAGTCAGTCAGTTAGTCCAATCAGTCAATCAGTTCGTCAGCAATGCAGTTCAATAACTCAAAACGCAAACAACTTAATTAGCAAAAACAGCAACAGAATGCCTTAGGGTGAGGGTAATTAATTTCAAGCGCATGCCAATCCTGTTGCTGTCCACCCGCTGATTATTATGTGCTGGATGAGGTTGGTGTCTGTCTGTCTGAGTCCCTGACTGTCTGCCAGTTAGCTCCTATCCATGTTGAAGTGAGCAGCCACAAGCTTGAGCTGGTAGCTGATTTTTGGGCCTCGCCTACACGAGGAGACTTCTGCCTGTTCAACGTCGTCGTCGTCGTCGTCGGCGGTGCGTGCATTTTTTGCCTAATTAATGGCGGCAATTTGTAAACGTCGCGAAATGCGCGAAAATGTATTTGCCAAAATGAAGGCAAGACGCAGCACGCAGCACACATCGAGCACATATAGTATATTCGTAATAAGAAACTGCAGTCACACTCACTTTTCCAAAGGCGTTGATTGATCAGCAAACGAGGCAACGACGCGTCGCCCGTAACGCCTGCAACGCATGCTGATGAACGATCATCCATCGATCCAACAATCCAATGATCCAACGATCCAACGATCCGACGTTCCAGCCATACTCAACGATGCCAAGTGGTGTGGCATCGATTGTCATGTTGCACACTGAAAGTAAATAAATTATTTTAAAATGATATCTAGAAGCTGATGAGTTCCTAAGATGCGCTGTGGAAATATAAATTGCAATATTGAAATTAAATATTTTTTAAATAAATAAATTTTAAATTAAACAAGTTATTATTTATGGCAAACATTTGATGAAATTAAATAGCTCAAATAAATAAATTAAAAATAAATATTTGCATTCAATTAATTATTATTTGTGTTGGTGTTTAAGCAAAGTAAATCCGCTATAAAAAATAAATTAAATATCTACATAAGTATTTATTGGATTTGGATGGAAAAAAGTCAATAAAACACTTTCATTAAATTTCAAAAATTATAATTTACTATATATTGGTATTTCAGCAAATTAAATATCTCTATAATAAATCGGATAATCAAATAATTTATAATTTATTTATGATATATGATTAAATAGAGAAAACTGTTTAAAAATGAATTATTTTTTTAAAATAAAGTTATAGTCAATTTAATATTTATCAAAGTATGATTTAAATAAAATTAAACTATATTTAATTTATAAAAATAATCAATTTAGCGCTTATAAAATTATGATTTAAATCTATTTAAAATAGTTCAAATTTCCCTTCCTTTATTAAGCTTATGAACTGTGCAATTATGCCACCCTATCAGCGCAGTTTGTTGGGTATTTAAAAGCGAAAGCTTCTGCTGAAATTCTGTAGATACTTTTGCATTATTCACTTGGCATACATAAACAGCACGCGAGCGCCATAATCCATAATCCACAATGTCATAAGTGTCGCTCGAACGGCGATCGTCGATGGGCAATGGGCGATTGGGGATATCGCCTAATAATGTTGTCGCCGATCAACGATCAGCGATCAGCCATCAGCGATCAACGATCGGTTCAATGGCTTGTGATTGTGACACATCAAATGTTGCTTGATTTACGAGGCATTTTGGCAACAATAAGAATGCGCCCATGAATAATGCCACAGGTTGCCGAATCGAAGGAGTTGCAAAGGGTTTGGGGTTTGGGGTTTGGGTTCGGGTTCGACTTGTGATGTCGACCGACTCTGGGCGACGCGTTTGGAATTTATGGCATACCATAATTGTCATAATTTCTGTATGGCCAACAAGTAGCTGGCCACTGATCAGCTCCAGCTGTGCTACCGTTTAATTTGATAAGGGCCACGTTTGTGCGCCACATGTGGTCATTTGACCGGGGCAGCAGCTGGTGTTGCTGGTGTTGCATGTGATCTTCATTTTTGCATGGAATCTGTGCAACAAGATCGCAATTAATTCACGGGGATAAATCTTCAAGTGCTAACTACATGACAACAACAAAGTAGTTACACTTTGTACCACTCTCCCTGACCACATGGAGACCCTTCGAGACTCGCTGCTCTCTGATTGCATTCTGCGGTGCGGTAAGGCCAAGGAGCTGCCGCTGCCAGCTTGATCTTGCCGTTGTGCATTGCCGTCGCCTTCGTTTAATTTCAATTTGTTGCCACGCTAAATTTATGATGGTTATTAGCAAAAGACGTGCGGCCAACACATTCCTCATGGGGCAGGAGTTACTCGCACTGCTGCACTCTCTCTCTCTTTCTTACCATTTCCGACAGGAAACCCCATGGTCATAAGCATGCCCACTCCTTTGGTGCTGCTGCTGCTGCTGCTGATCAACCGCAGTTGTGGCTACCGTAAGCCATTTTCTTGCACGCCTGCGCAACTTGCTCCATGCGGTGGCAATGTTTACTTGCCTCAGACAAATTTCATTGTAACTTGAGTAACTTGGTAGTAGTTGCCGTCCGTCGACTGAGTCCACTATTACCACTCTGCCGCTGCCTCTGCCTCTGGTGTGGCATGTAGTCGCCTTTGTTGTCTATGCTGTCGTTTGTCTATGTTATTGCGTTTATAGTTTGCCCATGCTGCCTGCCTGTTAAGCCATCTTTTTTTCTGTATTTTGTTACAGTTTTTCAATTCTGCTTTTCTTTTTTTATCTTATTTTATTTGAGTGGGGAAAATGATACACAACAAGTCAAGATCGCTTGTCGCTTTTATTTACTGCTGGCGCTTGTTGAAGCTTATCAAGATTTCGTTTATCATGACTCATTCGTTGTCAAACTGCATTTGGCTTTAGTTTAAATTAAATTTGTAATATAAATTAGTTTAAATATGCTCTAAGTTGTACTATAAGTTAATAGTAATAAACAACTTTTAATGAGATTATAAAAATATTTACGAACAGCTGTGGCAAGTTGTTTTGTGGTGTTGGTGTGGTGTTTTTTTACTGCTGAAAATGGTGTGATTTCTTTGCTTTTGCAGCAACAAATTGTGGATTAAAATTAACAAAAGAAAATTTATAAAGTGCTGCAAGGCCATTTATTGGTTCTTTTCTTACTGAAATTTGCTAATACATCTACTTTTTATTTAAATTAATTGGTTATTGTGACTGCATTACACAATCTTATCGATTGTTATCGATATACAACGTGGTATACGACTAAATAAAAATATTAGTTGGTCACACTGCAATCAAATGTACAGCTGATGAAATTTCGTTGGCAAAATATTAATATAAAAGTATAATAAATATATAAAAAAAATATAAATAAAAACATAAAATTAGAAAAAATATTAATAAATTAAAGATGCAATTCAATTCAGTTTAAATAGTTCTTCAACTCAATCAGATTACATTCAAGATCGATTCAAAATTCAGTCCGACTTCTAATGCATACATGGATGTCAATTATTCGACTCTACATAATATCAATCACATTCATTATTTAATTAGTGCTAATTAACATTTCAGGGGGACCTTGGCATTCGTGTGGCCCAACTGCATGGACTCCATAGACTCTGCTCAGCATACACGTAATGACAATTCTCCAATTCCAGTAACCGCGTGCTACGTGGCCGCACACCAACTCAACGGATAAGATCTGACACACGGCACACAGGTATGAGGTACTACTATCCATAAATATGTATGAAAACGGGAGACTACGAATACGAATAGTATGTAGTTGGCGTCTGGGGTATTCGAAAAGTGTGCGGCAGTGTGTGACAAATTTTTCGGTTCTACTCATTTCCCTTCCTCCCCATGAGCCTTGGAGCATGGTGTGTGGTGTGCTGCAGTGTTTATGACGACTATGAGTGTGCCTGTGTGTGTGTGTGTGTGTGTGTGTGGTGCGATCGAGTGGCAGACAAATGCGCTGTTTACCTGCAACAACACGCACACGTTGATCACGCACAACGCTTCCAACTCCAAGGAGACAGAATCCCATGTGTTCATCCATTAAGTTGTTAATCATATGCGCAGTCGCAGGCGAAGCTCCAAATTTGTGCATCCTTTAAGGCATCCTTTGCATAGTCCCTGCAATGTGGCACAATTAATATGCGTCCAGCGATCGTAATCAATTCTGGCTACATAGTCACAGCACCCGCACCCGCACCCCTATCGCCCCTCTCCCATGCTGTCGATGGTAACCTGAACACGTGCGGGTCATTAGTCGCAGTCACGCATTTTGAGCTCACCTCACCAACTGCAACTACAACTACAACTCCGACTCCAACTCCTACTCCTACTCCAACTTCTGGTATATAACATCAACTCCCAACATCATCCCATCTCCGCTCGCTTTAGTAGGAAATGATTTTGTACGCTTGGTTCACCTGGTGCCTCGGCTCCGGACTCACCTTTATTTTTTGTTTTTTGGCGCTTATGAGCTGCGAAATTTTTTATGAGTAGCTGGAACTCAGCTGGCCGGTGGTTGCTTGTTTCGTTTCGTTTTGTTTGGTTTGCTTTGCTTTGGTCTGGTTTAATAGCTTCTAATGAACCATGGCAACCAGCAGCAGTCGGCTCAATGGGCATGGGCGCTGACTCACTAATTTGTAACTTTTAAAAAGAGGATCGGAAATTAGCTGGACATGCTTCTGGGCATAATTACACTTACACTTCTTTTGTAAGAAAATCTCGAAACTGGCGAGTGCCAAGTGAAACCTATACTAACTCATAAAATGGAGTTGAGATTAGAGAGAACTGTATCAAAAACCTTATGGAAATTTATATATCAACAGGTATAGAGTTATGAGAAGTTATATGTAGATAAGATATATAAGAATTTCTATTCAACTAATCACCCGATATCTAATATTAAAATGGAGTATGTATTGAGATTTAAGACTAAAGACCATCTGGAATAGATACATATAACTTGTAGCTTGTGAAATTGTAGTACCATTTGAAAATATTAAAGAAAAATCATCCACACATACAAATATACGCGTAAATACAAACAATAACCAATAACTCACACATACATACATGCCCGCAATCAAAAATTTCTTATGTGATCTATACAGGCAGCTAGTACTGCATACTATTGTTAGATAGAAGAGTAAAGCTTCCTCTAAGCTACCTTTCAGATACATATCTAAAGCCACATAATTGTTAATTTAACAATTTAATTCAACATTAATTTTACTCCTCCACAATGTGGGTCATTTCTTCACTGGAATTTGGGCATAATTTTGTCAGTAAACAAAGTAATTCGTTCCATTAAAATGCAATATTCAATTCGATATGTATTAACACTAAATGAGGCTGCCAAAAAGCAATTTACATAGTCACGTGTGTGGGACGCACTAAAAGCAAGCAATTTGTGCCCACCCTAAAGATACTCATGCTCATACAAGTATGAATACACATGGTAGTACTATATACTATATTCAAACTCACAGTTTGGCTCCTGTTTGAAAGTGTGCCCTGCAATAGGATGTGGACTTTTTTGGGCTTCCTTGCGCAGTTTTATGATGGCAATATGCCAAAACGGGAATATAGCAAACAAAGCAAAGCTTGACTCTTATGACACCCTGTAAAAATACACAAAAAGTAGGCTTATAGAACTAAATTTAAATTCAACCAATTCTATGTATTCTTCGAATAGTTGGCAATAGTCCAGCCTATTGTTCTGGCTTTACAGGGTATATAGCGCTGTCTGCTGTCACAGTTTGAGGCTTTTAACCTTTTCGCTTTGATATGTAGTTTGATTTTTGGTATTAATGATCATTTCGGGGGCACTAATGCACGCATTATAGGAACGACGCTCGCCACGACTACAAATATTTCGATTTCGGTCTTGTGGCACGTGCGACTGCCACGTCTGGTTTCTACTCCATACAACAACAACAGCAACAACAACTACTACTAATAAAACTTGACTGTTTTGATAAATAAACAAAATGTCAAAACGAGAAATAATAATAATTTTTGACAACAATTTATGCGGCCATTAACAGCGGCAATACAACGTGTTTATTTGAACATTTCGCAAAGTAAAATATATAAAATATATGCCTGAACAAACAACAACAACAACAGCAGCTCGAAATCAGCAAAATAAATAAATATTAATAACTTGAAAATCAATCAAAAATTCAAGGCATGTCAAGCGGCTGGTCGCCAGTCTCAATTTCAGTCGCAAAAAAATAATGAAAATAAACTCTATAACTGCTAATAAATTCAAACACCCACGACTTACTTTGGCTGACCATTGATAAAGTCTTTTAGTCGATCGTCTCACCTATATCATTGCCGTGGTATGCGTAGGAGTCTGAGGGTGTAGGTTTGTTTTTGCCAGAGAAAGTGACTGACTAGAAGTTTGCCTTGTATGGACATAATTGATCATGTCTTCTGTTGACCTAAGCCATTTGATTAAGACCTTTAAGCAACAGATATAAATCAGTTAAGGTAGCTAAGCTAATAATGGCAAAGGCTTTATGTTTAAAGCATGTGAGAGATAAAGTTTTTAATGAAATTTAAGCGGGGGATTCGTTTTATATATTTGGCAATAAGGCAAAGTAAATTTAAATTTATATAAACTTTATATAGTCGATAGTACTTCAATTTATTTATTTGATAAATAAAAGTTCAGTTGAAAAAAATACTTAAAATTTCATTTCAGATTTGAGATAAAAATGTGTTTTAGCGATACTTTATAATTACGTGTAGCTAAAATAATTTAAATATATGTATTTAAATTTCAATAAAATATGATAGAAATTGTATTTAATAATAAATTTGAGTAAATTTAAATAATATTTATATTTAAATTAAAAACTAAGTATCTTGGTTTCTGATGAAATCATAAAATTATGATTTATAAGAATGTATGTATATACATATATTTGTTAATAAATATCATAAATTACTTTAGCAATTTTTACTCACAGTTCAGCTTGCATTAATAGTATTCCAACATTTATATATTAATTATTATTATTAAAGAATTTTAAATATTTAAATCCCATTTTTCAAGCACTGTCACCGACTCACTAATCATATCCTCAGCGTATTAACCAAGTTCATATGAAAACGTGTCGACGGAAAAGCCCCAAAATACTTGATGCCAACACCTGCTTGTCTAATTTGAGCTGTTGCCTGACAGGCCTTCAAAAAAATATAAGAAATACGCCCCTTTAATTTCAAATTAATTTGGTATGCAATACAAATTATTTGAAGTGATTCAACAGAAATCAGGCATTAGCAAGTTTCTTTGCAATACGGCGCGTTCTATGTACAACTGCAGCTGGTTAACACAGTCGAAAACAATTTGAACAAGTTATTGCCCTGTTGGCCAGGTAACATTTTAGATTGAAATTTATGCCAGTTGCATGTTTTTTCTAATTACAATGTGCTAAATACATACAAAGATACGTCGTATATACATATAGTCCGCGTTAAATTATTTCCCCATGTTTCCGTGTGTTACAAAAAAAAAAAACACCCAACTCGGCGTTACTAATTACATTCGCGCCAATGTTAATTTGTTACAATTTCCGGAATTTCGCTAATTTATTTTTTTAACATTTTTATTAGTGGCATAAATTGTGTGCTTCTCTAGTTGTTCTTGTTGTTGTTGCATATCATTCTCTAGGGTTGAGTAGAATTTCCTTTTCAATTGTTGGTTACGCATTTGGGGCAATAAATTTGCATTTAAGTTGACTGGAAAGGGCGTAAATATATGCGTAAATTAATTAGAATATTCGATGTAGAATGAGTAAATTTAGGGAGTTAGATTGTAGCTACAATAGTTCATGATATTTGTTAATATGAGTTTCAACTTTAAATTACAATTTTAATGAGAAACCTAATGTCTTTTCGTGTATCCTTCTTAAATTCTTTTATTTTAAAATTATTTCATATATATTAAAAAGAAAATACATTAAATTATTTCCAATTTCAACTTAAATGCATATGTATATCTGGTAATATTGTTGGCTGAATAATGAAAATTTTAACAACAGGCAAAGTGAAAAGCGAACAGCCGAAGACAAATACTAATGCTAAAGCCTATGGAAAATTTTGTATTCAAATTTTAAAAACCTAAAATAATTGGTTAAAACAAAAAAAAAAAAAAAGAAACAAAAACTAAATAATTCTATGAAAATCTATCCATCTACCTATTTGTCTGATAAATAATGATAATCCTTAAAAATACATAAACCAAAAATGAATTGCTGAATCGAATTTATGTAATTTCTCCTGTGATCTTTACATTCTTTATTTATGGAATTTTTATTAGTCTTAAAATGTGTGAATAGTCTAAAAAGTATATTCAATTCAATAATAATTTCATAAATATTTTATTTCTTTTTTTAATTCAAAATAAAATATTTTATAATGTGTTAACGCATTTATTTCCTTATGTAAGTGTGCATAATACCTGCCTCCAACCAGAAATAAAATTCGGTTAATTGTTTTATTGTTGCATGAGTGTGTTTCAGGCTATTTGCAAGTTATTTGCACAGTTTGTTCGAGCTGGGTAGGAAGCACATTTAGCACAGCTGCAACAGTTAAAACAGGCACAACAACACACACACACACACACACACACTAGTACTGCCACGTGCATAGCTCATTAACAGCTGTCCCTAAAAACGTAGTCAGATGAGCAGCTTTGCTGTTGTCATCGAGGAAGATAAGGTGCCGCCAGCTGGCATAGAGCAAAAACCATGAACAGAGCATAACTTCCGCTATAACTTCGTCATGTAAAAGGGATTCACAGGGAGAGAGCGATGGCACATAATTACATGGGTTTAGCAGGCTCCAAGCTCCATTTGAGCTTCCCGTTGGGGGTTGGGCGTTGGACAGCAAATTGTCAACCCTCTGTCCACTCGAAAGTGCAGCATTATTAATTGCAGCTTTGATTTATTTAAGAAACAGGGGCAACTCTGTGTGGCTTCTATGGCTCTTCTATGGGTTATGGGACCAACCCTGGGGAAGGCATTTTCCATAACGTTAAACTCGCAAATGTTTAATTGTGGAAATGAGAAATATGCGGAAGCGTTGACGATTCCGCTCCAGCAACGTTGCTGCTGCTGCTACTGCTGCTGCTGCTGCTGCTGCTGCTGCTGCACTTGTCGCATCACTTGATGCCAGGCCCGTGCCCATTCTAGTTGTTACCGTTACCCCACCATGCCCCATGACCCCCGCTGGCCACCCGCTGGCTGCATGTCGCTGGCATTGTGACTGTCTAGCCGTCAGCATCTGTAGCCGTAGCTGTAGCTGTAGCTGTCTGTTCCAGTCTCGTTACCCTTCCAATGCCCTCCCCGCCCCCACCCTTCCTCGCCCTCGCCCAGTCACTCACTCACACTAAATGACACAAAAATATGGGCTTAACCGGAAACGGATGTATTATCTGCGCTAACTGCGCTGCCTCAGTGGCGTTCTACTCAGTCTCTGGCTGTGGCTGCGACTCGGGTCGTGGAACTAATAGAATATTATAAATTGTACAGACAGAGCATACAGTATAGAGAGAGACCAGCTAGAGAACCTGTGCCACTCGCTTTCTATCTTCCTCTCTGTCAGTGACCCACGCCTGAGGCTGAAGTCTCTGCTCATCTGTATCTCTATCTATCTATCCTCATGTGTGTCGGTATGTGTGTATGTGTGTGCGCAGCTCGTTCGTTACGCTTCCGTGAGCTTTTTGGGCTGTGCTTTTTGCGGCCCAAAACCGTTTCATGTGTATAGTTGGCCCCTCGCATGGCATGCAAAATCAACTGTAGGTGGAGGGGGCACATAGTTTGTTGCATGTGTGTCATGTGGCCGGACAGTCAGCCACTCGCTCTCACTCTCTTCCCTCTTTGCCCCCCTCAGAAGTCTTGCTGCCTGCTCCACTGCATTCGTTTGCATGTCGTGTCACTTGCCTCACTCGGCTTTCACTTTTTCCCCAAGTATTTGTCAATTCAAGAATTCTTTCAGTGCATTGACCTAAACTGGCTTATAGAATATAGTTGGAAGGACATCAAATATTATAAAAAAAAATATTTAAAAATATATTCTGTGTTAATAATAAATAATATTTTTATAGCAGGTAATTTCATAATTTTTCTAAGAATTTTTGAAACATTTTTTGTAAATTTATATCTATACTACTAAATGTATTAAAGGGTACAAAAGATTTCAGCAGTTACTCTACATAAATACCAATTTATAGTAGTACTATATAAATCTCTTATAATAATAATAATACACCTAAATAAACCAATGACCCTGAAGTGACTAAAAATACACCTAAGATAAAGCAACATTTTATAAAATGAGATATAGCTAGATTTTAAGAAGGTTTATTCTTACTAGAATAGATTCAATAAGTCAAATATTCCCAGTTTATTTATTACAAGCACTAACCTATTTTTTAACAACTTTTTCACCATAACTAAAATTTAAAGTTCATTGTATATTTTTTTTAGTTTATTACTGCTATTCGCAGAAACTTGTTCTCAGTTGTATTTACATTCTCCCCCCAAAGATCCATCTCAAACTACAACAAAAGGAAAATTGTATAGAAATTATTAGCTCGGTGAAAATCCAAGATCAAAATATGTAAAGTTAACAATTTGATTGAAAAGTCTTAAAACTTAACAAAAGCTGATGGTTTTAGGGTTGAATTAGAGTCTACATATCTAGAGTCTATGTATGTACAAGGCAGGCAATATAAATCAGCTACAGCTGCTGTTCTAAACGTGAGGCTTTGTCCAACTGTCTGCTGTAAAATTGAAAGGCATTTGCATGTGTTTAGAAGGATCAAGGATAAGCGCAGCGAACTGATTGAGTCATTTTGCAGACACAAAAACTGAAATGAATGAAACGTGAAAGTGATCTTGATGGAGGCCGCAGATGTGGTGGTGCTGTGCTGGCTGTATCTCAAAGATACTTTTCTATCCTTTTGCGCGGCATTCAAGCGATCAAGCCAAATAACAACAAACATTGTCGAGCAGTAGGGAGAAATGAGTGTTCCCTTCTTGTCCTTATTATCACTGCATCCTTTTGTGGCTGCTTTTGTTCGACTTGATCGCTGCTACTTAGCATTTTTCTATGCGCCGCTGTTGTTGTTGATTTCAGCATGGCTCAGTACACTTTTTACAGCCCTAGATCATGGTATTATTTTCATGATGTGAAAATGGGGTTAATCGAGGCAATAGTCTGGCATTATGACTATAAGATGTTGGGGAAGGAATATAGATATAATAAGAGATGTACTTATTATAGATACATTTATAGGGATGTAGAGTTTAAATGATTATAATTTAAATGGTAATACTTACTATAGAATATATTATAGATACATTTATAGAGATGTAAAGCTGATTTGATTACAATTTTTATAGTAGTTTTTTAAGGTAATCAGGCACTCTGCTCAACTGAGCTTAACTGTCATCGTTTTTTTTTCACACTGGCACAAAAATATACATAGTTAAATTTTCTAATAAGATTTGTCGAAATGTTGCCAGCCCATCAGCCACAGTATTACTATGGCTATGAGCAGTATGAGCAAATGCTTCAGTTGGGCCAAGCACTAGGAGCCCGTGGAGACCTGGAGCGGGCAAGACAATGGCAGCAACAGCAGCCGCCACCTCGACAGGAACAGCAAGGGATGCAGAGAGTGTTCTATGTGACACGGAGGGGGGATCGACGGCGGAATCAGGAGGATCAACAGATCGTAGTTGTGGTCGATGAGAAGGCAATGCGAATGTTTGTGCGACAAGTCTACCTAATCGCCCTCATATTCATATCGTGCTCACTATTCATTTGGCTGATAATTGCCGGGCTTCGATGGCCCTTTGCCCGGCTATCGAAGGTGCCCTACTTCGTCTGGCTGCTCCTGGCATTTGTGTTGATGATGATCATGAGTTGTTTTCCCAAGACACGCTATAAATATCCCTGCAACTGGATAATGACCGTCTTCATTGTGATATTCATAACCCTGGCAGGTGCCTGTTTCATGAGCTACTTTAAGATATTGCGATGGATCCTACTCTTCCTCATGGCGTTCATTGTCCTGGCCATATTCTATTGCTGCGGTGCATTCTGTCCAAAGCGTATCCTACCGGGCATAATGGCCACGGCCATCATGACCTGCATCCTGTCGATAATTCTGATCATCTTCTGCGTTGTGATGTTGATACTGCATAGTACGATTTTGACCCTAGTCTTTACCATATTACTGTTTCTGATGGTGATAATAATGATGCCGTTTCACGCTCAGTTTGTCCATGGTCGATTAGAGATAGTGCCAGTGTTCGACTTGCTCCACTGTGCCCTGAACATATACATACACTTTGCGCTTGTGACGTCCTGTCTGGCCTTTTTCTGGTATTTCACTGTATATGCAAAGCGTCGCTCAGACTCGGACGCAGACTAGACTGTCATGTTGTAAAATAAACGTGAATTAATTTAATATGAAAGAATACTTTACCCAAGTTCATGTGTCATATTTCAGTTGAGAACAAAATTGAATTAGTAGCTTTTTAACAAAATGTGTGTGTGTGAAATTAAACTAAAATGAAACGAAAGGATACAGAAGTCTTTGGCATTCCACCGGATCCGACCATACGTCATGCCCTACGTATCTACTTGTTGAGTGTGCTCCTAGCCGTAGTGGCCCTGGTGCAGTGGGCCCTTTTCGGAATCTTTGCGGACATGAGCAAATTGAAAATGGATCGAGTGCGATATGGCTATTGGCTACTCTGTACATTCTTCGGACTCTGTGTATTATGCTGCACTCCGTGTGGCAGGAAGATGCCAGGCAACCTCATCCTCTTCGCCATCATCGTGGAGACCTCCACACTCTATGTGGCAGTGGAACAACATAATACCAGGGGCGTATTGATAAATGTCTATGCCGGACTGATCGTCATCACTTTGGTCATTGGAGCCATTATCTTTGGGGCTCATCTGCCATTGCGTCTGGTCCCAGGTGATATAATGCTCAGCTCTCTGGTGGCTGTGAGTAATGTCATGCTGATCATTTTCTTCATCAACAAAAACTTTTTCGATTCGGATACTGTGAATGAGGTGGTGCGAAACTTTTTTGCATTTCTCGCTGTAAATATGATTATGTATGCGGCAACGATAATACACGAACGACAGCATCATGTGCCCCAGAATAAATATTTATTTCTAAGTCTGATGCTTTTTATTGGACAGATGATACTGCATGAGCGAGTCTTGTTTCTATCGCTCAAGCACTACGCGTCCCAGGACTGTCAAGCCTTTCTCTAAACTATTTCCCAATTTGTAACTTTGTAAATAAAAATAAAACAGTGTAAAATTATTCAGAATATATGTATGTTTTAATAATTTCCAATCTGATCTCTTAAGATAGCCGCGGATAGTGTGAATACGCACACAAAGTCCATAAACATTAGCATGCCCAAGAGCATAAAATCCTCGTCGTACTTAATCGATTGTCCACTGTGCAGCACCATGGAATGATAGATACAGATGGCGATGAGTGTATAACCGATGAAGTAATTCAACGCGAAAACGACGAACTCGGAACCCAAGGTGACGTGGAAAAAGATAAACATCGATATGGCCATAAAACTCAGGAAGAAGGTGGTTAGAAAACAGAATGGATTCAATTTGATATGTCTCTGTAGAGCGGCGCCAATCATGACGAACGATGAGAAGACTATAACACAGCAGAGATTCTGTAGTAGTAGATAAGATAAGTACCGCGGTATCCACCTTATTGACAATGATCCACAGCCCCATATCATAAACTCCGCCGAGACTATCATGAAGAAGTAATTGTATGGATATACATGTCGTAGAACTGGAATCGAATGGAAGGTACTGACCATCAGGAAGCCGGCACCCAACATCATGGTACTATAATTTATAAAATTGAGGTGCAAATAGATCTGCACAAAGCACCATTGAAAGATCGCCATGAATATTAACAGGATTGTCAGAATATATGTCTTCTTGATAACGCTTTGAGTCTTCTCAGTTTCTTGATTTGAATAGTCGCCCATCTTGAACAGAATATGAAATGAAACAGATCTCAATGCTTTCTGTATTTATTCAGTCTGGGTTTTCTTTCTCTTCCTTTATAAATCGACAAAATGTTTGTATTATGACTCGATGATCGTCATGTTGAGACCACATAATAATCATTGCAAATAGACAAATGAAGTCCACGCTGAGCAATAGTCCGATTAGTAGGTAATCCGATTTATACTGGTCCGGTTGATCACCGTGTAGCACTATGCCATGGTAGAGTGTCATAGATGTTACAGTGACGAATATAAGTAAACGTCCGATTAACATTACACGCTTCGTGTCAATGATCATATGCATATACACCATCATCGCCATCACAAGAAAATTGAAGAAGAATAGGGTCAGACAACAGAATGGGTTGAACTCGCTAAACTCCTGCAGGTTTACGCAAAACAATATCAGGCAGATCATATACAATACTGTGAAGAGTATCAACGAGCACAATATATAAAACTCTATGCCACGAGTCAAGAAGCCGGCTCCAAAAATCATCAGTTCCGCAGTGAATGATACGTAGACCATTTTAAAAGGCATCTTCTTGCGCAGGCACGGCATCAGTTGGTACAATGTGACCAATATGAAGGCCAATACCAACATCACGGTGCTCCAAATGAAGACCGAGACAAATGCGAAACTCTGGAGTAAATACCACTGAATGCTTGCACCAACTATAAAGATTGTCAACATGGCATAGGCCTTCCTCCGGATGCTTTTTAGCAGTAGCTCATCTCCATACTCATCGCCCATAGGAATCATTTTCACTCGCTCGTTTCAGTTTCAGTTTTTGCTTATCAGAATGCAGCGTGTGTTTCTGGATATAAATAAAAACCGATTGTTGTAGACAAGGGATTGTCTGGCTTTTGTTTACATTCAGGTGACTCAATTCAGTTTAACAACAAATACAAAGGAGAAAGCTGTCAATCAAATCGAGAACAATAACTACTCTTACATAAGCGAATAAGATCTCAATTTGTAACTATAATAAAAGTGAAAAAAAGCCCTGAAAGCTACAGTCGGATGCAACCGACAGGAGACCCTGTACTTTTTTTCGCGGTTTGTGGGGAGATATAAAAAATCTAACACAAACTTGATCTGCTTTCACTATAGGGGCATCTAACTGTCAAATATGATGTATCTAGCTCTTACAGTTTACTAGATCTAGGTGTTCATACGGACTGGCAGACAGACGGACATGGCTATATTGACTCAGCTCGTCGTCCGGATCAAGAATATATATACTTTGTGGGGTCTGCAACGCCTCCTTCTGTCTGTTACATACATTTCAAAGTTTCACAAACTTAATAGACCCTTTTATACTATGCAAAATACAGGGCCCTAAAAAGTTGAATTATATGTTAATTTTTTGCATAACAAACATGAAGTTTTAGCACCTGCAGCTGTTCCAAATTTAAGTATACAAGCTGTTTAAATATGTGCAAAATATTTCCTGTATATTGAGTAATAAATATTTTTAATTAAATTGAATTCTCTTGCATCGATTTAAACTGGATTAAAAAGTATCTATAAAATTTACATAAAGTATCTTTTGCCTCAATTGGGCATCGCTTTAAGCAGCCGTAACTGAATCCTCTGTCCTCCTGTCAGTGCTGCTCAGCTCCTGTTGTTGTTGGAAAACAGGAACAGGATTAATAGGCTTGGCCATGGCCACTCGCTGGCCAAGGCAAACAAAGCGGCAGCTGCGCAAGACAAAGGATGCCAAGGCGTCCGCGAGCTGCTTAACAATGGACTGGCATTAGCAGCGCCTGCGCGATTCCGATCCTCTCAAGCCGATCCACTTAAAGTCCAAGCGAGGCGAAAACCATTTGGAACAATGCATGATAAAACTACAAAACTCGTTATGAGTCACACAAATCTCAGACTACGTCAAGGAATCTCTACGCTGTCCAAGTGTGTATCTCTCGCTGCTTATTTGCTTATCTGTGTGTGAGTGTGTGCAACCCCCCGCCCTACTTATACCCCTACCCCTTTCTGCGAAGCGTCGCGGTCAGTCGCGAAAACAATCAACGGGCATAATGTAGATTATGATGAGCATATAAGCACACCTATGCGTACCTATGATAAGGGCGCATCTGGACTGCAATTCAAGTTGCCTTGGAAAAATCTTACACGAAAATCGTGGGAAATTTCCCAAAAGCGCATATCGAATGCAATTAAACGGCCGCGATTCGCGGTGGTTGCTACTCGCTATGCCACGCCACGCCACGCACTTGGCAGCACCACCACCACCGCCAGCACAAGGGGTGGGAAATGCCAGCACGGAAAAACTTGCCTCAACGAAAGCTGAGCTATTTTCTATAATTTTCACCCCAAAATGAATGAATGGAAAAAGGTAACCAAATGAAATTTCCGCTTGTTGCGCGGTCCGAAAAATTTGTGATTTACCTTTCCGGTGACAAAATGCGGAAGTATTGCAACTCGAGCTGGCTTTGGCGTGTTGGTGTTGGGGCGACTCTCTTAACGACTTTTGCGTGGTGTCTCGTGTAGGTAGGCGTCGTAACGTGGGAAAGTCTAGTCCACGGCAACAGGAGGCAACACTCCTAATGAAATGCAGCGAAATGTGTCAGGCCTTATGATAATTGTGCCATGATAAAAATAAACTGGACTTTTTCCCTGCTTATCGCAGAGGGTGGTGGAATGTGACAAGCAAACTGGAACTATGACAGAATCGAGGGAAAAGCAGTTCGCTGTTAGGAATAATTATATGGCAATCAATTTGAATTTGTGCAGTAATATGTCTGGTATTTAATACATGTATATATTTAATATTTTTATAATTTTTGTAAAGCTTTACATACCCTCTTATTCTTTCCTATTTCGAATGATTTAAACTTTACTTTAAAAAGTATATGTCTTCAATTACATTTTATTTTAACTACTTATAATATAAATTATATATCGATCTGTGAAATGACTGCTTTTAGTTGACTTTAAATACATATTTAATAATTAAGAATTAACCACTCATGGTATAAGTGCAAGAGACTCTTAACATACATACTATATACTATATTATAAAATTATTATTCACAAAGAATAATTTCATCAAATATTCCAGTACAAAGATAATATACTGCTTTCAGTAATCATTGAAAAATTATAAGAAAAAAAAGAAACTAAAGTGAAAATAGGTAAAAATATATATTTTCTTTTTAATGATTAAAAATTTGTTATTTTTATTCAAATATATTTTTCACTTAGAATAAATTTTATGAAAAAACATACCAGTACGCTCCATTAAATATTATTGACAATTGACTTTAAATTTTAATTTTTATAGATTTTTAAATAGTTTAAAAATGAATTTAGATTCTATATTATAATATTTAGAAAAATTTGATACTTACTTCTGCATTTGCCTATAAATATAAAAGTTGTTACGAATTTTTTCAATGATTAAAAATTTTCTATTAATTTTAAAATATATTATGTATTATGTAATAATGGGGTTTTTACAATGACAGCTACTGTTATTGTAAGGTTGTGACGTCACATTGCTATTCAAAATTGGGTTTAGCGGGCTCGGCGTCCAAAGCTTATTGTATTATGAATAAATAAATAAAACATACCAGTACGCTCCATATAAATAATATTGACAACCGACTTTAAGTTTTAATTTTTATAGATTTTTTAATAGTTTAAAAATTCATTTTCATTCTCTTTAATTATATTTATTTATAAACGACTTTAAATTTAATTTTTTTTTACAATTTTTTATGGTTTAAAAATTAACTCACTCTCTAATAAAATTTAGAAAAATTACATACATATTTCTTCATTTACACATAAATATATAATTTATTAGAAATCACTAGTAAATGAGGCTGACCTTTGCTAAGACTCAATGACAACAAAGCACTCGCAGAATTTATTGAGTTTCTTATTTCCTCTCAATTGTCAAGATCATCAAACGTAAAGCTCCTCAGTTGTGGCAGACACTACATACTGTTATGTTTCGCAAGCTGTCATATCTCAAATACCACAAAGCACTGAAAAATCTGCAAATACACACAGAAACACTCACACTCTTAAGAGGCTGCATCCAGCAGCATCAATTTTAACACGCTTCTCGACGTTCTCTCAATGTTGACAAACTGCTGCAAGGAGGGGCAGGGGGCACAGGGGAGGAGGGGTATAGTACTAGTGCTGCAACAACCAATAGCAATTGCTTTGGCATCATCATCATCAGCATATCTTCGACAACGTTCTCTGGTTAATGCGAAATAATTACAACTTGTTCGCACATCATTCAAATAAAGTATCTGTCAGCACATTGTCTGTGCCCCTTCTTCATGCTACCCCTCTCCCCTTCCTTGCTGTCCTCTAGCCAGAGTGTCGCTTTCAGTTCTGTTTGTCCAATGACGAATGTGCTCGTTGATGATGACGAAAACTTGAAAAATAAAAAACGGCGACACTTGCTTCATTTATATTTGTGTTTTGCAGCAGTGGGCGCGTCGGCAAAATTTCAAAGTCGGCATCATTAACACCAATGCGCCATTTTGGGTACGATGGAGTCGATGGATGGTCCGATGGAGTCGATGAGTCGTGATGTTGATTGATGTAAATTTTGAGACAGCCGCAATACCATTGCCATCGAACTTGTGCAGTCTGTTAACCAAATTGGGTTGAGCACACCAGCACAGGGGGTTACCTAACCAGCAGCTGCCCTCCCCTCCCCACCCCTCTGTGAAAATACGCCCCTGGGTATGACTGCTGCTACCGTCTATTCTGCTCGTTGTTGTTGCCGTTGTTGTTTTAGTGTCTATGCTAATTTGTTATTTTAAACATGTTTGTTTGCATTTCCAATGAAAATATTGACAAAAACGTAGCCAAAAGGTTTCAGGCAGAAGCAGAAGAAACTGCACAGCATGATGGTATTGACACCTGAGGCAATACACACACACACTCACACCGAGTGTGTGTAACGGCTGCAGAACTCTGAAAATAACAAACAAGCCAATTAACGTAAAAGATACAATTTGAATTCGTAATGAATTACGTATAGAAATTTTATTTTGGCAAATCGGTGAGGAAAAATAATTAACGCAGAAGCAAAAGGAAATACCAAAAGGTCTTGGGATGAATGATACTAAGGCAAGGGGAAAGAAATGCTAAACAAAATACAAAAAAAATATTATTAAATTTATAAAATAGTAATTCTAAGAGATAAAGGTGTGCTTAGACTACTAGTAACCGGACACTATAAATATCAACTGTATGACTATATTGAAGGTCTTCGATTGAATTGTAGTAAGGCAAGGGAAAAGAAAAGCTAAACAGAATATTTTAAAATTATAATAAAATAGTAAATCTAAAAGATATAGGTGTGCTTAGACCAGAAATGCTCAACAAGATATTTAAAAAATATTTTAGAAATATTATAAAATAGTAAATCTAAGAGATAAAGGTGTGCTTACATCAGAAATGCTAACAAAAAATATTTTAAATATATTATAAAATTTATAAATTAGTAAATCTAAGAGATAAAGGTGTCTTTAGACCGGACTCTAAAAATTTCAACTATATGACTATATAGAATACTAACTTAGACAAATTTTCTTTTAGCATTTACAATTATATACTCTTGCCCTTTATTCACTGCATAACTATACCATTTATAAGTCATATAACACCCAACAAAATAAAAGAAAAACTGGAAAGAATAATCGTCCTTTGATTGTCCTCTGAAGTGCACACACTCTCAGGAACTTACAACTTTTCGGCTAACCTCATTATTCACTTTCTTTGTAGTCTCAAGTCATTTCGTGAACTTACAGCCCTTGGCAACGGGCCACGGGAGGTCCTGTCCAGTTTAGAGTAGAGTTAACGAAAAGAAAAAAGTGTAACTATTGCAACCTATTTATGAGAGATAACAAGTTTTTACCCCAATAAACTATAACTCAACACACTAATTATGAATTATATGAAACAAAAGGGTAAGTTGTTGGAAAAACGCAAACCAATTGCACGTTGACTTCATCACGTCTGGGCCAGCTCATAATCGAGTTAGAGATAGTTTTAGGGCAAAAACCGGACCGGACCTTAACTGGACTGGATTGTGAATGGGTTTGGGACTGGGATCGGGTCGAGAAACTAAACTAACTGGTTGCTTGCTCAAATATTAAATTACCACAAATTTGTCGGCGCAGCATTAATGCAATAATTAAAATCAAGTTGCCAAAGAGCTAGACCAGGCAGACAGACGGAAAGACAGACAGACAAACGGAAAGGAACCCCAGCAAACCGAAACCAAAACCAAAACCCAAGCCAAAAACCGAACCACACCAATCGAAAGACCCTAACTTGACAGTCAGAGCTCGTCGGCTTCCGTTGGAAAGTCATGTAACTTATTTCTTGTTACGCTTGAGAAATTTTTACAGTTGACATTGAAACTGAAGTTGCAATTGTAATACAAAACTGAACTCAACTCGACTCGACTCGACTCAAAACTAACCCAAATAGGTTTCGGAAGCTGCGGTCGACACCCCGAAACGAAGTAGGATGCAACGGCCGCCCCTTTTCTCGCCCAGGCTGAGGATTTTTTGTTTTAGTCCACGACATGAATACATATGCCAAATGTGTTTCCAATTTGTACGCACTGCTTCTTTATCCTTATCAACGTGGAGTGGAGTGGCACTCGTGAGAGAATTCAGTCGACTCAACCGCAAGTCGAATGCGGTGACATCCTTTTAATGCGACACCACCTCAGCAGGGGCATCCTCAACCCTGGGCCACCCCTCGCCCCTTGCCCGATTTCTAGGCTTTAATTATGCTTGACAATGGTTACGGCATTGATTTTCGATATTTGATCATTCGCTGCGGTTAGTTAACGCTCTTTAGCCAACGGCAGAGCAGAGACAGTGAGCCAAACAAGGGGAAACCGCAAAGGGAGAAATCCACACGACTACCATGTCCCATATGAAATTACAACGTTCCAAAACACTTGAGTTGCATTTCCGCAACTAAATGTGATAATGGAGCACCCCTCCTCACCCAATACTCACATACCCAAACTCTCGAGGCGTCAGAAGGCACTGACAGGGCATCCGAGGTGTGGTACTCCTTATTAGTTGCCAGCTCATTTGCATAACTGTGAGAGTTCCCAAACAGAAACTGTTACCGGAGACAGTTGGTTTGGTTTACTTTTTGTTTCCATAATTTATGACAGTTGCAGCCAGCGGTAGTCATCAAATTAGATCATTAAATTATTTATTTAGGTGAGTAGAAATAGGTTGAAAATTAGTTGTAAATTTTAAAAAACTCTAATAGGAAATTCCAAGTAAAAAGATTATTCGGTAAGATGTACTATATTTAAGCATACAGCTTATACTATTGGTACTTAAGACTGCCCAAATGTCTGGCCTAAAATGTAAATATTTCGCTCAGTTTGAAGATGAGGTCGAGGTCGATGTCGATGAGGCTTAGTGCAATTCGTGGAAAATTTTCACAGAGCACACACCCATACAGCCAGACAGACGTCTCATTGTCTACAGATTTTTCACTTCCACTCGAGCGACTGTAAAACAGGTAACCGAAACGGAAAACAGAAAATAAAAATTAAACACCAAAAAAAATGCCCCTACCTGTTGGCCAAGTGTGTTCAAACGGGGCTCTGTGTCCGATGGAACGCCTAAAACTAATTGAGACCGCCCTCATTGAATAATTTCAGAAATTTTTCTCTTTGTTTTGTTGCCGAGATTTATTTTTTATTTTTATTTTCATGAACTCTGCAGACAGTACGGTGCCTAGAAGGGACTGCTGCGGGTAATGATGATGTATGGGTAATTTGAATGATTAATAGAGTGCGCTTTATGTCAGTGTTCCGGTTGGTCAGACTTGAAGGCTCTACTCTTACTCTGTGTGTGTGTGGTGTGTGTGTGTGTGTGTGTGGCGTGTGGAAAAGGATACGGTGGGCATAGACATGAAATTTAATTAAAATATTTTTATGGTAGCCCCTGTGTAAAAAGTGTTTAGATGTCTGCGCGAAGGCTGTCTTAGGACGCAAATATAAGTAAGGGCAGAGAGGAATGTTAACAGTTTTAGCCTTAAATTGGTAGCCATAAAATAGTACAGAAATTCATGGTAGCGAAAAATCAAAGTAATTCAGTGTTGTGTGAGCAAATTTGAAAAAGAAGAAAATTAAGAATTGAATGCAGCAAATATATTTGGCAGTACAAAATAATTATTATTAGATTACGCTTAAGTTGGTTGAGCAGTTTTTTATTCAATAATTCACATAATCATTTATTAAATTAAGGCATAATTTGCTTTAGAAATAATAGAAAATACTAATAAATTTATTGGGATTTTTTGTTCACAAATATATAATAAAATAATTGATATTTGATTAACTATACAAAAATATATTTTACTAAGATATTTTTACATATTTTCAAGTGTATGTATATAGTGAAATATATTGCCGATAAATTATATTTTTAAAAAGTATATTTAGCGTTAGATTTAATAAATAATATTCCAAAATTTATTGGGCATTTTTGTTCACAAATACATAATGAAATAATTGATATTTGATTAACTAAACAAAAACAAATTTAGCTAAGATAATTTTACATATTTTCAAGTACATGTATATAGTAAAGTATTGCCGATAAATTATAGAATACTTCTTGTACACAGCTAACAATTAAATTTGAAAAGTACTACATCTAAAAGAAAAACCTAAATATTTGTATTTCACTCTCAACGCTTTGGACTATTTGTTAAAGCATCTGCTTCATAGCAGATTGAGGAAAAATATTAAAGAAAAAACATAGCTATTAAAATTTATATTACCCCAGAGTGCTGTGTGGCCTCGAACTGTCATAATAATTATCAACTATCTGAACGAACCTGGGCCCAACAGCTAACCAATAAGGCGCCACATCCTTTTGCTGGCCATAATCAGCACACAATCAGCCAACGGATGGATGGAGCGCCAATGCAGCGGATGGCAAAAATTAACTTTTTTAATGAATTACAGCAACTGCAGAGAGACAGAAAAAAGACAGCGCCAGCTATAGTATACATACATATATATAACGCAATGTAACGTGACGCAAAACGCATTATGTCATATCGCTGATTGAACCAACCAAGCGAATATTGGCGAAATGTTGGCCTAGAACAAAAGGCCAGGTCGGGCCGGGTCGAGCTTGGTCAGGGCCTGTTGTCCGTCCGTCCAGACTGGAGAATGGCGAATACGCGGTCATTAAAATTTTATATTTTAATTTGATTTTCCTGGCGCTGGCAATAATAATAATAATAATAATAATCATGTAACCAGTTTGAACTCTGCGCTAAGCGGATGAAACAGAGGGAGATGAAGAAGGCGGAGGGGCAGAGCGTTAAAATTGCCAAGTCTGTTAGCTGCTTAGCAGATTATTTCTGTACAATTTAATACTCTATCTATCAATGCGTCGAGCCTAAGCTGTGAGCTGTGGAGTTTCAATGAGCTTCACCCCCACCCTAAGCCTAACCCTTACCCCTACGCAATGAAAAGACGCAACCGCTGCGTTTTCATTTCGCAAATCCATTCGCTGGCGATTTGTCTTTCTGAGCTGCACCACGGTGTGCATCAATCAATTGTATCTGGGATACAGCAGCGCATCGAGTACATCATCTTTGTAGCTGTATCTGCGGTGTGTCATTGAGTATGTCATCTTCAACTCCTTTTCGACAGCCATTGCCAGTGCGGATTTATTTTCTTTCACTTGAGTCCAATGAATACGCGACTTATACGACCATTGTGCTGCCGCTTTCATTTCCTTTCATCAAGCGATGATTGAGCGCGAGTTATCATTCATGATTTAGGCATACTGATGACACAAAGAAGGTCAGCCCCGTTGAATGAGTATGAGTGTGGTATGAGTGTGTGGTATGAGGACGACTGCAAGCCGCTTATGCCGCCTGCATTGGGATATGTATGTGTGAAGGTAATTGTCAAAGGAGTTGCTTGAGCCTGATACTCGATTATGGGATTGCCTTTCATATTTTCTATTTCAAGCGTATATACTTTTTTTAATTAAATCTATAAAAAAGGAAATGACATTATTGCCAGGGCTTCGCATTCAATGCTGTGCTGAGTGGCTTATTAAATCAATTTTTACAGGCAGCTGCAAGTGATTGAAATTTTTATAATAATTTAATTAAAATTTTCTAGTAATAGTCTGATTATATTTCTGCATAATAATTAAGTGAATAAATAATAATAATATTTGACTTACACATTTAACTAAGGAAAAACTGAATATTTAGCTTTTAATTATTAAATCAATTTTTACAGTGACCGCTGCAAGTATGCAGCAGCTGCAAGTGATTGAGAGTAATAATGAAATTTTATATTATTTTAATTAAATTTTATAAGTAATTATTTGATTATATTTCTGCATAATAATCAAGTGAATAAATAATATTATTTGACTTACAAATTTTACTATGAAATAACTGAATATTTAACTTTAAATTATTAAATCAATTTTTACAGTGACTGCTGCAAGTATACAACAGCTGCAAGTGATTGAGAGTAATAATGAAATTTTATATTATTTTATTTAAATTTTATAAGTAATAATTTGATTATATTGCTGCATAATAATCAAGTGAATAAATAATATTATTTAACATGCAAATTTAACTATGGCATAACTGAATATTTAACTTTAAATTATTTAATTAATTTTTACAGTCACTGCTGCAAGTATACAGCAGCTGCAAGTGATTGAGAGCAATAATGTAATTTTATATTATTTTATTTAATATTCTAGTAATAGTATGATTATATTTCTGCATAATAATCAAGTGAATAAATAATATTATTTAACTTACAAATTTAACTTTGGAATAACTGAATATTTAACTTTTAAATTCAATAATAATATTTATATTATACATACTTATTATAACTACATTTTTTATGTATTAAATTTCGTATTTACTTTGCTGTTGACAAAATGGCGGTTGCCACAGCAAACAAAATGGCGTCGAGCCCTTGCGGAGTGTAGCATAAGTGCGCTGACCCCAAGCACACACGTACACACAAAGCGCAGTGCATACACGCACACACACACGCACACACAACCACGCATCACAACATGTACTCAAACATTAATTTATAAATATTTACACATTTTTTTCAAGCCATGCCAGTTTTGAGCGTTAAAATAAACAAACCGCCAACAGCAGGCAACAGCAACAACAGCAACAACAACTTCATATGTGTTGTTATAAATTATGTTTGCTCAAAATTTATGCCTGTGTATACATAAATGTGTGTGTGTGTGTGTTGTGGTCCAATATTAATGCCTACATAATTAATGAGCGTCCGCCAGTCTCGTGTGCAAAATGCATATGCCAAAGCCACCAACATAATTCCCCCTCCCCCTCCCTAACTACCAACTCCATTTGTCCCCCATGCTGCTCTCTGTACTCTCATGGTAATAGCCCCACTGCTTGTGTGTGTGTATTTGTTTATTTGCGTGTGTGTTGTGGCTGACAGCATCTGTCACTTGCCAAAGCAATAGCAAATCGCAGCTCGCCATCGGCCACATTCATTATATCAACTGTCCAACGCGTTTCTATCAGCATCATCCCTGCAGCATATACTGAACGAACCTTGCCCTGGCTGCAGCTGCTTGTGTAATAATAATTTATAATAATTTTAACACTCGGATATGTTTTAGGCAGAGTGAAAAATATGCTAAACTCAAAGCATTTATGTGCGCTTAAGTGGAGTATGTCTTTAATAATTTTATAATTTTAGCATTATGGAAATTCTTTTAGATGAATTTAACTATTTATAAATTTATTAAAACTATGAAATTATTATACAAATTCTAAATTTGAATTTTCTGAAAGAGCAGCAGTTCATATAAAGCAGTATGAGTATCGAAAGTAAAGGTTTTGCATTACATAGATTTATTCAAATATTAAGCATGTATCCAAATACTATTTGTACATTGAAAGAGCATATTAAAATGGTTTTACAGGAAAATAATATAATAATAATATTATATATAATAATAATAGTAATAAATATAAAAAGAATAATATAATGATAATATTAATAATTAGTAATAAATATAAAATATGTTGTTAAAGCCGTACCAATGATCTATTATACCCTCTGCCTAAGCTAAGACTTTTAGCCTTTCAAAGCCTGTTAATAGATTTACTCTGGAGTCAGCTGTTCATTAGAAATATACATTTAATTTAAAATAAACTGAAAATAATCTTTAGAATAATAAAATCTAAAATTCTGTTAAATTTGGAATATTTTTTATTTAATATGAAATTTTATTCTACTTTAATAACGTTTCAAAATCAATTTTATACTTAACTTTTATTGAGCAAATATTTAGCAGTTGAATAATATTTTTATTCATCTCTAGTTGTGTTTCTGTTTATAGTTGAAAAAATATATAAAATAGAATAAGATTTCGTATGTACATCTTGCCTTCTCAGCAGGCACCGCCTTAGGCAATTTCCCACACCAGGTGAGCTGTCGTCCTGCATTCCAGGATACGGACACACACAACGCATCGAAGCGATCGAAGCAACTGCAGCAACTGCAGAGTCTGCAACTGCAATGCAGTAGTTTGTCGAAGGACGAAGGCACCCCAAACTCCCCAGGGTGCGATTTCGGTAGAAACTGCACAGAGAGAATCGTAAAATTTTTCACACCTTTGGCACTGCATGAAGCCAAGCGACAAAGTCGTCTGATTAATCGCCATATATCGATCAGTTCAGTGCCCATTGCAATTGCAGACAGACATACAGACTGGGAGAGCGGCGTTAATGTACCCAGAATGTGCCTGGAAGCCCGCTGTTCTGAAACTAGGCAAGCACCTGTGAGCATCCTGCGACGTTTCAGGTGTTCACATTAGTCACATGCACAGACTGTGAGTCGGCAGAGGCAGAGGAGTGCGAAGGCAACAGCGTCACAGGAAGGACAACGACGATGAGGACGAGGACATTAACGAGCCAGGCAGTTAGACGCCGTCGATGCGGATGATACAGCACTTTGCATGGTAATTTCATTTACTGTACTGTACTGTCAGAAGGAAGAGCTGTGAGTTGGAGTTGGAGTCTGTGCGGCTGCCCATATCCTAAACTCTCATATGACAAATGTTTTTTAATGCCCAACATTTCGACAGTCATGGGCCCTTTAAAGAGCCCAAAACTAATGTGGCTCCTGGGCATAAAATTATGCCCAATCATCTAGTTGAATTTTATTCAAAAAGCTGATTTATGAAAGGATACAAATTTGGAAAATTATATAAAATGTATGTGAAAAACAAAAATTAAATAAAGTCATAAAAAAGTAAAAAACTATTAATATGTATAAATGTTTTAAATATTTATAAATATTTTAAATAAATATTATGCATGCCTAATGCAATTTCGTATTCAACCAGAGTGCTTTATCCGAGATTTATGAGCTCTGGCTGACAATGCTTTACTTAAAATTTATATGCAATTCATAATATATTTTATGTGTATTTTTAAAATGTCTCATAGTATCTTAGCCAGGCGACCATCAAGACCAAGTTTATGCATAACAATTTTTGGGTTTTTAATTTGGGTTTCTTTGCTTTTGTTTCTTCTATGCTTATTATACATAAGTACATTATAAATATTTAAAAGTAAATTGATCTGTCGATTTGTTTTGTTTGCCATAATTTCATATGGATTTTTTGAATTTATAATGAACAACAACGCATTTACTAATTAATATTAAAACAAACGAGTTGGCGATACTCCCGACTCAGCTCAGCAACTCGTAAAGATTCAATAAACCCACACAGAAAAGTGCCGGCACTAAGCGCATGAGTGGACACTAGTCGAGAGTGCTAGATGAGAGTGTACATCACATACTGTCTATATTTTAAAATACCTATTATTATTATTACTTGCAAATTTATTTCTTCTGCATTAACAGTAATAAATAAACATAGAACCATTTATAAATATTTTAGTAAGTTTTTTAAAATGCTGAACTTTTTTTAAACAAACTTCAAGGTTTTTTCTGAAGCTCTGTTCCACTGCCCTGAAAAGTGGACGGCACAGTTCTCTTTCTGCGGTCCGGTTTAAGTTCTCGCTTAACTTTATCAACTAAGTATATACACACGTATATATTCAAGTCGTTTTAGTCTCTTTTGGCGGCGGCGCGTTGACTAATTTTCATAAAAAAACGATCGATTTTAAAATCGAGAAAAAAGGTGTGAAGTATTAATAAGACGTCAACGAGAAAATGTTAATAAGTGCCTTTTTGGCTACATGCTCTTTGACACAGTCGCTCTTTGTTCTGGGGCTCTGCTTTTGAAATGGTTCACTTAATTTAGTATATCTGACAGCAGCAGATTAAAGCTAGTTTAGCCAAGGGGAAGATTTCAATATGATAAATACCAGTTAAAAATTTAAATTTAAGAAAATTAGTAGAATATATATAGAGATTATTCGTTAACAGAAAGGTTCAATGAAGTTTAATTTTAATAAATAAATTGTATAGTATACATACATAATATTTGAAATATTTTTCTATGCTACAATTAGACTTTGCTCTGCAAGCTGTACATTTACTTATTTACATACATATCATTTACACCGAGTTGTCTTTCTTCCTGTCTCTGCACCAGATTCTACCAGTAACCATGAAATATCTTTCCACACAGATAACTATTTGTGCCGATAGTCAGTTCAGACGCAGTTAACCACATTTTTCATTGGGTTTTAGTTGGGGTTTGTTTCTACTTCTTCTTTATGTGGCTGGTTCGTGGCCCATCAACAACTTTAACTTGCACTCGATGTCTCACCTTTCGAATGATTTATTAAAGTGTCATTAGTGCACGAATGTTCGAAAAATGAAACGAAACCGAAGCCAGGCAACGGGCACCACTCTGACTTTGAGACGTTCGATGAGGCTGAGGCTGAGGCTTGAGCGAAGAAGCCCCAAGAGCTGAGCGATCGGCCGACTGACAGTGTGACCATCATCTGTGGACATGGAGTGCGGTAATGAAGTTGCAACAACAACAACAAAACGAAATGGAAATGGAAATGGAATCCGATCGTGTAATGGCTGCGTTAAGTAGTTGAAGTTTGACGGGGCAGCCTCTTGTAAATTTAAATTAAGCATTGGCATCTTCCCCCAGCCCTCTGTCTGTCCGTCTGTCTCTTCGTATCTTCGTATCTACAGCTATCTAACTTTGACTGTGTTTCTGTGTGTTATACCGTTAGACAAGCGCTATGATCTGTTGCCTTTGACCCAGCTGTAACTGTTGGCTTTCATCATGATTGGACTGGCATTGATTTATTCGAACGCATTAAAAAAAAGTGCCAAGTTTTGATGTCGAGGCGAGAAAATTAAGTTGTTGTCGCTTGAGAAAGAATTTTCCTTTTCCCCCTCTTTTTTCCTGCACGAGCAACCAAATCTGATAAGACTCATAAAAGTGACCATAAAAGTTATTTATGTCTTAATGCTGTTGGGCATTGATGATGGTGCCTAGAGTTAACAGATCAGTGGTATGTCAATAGTTAATCAGTTGCATGAATTACATTTTAAATAGGCCAAGAGAAAAGCTGAGTAGGTCTCTTTATAAAATATAGTAAAAAGAAGGGGTACAGCACAAGGACTCCTTGTCGACTTTTTATCTAACATACATTAACATATGTTATCATAATTATTAACATAATAAAATACAGTAAAATTAAGTTAGAAAGTTTACAGTTAAGGATCTCCTTTTCGACTTTTTATCTAACATATATTAACAAATGTTATCATAATTATTAACATAATAAAATATAGTAAAGATAAGTCAGAAAGTTTACAGTACAGGACTTTTCGACTTTTTATCTAATACATATTAGGAAATTTTATCATAATTATTAACGTAATAAAATAAAGTAAAAATAAGTCAAAAAGTTTTCAGTATAGGGTCTTCTTTCTGACTTTTTATCTAATTTATTTTAGGAAATGTTATCATGATTATTAATATTTTAAAACATAGTAAAAATAAGAGTCTCCTTTCTGACTTTTTATCTAACACATATTAGCAAATTTTATAATAATCTTTAACATTATAAAATATAGTAAAAATAAGTTAGAAAGGCTACAATATAGGGTCTTCTTTCCGACTTTTTATCTAACAAATTTTACTATAATCATTAACATCATTTATTGTGGTTTAGTTAAGTTTTTCTTAGATTTTAATTCAAGTTTTAGCATAGTTTCATTGATTATAAAATTCGGTTGGCACAGTTGGCACTGCCTTTCCCGTAGCACCATTAAACATTCAAGTGACAGTGAGTGGCCAATGGCCATACCCTTGACCGAGACCCAAAAAGATACACTCATATTTTGACTGCTTCCGTTTTGAACACCTGCGCATGTCACGTAGCATGTATCTCTCAGTTCGTAGCTCATAATGTTTGGCTTTAGAGGTCCAATATTGTTGTGGAATGGGGGGACTGTGACAATTGGGAGCTGGCGAAACGCGTTTCAAAAGTTTAACACTTTCGTGGCACAAACCGTTTCACGCCACATTTAAAAGCAATTCAAACAATCCATAAATTTATGATTGTACATGGCAGAGGCAGAAGATTCAGACTCAGACTGAGACTCAGTCCAATCAAATATTCAAATTTACGCCTTTCAGCCGTTCATAACTTCATCTTTCAAATTAATCGATGAAATATGTACCAAAACGAAGCAGCGCTTAGGCTAGTGCCTAGTGTCTGTCCGATCTGTCCCATCTGTCCCATCTTGCCATATATTTGCTGAGCAACTTGTTGCTGTCAAAATAGCCCCACCGATTGTAGGTCTAAATCAGAGAGTGTTAGTCTATGGCAGGGTAGATGGGGTCTCGCACCACAGGCTGCCTAATACCTCATAAATAAATGTTTAGCACTCGGTCAACGAAACTGTAGCGCACAAAAACAAATGTCTTTTGAAAATGGATACACGCGCCTAGGCCGGACCCAAGCGATCTACCGATCACCCCTACCCTGACCCCCGTAGGGCTTGCATTAGACATACATATACATATGGATATGGCAGATAGCGAGGAATACCCATTGTCAGGGACTGTCGCAGAGGCGAAGCGAAGCGAACCGAAGTGCCATCGTGATAACTTCATAACTTAACGTATTTGAATAATTTCGTATGCGCATTTCAATTTGGACAGCGGGAGCTGGTAGGGGGTGCCTGCCTAGGTCGCCTATAACCCTGTTGAGAAAATATATTTAACAAAAAATATTGACAGCGACTAATGTATGAAATTTTTTCTTCTTGAGATTTTTTTTTGGAATTCTAAATACATTTCTGTATGTGTGTGTGCGTGTGTGTGTATTTTCTTATACTCTTATGATATAGCATTTATTCACTGTTACTTTTGCTACCCTGACATGGCAGCTGAATTTATTAGGTGCTAAAGATGTAATCAACAGTTCTGTTCGATCATCCATAATACATAGTTGGAATGAACTCGTGTACGAACTCGATTCATGCCACACATTCATGCATCTCATTTAAAGAAAGTCACAAGAAACTGTTGGACTGTTGGAGTTGAAGACAAATCAACTGGCAATTCTTTTTCACACATGATGAATATTAATATATATTTTATATTGTAATTAGTATTCATTTTAGCTTTGCTTAGATGTATATTCAGAAGTATTTTTTAACAGTTTGTTGTGCCATGATTAATTGAAATCTTTAAGCAATTTAGATAGGTTTTTAATTAGTAGTAGAAGTGTGATATTACATACTATATACTGTGTGTCAATATCTGTAATTAATATGTAAAATAAGTTGTATAACTCATAGGAATTTCTGATCATAAACACATTGAGTAGAGCTTTCAAGCTCATGGAAACTAAAACTCCTGCTCCTTCCAAATACTCAGTAGTTGAATCTTGGCTGAAGTGAAGAGTAGGTTCTTCTCTTAGAGTCTGCCTAACCTATACGCCATATACCCTATACACTTTATACTCTTCTCTTGAGGCCTTCTCGTAGATACAACTTATACACCACATGCCCTTCTCATAGGGTCTTCACTTACACACCACACACCGCATACTCTTTATACCCTCACTGCTCCACTCCACTCCACTTCACTTGGCGCCATGTCATCGGGGCCGTTAATGTGCTAATAATGTCACCCGAAAGCCACACAGCGGCACTAAATTTTGGACAAAAACAAATGTGACCATATCCAGTTAATGCTGCTAATATGCTAATGTGCCCCCTCCAAAAAATATAAATATAAAAAAAATAGAAGTAAAATGAAACTGCTAGACAGCCCGATGGCTATCAAAGCATATTTTAATGATCATAATTTTTTTACTGTCCACCTGCGATTCGCTTTGCCTCGCCTCGCCTCGCCTCACCTCGACCAGCCTGTGCTTCGGTTTATTGAACAAGTTCAGTGAGGTTTGTTTAATATTTATTCTTTTTTTCACGTTAAGCTTTTTGTTTAAGATTAGTTGTAAAACAACAACGACAACAAATGAGCGCACATTCATTACAAAAAAAAAGGAAATATTATTTAATGTCATGTATAGTATGTGTTATTATTGTGGCTAAAACAAACAACTGTAACGGTTTGTGAGTCACACATAAATCACAAAAAACTCGACATAAATATTGAAAATTATGAAAAATATTATTATTAATTATTACGCGTTGAGAATGGCACAATTAGCGAGCTCCAATAGGAATGCACATAAATAAACCCTTTCATGGTTCCCACCTCACTAATAGCATTTCCATAGTAATAATAATAATAAGGAATTCATAAACAAAATACTTTGACAAATTTGCCAACATTAAATAAAATTAAAGGCTTTAAGAATATTCGAGAATTACAACAACATTTTTCGCAATCTTAAATATATTTTCCATGTGTCATCGTTGGGATTAATATATTTGTCAGATACTGTTTGTGAGACCCGTTTTAAAGTGCCTCTGGTGATTTCGAACTAATGCTTTACTAATAATATGTATTTATTAGTTTCGGCTTGAAGCCCATTAACTTAATCTTTGACAATCTATCAACATCAATGGTCTAAACGGGCTTATTAAAGCCCTCTCTATACACGTTGTTATCAGTGGTAGCGCTTCACATTTAACGAGCTCCATTGATCCCAGCTGATAACTGTTGTTCAGATTTTGCATAAACTATGCAAAAGTTGGGGAATTTTCTGCACATTTGATTGTGTTTTTATGCGCGAAATGTAAACAATAAATCTTGCTTTTATTTAGCTGATATATTTTAATAAAAATTAATTTCTAAATTGGCCATGTTATAAATCTTAAAATTAATATATTTGTGCGTTAATGAAAAGGTTTTTCTTATTTTAAAAACTTTTTTATATATTGTAGTAAATGAAAATAAATAACAGTAACTTCAAGAACTTCTTTAGGTTAAGCGGCAGTTGTGTCTAGGCCAGGAAAGGTCCATTGTGATGCTGCATTGACTAATATATATTTCGATTATTAACGTTATGCTCAGCCTGAGGGTTTTAAGAACCGTGCTAGATCGCTTGGTTTAACCCACGTTATGTTATAACAAGTCTGAGAAGTGGTAAACGTCTAGGTACCAGAACCTGGTCCTACAAGAGGCAGAGCAGATCAGAAAAAAACTACTTTGAAATGATTAAAATTTTAATTAAATTAAAATTTATTATTCTTATATATCTTCATTATATTTTAATTATATTAAAACTTCAATTTTTATATACATATCTACACTATATTTATGAAATTACTACTTTTAATGAAATGCTTGTGGTCAGATCTGAACTCAACAGTTTCTTCAATATCAACTGTCGTATTTACTGCCTCATGAAGTCCGATATTGCTTTATTTAGTGTACCTAGCTCTTACTTACTTTCCTTTGAACCAGCATATAATACTAAGAACAAACGCTATCGATTCGCAAGTCAGATATTAATTTTCTTTTAATTATATGCCCGAGAGCCAGAGCTTACTCACGACGGAGGCAAAGCCAAACGGCGCAAAGTCCGCAACAACAACAGCAACAACAACAACGCTGCCGCCATTAAGGCAAATGACTCTGCAAAATGGCGTCGATATTAGGCAAGAGTCAGCCAACCAGTCGAGCAGTCGAACAGTCCAGCAGTCGACCAGTCAGCCAGCGAGTCAGTCTAACCCATGGCATGGCCATGGCCTGGTGCGGACAAGCGCATGTTGATTGGAGCATCGAGATTGGCAAACGGCGGCGATGCATTCCTATGCCATGGCACTCCATCCACCATCCACCGTCCACCACTATCCACAGTCAGCCAGCTCGGCGTCGCTAGTCCATGGAGCTGACAGTGATGACTGTCAAGAGCAATTAAAGTCAAACTCAAGTCAGCGTCAGCGTCTGGCGGCGTCATCGGGCTTAGATTTTTCACCGCCGCAGCTGCGCATGGTCAGAGCAGCGAACCGAACCGAGCCGAGTCCAACCCAGTCCAGCCCAGCCCAGCCCGGACGTGCTGTCCATCCAAAATGCAGCAGCAGCAGCAGCAGCTCCAACCTACAATTAACAGCTACAGCAACAGCAGCAGCCTAAACTTAATTTCTTGAGTTTTTCCACTTGAAAAACTATGTAATTTAGCACTTGGCTTCAAGTGCACACAGCCCAGACAGAGAGATCGTACACTGGCAACTGGCAACTGGCAACTGGACACTGATGAGTGGGGAGTGGAGCTGAGAGCACGTCATCGCCTCCAGTTTCATGGACAGCTCAATCAGCGTATACTACGCTATGCTCCTGCCTCTACAGCCGTCTGCAACTGCGTTTGCCCGTGTGACATGAAGTGTGCCCAATAATGAGCAATTAACGCCTTACTGCCTACTTTTTCTCCTCCCTCCTCCCTATCTATCTTCACGTTTGTATCTCTCTCTCGAACGGTAGTTTACGGCATGTTTTTCTTTTTAAATATTCCGCAGACTCGGAGTCGGAGTCATTGAGACGCCAGCTCCAAGTGAGCTGTTGCTCTGCCCCGTTTTCATATGCTTACGAGTATAACAATTTTTTCTTCTTTCGTTTTCTTCATTTGTATATATGTATGTATGAATGTGTGATGGTATGTCTGAGACGGGGTCGAAAGCAATTTCTGTAGCGCCTTTTATCTGGCACCGCCAAGTCTTCAACACCTTTCGAGTGTTGCCAGCGAGCGCGAGAGAAGTTAAAAAATAAAAAAAACTACACACAGAATACAACTCGTTGTAATAAGAAGTTGGTTAAAAACAGTAATAATAATAAAGAAAATCACCAAATCATCATCATCATCATCATCAACAGCAGCAACAACAACAATGAAGCAGCAGCAATGCGATCGCTCGCATCAAACGATGAATCGATTTACACATCGTTGTGCTCAGTATGTGTGTGTGAGTGTGTGTGTGGGTGTAGGTGTAAGCTTGTGTGTGCGGGAAAAGCAACTCAAGTGCTTGCGAGGGCGGTTTAATAACTGTAAACGATTAACTTTGCATCTGATTGGGAGATAAACAAAACTCTCTAATATTTTACAATAAAAAAAGCCTTAACAAAAATATCAGAGGTAAATGAAAATGTTGTCAGCGAAATTAATATACAGAAAATATTTTAAATTTATAGAAAATATATAGTATTATTTTAAATATTTTTAAACTGATATTACAGCTCATTTCCATCAATACATATTATTTACTATTTTTTATTGCTTTAAGTTTAACTCTAATATTTTTTTTAGAATGTCTTATTAGAGAAAATATTTGATAGGGAACATTAATAAAAAAAAACTAAATTATAAAATATAATAAAATAAATTATAAATTATAAACTACATTTTAAAATCATAATTTAAAATATTTAAACAGTATTTATTTAATCTTTTCAATTGTAATTCAGAATTATATTTAATATCAAAAGTGTAATAAAAATTTTATAGCGAAACTCTATTATATTTTTTACACCTAAAAAGTGATATGTACTAAATTAATATCAAAACTTCATATTAAAAATTCAACATCATATTTTTATTACACACTAAAAATTATGTATATGAAAGCAGCATTTTATACCATTTTCAAAGCTTTATATATATCATTTAAATAGTTTTTTTTTCTGTTAATATTTCGTTGCTTATTAAAGTTTCTATAGTCACAAAATTAACAGCTTGAGTTACCCATCGTTAGGGTAATTTACAAACAAATTTTACAGCAATAACTCAATAGCCAGGTTGCCTCGCTCTCCCATCGTCCTCTCTTCACCATTCTGTCTCTATTTCATTCGCAGTGCTCTCGCTCGCTAGCGTTCGTTGCCTAAGTCTTTCGTTTTGCGATATGATTTGAATGGATGGATAGATGATTCGCATGCCAAAGTCTCATCTACGCATTGATTGGAGTTTCAGCTGTTGATGTTGTTGTTGCTGTTGTTGTTTTCATTTCATTTTTTCGTAGTGTTTACCATCAACTTGAAAATGGCATTTTGATGTGAATGTGGGGCCGTGGCACTACCGTTGCCAGACGAGTGTGTAATTAATGTTGAACAACTTCATCTTGATGAGCTGTTAATTAAAGCCGCCATGCGGTCGTCAGCTATATAGATGTCTATCTGTCCATCTGTCTGTCTAGCTGTAGTGGCCATACAACTATACCTAAGCCGCTTAAGTTGAGCGAAACACGAGCGTAACGGCTGCCAAAATAATCACAAATTAAGTTGCCAAAAAAATGAGAAAAATATTTGTCATTGTTCGGTTGGATGGAGAAAGTAAGTCAAACTGTTTGGAGTTCTGTGTGGCGCTCTAATTGGCCCGCACTGACATCTTTCAAGGTCTTTAGCATTGTTGGGCCAATTCTTGCGTTTAGCAGCTTAGTAACGCTTCAGCGTGCCACTACGCCAGTGACACAGTTATTAAACTGATTGGCACGGAACTCAATTGCGAACCACATGGCAATATATACTATAAGAAAATATAAAGAAACAGCAGCTGGCGGGGTCTAGACCACAACAGCAAACGGTGGCAGCCATCAAATCATATTGCAATGACAATGCAATAAACCTCTTTCCTAGACTCTTAAATCAAAATCTGTGTCGTTTCTCTCTGATCCTGCGGGACACCAAGTGGTTTGCTTAGCTGCTGTTGTTGCTGCCTTTGACCGCAAATTACACGCAAATGAATTGGCCCAACATGCAAAAAGGTTTTGCGGTTACTCATTTTTTAGCAACTCCTTTTTTTGGGTTCGACATTCATCAGACATGTGCAACCACACGAACTTGTTCAACGACACAAAAAAATCAAAATTTAAATGCACAACATATTGCAAATTGCGGCCTGGTCTAGAGTCTACAGAGAGTGTGCAGTGTCTCCTCATTCAAAGGAGTCAATTACTATGACCTTAGAGTCGGCAGACACGTGTTTGGATAACTCCACTGTACTTTCTATTCCAATTTACTATTCAGCGATTATTTAAATTAGACTTTCTTATTTTCTGAATATTTATATGATTTGATTTGATTTGATGAGAGCTAGGTATTTCTGATTAAACTTGTGGTTTAAATATTAGTAAATATTGTTATTGCTATTATTATTATTATTAAATATTATTATATTAATATATATTATTATTATTATTATTATTTTTTCAATAATTTTTTACAAATTATTACACAATTTTCTTCACCTTCTTCTCGCCAAATATTATTATTAAATATTATTAATTAGTATTATATATTAAACCACATTACAAATTTTATTCTTTCAATAATTTACCACAAATTATTATACATTATTATTTTACCTTCTTCTCCTCAATTTTCATACTCCTTTAACCAGAACTACCACAGCGCATAAATCTAAGTAAGCGTAAAAGATTTTTATTCGATTTTATTGTTTCTGATGAGCGTGATAAAAGTTAACAGTTAATCGGGGGGCTGGAGTAGCAGCAGCATTCTCCCCTCCAATATGCACGACCATGGCAAATTAAATCAAATGAAAAGTCAAACCCATAAACACATGCTAAAACCCATGGAACGACCCAGACATCCCACACTTTGCCAAGTGGCAAGTGCGTACCCAAAATCCGTAACCAAAACCAAAATCCGTAGCCACCCCTCGCACAGTTGGCTTACCGCCGCTGCTGGGGTTGCTTAGGCCACGGGCATTTACCCTAGGTTAGAAACAATTGCGTTACATTTTGTTAAATTTATGCACCCTTTGCTGTATGTTTTTTTCCCTTCATTTTTTTGCCCATGCACTTGTCATTTTTTATGAGTGGGTGAGGCACGGAAGTGGCTTTATATAGCCGAAGGAACGTATACTCTACGTGCCGTAATTTGAGCAGCTCAGTGGGCTAATGCCGTCAAATGACCTCCAAAAGCCGCTCATCGATATTTCACTTGATAACCAGGGTCTGCCTCAATTTAGCGCTAAGTCTTTGAGTATTACTCGCAGTTTTTTAGCACTCTTTCAGCTGTTTAGTTTTTATGTTTATGAATTGCCAACAGCTGTCAGTATATTTGCGAGGATTTGTATTAAGCTGTTGTGATTAATAGCTGAAACCATGTGAAATCCTATAATACAATTATTTTGACACATAGATATTTATATAAATGTTGTGATATTCTTAACTTTCTTTCGGGTGGACCATCAAATTAATTAATTGAAAAATTATGTCATAAATAACTCAATGAAAAATCTAGTAAATTATAATATAACCAGCAAACATTTTGATGAACCTAATCACAAATTAAAAGTCTATTAAAAGTCTCTTCAAAACTCTCTTTTCAGAAATCAGCTGCATGAAATATGCCAGCCTTAATGCTCTTAATTTTTATAGAATTCTCAACGTGCAGCTACTATGGATATGACACGAGTCAAGTGGCACATCACAGTTCACTCCTTCAACTTGATTCCTTGCGACTCACTAACCAAGTCTTGCAGCCGATTGAGTAGATGACTTTCCGAATACTTATGCCTTACAACCGTGAGCAGAATGCTGACGCAGTAAGTAGATTTCTGATTCCTTAGAAGAGCTAGTGTTACCTTCAATGGAAATTAGGACTAATATTCAATAATACTATTTTAGTCCTATGTCCATCAATCATAAGAAAATATACATTAGATATGCTTATTGTTCCGCATCTGTATTTGGCTTCTTTCATTTAAGATCTATTATACAAGATAAAATACAAATTACATATATTAAATTAATTAAATTATATATTATATTAAATTATGTATATATTATATTCTCTGACAAATTTGTAGATGTCATAAAAATATCCTTATATTATTTTCATATTAATATCACATTAATTCCACACTCTAACTCTACCTGTTAAAATCTCCATCATGCACTACACTCAACTTTACTTCTCTAAGTGTGCCCTATAATTCTAAATTAGATCTTCAACAAAAATTAGAGAGAACTGCCTCAGACCTTAAGATAAATGTCTAAATTACAGAGTCCCAAAGCAGAGTACAATGAACACATCCAAAAATTTCGACCTGAGAGCCGTAATTGAGACAGCTCCCTGCAATCAGAAATGTGGGCGCGAGTTTTGGGTTAGTTAGAAAAATAGTGATAAAGAGAGTGAGAAGAGGGAGGGAGCAAAGATGGCGACGACGACGGCAAAATGCAAAGAGAAAAATGCTGATAAATGAGGCGAGTAAATGTTGAAATAATGACGCGCTGGCTCTGCGGCTGCATTTTAGTTGAGAAGTTGAAGCTGAAGTTGAGAAATATGACACGGCATGGTAAATAGTTCTCTCTTTTCCAGTATATGTCTCTGTAATGGCCAACGCTGCCAAACTGATTGATGAACTGCCATTAAGCCACTGGCTGCAACCGAATCAAAAAATAGTACAAAAAGAAAAGCCAACTAAAAAGTGTTAAAAAATTGTGAGTGATGATGTTGGGGTGCAGGCAAACGTCGATCTAATTGCACTCGCAATCAGCGAGCCTCAGCTGTAATCTGTAATCTTAGTGCAATCATAATCATCCAAAGTGCAGGCGAAGAGTACTCTAACCCTTGCCCAGGCCTAGACCATTCCCATGGCCATTCCTGCACTACAATTGAATGTACTCTTAAGGGCTTATCGCGTGTTAGAAATCTACAGCATGTTGAGCGATAAATGCCGCCGATAAGTCGACGACTCATGCCTCATCTGCCTCACGAGTCGTCTCACTGTCTGCCCAGGTCTCAGACTCCGACTCCGACTCCAACTCCAGTTCCAGTCTCTCAGTCTCAGAGTCAGCCTCACATATGCGCCGCTAATTTTGGTTTTATTAAACGGCCATCGCATATAAAAATCGGTATTTCTACTCATCTCAGCTCAGCTCATTCTTTTTTGAATATCATGCTATATAATTAAACATGCCAAGCACGTCGTTATGAGTTGGGTTATTCTGGCTGCTGTTAAAAATATTTCTTCAATTTAATTTCAATTTCATGTCACAGACAGCGAGAGAAGAGACCTCGGTTGGGTGGGTGGTTGAGGTGGGTGCCGCCTACGAGGGCTTTTAGATGAATAACGCTAACTGTTAAATTATCCACAGAAATTATTTTTAGTTCGCTTTGAATGTGTGCTATATTTAAGCAATTTAATTATGTTTTTGAACTCTTTATTTCTAACATAAAAATTTGATTTTAAAAGGAGCTTGAGCAATAATTATTATGCCGTTTGCATTGTAGATTTTCTATCTTAACTTTTCCTTTGCTATACTTATGTTGTGTTTCACTGCATCTAGACTAGACAGAGTTCCCATCTGTAATGCCAGACTTGCTGTTCTGCCAATATTTATTCCTCCCTGTCCACCTTCTTTCCCTTCCCCTTGCCAAATGCAATTAAGTCAAGTGACATGCGAAATGTAGACTGAAAATCCACAGAGTTTCGCACAGTATTGAAGCATGTATTGGCTTAGCTTTTAATAAAGTCGAGATTAACAGAGAGTATTTATTTATTTACTAAAATTCGAATTTAAATTAATAAAATTATAATATAATAATAAGTAGTTTAAAAATTAATTGACTAATTATTATTTGCAAACAATTATAAAGTAAATAGACCCCTCTATGCTTTTCAAAGTACTGGGTCTAACTTCAATATTTTATTGTGTTTATTATAAATTTAGTTACATACGATATTAATAAACTTTTTATACACCAATAAAAATAAGAAGATATATCTTTAAAGTAGATTTTTTTGTGCTTATAAAAATAGTATTTCAATATGGAAATTCCTCTTCTAAAAATGCTAATAAATGCCAATATTATTTAAAGAATTTACAAATAAAATAATATAAATTATTGAGAAAAATTATAATTTATTATAAAATTTATTCAGCTATTGAAATTATAAATCAATAAAATAAATATGTTTTATTTAAATCACATTAATTATGCATATAAAATTCCTTATAATTTTTTTGTAAATAACTTCTAATGTCTAATTCTAATACCTTTGAAATAAGGAAATCTTTCACTACATTCCTTCTAAAACAAATGAGCTCCTTTAGACACACTCTTCCTTTAAGAAATGGTAACATATCCTGATGCAACAAGTAGACTTCCTTTGGCGGTAAAAATGGAGTATGAAAAGTCTTCTTTTTTTTGCGCTCATCTAAGAATATGAAAATGAAGTGGAATGTGACGGCAAATGCGCAACTCTTGGCAAAAGCACAACAGCAAGCTACAACAACAGCAACAACAACAACAATAACAACTGAAGGGAAAAGTTACTATATAGAAACAAGTTGAAAAAAGGGAAAAGAAGCTGAAACTGAAATGCAGGCGGGTAAAACAAAATTGACAACACGCCGCAAAATTCAATTATGTATTCATGTATGCAAAAGGAGGAAGCGCCAAATACGCAGCGAGTAGACGGAGAAGAAGAGGAGGAGGAGGAGGAACAGTAGCAACAACAGCAACGCCCACGCCCACAATTCACACCACATGGGGCGGGCATAGACGAAGAGACGCCTGCTCCATGCGGTTGGCAACTCGGCACCTCAGATTTTCCGCGCGCCAAAAGACGACATTTGATTGTGTGCAGTGTATGACTATGTGTGTGTGCGAGTGTGTGTGTACAGATGTGTGTGGCGTGTGTGCTTGTCATTTATGCAAAACAGCTGCCAAGTAAAGGAAGCAAAGTCACTCCCTGTCCAAGTTTATCTCGCTGCCTTATTGATAAAGGCAAACGGAAGGACTTAGACACAAAAAGGCAGTCGAGTGGCAGACAAAAAATGAAAGTCTCACAACAACAACAGGAGGGAAGAAATACTAGTATAATAACGACAGCAAATCACACTCTAAACAAATGAACAGCTAGCATACAGTCAGCGGCAAACTTTGAATAGGCCACGACTGGGAAATTGTAAAAAAATATATCGAAGTAATAAGGATTTTCTATTTTCTATATATATTTTTTATACCATTTTTCGCTTGGTTTTTTTTGTGGATATATGGCCTTAAAGTTTTAATTTTAAAGAATACACAGTTCCAAACAACTGAAATTGAAAATAAATGGATAAAGATTTTACATCGAAGTATTAACGATTTTGAATTACATATTATGCTATTTTATGTATAATACCTTCACTGATATTTTATGTTGATATACGGCCTTAAGGCTTTAATTTTAAAGAATCTACAGTTCATGAAAACTGAGAAAAATAACTCTCATTGAAAATAAATCGATAACGATAACGCTTTTACATCGATAGAGGCAAAATTGCCTGTTAAATTTTATTGGAATTTTTTTAAGACAGTTTGTCACTATTATTTATTACATAAAACTATATTCAAAATATTTTACACATAAATATACTAAAGGGTAATTTTAGTCTTATTCACACGACTTGAATCTACATTTGATTGTAATTTTATTTAGTTTGAGAAAACATTTCCCTTATCAATCAAATTGATAAAATCTACTTCCCCCATGCAAATGCATCTCAACTGACAACCTTCAGTGATTTCTAGGGTATTTCAACAATTGGCTTACTCTTGAAAATGTGGTCACAACATTTCTATTAGACAATTGGCCCACAAAATGCCGCCGCATCTTCAAACAGCCAAAGCAAAGGGTTTTGCGCGTGTTTACGTATCAATCAGTGGACGAGATCCATTTGCATGATACGGCATAAACTGAAGTTAGCTGGAAAACGAAATAAATAAAAAAAAAGCAGAAAGAGAACTGAAATGGAAATGGAAATGGATATGGAGCTGAGATTTAAGTCTGGTATCTGTGGCTGACTCAGTGCATCAAGTCCAAGATCCAGACACACTGATCACAGCGTCATCGTCATGAGAAACACGAGATTAGCGCAACGAATTAAGAAATTGAAATTACTCCAAAAAGTGTTTGGCGATCGATACAAACAGTCAGCATATTTTACATTATACTATACACCAACAACAACAACAACAACAACAGCACCACGAACACCACCAATACTCAATCCCAATCGCAAGGCGCAAGTCATCGCGGATCAAATGCGTTTCGCCGACGCGTGATATTTATGTTTTGTTGTTGCTGTTGCTGCTGCTGCTGCTGCGGCAATCACGCTGAATCCAAAAACCGAATATCTATCTGTATCTGTGTATCTGTATCTATAACTCTAGCTCCAGCTGTATTCGGACAAGTAACGACACTCGAGATGCGCTAATCTTGCGCTCAAGTCGGAGTATCAGCACAAGTCATGGCCCCGCTCACTCCATTCCACTAATCTAATTAATCAACATTCAGCGCAAAATAGTGTCAAACACTCCAATCGAAATGTTGCCCCTTTCCGTGTGTGGGGTGGGGGACACTTCTGACTGCAATCGATCAACTCGATCCGACTCGTTTGGCCTCTGATTAGCCGCCACTTTTACGCAGCATTCCAATATCAAATATCAAATTTGACATTTTTGTTAGCTATCGGTATTGAGATTGAGAGTTATGTGTCATTTGTCACTAGCAACAACTACTTGACTCTCTTAAGGTCCGCCATATATAGGGTTCGCTATTGTCAGCCAATTAAACGCCTGACCAAATGGATTAGTTCAGAAATGATTTCGTTACGCTATGTGCGGCCCAAGATATATTTCCGATAGAGGTGGAGAACTATTGGCGCTATCGAGCTGCCCTGCACTATCGATTAACGATAGTTTTTTATAGGGAAATCAAGTGCAACTTGCCAGATTCTGTTGATTCAATTGAAATCAACATGGATAATAAATAAATCCTAACAGTGCTACAAAAACTATCGATTACAAGCGGTGGTGTTTTTATGCGTAGTAGTTTTCCATTCGACTTATCGATAACACATATCGAGACTTAAATAATTTAAAATAAGGTTAATAATTATATTTTGTTTATATCTAATATCCATTGTCTACATAGTATTTTAATTTGACTATTATTTGTTTTTATCTGCTTGACAAATACACATTTTTAATTTGTATACTTATAGACTATCGAATTACCCATCGTCTTGTAATGGCAATAATTTCCTTTTAAAAGTCAACTGTTTTTTGTGCCAGATGCCATTAAAACTAGACTTGAGTCTTATATAAATAAACTTTCCTCAACACCCACTCTAAATATTGGGCGAAGTATAGTACTATATGAGAAATGGAAATACATTTTCGTTTAGCAGCTCTTCCGCAGCGTTTCACTTCACCTGTGCAACGCACGTTCACAGCCTGTCGTTGGTGCGTTAAAAAATGATTAATTAAGGCATTTGAAAATCATTTGTCATTCTTAATTTATTAATTAATTAGAATTGCCCAACACGTACATTGACACCTGAGTCCGTAAACGTCGCTCGCTCTTCGTCTCCGCCCCAGTCTCTGCCCTTGCCTCTATCAACCTCTTTATATATCGGAAAACCGGTCGGAAGCGTAGTGTATCTCTGCTTGTTGGCAGTGAAGAAGTCAACGCTATAAAAACTGCAACACACTACGCACAGTTTCATTAAATTGTTATATTCTTTTAAAATGAATTATACAAAAGGTGTTAAATTAGTGCTGCTTAACTTGTTAATTTTCAATAAAAATCAACTTGCCAGCTTAAACACAATATTGTCGGGTATTTTGCATTGAATTTTTATGTCTGCAATCCGATAAACTTGTTTTATTTTTTATTCGAAATTTAAATAAATTCAGTTAACCCAACGCTGCAGCAAAAGGGGAAATCTTATGGTGGCAACCCCGAAACCTTACCTAAGTTAATTTTAAAACGAGGCGCCAAAGCAAGGAGGGTTGTAAATATATTATACTGACATTTATTGGAAAAGAAAGTAATTAAAAGTAGCAAGCGCAATTACTTCAGTGATTTTTTATCTTTTTCATCTATCTATTTTTTACTGTTCGATTTTTGCAACACTGTTAGGGTAATCCACTACACTCAAAAACTGTTTTAAGCAACAGCATTTTATTATGACGCCATCAGCGGCATGCAGCGTTAACCTAGCTGCCGCCATCTGTCGGTTGGGAAGGACAGAACTAACGAAAACTAGATGGTGATAGCAGAAATTTGTAGCGCCATCTTTTAATCGTAAACACTGTCCAACGACAGCTTAACTGTTGCCACCTGAGAGTTAAAAAGTACACCAAAAGTGAATAAGAAAAAACCTAATCGATGATATTCAACAATAAATATGTTAAAAGAAATAGTTGTACAATACAGCATAAAATTAATGTGCATTTAAATTGAAAGCATTGTTTGAATATTGGCGCGAAAGTGATTTGCCAAATAATGCAAAAGCACCACCACCAAAAACGCCACACTTGGCCGTAAATGTAAAAGCACCAATTTTGCCACAAAAACGCCAAATGCAAAAGCGAATTGTTTACAAGTGCATCAAGAATCAATATTCTCGTGTTTACTAAGTAAATTTCGCTTACAAATAACAAAAATGAGTGCACGTAGTTTACGTCAGCGTCCCCAAAGAAAAGTTGGAGAAACAGTGGAGGACAATGGTGAAACTGCACGGACAAAGCGAGCGGGAAAGAGAAAAGGCTTCTATTACGGGAATAAAAATACCCCCTATGATGAATGTGGAAACATCAGAGAGACTGGACTGGACATTTGCGATTGCATGAATATAGAATGTGGTGGCTGTTGGTACGAGTGCAACAATTGCGGATCGCCTAGATGTGGGGCACAATGCCGCGTTAACCGCAAGTTCTTCTACGAAACTATTATGTATGACGGCAAGGAGCTCACCATCGCAAACAAACACATTCCTAGCAAAGTCTAAAATCATTGCATTTAGCTCTGAAATATGTCGCTGATATTGTATATTTTTTTTTCGTATAATCTAAATAAATAAGTATAACACCATAGAAATAAAAATATAGCATTTATTTAATACATATATCGATAGCTAGTATCGGTATACCAACAGCGTTGGATTTTATGTCGATATTTAGGAAATTTTTAGGAGTTGTCACTACGAGTAAATGAATCCTTTAGTTGAAAAGCACAACTCTATTAGGAAATATAATTTAATTGTATAATTTAACATAACTTTTCTAAAGTTTTGAATTATTCAACTTCCTACATATTTCAATTTAATGTAAATTGTCACCAAATTTAAAACCAACTACTGGTATATATCGATATATATAAATATCGATAACAGCCGGTCACAGTTACTCAGCAGTTCTCTGAAACACGTATTGCACATCCCTAGCACGAGCAGCACGGGGTGCAGAAAAAATATAATTGATAATTATTTTAACTTTTATTAGATAAAGTTTAACAAAATGACGGAGCTGCTCATAGATACCGATATACGCATTTGGGTCTTCCTGCCCATCGTGCTCATCACATTTCTAGTCGGTATTGTGCGCCATTATGTATCGATTCTAATATCCACACAAAAGAAGGCCGAGATGACCCAAATTATGGACAGGTGAGCAATGTTCAATTGGCGGCTTTGCCTTTTTCCTATATGGATAACTTATTCATTGCCTCATACAGTCAAGCCATGATACGCGCTCGATTACTACGTGAAAATGGCAAGTATTTAAGTGCTCAGTCGTTTTCCATGCGGAAGAACTTCTTTAACAACGAGGAGTCGGGCTACTTCAAGACTCAGAAACGTGCGCCGGTCGCACAGAACTCTTCGGCCATGTTGACGGACATGGTCAAGGGTAACTTCATCAATGTACTGCCCATGGTCGTTATTGGTGGCTGGATCAATTGGATGTTCTCCGGCTTTGTAACCACAAAAGTGCCATTCCCTCTCACACTGCGTTTCAAGCCAATGCTGCAGCGCGGCGTGGAGTTGGCTTCATTGGATGCCGCATGGGTGTCCTCAGCCTCATGGTATTTTCTCAACGTCTTTGGTCTGCGCTCAATATACACCCTTGTATTGGGTGAAAATAACCATGCGGACCAGACCCAAGCTCAGGCAGATGCCATGACTGGCGCTGCGATGACAATGCCGCAGGATCCCAAAGCAGCATTCAAAGCCGAATGGGAGGCATTGGAGATTACAGAATACACTAATGCGCTGAAAAATATCGATTCCGATATGATGCAATTGGTCAACGAGGCCAGTGCATCATCACCCTAGCTGCGCCCAAAGATCAGAAGACCAAAGATCGAAAATATGTGCGTTTTAATAAGAGATTTTGGATCAAACTCTGAGCGATTAAATAAGAAGGTTACCTATTAGCAAAATTTAGACGACGTAATTTTACACAGAAACAAAATTTGTCTTAAGTCTAAGCGTCTTGCAATAAAACTATTATGTTAACAAATGTATAGGTATCAAATACGTAACATGTCCAACTAGTACATATAATTTAGTTGCTACTCCACCAAGTCTCAGCCCAATTCCACGCAAGACATTTAAAACTAAATTTGAACAGAAAGTGTAAAAAATGTGTGAATCGAACTCAATAATAGTATGCATCCTCGGTGGCCTCGGTGGGTGCCGGCGGTGCCTCTTCAGCAGCCTCGCCTCCTCCTTCGGCACCTTCGCCTGCTGATTCGGGCGGTGCTGATTTCACTTCGGGTGCAGAGGTCATTTCCGTTTCTGGTTCGGTTTCTGCAGCTGTAGTACTTTCTGGTTCAACCTGTTTGGCTGCCGGAGCATCTGCCGTTCGTGCTGCGGCTGCAGGCGGCGAAGGCGATGGTGGACGCGCTGTGGGCGGTGCTTTGAATTGCTTCTCCTTCTTGAGATCCTTGGGCTTGCCCAACAGTTTGTAATCATTTGGAAGCTCCGCTTCCGTGTAGAGTTTGTCAGTGAAGTACACACGTCGAATGCGTACGTTCGCATGGATCTGCACGGAAACGGTCTCCAAGTAATTGGAGCCGTACGCACGTCTTGTAAAATCGGCCAAATTGAATTGAATTTGATTCCAACCGGGGGACATGCCCATAGGCATGGCAGTGCAGAATGGTTTCACGGATGTTTTGCTCTGGAAGTTCGACACCCGAAAGCGGCGCATGAACCGCTGATCATCCTGAATCTGCAAAGCCAATCTTCAGGTAGTAGTGTACACTAGCAAATGATTCAAGTACTAACCTTAACTTCAAAACAGAAATATTTATGCATGTTCTTGATGAGCAGCACTAGAAAGGGCAATTTAATTCCCAGCTCAGCCTTGCAATTGTGTGGACAATGCACGAAAGTGGTGGACACATTGGAGCCCATAATCTCAAGCACCAAGGACTTGATATCCTCATCATAGATGCGTTTAATGTAGCCGTTTTTAGTCTGTGTGGATGAGGAAAACCCATTGGTGGATTACTGGTGAGTCTTTCAGAGTCTCTACTTACAAAAGTGGACCAATTATCCAGCGGGGAGCTGCCCACGCTATATAAGATCGATAGAAAGCCCTTTTGATACGCAGCACGATACATATTGATAGATTTTTCGTGTATTTCCTTCGGATTTGTATTTATTTAATGATTTATCAGCTACTGAGTTCCTTCAGTACAACAATATAGTGACCGATATTAACATGAGAACTTACATTATGTATATTATATTTAAAGCTACTAGATGCTAACTAATTGTAAAAGGGATTATAGGTTATCCAGTGGGCACGCTCTTGGTCCTTGTCTGTTTTATGACTGGTGAACAACGATTTGTAGACATCGCTTGCCTTGGGGTCTTTGGCTACGCTGAAATCCGTCTTTAAACGCTTCATCTCCGGATCTTGCATGGGATTGGCAGTGGTGGCTACGCGTTTGGGATTGACAACAGCCTTTAGTTTGCTGCCATTGCTGGTGCTGGGCTTTTCCGGTTTGATTGAGCTGCAATCAGGTACAGTTGCGGGTTCTGATTTTACTATAGTTTCCGTTTTCTTCGACTCTTTTTTATCTTTTTTTGCGGACTTGCGCTTAGCTGCCCGCATCTCTATTTTGACTTTCATCAGCTCCAAGTCCTCCTCATTGCCATTGAGCACAATGACATCCTCGACGCTGTAGGCCAGTTGACACAGTGGACAAGTGTTGGATGTGCTGCCTTTGATTTGTTTCAATGCACGCTCCGACATGACACAACCGCAGGTCCAGAGGGCAACGAACCGGAATTTACCAGACATCTCAAGACCAATTAGTTTGCATATGTATGGAGCATGACGTGTGTCAAGCAGACCTTCGGTCTTGTCCTCATCGGTGAAAGCAGGATTTGGTGTCAACTGCAGTGTCTTGAGGTCCTTCATGCTGCGCAAGTGCGCTGAGGTTTCAGGCATCTTCTCCTTCTCCAGCAAACGCTCGATGACACTCTGCTTGGAGTACAGACGTCCCATGGCACACATGGCTATTGGTTCCTCCAAACGTTGCTGGGTCAGGGCACAGTGCAACCAGCGAAACTCACGCTCTGCGTCTTTATCTTTCTGCAAATGGAATGTTGAAAATGTAATCAAATCTTCAGTCATGTTGTTTTGTGCTTACCTGCTCTGGTTTCTTTTTCAATCGTACAAGTTCGTCACGTTTTGGTATTGTGCCACCATCGCAACCCATTTTATAGTAATTTTAAGTACACAAATTAAAGGATATTAATATTTACACAATATTTGTGTGTATAGTCCTACTTCTGGAAAAGTAGAAATGCGAATGAGAGGTAATGACGAAATGAAAATATCGATGACTGCAGTCATAACTGCCACATTTGGCGTTATTAGGCCAAAATTGGTGCTATTGTCGTGGTTGTGTTATGCACTAAGGTTTTGAGTTTGGCTAAATTAGTTTCTGCATTTGACTTGAATTGAACCGCGTCAAGTATAAAAATTGTGTAGCATACTTTTGGTTGCGATGAGAAATTCGTGAAATTTGTGTAGCATACTTTTAGTTGCGTACAAAAGGACATCGTCCTATCTCCTTAAATGGCTAGGATACGGCTGTTTTGTAAATTTTTCTGTACATTTTTTCTATGATTATTGAATAAAAACTGCACTTCATGGACATCAATCCGCGTTTTTTTGTAGTTGTTGTTGTAGCTGTTGTTGTTGTAGTTCCAAAACAATCCAGAACATTCCATGAGATGCATTTTTGTATACAATTTCCATACCAAAAATTTGCAGGGATAGGGTCGCAAATTTGACCCTAAAAACACAAAAACCGCCGTATCCTGGCCATTTAAGGAGCTAGGACGATGTCCTTTTGCACAGAGGTGCAACTTGTATCCTAGAATCATAAACTGTGATCAAAAGGACGAAGGTCCTTCGGACAGCCGAGTTATAAGGACTTTTTTGTTTAAAGAAAAGTCCTTATAACTCCGCCATATCCTGCATGATCCTGCCGATCATGGTGTCAACGAACGCGCCTTGCTAAGGACTACAAACTGTCCAAAGGACATGCAAATCGTCCATCAAATAACGGAGTTATCAAGGATTTTCGAAATTTGGCCTAAATGTTCTTCATTTTTGTAGATGCGTTTTCATTGCATACTTTCAGGGGTAGAATTATCCAGCCACACGTGTCATTTTGCAACAACAACTACAACAAACAATACAACAACTACAACAACAACTACAACAACAACTACAACAAGCACTACAACAACAACTAAAAGTAACTAAAAGTATGCTGCACAATTTTTGTACTTTGCGCAGTTAAATTTAAATTTCAATTTAATTTCTCATCGCAATAGTGTTTATAAAAAACAAATTACATTCATTATTAAAGTAAGAAGTTAACAGAATATTAGACCCTATTTATAATTACAATATATTTAATACATAATTTTCTATTACTATTTTATTTATTACTATTAATATTACTAAATAGTCTAAATCAGGACTTCTTAGGCGGCGATTTGGCGCCACTGCGTTTCAGCGGCTTGGCGCCTGTTTCGTGGTCATCTCCAGAATCTGATCCCATAGCAGATTATATAGCCAGAATAGCAGCTCAATGTATGCCTGCAGTTTGTCCATGTTCGATGCTGGATCTGGATCCAAATTGTTCCTTTCCGTATTGCTGCTGCGTTGGGTTGCTCGATTTGGATGTATCCGGATACGTTTGATTGGGCGAGGTAAGTATGTCCAGCGTCTGCTGGCACTGCGCCTCCACCAAGCCGTGAACTTGCTCCGCAATGTCCGCACTAAAAGCAGTAAAGTATTAGTATTTTATAAAACTTCAGACTCTCATATAATAGATGCATACCTTATAGTCTTGTGGCTGCTCAGCTTGACTTCGAGGTCCTCAATCTTTGTAGAAGCATTCGCCAGCTGCAGACCATAGAGCTCCAACTCCTCGTTGTGCTTCTCTGTGACCCTAATGAAGCAATTTAAACGAAAATTGGTGGTGTTTCTGAAAATGATATTGATTTGCCTTCGAGATTTTAAAATATTTAATAGCTCGGTTCACATCAGCATCTTTTTCAAAATCAGTTTCAGAAATACCACCAATGTTTTGCGCATATTTTCCCTTAAATTTTATTATTATTAAAAGACCCCTACAACTAGAGATAACGTATAACTATGATGCTTCTATAAATGGACAGTGTTTGGCAAACGGCACATCAATGCAAATACAGCCTCTCGCCCTGCAAGCAACATCGGAATGTATTAATTGAAATGGCGCGTAAATTTAAATGCTAAACCAAACAACTTGTACTCACTCATCAGGCGCATCATGGCCTATTTTATACTCTCGCAGCAGGGTTATGAATTCAAACGGGTTTATTTTGCTATTCACTGGCAAACGCTTTGGCCCTGATAGATTCACACATCCATTTGGACAAGGGACGCCCATAAATTTGGTATGCTTCATGATGGCGGAAGCCAAATAGCAAATGCTCAGAAAATGTGAACATCGATAGCGTCCTAAGGTAAGAAACAAAGAAAATAAGTTAGTTTACTTTTAATAAATGGAATAATGGAATTGAATATCAATGTAAAACTGAAATAGCGAATTGAGTAAGTAGTAAATAATCCATGTTAAAAAGAGAAACTGAATTATGATAAAGTACAACTATCTGGACAGTAAGAAAAAGTTAAGCACATCAATCGGAATAGAATTTATAATGCAATATCTGATTCGCTTACGTATCGGATGTCCCTTGCAGAAGGGCTGCACACGACCGCCGTTTACGCAATAATTCAGATGCCCCGTGTTATCCTCCTGGCCGAGATACCCGGCGTTTGTGTGGAGCACCTGTATGACACTCGCATCATCCTGGGATAATCGAAATCGATTGCTCTTCTTTCGCTCGATAAGTGGCCGCGCTGGATCCAAGCCAATGATGCGATGCTGTTTCTTGGTCAAATGATTGCTAATCATGCCACAGATATGAGCGCCCAGGGAATGGCCAACACATGTGATCTTCTCACGCATAGCCCCGTAGTGTGTGAGGAACGAATACACCTGTGCCGTGCACTGTGCCGTTAAGCGGGTATTGATGAGTGAGTGGAGATAGCACGGATAGCGTGCCAGTGGGCGCCAATCAACAGTAATCACATTGAAGTCACGCATCAAGTATGCTGAAAGCAGACGAGCAGACAAACGGAGCATTAGTGATCCATACCCAGGCAGCTGAGCAGTATCATGTCATACTCACTAACCATCCCTAAGAAACTGCAGATGCTTGTCGATGGCGGTGCCATTGAATCCGTGTACTATAAAGACCGTCTCGCGCTGTTTGCTAAAGCCTCCCTTATACAGGGTCAACGGATTGTGTATGCTCAATGGCAGTCCCAGACTTGGTCCATTGCTGTAAAGAAAGAAAAGAAGGAAAAAGAAATGTACGTTAATCAACAGAGGTAGGAAACGTAATATTTAATAGATGGTTAGAGTCATTTAATGGTACCCGATTGTGCTGTGACAACAAGTTTGTGGTTCAATGATTGTACGTGAGTGGTAGTGGTATGATATAGTACTCTTAATGTATGATTTGTGTAAACAAATATTCAGTTTGTTACCTAACCTAATATACAAACTTTGATACCTGTATATTCGACTAGTATTCGCTTTACCCTCTAGATGGCTTATGATGTTTAAGTTGGGAATGAGATAGTACAACACAATTAGCCATAACTTAATATATTTAAATTTTTCTGTATCAGCTTATAATAACTATAATTGTACATATTTAGAAAGTTTTTCTTACACTACAATATAATTATTTAAAATATTTTATATAAATTATAATAATAGTAATAATACAGAAAAGGCAGCAATAATTGTCGTTATGGATTTATTATAGTTATTAACCTATTAAAATTTATAGTTCGTCTAATCGGAGTGCTTCCATGGTGTATTATTAATATTAATCTTATTTATAATAGTTAGACATAATTAAAATTAGCCCTAACTTATTTCTAAAGCACTAGCTACAAAGGCTAATATTAATCAATTCCAATAGATACATAATAGTTCATATCCCATACCAAGGTAGTTTTCAATAACTATTTCACGCCTATAGAACAACATTAAAAGGCTGGCGTAAACAACACTCGTTTTCCAAGTGAAATGATCAGGTTTTCCAGGAATATCACGTAATCGATTGTATCTATTTTTGCCAATCCAAAACGGCAATTGCAACTGTTTATAAATGTGGACTTGGACTTGGTCAACCGGCCAGGCAGCCAGCGCTAAGGCCAGACAAGTTGAGCGACTATTAAATTGGTATTTGTTAAGTGTTTTTATCCCAATTGCAATTGATGTCATCTCTTCGGGCACCTCGCAATGGCCCATTTATAGCCATCGATTACCGTTCGCCTCATTTAAGCGACTCTTAAGTGGGTCACTTAAAAACTAGTTGAACTCACAATGAGAATAATTTGATCATTTCATTTGTGGTATATACATATCCTTGTTGAACCAGTTATTGTTGGATAAATAATTTACATTTTTCTGGCTGAACCATTTCTTAGCGAGATTTCTCACACTATCTCTGGGAAAATGCAGTAGAAGAGTTTGCAAATAAATTGTAAATGCTATGCAGATTATCACACTGCATTAATTGGCTGTCACTTTAGCACATTGTTTGTTTCCGGAACCTGAGCCAGAGATCACGAACTTACGGTGCATAGAGCCGATGCTGAATGTAGGGACTGGGGCAAAAGTTTCTATCGCGCATGAAACAACGCAAGAAATTCAGGTCCAATGCTCCGCTGTTCATGAGATTTTTCCAATCCACTTGGTTTATTAGAGTCTGCACATCTGTAAGGTTTAAAGATCGTGAGCCAAACGTTTGTCAACTTGCTGCAATTGTAGTGGTAGTGGAGCGAGTACTAAGTACTTGTTGTACCTTTGGCAATTAGCGCAATTAGACAGATTGCAGTTAGATATTTCATTTTTAATTAGGCTCTCAATGTTGAGCTAACTGGTTTTCATTGGTTTCGGCTGCTTTAAATTTTGGTTAAATATTCCTTATTAATTATTGCAACACTTGGTATTATTATAGAGATTATTGCTTTAAAGTTTTGATATTTATTTTAAATAATTTATTTAAAAACTTTATTATAAAATTTTATTATTATTGGAACACTTGGTATTTTAATAGAAATTATTTGAATACTTTTTAACTAAGTATTATTTGTGATTGAAATTAGTTTTGTATATTGTTTATTATGTTTTAATAACTATTTTAATTTATTTCCATATTTCATTACGAAATTATATTTTTGCTAGAAATAACTTTTGAATATTGTTTAATACTTATCACTTATTTATAAATAATTTTTAATATTCTGTAATCGAATTGTATATATTTTTGCTTTAATTTCAATTATCGTTTTATCAATTTATAATACTATTTTTATGAATACATTTTAAACATATTTTTATACAATTTCTTTCTAAGCAATGGCTGAGTTTATTGTTTAAAATAAATATAAATATTGTAAACATTATTCGTTGTTTGTTCGGCATCAAACTTGTTTTTCATTTGAATACGGAGATTTCACGGTTAATGCTTTGCAATTTTTTAGAGATTGCCAACAATTTAGTTGGGAAAACTAGTGCACTTTTTCTTTGTTTATGAAATTTCACAGAAATATTGAATCGCTCTTGCTCCGTTTTTTAATTTGAAGGCGAATGCAGTCGACGTCTTGCCCAATCGCGTGATGCGCATCGAATGCGCCGAGCTTAAAGAAAACTGCAGCAGCTACAATGTTGCCAACACAGGCAAAAGAATCGCGCAGTCGCCGCTGAAGTTGCTGCCACCAGTTGCCTTGACTTTGCCTTGGGAAAACTCGCTGCCCAATGCGGCGGCACACGCAACGCTGCACTCATTTCACATACCCTTCCCGCGATAGAGTACTCTAAATTTGGTCAAGCGATTTGTCTGCAGTGCTAATAGATAAAAGTTGTTTTGGGTTTACGTTTTCATTGCCGTTACAATTAACTTAGTCGAGATGGCTAATCTTAACTATGTGTATAATCTCAGCTTGGTTCTTTGCTCTATTAAAAACGTGTAATTCATTACTCAAGTTTTACAAGGTATTCAAGCTTCATTGTTGTTGTACTTTGCGTTTATTTCTTTATTGTTTTGATTTTGGTCTTGGCTTTACTTTTGCTTTTCGCAGTTGTCGAACGTTATTTAATGCCGCTGTAATTTGTTATTGTTTGTGCAGTTTTTACTTTTCTTCGGCACAATAATATTATGTAAATAAATACAGCCATAGATTGTTGTTAATGCGTACACTCACTCACTCACTCACTGGCCTGTGGTTAGTTTTTCTTCTATCTCGTTACGAAAGATTGAAACGAATCGAAAGTGTTGCCAAGTTTCTTGCTTAAGTCATTCGTTTTGATAGCCAAAAGTTAACTTATCCATCAAAACGAATTGCAGTTAATCATACCGTTTAGGCACAGTATTCTCGTACTATGTGCAATTTGCAGTTTTCAATGAAAATATTATCAAGCTTTGCTCCAGATAAATAGCCAATAACTAAAATATATTAATATGATATTTCAACAGCCTCCACCATGCAATGCCCTCATTGGCAAAGTGAAAGACTGGAATAATATGCATTACATTAGCTTGTGATTTATAGGTAAAAGTATCAGGCAGCTCATGGCACTGGACTAGGCAATGATTCATGTTTATGGGTGGAACTAAAGGAAAGTAAGCATAAATATGAATCAAAATATGCGCAAGTATTTGTATATAATAAAAGAATGAATAGTATCGAGGTCAGCTAAGTAAGAGACTATATACCACGGAAGTACTTTGATTAGCTATGCACTCAAATCTTTGATTAAAATTCAATTATTATTATCATAATTATGAAATATTGTGAGCTAAAAAACAACTATTTAATTTTATAAAATAATTTAAATTTAATGCAAGTATTATTTTAAATTTATTGTTTAATTCATAAGTCAACGATTTTATTTTAAATAAATTTAAAAATGTTGCTATAACTTATTCCTTTATTTTCTTTTATTTTTAATTGCAATTCATTGTTCAACTCACCTGGTGAATAACTGAAAGCCAATGTATTCTCTGGGACACGACTGCCATACCAATAAATGGCAGTTAAATGGATTTATGTCGAAGTTGCCATTGCGCAACAAGAACTGCCATGCCTCCGGGTTGAGTTTGGCTATTGAAGATACACACACACACACACCGAGAAGAAAACACATGGAGAGTGTAATGCAGATGTTATCAACACTGAGAGAGTTTGGCTACAACCTTTTGCCAGTTGAATGAGGGAAAGTCGACTCGTATGGGTTGACAAGAGCAGCAGGAATAATAAAGTACTGGACATGATTACTAGTGGAGAGTGCACAGAATTTGCATGTATGCCACGTTCGGATTAGACCCAGACAAGACGGCGAGCCACATGGAACGCGTCTGGTTAATTGAATGAGCTCGTTGTCGCTGGTGTAAGCAGATAAAGCCAAAAAGCAAAAGTGCTGCTAAACTACCAGAGCTACTACTTAAAACTAAAAACTAAGAGCCGACCGACCGACATGACTCGCTGTGGCCCCCAGCAGCCGGCTCAACCCCGGCCCGGTTGACATTGCAACGCTTAGAGTGCTTTTAGCCATTGTCTTAGGCTTCGTTTGGCTTGGCTCTTGGCTCGTGGCTCGTGCTCAGGCAGAGAGCAGAGGCAGAGATTGCGTGTCACCGAAACCCCATTTTCATATCGGCTGCTGCTGCTGCTGCTGCTTTGCCAAAAATATTATTAAACTTGCTGTAAGTATTGGCAAATAAACATGCCAGAGCCCACTATGTACCACCTGCAGCCTGATTGCATATTTTCCTGTGAGACCAAGTCATAAATTATGCATCTCCAAGTCGAAGTGGGAATGCCTTTTAGCCCATTGAAAGCCAGCTCGAATTAATTTTCTCAGTGTAAGTGGTTTTGGCCATTGGAGTTGCTTAGCCCAAGGTCAATTAGGTGTGGCAAACTGAGCTAATGCAAATTGTGGGAGGAAAAGCGAAAAGAAAATGTAAATCGTAAATATAATTGAAACTTGCTCTGCATCTATGAATCCACCCACCAAAACGGTAGTAAATTTGATAACAATACATAAAAGATCTTCCTGACTAGCGACAACATAAGTAGCCGAGTTTTCCATGGTGGTTTTCCTGTTAAGCTATTCAGTAAATAATGCAGCTGATTGAAAGCAATGAACTCGTGGGTCTCGTGTCTGGCCTATAACACCATTAAACAAGGTCTTCAGTCAAAAGAAAAACGGGCAAAACGTTTTACATTGGCAGGAAAATAGAAATGAAAACGAAACTGAATTGAGAGAAGAGGAGAAGAAAGAAAAGTGCACAATTACTGTGGGTCTTCAAGCGACAGTTGCTTGTGGTCGATACACTCTAAGCGAAGGGAACTTCAGCTTTGTCAGGCAGTGTAAACATTTTAAATAAATATGAAAAACAGCTTGATTATTGCATAATTATATAAATGTCTAACCGTAGTTATTTATATAGTTTAGCCTATTTCAGATTCAACTACACTTTAGTTAGGGTATGCACTTGTTCTCTAAGTGAAGTTTCCTGCTTACCATAAACATTTTTTGCTCTGTTATTGTTATGTTGTCAGATATCAGCCAATCTGTTTTGCAACATGCCTTGCCACCACATTTCCACTTGGCTTGTGGTCTTTTCTTGCCGTTGTTGTTCATGAATCACGATGATACACGAGATACGAGATAGTATGATAGAAGATTGCGTAATCTCCACACGACACTGTGGCATGTTGCACTGATATTGAACTACATACTTTGCATGTCATTTATGAGCTATTAAATGTTTAATAATGTTGCACTTTTTCAGCAGACAACAAAGACACAGCAAAGACATTAAATTGAGATATGATTGAAGACATTTTCCCCATAATTATTACTACATATTATAAATGAGAGATTTTTGAACTGCGACCTGCATTATCCATTTTAATCTCTGCCTAAATTGTGAGGGGTGCTCATTAATGCAATTAATGATTTATATTATTTTTAAATGCAATCAATGGTCTATTAAAATGCAAGCCAACTTTTTGGGCTATTGAATGCAGCCGAGGAGCTAGCAGCTAATTATAAAGGCAACAAATTAATAAACCGTAACGATTTTTCATTGCACTTATTTCAACGATTTTAATTAGATTTTCATATCGCAGACGTTGTGCATAATTTTTCGTAGTTGTATTAATTTATTTTTGCTTAAATGCAGCAGCCACCATCAGTGTTGCCTTTTTAGCATTTTTTGACTAGATTTAGCGATTTTTCAAAGTGCAAATGCTAATAAAAATTTAAATAAAATAATAAAAATATTATCTGTAATATTATCATCTAGAAATTTAGTAAATTACTATAATTTTTCGACAACTAAAAATGTTTACAATTGGCATTTGCTATGTGTGGTGCCGCCATCTGTTGACTGTTAGTTTTTGTTAGAGACAAAGCGTTAGTACAGCAAAAAGGCGATTGATGTCGGCAGTAGTAGTTTAGCTTCAGTGAATAGAAAGCTTTCCCAGCGACAAGCTCAGACAGTTGTGCTTTTTTCCGACGTTATAATCATTTAAAACTTAATTAATACTACAATGCACAAATACTTAGTTCACTCTGAATAAATATTTTTCTGTTTGGGATTACAATGTTTTAATCATTTCGAAGGAAATATGTACATATGCATTTGGTTCAAAATATTATTTAGAAGAAAATAAGTACTTTGCATTGTAATATAAAATTTCCGTATCAAAATCAGCTAAATTTGCGATATTATATGCAATATATACCGTCATTCTAGTCAGTTAAAAACAAAGTGTTGCAGCCTTTTGAGCTGCGCTTGGAATACAGCAGCATAAAAGTATGCAACACTTTTCCTTTATAAAACACCTAAAAACAAATAAAATATTTTTACCAACAACAACAACTTTCATAACTAATTGCGATTAACTTAACTATATAAGAATTAAATATCAGCAATTTATTTATTCAATTACCTGAAAGATATATGTTGATATATGTTGAGCTGAATGTTGATGTTATCTATATATATATTATTAAATATTTTCCCTTTCTTAATATCAAATTCTCTAGCGGATATATCTTCCCACGCCATATTGCTGGTCATACATCAAATAATAAATTCTGTCGACTAGGCCCTACTGTTGCCTCTCCCACTTTTTTCCTTATAATCTATTGCTACTTAACCGTCATCAGCCTACTACTTGAGTGCATAGAAAACTTCAATTGAATTGAATTCGCCTTTAGACTTAACAAGGGCACATTGTAAATTACAAAGCGTTACACAAAGAAATTGATTCAATTGATTGATCCTAAAATCACTTTCATTACTTATGCAGTTTCCAATCAATTTTCAATTTGACGCTTTCATTCGCCGGCAAGAAGGAAGAAGAAGGAAGAACACATTGAGTGGCTAATAGTACTTTGTGAGCTGGCTCAGTTGTGGGCCAAGGGAACGCACTTGAGTCTAATCAAAACGCACCATAAATTCCAGCAGCGTTGGAAATAACAAACAAACCGTTAGTTGTGCTCTGCTTTGCTTTTACTTTGCTTTTCTAACGGCTTTTGCTCAGCGACGACGGCACTGCCAACTTTACTAATTAATTGTGCACTTGAGAATTTTTGAGCAAACTGTAAACTTGCCTCGCTAGGCAAAAAACTTGCCAAAGGAGTTGGAGTAGCGTGCGAGGGTGTGTGAGTGTGCGAGTGTGTGTGTGCTTTAGGTATGGAAGCTGGCAAAGTTGATGAGTAAATAAACTAACAATTTTTCCTACTTAATTAACAAAATTGTTTTAATGCGCTGCCGATGCCAACGTCGCAGATGCCAAGTGAGGCGTTTAGTGGGAGGCAACATTGACAGAGGGACTGACAGATTGACAGACTGAGTCTATGACTAAATGACTAAGCAAATAACGGCTGAAGAGCACAGGGAGCAGAGCAGTTGCAAAACGGCGACAGAGCAACTCAATAATTAAACTTGTCGTCGGTAGGTGGCGCTAAGTCACGGCTGGCGGCGCTTCATGGAAAGTTCCTCTAGAGCGGAAAGAGTTGACTGATGTGAGGGAACTACTATACCACTATGAATATGACTTGCTTCGACATATTATGCAGAGGATTTGACGTAAATTTGTAATTTCATTTAATGCTACCATTACAGCGTGTAATAACAAAATAATGCATATTAAACTAAAGAAATATGTGCATTAAGTTGCAAAAGTAGTTGAAACAAGAAGAATACCTGAAGCAGAAACTTTGCTCAACTTTGCTGCGAAAGTTTGCCGAACTGAAGGCAAACAGTTGAGCAGAATATCGTATTTAAGAAAAAGAATAATATCCACAGTTTTCGGTTGAATTATGCCAAGAGTTCGGGCTTTAAATGTTATTATTTAGTAGCTAAGCTTAACTGTTGATTAACATACTACAGTATAAAGGGAATTCCATCGACCAGAGGGTAACCCCCATTTATTTGCGAGCATTGACAACTCTGCGCCACAATAAATTGCAACTCTGTGTGCGTTGCATTTCGCTTTGCATTCTCTGAAGCAATGCGGCTTATGAATTGCATTACAAATTCGCATAAATTTCGCGGCAAAGTATGCGAAACAAATCGTTTGTGGCAATCGCATTTATCATCAAAAAAAGAAGAGCTCTACGCATTCATAGCAGAAAATTCCATCTAAAGCGAGAGAGTTATGAGAGCTGCACTCGGAATAGAATAGAAATTGCTGATGCAGCATTGACAGCCTTTGGTGAATTGACTTTTAAATGGCTGCTGCAGTGGAGAATCCTTGAAATTTATTGGCTATTTCAAATGCATTATGAAAACTTATTTGATGCGCTATCAATTCCATGTCAGCTGGCCAGTTGAGCGATGGGTTTTATTTATAGAATAGACAGAGGAATAGCTGCTACTACTACAATTTGCTGTAATTAATAAACTCTTTCGCACAAACTCATATTATTAATTGTCGTCGACATTGAAAGGGTTAAGGAGCTGCGTATCAGGGCTAAAACACAAGTCCAATGAAAATAAACAAATAGCTTAGCACAGCTTAGAGTATAAGCCATGCCCTGACTCATACTCTGGCAATCGTTGCCCTCTGCAGCAAGAGGGCTAAACAAATATTTGCTGTTGCTCCTGCTGCTGCTGCTGCTGCAACTCCACAAATCACAAATGAGACGAAGGCAGCTGCCAGCATTCAATCCGAAAGTTGTGGCTGGGTTTACTACTGCTGCTGCTGCTGCTGCTGTTGTTGGCTGTCGTCAACATTTCAAAAGGACCTCAACATGACGGAAACGGAAACAACAACTTGCCCACACTCCACAGCAACAACAACAACAACAAGATGTTGCCCAGACCATTCCATTGCATTCCAAGCAATGCTCTCTCTGGCTGGCTTTTAATGACATTTTTGCGCCCATTTGAGCTTCCGTTTGTAGTCTCCACTTGCTGCTGTCGATTTTTGCAATAATTTACTTAAGAAAAGTCTAAATATGTTTGCCAATCTCTACCCAGGGCTGACAATTGTTTATGGCGTTTATCTTTGAGTCTGGCTACCAAATCCATGTGACTTTATGCGACAATATCCAATAAATCTATGGCCTGAGGTGGTAGTGGCACATCCAGCCTCTCTCCATGTTGGGGCGGTGTTGTCGTGGCTTGACCTTCATAGCCCTTTCAACGCTAACCCCTTTTTGGCAGTGGGCATTGTTTGTATTTGCCGCTTTGTCTGTGCCCTTTCAAAGGGTTTAATTGTGCTTTTTGTCTGGCTGTTGACATAGGTAGAGAGACACAGGCATATGACGACCCATTCCCCCCTCAAACTCTCTATAAATTGCTCTTGCTCTTGGCAATGTTGTTGATTGTGTTTTTCGCCCAACGAACGTGTTAATTAACTTGTATAAATCAAGCAGCTGCTGAGTTATTAGGAGAGTCTGAGGAGAAAGTAGCTTTAGTCTGGCAATCTACTCAAAATTTTACATAGTTCAAATTATGACACATAATTAAATGTGAAAAATTCTATATTTAATATGCAGAATTCTCGAACCAAAATGCTGCTTCAGCTGATGCTGCTCTTGCCATTGTTGAGGCTATCGCAATCAACGAATCAATCATCCATAACTACAGATTCCCCTCTACTGAACCAGACCAACATATTGCAGCTCGATAGAACCAATTTCAGTAGCACCCTCAACTCATACGAGGTGGTCTTCGTCAACTTTTATGCGGATTGGTGCATCTTCTGTAAGCGACTGGCGCCAATCTTCGAGGAGACTGCTGTCCGCCTAGCGGAGGACCTGTCTAAGGCGGACAGACAGCGCATACGTTTGGCACGCGTCAACTGTGAGCTGGAAGAGCAGCTTGCCACCAAATGCGGCATCAACAAGTATCCCACATTGAAGCTCTACACTCGGGGCCATCCACTGCGGCAGGAGTACCGTGGCAGACGTTCCGTGGACGCATTCATGACGTACATAGAGAAACATCTGCGATCTGGGATATATAAGTTCAATGATATCCCAGAGCTGGACATAATTGACGAGAAGAGACGTTCGGTAATTGCTTTCTTTGAGAACCGCAAAGGAGTGGATTTCGACAACTTTGAACTGCTGGCAGAGCGTCTGAAGGACGACTGTGATTTCTATCTGAGAGTCGGGGGCAAGCAGCACAATGTGGCGTATACGGAACATATGCCCACACTGGTCTTTCGACCCGATAAGGAACGCACTCATGCCACAGAGGAGACATATGCCGGAGATCCTACAAATCAAACGGACTTGGAGTCTTGGCTGTTCAAGAAATGCTTCCCATTCGTACGGGACGTGGACTTTGCCAATGTGGAGGAGATAATCGAACAGCAATTGCCACTCCTCGTGCTCTTCTACATGCCCAACGATCTGAGCTCTGTGAAGGACTTCAAGGCCATTGTGGAGATGCAATTGCCCGACTTTCGCCAGTTCAACTTTGTCACAGTCAACGGCTTGAAGTTTGAGCACTCGGTTAAGCACATGGGCAAAACCAAGCAGGATCTACCTCTAATCGCCATAGACTCACTGAAGCTAATGTATCCCTATCCGAATATCAACGACATGTACATACCCGGTCACCTCAGGTCGTTTCTGCAGGAGTTTAGAGATCGTCTTCCAGCCGATGAGCTGGCTGCTCACTTTGCCAACGAGCATCAGCTGGAGCCCAAGCCAATATCCACCTTTCAGTCGTTGGGCCCCTCGAAACACCGTTACTCTCTGGTCAGCCATGATGAGCTGTAAAAGATGTTTGCAACTGTACTTGGGTGCATTAGTATTAGTGTTTACTGCTGCTGCTGTTGTTCATTTTAATAAAGTTCTTTTAGTTACCGGCAACTTAATCAGTTGCCAAGATTCTCAGCACTTTGGGGAGTTGCCTCTTTTTTACACTGCACAACAATAGGGAATATCTACACTACTCAACAGGAAATTTGGTTGCGTATTAAAGCTGTTTCTAATGCTTAAATAAAACAGTTTAATTTTGTATTAGTTTTTGCACATTATTAAAAAATTGAACAATGAAAAAAATTTAAAGATCACATATTTTCTTTGAATTTTGCTTGTGCATTATTTGCTTGAAATGCAATGAATGTTTTTAATAAATAAGCATTGAAGGTATTTTTTTAATTAATTTATGATTTACGTAATTATTTTTAATTTTTAATATATTTTATTTATTGGTTGTATGAAATTTAAATTGATTATATACTATTCATGTAGTCCAACTATATATTTTATAAATTCCGCTTGAAATTTACGTTAGTTAATGTAGGATTCGACTTTTAAAATAATGTATCATTCATATTCAGCAAAGATATAAATAGTATATTTACTATTTATTATCAAATTATTATATCAATCATAACTACTTGTATTACATCTAGATATATCTAACTATCTATTGTATCTATATATCCATATACTCTTATTGTATCTACTTAATCATATCTATATAAATTTCTATTAACTTATTCATTGTGTTAAACTTTCTTTTCCTTCATTTTTTGACTGTACGTCTCAAAAACGCTGTAGCCTAGTGTAATCAGCATGGAGTATAGTGCGCCGTTTCATGCATTTTGTAGCGCCTTAAAAATGCTCGCTTCCCATTTCTCCGTTCCCTGGGTGAAAACATGGTAAAAACAAATGGCCTGCAACTAAACATAATGGTTAAACAGACACCTGCTCAGGGCACTCTCAAGGAAAATCACTTGAGCTGCTGCCGCTGCTTGCCCTGTTCGGAGTCTTATCAAACGCCAGGCAGCCATTTGCTTCGACTACTCCACTATTACCACCACTACTACAACATCTACTACTACTACTGCTGCTTTCTCTCCGCTCGCTCAACATAATTTGCTGTGGTTTTGCATTTACTTTGCATCTCAAGCATGCTTGAGGCTTTTGAGCTGCAACAGCAGCAGCAGCAGCAGCGGCAGTATTAGCCTGGTTTTACTGCTGGGCTTCAAGCACTTGCCAGCTTTCCAGCTAGAGCCAGCATCGCACTTGACTGAGCCCGAGGCTTGTCTTGTTCTTGCACTGCCTGCTACTTCCTGTTTCCGGCTGCAACCTGCCACATGCCACTGTTGCCTGGTTTCAGTTTTATACACGCTGCATTTGCACCCAGTTTGCAATCACTCGAGCGCCGTGGTCGTCCTTGTGGTAACTGCGACCCAAAGCTGCTGCTAAGGATGTGGATAAGCTGCAGATGCAGTTCTTTTTTTCTATCTTTCTTTTTTGAGTGTTGCTTGTTTTTTAAGTTGTTTGAGATGTGCACAAACATATGCGCATATCTAATTTGCAATTGTTTTCTGTGGCCAAAGATTTGCATAGTTAAAATGTACAGCGAGAAAGCGGAGCGTAATGGAGACTAACTAAATGAATGTATATAGATTATAGAAAGAGGTAATTCTTTGTAAAGATTAACAATAATAACTGAGGATTTTGATAAGTCAAGCTAAGCTAAGTCCGTCTCAAATACACTCTAGTTTTTAGCAGTGTAAAAAGATCATTAATCTGTAGTAAGAAACCATAATTTATTGCTTGAATTATCACAGTTTCTAACTTAAAAAAAAATCAAACAATTTTCCCATTTTAAAATGATAGAATAGATCAAAACTAATCAACTAAATTAATAGTCCAATAATAAAAATAATTAAATATTAAGATAAAAATTATATATTATTATTATTATTATTATAATATTATAATTTAAAAAATGACTAGAAAATATTAAGAGATATATTCATGGCCTTTCAACAATCGTAATGTCTGCTCAGTATCACTAATCTCATCTAAGCAAATGTACTCTAGTGTAAACAATACCCGATAACCTTGCCCCGATAGTTTCAGTATTTTGCCGCGACTTGGAATTTTTCGGATTGCCAAATACGTACACACTATGAGAAGAGAAGAGGACGATAAAGCTACGACTATGCACGAACGCAACAAGCTACGACGGCCATTAATTATTATTATATATATATATTTATAAAATACTCAATAAACCATATTTACATAAGCAATCACCTACTCGTACATTCAGACAATCAAAGTTTCGTCTTCCTACACTAGTTTTCTCGCAGTGCATGCATATAAACATCAGCCGCACATGCTCACTGACACTTACTCCCAGCTTCATCTTCTGCTTGTGCCTCAAAACATACGCTATTTGTACAACAAATTTCAGCTCATTTACACGCAAAGAAAACAAACAGCAGGCGAGAAGGAAAAGTCTTGTGAAAAGTTGAAAATGCAGCAGCTTCGCATGTTGTCTTAGCTCAGCTGCCAGGGCTGACTTTTGAGCCAAGTGGAAAACTATTTCACTTGCTGCTTAATTTAATTAGCACTCAATTTGTATGTGTGTGCGTGTGTGTGTGTGTGAAAGTAAAAACAATTTTCCAACTACAACTAACTATATCAGGAGTTTTTAATTAAACGCATTATAAACTATTTGCATTGGCAGCCGAGTGAGGCTTTTGTTTCGTTAATACACATTTTTCATTCCCATTTTCATTAATTAGGCGCACTTCATTAATTGTTAAGCCATGAGTGTGCGTGTGTGTGTGTGTGCAGAGTCAACGCCCTAGCAGTCCCTAGAGGCGAGTAGATTTATCAAAAGTTGCGCATGCATTTAGCATTTAGATTGGAATCAGGAGCCAAAGCTGCATGATTGATAGTCCTATTTCGTCCTATGCCCCACCGTGTTGCACGTCAAGTGCAACCCCCAATGGGGGCACCTTGGGGCCAGCTCAGACACGTGTGTCTGTTGACACAGGTGTTGGTTTCGTTGCTTTTAATTCTAATTGGTCAGCGTTGGCAATTTTTCGAAATGAATTTTGCATTACGTTGACAAAATGAGGGAATGGAATGAAGACAAAGCTTCTGCTGTCAGTGAGTGGGGGAGGCACATTCCACATTTTCATTTATTCCAAGTGTTGTCATGACTTTCAATTTATTTTCATATATATGTATAGCTTGTCTGGGAATAATTCAAGTCCCAGTAGAAGTGGTAAAAGTACTATATGAAGATACTGCTAACATGGTAGTGGAGAGTTCTCTTTTAGCTTTAGTATCTAAGCTGATTCGGAATGAGTTTAATTCTTTATTTTATTTTCTATTTAGTAAGTAATTAATCAGGCCTGTTCCCATTATCGAATTCATTCAATCGATTTACGTTTTGAAGAAATGGGGTTCCTAAATTTGATATATCGTTTTCGAGAAATGAAAATGTTTATTGTACTTATACATGAAACTAATCTATTTCGAAATGGACCAAATATGAAGCTAATCAAAAACGATGAATGGAAATTTGGAACCCCATTCTATTTCAAAAAGTAAATCGATTGAACGAATTCGTAAATGAGAACAGGCCTGAATATTCAACTAAACTTTAGTAGTTTACGCTGAATTTAAACCCGGTATACGCTTTTTTCTCCAACCTTGTTTATGCATTTTCAATTTGATTGCCGCCCTTGGCTACATTTTCAGGCCGTTTTTAACTCCGATAACTGCCATAAATTTCCAATATGACTTATGCTATCTGTGCACTGCACTACAGTCTCAATGTCAACACATTTTTTTAGGACTAAATCTGCAAAGGTTAGAGGCATCACTTGTATTGCAGGCACAAAGCGAACAGTGAGAGAGAAATACAGAAAACTGAGAAAGAAAAAGAGTAAGAAACGATGCCAAAGAGTAATAGCAGAGTACACTGTTTATAAAGTTTTAAGTTAGGAGGCATAAAGATTATATGCTAACTGTTGTGAATTTATTATTATTTTTAAGTAAAAAATTTATTATCGATTTGATTTATATTTACTGGTTATTACTTTTTTATCTAAAAATTATCGATAAATATTAGAGCGGCCATTAATTATAATGCCCGAGTATGTAAAATAAGTTGGCAGTGCTGATAGAGACGCCCAGGCGGCAAGTTGTTGAAAGGAAATCGCTTAATGAAAAGTGCTCAATTACGTTTGAATAAAAATACTTTAATACATTAACACATAAAGGCATATTCATTGTATTTTTGGGATAGTGCGACAGCATATCGACTTATGTACTATTGCACCCAAGGAGTGATATATTCACAGACGTTCTGGCAAGCGAATTTGGTCGTTCTAGCCGGAATATATCAAACCCTTACAGGTACGACACAACGCTAACTTTACTATATAATATAATATAAGATAAATACTAAATAAATAATACACTATAGTATAACCATAATACTACTACTATAATAATACCAGCCTAGTCTTATCTCATGCCTGTAAACATCTGAACTACATAAATATTAAAGCGCAAACTTCAAACACAGTTCCAACTCGAACTCCATTCATGGTGTAAAGTATAAAAGAGTTGGGTAAATAAATGTGTTATTGTACCAAACAAGGTTCATTGACTTTTGTGTTTAACTGCAGTTGGTCTACTATTGGCAGAGTTGGCATAATTTTCGCATGCAGCAGACCGCATTTAAGCCGGAGAATGAGCACAATTCTTGAGTGGGTTCACCATTGTGGAGCAGCGCATTGGCAGCAGGTAAAATCAGGCAAATATAATACTCAATGGCCAATTGTAAACATGGGGCAGCCTTATGTATTATAGCTGCTTTAATTGCTTGGTAATTATGCTTGGTAATGTGGTCAATACACCTCAGAGGGGTCAGTCAAGCAGAGGGAACTTTCAAGTATGGCAGTGGAGTGTAATATATAGAAACCTTTGCAGTATTTTTGTGTATATCCCAATTTGATAGTCATAGTACAATTGCAATGCACTTATCAAACTTTAAGCTTAGCGTGTGCTGGGCTCATAACTCGACTGCATGTCGATGTCATTTCTCTGTGTGCACAAAAAGAACCATCAGCACACAACGAGTTATACTAACGAACCTAACATGGCCTGTTGTTGAATGATAACAGCAAGCCGCAGTGAAAAACTACAGCCGAAGGAGCAGCAGACTGGGTGAGGCAAGGAGAAAGCTGTGGCAATTAATCTTTACAATGGCGTACATGCGAAATGGAGTTCATAAATTCCAAGTCACGCTACACCAGGCACCGCACACAAAGAGCTCCAAGGGGCCTCAATGGCTTGTAGTACTTGTAGTGTAATGCTCCAACAAACTTTAAATTAGCCTCGAGATCTGTGCATCATGTGAGGCAGGAAGTACTCTATATAGGTATAAATCTAGGTAAATAAAAGTCAGTTCGCAATTCGAGAACTGTGCTCAGTGACACACTGGCATTTGATGTGAGTTTGTGCCACTTTCTGTGCCACAACTGTATCTGAGTATCTAAACTTCAAGTAGAATATTTTCCATTTCATTTTTATGACTTTTGAAATTCCTTAAACCTGCTACCATAAATTTGGCGTCACTTCTTCATCTATTATGAATTGATAAATGCGATGCCGTATGAATAACATGGCGACGTGCACAACAAATTTGCTTTCAACCTAATGCCATGATATATGTTTATTTTGTGAGGCGGGCGCACAGTGCGTATTAGTAATAATACGCCGAGCCGATAGATTTATGGTAAACGGCTTAGCCATAGCCTGGGCCAAGGCTCGCTTGTTTGCGCTTATGTCTGTATAAAAATGCATATAAATTCCACAATTGTGCAATTTATTATGCGCACAAAGAGGACGATTCCTGCCGTTATCCTTTCAGCCTGAAAATTAGCTCGTTTGTCTTGGGCTTATATGCGTATGTTCCTTGGCCAAAACAGATGCTGGCTTCAAAAAATGCTAACGAGTAGAAGATCACAAATAACTAATGTTATGTGGCCGCAATCCCTTTGAATAAATCAACAGGCGTTTTACTCTTAAAAACCCAAACCGAAAACAACATTTCCCTCTCCCCCTCACACATTTTACTGTCAGACGCTTTTCAATGGCCTGTGGAATTTATTGGGGTCAGCGGAAGGAAGGCATGACCCATGCTTGGAGGTGTTAAAGTCCGGGTCACTGGTGGGATATTTTTATAAAAATTTCAACTGATGTGTTTGCGGCATTCAGAATTACAACTGATAATTGGCTGGGGCAGAGCAGCAGCTGAGCTCAGCCCAGTGTACGAGTGTGGAATTTAAATGGTTGATTAGTCGATGGAAAAGCCTTTAAAGATTCATGAAACTGTACGAATGGGCTGTGAATTAGCTGTGGATAGATAAATTCACACCTAAACTACAAATATTCAGCAAATTATTAAAAAGATATGTAAATAATTATGTGCTAAAATTAATCCTTTAATATAATATAAATAGTTAATTGGAATAATATTTATTTAATTGGAAATAATTCTAATAGTTCTAGAAACTCTTCATGGTCCACAAATAAGAGATGCCTAGTTATTATGTGAATTGTAAGAGTGGATAGATAAATTCACTTCTAAGGTAAAAATAGTCAGCAAAAATATATAAGATAAAAATATATTTAAATATTTATGTTCTAATATTAATCCTTTAAGAGAGATTTAAAGCCAAATAATATAAATTATTAAGCAAATATAATACTTATTTAGTTGGAGTTATTTAACCAGAATTAGTGATGCCTAAATATTAAGTATTAATATAAATGAGCTGTAAATTCTAGGAGTAGATAAATTCACACCTAAGCCAAAAATATTCAGCAAATTATTGAAAAGATATTTAAATAATTAAGTGCTAAAATTAATTCTTTAATATAATATAAATAGTCAATTGGAACAATATTTATTTAATTGGAAAAAATTCTAATAATTTTAATAATAATGATCCACAAATAAGAGATGCCTAGTTATTATGTATTAATATAAATGGACGGTGAATTGCAGGAGTGGATAAATAAATTCACACCCTAAGGTAAAAATATTCAGCAAAAATATATAAGATAAAAATATATTTAAATATTTATGTACTAATATTAATCCTTTATTGGAATTATTCAACTAGAATCTCTGCCTAATTATTAAGTATTACTTAATATAGACATTTTATTTCATATTATAAATTACCTAATATAATCCACAAGTTAATCAAAATTTAAGAACATTTTCAAATATTTTCATTCATAGTATTACCGGCCACAATTATTACGATTTCATGTCACAAATGGCAAACAAATTTTGTGGAAAATATTAAGCACTTAGCCCCGTGGCACAAAATATGTGTCTGCAGTGCAAACAACTGGAAGTTAGCAGCAGAAAAGTTAATTTCAGGCAACTCTTCCTGCTGGGACTGAGGTAGAGGAGGAGGAGGAGGGGGGGAGTCAAGTGATGTGGTTGTTGTGCAGCTGGCCCAAATGCCATAAAAATGTCGCTGACGTCTACGACTTTTTAAGTTTTGCTGCTACCACTTCCGGCACAGTCCTAGCCACAGTCTTGCCGTGACTTCCTCACAAGTGGAGGCGGGGGGCGGGGGAGAGACGCAATTTTGGGCAAACATCTCATGTACATAGTTTTTAGCACATTTTTCACATTGCATAGTTTAGGACTTCTTAACTCGATTTGCAGCAGGATAAAGTTTTACATTTCTTTTTTTCATTTTTCATTTTTCGTAGCACGGAACTTGTTAATTTTCCGCTGCAAATCTGTCAACTTTGTCAGTTTACAGAAGAGTAAAAAAAAGCGCCAAAAATTCAATAACAAGCGGTAAACTTTGCAGTGAAACTTTTGCATATGACATGGCATAGTAGTAGTACTTGCGCAGCCTACTCTAATTAAAAGTCTAGACTCTGTACAACTTTTGTCATGTGTGTGTGTGGGTGTGGTCGATTGTCATCTACTATGCCGATCAGCCCCACATTAACCACAATTTCCAATTAATCAACTGGCGCGCAGTTATCCACAACCAATGCACATGGGCCCTGCAAATGTTATAAAGTTAATTGCCATCCATTTCACTGTTCCCCTTCGGCCCACGTTCCCAATGACCAATGGCTCAGCACTCGAGGGCTGTAAAGACGAGCCGTTTGTATTCACATATGTTCAACAGTATGAATAACACAACCACCAACAATGGATTTCCCGGGTGTGTGTGCGCAGATTTGTTAGATACTAAAAGTTCACTGGACTGCAGAGCTGAATGAGTGTGTCTCGCAGTTAAGATAAAGTATAGCTATAAGTATGTTTGACTAGCAGATATCCTGCAGTAACTGTGCTTCAAGTATTCCTTTTTAAATCTGAAACTTATGCGAGTCCTTTACCTTTCTCCTCGTTTATCGATCAAACTTAATTGCACTCTTTGGGGGTTCTCCCTTTTAACTCTGTGCTGCATCGTTTGCCCTCCTGTCAATTGTTGCTAACCAAGATTACTTAGCCTTTTAGCAGACACACACCCAGCACACCCATCGAGCATACCAACACTAACACACTCGTTAAGAGTCCATTGAAATGGTCCTTGGCCTGCAGCAGAATAATATTGAAACTGTTAATGAAGTTAGCCCAGGCAGAACATGCCAACTGTTGGTAATGTCCTGCATAGATCAATAGACAGCATGAAAAACGAGCAGAGATACGCAGATACAGCAGCCATAGATACAGATACATTTGCATCAAAGTGCCAGCAACTCGAAAAGTGCAACAACAACAGCAGCAGCAGCAGCAACAAACCTAAACTCGATTTGTGCACGGTAATTAAAATTTAATCATTGGACATTAGTATTCACACACGCACACACTCCCATACACACACATCCATTCAGGTTACTATGAGCAATGTGGATGTGCCACCGATATAGCTTAGCCAAATGAATAGGTGCTTCAATAGAGGCACAAACAGGGCCAGGGGCACTAATGCCAGTCGGTTCGGAATGAGCTCACAGATTTTTGGATCGTTTGCTGCGCTTTTACTGCATACATTGGGGCGCGGTGGCCAGGCAACAAATCCCCATACATGATGTGTGTGTGAGTGTGTGAGTTTCAGCAAACATAAATATTTGACATTTGTTTGGGGTTGAACGTTACATTCATTCTGCTCGGCTAAACGGGAATCTGTGTGTTGTGGCATTCATTTTTGCGTTTCGCTTTCATCAGATTTGTGGTAATGACAAGCAATTAATTGGGGTTTATAATGCTCACAACGAGTGTGGAGTAGAGTATGAACACAATTTAATGATAGTCCCTAATGATAGCGTGGTGTTTATACCGTGTGCTAGAGTTAAATGCTCTCGGCAAATATTGTATTACAACAATGCAAAAGCGCAAAAACTGTTGAATAATTTAAGTTTTAATTAACATACATATTTTTATTCTACAGTAATTAATATTTAGCCTTTTTTATTTTGCATTTTAAATGGAAAAGAATATCATGTAAAATTCTGTAAATTGTTTGTTGAATTGACCATAAATATTATTTGCTTTAAATGGAATATTAGTTAGTCACTTTAATGATTGATATCGAATTGAAGTAACGAAAGTTAAAACACCATTACTACCGTGAAGCCAACAACAGATGGCAACACCCTAGACAACCATGGTCCATAGCTCGCTAAGTCTGGCCCATGCTCTGTCCAAAACGCTCCTCCGAGCTTTGCGGACTTGACAGAGCCTCCTGCTCTATAGTAACCAGAGCCTTGACCGGTCACTGGCTCATTGGCTCCCATGCTGCTAGACTTCAGGCCCCTTTCAACGACTTTTGCAGAAGCTGTCGTGACGAAGAAGAAGAGGAAACAGTCCATCACCTCCTCTGCTCTTGTCCTGCCCTATGTAGAACCAGGTTTCCTCACCTGGGAGCCTACCATCTGACAGACCTGACGGACCTTGCTCCAATAAAGCTAAGGAATCTGAGACGGTTCATAAAAGCCTCAGGCTGGTTTTAAAGCGAAGTAGTTGGGAATTATGAAATCTGCCCATGCGGTACCACAATGGGCCTATTTTGGCCTAAGTGAGCTGAGGTCTATTCCTCAGCTACCGTCTAACCTAACCTAACCTAACTAAAGTTCAGCTGACTTCCACCAGTACAATTACCATTATCGGAACAACATAAAGGAAAGCAAGAGCTACACTCAAATCTATTTTCTAGTTAGTGTTTAATATTCCCCTATCGAGCCGTGTTTCGATTGGCCATGGTAAGCATCTTTTACGCAGCATTTACTTGGCTTATTTATTAAACACGTGCAAGCCTGGTCTTTGACACATCTGTGCACACACCCACACACACATGTGCAGTTTCTTAGCTTTGCTGTTGTTTGTGTGTGTCTAAGAGGAAAAGCTCTACGTGTGCATACAAAATGGTGTCCGAGTGCTACTACTGCTAGGCGGGTCTCCGATTGACGGACGAACTGACTGATTGACAGACAGTGACTGCGACTGGGGCCTCAATAAATCAAGCGGAATTAAGTCATCAATAATGTAAAGACATGAAGCAGCCCACTCAGCACAAGCTGAGACTGAATTGAAGTGCATTGAAGAGAGAGTTTCTGAGTAACCAAAGGCATATTCTGATAAGTATGAATGAAATTAGACAGCTTTAAGTAATGAAACGCTTCTGTTAATCAGTATCAATGAGAGAGAGTTTCTGAGTAACTAAGATTGTGAAAAGTGTGAATAAAATTACACAGCTTTAAGTAATATATATAGACTCTTCTGTTAATCAGCATCAATGAGTTCTAATGACATTTTGTAGCGTGTAATATGCAAATATATTCTGCATATTAAATCTGTATATTTTCTAATAATATTTGATTCAAGGAAGAGAAAGGGGGTTCCCCCAACTGTTTGTTTGTTTGCTAAATATATTTTCCGCTCCAAAGACTTCCAGAATCTCCAAGCGTAATTAGCACTTTTACAGCGATAATCATTTCTTCAATAAGCCACAATCGATTGTTGTTTTAACTAAACAGTTGGATAACTTTTTCGTTTTGTTGTTATGAAACCCGGATTGGCAACAATAGACGGCAATCAAGCAGGGGGTTGTCGTTAATTGTATAACTCGATTGCAAAATATGCAAATTAATGATTCTACCTTTAATTAATCGTAAGCCTTGGCGAAATATGACCTCACAGATAATGTATTATAGGGACTTTAGCGAGATATTCTCGAACTGATAGCTGAAATCATGAGGTGCCAATAGTGGGACAATCCCAATTGCTATACGTACTAGCGAATAAATTGCTTAACCATCTGCAGAGTCATCACGTTTCATACTACAGCTGCCCTGCCCATCCAATGTGTTCTAGGCTGTTTTTAAAAATCATTGCACATAATGTGAGATAATGCCAAAAGTGGATACAGAAATTCTCACCACAAATATAATTAAAATTGTTATTACTCTCTGCTGCTTATTATTCTTCTGCCTTGCGTGTGGAACTTTATGGTTTTTTAATTAGAAAGTCAAGTGAGAAACGGCATGGCAGAACAACAGAACAATTTCAGCTGTGAGCTCTGATTGACGCAATCTTTGCTTCTCCCAAAACAATCGTGATGAGTCATCATTTGGGGCAAGCATTGTCTTGACTGAGATCAAGATAAATTAGCTGCATTTTCGCAGAATTAGTTCACAGACTAGCTAAAGGGGCTTAATCAATAGTTAATCGTGAATTATATACAGATATATATACATATATATAAGACAGCATGTTTTCAACTTACCTACATTTAAAGGATATCTTATAGTCGAGCTGCCTCTGTTCATCTGTTTCTTTTTTATCTGGAAAGACAAATTCATAAATATTTTAATTAAAATCGAGTGATTGTCGACAACATTGTTCTAAGTAAAAAGTTGTTGCAAAGTTGCAACTCGGGTGCCATTAACAGCAATGCGGAAACCGGGTCTGCCAGTGCGTATACGAGTGCTCGAACAACGTCATCAGAAACGCATAACACTTCAAAAAAAAAGAAGCAGAAGTAAAGAATTGAGAAAGAAAAAATATATAATGAAAGAAAAGTAAGCAGCAAAAGTTTTTGGCGCAAGTTCAGCGAAAGTTTTCGCAGTACTGTGAAAAGCTGCAAAGAGAAATTTAACTAATTCCATTATGCATACAAGCCGAATAAGAGGAAGCATCAGAATTTAAAAGGAACACGATGAGAATAGCATTTCGAAAATGTTAAACAAAAATGTGAAAACTTTGCCCTTGTTGCGCCAGTGTTTCCACTCGGCATTTGGGCTGTTAAGTCGCCTTAAATATCTAAAGGGAAACTTGTGTGTGCGTGTGTGTGTGTGTGTGTGTGTGTGTGTGTTATGTTGATTTAAAAGGCGCACATAATACGACAGGACACCTCGTGGCCAAGGCTAATGCCCATTAGTCCAGAATCAACATTTGTGGCGGCTGTTTGCCATCAGCTCAGATGATGAACAGCGAATGGGGCAGAGAGTGCCGCTGAGTGTTTGGTAATGGCCTGCCACAAATTTGACAGAGGTTTAGCGCTGAATAGCGCTAGGTAATAGCGGCTCAAGGCGAAATTCTTTAATTTTACCCTATCAATCATGTGAAGTATGGATAAACGTATCAGGTATAATGTGTAAGGGGTTTAGCTAAGCGATTATCTCAAGTCTAATTTTGAGCTTTAACTTAATTAGAACTGCAATTGTAATACGATACATCTTTGACTACCTATTCACCTCATAAAAAACAATCGAACAAGGCAGTTACATATGCAGACTGCCTACTATTCGAGTCCATCTACCGAAAATCCTATTTATAACGAAATGAAATCATTAAGCGGCGTTTACTGTCAACAAATGGCACGCAAACATTTCAAAAGCAATCACATCCAACCATAGGAAATAATAAAAAATCATATAGGCGGAAAACCAAACTCCAATCCCTGCCGAAAGAGAAAATCAACAAGAGTGTGTACCCCCACCCCCAACAACAACAAGTTGTCGACTTGCCGTGCAATTGAGTTGAAAGACAAACAAAGCGTGAGCTTTGCATGCCCCACTCAGCCTGCCTACCTCTAAGGGAAACAGGAAACGGTGCTTGGGTGTGGGTGGGGTTGGTTTTTCATTGTCTGTTGCTGTGTGGCCACAATGAACGCCGCGATTCAGGCACACAGTTACTCAGTCAGTCAGTCAGACAGTTCGTCAATTACATTGATTTCGTGCAAGTCAAGTTTTCTGTTACTTTCAGCGAATAGCGGTAAAGGAAACGGAAACGTCACCAGCGCCATTGTCAGTGGGAACTCTGGCAGCAAGCACATTGAACACATTTTGACGTCACCGCGTTTAATAACACAAAAAGTGTCTTTTGCTCTCGATACTTGATTATTTATATACTTTTACCTTTTATTATTTTCGACTGTCAACAATGAGAACAATAATGACAATAACAACAAATGCTGATACTGATTGACTTTGCCTCTGCACCGTTTTCATTATTATTTCACATTTCATGTGGTCTCGAGTTCCCTTTTCTGCCTGTACCTATTTACTACTTCTGTGTTTTATTTACTTTGACGTAATGTTTTCTCGTATCTTCTTCAGCTTGTTTTGTCACCCGCTACACCTTTGGGTCTACGTCGACATTACATTTATGACTCATGTTTTATGAGGCGTAAAAAATGTCATTAGAGCAGATAAATAATGTTGAAATTTCAAAGTGTCATGCGTGATGAAGTAATGTAGTACATAATGTAATGTAATAAAAGCTGAAGCCCGCTCAGCACAACAGATTAAACAGAGCTTATACTGAATATCTAGTAGAGAAAGAGGTTGCTAATAAAAAGTATTAATTAAGGCCATGAATAGAGAGTACAGCTTGCCACAAGCTAGAACTACTTATGGTTAAATATTAGTTGATTTATTTTCCTTTACTGCAGTCAATAAAGTGCGTTAAAAACACTTGAAAACAAATTATAAAAAAATGTAATAGGAACTACGCGTCAAAATCAGCCACTGCTTTATCAAAAAGACAAAGATCAACTAGAGAATAGGCAATTGATATGCGAGAGAACGGGATGACCATTTGGCTCTTGTCATATACCAAATGCATTCTGCAAAGTGCAGAGTGAGATGACAGTATGAAGTGTGCCAAAATTCAATACATATGCGTAAGTATGAATGTATGCATATGCATACGAGAGACGAAGCACGTAGCAAAAGAAAAGAAGTATTCTGTCGGACATGCAAGCAGTGCTTTAAGCAGTGCTTTGAAAACCATTAGCAGGTAGGCAGAGCATTTAAAACTGCAGCTGCTCTGCAAAAGCATTTAAGACAGAAATTCGAACACCGAGTGTCTGCAATTGATATGATACTCTCATTTAAAATGTCCTTTGAATACCATGCAATTAAATAAAGCTTAATGGAAGCTTAAATAAAATAGATTAAATTATGCTGGAGTCGGGAACGTTTCACAATTAAAACCTTGATCGTTGGGGCCTATCATGCGGTAAGTAATGCCAATACACGTACATACATACATACATACATATGTACATATACGCAGTTATGAAAGGAAAAAATTGCAGATGGTACATAAGTATTTAAAAATAGTCGGACGCAACCGACAGACAGCGGACCCTGCACTTGAATCAAATGTAGTAGATAGTCTACTACCAAAATGCGTTATATTACTATTCAATACGTACCAATATTAACTTCATTCAGTATGCACATACATATTTGTATGCATGTGTGTACATATGTATTTGCCGTGCTCTGCACTGTCGCTGGTATATTTCCATATGTACTATATTTATATGTACATAAAAGGAAAATTGTTTCTATTTGCTTATTTATTTTGATTGATACGGTTCTCACTAGGTTCATATTACCGATACATATTTTAAAACGCACTTATTTGTTAATTTATGTCGTATAAACGCGCGAGAACACACACATCTACACATACCGACGCCTATTTTTTCACACGAGTAATTCATATATTTCGTGTATTCACTAGCGTCACGGCTATAATAATTTCACCAAGATATCACTTTCAACATTTTATTTCACATTTGCAATGTTAATTGCGTTAAAAACACTTGAAAAAAAATAATAATTATAACAAAATGAACTGCGCGTCAATATCAGCAACCGCTTCACCCAAATGCAAAAGAAGAACTAGAGAAGAGGCAAGTGACATGCATTAGAGAGAACGGAGAGACCATATGGCTCTTGTCACATACCAAATGCCTAATGTTAAGTGCAGAGTGAGATGACAATAAAAATTGTGCCAAAATTCAATACATATGCGTAAGTATGCACACGAGAGACGAAGCACGTAGCAAAAGAAAAGAAGTTTTCTGTCGGACATGCAAGCAGTGCTTAGGAAACCATTAAGCAGTGTATGAATGGGAAGGCAGTGCATTAAAACTGCAGCTGCTCTGCAGATTAAAACAATAGTGGTATTCCTGATACTGATTTTGATTTGCTTTTGATTTGATTTTGATTATGATATATTTATGTATATATTTTTAAAGATAGATAGACCATATCTTCTGCCTGTTACACACATCAGTCATAGCCTTTTACGCTTTCAAGTACAGGGTCTAAAAACAACACAAACACGAAGCACTCAGAGGTAGTCGGCAATTGCAATTGCATATTTACTTATCGCCGGCGAGATAACAATTGACTGCACAGACAGTGGAAAAAATCCCAGTGAACTTTATTAAAATTATGAAAAATAAAAAAAGAGTTAAAAAATATATGACGGCGCAGAAGCTGCTGGGCTCCAAAAGCAAACGCCAAATTAAATGGAAAACAACTGCAAGAGAATGAGGTGAGGAAGGTGAACTGCCGCCTGGCCATGGCAACAAAGGACATGCAACGCATCCATCCACTGGCCACACAAAAGGGTCTACGGCATATGGTGGGAGTAGTAGATGGAGTAGCAGCTGCCTTCAGTGCACAGGATGCAAAAGTGCAGTCGATTAACGGAAGCACCGAGTGCGAACCCTGAATCCTGAGTCCTTACCCGACAAATGTGACTGACCATTATGCAGAGTGGGGGGCGGGCTGTATGAATATTATGCATGGGGGCGCGCCGTGTGCGTTGGCATATGCATTTTTATTAAATTTAATAAAGCTGCAATTAAACAATTTACAATTTGCATTTTACAATTTACTCTTGTGTTGCATTTGTCGCGCACAACGAAATCTGAAATTAATTCTGTTGCGGTTTCTGTGCGAAAGAAAAACTGAAATAAATGTGACACTGCCAGCTACCCTGCAATCGGAGATAGTAGTGGAATTCCTGAAATTGATTTTGATTTGCTTTTGATTTGATTTTGATTATGACAATCAACTGTTCGCAGGTGCTCCATACAAAATATTGTGTGTGACCACAGAAAGTACGGAAATGACGGTCACACTAAAAGTTTTATCACTGTCAGATACCCTGCAATTGGAGATAGTAGTGGAATTCCTGAAACTGATTTTGATTTGCTTTTGATTTGATTTTGATTATGACAATCAACTGTTCGCAGGTGCTCCATACAAAATATTGTGTGTGACCACAGAAAGTACGAATTGACGGTCACACTAAAAGTTTTATCATATGTTTTAGAATTTGCAGAGAAAGAGGACCAGTCTTGAAGTGTTTGGCAAGGCTGCGAGATGTTCTGAAAATCAAAAGCAAATCAAATCAGTGCGCAAAAAGGTCGTTCCGTCGTTCTAAAAGTAAATGAAAATCTGTTTTAGGAATCCCTATACTTACTAGAGCATAATTTCAATCAAAAGTTTTGGAATATTCTTTGTAGATTACTGGCGCAATCTACATTACGCTTACAGGGAACTACATTAAAATTTAGTTCTTGTATAATTAAGTTTATTTTCGATTTTGTGTCAATTCAAACGAAACACCACATTAAAACACCATAAATTGAAAGCGCGACTATAGGTCTGGCAACCCTGCACGTATCGAGAACAGCTGATTGGCATGGAGAGACGCATCGCGATTCGCCAAATTAAATAAATTGCAGCTTTATTATTCAATAAAATATATACATACATACATATATAATAAGAAATGGCTAAAGAAATCGCACGCACACATGTATGTAGGTATTTCTTTACTACTTAGAACATAGAATATAAGAATATACTAAACTACAAGCATTATCTTTGTCAGATTGGTCCAAATCAAACTACCTATAGTAAATACAAGCTACGGTGGAGTGAGCTTGTGCCATGGCAAGCTGCCCGGGGTGGACTGAGTAAATGTTTACGCATACTTGCTTGCTTTTGTTGCACAGTGTATGTGCGCAGTCAGAGCGTAAAGATGAATGATATCAGCTAATGGCAGGTGCTTATTCCAAAAGACAGCTACGAAAACAAAGACCAGTTAAGCTAGCAAAATGCGTGAATTTGCCGGACTGACGCGCTGCATCATTGGGGCCATCACAATTGTGATGGCCATTGGCTTGACCTGGACCAAGGGCAGTGGCCAAAGCACTGCGCAGACGGAGGAGCGGAACAAATGGACAACGGTAAGCAATGGTCTAAGTTCAGGAGAGAAATGGGTTGTGTTACATCTACTACTTTCAGCTGGACTGGCTGCAACAATTGAACTACAGCCACGAACTGCACAATGTCACCACTGTCGATGGCTACCAGCTGCAGTTGCAACGTCTGCCGCAGGTGGGTGCACGTCCTGTGCTGCTGGTGCACGGTCTGATGGGCTCCTCACTGGGCTGGGTATTGCTGGGGCCCGGCAAGAGTTTGGGTAAATATGTGAGCTGATTGTGTGAACGTTTTTGGTCTCTAAGTGTGGAGCAGCCTTTCAGCTGCATCAGCGTCGCTACGATGTGTGGCTGGCGAATCTGCGTGGCGTGTCGCCCTATGGTAGACAACACACCGAACTGACCGATGTCATGACGGACTTTTGGCGTTATAGTTTTCACGAACATGGCGCATACGATTTACCCGCCATAATTGACCACATTGTGGAGTTTACCCAGGCCGAGGGACAGCAGCAACAGCAGCAGCAGCAGGCGGACGGAGTGGAAGCACGTCAAGTTGTGCTAATTGGACACTCACAGGTAAGCATATACTATCACACCTCTGGCACATCAAGTGGATGATGCTTCATATTTTTCCACAGGCATTTAATGCGTTTCTGGTGCTCTGCGCGATGCATCCGCGTTTCAATCAACGCATACAGCTCATGCAGGCATTGGCTCCCCTGGCTCGACTGCATCGCCACGTGCGCTTCGATAGCACACAGATGCGAGCCATTATGAAGTTTGTCAAGGTATCGTAATCATTTAGTCACACGCCCAATCAAACAGCCAAAACATCATTCACACACTCAACTCATTTTATTGCTTCGGTTTGTTGTAGTAGTTGGCCTGAACGAAAGGCATACGCGTGATCTGTGCCTCGTAGAACTTATCACGCACTTTGAGTTCCACTTTGGTGCCTGGTTTCTTCAGCTGCTCCTGCACGTAGCCCATGGCTATGTTGTGCCCCATGCTGGGACTGGGACAGCCGCTTGTCAACTGACCCACTTGTTGGCCCCCACTGTAGATGCCGACGCCGGCACGGGCAGGTGGCGGCTTTACGCCTAACATTTGTACACCGATACGACGACGCTGCACTCCGTCCTTCAGCTGCTGGAGTATGCGTTGAGCACCTGGGAAATCGGCGGTATTGCGCCGCCTCTTAGCTACCAACCAGGCTAACGCTGCCTCCACTGGTGTAGTCTGTGCATCGATGTCGCTGCCATAGAGACACAAGCCCGCCTCGAGACGCAGTGAGTCTCTGGCGCCAAGGCCAGCCAGCTTAAGTTGACCAGCGGATAGCAAAGCCTCTGTAAGTGCCACCACTTGAGTGGATGGCACAGAAATCTCTACACCGTCCTCTCCCGTGTAGCCGCAGCGCGTAATGCGTACATTTTTAATGCCAGCCAGCTCGTAGATGGCCGAGCGCATAAAGTAGAGCTGCTCCAGGCCTTTTGGCTGCGATAACAGTTTGCTCAACTCCTCAGCTACACGTGGACCCTGCACTGCAATCAGGGATTGATCCGCGGGACTGAGAAACTCAATGGATACATCTTTGCCTTGGGATTTGAAGTGGGACTGTAACGATAGTACATTTCTATAATGATTATCACTGAGAGGGACCTCAACAACTCACCACTGCAGAACTCATGATGTCTGAGTCCTGTTTCTTCATTGCCGCATTGGAGACCACATAGAGTTCCTTCTCGCTGACCTTGTTTACTATAAGGTCATCCAATATACCGCCCTGATCGTTGGTAAACACTGTCAAACTGCCACTCCCCGTGGGCATATCCAGAATGTCGGCGGTGCAGATAGTCTCCAGACAAGCCGCAGCATCTTTGCCCCTCACATAGGTCTGCAGCATGTGGGACACATCGAAAATGGATCCCACACTGCGTGTATACAGATGAGAGGCGATAATGCTCTGATCCGCATACTGCACTGGCAATGCATAGCCACCAAAGTTGACAATTTTACCGCCTTTACGCACATGGAAGTCATAGAGAGCCGTCCTTTCGCCCTCAGTGGAGGCGTGGCGTAATCCCTGCCAGCTGCCGGGCACAGACTTATGCGGTTGCAATCGACTGATTAGCTTAAACATTTTGCTGAGACTAAGACGAGCCCAGCTCTAGCTAGTTGCTGATAATCACCAGTGACACCGCTTGACATCGTGGAGAGCATAAAATAGACCTGGAGACAACACACACACACACACACAGTCATAAAAAATATACTGATAGTTGGACTAATCGCAAGGCGGTTCACATATAGCTGATAACCCCCCGGGGAGCTCTTCCAATTGAGCACCAAATCAGCTGTGGGTTTAGAGAGCGATTGAGATTGTAGCGGAGAGAGAGAGTTCTAACGCGGTGGAGATAAAGAGATTGCAAGAATACGGAGAGAAAGTGCGTTAAGAGAGGGCAGAAGGAAGAGAGCGTTGAGAACGAGAGCCAGAACCAGATAGTGGGAAGAGGAAGGGAGGGCGGAATCAGAAAGAGTAAATAAGCTCTTTAATAGTCTCATTGATAGTACAAAGTTTTAAATACAAGATCCAAGTATCTGAAATAATAAATTGCCTTCTGTAAAAAACTGAAAAATATATAGCTACATTTTAGGTTTAAATAAATTCAAAAGGAAAGATTATTAAATGCAGTTTATGAAATATGTATATAAACGAATTAAATGTGCTTATAATTACAACATAATATTTAGTAACATTAATCAATATAAGACAATACAATTTAAATCGTCTCAATCATTTATGCAAGAAATGTTCCACATATAATATTTTTAATAGTATATGTATAAAATATATATAAAATTATATAAAAATTTTCTACTTATAGCAATGTTATTATTTGTCTAACTTACTATCCCTCATTAGCTAACACTTTCACACCTATCAAATTAATAAATTTAATACATTTTCTTTAACTAATTCCTTTGTCTTTTACAGAATCGCCAGAAGACTAATAAAAACGAGTTATTTGCACCCGGACAACTGCATAAAATATGCCAGAAGAAACGCGAACGCTGCGAGTACTATACTAAAGTATTGGCAGGTAGTTCACAGAGCAATAAAAAGGTAAGCTGATAACTTAAAATAATTAAACGTTATTTAAATTAAACACAGTTTACTCTCCCTAGTTACTCGACATCTTCAACTATGATCATCTGCTGCAGGGCGGCTCCGCGCGGGAGTTGCAGCATCTGCAGCAGTTATGGAAATCGGGTGATTTCATTGCCTATGACTATGGACCCATGGAGAACCTACAGATTTATCACGGGATCGAGGCACTTGGATATAATCTGAGCCAGATCAGTGTGCCCATTGTATTGTACTTTGGTGAAACAGATGCCATAGCCACGCCCGAAGGTGTACATGATATCTACGCCAGAATGTTGAACTCAGTGCGAAGTGTGCGACGTATTGCGTCGGCCAAGTTTAACCATTTCGATTTCCTCATTTCCGCAGAAGTCAAGACATTGGTCAATGACAAACTGATCGAATTGATGCAAAAGTTTCTTGAAGGTAAATTACCGTACATAATTGAGTAAACAGGTGGGAGGTGGCGCTAAGCTATAAAGTACGGGTAATTGGGTCGCAAAGCACTCGTCAAAGGCGTTCATTGAGCCTCGTTAAAAGTGCGAGGCAAGCGAAATATTATTTTTTATTTATCTGGGCAGCCAGCCAAATGGCAATTATGTAATAGCTGCTGACCAAAACCAATGGAAAATATAATAAAATGTAACATAAAAAACTGAATACTAAAAGCTTAAGTGTGCAACAACAACAAGCAATTGTGTGTGTGTCTCTGGCCCCAACACTTTTACTTTCTTTTGATTGCCCACTTCAAAAGCAAACGAACAACGAATATATTTGTATTTTCGTATCGTTGGATTTGTTTATCTACCGCCTAGTTGACCCACAATAGGCGGCGTTGACAACTCTGGTAACTAACGGTGGCTAAGTCAAAAAGGTTATTAAGACATTTCGCTTGAAAGTGGCCCAAAAGCCGGCGCAAACAATAAGCCAATGATACAGTATTTCTTTAAGCTTAGATGACTTGCCAAATGTAGATTAATTTGCATATATTTTGGGCAGTTATTGGGGCTTAGAATTTAAATTTATGTAGAAATTTTTAAGTAAAGAAATATATATATTTTGATATATAATATTGTAATTAAGTTAGTAGCAAAATAATAAGACTATGTAAAATTAAACAACATAAAATTAGAGTTACTAAAGCAAGACTATATAATAAGTATGACTAAGCTTTAAAAATCTGACTTGTACATAAGCTTAGATATTTTTCAACAGAAGCAAAACAATTGTAAACAATAGGAAAAATAATTAATTTTAAAATTCTCAATTAATATCTTGAACAAATAATTTATAAAGCTAAAAGTCTATCTTCACTTTGATTACATTAATTGATCAATAAATTATAGTTAATATTCCTTTCCTTATTAAGTGTTGTAATAACAAGCTATCTATCCACTATCTACAGTAGTTATCATTTGTAGAAAAACTAGTTCCCTTTGATACTCGTAGCACAGTTACACAATATTCCCACGTTAAGTGGGTCAATGCTTCAATATTCTCTATTAAATTACACAATATATTGTGTCATAGCGACCTACATGAAAAGTGGCGCAATATGTAATTGGTGACACGCCCATTGAGGCTTCACTGTAGTTGTGACTTGTTTTAACGCTCTTCATTGATAACAACGCCCTTTGCATCTCAATGGTTTATTAAATTCACCTGCTCTTGTGCTACCGCTCTTCAGCTGACACACACACACGCACACACGCACACTCTCTCTCGCAGACAATGTAATTAACTTGCCCAAAACAAAACGTGTAACTGTGAGACTATTATAAAGCCTCGACTAGCGGATACCTTAAGAAATTATGTAAATAATGATATGCATATGTATTTTGTTATCAAATTAGCACAGAATGTACTTTGTCTTAGTTATATGGATCTACTTCCATATCATTAGTTCAGTTTATATAAAAATGAATTTAAAATTATTATAAATTTAAATATTTTGATAATTATTTTATTTTTATTATAGATTTTATGAAAATTAATCTAACTTAAGATTTGAATATTTTACTTTAAGATGCAGTTTACTTTTTATATCAATTATATTTAATACTTCTAGTTTAATACCCAATTAGATAAATATACCTACTCCACACTCTTATTTAAGTATAGGGTATACCATAATTAAAAACAAAAGCTCAACGCTACGCATACTGTGATTATCTTTACTGTCGTTGTTGTTGTTGTTTTTGTTATTGTTTGCTGATCGAAAGTTTTCGGCATTCTTTGTAAGCGCGGAAGTTCGAAACGCGTCGCCGGGTTTCGGTTTCAGTTTCAGTTGAGGCCGCGACGTGCATCGTACAAGTTGACCGAAAACTAAAGAAACAACAACAAATAGTATAAAAAGAGACCGATATTAAAAAACTGAACTGTGTTTTCACTTTAAGTTTAGTGATTCAATTTACGTAAAAGTTGCATTAAATAATAATGGGTCGACGCTTGCTGTTGGCTTTGGGCCTGTGCCTGCTCATGGGTCGAGTGCAGGCGCAGCTCATTGGCGGCGACGAGGACGAGGAGGAGGAGGAGGAAGAGGAGGAGGAGGAGAGCATTGAGGATGAAACGCCCGAGGAGAAGCTGCAGCGCAAAAACATCAAGCAAGACTCGAACCTAACTGTGGTACGAAGATTAATGTCCCAAGTGCGGCACAATTTACACATTTCACATTTCATCAACAGGATAAATTAATTGCCAAGTATGGCTACCAGGCGGAAGTGCATCATGTGACCACCGAGGACGGCTACATTCTAACCATGCATCGCATACGGAACCAGGGCGGTCAGCCCTTTCTGCTGCAGCACGGACTCGTTGATAGCTCAGCGGGCTATGTTGTCATGGGCCCTAATGTGAGTCTGGGTGAGTGTGTCTGTTTGATTAATGCCTACCCAAGTGATTACCACAAAGCATTCAACTTCACCCCGCTCACCTCTCTAGGTTACTTGCTGGCCGACCACAACTATGACGTCTGGCTGGGCAATGCACGCGGCAATCGCTACTCCCGGAATCACACATCTCTCGATCCGGATGCTTCCAAGTTCTGGGACTTTAGCTGGCATGAAATTGGCATGTACGATCTGCCAGCGATGATCGATTACATTCTAAAGGTGACTGGGTACAAGAAGCTGCAATACGCCGGCCATTCCCAGGGCTGTACGGCTTTCTTTGTGATGTGCTCCATGCGCCCAGCCTACAATGAGAAAGTCATCTCCATGCAGGCCATGGCACCGGCTGTCTATGCCAAGGAAACCGAGGATCATCCCTACATACGTGCCATCAACTTGTATTTCAATGTGGGTAAAGAAGATCCGCTGCATCACATTATACATACTCAAATGGTTTACTTTTTTAGAGTCTGGTGGGCAGCTCCATTACGGAGATGTTTAATGGAGAATTTCGATTTCTCTGCCGCATGACCGAGGAAACGGAGAGACTCTGCATCGAGGCTGTCTTTGGCATTGTGGGACGTAATTGGAATGAGTTCAACAGGGTAAGTGAACTTTGAATACGCTGGAATATCAATAGTAAATATTTTGTTTGAATTTCAGAAAATGTTTCCTGTCGTCTTGGGACACTATCCGGCTGGCGTGGCGGCCAAGCAGGTCAAGCACTTTATACAGATAATCAAGAGTGGACGATTTGCGCCGTACAGCTATAGTTCCAATAAGAATATGCAGCTCTATCGTGAATATCTGCCGCCCCGTTATAATCTCAGCATGGTGACTGTACCCACATTCGTGTATTACTCCACCAACGATTTGTTATGTCATCCACACGATGTGGAGTCCATGTGCGGGGATCTGGGCAATGTGACTGGAAAGTTTCTGGTGCCCATGAAGGACTTCAATCACATGGATTTCCTGTGGGCCGTCGATGTGCGGAAGCTACTGTATAATCGTATACTGCAAGTGCTGGGTAAAGTGCCCCAAGTCAAGGATTATCAGGATGAGGTCAAGGATCTGATAGCAGCACGACGATGGGCAAGAGGACGAGCTGCTGACCTAAATGCAGCGACGTAACATTATGTGGAAGCTTTATATTTAATATTTATTTATTTATTTGCTTTTCTTATGTAGCTTTAAATATGGAATAGATATTTGCATAGAATCCAGCGATTTTAAATATGCAGAAGCTGTGTGCGGTTGCTCCGGAAACGGAAGTCAAGTGCTGTGTTGTTTCTTTTGCCAGAGCAGCATCATACACTTGGCCCAGAAACTGTAGCAGATTTAACAGCAACAGCAGCGTGAGCACATGCATTTCTAAGCAGATTTCCTTGAGGAAAATTTCTATTTTCTTATGCACATGCCATTTTCTCAACAGCTGCTGTTGCTCCTGCTGCCATTGTTGTTGTGTCTGCTGTTGTGGCTGTTGTTTTCTGACTGACTACCCAGAGAGCTGCTTATGCTTTCCAGGGCAGCGTGTCTTGACATTTGCATTTCAGCCAACCCCCCGACCCCCCGACCATGCCAGCTAAGTGAAAAGCTGTGTACAAGGCGTGAAAACTGAGTTTCCATTTACTTAAGAACTGCATATCCGATAAAAAACAGCGTTATCTATATATGAATAAATCTGTAGCCATCCGAGCATTAAGCAAATATTTATTCCTCAACTCTCGCAGTCATAAAAGTACAACTGAGAGTTATCACAATAAACTTGAATTTTATGATTTTAACCTTTTAGATTTTGATTGAACATAAAGTACACACAGCGCAAGTCTGTAATTATTCTGCTAATCTAAGAGCTAATCAATTGACGAGGTTTAAATGATTACCTAATTCACTTTAATCTGTTTTAAGGCCTTCGTATAGAGATAGTGATGTACACCTTTGGCTCAGCACTTTCGTAATCAACAACAGTGTACAGATCAATACTATATTATTCAAATTGATTATATTGTATTAATATTCTTATCCCGTAAAAGTAAGACAAAAATCTACACTGAAATTAGCGACGGTATTTCCAATGTTATGACGTCGACAAATTGATTTATCTAAGCCAAATTCGATGAGAAAAATAAGAACAAAATGCACAAGAAAAGAAAAAAATGGAAATAAAGAAATGGAAATTTTAAGAGTGGCTATGCGAATGTTGAATGCTCTAACTTTTTATACAAAATGTTGTGGATTTTAAAACTATTATTTATTTATATATTAATATGATATAATAAGATAAATTTGTTACATATTTATGTACATATAATCTTAGTCAAAGAAGAAAAATAATTAGCTTAGTTTTATATCTTAAATATAATTATATAACAACATATAATATCAACAATCAAAATTTGAAAATGATAGAATTCGTAGTTGTAATTTTATTCAATAGAAGTTATAGTTATTATTTATTATATCTATTTATTATTTACTATTTATTTTATATTATCTATTTATAATTTATTATTTATTATCTATTGTTTACTATTTATTATATATTATTTATTATTTACTATTTATTATATATTATTTATTATTTTTTGTTTTTAGTTCCAATTGCAAAATTATTCATTCTTGTTTGCTTTACTTGTTACTAACTATTACTAACTTTATATACTATATATTTATTGTTGATAACTACTTTTATTTATTCTGTTAACTCTCAACTGTTATGTCACAAGCTCTGTGTGGAGTCTCATTTGTATGCAAATTTCTTTTTCGGTTAGAGTATAATTCACATGAATCGTAAGCAATATAGTAAATACAATATTTAAATGATGATAAATGTGTTATTATTGTTTATGGTCGATTTTGTTGTAGTTGTAGTTGTCTAATTGGTTCTTAGTGTAGTTGTTGTTGTTGTGGTTGCTTTTCTCCGCGGGTTAATTATCAAAGCGTTGTTCCGTCTGACCCGGCATCAATCCCGGTCTCTGAAACGTGACTCGAGTTTTGCATTTGCTTGCCGGCTGCCAGTTTATTTGATTCTATTTTGATTTTGTTTGCGATTTTTTCTATTATTTGTAATGTATTTTTTTCCATTGGGTTTGTAGTTTTCTACCATTTTTTATTTCCCTGTAATTTTTGCAACGCTGCGATTTCTTATAAAAGCGGAACGTTCTCTGGTTGGCGCAGTCAGTCGGTCGCCCTCAGAAGTTCCGATGAGATTGTTTATTGTGCTCAGTATATGCGTTGCGTTGGCCTCCGCCGGTGGTTACGGAGGCGGTGGCGGTGGTGCCAGTGCTAGCTCCTCTGCCACGGCATCGGCTTCATCTAACGCCGGTGGCGGAGGATACGGAGGTGGTGGATTAGGTGGCGGCGGCGGCGGCGGCGGTCTAGGACTTGATCTAGGCCTCGGCGGTGGCGGTGGCCTAATTGGCGGTGGAGGCAAACATGGTGGCGGCGGCGCTGGTCTAGGCCTTGGCCTAGGTGGCGGCCTTGGTGGAGGACTTGGCGGAGGACTTGGTCATGGCGGCGGTGCTGGTGGTGGAGGAGCCTCATCTTCAGCTGGTTCTAGCGCTGGTGTCGGTGGAGGACATGGAGGAGGCGGTAGCTATGGCGGAGGTCCTGGAGGCGGTGGCTTTGGAGCTGGTGGATTCGGCGGCGGCGGCCATGGTGCTGGTGGTGACATCGGTGGTGGTGGTGGCCATGGAGCTGGTGGTGGCGGCTTCGGAAGCGGCGGTCATGGTGACGGTGGTGGCGGTTTCGGAAGCGGCGGTCATGGAGCCGGTGGTAGCGGCTTCGGTGGCGGTGGACATGGTTCTGGTGGCGGCGGCTTCGGAGGCGGCGGCCATGGAGGTTCAGGCGGCGGTGGCTTTGGCGGTGGACCCATTGGAGGTGGTCACGGAGGTGGTGGTCATGGAGGTGGTGGATTTGGCGGTGGAAATGCAGGTGCATCAGCTGGCGCTGGCGCAGGAGCTGGTGGCCTAGGCGGTGGCTTTGGCAGCGGTGGTAAACCTGGAGGTGGATATGGAGGCGGTGGCAAACATGGCGGTGGAGGTGGATATGGAGCCGGCGGCATCGGCGGTGGCGGTCTTGGAGGTGGTCATGGCGGTAGTATCGCAATCGGTGGCTCTGGAGCCGGCGGTTTCGGCGGTGGCGGTCTTGGCGGTGGTCATGGAGGCGGTGGTCATGGCGGCGGTGGTCATGGCGGCGGTGGTCATGGAGGCGGTGGTCATGGAGGCGGTGGTCATGGCGCCGGTGGATTTGGCGGCGGTGGCCACGGTGGTTCTCTTGGAATCGGTGGCTCTCCAGGCGGTGGTGGCGGCTATGGCGGTGGTGGCTATGGTGGCGGTGGAAAAGGTGGCGCCAGTGCCTCGGCATCAGCCTCATCCTCAGCGGGCAGCTACGGTCGTTACTAATAAGTGTCATGTCTCAATAGTTTCCTAAATGCCAACAAAATAAACAAATGAAAAGAGTATTTACAAGTCTGTAGGACAAAATAAACAAATTTTTGTAAAAAAAAAAAAACAAAATTGTTAACTAGTGTGTGTTGTTATACTTGCAAGGATTCAAGAGAGGATTCTCTTTGAAATAAGGATAGATGTTTTACTTGAGCAGATACTCGCAATGTCTTGAGAGAGATTCCTCACTAAACTCCTCTGAATGGTTGTTATTTTATAGGTCTTGTACTTTAAAAGAGGGTCTATTCAGATTGTGCAACACAGAAATGTACTTAACAGGCACGAGGAGGCGTGACAGACCCCACAAAGTATATATGTTCTTGATCAGGACGTCAAGCTGAGTCGATATAGTCTCTGTCGATCTGGCTGTGTGTGTGTGCGCGTGTGTTAACGTGTGTGTGAGCGAAGGAAAGTACAGGGTCTCCTACTGTCGGTTGAATCCGACTGTAGCTTTCCAAGTGTCTTTTAATGTTATTTTTATCAGATGCATATAACAATACGACCTCAGAGATCAATTGTGCTCTCTGGCTAATTGAGTTACAGCTCCTCTGCCAGCCCAATCGATTGCAGAAATGCGATGATTTTGCTTGGCTGAAGAGCTCTCATCTCCAAATTATCTAGGAAGTAATCGCCTGAGAGAACTAGCCTTAACCTACTGACTGCCGGGCATGTTCCTCGTATGTGCTCTGACGTTTCGTCTTCGTCAAGACAGAGTCGACACAGTGTGTCGTCAACAATTTGAAGCTTGTTGAGGAGCTTGCGTAGCCTGTACTCCTGCGAGTCCTGTGAGTATGCCGGTGACTATTCCAAGTGAACTTTTGCTCATTCTTAGACAGTCCTCAGTTCTCTTCTCCCCTGAATGGTTAGGGGAACAACCATTAAACGTGTCATTCGGACTGCATTTGAAAGTCTGGTTTTCGTATACCGTAATCTCTATAACTTGATATTAATTATTATTGATATTAATTGATTATTTATTGCGCATCGTTTGTATGCTAATTACGATTATTTTAAATTTAGCTCTTTATTTAGCTTTCGCCTTTTTTTTTGGGAATGCTGCAGATTCTTATAAAAGCGGAACGTTCTCTGGTTGGGGCAGTCAGTCGGTTGTACTCATTAGTTCCGATGAAATTGTTTATTGTGCTCAGTGTATGCATTGCGTTCGCCTCCGCCGGCGGTGGCTTCGGCGGTGGTGGCTTCGGCGGAGGTGCTGCTTCCAGTGCCGCTGCTGCAGCGGCTAGCAGCGCAAGTTCTGGCGGTGGTGGCGGCGGTAACTATGGACGCCCTGGTTTTGGAGGCGGTGGTTTTGGAGGCGGTCGCCATCATGGTCATAGAGGTGGTGGCGGTCCTGGCTACGGTCCTGGATTCGGAGGAGGACCTGGATATGGTGGCGGTGGCTATGGAGGCGGTCCCGGTTATGGTGGCGGCGGCTATGGAGGCAATCCTGGTTACGGTGGATACGGAGGAGCACCTGGTTATGGTGGCGGCGGTTATCCTGGTGGCTATGGTGGCCAGGGAGGCTATGGACAGTCTCAATCAACGGCCATGGCTACAGCCACAGGCCAGTCCTATTCCAATGGACGTTAGTTATAAGTGCCAATTATCAGTATGTCGAATCGCAAATAGAAAGTCTATGAAACAGAGCAAAAATTAACTGGTTTTAGTTCAAGCTTTTATACTGCTGGTAGTATATCCTCTTTGGGAGGATTCACTGCATAAAATAATTTCTGAAAATGTTTAAATATTCTTTGAAACATTGTTAGCTTCATCTTGATATCAATGGCGCTTCGTTAATTACTAACAAGTTATACGAGTCTTACATATCGATGGAGTAATAACAATTCTATAATTACCTCGAGATTTTTGGGATTTACTTCTGAATATCATTAGGCCGTAAGCCTAAGCCCACTTGACAGACGGAAGTTATGCTCTGGCAACATCATAACTTTGTGTGGAAAGTTGAGAGTTCACATTACAGTTTGAAAGTCACGTGTTGTCCTTGAAGGTGAGGGCTGTGGCTCAGTAAGTGGCATCATTAGATTTATGCATGCAACTTGGAGTCTGTTGCAATTTGGCAGGAAACTTCTGGCAAATAAATGGTCTATTAGATGGCGGCAGTTAGAGTTAGTGAAGACATTGATAACACAGTCGGTCGTATAAATTCTTGAAATGACTCGACTCAATGGCTCGACTCTGTGGCATCTACCCAAACATTTATCATTAGGAGTCAAGTTGCCACGCTGGGGCAATTTAACTATTGCAAATTGTTGCACACACAACGCGGCGGCAACAAATTGAAATCTTAAGCAAACTTTGTGCAGCCTCAAAGTGCAGTTTTATTGCCCAGCAGCAGCCAGCAGGAGTACCCATCCTCTGGAGCAGTTGGTCGGACAGCGTCTGCTGCAAACAGCCATTGGCAATAAACCTAGACCAATTTGCACAAGGACAATGAACCCCTGTGGTGCACTTGCCAACATAAAGCGGAAGTGCATGAGGGGAAGGGACCCCGGCTAAACATTATGCCAACTGCTGATCCTGCTGCTGCTACTGCTGCCTGCTGCCTGTTGCCGCTGCAGTTGCTGGCGGCTTGCCACATTGTCGACTGCCGGCTGCTGCCACTGTTGCCGGTTTGTGTTGCTGTTGCCATTTGTATGATTGCAACAAATGCTGTTGCCACTGTTGGACTCCATGTCGTTGTCGAATTGACAATATTGTGATCCTTTGTCTGCTGCAATTTACGAGTATGTTAGGCCATAAAATAAATCTAATGCATATCCGATGTTCGCAGTACTCTTTGCCCTGGTTTGAAAGGATTTCTATGTATTCAATTCTCACGAAGTTATGCAATAATTTTTGCATTTTAAATATGTTAACAGAGGAAAGTAGATAACAAAGGGGGGGAATGGAAGAGAAAGGCTGATTGAATGAGGGGGGCGAATTTGCTTTATGGGTGAGGAACACTCTATAGCAATGAAGATGTAGAGTGAGATATAGAGCAAGGGGAAGGAACTGAGTAGTATGTGATAACAGTGCACTTCATTTGCTGAGTAGTTAGGAAATTGTTTCATTTATAGCTCTAAGTTAAATTCACATACATAAAATTATATAAAGTGAATCATCAAATTTATCATCAAATATAATGTATGTAATGTACCTACTACATCAATTCTAAATTTATTAATTGATGCCACAAAAAATGGTCGAATTCGCCATAGCGCAATTGAGTGACTGCTTAGCTCAACAAAAAACTACAGCATACTTTGCGGCATAGGCTTAAATATTCATGCTAATTTCGCAAAATGTTAGCTTTATTTGGAGAATTTTCTGCGATTTTTGTAATCAGTTGTTGGGCTTTACAATAATAGCTACTATTAATAGTAATAGTCTAGTAACTAGTAGTAACTAGTCTAGTATATTTTCGTATATAATTCTAGCAACACTGCAGCACAAGCCAAAACTTATTAAATTCAACTGCTTAAAAGTATGCAATTGTTTGCAACTACCAACTGCAGGGCCATAGGAGAATTTTAATTAAAAATTGAATAATTCATAATACTTTCACATGCTGCAATAGTGCACAACGCGTTTGTCGCTTTGTTCATTAGCCATTGGCCGCATAATTGAAAAGTTTTGCGCCGTTGCCAAACAAGCGGGTAATTCAATTGAGTGGCTGGCATAGCTAGACACCAGCTAGTATGAAATGGCCAATAACAATAAACGGTAGCTTACCCATATTTGCGATATATTGCATTTTATTCATATTCAATATACTTTTGGCATGGCAACACACATAATTTTGACTGCAAATTCGATCAAATTACCGCAGTAAATGATTCAAATTTGATTGCTTTTAATAAACAAATATTTTCAACTAAATGCAGTTCATTAAATTGGCATCAAATGTGGAAAAGAAATTTTAATTTAAAAAAATTACATAATTAGTTTCTTATTAAAAATACTGAATAATATTACTATCTGAAAATTGTACCTCTATTTTTAACTGCGCCATTTTGAATGAGATTTTCATAAATTATTGTAAATTTAGCATAGGTAGAACTAATAACTCAATCCGCTCCAAAACGTAAAGGCAAAATAAAGAAGAAAACAAACGTCGGCTTATATAAACATACTTACGCACATAGCAAAACAAAAGCTGAAAAATAAGCCAAAATTAAAGTTAATTTAGCAAAATAAATAATGCAAAAAAAAAAGGAGAAGAGAAAAACGAACGACTGGAAAACCGGTTGTAGTACGAAATAATTATGTGGGCTCGCATATGCTGATGTTTGTTTGTTCATCTGTTTGCATAAATAAATAAATGATAGTATGGCTTTACACGAAATTTCATAGCAGTGAAATTAGCTCGAGTTTTGATTAAATATCTTGTTTATTTCGAGTCGATTAAATGTATAAATAAAGTGCATTGATTATACAGTTTTCAGTCCGTTTATGACGTTGGTTATATGAGCAAACAGTTGAGCTTTGCTAAGGTCGCCATTGGATCTTTTCCGGCGGACTTCCCCGTCAATTTGGTGATAATTGTAGATACGCTTAGTTGTTAAACATTATCATTAGATGAATAAATATCTAATATTTAACCAAAAAATCACCGATGCCACACAATTTTCATTAGCAGTACAAGTATTTTCACAACTTTTGATATGGAAAACCCCTGGGGCAATGAGTCGCACCATGAGAAGTACTCAACTAGAACTTGAACGTGAGTTGTCAAGTGTACTAAGCATTTGAAATACCTTTGGTGTAATGACGACATTGGAACAGGTTTATCCAGATCATACAATTTGTTAGACTGTATTGGCAGTTCACGTAGCTAAATTGTGAATTAACAATTGCATATTAAAGCGATATTCTTTTGTTCTTTATTATTGTTTGCAGTTTTAATTGCACATATCACAATGCAGTAAAGATTTTTAACATTTAATTAGATAATTTGCCAGCTACGGACTAGTTTATATAGTTTATATCGTGATCATGAATAGGGCTTATTAAATAAGCTATGAAGCTAGTGGAGTAGTGAAAAAAAGGGAAAGTATAGTACTTATGCTATAGTACTGGGCATATTATACTTTTCGGACTACATTTTATAGGTGTTATATTTAAATAAGTAGAATTTATTCCTAGTTATTTTTTGTCAGATCAAAAGATAGTCTAAGCGTATAATGTCATATATCATATATCATAACATATATATCACACTATAAACAGCTCTTGTTTTTTATTGTCTCTATCATTTACTAAGTTACTTTTATATGGTTTATAAAAGTACTATTCCAAGTCAAAAAAAAAACCAACAATGACTTCTTATTCATTAGCACTTTATTTTGAAAATTGTATAGCAAATCATCAGCTCATCAGCTTAGGTCTATTTGTAGAAAGCAATAACACTTTGTGACTTTTTTTATTTTGAAGGCAGAGTAGACTGAACTTGATTCTCTTTAGAACAACAAAGCACAACAAATAAAAAATACTAGAATTATTAAATCTTTAATGATTGTCTGTGATTTATTTATTCTTTTTATGATACTCACTTGGTTTATGCTAAAGAAATAAAGATAAGCCCACGTGTTTATTTCTAGTGCGTAGTAAGTCATACTAGAATTTCCTTAAACATTTATTCGCATAACGAATTAATTGATTTCAAGTTAATTTTTCTCGAAAAAATACTCGTATATTTGTTTTCTATTTATTGTTATTTTTTCTATTTTTGTTTGTTTGTAACGACGCCATCGAAACCGCTTTGCTATCGCCAAATAAAGGCGAATAAACTCTTCAAGATGAACTTGTCAGTTGACTAGAACATCCGATTAATGAGCTTGACTTTCGGTGGGACTCCGTAGCGAATAGAACCAGGTTCAGATCGTCACTGAGCCAAGCAAAAAGTGTAGAATTCATTTGTAATCACAATATGGTCACAACATACTTATTAAGGCTAGAAACTATAAGTACAGACACGAATTAGTATACCAATCGATCGTGCATAATTACGGCTCTTGAGTCTTCAAAGTTGTTTGGGGATTCACCGAGTCAAGTGACAGACGAAAGTCGCAAAGTCGGCGCACAAATCGAAGTCGATGATCGTGTTATTCGAAATGATAATGATGTTGTGCTGTGGCCGAAAACGAAGCTCAAGCCGATAATTAGAAATAAAAGCAAAGAAAACCGGTAAATATTTTGAGTGCCGAACTGAGTTCGGGGTTCCATTTATCACACGGCAGCGGAGCAGTCCGATCTTACGCACCTTGTATAAATAGTTAAGGAGATTGGGTATCGCTTCATCAGTTGGTCTACCACCTGCATAGAGAACACACAACATAACGGCAGAATGAAGACACTAATTGTGCTTGCTTTGGTAGTTGCTGCCGCCTCGGCCCTGCCTCAATTTGGCTTTGGTGGTCCCGGATTTGGTGGCCCCGGTGGCTTTGGTGGCCCCGGTGGCTTCGGTGGCGGCTTTGGAGGACATCGTGGACATCATCATCATGGTGGCTTCGGAGGAGGTGGTGGTGGCTATTATCCAGGTGGCGGCGGCGGTGGCTTCTATCCCGGCGGCGGTGGTGGCTACTATCCAGGTGGCGGCGGCGGTGGCTTCTATCCCGGTGGCGGACACCGTGGAGGTGGCGGCGGCGGTGGTGCTGCTTCTGCGGCAGCTAGCGCAGCCAGTTCAGCAGCTGGTGGTGGTGGTGGTGCTGCTTCGGCATCAGCCTCAGCTTCAGCATCTGCAGCAGGCGGCGGTTTCCGTGGTTAAACTGTGTACTTCGATGCCTGGTGCATCGAAATGAGATTACAACAACTTATGTTTAGTTACGATTAAGATAAAAATAAGAAAAAAACAAGGAATTAAATCAAATCAAGTTTTTAATTCAAATCTGAAATCAAATGTTGTTTTTCATTCCCAAAACAAAATACTATTATGGCTCATCGACTTGCCAGACTCGGTAGCTTTATAATTATTTATCTGGTTTGTTTTTATATTGTGCTGAATGCGTATAACTGTTCGTATTGTCTGAGAGCTGCATAAAAAGTCCGTTAATTTCAGCATATATGTGACAATAGTAATAAAAATATTCGCACATACTCAGACAAGTTTTCGATGGGGTTAGCGCACATCTCACTGGAAATATTAGATCTCAGCATGTGCAATATCTCAATTACCTACAGATGGCAATAATAATATTATTAGGCATTTAGATGCAATAAAAAATACATTTACATTAATTTAAATGAAATTTAATTAATATGTATTTTATTTTATTTATTTTATATATTTATTTATAATTTTATTTATTTTATTTATTCTAATTATTTTATTTATTTTACTTATTTTATTCATTTTATTTATTTAATATATTTTACTTATTTTATTTATTTTATTTTATTAATTTATTTTATTCATTTTATTTATTTTATATATTTTTTAATTGTAACTCAGAATTAAATTTATAGTACAATGTAGCCAGAGCAACAGAGGCCTTCAGGATGTAAATCTTTACTCTGTAAATAACGTGAATTTTGTTAAAAGAGTTAATTTAGTTAAGACCAAATTTCTTAATGGGTAACTCATAATATTCGTATATATATATAATTTATTTATTTTATAATTTATTTTCTATGTAGCTTTAAAATATTCTCAATTTCCCACTCAAATCTCTTTTGCTTATGTAAATGTTGCATATTTTTTGGACTTATTTTAAATAACTTAAATCAAGCTACAAGTTTTTTGTTTCAGCCAAAAAGCATACTGATATTATTTGGGCTTTAAAAACAAATTAATTATGTATAAGCTTATTTGCATATTTTATTTTTTATCGATTGAATGAGTTTATTGAGTTAATATTTGATAATTTTTAAATTTAAATGACAGCTGAATGGCATTACAAATACGCTTTTAATACAGGAAATATTTAGAGTAAGTATTTTATTAGATAATTTGAATTTCTACTCTAAAAAGTATTACTTGTCTACACTAAGATAAATGTGTTTTATTTTATTAACTGTTCTATTATTACTGATATTTTACTATTTTACTATATTAATATTCATTCATTTAATCTGCAAAGTTTCTGAATAAATTAACACATCGATGGAGAATCGAATTAAGCGAATACAGATTACTTTTTGGCTTGATATCATTAGGCAAATGCAAATAGAAAACAAAGTCTGCGAAGTAAGGGGCACGTCAGTGTTGATGTTGATGCTGATGATGATGACGATAATGACGCCAAAGATTAATATAATATGCATGTAGACTTGATATATACAGACATATGTAGATGATGTTGTGTGGCTAACCGGTTGCACAGCAGGCTGTAAGGTACCTGCCGGCTACATGGCGTATACGTGATTCGGTTTAGCCAACTAACTAATTGATAATACTAATTTGCTTTGTGTGATCATTTAGCGCCACATATTGTCTCTGATATGATTGTTGTTGTAGCTGTAGTTTGCTGAATCTGAAATACAATCTCTGACGTTGGACAAACTAATAAAACCTTTGAGTTGAGCTTGGGTCTTCTCGTCTCGCAGCAATAGAGCGAAGATATTCTATTTTTTACGCAGCGCTCTCTCTTTGTCTCTCACTATTTCCATCTCGTGTGTGAACCGAGTGAATGGGACGCCTGGGTGTATAAAAGCCGGCACTTGTCAGTCGTTCAGTTAAGTTCGTGAAGCCATCTCGAAGCCTAACTATGAAACTGTTCATTGCTCTCTCCGTGCTGCTGGCTGTCGCCTCGGCCATGCCTCAATTTGGTGGCGGTAACGCCAATGCCAACGCCGGTGCCCAGGCTACGGCACAAAATCAAGGCTTTGGAGGAAATAGAGGTGGTGGATTCGGTGGTCCAGGAGGATTCGGTGGTCCAGGAGGCGGATTCGGCGGACATGGCGGAAATAGGGGAGGACATGGTGGACATGGTGGTGGTGGCTTCGGCGGACCAGGTGGCTTCGGCGGCCAAGGTGGCTACGGCGGTCCAGGAGGCTTTGGTGGTGGTGGCGGCGGTTCTTCATCCTCAGCCTCCGCAACATCATCGGCCAATGCTAGCGGTGGCGGTCGGGGCGGTGGCAACGCCAGCGCCAGCTCCTCTGCCACTGCCAATGCCTCTTCCGGAGGAGGTTTCGGTAACAGAGGTTAAATGTATTGACTTCTTGAAATAATTTAACTTATCAAACGTGAATAAAAAACTAGATTGTACAAAAGAAAACATAAAGCATGAAGTTTTTATATGTAGTACATAACATAAAGTCTAAATGAAGACTAAAGTTGTGGAATATTTGTATGTAATTAGAAATTTGTTCAAACTCTCATTAGCATTAGTTTGAAACTGATGTTTTGAATAAAGAAACCATTTCGCCATCCCACTTTTACGTCTGAATATTCTTAATCATATATAATCCCAAGTCACGTAATTATTAAAATTCATAAGCTCCACAACTGCCTGAATATGGATTATCTTAATTGCGGAAGACTTTTCGAGATATATCTATTAATTTGCAATTTTTTGTTGACCTGATACCTGTCACTGAGTTACAGGAAAAACCGGTGAAACTGCTCATCATTGTCGAACAATAAACATTAGAAAATATATACATAGAATTCTATTATGATTTGAAATTATTATTTTTTTTTACTTTTTCTGAATATTTCACACCTATATTATTTAACAAACAAATACAAGTGGGAAGCACCTGTAGCCATATGATAACATCGATTAGCACCCAAGCAAGTAAATTTTCGAATTTATATCTAAACGTAATCAAAACCGTAGATGGGATCAGATAGCAGAATATATAAGCAGTCATCAACCGGTTCGAGAGAAATCCACTGTGAATCCAGATCAAAAGATTAGCACACTTACTCAAGTCAGACGATTGAATTTGGGGCTCAACTTGTACTCTGAGTACTCTAAGACTTTGAGTACATTCGAATACATTTGATTCATGTAATTGAATGCTAGTAACGATGCAGAACACAATGCTTATAATGTTTATTTGTGAGAAAGATTCGAAAGAGTATCAATTCATCGACATTCACACTGCTTCTGTCTGGGTTCGGTCTGATTTGATTCGTCTGTTGTTTAGACTTATAAAAGCCAAACTCTTTACGGCGGATTTTAAAGTCTGCTCAGAGTTGTCGTTTAAGTCGCACGAGCTACGTTATGAAAGTCTTTATCGTTCTGAGCTGTATCCTGGCGCTGGCCTCGGCTGCCCCAAGGCGACACCATCATCACCATGGAGGTGAAGCTGAGGCCAATGCCGCTGCTCAGGCTCAAGCTGCTGGCGAAGGGCCGGGTGGATTTGGTGGGCCAGGTGGATTTGGTGGACCCGGTGGTGGTTATGGCGGACCAGGTGACTTTGGCGGACCAGGTGGTGGCTTCGGTGGATTTGGTGGACAAGGTGGTGGTGGGTATGGCAGACCAGGAGGGTATGGCGGCTTTGGTGGTGATTATGGAGGCTATGGAGGTCGACCAGGATTTGGTGGTCGCCCTGGCGGTGGTTTTGGCGGACCCGGTGGATTTGGTGGACCAGGAGGATTCGGTGGTGCCAATGCCAATGCCGAGGCTAACGCTGCTGCCAATGGAGACGGTGGATTTGGTGGTGCCAATGCCAATGCTGGTGCCAATGCCGCGGCTGATGGAGGTGATGCCAATGCCAATGCTGGAGCTAATGCAGTTGCCAATGGAGGCGGTGGATTTGGTGGACCTGGAGGATTCGGTGGTGCCAATGCCAATGCCAATGCAGATGCCAATGCAGTAGCAAATGGAGACGATTACGGTGGCTTTGGATTCGGGGGTGCCAATGCCAATGCTGATTCCACTGCCGTAGCTAATGGCGATGGTTTCGGTGGTGACGCTGAAGCAAATGCCTCAGCCAGCGCAAATGCAGCAAGCAATGGTGGAGGTCTGGCTAGTGCCACATCGAATGCCTCGGCGAATTCTTTCGGTGGGAAGTAGTACAAAAAAGTTAAAAAAATAAAGATATACAAATTGACAACAGTTTTATGTATTATCTTTTATAAGTAGTTAGATATTAGATATTGATATTGACTCTTTCGAAAATATACCCTTAAGATCTGTAACAGATATTTGCATAACTGTTTAAGACCATTGTTAGACATTTTTAAGTGTAGGCAGTAAAAACAGAAAGATGGAAACGTCAACAAAATTAAATCTCGACAATCTCTTCAACCGGTTTAAGAGAAATCAAATAGAGATCCAGTTCATATTGTTAGTCAAAAGATTTGCACACTTTCCTCCAGCTAGGCTTCGTAATCAGAGGGACCAGAAAAAAAGCTATAATAATAATTTAGCTAGCAAAAATAGTATTTACATTTCAGATTTATTTTTTCTTTTTTTTTTCTATACATATGTATGCTAATTGCTAATCGGCTTCTATCATTGAACTTTTGTTGCTTTGGCTTACGTGTGACTTTATTGTTGGCGTTATAAAAGGCAGAGACTTCCACGTAGATCATTAAGTTTGCCAGGTTCCCTCACAGAGTTCAGTCCAGCAGCAGCAACAGTATGAAGGTCTTGATCGTGCTCAGCATTATGGTGGCCATTGCCATGGCTGCTCCACAGCGTAGAGGTGGTGCTGGTGGTCACGGTTCCACTACCACGGCTGATGCCAGTGCCTTGGCTGAGACTCAGTCCCTTGGTGGAAAGGGGGGTTTTGGTGGCGGTAATGGTCGTGGAGGTGCTGGAGCTGGAGGCGCTGACGCCAGTGCTGCTGCTAATTCAAATGCCGTTGCCAGTGGTAACGGTTCAGGCAATTCCAACGCCAATGCCAATTCTGCAGCTACTGCCAATTCCAGTGGCAATACTCGCGGTGGCTCTAATGCAAGTGCCACTTCATCTGCCACAGCTAACTCAACTGCAGGAGGACGTGGAGGAGCTGGTGGCAACGCCAGTGCCAATGCCTCGGCCTCATCATCAGCTACATCGAAGAGTGGAAAGTAAACAAGAGCCATACTAACTTCAGCCATCAATGTAATTCACAATTTAATAACTTATTCAAAAAATACACTTGAAAAAATCTGAAAATTTGTTGTTTTATTTGAATTGGATTTCAAAATATAAATTGGAAATTCATTTAAAATTCATTGTGGTTATTTTCCACAAACAAATTCAAATGTGCAAATAATCATAAAAATTAATTATAATAATTGCATAAAATATCAATAAAAAGCAGAGATTATTTCCGATATGACATCAGCATGAAGTAAACTAAGCTTGTAGTTGTAAATCCCCCGTTATATATAAATTGCATAACTGTAACCTTGCCAAAACTTATCGAAATCCACTCCAATATCCGCGCATGTTTGATATTAAACTGTTACTTAAATCGAAATGTTTATTTTGTTTTTAATCTGGACTATTGTTTACAATATAATATAGTATGTATCTTCTTCACTAATTATGCAAACTGATTAAGCAAATTTAAGCAGTCGTTCTTAAGTAAAAACGGGTTCTGGAAACGGCAGCTGTTCTAGAGGCAGATGCAAATTTGTATTTGTTTTTTTTAGCTACTGGATAATTTTTTTTGCCTTGCCAAAGTTATGTTATCTGATTTTACTGTTTACTGACAAACAATTGACTTTAAAATCGTTGTTTGACAAGATTGAGTTTAACACCGATGACGACAATTCAATTTTGTACCATTGTGTACCATACTTTTGTGTTAAATAATAATGTGTTTCAATCATAAATATCATACTAAAGTATATCTCAGTCATCAGCTTTATCATTTCGATTCAAGAGTCAATTAAGGACCATATACTTATTGTGACACTGAACTGAATTTAATTCAATAATCACTGATCAATATATCTAAAGTTTTCTTATCTATTGAAAATAGTTAGAACATAATCCCATTTAATTGCAGTTATTACTAATAAATATCACACTAAAGTATATCTATCTATATATCTAAATTTATCTTATTGCTGCATAATAGTTACAATATTATCCAATTTAATTGCAGTTATTAGTAAGAAATATCATACTAAGATATGTAATCTATTATCACCTTTATCATTCGATTTCGATACAATTATATTTTCAAGAGTTGATTAAGGATCATCTGCTTATTGTGACACTGAACTGAATTTCATTTAATAATCAACTATCAATGTATCTAAATTTATCTTATCTCTTAATAGATAAAGAGTTGTTTATATTTTGTAGATTTTCTTATGTCATCTATTCAAATGAAACTCGATTTCGTTGGGAACGTTTCAGTTAGTTAAATGCAGATCTGACCGGTTTAAAAATCTGTAATATTGATATGACTTTGCGCTGATTAACATGGGTGAAATTGTTAGAATATTATTCAATTTAATTACAGTTATTAGCAACCGTTTATGGGAATAGATATTTATATTACTGCGATAATTTAAATGTGTTATAGTACTTCTATTGTGTGAAGTTATAGTATAAATTAAAAGTGCTGCAAAGTGTCTGGCAACTGCCAATATATATACTGTTACAAAACAATTAAACAGTTGTTTTTTATATTGAATGATTTCGTTTTTTATTTGTTATTAATAAAGAGTAAGTAAGCCATTGTCCGGATTCGCTGATTATTTGTGATACCGTCCACCGCCGCCGTTGCTTGATGATGCAGACGCATTTGCAACAGCACTGGATTCAGATCTGCCGGGGCCATTGGATTGGGAACTTGCGTTAGCAGTGGCAGAGGCACTGGAACTGCTACCGCCACCACCACCGCGATTATATCCATCGTCACCGTAACGTCCACCACGTCCACCATGTCCAGGAGCTGCCTGTACGGCTACCAGGGCAAACAGCAAAAATGCGAAGAGTACAAAGAACTTCATCGTTGTTGATTTCAATGATGACTGAAAGATTCTCGCTTGCTTTTATACCAATTGGCGAGCTGAAAGTGCTATAGACTACTGGTTTTTGACATATTTATGATGGGGGAACTTTATATTTCAAATACTTGAAATTGCGGTACCGAGTGTTCTGATTATATCGATCAGAACGTTTAGCACGGCGGTATTAATTATAAACAGGTCTTGGCCACTACTAGAGGAAGTCATAAAGTAGTCTCAATAATTTTTAAAGCATACTTTCGAGCGCAGCTAAAAATAGCTTAAGCTTAGCTTAACAGCTGTTAGCTGAGCTTTAAGCTTAGCTTAACATTGTGCGCTCTGTTAGTCGCGAGTCTCTCTCAGCTGTTATCTCGCTGTAGATCATTGTAGAGAAACCACACACACTCATACTTCAATCATTTCCCGATGATTAATTGTTTGACTATGCATATTATCGAGCTACAATTTGTCCGCTTAGACAGCGGGGTAGAGTTCCGAGGAAAAAACCCCGTATCAGCGAAACCTTCAATCACTTTTCAATATATACGAGCATAACCCGCATTCGACATGCATTTTAGCGCCTGTGCCAAGTTCACATATGTTGATTTTATTGCCAACTCTACTATATATTGCGAATGGGAACGTGATAATCATTGCTAAACCCAAACCCAAATAGCCCTATTCCAGCTAATCACATACCTATCTGCTTAGTTAGTTAGTCGTATGCGAAACCATAAAGCGAATGAATGAATAAACCACAATTCGCCATTGTCGCCAAACCAGATCGGTGGCTTCGCTTCGATCGATTTCATGGACCAGTCTGTCTGTCTGTCTGTGTCTGCTCATGCCGGAACATAAAAGCCCAAAAATGTATGACGACGTCTTTTGGCTAATGCCGGTTTTTGAACGCAGGTGGGCTAAACCAAGTGTTCACTACTGCTGGTGGGCAGCTGTGGCTGAGAGGGCGCTGCCAACGGTTTCTCTATTGCAAATTCATTTAAGGTGCGCTACAATTAAATACCCTACAGCAGTCGAATGGAATAATGAGAAAAAAATTGCAGAACTTACAATATGGCACTAAAAAATATTTATATGATATATCTGTTTGTTTTATAAATAGTAAAAAATTTAGAAAATATTTTAATATTTATGTAAAATATTATAAGATATTATTGTCTGAGGTATCTATCAGTTGCATATTTTCAACCTAAACTATAAAATATTTATATGATTTATCTGCTTCATTTATAAATAGTAAATAATTAAGAAAATATTTTTATGTTTATATAAAATATTATAAAATATTATTTATTTATTTTAGCTACTTGAATGACGTATCTAACAGTTAAATACCCTACACCAATCGAATGGAATAACGTGAAGAGTATTGCAGACACTATAAAATATTTATATGATTTATCTGTTTGTTTTATAAATAGTAAAAAATTTAGAAAATATTTTTATATTTATGTAAAATATTATAAGATATTATTTATTTATTTTAGCTAATTGTCTGAGGTTTCTATCAGTTGCATATTTTTAACCTAAAGTATTCAATATTTATATGATTTATCTGCTTCTTTTATAAATAGTAAATAATAAAGAAAATAGTTTTATATTTATATAAAATATTAAAAAATATTATTTATTTATTTTAGCTAGTTATCTGAGGTATCTAACAGTTAAATACCCTACAGCTGTTGAATGGAATAACGAAAAGAGAATTGCAGACACTATAAAATATTTATATGATTTATCTGCTTTTTTTTTAAATTAGTAAATAATTTAGAAAATATTTTTATATTTATATTCAGGCTGAAGAATTATAAAATATTTATTTATTTTAGCTGCTTGTCTGAGGTATCTATCTATTTATATAATTTACCTGCGTGTTGTATAAATAGTTAATAAATTTGAATATATTTTTTATTTATATAAAATATTATAATATACTATTTATTTATTTTAGCTGCTTGTTAGAGGTATCTATCAGTTGCATACTTCCGACCTAAACTGGCTCATCTTGAATGAATCATAATTAGACGAGTTCTTTTAGACTTTACTGTAGGCTGACTGCATATATTTACTTTAACATTTTTTTTGATAATCATTTGATTGTATGATTTATGAAGTTTGTTAAAACATTCATTTATTTCTGTAGGAATTTCAAAGTTTTGTCACATTCTAAAACAAGCTATGGTTTATTTTTATTAGTTTGGCCAACTAGTTATAGTTAGTCGGTAGTCGGTTGGTAGACCCATTTTAAATGCGTGTGTGATCTTAGGTGCTTCGGACTGGTTGCCACTCCCCTATGCAATTTGTATTGATATTATTTTTTTGTTTATTTATAGCTCAGGTCTTTGATCACTCTCGGCTCAGCTTACCAATTCACTGTGTGCAGTTGGTAAATATTATGCCATTTTTATTTACTAACCGAACCCATTTATTTCACTTTACGCAAACCTTAAGACAAACAAGAGCGAGGTATTAGTGAATTTCATGTTTTATTTATAATTTATCAATTCATTTCTATAGCCACACGATATTATTCATATTTCTCACTCTCCGCTCTTCATGGTGGTTTTGCTTTTGTTTTCTTTCTCTCTGTTGGCTTATCACAATATTTTAACATTTGAGTTCGTTTAGAATTTGGAAAACCCGACGTACACTTTCGCCAACGTATCGAAAATTGTGGTTGTATTATGGCAAGTTGACCTTGACAAGGTAATTTGGTAATTTTGGTAATTGGTATGTGGTGCAGCACTAAGAGCGATTCGTTCGCACCACCGATGAGTAACCGTACAGCACCTCGACACCGTCTGAATTAAAGATGCGTTCCACACGCGGCGCACGCGTCGAGGGCTGACGCTTCTCTGTGGTTGTGGTTGGTTCAGTGGTGCTGCTGCTCGTGGTGGTGCTAGTGGTGGTTTCTACAGTTGTGGTTGTTGCAGGACTGGCAGTGGTTGGCATGACAATGGCTTGAAGCAGTGACTGTAGTCTTGGCGCTGCAATTGTGGTTTCATCAGGAACACTTGCAGTGGTGCTGCTGGTGGTGGTGCTAGTGGTGGTTTCTGCTGTGCTGGTGGTGGGGTCAGGACTGGCAGCAGTTGGAATGACAATGGCTTGGAGCATTGACTGTTGTCTTGGCGCTGCAATTGTGGTTTCATCAGGAATAGTTTCAGTGGTGCTGCTCGTCGTGGTGCTAGTGGTGGTTTCTGCTGTACTGGTGGTGGTGGTGGTAGTGATGGTGTCAGGACTGGCAGTAGTTGGCATGACAATGGCTTGGAGCATTGACTGTAATCTTGGCGCTGCAATTGTGGTTTCATCAGAAACGCTCTCAGTGGTGGTGCTGGTAGTGGTGTCAGGAACTGTTGCAATAGTGGTTTCAGCTGGCAATCTCTCAGTGGTGACTTGTGTGGTTGTTGTGGTGTCGTCTGGTACTCTTATAGTAGTGGCCCCTGGCTCCTCTTTAGCTGCTGCCAAAGTGGTTTCATCCGCCACTTTCTCGGTGGTTGTACTGGATTCCGGGAGAACTTTTTCACCCACAATCTCAGAGCTTAACATGTTGAGCAGATGTACAATGTCTAGAGGCATTTCTGATGCGGGTATAATGGAATTTGGTGTGGAGCTGAAGTTGATCTCTGGTGCTGGAGTTGTCTCAATTATGACTCCCTCGGTGGTGGACTCGGTGAACTCTGGCATTTTGGGTAACCATGTGGTGTCTGCAACGGGTTGTTCCGTATCGAACTGCATTCGCTCTGAGTTGGAATCTTCCGTTTGGCTAGAATCTTCTACTAGCGTAGAATCTTCCACGATTTCCGTTGTGGCAGTTTCCTCCTTTTCTGTGGTTGGCTTCATGTATGCCAGCACTGGTTTATCCTCATTCATTTCCAGTTCTTCAGTTATGCTTGGCGTATTCAAATTAGGCTTGAAATCCGTTTGAACTGGTTTCTCTGTAGCCATAGACGGGGTCTCTACAGTAGTGGTTTCTCCAGCAATTGGAATTTTAGTGGTCGTAGCATTTTGTATGGTCTGTTGTTCCTGCTTCAGCTGGAACAGCACAGACTCCGGCAGTGGCTCCTCTGTGGTGGACTGTGCATTCTCTGGGAGCTCTGTGAAACCCAGTGTGCCATCCTCTGTGGTTAGCATGACATCCGTATCGACTGCAATGGTCACAGTGAGCGAATCCTCATCGCCAAAGGATGTGGTGGCATCCACATCAAGGGGTGTCTCTGTCGTCGTCATATCAATGGTTGAGGCTGGTGATAGCTGCAGCAGCAAGAGCAGCAGCGTCGCTGCGACTGCGATCATTGGCATGCGCGGCATTTCGGGGCTTGGAATGGAATGCGAGGGCAGCTGTGACAATGAATTTGCTGAGCAACAACACAAGAATAACTAAACTATACTATCGGACTGGTATAAAAGACCGCCAAACGAGTCGCACTCGCACGTTCACTTTGCCCCGTTGGCCTTTGATCGTGAAGCGAGAAACTTGCTCCTTGCTTCGATTCGATTCGATTCGCTCTCTCGACTCTCGACTCTGTTGAACTGGTTAACTCTCTCCGCTGGAGTCAATCTTGCGCTGTTGTGACTAGTTATGTTTACGGCGAGGAACTAAACCGTTTGCAGTTTCAACACGCGCTTATAAATCGCAAAGCAAAAGCCAACAGCCAACGGCCACCACACACCTTACACACACTCATTTTGAAACGGTTAGTCGCCGGCACTGACTCCGGTTTCTGTTGGTACTCAGATACTCGTAACTTGGCTGGGCCTGCGTTGCCAACTGTTTGCAGTTTTTGGTTTCTTGGTTTTGCCTTACTCTTTGTCAGCTGGGCCTGCAGCTGAACTTGAATGAATTACAATCGTTTTCTGCTGCTGTTGTAGTTGTTGCTCATTGCTTTTGCACACTTGGCCCAGTTTGGCCAGATCGCCTAATAGTCGCTTCCCGCTCAGTCAATTTCACTTTCAATATACTCACCTGTTACCCATTATTGATTACTTGCCGCAAACCGGCTTTCGATGGCAATTTACTTTCGTTACTCACTGTCGCCAGTTACTCAACGCTTTGTCTTGATGATCCGCCGCGATCTTATTGATTAGCAGGGCAGATTTATCGGTTATTAATTTAGCAAAATACTCGACTTAAAAGCCAAATGACGAACCTGATATCATACATTACTTTTCCCTAAATATAAATATTTTTACGAGATTTATCGGTTATTAATTTAGCAAAATATTCGAGTTAAGAGCGTGATGACACATCTGATCTGAGTTACATTACTTCTGTCTAAATATAAATATTTTTGCAATTATAACTATATCCAGCTGTCTGCTACTCACTTTCAATTATTACTCACAAGGCAATTTGCTTATATCTATTATTTATTTATAACTGTCTTGACTTTGTCTTGATGATTCGAAGCGATCTCATTGATTAGCATTTACTCACCTGCAGGGCAGATTTATCGGTTATTAATTTAACAAAGTACTCGAGTTCATCTGAGATACAATACTTCTGTCTAAATATAAATATTTTTACAAGCATGTCTCTAGCCAGCTGTCTGCTACTCACTTTCAATTATTACTCACAATGCAATTTGCTTATATCAATTATTTATTTGTAAGTGAATTCAAGTTACAAATTCTTTTATCAAAATTCTGTTTACTTTAGCCTTTACATTTTTCACTGAAATTCCAACTAAGCTACTTATAAATAAAGCAAATACTAACTACAAATTTGTCAGCACAAATTGTAATTCCTATGGATTTTTTTCTACAACTTCCGGTACAACAATTTTATCAAGAACAAATATGCTAAAGTGAGAAATAAATGTCAGGCATAATTGTTTAGATTTTATTCACTTGACTCACATATGTATAATTGTTGAGCAACTTGATTTTAATACTAAAATAACATTTGAGAGGCTCTTACACTTGCTGAATTTCTTCATTCTAACACTTACTTTTATCGTAATTTATATTAGATTTGCATTTGTTGAAACTTGAATTTCCATTTAAATTTCTATTTCTATTTCTGCTTCACTTCGATTCTCATTTCCTTTTCCTTTTGCAATTCCATTGAAAGTAATTCGTATCAATTGCCAATGAAGCGACGATAATCGTTAGGCAATAAAGTGCCACGCCCAGTAGCCATGGGCGTTACATCAAAGCATACTACTGGCACTATGCTGGGGTCGCATATTGAAAATTACATTTTGGCAAAACAAATTTGCATACGAAGTGTTTTAGCTCAAGCTTGGCCTAATGATTTTCCACAGGCATAAAACTAAGGTCAAAGCGAGCGGGAAGTGGCATCGGAAAACTGAAATTACTTACTTCCATTCAAATGTGAAGTGCTTCGGAATAGCAATTGATGAGCGGAATGCCTGATGCCTAATGCCTGAGGTTACTCGAGGGCACTTTGCCATCAAATTTGTATTTAAATTACATTTTACTTGGGTAAATTGAAAATGGTTTCGCAGCGTCAACTTTGATTTGGCTGCTACTTAAATGCTTTCCACTTTCCACTCACCACCTTCCACTTGCCTTGGCCTAAGCCCTCTGGTCTGCTAATGAGTTTGCCTATGTTGTGCTGTGTGTGGCGTACGCTGCGTATGATTAATATTTTGTTAGCACTTAAAGGCGTCTGACTGACTCTCAATAAACAATTCATCATTTGCCAACAATGGCTGCCAACTTTTGCATAAATATTTCAAATTACGCGCAACATTTACAAAATGCTGAAGGTATCCTTCCTGCTCCTGCTCCTTCAGTTTAACAAACTAATTTGCTTGCCAAAGTCCTTTGGACATTTTATAAGTCATATTTATGTTGGACGCCTGCCAAGTGGAGGAGGAGCACCATTGCCGCTTATTTCCTAGAGTGCTCTCAGCCCGACTGCTGGCTGCTCAATTTAAGTGAGTGCTCGTCCTTTTAGGACACTACCCCCTCCCCCCTCCAGTGTCTACGCATTTTAATGATGTTATTGAAGTTTTTCTTTCTTTTTTTTTGTAGTTGTTGCTGTTGCTGGCGTTGACTGAAAGGTGTTGAGTGTATTTACTCTGTTCGAGCTACCTGAGCTGGGTGTTGTCAAAATTCCGTTAGCCATTGTTATTGTTGCTGGTGTTGCAAAAGTCCCTCTATATCCCTTACTCTCGCTTTAAGGCACCCTAATTCTCTTTTCTCCTCCAACTTTGCTCGTTAGTCCTTATCGCGAGCATCGTAAAAATCAACGACTAAGCAGCAAAAGTTCAACTGTTCAACTGTGCATTGTATATAAATCATATCGCATAATGTCCACTGACCACGCCCCCACAAACATACACCCAAACACACGCCTACACACACAGAGATAGTCGTGTGTATGGTGCAAATTTTTTGCTTAGCTCAACACAAAATGTCGCTCAATGATTCCTAGTTCGTAGTTCACTGATATTATTATTATTATTATTATAATGGCAATTCCTTATGGCTCTTGTTGTTTTTGTCAGTTTTGTGGTATTAGTATTAGCCACGGCAGTGGTCAAACATTTTCTGTTGAATTGACACAAAATTTTTTGCACAATAATATTTATGTTGTTGTTCAAGTTTTAATGGCAAATGTTTGGGTCAGTTTTGTGGTCAGATATCAGCTAATTACTTTGTATTTGTATAGAGTAAGCGGCAGTCCAAAATGTATTGAAATGTTTGAAAATAGTTTTAGTTGAAGAATTAAAATAAATAATTCTTATAAGTACCAAATTATAAAAGTTATGGCAATAAGGCATATGACTAGGTGCTTCAAGTATTTGATAATAATTTTAAATAGTTGAAATATATTTTAAAAAAAATTCTACTACTTTTCAAAATATATTATCGGTTAAATTGATATTTAATTCTGTAATTTACATACCATATTTACTAAAAGCATTCTATACATTAACTTTCTCATCATCTTATGACATTAGCCCTTTAAAGGAAGGTTAATTAAAGCAAAGTCGTTTTAAGCATCTTTTTTTTATTGTATATTTTTCTTTATTATACTACAAAATATTTTTAAAAAATTCTTCTAATTTTCAGGATATATTATCTTTTAAATTGAAACTTAATTGTAATTTAAAAATTACATTTTCAATACAATAACTTTCTCATCATCTTATGACATTAGCCCTTTAAATAAAAGTGTGCTTGAGGCAAAGTCGCTTTGAGCATCATTTGTTTATTTCCCTTACAGTATTTTTATATTTTCCTTTCATCATTGTGCAGCATTGAAAAGCACTTTTGCTACTTGTGCAACAAATTTAGCAAACAACTTGAAACTTGCAACTTGCAACTGTTCCTAAAATTGCAACTCACTTTGCCACTTGAAAAAGTTTTTCATGTTGAAAAAATCGAAAAAAAAAGAACATACAAAACAAGAGCAAAATAATTGTATTGAAATTGTATACACTCGTGTATATTTCAATGAGTTTGAGCATTGTCTTTTGTTTTTAATTTGATTACCCAGGCAATAAAGCATAATTGCAGGTTGACTGTAATACCCATATACTATGAGTGCACAAGCTTTAAGCTTTGATTAAAATGCCTCAGTAAAGCGAAAGCCATTGTAATGCCAGAGGTCTGTAGGGATATTTTGCATGAACTGTAAACATGAGGAGCTTACATTAAATCGCTGAACTTTTAATGAAAATGTTGAGTGAAATTTAATCAGGGCAGTTGAGTAACTGATGTGCTGGAAGGGATGTAGAAAATTTCGAATTAAACTTGGAAATATATGTATATTAGATAAATAGGGAATAATGTTAATATATTAATATTAATATTGTTATATTAATTTTTTTTAAAGTTTTATTTACATTTAGATTAGTTCGGTATACCCCATTTGTCATTAAAAGTAAGGCATAGTCAAGTGTTTAAAAGCGAGCAAGTTATGATGCTCAGTTCAGTGGCTGTAACTACAGCAAGCTTTTGTATCCGTAACTATGACACTAATGATGGCAGACCACACATAGCAGAGGGGGTGGGGTAGCAGGAGCAGATGTGGCGGCAGTATCGAAACTATAAGACAGGAAAAACCGTAAGCCAAGGCATGCTGGATGGAGTTCGCAATATGCCACGCCAAGGACCACTAATTGACTTTAATTATTTTGTTGTACTTAATGCCTTGTTTGCAAAAGGCAGAGCCAGAGAGTAAATAAAATGAGAATGAGTTGGAAATAAACAGTGGCAAGATGGCGACGTTAGCGTGGGCGCTGGAGTGGGTGTGGGCGTGGCAGTGACAAATCGAAGTCACTTGTGTCGCTGGCAAACAGAAAAAGAGAATGAAGAAGAATGAAGGCAAAACAAAAGTTAGTTGAAAGCAATGTGCAAGTGCACATGTGGCATGCTGCATGGAGCACTAATTAAACTTGAATTTGTGTCAATTGTGTGCGCTCTGCCATTGAGGCTAGAAACTAGTTGAAATTAGTGCCATACTCTCGTGTGTTTCTGCTGACTTTAATACCTTAAAAATTATTGCATTTTATATGGGAGACAACTTCAAGGCATTCTACAGCTGCAACCCGCAGCATAGTTTTGACTTCTTTCATGTTTATTTAGCCACAGTGCGCCAGGTATGTTTACTTACAGTTTATACGACGAGCGTTGCAGCAACTGCCAGCACGTTCTCAGCGGGCAAATGTCGTCGACGACAGGACAACGACAAATGAAGCCAATTCATTTGCCATGCGGCTTAAGCGTGTCGCGTGAAAAGCGCAACTGCCATCAGGAGGACATGGCTGGAGTTGAAGACAAGATCCAGCTAGGACATCGGATTGCCTGCGGTTTCTCCTGCTGCGTTGGGTAAACTTTTTGTGCGCTGCCTGTCGAAATGAGTTTCATTTTAAATTGCAAATTAACATTGAGCTGTTTGCTTCAATGCAACGTGCTTGTTAATTTCATTGCATACTTTTGGGCTGCAGTTGAAATTTAATGTGGCATACTTTTGGGCTGCGATATGACTACAGCAGTGGTGCCCAAAATGCATAATTCCTATCACATGTGCGTTTTACTTTGCAGCGCTGCTTTCTCACGCACAGTCGATGCTCTCACACGTACAGGCGTCAAGCTTCGTTGATTTGAAATCGATAGAGTAGAATTTTAGCAAACTCTCGCAATAAATACACTTTTTGCTTAAAATATATTTAATTAAAATACATACACATTAAGACCTACACATAAATTTGTACACGAAACATAAATAAAGTATTTGCAAAGTGGGCAACATTGATAGAACTTAGCGCTACATAGTTAAAGGGGAGTTTTTCTTTCGTTTAATCGCACATAATAGTTGTATTGTGATTGGATGCTGGGTGGTGTGCCTGAGTTGATGCTGGGATCAGAGCGTAAATTGTTAAAAATGTCATCACAGTCAAATGAAATTACACAAGAGAGAACTTTTGTTCGCTGCTCAGGGGATAAGTCACGCGACCGCATCCACATCCGCATCAGCATCCGCATCCGTATCCGCATTAGCATTCGCACCTGCAACCATGGCGATTGTGGTTGCTGTTGCCTCCACTGCATCGTCCTCTGTTGTGGTTGTTGCTGTTGCTGTTGCTGTTGCCGTTGGCTGTGTGGTACTTGTTGTTGTTGTTGGTGTTGTCACAGACACTATCAGCTCCTGATCCAATCTATGAGGCAAGTGCACATTGGGTGGCAAGCCTGGCTGCAGTGTTGCCTGCATTTGTATTTGATTCTGCAGCTGTTGACGCTGCAGTTGCATGGCCAAGAAACTGGCCAAATTGGCTGTAAGCTTAGCCCGATGATTCTCCACACGTCGTATATTCCGCACCAGACGATTATAGACGAGGGGTTTCACATCGATGGCCCACAGAAAGTCCAAATGATTGAAACGTTCCATTGGCACCAGATATTTGTCGATGACATTCGGCAACTCCCGGGCCAAACGATCCACCCCTGTTGTGGATACTAGTAGATCGTTGACGGAGTAGTATAGCGCCACTGGCACCTTGACTCGGGATAGATCATAGTCCGGTGGAGTCATGCGATTGTATTCCAATTGATTGCGCAAATAACCTCGATCAAATTTACGAAAATGTCCCGATTTCATAAGCTGACCAAAATGCTCCAGCTGCTTGATCGAGGCACCAGACGGCGTGTGGCTCAGCATGACAGGGAGCATGGTCTAGGTAGGAGAGGAAATTTATTAGTGAATTTGATTAGAATTTATTTAAATATATTGAAACTATCTGAGTCTGAATGTAAATTATCTCCGCGTACACTTTATAACTTTGGCTTCTACTTTGAACTTTTTCAACTGCTGTCAGCTTCTCTGCTTCTCTCTATTGAGGTCGTTTTAGGTCAGCATTGCAAGAGAAAATTTATTTGAAAATTTAACCTAGAATTTATTTAAAAATATATTGAAACTAGTAGAGTCTGATTTTAAACTATCTCTGAATGCACTTCATAACCTTGTCTTCCGCTTTAAACTCTTTCAACTGCTGTTCTGCTTCGCTGCTTCTCTGTTTCTCTGCTTTGAGGTCGTATTAGGTCAGCATTGCAACTAATTAGCATAGATTGTCGCCTGTTTGGTGTTCTGCATGTGTCAGCTAATTATGCTCATGCCATAACAAGGGAGAAGTGAACACACGGTCGATGGCATTTTGGATAATAACACCATACACCATACACCTGCTTAACATGTTGTGCATGTAATATATGCTACGCTGCATCCCTTTTGTGGCTCATAACTTCAAATCTGCGGTCGATTATGACCAGCAACAATAACCGAATGGCGTGGGGGAATTATAGAGAGTTGCGGTATGGATTGTCGCTTTTGCAGTCTATTAGGAATACATGATGAGATTGAGCTGGGTAAGTACATATACTCAAAAGTCAAAGAAACTCTCTATGATTATAGCACGAAATATTCATTGGTTATTCGATAAGTTCTTATACTCAAAAGTAAATAAACTCTACGATTATTGTAACACCAAATATGCAAAGTTTTCTTAGTTAAATACATTAAATATTTAGCTAAAAAACTAAACTTTTTCTCAACTTATTCAACTACTAGTTCAAATGAAGTGAAATATTACTGATACATGATAAGATTGAGCTGGGTATGCGATAAGTACCTATACTCAAAAGTCAAAGAAATTCTCTACGATTATAACACCAAATATTCTCAGAAATTACTTAGTTAAATACATTAAATATTTAGCTAAAAATCTAAACTTTTCCTCTATTTAAGCAACTGCTAGTTTAAATGAAGTGAAGACCATCAAATCAGCTGCTGGGTCCATTAAGAGGACGGCAACATGTGGCAATGAAATTCTAATCGATGCCGCAAACATTTGTGGCAAACATTAGTACCTTGTTGAGCTGCTCGGAGTTGTAGCCGGCGACTAAAAACAGTATATTCGAACAGACATCCTGCGTCATGGCATTGTCGTGGCACACAACCTGACTGTGGTCCACCAGGAATTTCGTATTGGGCATGAACTCTGTGATGCGCAGCATACGCGTGGCAGCCTGTAAGGAAATTCAACAAAAATGGAGAGTGGAAAATCAAAATGAATAGATGGAAATGATGGCGGATGGAGTTACTAACTCACCGTTAGAAAATCGAGAAATAGCACCAGTGTGCGGAATAGTGGACTCTTCATATCGTGAATGTATGCAATGGGCGCCAGAGCATGCATTGAGGTGATTTTTTGTGAATACGCCGGCTGCTCGGAGCAGAGCACCCAGAATATGGCCGTGCCCTGTGAGTGGCCAATATAGTGGAGCTGCTCATAGCCCGTTTTACTTAGTATATAGTCAATATTGGCTGGCAGATCGTATTTGCCCATCTCATGGAACGTAAAGTCCCAGAACTCCTGATAGTCGCTATTCAGGCTGGTGTGGTTCTTCGAGTAGCGATTCCCACGCGAATTCCCCATCCACACATCATAGCCCAGGTCGGAGAGCATGTAACCTGTGATACACGAAAACCATGAGATAGATGTTAATAGAGTATTATGTCAGCCACTTACCCAAGCCGGATTTGGGGCCCATTAACACCCAGGTGGCAGAGGTATCCAATATGCCGTGCATCAGGAGCACAGGCTGTGCGCCCTTCTTTGGTATGCGATGCATTTCGAGGATATACCCATCCTTGGTAACCACTGTATGCGTCTCCGATGGATATCCATATTTGCGTATTAGTTTTGGCTATCAAAGGAGAGACGAGTAAAGTAAAGCAAAAAAGACAGTTACATTAGGGCGAGGCAAGTGCAAATCATGACAGTGTGAAATTGGTTTGCTGGCACAGCCCACCTCTCTTTTTTCTGCGACTCTGGCAATTTGCATAACTGTGTGCAGCAGCTGAGACTACCAGGTGACATCGTCTGGGTGCAAACCACAGCAATTTGGACTAATGAATTTTAATTTGTGGCATCAACAAGTTAAACAAGCTGTAGTTGTGGTCCTCAAGCGGAATCTGGTTAAGTAACTTGTTGTACTCCGAGGTTTAAGGGAATTGCACTGAATATTTGCCTAGCTCTTTGCAAAACTATAATCATTTCATTAGGTTCAACTTCAGTTTTAGTTGAAAATTATTCCGCATAATGATATTCGCATAACAGACCTAAAAGTGTCACCCTCACAGTTGGCGCGTGGCAAATATAATTTCTTTATTAACGCCAAAGCAGAAACGCGGCAAATGATTATCTAGAATAATTTATAATAATTTTTAGCTATCGAAAACTATAAAATAACAACGTAATGATCATTGACATAGATAATCAGCAGCAGTATTAGAATTTATTGTGACGCAGCTGTTGGGGCAGTCACGTATTACGCATACGCCGCGTATGACCGCATACACATCCATTTTCCGAGCTCTATTTTTGGTGTTTCGTGATAATTTTGATAAGTTTTTCAATCGTTATACAATTCATTGAAATTGTGCGGCTGCCAAAATAATTGTTGTCTTATAAAACAGTAGTTGAAACACGCGATTGCTGTAGAGAGAACGAACTGCCAAGAGAGAGAGAGACTGAGCCCAGTTGTAGCTGCTGCTTGGCATTTTAATTAACCTTGGCAGCGAATCGAAATAGCCACAGCTGAGCAGTGGTAATAACAACGGCAAAACACCCATTTAATCAGTATAAACAATTGCATTGGCCAACTGACTTTGCCGGCTGGTTGGCCAACACGAGGAAGTGGTACGCGAACTGAGTGAGCCACTGCATTCATTTGTGTTTTGCTTTTGTTTTTATATTTCTATTTTGGTTTTAAGCTTTGTTTTCCTTTTGCATGCTCTTGCCAAATGTTTGGGAATAAATTTAGCTCTTTTTTTTTTTGGCAATTTCCTAGCCTCTTTGTTATGCAATTGCTTTGTGTGTGCGAGTTGGAAAACACACAAAGAATGATAGATAGTTAGATAGGAGCTGCGTTATTTCAACAGCTGGTCACACTGGCGCTTATGCCTCTTTGTTTTTCTTGGCAAATAATCGCTTGACACACTTTCTGACCAGCCGAAATGGCACAGTCAATATTATCTTTACCCACAAGGCGGAGGCAAAGATGTTAAACTGCAAAAAACGCTGCCAACTTGCAGCAGTCGCATCTCCACCTTCAACTCAACAACTCGGCTGTGTTTGGGGTATTCCCACCACCACCACCACCAGACAGTGTTGTGAAATTCGAGAAGATGTTGAAATCTACGCAAATGTGTGGCAATCAAAAAAACGCAACAAGCTGCATTTATCCGTACTTATACTTCTTCATCTCTGCCGCGCTGCCTGATGAATTCAGCAAATTGCAGTCCATTAATTTTATGGCTTATATAAGCAGTTGACTTTGGTTGATAAAAAGTGTTGGCCATTTATGCGAAAGACATTGTTGGGTACTCTATTATTATTATTGCGCGACAATTAGTTAATTGTCAAGTCTCCAAAGCAAGTGGAAAATCGTAGTTAAAAAATATTATATATAAATATTTTTTACATTTAAAATAATGTTAAAAAAGTCCGGTTAAAAAACCTATGTTTCCATTGTAAAATTAGCTCTTACTTGGCACTCTGATTAAACACTTTTCATGCATCAACAATTGCCAGCAAATAAATAGCTTAAAACTAACTAAAAATGTGAGTGCTTCAGCAAAAAAATATTACACAAATTGAAATATTCAAATATTTACTTTTGACCCAATTTAAAATGAAAATAAAATAAACAGAAGGTAAATAAATAGCCAAAGCTAAGTAAATAAATCCGCAGAGTCAGAAATGTAGCAGAGTTAATAGTTAAATAAATGTGAATAATTCGAAAAAGAAAAACACATGTGCATAGATCATAAATATACCGGGACCTACATCAATCTGAATACTATTTCGCTTTACAAATATTTGCTGGAAATGCAAATAATGTAGTTTTATTGTTTTTTCTGCTTTACCGTTCCACTAACTGAACATTTTTTTCGGCGGTTTCGTACAGCAATAACTTCATTAGCAGCTAAATCATAATTTTCGTCTGCTGTCTTTCGCTCTCTTGATGACCCACTAAATCGTCTGATAGTGTGTGTGTGTGAAGTGGTTTGTGTCTATGCTAATTGCCAATATGTGTGTGTGTATTGGGCGTAAGGCTTTTGCGGGGCGTGGTGGTTAGCGCTTTGTTTGCATTCGATTTGTTGTTGTGTTTATCTGTGCTTTGTGTAATTTCAATGCAAATTTTTATTTGGATGTCAACGCATATTTATTTATATTTTTTTGTATTTGTTGTTTGTTTATGGGCTTCGCTGTTCATTTGCATAAAACACTTTTGATTTCTCGAGTTGCAAACGGCAACCTCTGGCACAAGGAAACCAAACCACTTTTGTTTTCATGCATATCGATCTCAACATCACTCGATTTGTAACTGACCTTGATAATGACTTCTCTCTGTGCAGACACTACAGACACTACCTACCTAAACATACTTCATCATCAGCATCATCATGATGAATGAAGAGCATTATAATTGCCGTTCGAAACGTCTCGACTCGGTTCCAACCAGTTTGTCTTATACCGATTCATATTATGTGTTTGTGGTCATGACTTTGCCTGGTTTGCATCTGTTGGCCTGACATCAATTTAATGACATCGAAACTCAAAGGTTAATCACATTTGAACTTTTGTTTCGATGCCGATCAATCAGGTTGAATTTCATAAAAGTGGAGCAGCAGCAGCTAATAAAATACAGTTTGAAAAGCAGAGCAATGACGATTTGAATTTAGATTCGATTAGATTAGTCTTTTTTATGGTAGAGTATTTTGTCTATGGCTTCTTTATATGAAAAAGTATTCGGTTAACTTAATGGCTAATTGACCAACTTAAATGTAGTGACAAAAATTAATTATAATATTATATTTTTACTATTAACTATTCTTCAAGAAAATGTAATTATTTCAGCACATTTAACCTTAGAATATATGAACTAAATATAACAGATATTTCAGCTATGGTCATGATGTATAGATACAATAATGAATACTGAAATATTTTAATATATCTTCGCTCTATTCTTTTGCTGAATATAAAGGCAATCTTCTTTAAATTTAATTCAACATAAGTCAATATTTTTCTTGTCTCTGTATCAGATTCAATTGAATGTTTTGTGAAGTTTTGTTTTGCCAATTTTCTGCAAATTCAATTCAACATAATTCAATATAGCTCTTATCTCTTTATCAGCTTCAATTCACAGATCTTGAAGTTCATTCTTTATCACAGTCTCTCCACTCCAGATACATTTAGTCAGTCGATTTGTCAAGCAACGTAATCAACTTGATGAGAGCAATTTGCAAATCTTTTGGCAAGCAAAAACAATGCGGAAACTCTTCAAATTCAAATTAAGGCACTGCCAAAACCCAAAAGAGACCAAAAGCGAAAAAGCCAAACCAAACCAAAACAATGGCAAATGCCAAAAAGTACAGCACAAAAAACACTCCTAAATAAAAGGCAGAAAAAAGTATTGCAATCGCATTTCCTTATTGTTGGGATGTGTGTGGTGCGATGGCTTTCTTTCAGTGACAAAAAACTGAACCAAAAAGACGTGTAGAGACTGTGATAAAGGCAGAGATACAGCCGGAGGTAGAGAGACGTACAGGTAGAGACAGTTAGATAGACATGGGCCTGGCAGAGATCTCAAATCGCAATCGTTAGTTAACCATGGTAAGTGTTGGGCACGTGCAATGAGAGGGCTCCTAACCCATATTTCAAAGTCAGTCAGCCAGTCGACAGTTTAGCCTAATTGCATGTTGATTATTATGTCTGTGTGTGCGAGTGTGTGTGTGTGTGTGTGTGTGCATTGTTGACAATTTCCAATTTGTTATTGCTGCCATTAAAGGTGTCTCTCCCTGCCGCACTGTGATGATTATGCAATTGGCAACGTGCAGAAATTGTTGAAGAGTTTTGGTATGGTTCGGTTTTGCTTTCGGTTCGCTTAGTTTGTTGGCCGCATTTGAAAGAGCCAGAGTACGAGCCAGAGCCAGAGTCAGAGCCAGAGCCAGAGCCATGACTTTGCATAAGATTCAGTTTCAATTTCAGTTTCAGTTTTATATCGCTACCCGGTTGACAATGCTCGTATATCTACCCATTTTGTCAGGTTTAAGACGCACGTACACGTAATTCGCATAATGCACATTACGTTATCACGTAACATAACCAACCCACCCCGCCTCCCCTACACTCTCCTACACTCCCCTGTCACCATACCTGTCCAACTGCCAACGATCCCCACAAAAAAACTCTTTACACTTGCCTTCTTCTATTTGGTAATTTGTTGCTCTTCGTCGTGTTGTGTTGTTGTTCAAAATCATTATTTTATATACATATCTTTGCCACTTTATTGGCTCTGTCAATTCGAGCCTGGTTGTCATTATCAAACATAACATTATTGAAACTAATGGTTAACCCCACCTTTAAAGGTTATGTGGTAATCTTTAGCGCTATTTACTCTTCAGTTTTGACCAAGGCAAGTCCAAAAACATAACACCTACAAGCAAGGTACTATATAGTGTCTACAATTTTGTGAATCTTGTTTAGTTAATTCTCCATTGTTTTCATTTAACTTAACCTTAAATCGATGATAAGCAACGTCACCTGCATAGAGAATAACCATGTGAACGTAAAACCTAAACAAAATATAATCTAATTACAGTCACGTGAACTGGGTCAGCCAATTGTGAGCAGGGCAGCAAGGTCAAGCACCCTACATACTATTATTACACACATTTCGGAGCATGGAATATAAATCACTTGTAGTATAAGCTTGATTTAATTTCAGGAAATTTATTTGGAATTGAGCTTGATAAACAAAGCGAAAGAAAATCAATTTAAGTTAATATTATAAAGTAAATACATAAGTATGAAAAAGTGTACTGAGAATTTTCAATATTTTTTAAATTATTTGTTCCATACAATTTAAAAAGATTTTACTATGCAACTGAGAAAATCATATGCAGTATAAGCTTGCTTTAATTTCAAGAAATTAATCAGGAATTGAGCTTGTCAAGCTAAGCTAAAAGAAGTAAAAAATCAATCAATTAATATTTAGAAGTAAATATTAATAAATATTTATTAATACATTCCTATTTTGCTTTGCAATCATTTTTAAAATATTTTTTAATTTAATTTAAAAAGATTTCACTTTGCAACCAAGTAAATTGCATGAAGTCAAGTCTCTTTATCACACCTTCTTTGTCAGTAATCCCTTCTTATTTACAACAAAGTAACCTTCCAAGCCAAACAAGTGAAGAATAAGTACTTTTAAATCTCTGATTGGTGTGTTTAAGCTCAGTTAGTCACTCGATAAAAATTAGTAGTAGCGCCATAAAAGCCAAAAGCACTAACTAACGAAAAGTCAAAAATAGAAAAGTTTTCCATTTGCCACTGATGTGCGGCACACACGTAAGAGGAACATAAAAAATGCCACCAAGCAGAAGTTGCAACAACGACAACTCGCCACAATTTAAGCAACTTGCAACCTGCATGTGGCCAATAAATTCAGTGTGAGTGCTTCACGTGCTCGGGCATGATTAGAGCGTACTTGGGCTAATAAAGTTCTGGCAGCATAAAAATTTGTTAAGAAACATATTGTAGTTTGTGGTGGTCAACGAACTGCAGAAGAAACTTTCTTTCTTTCTTTCAGTTGAGTGAAAAAAGTGTAAATTTATTTAACATAGAAAATTTGTTGAACTAAAATCATAAGAGATCAAGTTGGTAGCCACAGAGTGGAAACAAAAATACGTATAGTGAACCGGCAACAAAGGTAACAAAAGTCGCAGCAACAACAACAATAACAACGAAGACAAGTAACAGCATAAACAACTGTAACAATAACAAATGTCAATGCTAACAGCTTTGTTGGTAGTTGTGCAGTTAGCCAAGGTGTCCACGGCAATTGCCACAGTTGTTTGGCCAGCTCATGCCCCACTCCCCACTCCCCGGTTGCATGAGTGTGTGTGTGTGTGTGCGTGTGTACTTACCGTTATCAGCGAGGCATCTTCAAGCACATCGGACTTGAGATTGCGTCCACCACCAGCCAGATTGGCATTGCTCGAGAGCAGGACACTATTGAGCAGATTCTTGAAACTCAATGAGGTGTAGCTGAAGGGCGAGAGTATTGTAAAGGCGCCGGCGCTGCCGCACACTAGCAGTGCCCCAAGGCAATGCAACAGCAGCGCCGTTGGCCATGGGCCAATAGCACACGCGCGACATCTCGGCCACATCTGACAGCAGGAAATGTAGAGAGACAGTAGAGAGTCAGAGAGTGGAGAGAGACACGCACAATAGTACACTCACACTCACACGGCACTCGATACTCGGCACTAGGCACTCGGCACTCACTCGACAAATAACAAATTGGCAATGCAACAGTTGCTTGCACCTAACCGTAACGATTACGTCGCTTTATAGCCCTGCACAGTAGCCAATTTCAACACTTTGCTTTATTTGCTGCCATAAACTCCAATCTATTATGTGGCATTCGATTATTCAACTGCATAGACTGTGCTGGTGTTATGGTGTTGCCTCCGCCTGTTCGTTATCTGTTATCTGTTATCCGTTATCGCAATCCTTTCTAAATACTATGCAATTGATTTAGTTTAGATACGATCGCTCTATTAGTGGCTTGGTTACACGCGCACGCGCTTCGAGCTACGAGCGAAGAGTTTCTCTTGCCAACCGTCTCGCTGGAGCTTTGTTACTCAACTGACTCAAGCTCTGGGCCCCAGCTGGCCAACAAGCTGGGTTTGAGTCAGCGACAGTTGGCTCGATGCCAACATGTTGCTTGTGGCTTTGTTGCCTGATCATCTAAGTGGGGCTGCTGATGAATAGCAATTCAATTTTGTGTAACCCAGTTGTAATTGTGATCATTTGTTAGCTGCACATTATTTGAAAAAATAAATAAAATATAATACCACACATAAATATTTAGGTTATTTAATACTCTAACATTAGAGTTACCACTAAATATAATATAATAATAAAATATTAATAAATTTAAACTTTTAACAAAATTGAAGAGAAATTAATAAATAAGTATAGATTTCTTTCATTTTCATTTGACATTTTATATTCATACAATAATTATAATAAATTTAAAAAATAAATATAAAGAATATTATAAACAAATTTTTATATAATTTTATTGAACTTTATTTTAGTCTTAGCATGACTGTCATTATAAAAAATTCATTCATAAAGTTTTAGCTTTATTTAATAATCTAACTTCAGCTTTTGAATGGTTAACGCCAAATACTAATTCTCAACAATAATAAAATGTCAATTTATTTCGTATAGATAGATAATTTAAAAAAAAATATATATACGTGTATCTTTGTTATTTTTCATTTAAATATTTCTTTTAAATATTCAATTAATTTATTAATTTAATTAAAATCTATACCAAATTATAGCTGATACTCTTCCTCTTAATAATTTTCTTTTAAATTGAGTAATTGTTTTTCACTCAATTTTGTCACGGCTGCCAAATTAATGATTAATAAAAGATTTTAACTTAAATACTTGGCAATTAATTTGCCTCTATCCCAAATATTTTTTATTATAATATTAAAAATGACGTGAGATCTGAATCGGCTGATAGTACGGTTTGTAAGCAGGCACGATAAATTAGCCCGTATTAAATTCGCTGCTTCAACATGTTTGACGCCTCCATAGGACACGTACCAGCCGACACATGGTTGGATTATCTCTCATGCCAGACATACTGATCTATTATATTATCAAGTTGTACGTTTGTTTTGTCTGCTGGCGACGTGACGTTTGTTTTGTTGTAGTTGTAGTTGCTTGTTGTTGTTTTTGTTAGTGCAGCGCGTGCCAAGCAAGTTTTTTGCCTAAGTCTTTCGTTGTGGGGTTTGTTTTTTGTTCATGCCGTTAGTCGCTGATACGTTGATTGTTGCTGGTGTTGTTGCTGCTGTCTTACTGACTCGGTTACTGTGTTTGGTGTTACGTTTGCTGACGCCGCTGCCAAGGTAATTGCATTTGCACAAACCTCACACAGCTCCTCATCCAACCCATGGCACGCCCCACTGCACCCCTAAAGCCAACAACGGCTGTTGAAATGGGTTGAAATGGCCAGGTAGTTGGCCCGTCTGTCTGTGTGTCTAGCTGTCTGCCCGTTTAACTGCGTGCCAGTGGTTTCTGCATTGAGATTCAGTTGTAGTAGAGTTCGGGGTAGGCATCTGGTTACGTTTTCATTTTGAAAATGCGAGCAAAATGTCGATATTTTTGTGTCTTTACTCATAGTTATCCCTCGCCTCACTGCACGTATTCGCATTCGCATTGGAATTCATAAACATATAGTATCTCCAGCTTGTTATTTCATCCATTTGTTATGCTTGCGTATCAGGCCAACTGGGCGACAACATCTCTTGGCATATATATTGCATGAAACAGTTTCCCCCACAGCTTTTGCAACTTCACGATGATAGTAATAACGATGATAATGATGATGATGATGATGGCGATAATAATTTCCCGACAACGATCTTTTGCAGGTACCGCTGCTGCTGGCCTTGGCCTGGCCAATTTGTCTGGGTTGTCATTGAGCCTTGAGTACAGTACAGGCATTAATCACTATCATAAATATACAACTCAGCATTGTTACATGCATTCTTACAACATCCAATACAACTGTAGTTGCTCAAGGTAAGGCACAAAATTGCATGCTCACTGACACAGAATGTCCATTAAACCATGTCTGTCTGCCACTTGCACTTCAGCCACACTCCAAGAATGCCACGAACACGTGCCCCCATCCAAACATGGGCCAGGAGCATGGCCAGCAACTGCATATAGCGGAATCGCTGCAGCAAGTGTGATTATTGATTGGTAAGTCATTGTCTGGCCAATTTGTAGCCAGTGACTGTTGCAAGTGCACATGCTGAAAATCCAACACAGAGTTACCACGACTTTAGTATACCCTGTAAAGACTAGATGTATTGAAACTAGTTGGGAAGGAAAGTCGAATAAGAGAAGCAGCAGAGGATTCATTTTTACAACTAAGGTATAAATCTATTTTATTTCATTTTAATTAAATTTCGTATTTAATTTAATTTAATTTTATTTTACTTCGTTGTATTTTATTTGAAATTCTATTTATTTAATTTAATTTTCTTTACATTATTATATATCATTATATTTTGTTTCACTTTTACAAATGAGGTATATACTTTGTTTTATTTCATTTTATTTTATTTTATTTCGATTCATTTCATTTTCTTTTGATTTTTTTAAATTCATTTTATTTTAATTCATTTCATTTTATTCTTTTTACTTTTGTTCAATTTACATAATTTTCTTTTATTTTATAAATTTTTTATTTAAATTGTTATGTTTTACTTTAGAACTGAGGTGTATTTTTTATGTTAGTTCATTGCACTTTATTTTAATTTATTTTATATTTATTAAATTTATTTTTTATTAGTTCATTTTGTTTTACTTTATTACAATTTATTGCATTTCATTTTACTTTACTTTATTATTTTAATTAATTTTTAATATATTTTACAGAGCATCCCATAGTTGTCTATACTCATCATTACACATGTTGCCAAGATTCTTGCAACATTGCGCACAACAACTTTTTGGCGTTACAGCTGTCAATAATAACAACAACAGAAATTGCCGGCTGCTTTGCGTCTGTCTGTCTGTCTGTGTTGCTTTTAATTTTTTCATTTTGTGCACAGCCGAAAATGTTGCAATTTAATGCCACGACTCAAGGTCAGAAGGCGCAAGTTGTTGTTGCCCATTGTTGTTGTAAGAGATTTATTATCTGACTCAACTGTGGCAACTCTTTTTTGGCTTGTTGTTATTGTTATTGTTAGCTTCTTTTTTGGTACAGGCGTGACACTGAAACGGCTGAGATGTGGAGGTGGGGAAGCTGTGTTGTGGCTGGAGTGAGTGTTTTATTTTATGGGACTCTTGACACACAGATCCTCAACTGACCTTGTCAGGATGCGAGCTCTTTGACATACTTTTCACTCCAGCTGAAATGTTTGCCAAGTGTAAATATAAATGAATATATTACACAGTTTAAAACGTTATTTAAGCTGATTGTTATTTATGCTGCTTATCCCATGGGCGAGGTCTTAATTGCCACAACTGCCACATGTTGCGCCCACGCCAACTAAACAATGACTACGTTAAGCAACAGTCTGAGCTCTGCGTATTGCGGTAGTTATCTGCTTTTTATGCCAAATGAAATGAAATGAAATGATTGTACATTATGTAAACATAAACCTAGAAGCAACATTGCTGCTGCTGTGGCTACTGTTGCGCTAACTGTCATCAATATTTGGTAAGAAATTCCAAGCGCATGCCAATTTAATGCCAGTTGCATATCTCAGCAGCCTCTCACAGTCGCTCTCTAACCGTGTGTGTGTGTGTATTTCTGTCATGCTCTCTGTGGCAAATATTATATAAGCATCCAGCCTAGTCGACGCCGCATTTTTCTTTTCGTGATTCAACCGCAAATGTTTTACGTAGCGAAAGAAACAAAAGCAACAACAAAAATCTGCTAATGGTGCAGTAGTAGACGACATCGAAAGTGGTTTTCGATATGCCATTTTATAGTAGGGGTATTACAACTTCGTCATGTGATTGGTGTACTACTTGTCTCTCTGCTCATGTAACTTGAGTTATAGGCGCTTAATTACGACTACCAATCGATCTTTATCGGTAAGGAATTTTATTAATTTAAAGAAAATATAATTATAAATATAAATAAATTATATATAAATTTAGCAAGAGCATCAGTGCTTCTATTGTTGCCGTTTGCCATATTTAAGCTAAATATTTGGCTTAAATAAAAACAACAACAGCAGCTGAGCCGGTGGCAACAATGCAAGCGGGGCTTGCCACAACAACAGCAACAACAGCAACAACAGCAACAAATGTTGTACAAGATTTGTCATTCAAAGCGACGACAAAAACAACCACAAGCGAAATGTTGGTAAATGTGTCATGGAGGCGTTTCTTGTTGCTGTTGTTGTTGTTGCTGTTGCTGTTGTTGCTACTACTTTGTTGCTTGTGTTCCTGTTTACATTTGTTGCTGTAGTATAAGCAAAACATCAAACACTCTCTGCCACAGACCAGTTGCATGTTTGTGTTTCTTATTGTTCGATTGACATATATACCAAAGAGTCTTTGTAAATGCCACAGAGTGTTGCGGTTATGCAGAGATTTCTATGAATATATCTGTGGAATTAGTTTAACAAGATGGCATTACTTAAATTGTATTTTACTTTAACATAAAGAGAAAGATGAATGGTAATAAGAATAGAAGATCGCTCGTATTGCGCGTCTTCTTCTTAAGAGACAGTGAACTACTTGTTCGATTGATGTGGCTGAGCTGGTTATCGATATATGCTCGTGAACTATCGTGAGTGCCACATATGTATTTCCTATCTCTATATTGAACTCCATAGAACTAAACTAACACACGAGGTTTTTTCTCGAACTTTGTACAGAAATCAATAGCATATGACTGTTGCAAATCGGTTCTACTTAATGTTCTAATTAAATCTTACTTTAATATTCCAAATTGCCTTTTGAACTTAATAAATAAAAAATAACTAATAGTTTTTATTAAAACATTTTTATAGACTTCATATTGCTCATTTACTTGCTGTAACTTTACTATTACGAATCGGTTCTACTCACGTCCCAGTCAAATCTAACTTTATTATACCACATAATTAAAATAGACTTCAAATTGCTCATATACTTGTTTCAACCTTAGCATGACTGTTGTGAATCGACTTCTATTCACATTCCCTTCAATTTCACTTTAATACTGCAACTAAAATTAATATATTTCAAATATCTCATTTACTTATTTTAACCTTTTCCCTTCAATTTCACTTTAATACTGCAACTAAAATTAATATATTTCAAATTTCTCATTTACCTCTTTTTGACCTTTTCCGCACTTAAACAAAACGCTGTTCACTTCCCATAAAAAGAATATTTCATGGCACCCTTTAACCCTAAACCAGATTCTAATAGCCTCAAGCGTTTTAAATGACAATCATAACGTGAGTTTTTCATTGAGCCTACATAACTCTGTGACACATTTAGGTGACATACAAAGCAGTGACAAAAACATGAACAGAGCTAACACACGTAATAATTAAAAAGCTTAAAAGCCATTTATATAATATTCAAAAAGAGATACAAAACAATTCACACGCTTCAAACACACACCCTATATAACACTTACATCTAGTATATAGTAAGTATTATGCATTATACTCATAGAGCAGACATAAGTGCCGCAAAGTGAAAAGAAATGTTTATTAGACAAGTTTTGACAGCTGACAAAATTGCCAGCACTATATTCGAGTTCACATAATGCGTCATAAACTGAAAAACAAAACGGAAAAAAATCAGAGTTATTATCATTATATAGTAGGCATAATATTAACGCCAGCTGCACGATAGAGTCGTATGAAAATTGACTCAAAATTATGGCTGAGTGAATGTTGTGCCAAAAATATGTTAATTACTTACATAGATGCACAATGCACACTGTCCGTATCTGTGTGTGTGTGTGTGTACATTTGTATCTGTGTGAGTCATGCTAATGAGTACATCGTATTTTGTGGCAAGCAGCGCCTGGAGGATGTGTTTTGGTTTGCCACGCATAAATTTTCTTCAGCCTGAGCGCGTCAAGCGGCCATTTTACAGTATCAAATGCTAAAACGCTGCTTCATTCACTATGTGGGAGTAGGGGTAGTCGCAGCAGTAGGGGTAGCACAACCACAGAGTTGCATAATTAATTTGTTTACACAGTTGTAAACAAACTCAGAGCTGACTTTGTCTGAGCATGGGTAGCATAATAGAAATACTTGTTAATGTTAAAAATCTACTACAAACAGTTGGAATTACATATATACATATATAAGTGACTTGTGTGGGAGGGTGCAACGTTTTTGTGAGGGCGGTATTCTGATACAGTTAATATCTGCTTTAAATTGGAATGGAGTGTATGTTTGTATAATTTATTCATATTTATTTTTTGCAGTACATTAATACAATGTATAAATACTTATACTTAAATCTACATACATAAATACTTAAATTTCAATTGAATTTTATATATAGCTTTATTTATTAGCAGCATTTTAATACAATTAATACCCATATTTGTATGTACTTATAATTTCCTTTCAATTTTATACATTATTTTTGTTTTAGGAGTATTATAATACAATTAATAATACAATAATCCACTTAAAAGTTCAATTAAATTAAATATATATATTTTTATTTGTTTTAGTAGTATTTTATTTCAATGAATATTAATTAGCTTTAAACTTCAATTGGATTGTATATACTATACACATAATTATTTTTATTAGTATGTTAATACAATTAATACCACCTACCTTAACCTACTTTAACCTTTAATATTAAATTTATATACAATTTTATTTTAATTTATTTTTCTCAGTATTTTAATACAATCAATACCTAATTAAAATTTAAAAATTTGATTATAAAATTATATATGTTATATATAATTTGTTAGCTCTATTGTAGTATTACAATTAATACTTGCTTCAATTGTAATGCAATTACATATGTAATTACATATATTTCACTTTTATTTTTGCCCATCATTTTAATAAAATGAATACCTGCTTAAACTTGCCATTAAATTTTATATTCAAATTTTAATCATATATTAATTTCCAAATTATTAATATTGTGCTATAATCTGCATTCAATGTAATTTAATTGGAATATCTAGGGCTGCCCTTGAGCCGCCTTTGCAGGCAACAGTTGAAGCTCATAAGCCGTGAATGATGAGTGTGAAATGGCATATCCGATTGCTCTGATTGCACTCCGTACATTGCATTACATTTCCGACAATGGCCATATCATTAACTATATCATCGATAAACTGTCATTTGCCTCCTATTTATATTTATATCGTGACATTCTTTTCGCTTCCTCAGCCATTGCATTTGCAGTCGGTTGCTCCTTTATTTTTATTGTTACTGTTATTGCAGTTGCTGCTGCTTCTGCTGCTGCTGTCTGTCTGTGTGTATGTTTGTGTGCGTGTATATTTCCTGAATGTACAGCAAGTGCTACAACAATGGCGTCAAATGTTTAACAGCAGATAAGAAGTTTAATTTATGCGAAAACATGTTTTGAACTGCCCCCAACTACTCCAGCTCCAGCTCCAGCTCCGGCCAGACGGTCAGATAAACAGATAGCTATGTGGCAGACCTATGTGTATGTGATTGTATTGGCTACAGCTGACTGGCCACGCCCACAATTTCACACGCTCAACGCCCTGGTATTGACCTTCATTGGCCATGTGCAACAATTTTTTCTTCACACTAGCCCAGAACGTGGCTATAAATTGTTCGACTCGCTTCCGTCTCTGCGGTTTGTCGATGCGCTGACATTGTGTGTGTGTGTGTGTGTGTGTGTAGCTGCTGCGATTTATTTATTTATTTAATACCCTGTTTTGTCTAGACATGGCTGCCCGACTGACAGCAGAACGGGGGAAACTTCTGATATTTACCCAGCGATAACTCCGTTTTTATGGTCCTCTCATTGTCTCCCCGCATAGCGACGATTCCTGGACAGATTTTATGCGATTTTCGTCTGGGTGCCGGCCAAATGGTATATATGGTGAATGGCAACAGGCAAATGGCAAATGGCAAATTGCAAAAGCAGCAGCTCTTTTACTCTAGAAGCCGTGTTGCTGCATAAACAGGCGAGCAATTAAAAGCAAAGAAGCGAGAACAAAAGCACACACACACACACACACACACATTCTCTGACATGCAACGGTAATGTGACGCATCAGTAATTAACGTGGACTGTGGACAGTTGAGTATTGTTAAACATTTAAGCATTCCAAATTCAAATTATTACAGTTTGCTCTGCAACAAGAGTTATCAACTTGGTAACATGTAGTGTATCTCTAGCAACAAAACAAGCCTTGGCTTTGGCAACATCAACATGAGTCAGCAACATAGGCCACGTGCCACAACAATGAGCTTCGCAACATCAAGCATTAATAAAAATATTCGCTCAAAAGTATGCAATAATTTTAAGGTTGTCATCTTTTTCAAGACTTTTATCTCGAACATAAAATTGCAGCATACTTTTCAGCATGCCGATGTATAAAACAATTTTTAATAAGACTTGGTTGATCTCTATTATAAAAATGTTTAATTTAACTGACGCTGACTGAGGAGGCGAGACAGACTCATTTATAAGCTGATTAATATTGAGAATATAATTTAATTGAGAGAAAATTAGTAGTTGTGCAGCCCTCGAACCAAATGGTCCTCCATTCTCGTGACTATGATAAGTCGACACTCGATATTCGATACACATTCGTGTCAATCGCTGGGTCCTTTTAACTCGGCCATCTGAAGGACCTTCGTCCTTCGTCACAGTTTATGGTTCTAGGATACAAGTTGCATATCTGTGCAAAAGGACATCGTCCTAGCTCCTTAAATGGCCAGGATAAGACTGTTTTTGTGTTTTTAGGGTCAAATTTGCGACCCTACCCCTGCAAATTTTTTAAAGACAAAAATAGCTGAGTCATGAACAACAATCAGTGATGTTGATGTAGCAGTGATGTTGATGTAGCAGTTGTTGTAGTTGTTGTTGTAGATGTTGTTGTAGTTGTTGTTGCACAATGCCACGTGTGGCTGGATAATTCTACCCTCGAAAGTATGCAATGAAAACGCTCCATAAAAATGAAGAAAATTTTGCTTAAATTTCGAAAATCCTTGATAACTCCGTTATTTGAAGGACGATTTCGATGTCCTTTGGACAGTTTGTAGTCCTTATCAAGGCGCGTTCGATGACACCAGGATCGTCAGGATCAAACAGGACATGGCTAAGTTATAACGACTTTTCTTTAAGCAAAAAAGTCCTTTTAACTCGGCTATCTGAAGGACATTTGTCCTTTTGATCACAGTTTATGGTTCTAGGATACAAGTTGCATATCTGTGCAAAAGGACACCGTCCTAGCTCCTTAAATGGCCAGGATACGGCTGTTTTTGTGTTTTTAGGGTCAAATTTGCGACCCAACCCCTGCAAATTTTTTGAAGTCTAAAATAGCTGAGTCATGAACAACAATCAGTGATGTTGTTGTAGCAGTTGTTGTAGTTGTTGTTGTTGTAGTTGTTGTCGTAGTTTGACACCTCTATGTATTGAATGCTTAGTGGTATTATGAAGTTAAATATTAAGCAGTTGTTTTCAAATTTGGTAATCGATTTTCGGTTAGTATTTCGTGTGTTGGCATTCTTGTCATCGGTTGTGAACTATGATATACTTATATAATATGCTTTTATTTATTACAAGAATTATTCTGATATAACGTATTAAAAAGTTACATATTTGAAAAATGAATTGTTATTAATACGGCACAGCATGCGGCCCGTTAACAGAGAACTGGTAGCTCTGCCTTGGCTAATATTCAAATGAATTTGGTAAACGGGCTTCGAAATACTCCGCCAGGGTGCATCTCATGAGTTTCTTTTTATGTGTGCGGCCCTCCTCATGTTGCTTGACCGACTTGAGATGGTTGAGCGTCATATTGCATACCTCGCAATAGTAGGCGGCATTCTGATCGACAATCTGAATCACATCCTGCTTGCGAAAGCCAGCGTACATATTGGTGGCATGCGGATTCAGTGGCACCAGCATGCCAATGGAATTGATGCGATACATGTGGGCGCCATCGAATGGCTCCGACACCCGGTGCGAACGCTCCCGCCGGCGATGACGCACTCCGGCCATGTGCAGCGTCAGCTGTGACTCCGATGTGACGGTCACATCGCACAGCTCGCACACCAGCCACTGGTCATCGGTGCGCACCCAGCGTCCAGATCGGTCATAGTAGCCCTGGCCATTGGGCTTGCTAATTTGGCGCTCCACGAGGCGATGACGGCGCCCGAGGAAATGCTGGCGTGCATGGTCGGGCGAGGTTAGCTTCAGATCGCACAGATCGCAGTGCAGGACATTGGGGCCAAACTCGCGGAGGCGACGCATGGCATCCTCGGACAAGTTGCCCTTGACGAAGCTATACCGGATTAGCCAAAGGTCCACACGACGCAAGTGCATCTTGGAGACGTAGTGCTCCATGGCAGTGCGCATCGATGGCAAGGCGATCTTACAGAGATGACAATGGTCCCAATGGAAGAGCGCTTGCAGCTCTTGAGGCACTTGGGATCCCAGTAGGGAATCTGCAAAGCGGAACAAAAATTCAAAGATGTCGTCATTATACATTGAAATCGATTTTTAATTAGCTCGTCACAGATAAAATAATTTAGTTTAATTTCTTCTAGAGATTCCTACATGGTTCGCTTGAACTCACCCATAAACAGTCGCTGCTGATTCTGTTGGTCAAAGCAATTGAACGTTTCCTGGCCCTGCTCCAGTTTAGACCCAGTCTGCTGCTCGTGAAACAGCTCCAAGGACTTGCCATAGCTGCTGGTTGGCATAAAGACTCCTGTAGGCATTGGCAACTCACAGAGACCATTGTGTTGGTGCTCTCGTGGCTCCTGCGACCACTTGGCATTGTGGTTGTGATTCTTGTGCCCATAATAGGGAACCACCTCTTGAGTGGAGACCTTGGGAGCGCCCATGGATCTGGATTGTAGTGGTGGCCGATAGTTATGGCCATTCCGGGCTGGTGGATTGAACCACTTGTTGTTGGCTTGACGTGGCTGCTTGTGGCCATTGAGGGTCTTCACTTGTGGTGGTGGCGGTGCTGCTGGTTCAATGTTTTGAATCAGTGGCTGATTGTTTTGCCAGCGTGCAGATGGCTCCCGCGGGGATCTCTGCTTGAAACCATTGCGAGGCGGCAGATGCGGCTTCCAAAAGGACTTGTTGGGTGGAATCTTCTTGAATTTGGTAGCTCCATCTCGGACACAATGCTTCGACTCCTGCTGCTCCTGATACTGATCGGCATAATGCATTTTACACTCCAGCGGCATCGATAGCTGTTCCTTTGGCAGCGCCAGGAAATGCTCCTCGGTTAGCCTGTCCGCCTGACAGGCATACGCAGAGTCACTGAAGGTGGATATGGCCTCGGCCATGGCTGATGGTGCGCTGACTGCCAATGGATGATTGACCACCAGATGCACTGCCTTCTGCATCATGACCAGATGAGTGGCCTCAGCCTGCCCTGAATCGGGAACAGCCATGCGACTCTCCGGTTGAGTGGTCTGGCCGTGCACCAGGCAAGGCTGCTTGGCGTCGCCATCGAGGCAGCTGGGTGGAAGGTTCACCTGGTAGCGGTAGAGGGCACCATTGTCGGGGCAAGCCAACTCCACGAGCACGGGCAAATGGCCAGTTGGAGTACGGAGTTTGGGCATTGTCGTTGCCAATTTGCTAATATTCTTCGCACACTGCAGGGCAATCCGTTCGTGGACCGGCGGAGAGCGAGAATTGACTTGGCCTTTGAGTGCAAGCATTTCGGTTGGTTTTTGCTTTCTTGCGATGCGCTTTGGATTGTTGAAGGCCGAGTAGTGCTGGACGCTGACGGCTGAACGCTGTTTTACATAGAAAATCGGGAGCACGTTTTCTATTCTCGTCGATTTGGAATGACTTCTATACACTTTGGGCCGCGCGAACTTGGTTGACCATTGGCTGCACATTTAACAATACATTTGAATTTGCTGGTATTGGTGTTTAAAATGTGTGAAAAGTTTCTCCACCAATCGAAAAATACATAATAAATACACGAGGTGCGATGGAAATGTCAAAGCAAGTTTCGTTTTACGTCCTACAGCTTTTCTTCTGATAAACGTAGCATGCAACTCTGCCCCTAAAAAGCCTATCGATATGACTCAGCTTTCAAATCTGACAGCTCCACGTGGCATAAGGGTTGAGTACATACCTCTATTAAACGATGTATCGCATGACCGTAAAAACTATAATTTTAAATAGAATAAAAGTTAAATAATTCAATTTATATTTGTCATTGAAAAAAGGTTAGAATTGTAGTCATATTAAGAAAATGTTTAAAAATTAATATGATTTTAATATAAATATAAGATAGTCGTAATTTTGATTGAACCAATTATAGCTATTAGGCATTCAATTATTATTTCCATATAAAATTTGACAGAGCCAGTTCAACCCTACATCTGCCCATGTTTATTTATTTCTTATTTATAATTTCGCCTCTTCAGATTCAATTTAATTAATTTATTTTTATTTATTCTCCTACTGATAACGTTTAATTTGACTAACGACTAATCTGTGAGTTTTTTTTTTATTTTGTCCTATGATAACCCATTCATTGTTTATTTTTTTAGTCTAGCAAGCAATCCCCAATATTTTCCTAGAATAATATGTTGATAACACGGGCCTAGCAGTGGGTATAAAAGCCAGCGTTTGTCACAGACTAAGCTATGTTTTTGGAATCTATTCAAAGCCTAACTATGAAATTCTTTGTTGCTCTCGTTGCTCTCGTTGTGCTGGTGGTAAGTGTGGCTGCCATGCCACAGTATGGACATGGACACTATGGCAATGGTGGCCATAATGGTGGATTTGGCGGACCCGGACACGGTGGATTTGAAGGACACGGACACAGTGGACACGGTGGATTTGGCGGTGGACACGGTGGATTTGGCGGTGGACACGGTGGATTTGGCGGTGGACACGGTGGACAGCACGGATTTGACGGACACGGACACCAAGGTGGATTTGGCGGTCACGGAGGCGGACACGGTGGACACCACGGACACGGCTATTAATCAAATTAATCAACTGTTCTAAAATCAACTAGTTGTGTGCTTAATATTTGCTACAGACACTATTATTATATTTTAAATAATAACACAAACTTGGCAGTAAAAAAAAAAAACAAAATAAATGAACAAATCAATATAATAATAAATATAATAATTGTGTAAAATAGTTTCAATAAATATAAATATAGTTGCACATTTAAAAACACATTGGAACTGCTGGTAAATATTTTCAATATAAAATTATAAATTAATAATAATTCGTCATACGCATAAGTCTAGCAAGCAATCCCTAATCTTTTCACGGAATAATATGCTGATAATATGCGTCAGGCTGTGGGTATAAAATCCAGTGTGTTATGGATTAAATTATGTTCATAGAATCATTTCAAAGATAACAATGAAATTCTTTGTTGCACTCGTTGTGCTGGTGGCAAGTGTTGCTGCCCCAGAATGGACATGGCACGATGGATCTAATGGCAATGGTGGCTATCGAGTGGATCATAATGCTGACATTGGTAAAGATTCTCGTGATATTAAGTATGTTTCAATGGGGGGCTCTAAATCTAAACAATTATTGAACGGAGACGAATACTAAAAGAAAAGAAAACTAAAACTATTAAAATTGAAAACAGTTATTGACTTTAATTAAATATATGTGTACAGTCTCGCCAAAAAAAAGGGAGTTCACGGCCGTCATATGAAGTGCTCATAGACAGCTTAGTTCAGTTGATATAGTTCAAATTAGCGAATCAGAATGACTCAGTTTGAATGAACTAAAATAATTTGGCCACTCTCTGTAAAAATTCAATAAAATATAGTCTTGATTATCGCCAACATTTAGTGAGACTCTTTGGAAATCTGTGCTGTCAGTCCGCTAGTTATTTTTCTATTTTCTAGAAGAATTTCAGTTTGTGTTATCAACGAAGCTTTTGTTCTTGACCTTGATGTTTGTAAAAGTGGAACTGTAATCTCTGACTTGGAACAAAAAAAAAACAAATCTAAGTTTATTTATTATTTCGTTTTTGTACAAGCGTTGTCTGTGTCTGGTTTGACTCTTTAAATCAATTTACAGCTCAGCCATGAAGTGGTTTATTACACTCTGACAAGGCAGAGTTTTCAATGGTACTTTAAGGTCACAGATTTGAGAAAGTGTCAGCTTAGGAAATTCAGCAAGCTTATCCGTGGGATCTGGCACTTACCCACCTTAGCTTAAACAGTCATTTATTTAGTTTTTCTTTTTCATTATTTCATTGTGCCTACACTTGAAGCATCTGCCGCCATAATTTAGCATTCATTGCGATGCGATGCGAGGCGAAAGGCTTCCTTCAAGGACACACCACCCGCTGCCGCATTCAGCATTTATAAATGTCAGGAGCCCCAAGAGGCCTCTTGGCAGCTGAATAGACGGAAATACGACGATGGAGCAGAGCTTTAAATATTTCCGACAAACTGCTTTATAGACTGAGCCACACATACGCAAACGAATACATATGTGACTTGCCTTGAGCATTAAAATAATGTTTAGCGCGTGATTTTGTGCCAGGCTTCCACTTCTTCCACTGGCATCTTCTGGCATCAATTGTCAACGTTTAGCTGGCGGCCAGGTTTATCGGGCACAGGTGCAAAGGAGCAGAGGAGGGACTGTGCGACTCTGCGACGACTGCCAACATCAATAACACTAATGGGAAAAGGATAAAGATAAGCATTAAATAACACACGTACGCATGGCGTTCGAGGCTTATGGCGAGAGCCGTGACGTTGATAGCCAGAGACCTAAACGGAGACGTAGCTTTAGTGTGTGTGTACTGTTGTGTGTGTGCCTTCCAAATTGTTTGGCTCGCTGTGTTGCGTGGGCGTGGGCGTGGGCGTGGGTGTGGCAGCGCGTACGTGCCAGCTGTTAAGCGTTCTCTGCCTGTCCCCCCACCAGTCATTGTTTTGTTCGCTCTGCGCATTTTTCACATTTTGCGCTTCCGCTTCCGCCATTGTCGCTGCTGACAGTCGGCCTCTGTCTCCATGTGGCCCGCGGTAGCAAATTGTGTCACACACACACGTGAGCAATTTAAAGTCAGGACATCAGCCTGGCAGCTGTCCTTGTGTCCTGGGTCCTGAGTCCTGAGTCCTTCACTTTTCGCGCCATTTCAATTGCAAACTTAATTTAAAAGCGAGCCTTGCGGCGTGTAAATATGCGTACAGCATGTGAAATTTATGAATCATCTCACACCACACAAATTACTATTTGTTGTACTATATGCAAATGCTCATTTGCATTGATTTTGGCTAGAAATTGCACGAATGTAAGCCAAAGGGCCTGCAGCTATTGCCTGCCTGTCCTTTGAGCACCAGATATATTATGCCAGAATCAGCAATGCATAATATATTAATTTACAGTAATTTGGCTGGCAGCATGCAAATGAAATTTGTTTATTTTAAGCATATCGTTTATTCAAATTTAACTCAAATAATTTTAGGTAATTGATTTTCGTATTTTAACTCTGCAATTCAATTAACAATCTTGTAATTAGACTCGCTGAAGTATGCGCGAAACCTGTTTATTTATTTTCATTTTGTTCATTGTGGCAATCGGATAATAAACACCTGAGATATGTACAACATATATTCGATATACAATTTTTCGTACTAGGCAAGGGTGAGCAATGAGCATGTACTTAATGAATGTATATAAGTGTGTATGCGTGTGACTGCAATATATTTTGTACTCAGTTTTCACTTTATATTGCGAAGTATCCTATTCTGCAGCACCTGGATACGTTTATAATTAGACTTGGCTGCAATCCACCAAATCTGTACTCCATAGAGCCATATGGACACAACGCAATGGGCATACACCATCCTTTTGCACCTCAGCGGGAAGGTGCTCTTTCTGCTGACGTGCCATCGCAGTTGCTGTCATATGCTGTTATATCACTTTATGCTGTATTATGTTACCGATAACATATCGCTATAAATTACAGTTTTTCAATGTCATGAAGACCAATCGCCATTCATTCTACCCCCGAAAGTATGCAATGAAAACGCAGGAAAAAAAAGAAGAAATATATGGTCAAATTTCGAAAATCCTTAATAACTCAATTATTTGAAGGACGATTTGCGAGGTTGCATCCGATCGTTGATTTCTGGGATTTTTACTATTCATTTTCTCTTTATTTATTTTTATTTATTTCTACACTTTTCACTTACATTTATATATTTTTATTTATTTGTAATAATTATTACTACATATATTTACCTACAACTATTTTTTTTAACTTAAATTTTAACATTTAAATACTAATTTATACCCTTCACCGTTTCATTTTTAAATTACTTCTATGTGAATTTTTATTTATGTTTATTTTATCAAATTTATTTATTCAATTAATTATTCTCTATATTTACCCACAACCAACCTTTTTTAAACGTTAAATCTAGTATTTTAATAATAATTTATACCCACTACCGTTTCATTTTAAAATCAATTACAATTAAACTTTAGTAATATTAATAATCACCCTGCACCAATAGTAGTTAAAATAATCTTTTTAGCTATTTCTATTAATTCATTACCCTCTACCAATATAAGACACAAATCGATAAAAGGTATATTGTGTATACCCAGGTATTAATGTTAATATTAAAAAAAATAAAAAAAAAATATAAAAAAATAAAAAAAAACCGTTTAGGATCCCGCTTGATCTGCTCTATACTTGTTCAAGTTGTCTTTCACACGCTCATAGACCAATTTCTTAGCATGTATTGCTAGGAGATAATCGTAGTGACTGAAACCACTCTGTTCAATAACTGATTTATCGATGACATTTGGCAACAGCGAGTTGAGACGGTCCACATCCAGTTTATTGGATAGCCAATCATCGTTGGCATGTAGAATAGCCACAGGTGTGGAGACACTGGACAGATTGTAGGGCTGCTGCTTGTCGTTTTGATTATGGATTATGTTTTGTACTGATCCCTCGTAGAAGGGTTGGAAATTCTTATTGGCCACCAGCTGGGCGTAGTGGAATATCTGAATGCTGGAGGCGCCTTGTGAGGCATGATTCACCACCAAGTTGGTAAGGTTCTGGATGAAGAAACATCATTTTTAGGTAAATATTATTAAAGTACACCTGGGCATGCTTACGCCGTTGAACTCATTCCAATCAAAGCCACACATGACGTACTCAAATATGGCACACACTTTGCTACCGATGATCTCGGCCGAACAGATGTGATCTCGAAATTGTGCGATTAGAGGATTGTCGTTCGTGATTTCCATGCCTCCCAATAAATTGTGTAGAAGCTGCAGAAGATAAAGAGCATATTTAAATGAAAATTAAACTGTTCCTCTTCTGCTTAACTTACGTCAATATTCTCACTGAAGAGAGAGATATATCGGAGCAATGGACTCTGCGTATTCTCCATGAAGACAGTCGGAGACAAGGCCTGCATGAAGCTGATCTTCTCTGCGTACTGCGGCATCATGCTGCACATCACAAAGAATGCTGTACAACCCTGGGAATGTCCAACGTAGAGAACCTTTTTCATGTACGTCGTGCTGATGATCTTATCAATGGCGGCAGGCAAATCGTTTATGCCAATCTCATGGAAGGAGAATGACCAATACTTCTTGTGATCAATTTGTGGATCCTTGTGGTCTTTGGAGTAGAGATTACCTCGGGTATTCAGCATCCAAACATCGAACCCTTGGTGATAGAGTAAATAGGCCAAACCATTTTCCGGTCCCATTTCCACCCAAATGGCCGAACTGGACATCAGACCGTGAACCAAGAGAACAGGCTGAGCTCCTTGACGTGGTATGCGATGCAGACAAAGCACGTACTTATCTGGCGTTGTTACGAAATACGTTTCCGCCGGGTAGCCATATTTTTGGATTAGTGGAATCTGTGTAGAATTTACAGTTCATAATCTGGATAAGCAAGTTAAAATTCGTTTGTTCTTACCGTTCTTAATTTGGAATCTTCTTCAAGGCTCTCCGGTGTTCCCCATTTTTTGGTAACCTCAGGTCTCAACAAGGTTAGGCTTCTAGGTTCTGGTATAATCGATTCAGTGACAGGTTCCGAAATATCTAAGTTAACAGTTATTGGAGATGCTTCCAAGGTAATAGTCGATCCATTAACAGGTTCAGAAATACTTGATGGATCAACAGATCTCGGATTAATTGAAGGCTCAGCAGATCTCGGAATAATTGGTAAATTAACTGGTTCCGGAATAATGGAAGCCTCAATAGATATTGGTATAATTGTTGCATTAACTGGTTCCGGAATAATGGGAGCCTCAATAGATTTGGGTATAATTGTTGCAATAACTGGTTCCGGAATAATTGCTCCATCAACAGATCTTGGATTAATTGGAGCCTCAATAGATTGCGGTATAATTGTTGCCTTAACTGGTTCCGGAATAATGGGAGCCTCAATAGATATCGGTATAGTTGTTGCATTAACTGGTTCCGGAATAATTGCTCCATCAACAGATCTTGGATTAATAGGAGCTTCAATAGATCTCGGTATAATTGTTGCATTAACTGGTTCCGGAATAATGGGAGCCTCAATAGATATCGGTATAGTTGTTACATTAACTGGTTCCGGAATAATTGCTCCGTCAACAGATCTTGGATTAATTGGAGCCTCAATAGATTGCGGTATAATTTTTGCATTAACTGGTTCCGGAATAATTGCTACATCAACAGATCTTGGTTTAATTAGATTCATTGATCCTTTACTCGAAGCATCAACAGATCTGGGATTTATATTTGCATTAGCAGATCTGGGCATTATTGTTCCATTGACTGGTTCCAGAATAATTAAAGAACTTTGATTACCCATGGAAATGGTGCCGCCTTTTGATCCCGAGAGGGGAAGTACAATTTTGATGGGATCGGGAATAGACTTCTTAGATCCTTTGCGAAACACAGAAATTGATGAATCCACAGGATCTACAACGATAGACAAATTCTGCTTAGCGCATTCCTCCTGATACTTCAAAACTTTGACATTGTATTTGCTGACTAGGTTATGTAGAAATTCATGTTCTTTCTGAAGTGCGCGTACTTTAAAGGAGCACATAAAATTTTGTCCCTCAAGCGAAGGATCTTCGGATTTTATTTGAGGTGGGCCTAGGATTTCCGATAATATGGTGGGTGTATAACTTTTTGAAAGTTGTTTCTTTGACAAACGGGGATTGGTATGTATCACTACGTTTCCAGTTTGCTCGGGCAGTTTCACTGTCAAATACTCCATATATGCAACCGCATCATTTCCATTTCCATCTTCTGTAGAAATTTCACTTGGAACGAATAGATTTGTAATGGATGACCTCTGACTAGAAGTACCGCAAAGCGCTATATAATCCACATTTCTGCCATAGTATTTGTTGATGAAAAGTTTTAACGTTTGATGCTCTTTTTGCAGTGCTTCTGTTTTAAAATCGCAAACGTATTTCGCGTGAGCCAATATTCCTAAGCCGCAGAGAGCCAACACGGCGGAGTGGAGTACCGTACCCATACCGAAATCCTTTCAACACTGGAATAGAAGATTGATAGATTCGGTTTATATAGCCACATCGAGTTAACTAAGCGTCATGGAACTAATTTCAATGTGAAATCAGTTAACAACCGATTTGAGGGCAATTTAATGGATCGATCTAGAACTAAAACACCGCATAAATTGGATTTCTAACACTCACTTTGTTCAATAAGTATATTCAAACTTAGTTTGATAAAAGTCTTGGATTTTATTTTTTATAAATATTAGAAAAGCTTTTATTTTTATTGAATATATCCAATTTCTAGAAGTTTTTTACTTTTATATGGTCTAAGGGAACAAAATCGAATTTATTGTCAGTATCTTTAGGCTTACCGACATATTTTCGAGTAAAAAAATGCTATTGCAGAGTTTTTATAAACATTTTTAAAACTTTGTAATGTCATTTTCTGTCATTATTAAAGAATTTAATAATTTAATATTTGAAATACTTGTTTCATTCCATTTTTTTTAGCACACTTGTTCGTTCTATTTGTTGCTTTTTGTTTTCTTTTCTGTTTACAATTTTTTAATAAAAATACTGCAAGCATGGAGATTATACGCTTTGCTGACCCAGAACCTCCTGAGGAGAATCCACTAGACAGCTTGTTAGCCAAATATAACCGCTATATTTACGAAGAAGAGAAGAATAAGGCTCAACACCTTGCAAAGATACAGGAAATGGAGAGACGCTATAATTTGATAATGCCAATTGACCCCAATTATGATCCAACCCTGTGTCGTGATGAATTTCTACGTCAGATGTTCGCCAAATTGGATATTGTTGAATCTGAAAGAAGTGAAGAGTCGAGTTCTTCACAGGAAGAGATTATAAAGAAATTTGACAGAGGGCAGACGTTGGAAGATTTCTTATCCGAGGGTTTCTTAATGGTCCGAAATACCCAAGTTATCGAAAAATCCGCTCGATTTTCTTCTAGGTTAAAGATTAACGTCTTGACTGGCCGTACGGATAATTACGATGAGCTGTTCGAATCCATGAAGCGATCTTCGATATCCTCAGTATTCTCCCGCTTGATCACCAAAATCCGTATCCTTCAGAGGGTCTCCCTTATGTGGGGAATAATGAAATTGGATGAGTTGCCTTACATGATGTTCCAGTGGTCTTTGGAAGGTGTCTTCAATCGTCTCAACCTGCCAGATACAGTGCACTTAGAAGTGCTCTCAAAATATAGTCGTGAGGTTCTAAATGCGGCCAAATTCAGCGTGGACCTCTCCGAAATATTGCGACACTTTAGGTACTTGTATGCGGAAGCGTTTTTACCGAAGGGCATTCAGAGAATGATGACCTTACTATGGGATCAACAGCAACTGCTGAACATTAACGAGGAACTGGAAAAGACCCTCCAGATGACCACAGAGACATATGTGAAAGTACAACAGATTCGCCGACAATACTCAATAGATTTGTGGGTACATCGCATTAAACAAATGATCCAGGCCTGCCAACAGCGTTCCATGGAGGCAACTATTCGTCATCCCATCGAGTTGCGGTATATACGGAAATACTACGCTTCCTTAGTAGAGATGCAGCTGATCGAGGATAACAAGCCAGTTGTGGAATTGGAAGACGAGATCAAGGAGCTGCAGAAGCAAATCAACGAAGACGACTATTTCTCATATATTACCCAAACAGTCAATGAACACCTTAAATATGTAAGAGTAACAAATTATCAATACCACAACGTATATGATAATACAACTTTTATCTCAGAGCTACCAGGTTCGTCTTGAGGAAATAAACGCCAAGTTCTCTTATGATTTAGACTACTGGAATCAACAGGTAATCTATGGAAAATTCCGCTTAAACAAACTGAACGAAGACTATGCGGAAGCAGAGGAGAAGCTTCAGTTGATGCGACAACGTATAAAGGAAGTCAGAGCGGAAGCGGAATTACAGGCGGAACTGATGCAAATTGTAAGCATGTTAAGTAACTAGAGCTTATTACCATACTCCTTGCCTTGACTTACTTTTACAGTCCCAGCAAGAAGACCAGCTGAAAGTGCAGTTTTCTAGTATTTCTCAGATCCCAAAACATGCAAAGCGTTTACCCAAGAAGATTCTACCAAAACAACAGATCTATAAGGCCAAGTCTCTTAAGGCGAAAGTGAAAACTTCTTGAAACCGTAAAGCTCTAGAAACTGCTTCTAATTAGCATAGCATGCGATATGAAATTAATTGCATGCTAGTTGATTGGAAGCTGTTTCTCAGATGCATGAGCAAAGACTAAGCTGAGACTGTGGCATACTTATTTCAGTAATGAAATACATACATACTAAAGAGTCAAATCTGAAAGCTCACTTTACTTTTCAGAGTTTAAAATTGTAATTTTGGAATATGCATAGCTAAAACTTTAAGATGATAATTGCCAGAGAGCAGGGCTATGCTGTATAGCTTGTCTGCTGAGCTCTTTGTGAGTGGCATGCCATTCGCTTGTTTGCACAAATTCGATTAACCAAATACATGCAAAGTGCCTGAACAGCAAAAGGATAATGCCATGTAGCCACATTAACACCCGTTGAACTTGAGGCAGCAACAGAGGATGTATAAGTTGACAGAGTGAATGCCGCTGAGGCATCGCGTGCAATAAGCTGGGAAATTGAGTTTGGCTTCTTGCCTGGCTGCTGATTAAGGCCGCACGGTGTTTGCCGCCATTGTTTGCCAACTTTTTTAGTGATTCAAAATTTCTGTCAAGCATAACATTAGGATGCAGTGCAGCCAGCCAGCCAGCCAGGCAACCCGGTAGTCTCTGGCAGTCTGGCAGTCATGCACAAATGGGATATTAAGCTTGGTAGACAGCAGCGTTTATTGCGCAACCCGAATCCTGATGGTCTCATGGTCTCATGGACGAACCCAAGTCATGACAGATATTAAATTTCATTTCACTGCCAGTTGGAAAAGGGCGCCTAATGAAGGTTAAGCAACTTTTAATGTCCTCGTGCTGCTGCTGCTTCTGCTTCTGCCTGTACTTCTGCTCATCCTGCAGTCCTTTGGCCATTTTGCAGACCATTAAATGTTTTGCCTGGCAATATGCCATATGTTTTGACATGGACAACTCATGCTCAGGGGTATATGCTGGGTTAATGCTAGAAAAACTTTTCTTATCATTTGCGAGAAAGCCATAAAGACACACACACCAACACTCACACACACACCATGTAGTTGTGCGTGTGTGATGATGATATGACGATGACAGAAAATGGTAATGATGACACCGGATCGCATAGATGTTAGCATATGCTGGGCTTAACATTACGCCGTCTGCAAATGCCACTTTGAGACAATTTAACACACAAACAGCACAAAGATATATGTGTGTGTGTGTGCGTGTGTGTGCTCTGCTCAAATCCTCGAATGACATTGATGAGATTTGAAGTGAAAGTAATGGAGAGCATGCTTATAAATTGCTGATATTTGATGTTCATTTTTTCTGGCTCCAATCATATTACATGCAGTATAAATTGCCATATAATATCTGATAATTGCAGTCGCAGATGAGCGGGAATATTATACTGTATATGTTATGGAAGGGGCATGATTTAAATGCCAATTTGTAACAATATAGTATATTTTAATAATAAGATGAAATTTTACTGAAATGATTCATGTACTAGGTATTAATCAGTGTAAAAACTCTCAAGACAGGCAAGTAGAAATGGCTCTTTTAGTTATTTATTAATTACCTGTAACTAAACTCTATTTTTCTTTTTTTTTTTTTAAATATATCAGGAATACCCAAATCATTCATTTACTAAATATAAAACTGAAAAAGTGCACCTGGAAGTGTTTTGCACATATAATTATTTACTACACAATACCTAATGCTCGAACACATTTTCCAAGTAACGGTACAGCAAACGAGATTGGAATGCCAAAACTTTGGCCGCATTCCATTCACAAAATATAACAAAATTATTCTACATTCATCAAACTTTGAAAAATGTACTTATAATAGGAAAAAAATCAAAAGTAATAATGCACATATAATTATTTGTATGAGGTAATATTTCTTTATTTATTTATTAAAATAAATTAAGTTAAGGAATACGCTATTATTAATTTTGAAGTAAATTTAACAATATTCTGTTTTTAATTTATTTAATAAATTAAGAAATATGTAGTGTATATTTTTTTTTAATTTATTAATATTATAAAATGGGGAATAATAAAAATGATAACCAAATATAATCAAAAGCACTATCAGTTAGAGGCAAATCAAGCTGAGCTAATTACTTGATTTAAATTAGAAAGTAATTTCATTATTATGGACTTTTTTTATCACACTCCCAATGCTTAAAGTACTTCATGTCGAGACGTGTGTGAACATGTGGCGTTTGCTTTCAAATCGAATTGTTTCTGTCACGCTTGGCACACACCTACATACCTCTCTTTCAGCCTGTCTTCCCCCCTCCCCACTCGCCTTTCCCCTAAGTCTGGCAAGTGTGAGAGCTGCAATAAGGAAACGCTTCGAAGCGTCTATAACAACCATATGAATATCCACACCCAAGAAGATGAGAGAGTCAAGCACTCAAGCAGAACGCCTCGATGAAATCAAACTTTAACTTTTGCCTTGACTTTTATTGCTATCAACATTTACATGTCGCCCTAGCACTCTCCCTCCTTCGCTCCCTCCTACACTCTCCCCCCTATTTCTCAGCATGTTGTGGAACATATTCTGATGCTGCTTGTGCTGTAATTTTACGCTCCATTGAGTGCGGAAATCGCCACACAATCAAATTGCTCAGCTCAGAGTGTGTGTGTGTGTGTGTGTGTGTGTGTGTGCTGGGTGTAGCCGAAACTGTGTCGCCTCTTTGAAATGGAAAATGCTTTAAGTTTTCCAATTAAAACAAATGCAACAAAAGAATTCTTTTAGTATACATTTTGTGCCCTGTTATTTCTGGAATCTTTTTGCAACTTTTTGCTAAAATTTATGCGTGGAAATTTTTGTAGGAGTCGTAAATTTGGGTAACTGAAAGTCCTCGACTTGCGATTGGCATTCGGGCCGAGGCTTTTGTTTATTCTTGGTTATTTATGCAGTTGCCTTTTGCAACACTATCAGTGTCAGTTTTTCCTTTTGGTATTTCCATGGAGCTGTGGGTGTTGCAACTGGTTAAGGCCGTCATGGCTACTTGTTTCCGTCCGCCATTCCTTTACCGTGGTCTCCGCCATTTTCTCTTTTCCCTTTGCTGTCGCGACTGCAATAACACAAGAAGTCCATTTCGAAATTTATGTACACACAAATTGAAAGAAAAAAGAGAAACAAGTACTAGAAGAGGAATGGCAAAAAGTAAAATGCATTGGCGACACTGGAGCTGGAGTTGACTGCATTGCTTGAATTGCAGTAGAGACTGCATCAAAAAAAAAGAAGAAAAAGAAAAGTAACAAAAAAAAAGTACAACAAACGAAAATGCCTTCAAGTGTCACTTGCATGACAGAAGAACTTCTAGTTCCAAATAAAGAAATTCTAGTAAAAAACAGGGAACCACTAAGTGTGGAATTTGAGTTAAGGTGGAGGCAGGTGAACATTTAGTTCATTACTATAGGTAAATATGTAAGACGAATATGAACTTAGGTAGTACCAAATATTTATACCAATTTATGTCTAATTATCTAGTAATTTTCTATCATTCGATACCACTTCACTTCACATCTTCACTTTGTAATTATGCTTAAATTCATCTTCCTCAAATTACCTAATTAAACATAAATACTTAACTGCTCTCGAGTCTCCTATTAAACAATAAACTGTGCAGCATTAGCCGAGTTTATTGCACTTTGAACTCTCAGCTGCAAACTTCACCTCATTTATTAGAGAGCTCAAAGGCTTCTAAAGCAGACATCAAGCACAACATGGCCATGGCTCTTGGCATAAATTAAATAGACTCATCTTGTCTGAATATGGGCCTCCTGGCCAATCATACAATGGGCTCACCTGCCTGGCCAGGCAGTCAGCATTCACCTAGAAATAGTAACTGGCAACTGCCAGTGCCTATTGCTTTTGTTGCAGTTGCAAGTTGCAGTTGTTACAGTTCTAGTGTCAATAGGAGCTAACCCGAGGCTGTTGCAACTGCTGAGCTAACGGAACTGACGCAGCTGTGCCACGTTTCCGCCTACTGTGGGTAATGCTCCACTCTCAGCTTAGGAGAACTACTATAAACAGATAAAGCTCAAACTGTTTAGCTGCTGCCAGAGCATAAATTAAATTACATTACACTTTAAAGTTGTACGATAACCACACAAAAGTAGAATATGTAACTATCGAAATGATTTCATTAATGTATTATTGAAATTGCTATATATAGTAGATTTATTTGAATGTGTCTGAAGTACCGATAGTTTCCTCTCAATTCAAATGATGAAGCTATCGGTTTTCTGTACTAAACTTTAATCTATCAAATTACTGATATGATCGATAATATTATTCAAATTTAACTGACAGTTCATGCATCAACTAAACTAAGAAATAAATTTGGCAAAAGTAGGTAGTTATTTTTGATTAAAATTTTAATATAATCTAAATAATTTAATGGAATTTAAGTATATCAGTCGACTTACATTTAATTGAAATAAAATAAATTAATAAATTCGTAAAATATTTTTACATTTAAGTTGTAGAGCATATTTTAATTAAAAAATTGTTCATAAAATTCCTTTGTAATTCAAAATGTATTAATCCATTTAGCATATTTCATAAAACTATCTGATTATTTATTTCATACATTTATATGTTAAGTTATTATATTCAATCAAATTCCTTATAATATATTTAATTTAATTTCTTATTATTTTATTGATGCTGTACTAAAAATAAAATACTTGAATGCTGCGTTATATTTTCATTCTAAAGGCTAAATCAAATCGGAAATTTTTAGATTTGATTTGTGTATAGTATTTCTTAATATTTATCGCAATATAAAATATAGTAACTATTGTAAAATGACTAGCAAATGGATCTGATTTTTTCAGAAATTTAAAACATTTCTGCCTCAACTCCGTACTTTAAACTCAATTAACGCATAGTGTGCAACTTTGTCTTGTATGTTATGCTAATTTCATTACAACAGCCTGAAGGATCCTCCCCTGGTGTAGCCAGCAAAGCAGTTACTCGTTCCAGTTCCAGTTCCACTATACGCCTATGAGCTAAGCCTCTCAATGAATTATGATGGACGTTGTCATGAAAGCGCGAACAGTGGAACAGCCGGACAGCCGCACAGTGGGACAATGAGAAGGCAGGCAGGCAGAGGGGCAGGCACTGTGGTCGGACTGGGGCTGTGCGTGTTGGTTGTGTTTATCTCTGGTCAACGGTATACTTAGCACATGGTATCAATAGCGTTTGCTAGTCGAGAATATTGCTGGTTTGGCGCTTTTGTTTGCCACGCCCACTCACTCACACACACGCATGCGATAAATAGCTGGAAAATGGTAAATGAAGTGCTTAGGCAATGCGAAACGTTGGGCATTGTGCCAGGACTTTGGTCGCGGCACTTCATTATAAACATTTCTCAATTGATTATCGTTAGTGTTTTGTGCATGTGTGTGTGTGGCAGTGTGTGTAGCAGTGTGCGTGTGTGCGTGTATGATAATGCCATAATTATGCCTTTGCCTTTCTTGGCGTGCTGTAGCCACTGGAGTTCGAGCTGTGGCTTTGCCAGGGTGCTTACATTTGCACGCATGTCCTGTTAGAGTGTGTGTGCGTGTGTGAGTGTGTGTGTCATGGGGTTTTACACCATGTTTATGGCGTCATATGTTGAGGGGCCAGTGGCACTTTTGCATGAGCCCCACACATTTAAGCAAGTAATCCACATAAACTGCTCTTGAAATATTTCATTATCGTAATGAAAAGGACTAAAACACATTTATTTTTTGCCAGCTGGAAGTCCCCTTTATTTATAGTACGACGTCTTCATATCTGTATCGGTGTGTGTGTGTGTGTTAGGGTTACATTATTGATAATGAAATGAGATTCGGGTTGGCCATTTGCTCAGGCGATGCAAAGAGAAGCAAGCTTTATTACTGCCTAGAAGCACTTAGGAGTAAGTTTAATGTAGAGCACTCTCTCTTAAAAGAGGGAGGCACTTGGGTTTCAGTGGAGACTTTTGCGACTTGGCAGGCAAATTAAGGATTTATTCGTTGAGCAAGTGCTCTGTCTGGGGTTAATGAGCAGAATGAAATATGCTATAGTACAGAAAGGGTGAGCTATTACATCACTACTAGTTGAGAGTCATAAATTAAAATTTTACTGTTTTGACTTAATAATGCAGAATGACTCATTGAATATTGTTTTATATCCTGTCAAAATTTCATATCTCTAACTTAAACAGACGCTGCTTGAGCAGCGCATATGTAGTGCGACCTCAGTGCGAGCTCAGTAGAAATGCAAAACTTTAAACGCGTTTTTCTCAACTTGAACCTCTTCGTTATGTAGCTGTACTTTAAGAGCTGTATTACATCTACCTATTATGATTATTTGCACTAACATAATTTTAATTGAAGCCCTTGGCAACTGACACCTGTAATCAATCATTTGCCCATGCCTATCGTTTACCTTTGGAACTGAAAATAAAATCTGAGCGTATTATCTTAACTCGATTAATGCATAATTTATGTGCGTAGCAGAGGCCTTGTGTCAACTTTGTAATTTACACAAATCAAATCTTAATTAATTGCACATTAATTAAAGGCTACTGTCGTTTGTTCATTAGCTGCCGAAACAAGAAAACTTTTCGTTGAAATCGCCGCTTAATTCAATTAATTTATTGGCCTCAAATGATATCAAATTAAATAGCAATGCATCTTTTGCAAACGATACGACTGCATACACTGAGCTACAAAACTGCGATATGTTTGTATAAATATATGTGTATTGATATAGAAGTATACACCACCATGTGTGCAGTTGTTGAGTATCACTTGGCACTTATCGCTGTCTTGTTGGCTAGTGTAAAGGCTGAACACGTTTTATTGCAGCCACAGGCAATTGGATGTCTTCTCGGGTTCCATAAATTAATCAATTCCGTTGCCGTAGTGCGTAATCCTTTATCACTCGTTGGTTTTATTGATGGGCAGCAATCAATTCCCCCCTCCCCTTGCCAACTTCTCTCTCTTCCGTTGCCCACAAGCTTGCGGCATGCAGGATCAAGAACTCGTACAAAGGCAGCCATTGCTTGTCATTAAAAATCAGAGATAATGGCCGAACAGCCACGCCCACACGGACAGCTCGGACTCTCTGTCGATACGCAAATAATGACGTAATTAATGAAAGCGTACAATAATTCGCCGCTTTTTGCGCTTTTTGTTATTTTTCAGCGATATTATTAACAGGCAGTCGGCACGTCATTCACTCGACCATGGCAAGAGATTTAAAAAGTGCGAAATTTATGGCCAGTGAATTTTAAGTACTATTGCCACAAACACTTTGAATTGAATTAAATTTTCAAATTTAATTAACCTGAATATTATTTGTTATTGCGATATTAGCTTAAATTTGTTGGCCATTTCTCGAATGGCTATGGCAATTGGCACAAATAAACCTTAAAGCCTCCGACTCTGACTCTTACTCCGACTCTGACCCTGAACTGACTCCAAAAGTAATTACAACGAAATGCAGACAAGCCGAGTAAAAGGCGTGGCACTAGAAAGTGGCAGATTGCATGTGGCATGTGGCATGTGGCAGTAGGCAAGTGCCAAAAGGGGCAGAGACACTCGCAGCGAGCCTGACAGGCCGGAGTAAACGCATTGTAATTGGCATTGGGGCGAGTACGAAAGCATAATAACATGACTCCAACTCCAACTCCTTCTCCGAGTAGTGTCCAGTCGAGTAGTGTCCTGGCTCTGACTCTGACTGTGCCTCACTGCATCGGACAGCGGGCCAGAGGAACAACTTGAAAAAGGTTAAAGTCAAGTGCCGCAGCGTTGGGCAGACAAAAGCGTTCTTGTCTGGCCAACCGAGCGGTCAGGGTAAGGGTCTTCAAAGTTCGGCCAACTTGTAAAGTTGCTCGTCTCCGCCTAACTGTTTAAGCAGCGCTAACTTTTGGCTGTTTTCCAAGGTCTTAACTTTGTAAATGAAAGAAGGGAAAATAGACAAACCTAAGGCTGTTTTTCACTTGGCAATGGAAAGCGGGAAATATGAATAATAAATGCGAGATTTAAATGCTCTAAAAAATAAAGGAAATATTTGAATACCTTTTTTTATTAATTGTAATAAAAATTTTAACTAAATATTATCTACAGTATTAACAACAAATGGCCTACTACTCTGTGGGTTTTTATAGCAGCTGTATTTGTAGTAAATTATAATACATTTATTATTTAATCTATTAGTTAGAAACTGCCTTTGATGGACTAGTAAATACTATAGCACTCAAAAAATTAAAAATCCTATAAAATGTTTATCAAATATTTATATTTTAATTGTTTATATATTCTGCTTATATATTTGTTTATAGTGTATAAAATCTGCTTATATATTTATTTTCTTATTTCATTCTTCACCTAATGCCAACTAACCCAGAACATTTTAAAAAGTTTTTAAAAAATATAAAATTTGGGTTTGAAATCTAAATTAAATTATAAAGTTAGTGCCACAATAAATAATATGTATTTATGTATTATTTACATACATTTAAATATGAACATGAATTGATTCAATTGTTTGTTTAATGTCAACTAAAATAAATTAACATTTATTTATTTATGTACGTCAATAATAAATAAGATCTTTCAGTTGCTAGTGCACACAAGTGTCTTATATAATAATTATAAATAAATAAATTATAAATAAATAAATTAAAATAAATTAAATAATTATAATTAAAAATAATTATAAATAATAAATTATTGTGCAAAAATAGTATAATGAATGAAATTATAAACGACATCTAATTCTCAAATTTAATATCATTTAATTAAATAAATAGTCCAGCATTTTCTTCAGTTAAGTGAAAGCTCAGCACACCCCAATCAGACCAGTATCAAGGCACCTCTGAGAACTGTCAGACTTTTGGTTAGAGCATCATCTAAACTTGCGCTTATAATGAGCTAGACACAAAGGCCGAAAGTTGCCCAAGCTATAAAACAGGCTAGCGCCTCTATAAATTCTCCTGGTTCTCCCTTTCGGTGATTTCGCATACAATTTTATGCGCGCGTGATTAAAAGTCACGTGCGTGGCGAATGGAGGAGCCGAGTCCCCCCTCCCTCAGAGAGCAGCTGCTGCAACTAATGGCCAAGTGGCAAAGGCAAAAGCTGAGGCAAAGACTGTCGAAATGCTGTGACTAAACAATGCTGATCATAATCTAGTGAAAACAGATGCTCAGGCTCACTCTTGAATACTCCTAACGAGCTGAACTCCGCTGAACTGGATCTCAACTGGATCCCAGCGAGACAAGCTCGAGGCGCCTAAAGAGGCAAAGGCAAGCTGAGCCAAAACAATGGCTAAAGGGCTGGCCAATTGATTGGTCTCGTTTTAATAGCCGCCCACAGTTCAGGCTGGTTTCTTTCGGCTTGCAACATTGTGTGGCAAGTCGTGTAACCAAATACCGATTGGCCGCTGATTGGCACTTAGTGCCAAAATACAGACTAGCTAATTGTCACAGCACGCGCCAAGCTTCAAAGTACAAGAGTACTGAGTACTGAGCTGACATTGATTGCCTCTGCCTCTGCCTCTCCCTCTCCCTCTGCCCCCTTCTGGGGCAAAGGGAATTGCCTAATTTGGCCGACTGAATGGCAATTTGTATGGAATGAACCAGAATGGCCAGAAAGTGGGTCAAAAGTGCAACGAATAAATTGCCAGCGATTGCGAAAGTAAAATTCTCCATTGTGTCTGCCCAAAAGTTTCCAATGAAATTAAATATTAGATTTAAAAGTAAACTTTTAAACTAGACTAACTCCACTTGAGCCCAGGCTTTAACAACTCATGCAGTGCCACGCCCAACGCCCACAGACACTGACAGCACTGTCTGCCATGCTGAACATGTGGTGACAACGTCGAATTAAGTTATTTGTCAACTGTCGAAACGTTGCCCCCGCCCCTAGCAGGCAGCAGGCATTCACAGAGAGTCGATATCCAAGTCGAGCAACGTTCCCTCCCCATCTGTCCCTCCCCAACTGTCCCTCTGACAGCGCACACCAGTTGGCGCAAATAAAGGCAGCCAAATATTTTATGCAAAAGCTGAAATCAATTTTTGCCAATCAATTGTAAAAAACGATGACACAGGCCCAGCATGAATCGGAATCGAAAGCGATGCCCATGTTTGCTTGGACAACAAGTCAGCAAAAAGTGTAGCTTGGAGTCAGAGTTACTCAAATAAGAATAAGCGAAGTGTAAATACACTATTGTAAACGGGTGAATTTAAATTGTACATTTATCGATTACTATCGATAAATAATTGTGGAAAATGCCAATGAGGTAGTTCTAGGCATTTTTTAAGATACTAGGATTTTGACTGTCAAATGCTAAAATATGGAGAAATAATTTAAGACTTTTACACTATAAATAAAGCAATTTCGAATACAACAGACAACTTTAACAACTCTACAAATGTATAAACAATGCAGACGATAATTAATCGAGATAAGATTTTATAGTATAAAAATCCAATAATTATTCAACTCCAGACTAATCACAATTTTAGCAAAATTCCATGTCGTTCCGCTTGATTCGCCCATAACCTTCTACCCACATTTAGGTAGAGGAAAGTGGAGAGAAGTGGAGAGTGTAATCTCATTTCCCGTTTTCAATAGATAGTGAGACTGCTTTGAGGAGCACACACACAGGCCGCAACTGAATTAAAAATTTAATTTTTCAATCACACTGGCAAACAGTTTGAAAAGCCGCCATGATTAGACGAATTTCCATTTCCATTTCCATACAGAAGCTGCACAATCAGAACGACTGACTGACTGGAGGACTGACTGATTGATTGGCTAATTGATTGACTGCACACTGAGAGAAATGCCAAAGGATTTCGTATTTAAAGCCAAATAGAGTAGTTAATACAAGATAATATCTAGTCTGGAATGCTTCAATAAAAATCATAGTAATTACTACGAAAAAACAATTTGATATTTACTATAAATAGCTGTTATTATTTTAATTTCTGCATTTAAATTATGTATAAAATTTAGAGCAATATTATTATTATTTTTTGTAATGTTGTACATATGTCATGGAAATGTTTTGCTTTTCTCTATCGAAGCTTTCACTATCATATATATGTGTGCGATTATTTATATCTAAGATTATACTGTTTATATTATAAAGAATGTGAACCTTTATGTTCTTTATCTCTTATCAATAACTCGTCTTTCTGGAATCGATAGTTCATCTTTATCAATGGCGTTGCCAGACTCATTTCCACATGTATACTTACAAATTATATATGTATTTATAGCTATTGACACTAGACGAATCTGAGCCAAAATCCTTAAGAAATATTATAGCCTAATAATGTTATATATTAATTATAATTCTTTAATCGATTTCTAATCGATAGTTCATATCTATCAATGATAGTGACCTGGCGTTACCAGACCCATTCCCATAAGTATTTATAGCTATTGACACTAGGCGAATCTGAGTCGAAAACCTTTCGAAATATTATAACCAACATAGAGAAACTACATATATATACATATACTACATATAATCTATATATATAAAGTAGTTCGTTCTGACTGACTGACTGACTGAGTGACTGATCATCAACGCACAGCCCAAACGGTAAGATATAGCGACCTAATTTTTTCGCAGAATGGTTTCTTATGACCCTTAGGTGCACGTTAAGAGCTGAAATCTGCTAACCCCCTCCCCCTTCTAACTTAGAAGAGCAACCGTTGCCACAATTTTAAAGATAAAAACTTGGGGCTTAATATATAAGTAGCTATTAGCTACCTAAGTCTATTCTGAAAATTTCAGCTTGATCGGACAATAAACAATGGAGTTATTCGAAATTCAATTAATTAGTTTGGGGAAGGGGGGAAACCAAAACAATGCTCGCATGACAGATGAACTGTGTATACGTGTAATATACGGTTGAGCATCGATATGCTGCCATATTCGTTTAAAATAGCGCGGGTACATACGTACATTTAAGCACATGCATACATATGTACATCAGTATATACATACATTTATACATATAACCATACATTCGAATATACATACAGTTAAACAAATGTATGTACGAATGTATGTTTGCGTGTGTGTACATGTATATGTGTACATGTTTAAATGTACATGCATACATTAGTACATACATATTTACGTACATACATTATACATTCATTCATACATTCATTAATACATGACATGTACATATGTATACATGTACATACATTTATGCGCACATACATACATTTAAACATATGTACATGAATAGATACATACATACATATATTTAATACATACATAAACATTTTGACATCAGGACATATCTACATACATATATACATATAAACATATGTATATACGAATGTATGTTTGTATGTGGGTACATATGTATGAACTGATGTACATATGTATGTATGCATGTATATATGTATGTACTGATGTACATAAGTATTTATGTATTGATGTACATATATATTTGTATGCATGTATATACTTCAGCACATACATATTTATGTACATACATCATACATTCATTTATACATGTATGTACATTCATGCGCACATACACACATTTAAACATACAAGCATAGATATGTACATACATATATTGAAACATATTTATGTACATACATTTAAACATGTGCACATACATGCATACATATGTACATATGTATAATGAAAACTGTACAGCTATTACCCCTGCATCCTCTGCAGACACTGGCAAAAATTTAAATAATAATTTCTATAAAACAACTATATCTTAATATTTTTATTGCATATCGGTGTTATCTATATATATAAAGTAGTTCGTTCTGACTGACTGACTGACTGAGTGACTGATCATCAACGCACAGCCCAAACGGTAAGATATAGCGACCTAATTTTTTCGCAGAATGGTTTCTTATGACCCTTAGGTGCACGTTAAGAGCTGAAATCTGCTAACCCCCTCCCCCTTCTAACTTAGAAGAGCAACCGTTGCCACAATTTTAAAGATAAAAACTTGGGGCTTAATATATAAGTAGCTATTAGCTACCTAAGTCTATTCTGAAAATTTCAGCTTGATCGGACAATAAACAATGGAGTTATTCGAAATTCAATTAATTAGTTTGGGGAAGGGGGGAAACCAAAACAATGCTCGCATGACAGATGAACTGTGTATACGTGTAATATACGGTTGAGCATCGATATGCTGCCATATTCGTTTAAAATAGCGCGGGTACATACGTACATTTAAGCACATGCATACATATGTACATCAGTATATACATACATTTATACATATAACCATACATTCGAATATACATACAGTTAAACAAATGTATGTACGAATGTATGTTTGCGTGTGTGTACATGTATATGTGTACATGTTTAAATGTACATGCATACATTAGTACATACATATTTACGTACATACATTATACATTCATTCATACATTCATTAATACATGACATGTACATATGTATACATGTACATACATTTATGCGCACATACATACATTTAAACATATGTACATGAATAGATACATACATACATATATTTAATACATACATAAACATTTTGACATCAGGACATATCTACATACATATATACATATAAACATATGTATATACGAATGTATGTTTGTATGTGGGTACATATGTATGAACTGATGTACATATGTATGTATGCATGTATATATGTATGTACTGATGTACATAAGTATTTATGTATTGATGTACATATATATTTGTATGCATGTATATACTTCAGCACATACATATTTATGTACATACATCATACATTCATTTATACATGTATGTACATTCATGCGCACATACACACATTTAAACATACAAGCATAGATATGTACATACATATATTGAAACATATTTATGTACATACATTTAAACATGTGCACATACATGCATACATATGTACATATGTATAATGAAAACTGTACAGCTATTACCCCTGCATCCTCTGCAGACACTGGCAAAAATTTAAATAATAATTTCTATAAAACAACTATATCTTAATATTTTTATTGCATATCGGTGTTATATTATATATATTTATTCAAAGAACATATACGATATAGTTTTTTTCTTGCCATTGTTTTTAGACTATGTATTTTAAAAAAGTACAAAAGGGTCTATTAAGTTTGTGCAATTCAGAAATATATATGTAACAGGCAGAAGGAGGTGTGGCAGAACCCACAAAGTATATATATTCTTGATCAGGACGACGAACTGAGTCGATATAGCCATGTCCGTCTGTCTGTCTGAGACTTGAACACCGAGATCTCGGAAACTATAAGAACTAGAGACTCAATTCTTTTTAGGCTCTGTACTTTAAAAAAGTACAAAAGGGTCTATTAAGTTTGTGCAATTCAGAAATATATATGTAACAGGCAGAAGGAGGTGTGGCAGAACCCACAAAGTATATATATTCTTGATCAGGACGACGAACTGAGTCGATATAGCCATGTCCGTCTGTCTGTCTGAGACTTGATCACCGAGATCTCGGAAACTGTAAGAACTAGAGACTCAATTCTTTTTAGGCTCTGTACTTTAAAAAAGTACAAAAGGGTCTATTAAGTTTGTGCAATTCAGAAATATATAACAGGCTGAAGGAGGCGTAGCAGAACCCACAAAGTATATATATTCTTGATCAAGACGACGAACTGAGTCGATATAGCCATGTCCGACTGTCTGTCTGAGACTTGAACACCGAGATCTCGGAAACTATAAGAACTAGAGACTCAATTCTTTTTAGGCTCTGTACTTTAAAAAAGTACAAAAGGGTCTATTAAGTTTGTGCAATTCAGAAATATATATGTAACAGGCAGAAGGAGGCGTGGCAGAACCCACAAAGTATATATATTCTTGATCAGGACGACGAACTGAGTCGATATAGCCATGTCCGTCTGTCTGTCTGAGACTTGAACACCGAGATCTCGGAAACTATAAGAACTAGAGACTCAATTCTTTTTAGGCTCTGTACTTTAAAAAAGTACAAAAGGGTCTATTAAGTTTGTGCAATTCAGAAATATATATGTAACAGGCTGAAGGAGGCGTGGCAGAACCCACAAAGTATATATATTCTTGATCAAGACGACGAACTGAGTCGATATAGCCATGTCCGACTGTCTGTCTGAGACTTGAACACCGAGATCTCGCAAACTATAAGAACTAGAGACTCAATTCTTTTTAGGCTCTGTACTTTAAAAAAGTACAAAAGGGTCTATTAAGTTTGTGCAATTCAGAAATATATATGTTACAGGCTGAAGGAGGCGTGGCAGAACCCACAAAGTATATATATTCTTGATCAAGACGACGAACTGAGTCGATATAGCCATGTCCGTCTGTCTGTCTGAGACTTGAACACCGAGATCTTGGAAACTATAAGAACTAGAGACTCAATTCTTTTTAGGCTCTGTACTTTAAAAAAGTACAAAACGGTCTATTAAGTTTGTGCAATTCAAAAATATATATGTAACAGGCAGAAGGAGGCGTGGCAGAACCCACAAAGTATATATATTCTTGATCAGGACGACGAACTGAGTCGATATAGCCATGTCCGTCTGTCTGTCTGAGACTTGAACACCGAGATCTCGCAAACTATAAGAACTAGAGACTCAATTCTTTTTAGGCTCTGTACTTTAAAAAAGTACAAAAGGGTCTATTAAGTTTGTGCAATTCAGAAATATATATGTAACAGGCAGAAGAAGGCGTGGCAGAACCCACAAAGTATATATATTCTTGCTCAGGACGACGAACTGAGTCGATATAGCCATGTCCGACTGTCTGTCTGAGACTTGAACAACGAGATCTCGGAAACTATAAGAACTAGAGACTCAATTCTTTTTAGGCTCTGTACTTTAAAAAAGTACAAAAGGGTCTATTAAGTTTGTGCAATTCAGAAATATATATGTAACAGGCAGAAGAAGGCGTGGAAAAACCCACAAAGTATATATATTCTTGAGCTGAGTCGATATAGCCATGTCCGACTGTCTGTCTGAGACTTGAACACCGAGATCTCGGATACTATAAGAACTAGAGACTCAATTCTTTTTAGGCTCTGTACTTTAAAAAAGTACAAAAGGGTCTATTAAGTTTGTGCAATTCAGAAATATATATGTAACAGGCAGAAGAAGGCGTGGCAGAACCCACAAAGTATATATATTCTTGCTCAGGACGACGAACTGAGTCGATATAGCCATGTCCGACTGTCTGTCTGAGACTTGAACACCGAGATCTCGGATACTATAAGAACTAGAGACTCAATTCTTTTTAGGCTCTGTACTTTAAAAAAGTACAAAAGGTTCTATTAAGTTTGTGCAATTCAGAAATATATGTTATATGTAACAGGCAGAAGGAGTCGTGGCAGAACCCACAAAGTATATATATTCTTGATCAGGGCGACGAACTGAGGCGATATATATATGTCCGACTATCTGTCTGAGACTTGAACACCGAGATCTCGGAAACTATAAGAACTAGAGACTCAATTCTTTTTAGGCTCTGTACTTTAAAAAAGTACAAAAGGGTCTATTACGTTTGTGCAATTCAGAAATATATATGTTACAGGCTGAAGGAGGCGTGGCAGAACCCACAAAGTATATATATTCTTGATCAAGACGACGAACTGAGTCGATATAGCCATGTCCGACTGTCTGTCTGAGACTTGAACACCGAGATCTCGGATACTATAAGAACTAGAGACTCAATTCTTTTTAGGCTCTGTACTTTAAAAAAGTACAAAAGGGTCTATTAAGTTTGTGCAATTCAGAAATATATATGTAACAGGCAGAAGGAGTCGTGGCAGAACCCACAAAGTATATATATTCTTGATCAGGACGACGAACTGAGTCGATATAGCCATGTCCGTCTGTCTGTCTGAGATCTTGAACACCGAGACTCGGAAACTATAAGAACTAGAGACTCAATTCTTTTTAGGCTCTGTACTTTAAAAAAGTACAAAAGGGTCTATTAAGTTTGTGCAATTCAGAAATATATATGTAACAGGCTGAAGGAGGCGTGGGGAAGAAGGCGTTAGGGAACTCTGCCCCCTGTTTAATGGCGTCGTGAAGGTGGCCGAGCGAAGCGAGGACACAACCACGGGCCTTTTCATTGGGGGTTGGCGTTCTCGCGAAGCGAGAACGCAGGGGGCGAAGCCCCCTAGTATATATTATAATTCTTTAATCTTTTTAATAGTAATATATGTAACTGGCTGTCGATTTCCAACCTACTATTTTCTGCGAGTGTATGTGTGTAAAGTGTTGTTAAACAGCTGATTAATTCAATATGTTTATTTGAGGTCTAATGTACTTTGCACCTATCGTGCCTAGGAGTTCGTTTCATCATGACATGCTGACATTATTCAAATTCCGATGACAAGTCGATAAGCTTTAACATGAGTGTGCTGGCGTAACTAATTGGCCATTACACTCAGAGTACAAATTTTGGGAGAGCGGAAAAGTTCAGTTTACTAGCTGAGCTTTAGCTATTGGCCCATGTCAAAAATGAACGGCTGCGGATGGAGAAAATTCTTGGCGCTGCTCTGCCTCTGCCAAAGCTGGTCAGGAAGCTTAGCTGGATTCCTTGAGAGCAATTATCCAGCCTCGGCCATAGAGGATTCACATCTGACGACAGTAAGTGGGAATGTCATTAGTTATACTATTAACTATAAAGAGTATTTCAATTGCAGTTGGAACTGCTGGCCAAGTACAAGTATCCAGCGGAGGCGCATTGGGCGACCACTGGGGATAAGTATATGCTGCAGATGCATCGCATTGCACGACCTGGAGCACAACCCGTGCTCTTGATGCATGGCCTGCTGGACTCTTCGGCTACGTGGATTATGATGGGTCCACAGAGCGGCTTGGGTTATTTCCTCTACGATGCTGGCTACGATGTCTGGATGGGCAATGTGCGAGGGAATCGCTACTCACGCAAGCACGTCCACCTGAATCCAAACACGAATCGCACTTACTGGAACTTCTCCTGGCACGAGATCGGCATTCATGATCTGCCAACTATGATAGACTTTGTGTTGGGTAAAACTGGATTCCAGAAGTTGAACTACTTTGGCCACTCACAGGGCACTACTTCCTTCTTTGTGATGGCCTCCAGTCTGCCAGAGTACAATGGCAAAATCCACTCGATGCACGCTCTAGCGCCAGTGGCGTACATGAAGCACATGAAGGCACCACTCCGATCGCTTGGCCAGACCAGTATGAATATGTTGGGCAATAAATACCTTGAGCTATTTCCCCAGTCGCCTATTTACCAGAGTCAGTGCCTTGGCTCCATAGTTGCCAGGCAGACCTGTCTTCACTATATTGGGGAAGTGTTAGGAGGAAGTCTGGCGGAGATGAACAAGGTGAGAGATGACGTACTTACTCCCAATCCAGTATACAATAATCTTTCCCATTTTAGACAATGCTGCCAGTGATGTTCGGTCATGTGCCCGCTGGCTGTAGCAGTAGACAGCCCCAGCATTATTTGCAGCTCTACGAATCGGATCGTTTCTGCCAATTCGACCATGGAGAGGACAACCAGCGCATCTATGGACAGGACACGCCACCTGACTATCAACTGGAACGTATCACAGCACCTGTTGCCCTGTACTATTCCCGAACTGATTACCTGGCCGCTGTGGAGGATGTGCAGCGTCTGGCCAAACGATTGCCCAACGTAGTGGAGAATCACTTGTATCCTCACAAGAAGTGGAATCATATCGACATGGTCTGGAGCATGAATGTGAGAAGCTTGGCGCATCAGAGAATGCTTGAGGTGATGCAGATATGGGAGAAGCCGGGAGCACACAAGGTGCCGAAGTCAAAGCCAGAGGAGGAGGAGCAGCAGGAGGAATAGTATACTTTTGTTTTATGGTGTTTGTGTTGTTGTAAAAATAAAACTTATTATTGATTGTGCATATGAAAATGTCTACTCAATCCCCGTGGAGCGATCTGCTTAATTTCTTCTGAATAATTCGGTCAAAGTTGAGAGCTACTGGCATTAATATGGATAAAGTTCAAACTATGACAACCACGTGCCACATCCGCAACAAGCTGAGAAGAAGCTCTAGCAGAATAACTGAAACTGAAGCTGGAGCTGAAGCTGTGAAACGTTTGGGGAATTTGTGAAGGCAACGAGGCGCGAAAACATTTACTCAACACTTAGCGCCAGTTGTGGCAGCAGCAGCCTGCGAGTGTTGCAAGTTTCGAGAGTTTTATATTGTCGAACTGGACGGAGGGTGCAGGGGGTTAGGGGGTGTGATAAGGAAGGGGACCGCATACCATGCAGGCGACGTGCGGCAAAACTTTTATGATTTATGAAGCGAGGAGAGCGATGCTGAATAGCAGCTGCTGCTCCAATACCCCGCTCTCTTCCCCTACTTCATCTTCTCCTGCAACTGAAGCTGCATGTCGGACACAGGAAACGGATGTGGGCAAACACCCCAGGGTTGATTTAGAGCTGGAACTAGGCAGCTCTGCTGCAGCGGCAAGTTGACGTGAATGCACCAATCCGGATATAAAAATTGCACTTTGATGCCGACACACACACACACACACACACGCACACACACACACAGCTGAGTATAATAGCTAACAACTAAAACAGCAAACAATGCCAAGCCAAAATAATAAAAGTTGCTTAGCGGTTTCTTCTTCTTTAGCGCTGCGCTCATTAAAATTTCGCTTAGAGCTAAAGTTTTTTGTTTGCATAACCAACACACACACACACACTCTCACGCACAACAAAATGGTGAACATTGCAGTTGACACATGCAACATGCTACACACAGAAAAATGAAGTAGGCTGAATTTAGAAAATTCTATAAAAATATTTAGAGTAATATTCATTTTGAATTCAATTCTTTTATAAATTAAAATATGCCATAGTTATAGTTTTTTATTTTAATTTTTGTAAATAAAAATTGTAAAATATTGATTAAAATATAAACTAACCATAAAAATAGATATCCTTATCTAAACTCTTTATTAAATTTTAAATAGGTATATTTTACCCATTCTATAAATCAACTCATTTCCCACTGACAATCGACAATATGATTCGAATTAACTACACTTTTTCTCTGTGTGTAGGCTTATTGCTGCCTACATGCTGCCATTGTTGTCACCGCAGTGCTAAAGTTAAGTGTGTAATTTGTAAAAGTGTCTGAGGCTGTGGGCGTGGCAGTGCAACAACAATCGGAGCACATTGCATATGGTATACTATAGTATTGTTGTCGACACATTTGGTCGCATTTGAGCCGACAACAACAGACAGCCAAAGAATAAACAGTCAACACACTGAGAAATTGGCACAATGAACTTTCGCTTTTGCACCCAGTTTTTAGCTAATGGCAAAAATACTAGAATGGGAGAAAGTTAAAAAGAGTTGGCGGCACAATGAAAGTGAAAATTAGACAAGCGGAAAATATGTAAAAAATGTATGGAGAATATTTGTGTAAAATATATCCAAATTAAAAGAGTTAGATAAAGCTGGATATTTAGCTACATATGGCTCCGTTCTTCCCCATATTACGGCATGTTAAACCCTCCGTTTGTGTTGTTTACAAAAATCACTTAATTTCATATTAAATTGTGGAGTATGTAGTTTTTCGACTCACCTAAAAAAAGTTAGAAAAGAAAATGCAAAAAAATATAAGTCATAATATCAAAAGTAACTAAAGTAAATCGATACTCATGCAAAGAAAATACTAGAAGAAAACGCTAGTCGGGTGCAACCCAACTTACCTGTACTTTGCCTAAACAGCCTGTGTCAACAGCAGCGACAGAGACGTTGTGAAACATCGGCGGAGACATCCCCAAGCATAGGCAGAGACGTAGCGAAGCATCGGCATAGACTTATTGAAGCATTAGCAGAGACGTCGCTATGCATTGGAAGAGAATTCTTCCAGCATCGGCAGAGACGTCTCCCAGCATCGGCAGAGACGCGCCAAGGCAGAGACGTCGCCCAGCATCAACAGAGACATCGCCAAGCGTTGGCAGAAACATCGCCAAGCGTTGGCAGAAACATCGCCAAGCATTGGCAGCGACGTCGCCAAGCATAGGCAGCGACGTCGCCAAGCATCAGCAGAGTGTCAGCAGCTCCAATTGCACTTTAGAACTTCAAACCACACACACGTCACGTGATGCATCTGAACGAAACGACAGTCAAATGAGAACTAATCAAGTCGCCAGCTGATGGGCCGCTCTTCTCACTTGCTGCCTGTACTTTGTCAAAGCAGCTCAACAAGCAAAAGAAGCCAGCGCACTTACACACACACACACACACACATACATTCACTCCAGCATACGCGCTCTCTTGGCAAGTGGGGTGAGCGGGTGAGTGATTGTGTGTGTGTGAGTGTACCTGAGCGCGTATTATGCATTAGTTTGAGCTCTCTCCATACCGTTTGGCAGCCATTGCTAGTATTGGCATACAATTGGAATCAAACTGCGGCAGGAGAAATAAACAAAATTAATTAAAACTAAAAAAGGAACAGACATATTCCTACATACTATTATATACCACTCCACCAATTGTAAGCTGATTTCAATTATTTAATTCTGTTAGAACAAAGCGGAGCCCAACAACAGACTTTAGGCAATTCTAACATGGAATATGCGAACTAAACCCCAATTATGAATACTAAATGGAATTGCCCTTGTGCAAAGTATTATAATAAAAGTTCCATTAATTGATTTTATTATATGCATTTTTAATATTTATTATTATGATTTGTTTTCCATATGATTTTATAAATAAACTCGTTTACGTGTGGTGCCATCAAATTAATTTCACCATAATATTATGTTTTGTATTCGTTTGTTGTTCTTATCAATTATTACAATTATAAGTATTAAACATGCAGAGTACTGTTAATTTAGCATAATTCTCGTTTGTATAGCCTTATGTGGAAAAGTATAAATAGAGTTTTAAATTTAAATATTACACATGTAAACTAGCAAATACAAACGCTATAAATATGTGGAAATTCTGACAAAAAAAGACCCTCATAATTACACAATTAAAAAACGTATGCTAATATTTACAGAGAACTTAATCATATGCATATTAATGATAGTAATGTATATTTAAATGCCGTTTGATTTATTTAAGCAAAACTCTTTTCAGCGCGTGCTTTACATAAATTTCTTTTTATATAATAGTTTTTTTTTACTTTTAGAAATTGCACATTTAACATTGAGAACATTGTGTGAATTAATTTCGAAGCGTTGGGTATTTTATCTGATTAAAACTTGCATTCAGTCTTCAAACTAAAAGCATGTGGGCGTGGCAACACTATACCCAGCTGATTGGTATTCTATTTAGACTCTGAAACGTTTGCCTAGAAGTATCGCTCTCTAGTAAGTAGTATTATTACGTCATCGATTTTTGGCATTCATTTAAACTGGCAATAGACACACAGATGAATACATATGCAATTTGCAAACTACACTAATGATTTGTTATAACTTTTAAATTGTTGCATTTAAATTGTATTATTAGTATTATAATTACTTTACCCTCCCTTAGTGGGATTTATTTTTGTTTTTTGGTGTTTTGCACGGTGCATGATTTTTGGCTTTGAGTTCAATTCAAATTTGTTGTTTCTCTTTTTTATCGTATTTTACAAGCAATTTCGTTAAATGTTTTCAATTATTTTCAATAATTATTTGATTTAAGCAACGTTGTTTTTATTCACTTCGTTTTAAAAACGTCACGTAAATTTCATTTTTGAATAGATTTTATTAGATTATAGTATATAGTACGAGTAGGTTTATAGATATGTTGAAACTACAGTTAAATATTTGTATATGTTTAAGCATAAGTGTTTAAGTAAGTGCTGATGCTGTTCGGGTTAAGCTATAGACACCAATAACTGCTAAATACGTCAAGCTATATATACAGAATTCGCTATACCCTGCCCCCAAATAAAATAATCCCCCTTTAAAAGTAATCCATCTTGGGCGCATCCAGCGCTGTGTGCATGGTCAATGTAACGCCCCGATTGATGCTAACAGCCGGATAGAATACGCCGTAGAGATCTCGAAAAGCCACCGAGCCCTGTGGCATCTCGTTCACCAGAAAACTGAGTGTATGCCGCTCCAGATCCAGCAGCACACCAATTGTGCTGCCCGTGGTGATGCCGCCCTCGACCCGCCGCTCGTGTATGGAATTGTGCTGGAACCAGGAGCGCTGTCGATCGATGTACATGGCGAAGGATTTCTCGTCTTTGCCTGTAAACAGAATCGAACGAAAATAGAGCATAATATGTAGTAAAATATTTTGGATATTTCTTATATTATTTTTATACTTTTAGTAACTGTATTAGTTGTATATTCCAATCATATCATTATGTCTATGAATATCACTATTCGTTTACCTATCACTTTATATATATTTTTAGCTGTATCATTCTCTAAATCAGCACTTACAGTTTCAGCTGGGTGCTCTGTGCGTTTGTCTGCTCGCTGTTAGACTCTGACGCTGGCTTTGCAAACAGCGAGCACACATATACACAGAGCGGTCGATGAGTTACGGTCTCTCTTCGCCCAGCTCTACACATGGCTGCCTTTCCGCTATTATTGACTGTATTGGTAGCACTACGTCAGTCAGTCAAAGTATTTAGTATATGTACATACATATTTCAATCTTTAGCTACGTCTTTATTTCTACTTGCAGCACAAACTTCAAACTGTATTTCCATCTAACTACTTAACTTGCCTCTGCTTTTGTTTGCTTTCAAGGCAAGTTGGCTTAAGGTATTCCCAGCGTATTTTACATTTCTGTAATGCCATAAAGTAACAATAACAAAAGTAAGTTGGTGCAAACTGCATGGTAAGTGTCACTGCCAGTCGCTTGGGGGCGCCACCTGCACGCAAAACTTGCGCATTTCGTTTGCGTATGAAAATTTAATTTAAAAACTTTCAACTGAAGTGCAACAGACGGCAGCACTTTTGGGGCTGCCACACGTGTTAAATGATGCGTGAGTTGCCTTAGAAATATCATTGTAAATTCCAAGAGGAGATATATGTATCTATATACTAGAATAGGCATATGTATGTATAGTTGTTTCTACTATATATATTCACAATAAACTTTTGTCAAGCGCAAAGTTTAAGTGCCGCAGTTTTAATTACTTTTGTCTCCACGTAAACTACGCTAAGCCAAGACAGTTTTCCATTTCCAACGCATTTTCAATCAATTTGCCATTGCATACTCCCTTTGTTTGTGTTTGTGTTTGTTGGCACCTAACTAGAGACCGTCCTGTTGGTAACTGAAACTTCTTGCCAAAACTTTCACGCACACACAAGAAATGGCAAAAGTTTTCTGATCACGCCCACCAATCGAAATGACGCCCACCATTCCCATTGCCATTATATTGGCTGACAACAAAGTTTCAGTCGGTTGGTTCACACTTTCAGGCACTTGGTTATTAGCCGGCAAAACTTTTGGCGCATACGATTGGCGTTTTGTCAACGCTCGCTAGGTGGCGCTACAAATCGACTGCCTCATATGCCTTTCCTTTCGTTTCTTTTCATTTTCTTTGTCGAACTCTTTTTGAAAGCTTTTCAAGTGGTTTCCTCCCATCCACTTGGCATTGTTAATTGAATTCCCAATGACCATGGTAACCCACTTGCACTTACCCAACATTTTGTTCCTTGCCACATCGATGCGAGCCACACCAAATGCCGGATCCGTGTCCGCCGTATAGTTGTCAATGGTGAACTCCCAGTAGTGCACGCCGCGTGAGAAGCCCACCGAACCAAGTGCCACACGATGCTCCCAGCCCTCCACAGAGACGGTGGCATTATTTTTGCTGAAGATTAGACCAGAGCCAGCGCCGCCGCTCAGCACGGGATCAAACGTGAACCAGGCAACTGCAACACACAGAGAGAGAATACAATAATGTAATGGAAAATGAGTGAAAATTGAAGTAGAAGACCGAAATAACAAAAAAGAACACAGTCCCTAAGGTAGCAGCTGGCATAGCTCTAAGCATAGCCAAGTGATAGGAGCAGGACCTGGCACAGTGTACTGTACTCGAATAGAAATTTAAAGAAATTCTATGCACTTTACTTTTGCCAGCATATTGGAATTGCTTGCCCCACTGTGCCTGCCATTTACGCTATTGTCAAAGCTCAAGTGACTTCAGCTTCAGCTGGGCTCCACTTGCAGCACTTGGCTCCATCGCCGGCTCCATTGCAATGCCAATGTCCGATAGTTTATGCTCTTATGCGCCGCAAAGTATGCCACGGGCAACGCCGGACAGTACTCGTACACTCAAACACAAACTCGTACTCTCGTACTTTATTAAATTTACTTTTATTGTTGTGGCGCATTAAGTGGCCAAAGTCAAGTCGGTTCGGTTGGGCAGTGATGATGATGATGATGATGATGCTGCTGCTGCTGATGATGGGGATAAAGATGACGTTGCTAACTGCAGCGCTGTCTCATCTTTTTTATTGGCCACTACTGGCAATTGTGTGGCCCAAAGCCCAGCCACAAAGCAGCCTCAAACTTTATTGTTTGACTTTGCCTTTAGCCAGAGAATGATATGGCATAAGTATCAAGTCATTTAATGAAAGCAAGACTGTTCTAGAGTGTTTAACAAGTTAGTCAAGTCATAATTATCTAAGTTAAGCTATGTATAAAATTTTTTATCCTAACTGACTGACTGATCGACTGACTGATCATCAACACACAGCCCAAATGGTAAGCCATAGGGATCTAATTTCTTTGTGAGATTATACCTCATGGGCTGTAAGTTTCCCCTAAGGTCACAAATTTGTCAAGAACTGTGATTAAGATGAACTTTTAATAGGTTGCTTTATATGTAATTTAGTTATTGTATTTAGTGCAATAAAGACGATCTGATTTTTAAGCGATCAATTGAATTATTTAACTATTTTATATATTTATATTTTATACTTTTATATTTTATATGAGCTAAAAAATCCCATTATAGTATATTGAAATATGGAAATACTATACTTGTAAATATCTATTTATTTATGGAATATTTTATTTCATTTTAACACTAATATCTATGACGAACATTGACCCACTAATTGACTTATTTTGGTAGGTGTTAGTCCCACCCTAGGCAAACAGACTTAACCCCTTATCAATTTGCTTAGAAGCTGCCCACAAAAAGCGTTACGTGTCATTAAGCGTTACTCGTTAACCGTTAATTACTTAGGCGTACGCGCCCCAATGTAAACACTTTATAAAATAACAATTTGCATAGGCTGCAACACCTCCTCCCATCGGGTGTTGGGGACAACAATTGAGGACCCCGTCAATAATCAATTAAAAGTTGTAAATTAACGGTGCTAATAAAACGTCAGAATAGCAAAGGACATGGCCAAGGATATCAGCTATGCACTGTGGCAATTTTATAAATTAAATAACTTGAAGCTTCGGTGGCTTTAACGAGAGGGGAGTGGGTGGGTGTATATTGTCAGGTGGCGCATGCATCAATCAAGTGAGAATTGGATTGCCAGTGGAGTCCGCCTGCGGCTGGCCAGAGGCGCAGGAAAAAGGGGTCAATGGCTGTTTGACATGCAAAGCACGTCAGAGGTCGGGCCACAGGCGAAAGATAGGAGAGCAGAAAAAGCGGGAGGGAGTAAAGCTGGTACTGGTACCCAGCCTGAGCGCATGACCGAAAAGGATTAAATTATAAAACAGTTGGCAAAAGTAGCTCAACACAGAGAGCCAGAGTCAGAGTCGGAGTCAGTCCCTCTGCCGAGTCGAGGGAGTTTAATTGAAAAACCTAGTAGTACAAATAGTGCTGGAATGGAGTCAATGTACTTACCTTCAGCCGTTTGCAATCCAATCAGCTCAGAGTATTCACCCTCGCCGGCACTGTTGAAGGCCTTCACGCGGGCATTGTACATGGAATTGAAGTGCAGACCATCCACGGTGCAAATTGTTTCCTTGCCACAGTAGACTTCCTGCAGAATAGAATGGCAAATGGCAAATGTCGTTTGTTTAAATATTGCATATGGTATTATTAAAGATGTAAGTAGATCTTTAGAATGTAGAATTACTCACTCGAAATTCACCGCCGCTGCCATCGTCCAGTTCCAGGACATAACCTTCGACAAAGCAATGATTCGGTGGCTGCCACGCAACGGTCACTGAATTGTTTTCCGCTGAGCAATCCGTTGGTATAATTGTGGGCGTCAATGGAGCTGTGGGCGTGGCATAGAACGTTAGGCATACTATACTATACTATATATGTGTGAGTGTGTGTGTGTGTGCGTGTTAGTTGGCAAACTTAATTTCCAGTTAGTGTAACAAGTTAAAGTTTAAGAAGGAAATGTCTATTAAAACGGCACGAAAACGTCACAGGAAGTGCGCATAAAGCAGGCAATGAAAAGCCAACTTAAGACGATTTACATAAATATGCAGTTAAATTATATACTAAACATAAACAGTAAATGAAAATGCCAAACAAAAGCGAGTATAGTTAGTGAAACGAATCGGAAGAGACCCAAAGAACTTAGCAACTAACTTAGCTCGTCTAGGTGAGAACTGAGAGCTGTAAATGAGAGCTTAGATACATATATGAACATTTCTACATACTCATAAAACACATAAAATAATCGCAAGTACCCTCGCAATAAAATCCATACCATTTGCCATTTGTGCTCTTCAAATTTCTATACTAATTGAGCCACGCCCCAAGTGCCCCAAAGGCATAAAACCAACGCCCGACTCGACTGTTGCCTGACAATAAAAATTTATGACACGAATAACAACGACAGAAAGCAGAGTCTCAGCTCCCAAAAGTATGCCACAAAAGTGGCATTAAAACACGGCGCTTGCCGTTGACATCAAATTAAAAAGGCGCCAAGCTGTCAAATGTCGAAAAGCCAGGTGAAAAAACGAATCCCTAAATAAAACAAGAAAAGTTTGCATTTCAAATTTATTAGAAAACGTGAAAAGGCAACAGGAAGCGGGCTCAATCAGTAGAAGTGAAAAGGATATGAGCCAGGCTAAGAGTTCGCTTGACTCCGGTCAAAAAAAAAAGAAGAAATATAACGTCAAATAAAAAATGAAAGCTAAAGCACGAAATAATGAAGATGAGCGGGGGACTAAAGGGACAGCTGTATAAAATCAAATAAAAATAAATATAAAAAGGCGAAAATAATAAAAATATAAAATAAATGTGCGTAAAAAAATGTGTGCCCCCAGTTGACAGTTATGCGGTGGCGCAACGGAAACGGGAAACATGTCGACAGCAAATTTCTTTATACACTGCCAGAGCGAAGCCATAAAGCTTTTTATTATGAAATAAAATTAAAGGAGTCGTCGTAGATATAGACTTGACTTATATATTTATTAAATTGTTTAAATCATAATGGAACTTAATAAATTATTTTCATTTATATAGACCTAGACTTCTCCCCAGTATACTCTATAATAGTATTTGGTTTTTATTTTTATTTCTATTTTTTTTAATTTTGTTTAAGTGAAAATGTAAAAATTATATACTTATTAATTGGTTTATATCATAATGGAACTTATTAAATTAATTTAATTTATATAGACCTAGACTTCTCTTAATAATATAATACTAAATAATACTATTTTGTTTTATTTTTATTTGATTATATTTTTTTAAAATGGATATGTGAAAACTGTCTACTAATTAATTTGTTTAAATCATAATGGAACTTTTTAAATTATTTAAACTTATATACCCCTAGACTTCTCCGCAGTATTTCGTTTTTATTTTTATTAGATTATATTCTGTGGCACTTTGTGCCTGTTGTTGAAATGAAAATGTGAAAATTATTATGTGTAGGCGCGTAGTCGCAAAACAAAAGCAAAAGCCATGAAAACAAAATGGTCGACAATGGAAAATTGCAATGTGTCTGTGTGTGTGAAAGATGGGTGTGTATTAGCTGTGGTTGTGTGTGAGACAGTATAGACATAGCACCAAAGAAGTTCTCAGTTCAATTCTTGTTTTATTAAATAAAAAAAAAACTATTAACCAAAAGTAAAGAAATATGCGAAAAATGTTATGAAATTCCTAGCGGAACTTGAAACAGTTAGAAGATAAAAAAATGTGTATAATGAAATTTGTTTTGTTGTTTCTTTTTTGTTTTGTTTTTATTGTGGTTGCAGAGTTGCTCACCTGCCGGACATCTTTCATCCTCATCTTTGACTGCTAATGTTTTGGGTATTATTTTGATATAAGTATTTGTTTGAAATGTGGCAATTGATGGGAGATAGTAGAGCAAGCGGCACGTAATACATAATGTCGAGTAATGTATAGGCAGCGCGAGATAAAAGAGAAGCACAATAAAATGGTTAAACATTTAAGACATTTATGGTTTAATTTTAACTTATATGCTAGGTATTATTTGAACATATTCTTATAAATATTATTGTGGCTCTTCACAAGTAAAAAGACTCGGGTTACACTTGGTTTCATTTGAATTGCTTTTGGCTGTTATTTTTGGCTTGAGGTGTGTGCATGTGTGTGTATCTGTGTGTGGCCCTTTCATTTGAAACGAAACTACAATTCGTTTCACACTTTGCCCTTCGGTTTTCCCCCTTTTTTACGCTACACTTTTGGTGCTATGGAATTCTAAATATAAAACACAATGCAATGTGTTTTCCTCCTGGGAATTTCCCCTTAACTATCACAACTATTTTTATAGTACTCTCTGGAGCGCACTTTTCAATGGCACTTAATGAGTGCTCTACCTCTTCTACACTTTCTATTGTTTCAACACTTGTGAGGGTGTGCATTTGTGTGTGTGTGAGTGTGTGTGCCACAAATTTACCTTTACGTGTGAAAATTAGTGACAATATTTATGATACGCTCCGCTCGGAAACATAATACGAAGAAGGGTTGAGACTGCTGATGGAAAGAGCTCACTACTAGACCCTTTTAGTTGGCATGAAATACCTAGTTGATTGACTTTACTAATTAGATACTAATACAATACTATTGCTATTATTATAAGCAGCATAAGTCTAATGTAAACTCTGTGTTAAAATCAAGCGTAAACTCTGCGATTATTTACTTGCAACAATTTTAACAATTTTAATTAGTTAAAATAAATTCTAATAAATTGAAATTTAATTATGCTCTACGCACCTTTCATTTGTATAAAATTTAAATTGTCAATGGCGCGTGCCAGGGCTGCATCATCCAGGGTCAAGTCCACAATGGGCGAGACACGTGGTGCAGCATTGGTGACCTCCTGATGCCAGGTCATGTCTGTATTTGCCACGCGATTGATCAACATGGAGCCAACCTATAGAAACAGAATAATAATATATCAGATTCATAATATAATATTCGAATTATCGGTTCTACATACCTGTAGAAAGGCAGCGCTATCAGTCTCTTTCAACGCCTCAATGCAGAACTGTATGAGTCCTGTGGTCTGCTGCAGTTTGCCTGTGCAGTTCGACTGTTGATCCTGAGTGAGAGATAAAAAACATTATAAGAATAGTCACCTTATTAAGTATACTCTATAGCTGTACCTTAAGTATTCTGATTTTGGTCTCCTTGTCGTTGCTTATGGCCTCCAGCAGATATTCGCGACGGTCGTGTATGGCCTGTATGAGCGCCTCGCATTGGGCATGCACCAGACGTTCGAATTCAATGCAGGATTCCTGTAAATTACACACATACAAAATGGTGTAAATATTATTTAATTTTTTTGTAATCTCTGGGCTTTCACACTTACCGTTACTTTGTCACTCATGCCTTTGAGTCGCTGTATGAATTCGGTTGTGGAACGTGCCTTCTCCGACAATTGTTGCAGATTGTGCGAGAGTTCGGTCTGCAAAAAAGAAATGAAATGACATCAGTGATGAGAACAAGAATGAAAAAACATTTACTGCAATGGAATATATATGTATTCGTATTATATAGTAGACTAGTAAGACTCGTAAAAGTTTACGGCTTTTTTATGAAGTGTTATGCGGCGGACTTTAGTCACGCCCTGCGGCTACATTTCTTTATATCTGTTCACTATAGTTATTCCAACTCGTGTCAAAGTCAAGAGCTGCCAGAGAAATTGCAACAAAAAAGGAGCTAAAAAATGAATTACATGCCCAGCGGGCACACGATTTCAATTCCACTCCAATTTCAACTTCAATTTACCAAAAATAAAATACGTATATGAAAATTAAATGGCAAAATGCCATATGCAACCATATACCAGACCTCATTCTTGTTGCAACAACACTTGCAACACTTGCACTTGACATTGACATGTGGCAAAAAATGTATGTTGAATTCTCTCATTTTCTCATTTGCAACAATTAAATAAATTACTCATACGCCGCGTTAACAATTTTAATTCATTAGCATTTAAAGAGTGACTTCAACCCATGACGTTTCCTGTGCCATTGGTAATGAGGCATGTTGCCAGTATTTGTTGTCCTTAATACCGGTCTTGCTTCGTGCTGCCCTGCGGGCCACTTGGCATTGAAACGTGCCCAGGCCACCCTATGACGTCAACTCCCACAATTATTTCTGTTTCCTGCGACACGAAACCCAAACACATTGTCCAGCTGCTCAAGTGTTTGCCAGACAACTCTTACTCAGTCTCAGTCTCTGGTTCTCTAACAACAACAGCGACTCCACTCTTAATACCCGCCCAAGGCATTTACATGCTTTTCACTTTTCTATTCAAAGAGCAACAAGAGCCAGGGAATTCCTGTTCCCTTTGCTTCCCCTTTGGCATCTGTGTTCTGCTCTGTCAGACACGGCGTATACTCATTACCTTATTTGTTGCAACTTGTTTGTTGATTATTTTATTCTATTTGCCATTCGTCGCTTCACTATTTACATTAGCCACTTCTGTTATTTCTCTGTGCTTACAATTGGACTTTGTGGAATTTGTTTGGAGAAGCAGTAGCAGTAAATTTTATTTAATTCAGAGCAGAAGTGAAAAGGCCGATAAAAAAAAAATATATATCTACTGTTTCGTTCAAATAAATTAAAATTGTTTGAGAAAAGCTAAATGAAAAGAATTTAATTGCTTAGATAACACTTTAAACTAATTAGTTTGATACAAAAATTAAAAAAAAATGTTTAGAGATATATTTGAAGTATTTGATAAGGTTTGAATATTAAATAAACAAAATTAACTACATAAAAATATGTTCAACAATAATTCATAATTTTAAATATTATAAAAAACTATTGAAAAATCTGAAAATTAAAATTTAAAGGAAATTTTAACTATTTTAGAAAGTTGAAAATACAAAACAATTAAATTTATGATTTTAAATATTTTACAAATGTTTTGTGCACTGTAATAAATATATTTAAAGTCTAAGAATATTTTAAAATATTTTAAGAATATGTTGTACTACGAAATTATTATTCTCCATTAAATTTTATAAATATTATAAAAATATGATGAACACTGTAATAAATGTAATTAAAAGTCTAAGAATATTTTAAAATATTCTAAAAATATATTCGATTACTAATTATTCTCCATTAAATTTCATGTTTTATTGAAAAGCTCTTAAAAATGATTCTGCTCACTTTCAAACTATAAAGTTGCTATTGGCCACTTTAAAATATAATCCAGTCTATTTGGGCATTCAAAGCTATTTTCTGTAGCGGAACATCATTTGATTTACTCAAACATAAAAGCGTTTTTGAATAATAAATGCATTTTTCATGCTTTCATAATTTCTTTGGCATACCCAAAACAAATTTTCAGGAACCCAATTACAAGCAAATATTTTGCTGAGAGCCGGTTTCTCATTAAACCACTCGTAAAACATACATATAAATATATGTACAGCTGTGTTCAATGAAATAGCAGTGCAACAGAAGCGAAAATATATAACGGTTTTTTTAGCTTTTCCTTGTTGGAAAATTAATCGTTTGCACATTGTTTTTGTAAAATGGAATATAGAGTTAAGAAAAATGCAAAAATCCCGTTAGATTTACTTTGTTTTTGTACGTTCTTGGAATTTTTGCGTGAAGACAACGTGTTTTTGGCTGTTCACTGAAATAGCAGTTTTTGGTTTTCTTCGACGAAAAGTATAAAAAAAAATTAAAATTTTGTGAATAGTAAGTTTGATTACGTTGATTATTATTATTTAAATGATAATACACTATAAAAATGAAAAAATTATAATTATAGTGGGTAGAGAACATCACTGTTTCAAGGAAAATCTGCATTGGATCCTTGAGCTTTAAAAGGAGCTAAAAACACAAAAACAACTACAGATTTTTTCTAAATGTTATGCCAAGATGGTATACAATGCTATTAATTATGAACTGAACCCAAAAAATCGTGGGGCCATACGCAAAACTTTACATTTTGGGGACTGACGCATAGTGCGCTTCAGCAAAGCTAATCCTTTCGCATCCTTTAGGGATGTAAAAGCGTAGCTAAAGTTGAAAATCAGTAACGTAACTATTCGACGAGGACCCCTGAATGGAAATTTTAAAGTTAGAAGCTCATGAAAGGTGCCAATACTTAGTTAAAGACATATCAAAGTCCCAATTGGAGTTCGCCAAAAGCCATGTGACCTAGCCAATGTCAATATGGCGAATATCCTTTGGACAGAGGAGGCGAAATTGATCTTGTTTGGTGGGAATGGCTCTAGACATTATGTCCCCAGACCCCTAAACACAAATCCTTTTCCATATTATACGTTAAAGACAGTTAAGAATGGTGGCGTTAAAAATTCAGTTTAGTCCTGTTCTTCGTATAGCGGTATGGGCCCAATACATATGATGGATGGGATCATGGACCAAAATATGTACGTAGATATGTTAAGGATCATTATGCTACCATATCCAATTTGATATATGCCCTTAAAATCGGTATTCCAGCAGGATAACGATCCAAAACACACCAGCAAATTGACTAAAAACGTAGTTAGTCAAGGAAGGATCAATTAAATGGCATAGTCAACTCAGTCCCAGGATCTCAGTCTTATAGAAAACTTATGGGGGAACATCAAACGCAATGTCTCAAAGCAATTCCTGTCTTCTAAGCCGCAGCTTTGGAAGGTTTATTCAAAGGGCATTGGCACAGATCCCCCTTAAGCTTTTCCAGGACCTGATCGACTCCTTGCCACGTAGACGCGAGGCTGAAATAGCCAAAAAAGGATATACAACTAAGTGTTAGGACTAACCAAGCTCTTATTTAGTAATAATAAGTTTATAAATAATTTATTTTAATTTTAAAAAAATTTTTGTTGCTAACACTGCTATTTCACTGAACAGCATAATTTATCGATTTTATTTTATTTATCATCAATTCGTGATAAATGCTACATAAATAAATAAAAAAAATATGCTAAGTTATGTGAAATTATATACATTTAGCATTTATAAAAAATTTCTGTTCAAAAATAGTAATTTTAATAGGATTTATCAATCTTAAAACTGCAGGTCATCTGCACTGCTATTTCATTGAACACAGCTGTATGTATATTCTATGAAAATTTATTAAGCAAGGGAAAACAAGTCAGCTTATGGCGATTACATTCATTAACTGACTGTCAGATAGACAGACAGACAGAAGCGCTGGAAAAGCTGGCAATAGAAGAGCTGCAGCCAATTTTAAAGCATTTAGGGTGGTTGGAGTTGATTCAGTGTGCTGTGGGTGGGTGACTGGGTGGGTGTTGCAGCAGCAGCATTGAGGCTGGCTAAGTGCTGGCCAAGAATGCGCAACGCGAGGTAAAACTGTTGAAATTTAATCCCTCAAGAGTTGCTTCAACGCGCCCCACACACAATGGGGAGCAGTATGCTTTTTTTTTTTTTGTTATTTATCTTTTTTTGAATATGAAGTGGAAAGCACTCGGACGCCAGCTAATGCCAAGCGTCTGTTTTGCATTGATAAGCTGACGCAAGCGTGCCCCCTACACCCGCCAGCACCCACCCACCCACTCAGCCACCCCCTGGCTTATAGTGAGAGTACTCTCAAATATATACTAGTATTTGTACGCGCCTCACTTTGCATTATTTCTGTTCGCTGTTTCGCTGTGTTTCTCTCCCTTTATCCAGCTGCCCTTTTATGACGCATCATCATAAAAATGCGAGTATCAAGTGCGCAGTCCGAATGCCACCACATGCCACGCTTGACTGGCTGACTGGCTGAGAGTCTGTCTATCCGTCCGTCTGTCTGTCTACTGGCCATGGCTTTTATCAGACAGTAAAAATAATATGACATGTTTATGCCTGGCAGACGAAGACGTAGCTGAGCCAGACGCCATGCCACGCGGCGACACTGAAGACATTCAAAGTTGCCACGCATGCAAATCAAGTGGGAGTGTGAGTGTGACTGTGAGTGTGGCGAGTACTCGTACGAGTGTATGTGAATAATTTAAGTGCCCCGCTCGAGCTCAGGTTCAAATATGAGTAAAGAGTCAGCGCTGCACCGCCTGACACGACCCTGACACATGTGTGACAAAACACACAGAGAGTCAGTGGGATATAAACACATAAATTATTAAGTTGTTAACCTGGCAAAAACCAACAAACAATTGCCGTCATCTTAATGCACCTGGCGACGCTTATGAAGCGCGTATTAAAATTATGTGACTGATGTAAAAATATGCAAAAATTATGCAAAATATAATAATGCACATTTAATAGAGGAAGGCAGTGTTCTTGTAGGAAATGTTATTTATTTATGAGCAGCCTTATTTTGAATGTTTAACAACAAGTGAACTTTTATAGCACATATTAAAAAAGGAAACTGTTTAACATTTAATCAAATATTTTATATAATAGTTAAAAAAAAAGTTAAAAATTCAGCATTAATTATTTCAAATTATTTTAGATAACGAGTAACATTCATACATATAAAATGATCTTAAGTAGCGAATTATGTATAAAGTCATATCGTATCGTATAAATGCCGAATGTCACAAGCTATATAAGGCTCTAACATTGTGAATTATTAAGCGAAATATATATGACACTTGGTGGTCATATAATTGAATTATTAGGCGTCATATACATGACACTTGCTTGCCATATAAATAACGCATATAACAACATAATTTTAACAAACGGCAAGCTATATAATAGTCGAAAATAGTGAATTACTAGGCGTCATATACATATATGACACTTTGTTGTCATATAAATTGCACATATGACAACGCATTAATGGCAAACGCCATATATATGGCAAGTTATATTATTCTATATTATTCTCTAAAATATTGAATTATTAGGCGTCATATATAAGACACTTGGTTGTCATATAATTCGCAGATATGACACCGTATTAATAACAAACTATATATATGGCAAGCTATATAATGCTTTTAAATATTGAATTATTATGTGTCGTATATATGACCCCTAACTGTCACGTATTAATGGCACATTTAATCCAATGATTATTTCTTATTTTATTTGTAGTAATTTGGGTAAAAAGTAAGGCAAATTCTATTGATATAAAAAACCTCCAATTCAACTGCCATTGTTTAGTTATTTATACACAATTTTACAGTTCAGTTTCGATTGTTACCTCACCCACTTTTACAGTTATACGAAATGTACTCCATAGCCTGCAATTTGACTTCTCATATGATATGATCTGCAGCCACTGTAGGACAGAATGCAAATGCAGCCAGCTTCACATGACACTGCACAATTTGTAGGCAGCAACATGGCACTTCTAAATAGCAATACCAACAACAACAACTACTACTATTTCTACTACTACTACTACTACTTCTACTACTACCACAACAAGAGTAGGCAACACGCGCGATAAGTTGCCTGTTCATAGATAAAAATCGCAGACTTTGCGGCGACATTGTCGTCGTTGTTGCCGTCGTGCAGCAGTAACTGCCTGGCGCCACGACAAGAGCAACAGTTGCTGCTGTGCCTTGCTACTGTTCTGCTGCGATTATCAGCATAATATAGCCCATAATTTACTTGGCTAAATTTTCCGCTGACTATAAATAAACAGGCTGCAAAATGTCGTGCTCATTAAGTGCGTGTTGCTGCGATTAGCAGACTCACAATTTTAATTGCAGTGTAGACTCGTTAACGACTTCAATGCACTCGCTCAATTGGCCTGGTCATAATGTCTTAAGAGGCCCAGTCGAAAGACATTAAGACCGAGCCAGCAGTCAGAGTTCAATGCGAAATACTAACTCATATTTCATGCGCTTTATTTATGGCCATCTGTGATGTATGGGATGTATGTGATGTACACATATGTAAGCTTATGCTTAGGTACATACGTGACAACGACTTTCGGCGAATGGTGGCCAACAGGTGGCCTGCGCCTAGACATCATTGGGCTTAAATTATAATGCATTTATGCCATAAAGCTGCTGAAATATGAGACGACTTTAAGTAGCTCACATTTGCGACCAGTTTGCAGCCATAAATAGCCGCTAGATATATGGCTGCAGCGTTTCGACTCCGGCTATAACTGTAGGTGTTAAACACCAGTCGCGCACAACATAAATATTATTTACAACAATTTCGTGCTACATGCAACACGTGGCTGCCAATTGAGTTGTAGTTGATGATGTAGTTGCTGCTGCTGCTGCTGTTGTTGCTGCAGTTGTTGTTGCTGTTGCTGTAGTTAGCAATCATTGTGCGAGGCCATCTAAATGGCTAAAGATTTGGTGTGCCATAAAAGTGTACAGCGTGCAGCTGTTGGCAGTAGGGTGATTCACTATCTAAAAGGCCATGATATGCATGTTAATGGTAAAACACTTGCAGCAGTAAATGTCATTATTTAACGAGTTTGATAATTGTACTCAAAGTGTAAAAAATTCTGGCAAAATTACAGTTAATCAGAAAAAAGTATCTTTTATTCTAGAAAAATATTACGTTTTTTTTAAAGCAAAAGATAAAATATTGTAAGTTAAATTTCACGTATTATTTTTTGATTGTAAATAAAATATTTATAATAATATTTAAGGGTTATAATTAAATATTAAATGTAAATATTCGGTATTATAAATATTACTAAATGTTTGAAAATAATTAAAATAAACATTAATAAAATATATACATAAATATTAGGTTAAATCTAAACAGTAAATACATATTAGAGTCCGAAAGAAAAATAAAATATTGAAAGTTATGAATAATACTAAGTATCTGTCTTTTCTGCTTGGAAATTTTGCCAATTAATAATATATAATAATAATATATAATAATAATATATAATAATAATATATATAATAATAATATATAATAGTAATATATAATAATAGTATAGTATAAAGAATTATATTCTTTTCTTCACAAATAAAATTCTTTTGTGTGTTTCAACTGTTAAATATTTGCTTTTTAATTTCGCCGTGAATCACCCTACTGGCAATCTGTGCACAAAGCGTTGCAACGGTCTCAAAGTGTAGCGCCAGCGCCAGTCAAAACTTGCCACACACACACACACACACACACCTCCGCCAGCTCCACACGCTCCACCAAATGCGATTTGTGTGTTTCCCCTCCCCTTGCATCAGGTACTTCCCTACGGCCGTCTGTGCTCATCGGAGGCTTCATTCACATCATCTTTTTGTTGCTTTTTTCTCTCGTTATGCCTGGGCTTAGTTCACTTGAGGCATGAGTAATGTGAGGCGCGTCGCTTGACAACTGCAGCCGTTTTTTAAAGACGATAAAAAGCTTAAAATATAACTTACATTCTGACAAGATATGAATTTTAAACGAATTTCACAGTGAGCAGCAACGTGCTGTTGATTTATATGACAAAGAGGAAGAAGAAGTAGAGGAAGCGCAACTTCTTCATCGTTTTTTCAAATTGGATTATGCCCATGGTCTGATGTCTGTGTCTGTGTCTGAGAGACTGATTTGCATACCAAGTGTCATTCGTTGGTGTTGTTGTTGTTCTTGATCAATATGTGTGTCTTGGCGATTAAAAATAAGTTGGAGGGGGCAACTCTCGACATCAAATTAATTAGCAACTGAGCAAATATCATTTGCAGCAGCCAAAGTGACATGGAATGGATCTATCGATTATTATTCTAGCTACGATAAACAAGGGACCGGGACTAACCGCAGACGAATAGACAAATAAACAGACGAGTCAGTCAATTGACTGGAGGCTTAGTAGGGGGAGTAGAGAAACCACAGAATCTAATTTGGAGAACGCATGTGGAGCATGTGGTCTGTGCAACTGTTATAAAATAATACAAATAATAATAACATTTCAGCCACATGGGGAGAGAGCACGTAAAGAAGTGGCATAAGCAAAACGAAAACGTTAAAGTCCAAATATTTTCATGACAAATTTAAAATAACACAAGCATGAAGTGGAACACGTTGCAAGTTCAACAACAACAAGAACTTGGGCTAGCAATTGTAACAAGTTTGCGGCATGCAATGAAGCGCAATGAGCCATCCCAGTGGACATGTAGAGAGGAAAGTGTAGAGGAAATGGCAGCAAACAAGGGAAAGCAGGAAAGTCCAATTCAATACGTAAGTGTGAGGCACGAACAAAACTGAGTGGCACAGATGGTGGCAAGCGAGTAGCGTGTGGAGAAACTACTTAACTTGCCACTTGACTCACCATCATGAAGATGCCACCCTGAGTAGTGGCAGAGGCGACACGTGGCGGCGTTTACTATTCATTATAAACGCCTCAGAGTTAAGCCAAGATCAATGCATCAAACGGGAAGAAACCCTTTCGAGACTTTCGCTGACCAAAAGCCAATTTAACTTAAGGAGCTGGCACGTTGTCAACCCCATGTTGCCATCGTTGCCATTGTCTGGCGGCACTCAAAATGCATAACGGCAACACGACTTGTGCTGCATGCAACACGCGTCTCCAAATGTAAGCCACTTAATCTTAGCCGACGAGTCGGCTGCAGAGCAACACCAAAGCCAGACTGCCAAATGCATTAAGTGAAGTCGAGAGTAGCGAGTGCAGGGAGAGAGAGGTGGGGTATATACAGCTTGCGCATCAAGAGCTGCTTCATCATTATTTGTGCATAAATTAGGATTAAGGCAACGGCACTGGCAATGGGAACGGAGTGCAGTCGCATCACAGACTCTTCCCGCGAAATCATAACCATGTTGTCTGGTCTCTTTTTTGTGTTGCGCTTTGGACCTTCTCTTTGGCTCACAATTTTGACCTTATTTGGTGCATTGTATGGAATGTGTTGGCCATATATGGAGGCTCGGCAATCGTTGAGAAATTGCCAACATGCAACTAAGGAGCAAATTGATTGTGTGGCAGTAGTAGAGGAAGCAATGACATTAGTTGAATTCCGACGATATAGAACTATAGTGGGGATAATGTAGTTGAATATTGGTATCTGATTAATTAATTGCTGAATAACTAATGTTTTTATAACAATTTAAACAATTTTTTAACACTAGAAGTAATTCTACTTACAGTCTATAAGATACTTATAAACTCTATAATTTACTTAGATTTTAAACCTGTATACAGTATCTCTTATAAGCCCTCACACACTTCCCTTATAAACTTCAAACTAAACTTCATTTCCACTAACAATTTGTCATGCTCTTGTTATATTTTATCCTCTTCTCCTTTGTATCAATGTCACATATTTTATTTCCGTGACAAACTAATGCAACAAATGGCTATTAAAATAAAAAATAAAAAAAAGTCCGCCAAACTCGTAAAGTTGTGCGTTTTGTTTGATATGCGAAGTTGGCATTTGTTGTGCTGACATTTCCTGTCAAATTAGTGACATTTAGTGTCATAAAAATGCGCAAATTGTTGAACAGATGTGAGGCAGAAACTTGTTCTTTGTCTAAGCAGTGGCAAAGTGTTATTACGAGGGGTCAGAGCCAACTGACAGATGTTGACAGCAGCCGAATCAAATGCGATAACAAGGCAAATTAGCCACTTAAATTGGCAATATTTTAATAGAAAATTTTAAAACATATTTAAGTGTTCAAAGGGAAGCAAAATATTCTGTTTAAATATAATTAAATATAATAAATGTATTTTTGCTTATCATTTATTTAAAATATGCCGACACATCACATCACATGAAATATTTTAATCGAAAAATGTGTATCATATTTAAGTGTTCAAAGAGGAGCAAAAAATTATTTAAATAAATCTAGTATTTTTAACGAAATTTCAGCTAAATATATGTATATTTTTGTATAATTAATTTCCATTAAAAATATTTCGACTACTTCACAAGAAATATTTTAATAAAAATTATAAACAATTTTGTGTATTAAAAGGGAAGCAGAATATTCTGTTTAAATATAATTAAATATAACAAATGTATTTTTTTTATTATTTACATATACATATGTATATTCCACTTACATCATATGAAATATTTTAATACAAAATTGTCAAACACATTTAACATGTGTATCAAAAAGGCAGGCAGAATATTGGTTGTAGGGTTTTTAATGAAATATAAATTTATATCCAGCTAAAAGTTGTATATTTTTTATCATTTCTATATATTTAAAATATTCCGACATTGCATGAAATATTTTTATAAAAATTGTTGAACAAATTCATGACTTAAAAGTGAAGTAAAATATTATTTAAATATACTTATAATTATTTTAAGTGAAATATAAATTTATATTCAGCTAAGAGACGTATATTTTTTTCTCATTTATATTTAAAACATTTCCACTACATTTCATCAAAAATCTTTCGGATACTCCAACCCGAACTGTCCATGACAACTCATTCATCTTTGTGCTGCTTGTGACATATGCTGTTTTTTAAGTGACTCGAACATGTTGCCAGCATTTTTTGTGTATGCGAATTTCTCTAATCTTTAAAATATGCCAAAACAAAAAGGGGAAAAATTACGTATTTTGTTATCATACAAAATAAAATGCGGAAAACGGAAAAGTTTTTTCGTATTTCGATATCTGCCTCTATGCTGTGACAGTTGCAAACATTTGGGTTTGTTTCGGTTTCGGCTCTTTTTCGAGGGTATTTGTATTATTTTTATTTTGATTGTCAGAGGCAAAAACAACAACAATAGCAACAGCAACAGCAGAATGCTGAGAGAGCTGCATTTTGTTTGTTATTTTGTTGGTGTTGTTGTTGTTGTTGTCATGAGCATTGTTGTTGCGGTAGTCCTCTGTTAAACATGTTTGACACGGACTCTCATGGGGTTCCCCCCAGTCAGCCCGTAACCGAACTCGAATGCCCTTCCACTACAGTCGCATGTTTATAAATAAGTTTTGCCGCGTTGCGACCCGCAGCATTTTCAACCACAACAACAACAACAACAACAATGATGAGTAGGACACCCTCCTGCACCCCGATAACAATTTGGCTTGACGAGACGAGCCACTGGCTGGCAGTGACAAGCCGCATACCATGCTCCGGCTCTGGCTCTGGCTCTGGTTCTTCCTCTGGCTCAGTACACAGTCCCAATGCAAACAAAAACACAATGTTGACAGTCTGACAAGAGACACACAGTAGCGAAAAGGGAACCATAGTACTGAGAGGTGAAGAGGGGCCAAAGGGTTGCCCGAAATGTACGTTTTAATAATTTAATTTGTATAAATTTACCCAATATGTCAACAGCTCATCAATTTGCACCAATTTGGCTGGCAATGCCAATTAGCCAACGTTCCTCCATTCCATGCACTTTCCTCCAAGAGTTCCTTATACGTTCTGCCACCCAGTGTACTACTGGCTCTGGTTTATAACCACATTCCAAGCTCTAGTTCCATTTAAAAATTAATATTTATACTGATTTCAGTGCTTAGTTTTATGGCCCCATAATTTGCCTGCTCGCATTTAGCCCAAGTGGCTGCTGCACAGTCCGAATGTGACTTTAAGTGTTATTTGGGGCGTCCATTTAGTACCAAGACGGGTTAAGTGCTCCCTCGCATTCAACTGCCCCTCTTCCTCTTCACTTCACTCTCTTCGTCTTGGCCTCTCTCTGAGCCCGGTTCGAATTGCTTGTTTTAACATTTCATGCTCGTAAAGTGAGTAAACATGTTAATTGAGCACGGATTTTATTGCCAGTCGGACTAAGTCAAGTAGGAAGCGTGTCAACAAATAACCGACTTATGTACTAAAGCCAAATTGAAAACTTAAATCAGCAAAATCACTAAGTTATAGCAGGAAGAGTTTAAGCTGCACTTGCTGAAAATTTTTATAAAGTAGATACTAAACTTTAGCACTTGCGAATGGTTTAAAACAGAGGTCATAATATTTCACTAAACATTCATTTAAACTAAGTTATTAACTTAGTTATTAACTGAATACATAATTCAATTTCTAGCAATGTAAATGAAAGCAAACACAAAAGCATGTGATAAGCAAATACGTATGTATTACTCTTAGTTTCATTGAATATACTAGAAAAACAACAACACACTTCACTGCATAATCGAAGCTAAAAGAACGCATAAGAATGGTGATGTCAAAGAGAACGCAATTTGCTCTGGAAATCGAACTCAATGCAAGTGTTGTTGTTAATTTCGTTGAGCCGTGACGAAAAGAGAACTTGAAAGAGAAAGTGAAAAGAGAGCTGAACAATTGTTATTGCTTTTTGAACGAGTGCCACAGCTTTACGGGATTAAGTTCTAGCTGTTTATGAGTTTCGATCTCACGAGGAATGACTAACAAACTGATCAGTCGGGTGCACCCGAAATCAAAATAGTCACAGTAAGAGCAAACAGCATTAGTTTAATTAATAGCTTCTGTATTTCTGAACCGATTTTAATGTAATTTTCGGTATATATTTTCTGAAACTTAATGTGTACATCTTTTATAACCTTTTCGCTGAATTACAAAATCCAAAGAAATACTCTTACATACATATATGTATATCCTGATAGGTATTAGACTATAGTCTATTAAATTATATTACATCTATTAAAAATTATAATAAATATACATATGGATATTAAAATCACGGTTATTCTATATGAGAATATTCTTTATATATTTTATGCCATTAATTCACAGCTCGTAAACCCCATAAATAAACCTACAAAAATCAACTTGACATACTAGTAGTAGTACTCGCGATTGGGTTCGCGCAACTTTCCACAGTGACTCAACACAAACGATATACCAATTTACTGTTAGTTTTCACAGTGTCATAAAAAGCCAACTGTTGGCTGTTGACTGTGATTCACAGAGCTTAAAAGCAACACGATACAGGATGACAAACCCCTGAACCTCTCTCTGGTCTGCTGGCAATTCCAGTGAACAAATCAGTGCAACAAAATATTTGCGTAGCAAATTATTTTTACAGGTTGAACTCTGTGAAATTAAAGCTCAATAAAAGCGGCAACAACAGCAAGAAAAACAACAACAATAACAGCAACAACAACTACAACAACTTGTTGCTGTTCTCTTAACTCTGCTTGTTGTTGTTGTGGGATACTCGAACAAATTCGTCGCCATTCTCCCTCTCAGCGTCTGTCCCGCTGCTGTCTCTCTATAGGATCTCTCTGAAATCCGTGAATTTTCACTGCCACTTGAACATTTTGCTGGCGTTTTGTTGTCGAGTGTTGTACACTGAGCTGCAAACAACATCAATACACCGCAACCGGCAGCTCCGGCTCCTCTTTGCAATTGGAACCGAGTGAGCTAAACGGCCACTTGACATTTTGCCAAATTAGTTGCGCCTCGATTTTCAATGTTTGTTGAGTGTTCGAGTGTTGACTGTGTGTGTGTGTGAGTGTATGTAGGTGAGTGTAGGGAATGTGTAGCGTAGTGTAGAATGTGTAGCACGCTCTGAGTGTGGGTGATGTATCAATTTATCAGCTAGAAAAGCGGATCTTGCTGGCTTGAGTAGAAGCGGATTTAGTGGAGAAATATGTACATAAGTATTTGTATACATATGCTTTTATATAAATAGTCATATACATATATAAGTAAAATAATATATAACTTAAATAAATAAACTGACAAATACTATAAAGTCTTTATAGAGCATTTAACTCTTCATATAAATATCTTGGCTATAGAGAATAAGTCAAAGTTTGTCAGTAAAATAGTATATATAATACATACATATGTATATATGTATGTACATCTGTATATAATATATACAAAAAAAAAGATTAATTACCCCAAGTAACCAGAGAATGGAGCTGTACTCAGCTGTACCGTAGTCAAGTCTCCACTTAACAAAACCAACTGTCATTCAGTTCAGAGATTAAGTTCCATATTCATCAGCTGCGTTGACATTCCCATTACAGAGTATACTCCTCTGTATGTATGTATGTGTATGTAAGTATGTGTGTCATATGTAAATCTAGTTTACCTAACTACTTAGCTCCATGAGAACCGCCAAGTGAAGAACAATATAAGCAGTGAGTTTTAGTAGCTCTGGTTAGAGGTCTTTGACACTATAGCAACTCGCACAGCTGCCACAAGGATACAGTGAGCTCCTCTTTCGCTCTGTGTGCCTTTATGCAAATGCAACAACAGCAGCAACAACAATAAACAAACAATATATGACAATGATAATGATGAGCTTGAGTAGAGTCAACGCTGAGTTGTTGTCTTTGCCTTCGCCCTCAGCTGATTTCCATGATGCCAAACATCATAAATTAAAAAGTAGCGCAAATTACACACACACACACACACACACACACTAGTGCTTCTCCCTAGAGGGAGTAGTATCCTATGTATAGGCATGCCCAATGTCGAGGCGTAATATATTTTCGGTCGATGCAACCAAGTAAACATTTTTAATTGCATTTAAATACGACATTTATTTGCATGTAAAATTAACGCGCATGCAAATTACTTTGTGCCACAGCAGGCAGCAGGCAGCAGGCAGCATAAATGCCAACAGGGAGCAGGCACCACCACTCCCAGGGGTCAGGAGAAACACAGAAACCTGGCGAGACAGACAACTGTGGCTGCTGCTGCACTGCATGTGGAGCTAGTGGAGCCAGAAGACTTGATGTTTTCATTGCGGTTGCGTGGGCAACAATAACATAAACTATGAACAGCTAGTGTATACCCTAAGAAATATTAGACAGTTTGGTTAAAAGAAAATGTAAATAAAAATGTATTAAAATAAATAAAATCTACATGAATTTTATATATGAATATTTGCAGATTTTTTTATACATATTTAAATATTTCTAAATTTTTATATATTTTTTATATATATTTTTTTTTCATATAAACATTTATAATGGGGTTTTTACAATAACAGCTAATATTATTGTAAGGTTTGGTGACGTCTAATTATATATTTATATACATTTATATATTTTTTTACATTTTATAAATTTTAAATATTTTTTAATATGATATATATACATATATATATTTTTATATAAGTTTTCTTTTTTTTTTTTATATATATTTTTTATATATTTTTTTATTAAATATATTTTATATATTTTTAATGTATGTATGTGTTATATATTTTTATGCATTTTCAATATATTTTTTATAACCTCTGCACACCGAATTGCCTGGCTCTGTGTGCTTACTACCCGCAGAAATAGCTTGATTTAACTTTAGCTGTTTTTAGCTATTTTTTTTGTTTGGCTACAAAACTCTTTTGGCTTGTGCAGACGTGACATTGAATTTGTTTTGGTCGACAGCGTGGGAAAGTTGAGCCAACTAATTGTGCACTATGTTTTAGCCAAGTCCAAGAGGAGCCTAACTACTATGGCCATAAGCAGGCCAAAGTGTTGGATGACAAATGTGCAATTTGCCTGTAAAGGGTAACCAGGTCTCAGGGCCAAAGGAGAGCGAGGTAGTTAGTGAGACACAGATAAAGACTGAGCTCGTCTTACCTAAACGAATGTCAGGCGAATGCAATTCAATAGCCATAACTAAGCAGCCAAGCGTTGAAATTAAGCCAACGCAAGTGCACTGGCAGAAATTAAAGTTTAACTACATTTATTAGATTATATTTGGCAAATGTATAAGGAAAGCAAATGTTAATAACAATTTTGAATAAATAGTAATATTATTATTACATTGCAATTCTGCACAAATTAATAAGTAATACACTGGCAGAAATTATAGTTATATTAATTTTAATATTATATTAAATTGCAGCGCAAATTAATAAAGAATTTACAGACAGAATTTAGAGTTGTTTAAATTTCATTCTTACAAATAAATGCAAAGCAAATTGATAAGGAATACACTGCCAAAAATATTCATAATTGTATTAGGTGTGGTATTACATCAGCATTAAATGTTGAAATTAATATGAAATTCATTTAAAGTAATTTCAAATCAAATTGAATTTCCTTTCATCACTTTCACTTTCTTACAGTGTATTTCAACGGTTCTGCTCGAATTGGGCCAACACCAGCAAGTGAAATGTTGCTTTGATATGTGGCTGCCAGGCAGTAATTAATTGAAATTTGCAATGTTGCTCGGCAATTATATAATAATTATGGCCTGATCTGACACTGACTGACAGCTGTCTGACAGCAAATGTTTCATGCCACTGGCTAAAATGTTGAACTGTTTGCATTATTGTTATTATTATTACGATGATGTTGATGACTGCTGTTTGCTATAGTTCTTGGTGAAATTTTAATTAAAACCTTAGCACGCAACACCACATATGAATTGGCGGTGCAAAACCACAACTGTGGAAACTGTCAAGACCCCCTATGGCTGTATCTGAACTGAGACTGAGACTGAGACATAGACATGTTGACACGAGCGCCTTCATCTGCCTGTTGTTGCAGTTTTCCATGCCTCTTTTCTTGTTGCATGTTGCACCTTTGGTGCCCGCTGTGCGAAAGGTGAGTCGCTGCGGCAGCGGCACGTGACCCACCAACTCTACCTTATTTGGCTGCACAAAGATTTACTGTGGATTCCTTTTTTTGTGCAGATTTATGGCACAGCGTTTGGCAATGTATTTCGATACGGATAAATCATTATGCAACCGATATCGATAGTTGGGCAGATGTTGCACAGCACGATTTTAAAATGTTGATGAAGAGTGTGAAGTGTGTTTAGAGATTAGACAAAAGGTTGCTGCTTAGTGATCTATGAGGATGGTTGTTATATGAAGATACATTTACTGGTATCTGATCTGATCTGTTGTCTTTGCTTTACGATCTCTTTTAAATAATCTAATGTTTCTATTTCTTTTAAGGTTGAGTGGTTTCAACAGTACTCTAAAATTATTCGCGTTTCGGTAAGTTTATTGTTAAGCTTCTTATACTTTTAATAACTATTTACTTTTATTTACTCCTTGTAAAACGATATATTGTATTTTAATACATAATTCCAAATTCCAATAAATACTTTCTGCTATAACTTTGTTTAATTTCTGTATAATATTGAATAAATATTTTATTTATTTATTTCATATATATTTTCTTTATTTTTACACATTTTGCCTCTTCTATTTTTAATTATTATATATTTTTAATCATTGTGCAAATAAATATTGTGTTTTAATATTTGTATTCCTAATTCCAAAAACTACTTTCAGCTATAGCTCTGTTTAATTTCTGTATAATATAGAATAAATATTTTTCCGAATTTATTTTATATATAATTGCTTTTTTTTATATATTTTGCTTCTTCTATTTTTAATAATTATATATTATTATTCATTCCAAATTTCATCAACTACTTTCAGCTATAATTCTGTTCAATTTCTGTATAATATAGAATAAATATGTCACTTAATTTATTCGATATGAATTTTCCAACTACTTTCCCACCTATTAGTCTTCACTCTTTTCCCCTCCGACAGTTTGACAACTTAACTAATTGTGTGCACTATGATAGATACAACCTGAAAATAAGTAGATTATTCACTTCGCACCCTAGCAATTTTTCACAATTAACTATTTCATTTTAACATAGAGACCAAATTGTTTTTAATTCCAAATAAAAACCTCAAGAAATTTACATTTTCATTTTCCTCGACACCGTCACATAAATTTCAACTAATTGAAAATTTTCAGTAGCAGTAAAATATATTTGGCTGCCTGTCGAGGCTCATTAAACATTTCATAACAAGGAGGCCGTAAAATTATTTACCTAGACCTTTCGTACATAAACTAGAATTTTGTTTGGGTATAGCGATAAAAATATATTGTAGTATGTAGTATATGTATATAATATCGTTTCAAGTCGTAAAACCACCCTCGGTGGCAGAGAGAAAGTGCGCCATAATCGAAGTGTTAATGAGACACGCAGCGAGGCCAAAGGAAGGGAAGGGATCGGACTGAGGAAACTAAAATCTTGAGGGGAAGCGCTGAAATATGTGTGGCAGACGTTTTGTCATCAGCAGCAACCCCTCAACACACACACACATGTAGAGTGCACTCTATACACACATCTGGGAATTGGCTACGTGTGCATTACCAAACGGGATAATGTGCAGCAGCAGCCGCCGCAACGCTGCTGACGTCGACAGCGACGCGTGCGGTAGTTGCAGACGACGCTTATCCTGATCCTGGCCACGACAGATGTTTACCAAATTGATTAGAGAATTGAGCGTCAAATGGGGAGCTGTGGCAATTCCATTGAATCGAATGATGCATTGACTGCTCGTTGAGGGAATAGTTCAGTAGTTAGCCAGTAGTATAAGGGGGTTGTCCAGGGTTCGACACAACTACCTCAAAAAGTGCAAGGAATTCGATATGTTCACTTTAACGATATGAAAAGATTAAGGCGATTAAGGCATTGCCTTAGCATGTAATTTATAGTTATTAAACATAATTGTAATGTGCAGTTGGGATCAGTACATTGCGGTTTCCATATAACATAAACAACAGCTGAAGGAGGAATGAAAAGAAAAGCGAAAAATGCAAAAGAAAAGCACTCATAGAGAGAAAAACTTGGCGACACGGCAGAGCTGCTAAATAAAATGACAAATGTGTCTAGCCAAAGCAGAGACTACTCCACATATGGCAGCATCTCAGATAACGGCATAAAGTTGCTGCCACAAAGTGTGGCAATGGATTTGCAGCACAACTCATACAAAAAACAGAATGCATATGAGGCAGCCGTACACCTCTCTCTATATCACACTTCTTCTCCCTCCCTTCACTACACTCCTACACTCCTTTTGAAAACTTTTGTTTCCTTGGCTTTCATTTCCTGTCGGTTTTCTCTGCGTATGTGTGTGTGATAAGGCGCACGTGTGTTTAAGTACCTCTCCTCCCCCCGCTTACCTAGGTCTTACTCTATGCATACTATTCAATTCGCTCTCACCCTCCCTGAGGTTTTTCAATTTTCCCACTCTGCTTGTTGTTATTAAAAACGAATTATGAATTATGTGTTTTTCATATAAATTTATTTATTTTTTTTCTTTTTGTTCCCTCATCGTTTGTCTATTGTCGTGGCATGGAGTGCGACGCAGAGATTATGTTGTGCCCCCCCACACACATATATTTCTTTTGAAAATCCAAAACACAAAGATAAGGCACATTTGTTGGGGATTATACGCAGGAACAAAAGCGATTTGAAGGTAGCAACGGTATGCCAAACAGGAATTAAATAATATTAAGTGGGACAAAAAGAAAAACCCAAAGAGTTGTCAGTTGTTCGAGCTGTAAAGGAACTCTCTGTAAAGAGGGTATAGAATGTAGAAGAAAGGAACTTGAGTGGATCAAAGAAGAGGGAGCATACAGCAGCTTAAACTTGGTAAAGTATAGACTTAAACTTCAAATGAATAAGAACAGATGTAATCTACATATGTATATCGAGAGTTATAAATAGATCAAACAACAAGTTTAAGTTTAGTTCAGAATATAAACGTGGTTTACACGGAGGTCGTACGACCGGTGAATATTATCTCTCACGCACAACAACTATTTATGTTAAGAAGCTGAGATATTTACGCAATAATATACATAAATCATAAATCTGTATATATTTGTATACAAATAAAGGAAGAAAATATAGATATAATCTACATGTTTAATGTTTTCAATCTGCACTGCATTTACTCGGAGGTCGTACAACCTTATTACATTTCTCACAAAAACTATTTAAATTAAGAATCCGTAATTTTAACCTTATATAAATCATCATCAACGTTTATATTTCTGCATATATTTAAATACAAATATAAGAGAAGAATATATATAGTTGATATAATCTACAGTTTTAAGGTTTTCAGACAGGACTGGGTTTACACGGAGGTCGTAGGACCTATTCACCTCTCATGCAAAAAGTATTGAAGTTAGGAATCTAAAATTTTAACCCAATATAATTTATCATTCAATGAATGTATTCTCGCTAATATAAATCATCATTCAAGGAAAATTTCTAATTATGTATTAGTAACTAACGAATGACAAATTTAAATTCTCTGGTTAATATAATAAAAATGCATAGATAAATACGAATAAAACAAGATTCTCAGTTAGCATAATAAAGTGAATATTTCAGTATGTTTTCTGCCATATTATTCCGTTTATCAATGCTGATATTCAACGACTCCTTAGCATATCATTTAACCGCTAAACGATCTCATTTGTTTGCAACTGCTTAGCTCTTTGCGCAGGCACAACAAAAGGCATTAAAGTGTTTTAATAGCCGATAAACTTAACACACATACAGCTAAATACACTGAGGACAATATGCTGACCTCAAAAGCTACGCACAACAATAGAGTACACACACACACACACACACATGGAGGGGGAAACCGCATGAAATTATCAATGCATTGTTCGCTCGCACTCATTACGCGCGAAAAAGAAGACAACAAAACAAGAGCAAAAAAAAAATGAAGAGAAAAAAATACAAACTGACACTCAAGTGTTTTTTCCCGCTAGGTCTAAAGGGGTTAGGGCTAGTGAGGGGGGAGTACAACAAGAGGGACGATTGTAAGCTGCGGTTAGTGCAATTAGGCAGCGGTGACAATGACACAAAAGCGCGACAAAGCGTCAAAATTGTAGGGTAACACACACACACACACACACATATTGTATGTATATGTAAATGCTGACAAAACGGAGCAGAGGAAGTGTAACAAGCGTGCTTTGTTATAGCCTGGCCACAAAGCCTACTATGTACTACCTAGCCCTGGTCCGACGCAACTCGGACTAAACTGTGTGCAAAAATCAATGGAAATCGCATTGTACATCTAGCCAGAAAATGTTTACAATATTTGCATATTTGGCCCCAGACTACGAGGGGCGAAAAAATAACAGAATAACAACTAACAGTGAGAGGCTACAGCTTTGATTGATGAACATGTGTGTGCTGGCCATTTTTACCGCCTCTTTTTTAAGCCACATGAATTTTTAGTTAACAGAAAAAAGAAGAAGAAAAAACGTAAACTAACAGTTGACATTTTTCACGGGCAAAAAAAAATATGCTTAAAAAAATAAAGGGTTCAAATAAACGTTGGACCAGCATTTTGATTACTTTCAGCACAGCTTTTTGGCTAGAAGAATGTGTGTGTGAGTGTGTGTGGAGTGTGTCGTTTGTTGGCCGTTTCAAATAGTTGCAACGTTTAGTTGATTAATAGCCAAAAAACCCAAACTAGATAGCAAAAGGGGTTTTTCGGGCCAACGGGCTTTTAGTTTAAGCCAACTGCAAAGGCTTTTAGCAATTTAACGCACAGCTTAACAGCTGCCAAAAAAAAAGGGTTGGGATTATCGGAGAATGGCTACGGTTTGTCATATGGCTCACTTGTTATTTACACACGTGTGTGTGTGTGTGTGAGAGTGTGTGTGGGAGTGTATAAATATTGGCATTGCAGGTGCTGCCGTTCAGGGGTACAGGTCAAAAGTGTCTGGCACTTACGGTATACATCAAACCTGGCCCAGACAGAGGTCAGCAGCAGGCGTGAGGGGGTTAAGGGTATCCTTTAGCTTGGAATAACATACCTGCAAGCAGAAGAAGAAGAAAAGATTTAAATGTAAATAAATGTTGTTGAAAGGTAACTAAATGACGATTACTTAGATCTTTTAAAGGATTTAAAATAGGTTGTGAATGAATTGCTGTTGATAAGAAATGTTGCATATTCATATTCACATTTTCAATTTATTATTCTACACTTAATTTCATTTACTTCTAATCATTTGCCATCTTTAAGCTAAACCCTTTATGGTAAAGTAATTATTTATGCAGCACTTTAGCTAATCTAAACACGCTGCCCTGGCTTTTCCAGCAGCTTTTCATTACTGCATAAATTGTGGGGCGCTTTTCAATTACACTCCACCCCCCTGGCTGGGCCATCATTTCAATTAACTTTTTGCCTCGCCTGTGTCACAGTCTGCATCTGCATATACTAGTAGAAGTATCTCAGTTCGAGCACTCGTATTATTAGAAAAGTGTTGCCCACCCACAGCTGTTGACAGTGTTCAGCCAAAGTTCATTAAACCATAAAAAAAGTAGAAGCACCCAGTAGCATCCCATACCCGCATCTGTTCTCTACTCCACTCCCAGTGTATAGTACATCTCCAAGCAGTTACCATGTTAATCGCTAAACTATGCCAGAAATCACGTAACTTCCCATTAATCAACGCAACTCATAAAAGAAGAAAAAAAATAGTCATCGTCGTCTGGTCTGGTCTGTCGTTTATTAACTGGCATTTCCGCACTTGGCTGCACTTCGAGGCGTGTTGCCTGACCCCCCCTGCAGCCACTCCCCCTGCTTAAAGAGAATCGTAACTGCAACATTAGTCAAATCTGTAAGACTCTGTGATAAGCTGGGCTGCATTTTGTCTTGAGGCCATTGCGTTTAATTATTTTGACAGACACTTAAAGATAGAGCAAGCGGAAAAACTCTAATAATTTTTCATATTTTGCGTCAGAAGGGAGGCGAGGGGCGTGACAGGGCGAGGCCACAGATGCAACAGCCACACAGTGACACTATAAGCACACGCAGGCATTGAGTGTTGACGAGTGACACAGCGACAGGCTGCACGTAGAGCGGAGCTCGTGACACGACACGAGCTAGAGGGAGGAACCTACTTTTCGTGTAGAATAAGGATGAACTTTGGAATATAATTTAAATGCAAACATATATATATAAATACAAAATAAAAATTCTATAAATATTCTACAAATAAATATAATATAAATATTTTGCAAATAAATATAATATAAGTATTTTGCAAATAAATATAAATTAAATATTTTACAAATAAGTATAATATAAATATTTTACTAATAAATATAATATAAATATTTTACTAATAAATATAATTTAAATATTTTACAAATAAATATAATTTAAATTTTTTACAAACAATTGAAAGGTAATATAAAAATTTGCTCTTTCATTTATTCATTTACAAAAGTTATTGATTTGACAAATTCTTAAAATTTATTAGTCATAAATACTTTAAAGAAATGTAATTTTTAGTATTTTCCAGAGAATTTTTAAAATAATTTGTCACGTGACACGACACGCTCACACCTCTCGTCAAGAGGTGGCAATGCTAAAGATTGGTGGCGTCTGCATTCGAAAATTGAAGTGCTAGTCAAGCAGCGCGCCAAAGCCAATTTGGTCCCGCATGTTGTCTGGCTGTCTCCCCCTATTTCTTCTTAGGCGATTCCCATTTTCATTCCCACTCTACTTGCCACTTCATTGCTATCAACAGCAACGCGTAATCAAGAGAAATTAGTTTTGGACGTGCTCGATTGGGTCGCATAGAGCAAGCCCGTCGGTCTGTCTGTCTCTCTGTCTGTCTATCAGTCTGTCGGTCTGTGTGTGTAGACTGTCTGGACTTAGCGCAGCGCAACGTCTTGGCTAATTTTTGAAAAATTGTTCAACAAAGTGGCAGGCATCTTTTAAAGTTCTTCTTCAATTTGAAAGTGGAGAGATTTCATCCAAGTGGCTTGCTTTTTGTTCCCTTTGGTCAATTGTAGTGCTCGTTTGATTAATGCCAACAATTTTTTGGCTGTTGATTTTCCAAGTGCATTTTGACATTTGATGAATTGCATTGCCAGCATAGTACTTCCCGCCCCATCCCAGCCACTGTTACCTTCCTCCTCATCTACATTTGGTACAGAGTGCTCTCTTTGCAGCAATTGCTCTGTGCCATTATAATGAGGTTTCAATAACTTCATTTGTCTCTGTCGTTGCCATATTTGCCTTGTGCCCCACAAAATGTTTGACAAGCATTTGCTACAAGGAATGAGTGAGAGACTTTTTTCTAACTATCTGTACTGAAATAAATTGCAACAGCTGACAAATGCAGGCAGAGAAAATGAAATGAGTAGGAAAAAATCGTAAAAAATGCTGTGTTAAAAAACAGTTTGAACATCTCAATTTTCCGATTATTTTCAACAGCTTTGTAGATTATTAATACAGCCTCTGTTAATTAATGAGCTTGTGTTTAATAATGGTTTAAATTTCAATTCTCGTGTTGAGCATAAAATACTATTATAAATACGAGTATGTTTGCATTGTATTAAAAACAACGAGAAAGATTTTTATTTTGCTAAGCGCCTATATAAATGAGTTAAACAAATCAATTAACAATAAATTGATTCATTTTTCTGTCTGCTATAAAAAATATTTATAGATTTTATGTATTTAATTTAATTTGATTTAAGTATCTTTTTTTTTAAGTATCTTTTTTCTATTATTTTATTGAGTTTTCCTTTTAAATAATAATAGAAATTTCTAATTAAATTTGATTTGAATTTATTTCTTTTTATTTTTAAGCATTTCAATTATTTTGTTTAATGCATTTTATAACTACAAAAATATATTTATTTTAATTATTATTTTTATTGCTTTCCCTACTCTCTAAGTATAATTTATAATGTTTAATTGTCGTTTTTTTTTCTTTTTTCTCAAGTCTCTTGTCATTTTAATATTCTATTAAAGTTTATAAAGCAATTTAAAATATTAAATTATGTTCATAGTTTATTACTTGTTTTATTTAGTTTATATAAAATCGAATATATTTTTTGTATATATTTCATTGTATATTAATTTAAAAATATTTAATATATTTAAAAATTCATCCACATTTTTAGCATATTTTACTGCATTTAATTATAACATACTACTACTATATATTTTTTCCTCTAATTTATAGTTATCCCTCATTGAGTGCCAGAATTTGTGTGCAGTGTTATATGACAACAGACAGCAAAACAAATTGTTATGCTTGTTATGCACCCACATTCTTCAAATACACACACACACACACACACACGCTTTAACACACACACACACTCGCACACAAATAAAGTGCTGCTGCTGTGGTCCTGCGCCAAGCACTTGACATTATAAATGGCAACACATTTTGTCTACAACGGAAACGGATATTAGTTGCAGCCAGCAGTAGCAACAGCAGTAGCAGCAGCAACAACAACAACGCGACATTCCAATATGTAGTGGACAGTTTGCCGTTATTGCAGTTGTTGTTGTTGTTGTTGTTGTTGCTGCTGCTGGCAGTACAACAAAACGTTTGTCATTCGACGGATGTGCAGGCAACACCAATGGCATATTGCAATTTGGCAACGCCATGGCCGACAGAGGGCGCCACATGGCGGCGCACTTTAATGGCGCATTGATAAACGATCCACAGAGCATCCAAAAAATGTACAAAAAATATTTATAAGACAATGTCTCCTGATAAATGAAGTTGAATAAGTAAAAGAGGCGAGAGCCTTCTGCTTGAGCTGTCGACAAGCAGCGCAGCAGCTGTACTTTATTTATAAGCCTGGCAAATGACCAACAGAGGGCGCCAGGCATATAAAATTTTTAATTTTTTCCCTTGCCAAAACGAGGGCCGACATCATTAAGCAAATTATTTTATTGGGCGTAATGTTTTTATGGCTCCACAACAAAGAGACACAAAATGGCCGTGCCCCCACTCCCGCTCTCCTTGCCACACTTCCGCCCAGTGCCCCATTAAAGCGTTTCGAGCGCAAAATATTTACGCACACTTCTGTGGACATTTAAATACAAATTTCACAACAATAACAATTACAGAGCCACAACAAAACTGCCCAAAAATGCAAATGCTGATCATTTTAGTTACTGCCCCTCTGCCCCTCTGCCACTTGCCGCTGGCTAATTGACATTTTGACTGGTGGCACTGGAGTAGCAAAATCAATTGATTGCTATGGCCTGGTGGACACACAGGACACACACATAGCTTCTCTAATTTGTGTTTAGTAGCATGTGGCATGTTTGTCAATTACTTGCCACAAAATGTTGCCAGACTAAAGTCGGCCAACATGTTTGTCGATTATTTTGCGAATGGATGCCACAGTGCGTATGTGCATGAGTATTATCGGCAACTGCTACGTGCCACAAGTTGCCCAATTCTTCCAGTTACTAGTACGTGTGCGACATTTTCGAATAGCCATTGTAATTATATTGATTACGGAACTCAATCCAGTGCCTCACCCTCGCTCAGACTGAACAAGAAATTAATTCTTTTTCTCTGGGAGAGAGAGAAATGCTTTTTGTGTCTAGCATTTTAAGTGATGCCAGGGAGAGTGGGACTTCTCCTTTGTTTTAGCTTGAAACACAGCAAATTAGCTGCTGGAGAGGCCAGAAAACGGAAGCTAAAAACTCTGACTAAAACAGGCCGGAAAGCTACAGTCGGATGTACCGACAGTAGGAGAACCTGTACTTTCCTTTGCAGCAGCTAATGATACAGGTATCAAAAATCTAACATAAACTTGAAGTGCTTGCACTAAAGGGGCATCTAACTGCCAAATATGATGGCTCTAGCTCTTACAGTTTGCGAGATCTAGGTGTTCATACGGACGGACAGACAGACGGACATGGCTATATCAACTCAGTTCGTCGTCCTGATCAAGAATATGTAAACTTTGTGAGGTCTGTCACGCCTCCTTCTGCCTGTACATTTCTGAGTTGCACAAACTTAACAGACCCTTTTGTACTTTCTTAAAGTACAGGGTCTAAAAACATGCAAATGTTTAAGGGGTAACTAACTAAATTGAGCTTTAGTGCAAAGTTAAGCTAAGCTATAATTTAATTTAAAATAAGCTTACTAAGTGAAGCCTAACTTGAGTGCCAACTACTTCAAATAGTTTTCAATTATTGACTACTACTATTGCTACTGCTACTACTACTACTACTACTACTACTACTACTACTACTACTACTACTACTACTACTTTCTGCTGCCAGACTACTGCCTAAAGTGCAGTAAATTTTTGAAGAAAATCACATTTATCCAGTTGCTGACGTGAATCGGCTTTTTGGGACTGGCTAATAAATTTAGCAGAACATTATTTACAAACTTAAGCGACGTGATGCGATTTTTTAATATCAATATTTGATGTGAAGTGAGCGAGTGACTGCCTCTTAAATAAGGAATGGCACGGCGAACAATAGGAGCAGGAAAAAGTAGCAGAATGAAAGTATCAAATAAGCAGAAAATAAATGTCGAACAATTTTCAGTTAAGAACTTCAGATCCCTAAGCCAATTTGGCCTATGACTGTAGACATGAATGTGTGTATATAGATGAATGTGTGTGTTTGTGTGTTAAAGGCCTGTTAGTGCCTGTGTAGGGGGGCGTGGCAGCTCGGCATGGCGCCTGTGACAAAGGCAACGCTGCCGGCATTACAAATGAAGAATGACTCGGCTTGAGCTGAGTTGACTTTGACTTTGACGCTGCCGCCGAATCAAAGTCGTCGAGGATGCCTAAATGTATCCACAAGTCTACTACTACGGCAAACTCAACGCACATGTGGCGCTTGTTTCCACTCCCCTCCACTCCCCTCCCCTCTCTCACCAACGTTTTCCCAGTGTCGCCGTCTGTTTGTTGTCAAAAGTGTCGCGGGTTCGTTTTGTGTTTTGCCTTTGCACGTTTCCATTTTCATTGATTCGTTCAGGCAGTCAGTCATTCTTTCATTCATTCATTCGTTCATTTCTCTTCTCTCATGCAGTTCCGCTTTGGCTTTTCTTTCATTTTGGGGGGCCCTATTGCTCGATTTTTATTTCATTTCCAGACCGTCTGAACTTTACGGTCATTTATCAAATTTTCAAAGTCACATTTGCCGTTGTCACGCTTGTGTATTGTTCCTCTTCGACTTCCATATCCCCAATAGAAAATGGGCAACGCAATCGGAAAAGGCTTCTGAAGTGGCAAGGGTATATCGCGTGTACATTTCAATAAAAAAAGAACACAAAAAATGAGACGTAATGCATAGAAGAAAAAACCCTTGAGGAAGTTGACGCATAATGAGTTGTAATATTTGGCAAAAGGTTAAAAGACGTAGAAAAAAATATACTAAAGTAAAAATTGCCTAAATTGGTTTAGGGAAATTTATAAACAATGGATTAGGTCTTTTTTTTTATGGGCTCCCTGAAAGTGAGCTTGATTAAGTGAACTGGTTAGGCTTATCATAAAGAGGGCTATGTCTGAGCTAATGAAATTTGCTGTTGAAATTTAAATAAATTAATTAGAAATGTTGAACAATAATTTTAATAAATTTAGTAAAAGGAAAAACACTTTATAGATTTAATAGAATGCCTAAAAATCTATGAAAAAAATCTCATAAATAAACAAATAAATTAAAACAATTAATTAGAAATGTAGAGTATGGAATTCTATAAATTTGCTAAATGGAAATATACTATATAGATTTAATAGAATGTCTGATATCTCTGCAAAAAAATTTCGTAAATAAACAATTAATTTAAATGAATTATTTAAAATTCTATATTAGTAACAAGATATATATTTATATATATATATAGATTTAATAGAATGTCTGATATTTAAGCAAGAAAAATCTGATAAATAAACAATTAAATAAAAGAATTAATTAGAAATGTAGAACATAAAATTCTATGTGTTTAGTAAAAGGAATAATATATAGTATGTATTTTAATAGAATGCCTGATGTCTAAGCAAAACATCTCATAAATAAACAATTGAATAAATCATGAACTGTTTACTGTTTGTTCAATATCTAAAGCTCAGCTTATAATGAAGATGATAATCTTATGGTATCATAGCCCCAGCCATAAGGTCTCTGCTGTAATCTGTCCCCATTTCAGCCTCCTTCCACTCGACTCTCTAACTGCACATGCCGCTGCATAAATTGTAATAAGCCAAAGAGCATCCTGGATGGTGCCACAATGAATAATGGACCCCAGAGGTGGTGGGGAGGGGGGGCGCAACTTTATCACCTGTGCGCCACATTTACATAAAAAATAATAACAGAAAAATAATAATCATAAGGAATATGTATAAAATTAAGCTACACTGCACAAAAAGGCAACGGCCACATTAAAAGCATAAAGTATGGCAATAATTTTTAATTTATTGCAGAATTTTCATATTACAAAAATGAGACTACAAACAGGAGGCACCGAATGAAATGAGAGAGGGGGGAGTCTGAGGGCAACTTAAACAAATTATGTTCGCGTGTCGGCTGCGTGGCATTTTTATGAGCTGCTTCTTCTTTCTCGCTGTCACGCATAAATGACACGCGTTAATTACCTGTGCGAGAGGGGGGAAATATAGGGAGAGAGGGCGGGGGGATATATGACTGCAGGAGACGAAACAAAGCAATGTAGCAACGGGATGTCCGTGCTGATGAGCGCGGATGGACATAATATTGTAATTAGTTGACAAGTCACGTAATTGTTTTGTGCTAATTTTTACCGAGTTTTCTTTGTTTTTTTTTTTGGGTTTTTTTTATGATATTATATTAGGCCAACTTATGATTTATACGCTTTGTGTGACCGAGCGAAGTCAAGTTAGCAGCTGAAATTAATGTGCACGCAGTGACAACAGCGGGTGGGAGAGCAGAATCAATTAGTTAAACACAGGTACTTGGCTTGATAACAGAAGAAATTAAATAAAAACCATACATCATGTGCAGAGAGATATGAAAAGATGACTACTCAAATATGCAGAGATACATTATATAGCCTGATAGATAGATGGCTATATATGGCAAAGGTTAAGGTATGATAGATGGCTGCTTGAAGACACAGATGCATCTATCAATAGGTTTTTATGAAGATGATTAGTCACGTTAGCCAATAATCTATTGTTGAAATGTTTTAGCTAAATTTCCATTATATACTGCAATCAATCAACTGCAATCTCAACTTTACAAATAACCCATTAAATGCGCTGCAGTTTTTTCAGTTCAATAAAAATGCAAACATTTCCTTGGCTGCACGTGATTGAGATCTATGTTTGTGGGTAAAAATAAATAAAAATTCTGCACTCAGCCACTCGAAAACGCTGAATGAGTATTTGCCTTTCGTTTCGCTTGGCCATGAATACATTCATTCATTCAGCCACTCATTCATTCCGTCTGTCTGTCAGTCAGTCGGTGAGTCAGTCAAAGGCAACGTTGTCCGCTGGAGTCTTGTGTCAATATTGACGCACAAAATCCTTTTAATTTTCCAAAAAATATTCACATTTTTGGCACACACACAGAGCGAACACTCTTGCCACGCGTTTTCATCTAATGAAAAGCTGTGCAAATAGCCGGAGGGAAATAGCCAAAACGAATCCTTAGCAAGATGGATGGGCATAGGACTCAGGATTGCTACCAGAGTACAGAGTCTAAGCCTCTAAACTGATTAAGTTTTGATTGCAATTTGCAATTCGATTTTCGTCTTGTCTGTGAATCGAAACTTTTTAATAATGTTGAATCATTAATATTTCAATAATACCGTCTGGCTTTTGGTCGAGTCTATTTAAGGCAGTGTGGACTCCCTTTTACTCTATGCATAATTGACTTTGTCGCTTTGACTTTGGCATCGGGCTTTAGCTACTATATATACGCTATTATTTCTCATTTCTTTCCCTCTATATATATGTGTGTATTTATGTATATATTTACTAGCTTTTTATGAACACGCGAATGTGCTTTATGCTTTGCCACTGCAGCACAGACCAAAGCCAGGCCATCCAGCCATCCAGCCAGCCATGATTTATTATGCGGCTTCTCTTCTTCTTTTTGCTTTCTATTAGCCACGTTTTATGCGGCTGCTGCAGAGCCTTTTTTCTTGTTATTTTGTAGTCTCTTTTTTCATACTTGTGGCCCTAAACGCTTAACTTGTCCTTTTCAATTTTCCCCACTGCGTTTTTCTTCATCTTTCCCAACTATACGTGTACTTTTGCACCCGCTCCTCGCTTTCACTTTGCCGCATCATAAATATTTGTTGTTATCCTTGTTGTGATTTGATGTTTGTGCGCTTTTATTTATTGTAAATATTATTATTTCTTCTTATTAAAAGTGAAAGAGAGAAGAAAGACAGCAAAAAGAGCTACGGTACGGTACGGTAAGGCATTGTCTGTCTTTTGCCTCGGCTTTGTTTATGTCTCGGCTGCTTTTTATGCGGCTTTTATATGGCAAATATTGACAATCATAAATAATTCAATATATCCTTGGTAAAGCCTTTGTGCATAAATCTAATTGGTTGCGCAGTATTCACAAGGCTTTAAAGGAAGTTCAATATATTTAATTGCTATTTTTATAATATTTATTTTAATTATTGCAATTCGCTTATTGGTTTTATTAATATTGTAATTTGTCATTGATATCCGCTGCAATTTTTTCAGCATTTTCGCCTCTAATTTCAACCGCAGCAACCACAATAAGCCTGGCCACAAAATTGCAGTCATAACATGCAACATGTAAGTAGCAACAACTGTTGCCACTACAACCAGTTGATGAATAATTAAATGTACATTTTCACACCTCCCTGTAAATATTTATAATTTATATAGAGACCTGTGCACAAGTTGGCCAATAAATCAAGCGCATAGTATATGAAATGTTAAGCTAGAAAAATGGTCAAAAGAAAACTTAATAGTCAGACAAAAGTACAAACAAAAGACTAACGGAAAATTCAAAAATGCAAAAACTTTGCAACGAACTTAAATTGAATATGCAATTGTAAAAGATTTGCTTTTATTGCATGGTGTTCTGCGAATGCAAACGCATTTGGCTCCATTAATTAAATGGCCAACAGGGCGTATGAGTTACGCAGAGAGTGTGACACACACAACACCAACAAATAGAGTAGTAGAGAGGGGTCGAGAGTGTGAAAAAGACAAACAATCGCTGGCATTTTTTTGCGCTTCAATTAAATTTAATTGCATTTTGAAGGGTCATAAATCTCCAACTGCCGAGCGCAGTACGCAGATAAAAGAAAACATCCAAAAAAGAGAGCAAGTGGAAAACATTCTGTTTTTTGTGGCTATCGCTCTCAAGCGCAACGAATTGCAGTATGCAAAGCGAGAGAGCGTTTGATTAATGGGGTTAAATGCATATTGAGCGACCCGTTCCCCCTCCCCTTCCCTCCATTAGAAAACTAATATGAACAGCAAAAATCAATCAAGCAGCAAATTACATATACAACGGGTGTTTCGTTTGACGATACTATGCTATAAATAGCCAACAAACAAAATTCAAGAACAAATTAGAGAGATCTGAAGAAAAAGAAAAGCGATTAGCTGTCAAAACTTTTCATTCATCTTTTCAGCATTTCGAACTTCATTATTAGAATGATTATTATTTTTTATGCTCATTCAGCTTGAGTGTTAATTTATTTATTGCTTTGGCTATCAAAATATTGTTGTGCGTGTGTGTGTGTGTGTGTGATGCTCATCCATTTCGCACACACACTGATGTACATGTGGCTAGACACACGACTTTAAAGAGCAATAATGTGAGACATTTGAGGGGGAAAATGCTGCAAATGCTTTCCATGGCTAGAAAAACTTTTGGGCAATTCATTTTAATTATTCACGCGATGGCGTTGTTAGATTTTACACACACTCTCTCTACCCATATCAAGTGTAACGACAACAACAACAACAGCAAGTACTAAGGGGGCGGATCCCATGTCTAGCTGAGTGTGGGGGGAGGGGAGTGCATGCGCTTTCCACTTGATTTATGACCTTGCCACGGCTATACGTATACGCTGTATTATGTGTGATAAGAACATCGAATTGTTATTTATTGCTATTGTTATTTTATTTCGAAATCTTTAGATTGAAATTAATTTAAACTGCGACAGTGAAAACTTGAGAGGAAAAGCTGCTAGAGCTGCAATGAGTGTGGAAGACAGTGGAAAGTGGAAAATGTAATTAAGCAAATTTATTATTATTGTATTACTTGGCAATATGATAAAACTGCTGCCAAAAGCTTGTATATTCTTTTAAAGAGTTATACGTATAAATGATGAATAAAGGAATACTAAATAAAATGTATATATGAGTTATAAGTACACTCATATACATTTGATTTATTATTCCTTTACTATGAGTTATAAGTACAGATATATTATACATTTTATTTATTATTCCTTTATTCATCATATGTCCTAACGTATGTTTAATCAATATTTATTATTTTACACCATTTTAATTTTATTTATTTTATTTTTAATTTCATCACATCCATATACTATATACATATACCTAAAAGCATTGTTCATCATATATCCTATCCAATATATATATAAAATTTATTAATTTATGCATTAGTTACCTTTGAATTATTTATCAATTTCATCACAACTATATGTATCTATATAGCTAAAAGTGTTGTCTCTTAATAGCTACACTTTGCCCGAAGTCTCTTTAATCATCATTGAATGGAACACATTTGATATATTTTTAGTTAATATATATAGACCTAATATGTAGGCAAAATTTAATACTTTATGCCTTATTTATCTTTGTATTTTCAATCATTTTCAACACATTTATACCCCAAGGTATTGTCTCTTTATAGCTCCACTTTGTCAAACGTCAATTGAATCTTTGAATGTACTACAAGCATCTGCGTTTGATATGCATATATGACAATTTTTGTTCACACCCAAAAATATCTTCTTTATCATTTACATTACTGCTGCTGCTTGCCCTGAAGGCAGACATACAGGCATTTCCATCGCTTTCTACTCCATTGCGCAATAGAGCATGGGAATGTGGGAAGGGCAGGCGGGGGGCGGTGAATCGAGTTTGAGTCGAATTGAGTCGAGTTGAATAACTGAACAATAAGTGGAACATATTGCAATTGCTACTGTCAATAATATGTGCATATCGATATATCAATAGAGTTCTCATTTCCACACATTAAAATTGCTGCAGCATTTTGGCCATAAATCTCTGGCACAGACTGAGGACAAACACAATTGGTAAAATGGTGAAATGTTTTTGCCGAACTGCAATTTACTGCACTGCACATCGAATGCAATAGTCTTGCTCTTTTGATATTTGCATATTTTTCCACTCAAAAGGCAATTGAAATGGAAATGGAGATGGCGATGGCGATGGAGATGATGCAAATGGAGATGCAGAAAAAAAGGGAGCATTGAGAGGAAAAATCTATTGCCAAACTACAATACATATTCCGTTATTTATTTACCGATTTCAAAATAAACTCAAGCGATAAAAAAACATTCGCTGACTGGCCAAAATGATTGTGCAGTTTTCTAATGGCTAACTGATTCATGCTGACCCAGTAAACATTTGTAGCACGCTTATCTCTAGAAAAAAAAGAGCTTGCCACAAAACGTGGCATAGCTTCGGCTGTAGGTGAATTTATGAGCTGCGATTAGTTGGGCAAAGTGTTGCACAAACCAGACACTGGACATGACTTGGGCTTAGGTGTGTCCAGCTCTTCAGCAGAGTGATGTGTGTGTGTGTGTGTGTCTGCCACTTACGAGTCACACGCATGACTGGCAGAAGTTGGCTTGCAACTGCATCCACACACTCAGTCGGACACCCACACCCACAGCCCAGTAAGTCAGCTGCCAGTTGGCAGCTCGAGCTGCTGCTCTATTGTGTCGATACTCTTGTCGGGAAATGTCATTAAAATTGCTCTTCATAAATCACACAGTAGTCTCAAAAAGAAACATGTTATGCTCTCCCCCTTTGTAAGGGGCGGCAGAGGCAGCAGCCCGAGTATAACCTCATTTTATGGTCCATGAACTGCAACGCTGCCAGCTACAAGAAGAAGAACGGCCAAGTCATGGGGCAACTAGTAATGCGTCTGACGCTGCGTTTGCATTCGATTTTTGAGGTTTTGTTCACTTGTAACAGCTACACCTCCCCCTCCCCCTACACCGCCCTCACTCCCAACTGCTCTATGCGTTAGCACAGCTTGCTTCATGTTCAGTTGAAGTGAAGTTTGATTGGGATCTGAGCTGTGAGTACGTTATGATTTCTCAACATATTGCAGATTATGTTGCCAAGCAAAGAGGAGGAGAAAGAGTGGGAGGAGAGACAGACTAAACGAGAGAAGAGTGGTGTGTGCAAAGAGGAGAATGAGTGTGTGCATAAAGACACAAAGGAGAAAGATGTAGAGAGTAAAGATGGAAAAAGAGAGGAAAAAAGCACAAGTAAGAGAAGTGCAAATACAGTAGGAGAAAGATAAAAAGATAGATGAAAAGGCAAAGGGAGAATATTGTGATATTCACTACTCTGTAGAGATAGAATCCGAGAAAGAGAACTACAGAAAAAAATAGGAGAAAAGGCAAAGTAAGACATGGAAAAATGGCTAAGAATTCAACGGGAGAAAGACAGAAATAGATCATATTATTTATTAATTTTTGCATTTCTTTATTCTACTTTTTATTAATTTTTATTAATATTTATATATTTTTCAGGGAGTCAGGTAGATATTTATAAGGAAAGCTATTATAATTTAGGCAGGGAGTAGAATAGAATACAACTTTTACTCCGTACACCTAGTTCTTTTTTAAATAATTTATAATGATTGTGTGGAGGCAAAATATGCAGACAAGCCAAGCTGAACACAAACAGAAATCGAATTTATATTATAGAATAATTATCCAATAATTTATTTAGTAAAGGAATTTTGTTAAGCTCATATCAGTAATAATAATAAAATAGAATGTGAAAACCCTGACCAAATCAGATTAAACATATTCTAAAGTTGCACACAATATTAAGCTATTGGCTTAAAGTTCTGGAACAGCCAACAACACACACACATACATATGTATGTATATATATGAATGCCACTGATGCCACATACTACTACTACTACCTATGGCATAGAAGCTGCAGATAACCCACATAAAGCTATTGCCGAGCACGTAAAATAACAACTCGTTGGCAAAATGAAAACTGAAAATGGAGCAGGCAAGTTATAAGCACACACTCACACACACACACATTTCCCCAGTGCCATCAAAAATGCATCACTTGAGGCGTATCTGCAACACCTTCATCTGCTGCAACTTTGCCTGTGTGCAACGTGTGCACACACAACGTGTGTTATACTTTTTGCCACATCTTTTTTTATAACTATAAAATTGCTTGGAATTTTTCCCGAAAATTTGCCATAAACGTGAGCAAACTCTTTAAGCAAATAGAAGTGCAGTTGAATATTTTGGTTAGAGCTCACTTGAAAGAGAACTTGAAACGGTCAACGCGAAACGGATGTTTAGAAATGTCGAGCGCCAAATGCCGGCAAAGTGCATCAATCTGTGAACACTAAGGCGAATTAACTATGCCCCAACAACAACAACAACAAGCAGATGTATGCGACACATGGTGAGGCAACAACAACGACGCCTCTCGATTTGGCCAAATGGCATGTGTGCAAATTGTCTAATGGGGCAGCAGTGCCAGAGCCTCCGACTCCCCTCCCCTTCCCTCTCGCTACCTCTTTGCCAGTGAAATGTCCGCTATCTTATTCATGAAGTGCAAATTGGCAAAAACGCAAGCAAAGAAAATGTTGCAAGAGCAAGCGAAAAAAAAGAGAGCAACGTCGAAGAAGATTTGTTTGGAAGCGAGCGTCTGGCAGTAAGTAGTGTATACAGATACAGATACATATGTATCTATACTATACGCTGCAGCAGTTGCAGGTTACTTGGTGTGAAACAGGCGGAAAAAACAGGAATTTAAGTGAATTTACTGAAAGAACACATCAGCAACAAATCAGCAGGCGACGCTGTGAAACACAGAGAGATAAAGAGCACCTCAGAGATACCAAAAATAACACGCAGTGCACTGGCAGAAAAAGTGCTTAGTTTGGGGTTAATGTTTTGGGCTCTCTTGTGCTCCAGTAGCTGTTGTTTTTCCCCTTTTTCCTTTCCTCTCTTTGCTGCTGTGTTGTCGGTTTACACGCCGGCAGGAAATGGCAAATATAAATCGTTGAAAGCTGCGGCGGATTTGTGGCACCCAGTACACAGTACACACAAGCAAAGCCAGCTGGGGACACACAAAATTTGTCTTTGACATTGGACATTCGACTTTTAGAGGGAATTGGAACTGCTATAAGCATTGGCTGCTGCACTCAACTTTGTGCAACGAAATGTGGCAGGTAGCAAGGGCAGCTGAGTGCAGTGGAGATGTGGGCCACTTGGGGAATAGGATTTAAAGTAATATAGTAGGGAAAGAAATTTAAAAAATTTCAATATAAATTTTTATAAAATTCCAAAATAAATTCTTACAAAATTCCATTATAAATTGCTAAAAAATTTCAATTTAAATTTAAAATAAATAAAACTGAAGCAACTGTAAGTTAAATTATCATGTAAAAGCAATGATAGTCCCAACATTTGCTGGTGGAAATCCCAAGAAAAATTCTATCAAAAAGATAAAATAAAATATTCCACAGACTAATCAATAGAATGTTTCAAATGGAAAGCTTAGTGGGCATCTGAATCTTAATTGAACTAATTAATATGTTATCCAATACTATACCAATCATAACATTCGTCTTCAGCAGTGCAAAAAATTTGCAAGAATTTTGTTATTACAATACCAAAACATTTGCCAGTTTCCAACTCCATCCGGCCTTAATCAGCGTTATCATAATATGCAGGCATAGCATGTGGCATGCCACAGCAACATTGCGCCGCTTTAACTGTTCCCAATGAAAGAGCAAGTCAAGCACTAAGTGGGTATGGAACAGTAGTTGGTATGGCAGTCAGAATTACCCAGCGGAGCAATCTGAACTCTCCATAGACAGACAGACGACTGCTCAATGGATTTAGCATATTCCAAATGTTTGTCTATTTATCTATTGTGCTCCAGCTCACAGAGAGCCTACTCTTGTCTGTCTGTTGTCTCTGATTTCATTTGTGCAATAAACGCATAATTATGTACAATAATTGCATCAGCAAATACTTGCAACAGTTAAGGCCACATAATTATGTGCATAATTTTGTATAATTGCAGACACTTCCAGACTGAGTTGGAGAGTTAACTGTGAATACACTGGCACTAGCATTGCCCGCCAGCTATTTAATTAAAGGCGTTAACTTGTCTAATGAATGAGCATTAACAAATGGACAGACAAATGCTACTCGTTTAACTGCAAGCACTTCATAGATACAAAAATATCTGAGTGCATTATCTAAGCATGTTGACTGCATTTGCAGTACAACTGTAAGTAAACAGAAACAGCAGTAAGATACAGTGGCTACAAACTGATGCAATGCGCTCAAATCAACAGTAAAATGATAAAAGAAATACTGTAAAAATGAAGCACATAAAAGAGCAATAACAGCACATGCTAGATACCCTTTAAAGAACAAGAATATAAAGTGAAACGTTAGCTACAAAAAGATAGAGCAAAATAAATTAAAAAAAAAAAAATGAATAATAACAAATATATCCATTTATTATTAATATTAAAATAAATATAAAAATAACAAATGTTTATTAAATAACACAAATTAACATGGATTCAAATAAGAAACAATTTGAAATAAAAAATTAAATAATTTAAAATAAAGAAATGTATTGAAATTTATTATAAAAAAATTGAATAAAATAGTGAATATTTTGCAGTTAAATAATAAATGAAATAAATAATATAAAATTGCTAATTAATAACAAATAAGAACAAAACTATTTGCCATTAGTTGAAGCCACCCCACACCCCATACTCTACAGGGCATAGGGTAAAGGCAAGCAAAATTCAAAGACTTGGGATATTGCGGAATTGCTCATTGTTGTATTACTTATTTTACGTTATTTCTTTTATTCTTTTATATGCTGTTGTTGTTTGTGTTTGCCGTGCTGTGCATGAAGTCTGATGCATTTGATAAGCGGCACGTACCGCACGCCAAAAACTATGCTACACGTTGCTCATACGCCTGGTTAAACCAAGCGCAGAGCGAACTAGAGGAGAAGCAATTGCAACTGAATCCGGACTAGTACTTTATTATCTAATACATACCCAAGTGAGCTCAATGTACTAGTACCATATATAATGCATTTGTTTGCCGCATACACATGGCATCGAAACAAAATGGCGTCTGTTACCTACCTGCAATGGAGAATAGAGAGAAAAGTAGTAGTGGTAGAACATTAGTATGAAATCTTTACAAACAAACACACAAAGCAATTGTGCTTTGGCTTTGCAATTGCATTAGAATTTAAGATAAGTTTGGGTATAAAATTGAGAGTATGGGAATTGCTGTTGCGTTTCCATTCCGTTTATTGTGTGTGCGCAGGCACCAACTTGTTTACCAAACTTTATTACAACTTGGCAAACAGTCGTCGCCTTTGTAGTTTCATTCAGTTGGGTTTGGGTTTGTTTTCCTCTACTCTGATTGCAGTTACAATCAGTTTACTCTATAGCACATACTGCCAGGTGTGTGTGAGTGTGTATTAGTAGTATCAGCCAACATGTTGCCATGTTCTATTGTGTAACTGAAACATGGCAAAACAAGTGCAGTAGACTAAGATACTACTACTCACAGCAGCTGGAGCAGATAAAGTAATGCCAAGGGAAGGTAATTTCTGCCATCAAAGCAGACATTGATGCTGGCTATAAAGTAATGAAACTCGGCATGTAAATAGCCAATATTAAGAGCACAATGCATATAATTTACATGCCTTAAGCAGACCTCAATAAATTCCCTTTTTTAAGCTCTCAGTATTTGCATATAAATAGCCAAAAGTGTCTAGTAATCTCTCAACTCTTTTTCAATTCACCATCTACAGAGTTTTAAGTATTTGCCATGTCATTATCTAACCCGAAACGAAACTGTTGAACCATAAAAAATCAATAGATCGAAAATGTCATAAGTGATTTCCGCTACCGGTTGTCGTTGCATTTCATTCATGCGTAAAATAATTTTGTAAAAATATTTACACGAAAGCAAAAATCGACAAAAAAATGCTAGAAATTGAAAAGGAAAATAAATATATATAAGTATATACTATATTCAAGAGCTAATGGGCTAGCCATGTAGCAGCTTTGGCTCAACGTGTTTGCGCTTGAATGGCTCGCACCAGAAATATTTTATATGTATTTGTGACGCCCACACAAAATGGCGTACATCAGTGTCAGCTTAGGGCTCGCAGGCTTTCCCTGGTCTGCCACCAAATCACAGAGATCACACACACAGACTCTAACACTTGGGTGGCAGCTTCTTAGCAGGCAGCATAAATTCCAGACGTTGGCACTCTGGTGATTTGTGTGCCCTACTCGTAGACCACATCAAACATGGCAAATGGAAACTGGAGTCGGTTGGGAAGCTACAGGCTTAAGCACACTTGAAATATGTGTGTATGAGTGTGAGTGTGCGTGTGTGTGTGTAGGTTAAGAAAAAGGATTTGCCACCGCACTGTCAGCGACATGGCAAAACTTTTGGTATCCCACACGCTTCACGCCTGGACGAGAAAAACTTGCTAGCAAAAAAAAAATATGAAAAGTCGCCTGCCAAGTCACATTTTCACATTTGAGTCGGGTTCTCTTAGGTAAGTGCCACTGAGCTGAGCTTGTGGTCTCCATGTGGGCTTTATGACAGTTGCTGCCCCTTCTCTTCTATCTCACCTTCTTCGTACTTTTCCTTTAACTGAGAACTCTCTGTGTGGTTCCTGTGTGCGGTTTTTCACTTGTGACGTGCCACGTGTAATGCAATTATATTGAGGCAGGTTTTCTCTTTATACATATGTCACGCTGTCTATATGTCGTTACTCATCCCCCCTTACACATTTGCACTTTATGAAATTGATGGTGTTTGTGACTGTATCTGATGGATACATAAGCCAGCTTGTAGACAGCTTTTGAACTGGTCTATTGATTGCCTAAAACTTGGTTTGGCTGTAACTGATGTAAAATAGGGGAAACTGTATCAAATTTCAATTATAATAAGTGAGTTTCAGTTGCATTGCAATGAATGAAATTTTAATTGAAAATTTCAGTAGGAATATGTTTGATATAGAGGACTGTTAACTATAGTTCAGTAGGGGTTATAAAAGATCTTTAATTTTTTTTTGCACACACATAATATTAGTAATAATAATATTAGCTAGTAAACATATTTAATAAAATTCTTTTTATTCAAAAAACTGTAATCAAAATAGAGTCTAAAATAATACTAATAATATAGCTAGTAATCATATTTAAAAAAATTATTTCTATTAAAAAAATGTGCTCATAATAGAGTAAAAAAAATAGTAAAAATAATATTAGCTAGTGAACATTTCTTCTATTCAGAGTTCAAACTCTCACAATCATATTTATGCCCACATTGTCCAACACCAGTTCTGGTAGCAACAGGCAGCAAAGATAATTGCCAAACTTTATTAACGCATACAAAAACCATGGCAAGAGGAGACAAAAACGAGTTGAGAATTGCTCGCCAATGAATATGAAATGAAGTCGACTCGACCAAAGCCCATGGCATTAGGGTGTACAGACTGTCTGATGCTCAATGCGGCAAATGGGAGCCAAGGTGTCCACTGGGACTGCCGAATGCCATAAACAACAATTTATGTGCTTTAATGAAAATTGGTTGAGATAGAGCGAGGGGTTCTTCCTCGATTTCAGACAGCGCAAATAAATTAAGTCGACCTTTAGCTGGCTGCAGGGGCTGCCTCTGCTTATGCCATAAGACATGCAAATAAAGGCTTTGGACATGTTAACACCTAGACGGGTCAAAAACTGGACGATCCAAACTTTATGCTACTCGCGGAACTCAAAAAAAAAATCGAAAATATTTACCGAGAGAGTTCATAAATCGTTTTGAGCGCAGGCTTCGGCGACACGTTAAAATTTGTCGGCATTTTTATGCAAATGACGATGAAGCAAAAGCGAAATGAGACGACGGTGAGGCACAAAAACGCATATGGAAATTTTATGCAAATTTTCATTGTAGCCGCAATTTGTAACAAATTTCAACGTGAAATTGTTTGAAAACCTCACAGGCACACACACACACTGACACACACGCCAGACATCTTTGCACCACGTTTCTGACTGCGGGCACAAAAGCATAGCATACTTTTTAGCGGGGTAGCAAACTGAGCAAATTTAATTTGCTGTGCGGCATGAAATCAAATTGCATAAATGTCAATTTTATTGTGGCGACGAGGAGCAGGAGGAATGAAGTGAAGTGTGACACAGAGAGTGGTTGGTGTCTAATATGTGAAATGCCTGACAGCAATGCCCCTAACTCATCCTCCGGTCCACATTTAAAGTGTTTGGCAACATTTAAATACCGTTCAAATCGGGCAAACTTGCAACTCAATTTCCCTTTAGCCAATTTGCCTAAAAGCAAACTCCAAGTTCGCTCTATATCTCTCGATTTCAGTACAGCGCAGTTTAGTTACTTGCAAAAGAAGCTGACAAAATATTTTGATTACTTTTGCAACACTTCAAAGCGCGCTCGAGCATATTTTCTGTATAAATATTATTGTAGTAAAGTTCTTGACGAATTTGTCGCCAAATGATAAGGATACACACACAGACACACACACACTCACAGAGAGCGCCAAGAACATTCACAATGTGCTGTCATCGCTGTCCTTTTGTCGTTTCCTTGTGCTCTGTCAAGTGCGGAAGTACGGAAGTGCAGTCCCGGCCACGACTGCCTGTTGATGACACTTTGATGTTTGGCCAAAAAGAAAAGAAGCAAGAAGGAAATGAAAAAAGACTTTGGGCCAAGCGTTTTAGCCTTTAACTTCAGCTGCACTGTGGAGCGACTTGAGCTTTAATTAATGTGCCAGAGTGCATTGCGTGTGGTTGTGCGCCTAAAAGCAGGCTATAAACAGCAGCAGCACTACCAGTCCAAGGAGCACATCATTTCAGCCATAAAACTTGGCCAAAATGTGTAAGCCCGACTCTATTTCCTTCCACTCCTCTCTGCTTGTGCTGCGAGCTGTCTGCACTTAATGGAAAATGTCAGTTTGCCTGCAGCAACGTCAAACGTTTTATTGAAGTTTCCACTGAAGCACACAAGTTGCGCTGTGCTCTCTCATCTCTCGCAGTTATATTTTTCTTGTGGCCAGCAAAATATACTATATCCTTTACGTCCCGTAAAACGTAACAAACCGGAAGCGCTAAAAGTGTAGCAGCCCTCAAATGGCCAAGGCACAAATACCCCTAAGAAAGCGGAGAGTTGGAGTTGGGAAGCTCTTATTGAAGTGGCATAAATCTGTTGATTTGATAAGGAAACTGTTGTAGCAAAAATATTACAGAATCTGTTGATCTGATAAGGACATTGTTGTAGCAAAAATATTACAGAATATTTAGAAAAAAAATAAACATCACTTTTAAATTGAATCAAGCAGGCGAAAAGTAAATATTCTGACTTAAAAAATACCTCGTCTAGAATGGGAGAATATTTCACACACTTCAGTGAAAGCAACGGCACAAATTGTACATGAGTAAAAAATTTTAAAAACAATAATTTGACATTTTTTCTTTTAAGATGAATAACAAAATTACCGAAACCAGAGAGAGTGCACCCAAAAAACTGCCCACTGATATGCCATTGCGTAGCAAAATGGTGCCAAAGGAAAAGAAACTCTATAGCACAATGTTTGAGGTGTTTGGACGTGTGCAGGGTGAGTAAGAAATCGGAAGTATATATGGAATATATAATAATATAATTATCTTTTAATAGGTGTTTACTTTCGGAAGCATACTCAGATCAAGGCGAAGCAGCTGGGTCTCAATGGCTGGTGCATGAATACCCAGGATGGCACTGTGAAGGGCATACTCGAGGGGCCGCAGGATTTGATATCTGAGATGAGGCTATGGCTGCAGTACAAGGGTAGTCCACGATCGGTGATTGAAAAGGTCATCTTCACTAACAATGAGCCAATTGAGGGATACAATTTCAATGCATTTGTTGTAAAACGCTAAGCTTCATATGTACATGGATCTCCATAATAAAACCCGCATGGCGTATACTTAATGTACGTGTTGACACGTTTATCGTGGTTTTCATATGGGGAATAAGAAACCAACCAACTTTTGTTCGCAGTCGTTAAATGTGGCCACAAAATAGCCAAAGTTAACGAGAGCCAAAAAACTTTTTCATCTGGCCCACGGGGAACGGCGTGGACATGTGCTTGACTCTCCGCTCTTTACAGTTCAATTACCTAGTCAATAGTACAAATATACACAGTATAAAAATAAATGGAAATCGCTATGGAATATTTTCTAATATTTTAGCTACATTTTGACAAAATACGCAATGACAATTGTCGCAACAATTTCAATTTATTTGCGCAGCCATCAAAATATTTTTCCAACTCTAAACTGTCAAAGTTTGCGGCACTTCTGCCAATTTAGCGGCAAATGTTGTGCACTCTTTGCCGAAATAAGAGAAAAACAAATTTGCATAAATAAATAAAAGTTGGACTTGAAAAAAAACAACAACAACAACAGAGTACTGAACGTAACAGTTGGCGCTTGATGGCAATTAAAAACGACTGCGCACCATTTGGCCCCAGCACGGGTTTTGTTTTCATATTATGGCCTCTGGCACGGGAATGGCTTTAGTTTGTTTTTCCTAGTTGTTATTGTTTTCGGTGTCTGCTGCTATACTGGCACTTTATTATAAACTGTTAAAAACCACAAAAATTGCAGCGAAAATAAATGAAAAAAATAATATACAAATAACTCGTTTCATTCCAGCAGACTAAAGCAGAAGTCAATAAACTCATACAGGCATTCTGGTAAATTTATTCTCTTCCATTTCACTGAGTGGAACTTTTAGTAGTTGCTAAAATCTATTTTAATTTTTAGAAAATTTTTATGATTTTTTTCAAATATAAATTATTAAATTTTTTAAAATGTTCTAATATAAATGATTCAATAATATTGCATTTTAAATAACCTCATACATCATCCTATTAAATATATTCTCTGCAATTTTTCTAAGAATACTAATAATCAGTTGTAGTATAAAACAATGTTAATTTTTAGCAAAAACTACGCTTTTTGTTATTATATCAATTTTGTTTTTATTGTAATTTCTTTTAAATTATTCAAATATATTTTAGTTCTTGAAATTAATTTATTTAAACTATTTATTTTAAAATGAAATAAAAAATATTGGGAAGTTTTTTTATACAAATTATTTTATAAAAGTTAATTTAGAATTACAGATTTCATTTATTATTATTATTATTATTAATTTAGTATTATTTATTTATTTGTATTATTAATCGTTATATTCATATAAATGCCTTCACTTTAGAATACCTATATTGCAACATTAATTTAATTAATAAAATTTAACAATAATTTTAATCAAATTATTTCACCCGATTGCTGCAATTATCATAAGCTGTATTTACACTGAAAACTATTTGTGAAATTTTGCTGTAAATGTTTATTTTGAATTGAAGCCAAAAACACTACCAAGTACTACAGATAACAGAAACGGAAATCATTGTTAAAAATATTAATCCAATTGCTTCTCTACCCATTTTTCATTCGCCTTCTGTCGAGGTCTAATCTGATTTCTGCCTATATCCCGCTCTAGTAGTTTCTTAAAGAGCAACATCTTTTGTTTGGTGGCAGGAGTACCAGCAGCTGTACTGAACTGTAAACATGGCTTACTAGCTGCAGATCTATTGGATTATTAGATAGAATTAGAATTATGATAAGCACAAACTCTACACTCACTTATTTGATTCAGTCATTCTAGGCCTCGTGAAATTATATATAAAAATTTTATACACTCGGTAGTGTCAGAATAAAATTTTGATGTGACTGAGCATAGTTGAAATTGTTGAAATTTAGTTGGAATCACAGTATGCATAGCCTGCTAGTTATCGTAACTTAATTGTGAACTGCATGCATCCTTTCATCAAGCCTGCCGATTTATGAACAAAATAATTATTATAATAATGCAAAGAGTGAAAAAATAAAGTCATTAAGTTGCAGTGTTGGTATTTTGTAGTCCAAACAGGCAAAATGGCACAGCGACACGCAAAGAGATAAAAGGCAAGCCGACAAACCCCAGTGCAGGAAGTTGTCGATAGCGAGGGGAGCTGTGGGGGGCGGGATAGTCAATAATCAATTCCGTTTCCGGTTTGCTATTGTCAGAGCGTGCGTGACCCCAAAACAAACAAACAAAAAATGCATAATTTTTTTTCTATATTCGAAAAATACATGAAATTATTGTAATCATATTGTGAGGCTCTTGGATTAGCTGCTGAAGTGAAGTAGGGGTGGCATGGCAGGGCGTGGCATGCATTTTGTGTGTTAGCTGCATGTTTTTTGTTTTTGTTATTTTGGTAGAGTTTGCGTGCTCGTCGTAGCTTGCATGTTGTAACTGTGCCATTAGCGTTGATAACGAGTTCATTGACTAGTTCATTGGCACATTGATGTGCTATTATTGATTGGGGCACGGTTGAAACTCGACAACTTCTTCAATTTTTAAAGTGAATCTCTCTATTATACAGCCCAATATTTTGATATTATTTTTTTCGATTTAAGTGGATTTTCAACTTGGCTGGAGCAAAGGACAAAAGCAAATAAGCTATAGTCCGCATGCGGCAGCTTATTACAAATGCAGACCGTGTACGTGCTGCCGACTGTGGCCAAATCTCAATCTGAGGCACATGCAGAGACCGGAACATATGCTGTAGCACTTACGTGGCAAACAGTCAGCTTGTGTCTAGACGCCATGCCAAAAATTCCAAATCAGTGGAGAGTAGATTTCTTTAAACTACTATATAGTATACATAGAAAATATTCCCGCTAAACAGCAGAAATTTCAGTGTTAATTTGGCGAGCATGCAACAAGCGGCAGACACGCCCATTAGCTCATTGCAGTTGGCATGTTTGACCGCCGTGTTGCGTGCGAATTTGATAAATGTCACATTTGATTAGCCTCCCTCCCCGCCTTCTAAACCATACCACAAATCCCAGAGCTGGGTATGGGTATGGTTTTCGATGTTGCATGGCGGCAATTGAGAAATTTTCACAACGCAAACTTGGCAAAGTTTTGCATAATAAATGAAACCACGATAAGAATGGAAATCTTGTTTTGTTTCACCATTTTATAGCATACCTAAAGGCGCGCTAACGGAATGCCAACATACAAAACTTTAGCTTGTTAGTGGCAAATACTTTTACGAGTTTCATTTTGGGTTGCTTTGATTTCCTACTGCCTGCCTGCCTGCCTCCCGTCACACGGAGATAGCAAGTGTGAGAACATGATTTGGGTGCAGACCTCTCCCTACCTCCCTACAAAGGGCTAAAGGGCCAAAGGCCAAGTGGTAAAAGTTTGCGGCTTTTGAAGATGTTTTAGATTGAGATTTAGGCTTTTCTGGCTAAAATACGCCAAATGCCACTAACATGCCACGTTTGCTGGCATTTTCTGCTATTTATGATTTGTACGTTTGCTGCTGACACTCAAAAGGTTAAAATCCTTTGATATTTTGGCTTGTTAATTACATACTTGACATAACTTTTGGGCACCACTAAGAGCAGGGAGGAGAATTTATGGAAATTATGTAGGAGTATAGATGGGAATAAAGGAAAATATTTTTGAGATGATAAAGAATTTAAATTTAGAAGTAATTTTGTATAGAAAATGTTATACATAACTATTAAATACAAATTACTAGCATGTTCCTCACCATTTTCTTCATTTTACAATGAACGAAAGCCATGCTTGCATTACGACTTCGCAGCCAGATATTGAAATCGTAATGCAGATAGTGCGCGGTTCAACCGAATGTGGCCGAACTGCCTACTATTTCGATTACCAAGTGGCAATGCTTCCTGTTATAACCTTTGGCCTTGAATTTAACTCACTTGTAGTTGGATTTCTGGCAAATTGAATACTTAAGTTGCAACTAAGGACCATAATATATCATTTCGGGAAAGAATTGGGCTACGAGTTGATGATTAGTTACTCAGTCAGTCCGTCAGGACAAAGTACTTTATTTATATAGCTAACTTATTATTTGAGTAACGTTAGTTCAAAGATTTTAAAGCTACATCATGCCACATCGTTCAACTAAGCTACAAATAGTCTACAAACAGGTCAAGTTCAACGCTTAACTAACAAGAATAAGAATTCAAAATACAGTTCATACTCAAGTGTAGAACTACATTCAACAAACTGAGAGCGGAAAGACTAAGAGACAATAGTTAAGTTGGCCAAGCAAATTAGCCCAAAGTAAAACTCAATTAGTTATGCGCATTTTTATGCCAAGTCTACACTCTACTCTGGCTACAGTCTCATTAATATTAAGAGTATGCCGGATGCTGAGACCAAGTGCAATCCACTTTTATATCACTTTTAATGAAGGTACAGTTGCTACAACGAGATAAAAAACAAACAAACGACGCCCAATGGTATGCAGCAACATTGTTCATTGTTTGAGCTTAAATTTGTGCCACTTCTGTTTTGCATGTTGTAGGGAACAAGAGAGCGAAACAGGCTCCAAAGAGTGACCCAAATACCTGCTGTCCTCCATAGATATATATTTCATTGTTTCGGCATTATAATTTATGGGGCAAATGGCAAAGGAGGGCAAACGGAGCCAGCGAAATAAAAGGGAGGCAGTGAAGTGAGCAAAGCTTCCACTTTATCAATACGGCTTTTGTTGTCGCTATTCAAATTTTAAATTTGAATAATTTCCAATTGGTAAATGCAGATAAAATTGAACACAAGCTAAAAGGAAAATTTAAAACGAAGAGTAGAATAATATAAAGAATTACTCGCTACTATTTCACCATTGCACACTTGCTACAATTTTAAAGCAAATTCAAAATGTTCCTTTACATCATCAGCATTATCATCAGCTGAACTGCTGCTGTGCGTCAACAGCTCTAATCCTGTTAAAGCTGCCAAAAATCCGCAACAAGGCTCAACGCTTCGATATGATGCAGACAACAAAAAGAAGGCAAGAAAAGTGTGCAACAAAAGGGACCTGGGACCCGGCACTCGGAACACACACACACCACACCCAGCCAGCCAGACAGACAGACAAAGCTACAAGCTTAAGCCGTTGCAGTGCCCCCAACCTCCACCCCGCCTCACAGCCCGGAGGCGCTTTACAACAAAGCAAAACGGTAAATACAGGCAATGGCTGACAGCGGGCGACAAATGGAAAATCAAAGCAAATCAATGCGTTGCTTTTGTCCGTTTTTCGTACCCTCACTTAAATCTGATGAAAATTGAAAATTTACTTTGGCAATTTTGCCGACAATGAAATATGTCAATTTCAATTATGTCAAGCGACAGGCCACGCCCACCACCGTACGCCCATTTGCCTCAGGCAATTGAAATGTCACAACTTTCGAATTGCGTAATCCTCCTCAGCCTTTGGCTACATAAATGCAGGGCCAATACTTTTTGTTTATATTCAGACATATTCATATTGACAAATGTGTCAATTCTATGTGTACAAATCTGCATCGATTACAGAAGAGTTTTCCAATAGTATTTTAGATTTGAATCTCTTAGGCAATTGAGAGAGAGTCGAGGTCTGCTGGGCAATTAGAGTTGTTTTGGGCGTGTCAATCCAGATTTGTTGACAGTTGTCTAGCCTAGGGCGAATCTAAGCTGAGAGAGTGCTAATAATAATGGGATAAAATATGGAAAATGGGAGTGAATAAAAGCAATTGAGGCAATAAAGGGTTCTCGATTGATTTAGAAATAAAATGATACTCTGTGTTGCGATATATTTAAGTGGCTTTACACTTACTCACAGTATTTAAAATGTTGCAAATAATAAACTAGTTTAAATAAAGGAAGTTTAAATTATTTAATAAAGAAATTTTACTACTTAAGATTGTGGATAATTGTAGCTTAGTTAATTTGAGTTAGAAGTGTATTCTGCGTGATTTTATTTGCTGATATGTATGTAAGCCTAAGTGTGAAAGCATTTGTGTATGTGTGTATGTATATGCTGCTGCTGCTATCGAAGCCCAAGGCAAAGCAAAGTCCAGGGTCTTCTACTGCCGGTCGAGTCCGACTGTAGCTTTCCGGGTTTTTTAATTTTACAGTTTTCTATAATATCTTAAGATTTCTATTTACTTTTATTTCATTTAAATATAAACTTTGTTTTTAATTTTACCTGAATTTATTTTTTAATTAATATTGAATTTAGTTGACATTAAACAAATATATAACTATAAGTTCTATTGGGTATTTATATAATGTTAAAAATCAAATACCGTTCTAATAAAGAATAAATAAAATACTTATGGCATCAATTTTGAAAATATAGGTTATTCACAACGGAAATATTGATGACAAAAAGATGAATACAAAAGCCCAATATAGCAAGATACACTCCCAAGTGCCAGTCCATATATAGAAATTCAATCAAGCATATAATAATGACACAAACTGCGTAAGAAAGTAATTTGTACTATTCACAGAACTCCAACTCTTGCAATGAGCATACAATTAGACAGGAAGCACAACGTCTGGTTTGACGACTCTAAAGCAAACCCATCCGATAATGAATAACACTCAGACTAAGCAATTTAACCAGGCGAATGTGCTATGTGCATGGATTTGCATGCATTTAGCTGATAAAGTGACGCATTGACTAGCTGATTGAGTGACTGACTGAATGATTGGCGGACTGGCCGACTGATAGATAGATTTGCCAAGTGTCAACTAGCAGCTTGAAATTGAACTTGAAAAGTGCAACAACAACAACAATAAGAAGTAGTAGTAGAGAAACGGCAACTGCAATAATGACAACAAAAGGCGTCGAGGAAAAATGTCGTTGTGGATGTCGAAGAGGATGTCGTTGTGGAAGACTCTCGGCACCGCCTGTCGTCGATATGATCTCGTCAGTGGCACAACAAGACGGGAGTCAGTCGAGGGGGAGACGATTGCGGCGTCTGCAGTTCCGGCTGTGGGCGACGCTTTGATGTGAAATTGATGATGATTGAAAGTTGTGTTGTACGAGGGCAGGGGGAGAGGGGGAGTGGGGAGACAACAATAACATTCCACTCTGTCACTCTCTTGACATTATGCAATGTTATGCTTGTGTTCTGTGTGTGTCTTGTGTTGCTTGGCATACAAATTAAACAATTAAATGGAAAACAAGACAAAAGCCCTGCCACCCACTTTTATGCTAGTTGTGGTTCCTTCTCCCCCCTAGAATCTAGATATATGTGTCAAAACTACTTTGGTGGCATCGTAAATTTAATTCTTAAGCGTCTGTGTCAGCAGCTGATGATTGTCATCATCATCATCCACAGAGGAGCTGATTGTCATCGTTATCATCATTATGGTGTACGGAATGCTCATTGCATTTTTATCACTTACGCGAAATTGGTTTTTATGTGTCGGAGTGTCTCATGTGCGCCTATTAAATTAAAACGCAGCGCCTTCCTTAGGCACTCGACATCAATTTTCCTACAGCTACAACTAGCGCACAAGTGAAGCTCTACTCCCAGGGATTGCTAGGGACAGATACTATATGTAGCAGTAACATCTCCCCACTCTGACCAGGCAGTTAAATAAAATGCCCAGTCGCCGTTTAAGCGATGACAATCAGCCAAATAGCCATGTGATATATATGTATATCATCGCAGTCATACTCTGTCTTCCTACTTGTAATGAAATAGCAGCCACTTTAGCTGGGTACTACTATACTCCTATACGAATTGAACGCCAGTCTCCTCCTTCTCGCAGAGACATCTTTTGTCGCCTGCATTGTGTTTATTGATTTATAGACGCAGACAATGTCTGAAAACTTGGCAACTTAACAATCGGACAGACAGCTGGACAACTGGACAATTTGGCAGCAGCCCCTGATTGCAATGAATGGCTCAGTTGTGGTCTTTTAAGTGGGTGTCACACACTCTTGTATACTTAGTATACAATTCTCTACTTAAACAGCATAACTTACGCAGTCATATTTTTAAATTTACGGGAAGTTAAGACCATGATATTTACCTGTAATGAAAAAGAAAATTTTTAATTGATTAATGAGTTGAAAATTAAATATGTAAAATAGAGATAACATTTTTATAATGTAGTATAAATTATATGTATATATTTAGTATTAATATTAGACTAAATACTCCAAAAAGGAGATAAAAATTCATATTTGAATTATAAATTAAATTGTAATTAAGACTTTGAATTTGAGTATTAAATAATTAAGAATATTCCAACTGAATTGAAAATGAAATAAGAGAAATAGAGCAAACATTTTTGGATATTTTTAAACAATATTAATTAATACAATAAAATTATTATAAAATGTAGAAAACAGTTTTAGATATTTTAAAAAATATTTTATTTACACAATAAAAATTATTATAAAATATAGCAAACATTTTTAGGTATTTTTAAACAATATCAATTTATACAAAAAATTATTATAAAACATAGCAAACATTTTTAGGTGTTTTTAAACAATATTTAAATAAGCAGAGTCTCATTACTTCATTAGTTAATAAATCACACTGTTTGCTATATCAATCCCTTTTCATATCTCTCTTGAGACCCCTTTCTATACTGTTTCTCCTCTTTTTCTCCTTCATATTTACTATTTTATTTCTACCTTCCTCTTTGGTTTTCTGAACATTTCTATTACACCCCACCTCACTTTTATCGCTGCACTTCATCTAAGCAATATTTAATTCTGCTTTTTAATCCAATGTACACAAACCCAACCACAGCAACACCTGTACCAGCTGGTTTTGTGTGCATTTCAGACTATAAGCATACGATGTACTACTACTACGACTATAGTACGCTCAGTTGTCTATGGCGACTGCGGCTGGCCAGAGCATGCAAACAAACCAGACCAAGAGACCAACTGACCGAAGCCACCAACCACTGCAGTGTCAATGAGAAATCTGTCAAGCTCAGCAAACTGACAACTTAATACTAGAGCAGCAAAGCCAGGATCTAATGCCGAGTAGGCAAGGCAATGCCTTTGGAACAAAAAAAACACCTAAGGCCAGAGGAGGCAGAGACCACGACGACTGGTCAGAGAGACTGACCAAAGTGAGAGAGTGGAAGTGGAGTGACAGGCTGGCCTCTGTGGTAAAATTTAATTTAACATACAATTCGAATGTCCATACACACACACACACACACACAGAGATTGGCAGTATCCAAGCAGGAACCAAACTCCAACCACAAAATACACAAAATGTTGCCTGAACGAGACGAGACTCAGGGCTCAAGGCTCAAGCCCTTAATTATATTGAGTGTATGAAATCCTTTAGCCACACACAATGTGCCCCACACACACTCGCACACACACAACAGGAAGTGAAAGTGGCCCTGGACAACACAAGAGGCAACAATTCCATGTCCTTGAACAGCGCATAATCCAAGCAATTTGCAATTTTTGGTAATTTAACTTGACAAAACTTTTTAATGGCCAATGCCAGGCGGCAACAACTCGTCCTGGGGCTTACACAATTGACAATGGATACCCAAATACAAATGCTCTCTACTCCAGCCATTTGTGGCGGCTTTCAATTGGATTCGCAACTGTTGCAACTTCAATTTCTATGTCGCAAAAAAAGAGGAAGAGAGTGGTAAATCCAATGCGCATTCAAGTCGAAACCCTTTGCCCGTCATAAAACCATAATTTTTGATTGTTATGTACTTTAAGCGGATTTCCTAGAAGGGATACTCTTTTTTGTATAGCTTCAGCTTTATTTATTATGATTTTCTCTATGTAAATTCACAGTTGCGTTTTCAATTTCATACTGTGATTTTTGTTCTATTATATTTAATGATTTATGTCCATTAACTCGGCTTAAGGCAAAGAGTTTGCAATTTACGCGCTGATTTGATTTTAATCTCTACCCACTGGGAATTCTCATATTTTAGCTATTGTCTCGCCAAATCTTTTAATCTGGGCAGATTTGTGGCTGAAATATTTTTGGCAAGTCCGTTGAAGCGATGAGAGGGTCAAAGGTCAACTTGGTGTGAATTTTACAGGATTATAAATAAGCTGCTAGAGTATGAGAAAATTTGCTGAATATAAGTTCTGTTACTAAGGACAATTGTTATGGATTTAGATACTAAGAAGTGGAATTGATGGAAGCTAAATTTAGATACCTTCAATAAAACGACATTACAATTATTGAACGTTGAATTAAATTATAAACAAAGTTAAAGATGTAAGTTCTTTCAACGCCTGCCATTCCCATCTCGATTGATTGAGGGAAATCCCCTAAATCAAGCTCCAATGTTAACTAAATCTATCTGTAAATTGATCTATCTTGTATACCAACACAACGCTCTGAAACTCGATCAAAAATTTCTAATAAACAAATTCGCATTCACAATATTTATGACTCTAATTGCAAAACAAAAAGCAGTTTGCGTTGACAGCAACAAATGAAACAGAAGTCACGCCGCACTGGGAGTATCACAAAAAAGTCAAAGCAAAAGAAATATAACGTAATATTGTGACCATAAGCCGAAATTTCAGCGCAAAGTCGAGACCCGAGTGAACAGTTTAACTGTCAAAAATGACAAATAGCCCGCCAAGGATTTAATTTTAAATGCAACGCTTCAGTCCTTTTGCATTGCAGTGGAAATTAAGTAAAAGTGCGCAAAACTTTGCAAAGGGAAAAGGGAAAAGCCCCCACTCCTCTGGTACCGTTAGATGGAAAACCCCTGTCCCTACCCCCGCGACAGTGAGACGCCGTCATGGCAACACCAACCACCGAAAATCTTGCCGAAATACTACGTAGCGCAACGGAAGTGGAATTAAAAGCAGCAACGCATTAGAGGATGTACACCTTGCTGCAGGGTATGGGGATGGGGATGATGTTCGGTGGGTGGGGGATGGTGAGCTGGCTCAGAGGGGTGCTTAACTCTGCCCGTCGAGGGGTGTATGTAACTCACAGTTGTACTACTGGTCGCAGCCTTTTATGTTTGTACGGAAAATTAGGATTGCACAAAAAAGAAGCCCAAATAGCAGAGAGTAGAAAAGTATGGGATTTTTCAATCTATAGGTATTGGTATTGTAGAGCGGGAAACTCTCTTATTAATCGCTCAATGTTCAATGCTCAGTCAGACGTTTTATTGCAATTTCTAAAATGTCCATCAATGTTACCCTAGGCCCATTACACACGTGCACCATCATGGGTGGAAACAGAGAGCTATCCGCTTATTAAAAATATTTGTTTGTGTTTCTATGTGTACCATCGCATTGTCTCTGGCCTGTGGATTTATTTACGACTCGCTGGGGCATATAATTAAATTTCCAAAAACTGCACAATGAACTCGTTATATCAACTTGAAATTGGAGTTTTGTGCTTCTTATTTCATCATTCGTCATGGTATACAATTTACCTTTTCATACCAAATGATACCGAGCACTCTCTTCATGTTTTGTTTATATAATACTTTGCCGTCTAGGTCGACAGCAGTCACATATTTTACAAATGATATATGACAGTGAGGGGGTTTAAAACAAAGTATTACTTTCACAGAAAATAACAATCATAGCATAATAATATATTAAAGATACAAATTCGTCAAATTAGAAGTTAGAACATTCAGAGATAACTCTTTAGCATTCATTGGAATATTTTATGTATGATTTTAAATCCAAATTTTAACATTAAATGGAATTAATCAAATAGAAGAAGTAAGGAAGGAATTATATAATGTAATATAAATTATATATATTTAGTATTAATATTAGAATAAATACACCAAAAAAGGTAATTAAATTCTAAATTTAAACAGTAAATGAAATTATAATTAAGACTTTGAATTTCAATATTAGAAAGACTATTCTAACTAGGATTTACTCTTCTAAATTGGATCATTAGCTGGCTTTTACAAAGGGACTAATAACTCCCTTACACCACCTCAACTATAACCCTATACACTATTCACTATTATGCTAACTATAATTATAATTTCTTTTATTGCTTTTCTACATTATTATTAACTCGTATTTAAGTTGCTAAAACTGTTATCAAAAGGGAGTTAAGACTCCTTGATTAAACACCTCTATGGTTGTACTAGAGTTTAATACATTTTACAGCTTTTCAATTGCAATTAAAGCTTTCGCCACACTCTCATCACGTATGGATTAATTGCCGCCTCTGCAATTTTCGCCGTATTCAGCGCATGCCACGCGTGATTCCACACCAGCTTAGTCTGGCCTTTCTATGCGAGTGTGTGTGCGAGTGTGTGTGTGTATCTATGTGTGTGCTTGGCATGTATGTAATTGCAAATCCAATTAATTAACGAACGAACTAGTCACTGCAAATGTGCTACTAACTGAGACATAAATAGCACAAGACTAGACAGACGACTATCCAACAGATACAGATACACCACCTCCCCCCCACCCACAGTTGCCATTGCCTTTCATGGTGTGACGCGAGTGTGTGTGTGCTCGTGTGTGTTCTAGAATTTAAAGTGGTTGTGGCTTGGGTATCTCAGTCTGCGCAGCGTGTTCAAGTGGCATCTGTGACTATAGTATAGTATGTGTCTCAGGTTGACAAATGTATAACAATTAAGTGAAAAGTTCTGGGGATTCTCACAGCCTGATGAGGATGCCGCGAGGTTGTCAACGAAATTGAAAAGTGAAACCTGCAGCACATAAAAACTTTTCACGCATTTATGTCGCTTGAAATGCGGCAAGTTTTACTTGGAAACTAACGAAAACCTAAACGAAAAAAAAGACCCCACAGAACCACCATCTCATCTCCACCACCGACATCAACATCAATTTCACTTTAATGTTTCCGTTCTCTACTTGAAGAAGAGAAATTATGCTAATAAATCGCAGCGACACGTGTCGTTGTACTCTCCATCTAATGGACCTGCGCCACGAAATATGCATTGAATATGATTTTCTACTACTTCTTCTTCTGGTTTTTTGTTGCATGTGGCTAACCCTCAGTGTTGCATTTGTGGCACGGATTATGAGCACACGGAGTGCTGTGTGCTGCACGTGGTGTTTACACATCATTTACATAAAACGAGCAACAACTTGTGTTTTTTGCAATTTCTTCACAAAACGATAAAAAGTTCCGACCGAGCCCAACAAACTTGTTAATTATACTTGACTGGACGACAACCCCAGCTCCCGTTGCAACCCACCCCCCTATGCCCAGTCGAGCGCTGATAATAGAGCACGAGGTGGAGTTGAGGTAAGACTCTGCTAGGGACCAGCCCGTTTATGACGTGTCCCAAAGAAGAAACCATTAATCAGCGTCTCGCTTAGACCAAGCTCAACTTGGCTCTACTGTTACTCAATGCGATATTCCATTATGGGAAGTTTTTTTCTCCCCCTTCCCTTCTCTCTTTATGCTTTGCTGGTCGGTTTTTCTCATTCCTCCTATTGCTATTATTTTGTTAGAGGTCGCGTGCTTAACATTAGGGCACCAGCGAAACGATTTGACGATAAGAACCCGATCAAAGAATATTATGCGTATTACCTAATTGCAGTAATTAATGGGTTTAGTTTACATTTCTGATGATCCTTAATTGCAGGACAAGGAAGTATGATATTATATGCACAGATTAAGAGATAAGATATGAAAAAGAAACCATGAGAAGTTAAAGATTTTAATCGTATATAGAGCGATTTTTTCTTTAAATAAACCCAAGTGAAAGAATGTTATGAAAAGTCTATATTAAAGTTTTATTTTTGTAGAATATCTCTTTAAAGAAGTGTTGTTCAAAAATCATAATTCCTATCACATTTGCGTTTTGCTTTGCGGCGCTGCTTTCACACGCACACTGTTTAATAGTATGTCACACTTCTCCTTGAAACTATGCCAATATGCAACGTAATATCAAAATCAATATCTGCATAATTGTTGACAAGTAAAACACAGAGTATCTTGTACATTTTGTCAATCATTTGCTGAATGAATATGTAATTACACTTTGTGGAGAAAACAAACTAACAAATCGATGGCAATTAAGTCAAAGTAAATGCGACAAGGAAGGTCACAAAATCGACCATTAAACTAATTGCAAACATTTCAAAATTGTATTACAGGCATGCACACAAATGCCACATGTTTAATGTGTGCAAGAATGAATGGTCAAAGGTCCAGAGCAAATGAATCTTCTCCAACCCACAGCCAACTGCCTCATACACACTCCATACTCCATACACACTCGTCGTATTGACAGAAGAGCAGCAAGCAGAAGCCACACATCGATTGGCATTTCACCTGATGCAAACATATGGAAATTCAAAAAGCGACTAAAAGCGAAAGCAATTTGCTTGAAGCGTGTATGCCGTGGAGTAGCTCCACCAACCACAACCACCTGTACATAGTGCCACCTCTCACCTCCCACCTAAGCACCATGGAAATATTTTGCGAATGGGTTGTTCGCTACAAAGAGCAATCAGTTCTCCTTCCCCCTAAAAAGCAAATTTCATACGAAATTAAATTAGAATTTTCGGTAGCTGCTTGTGTCTGTTTGTCTGTTGGTTTGTTGGTTTGTCTCGCTGTCTGTCTGTTTGAATTTGAATGAATGGCAAAAGGAAATTGCAGCACGCACGCACACATAATGCCCCCAAACCAAAAGAATATGTGTGTATTAACAAGCACAAAGGTCGACTGCAAAATACCCTTAGAGATGGTCATTGAAATTCAATCGAATTTCCTGCAATTGAAGTCAATTTTAGAATCTTTATTTAATATAAATATGTGGCAAATTTCATCGATTTCAGAAACCATTAAATTTAAGAGAAATGTATCGCTTTTACAAATGATCATAATTATCCGATTGCGCTGCAATTCACAGCATAGATGAAGGTAGCCATAAGCTACTTGTAGGCTAAGGTTCGCAATTCTTGTGTCTTCTGTTAGTATGTGGTGAAATGCGATTGTCAAATCATTAAAAGATACTTAATGAATACCCAGAGTCAAGTATTAGAAACACACCTGAAGAGCATATATCATTATTGTCTATTCAGTACTGATAACTTACTCTACCGACAAGCAGATAAGAGCAATATTTCCTGGCAGAACTCTTGTCTGGCTTAGACAGGCGCAAGCAAAACTGAATAAATGACCGCAGGCAAAACAAATTTCCCACACACTGAATGCTCTCTGAATGCGAATGGGTGTTTATGGTTGTACGAGTGAGTATGCCAGAATGAGTTGCGACCAAATGCCTACGCAAATGTGCGCATTTCAATTAAAATTTTGCTGTTTTAATCACCTTTACAAGTCGAGCAGAGATGCACCCTCTCACAAATGAAAAGTAATTGAGAAAAACTTCATACTTCATACTAGGCAGCTAGCCATGCAATTTAATTTAATGATCCCTTTATGATAATTTGAAATGTTTCACTTGCTCAATATGTAATCGCAACCATCTGCTGTAATGGTCATGTCGCTATCGGAGGTAACAACGTCATAGGCCTTGTTATTCCATACATATTCCATTTTAAATGGAAAGGTGATAGAAACCACCGAACTGGACTGAACTGATGCACAGAGTGTACTTTCATCTGAGTTCTCCTCTTCGCTCTCCTCCAAATCATCCTCATCGTAATAGTCGTAGTAGCTCACCAGCTCCTGGCTAGTAGCTTCCTTTCGATATGGCACCAAGGCTAAGGAGTTATCACTGTACTCCGTAATAACATCCACAGTGTTGTCAATCGATGATGAATCGCCAATTGATTCCACAGAAGTGTTGGACATATGCATCGACTTGGCCTCTGTATTGGCTCCGGCCTTAACTCGCAATGAATGATTGGAAATATCATCGAGATTTATTGACTTTTGCCGTATCAACTGTTGCATTGCGATAAAAGACTCTCGCATGTCCATCAACTGTTCCCTGCTAAAGCCTTTCCATAGGGGAAACTCCGTTATGGACAAAGCATTGATCACAAGGTCTAAGTCATCATCCATACTTTGTGCAGGTTCTTGCGCTAATTTTGAAAAATTATCGAAAATTTTCAATTGCCAGATAAAATGTGAGAAAAAAATTTGATAAAAACGTATAAGTAGCACACGTGGAGAAAGGAAGGTTGACTCTGATATATAAAAATCAGGCAAAGCATAAAGTTACATCACTATCAATGTGGATCATATGCAGAATCATCTATAAATATCATAATCCATAAATATCATAATCCATTAATATCTATTTGATATTGTAATTCATTTCTTTCAACAAAGAAAACTTTTTACATTCTATTTTGTAGTATACCCAGATCTTTTTACTATTTATTATTATTTAAAATTTTATTATCAACTTTCTAAGGCAAAGAAAAAAGACAAATTGAACATTTCTTATGCACTTGAAGGCAAAATGTTTTACATACAGTCCTCACACAGGTCTCAAGTGGTTTGTGAACTGCCAAAACAAACTACAACTCTCCAAATGGACAACAACAACGAGAACAACAAGAGACAACTGCTAAACAAGTTGAGCAGTTTACTTAAAACGAGTCTCTAAAATAATACAATTTTCCTCTAAATTTAGTCAAAGATGCCGCAACAACAAAAAGAAGAAGGAAAGAAGGAAAAGCGTTTAAGAGGCATGAGTTTGATGTCTGCTACAAATGCAAATGTCCTCAACATGGACGCATGACCATCAAATGTCTTTATAGAGCCCAATGGGTGTGGGTGTGTGCGAGTGTGCGGGTGTGTGTGTACCTTGCTTGTTACTTAAAGTGAGCCCTAGTTGAAGTATTTATGTCTGTGTGCAAGTGCGTCTGTGTGTGGCTATAGAGAGCATGCTCTTGTCCACAGCTAACAAGCAGACAGACAGCAGCACATCTATGATAGGATAGTCAAGGATATGTTGCCACAACTCACACACACACGCACACACACAATCACACCATAAGTTCAGTCAGTATGTCTGTGTGTTTGTTTATTTGTTTACTTTTTGCCATTTGGCTGTGCGCAAGTTTTCTTCTAGCTTTCCTTATAAGAGTCTTCCTTTTCCCTACTTCCCCCAGTCGCCCTGCTCTTTGCCATGAATATTTTCATATTTCCATCTGCCTGCATACTGTGTGTCTGTCTGTCTGCCGTACTTACTGCCTTTATCCTGGCAATTGTGCACAACAAAAGTTTTGACTGCCTTTTGCTGCTAAGGACGCATGTGTAAGGCCATGTTATTTAATAGGCTTTTGTGACTTGCCAATGTTTGATACTCACACACAGGCCAAGTTGCCTCAATGTTTGTGTTTGTCTGTCTCCACTTATATATGTACACACACATACATATGTCTGCTCTTTAGATATACAGTGCCTGCTGCTAGTAGTGCTACTGTTGTTTCTCCTTTGTGTAATGCGTTTAGATTATTAAACATTTTTTGTGTTTTGGCCAGTTTTAACTCCAACTGGAGCTTCGATTTCGTTGCTTGTTTCTATTGGCTCTGGAACTGCTTCTTAAAGCAATTAAGTGCCTGCTGCAGGACTATAACAGTAACTTCTGCTTCTTTAAGTGTTCAATAAAAACGCACAGGAACTGCTTGTAAGTGGGTCAGACCATTAAAATTGCCACAACACCCACACACATGGCAGAAACAAACCCACACTCAGATTTATGTGCTGTAGGGTGTCTTTGTGCACTTGGAGAAATTCAAGAGTGTGAATATATGTAAAAATATATTATATGAAAATATATTATATTTAAACTCTTTGAAAACATGTATAAACTATTAAAATATATTTTGTAGAATTTTAAAATTAGTATTTTTTTATTTTTAAATAACATTTACATATGAATTTTCATATTATTTATATATTTTTATAAAATTATACATTCTTTGATCTATATTTTTATATTTTCAAGATCGCGGACTATCCATCACAGTTAATAAATATTGCATTAATTAAGTTTAAATACTATTTATTGCATATAAAGGTATATGAACCATTTTCTAATTAATTTTCTTAGCTTCCACAATTCTATTTTTCTCAGTGTATTTTTTGCTGTCGTTGTTTAATCGTTAACCGAATGCAGACGTCTTGTTTTGTTGCCATTGCTTTTAGTTAAAGTTTGAGCCATGCGTTGACATTACAAGTGGGTTGAGGTAACGCTACAAGCACACACACACGCACACCCGCACACACACTCCCACATATGAAGTCATAACAACAGAGGGCGCCACCTGCTATGTAGCAGTTGCTTTTACTTTACTTTTACACACTTCTTTTACTTTGGAAGAGGGGCACAAAACCCCTGCGGTTCGAACAAACGCCAAAGTTGCCTGCTAAATGCTTTCTGATTGTTATTTTTCGTGTTTTCTCCGCTGCGGCATATTCTCAACGTTGTTGCCACATCCAAATTACAATTATTACATGCCACTGCCTCAGCTGACCCCCCTCACTTTGGCCACATTTTTGCAGTTGCTTTCTACCCACAGAAAACTTCTTTACTCTTGAAAGTTCTTGGGCAACATGGAGGTTAGTCGAGAAGTTTGAGCATTGGGCGAGTTTTGCTTTTTGCTGGTTGAAAATGCAAAATCCTGGTAATATAGGCGTGTTTAACATAAACTTAAGCTGTTTGTAATGACTTTGTAGCGTTTTCATTTCAGTTAGCTGTCCTCTGGTTACTTGCGGGCCTTGACTCGACATGGACTTAAAGACACTGTATGCAAAGCGACAAATTAATGGAAAACATTTGACGACAAGTGGGAATTGTAGAGATTGCAATAGTATGAATATTTAAGTGGAATAATTGCGGACTAAAACTAGAAATATTTTACTTAAATATAAAGTGTAAAGCCCCAATAAAAAGAGCGCATAGTGCAAAGAGTTGAAAGATTAGCATTGAGTTAAAAGAGGGACTCATTAATATATGAAATAATTTTTATATTTAAGCTGGTATCAACTGTATAAATTTTTAAAAATATTTTAATTTACGCAAATTAGCATTGAATTGGTATTAAGATTTTTTATGGCTCTTTTATACTCTCCAAAATTTAAGTAAATTTTTTTTTATATATTTTAATAAGGGTTTTTTTTTTATTTATTTATACCAACTATACTGCAATCCATTTCTAGTTTTGTTTCTTAAACTTGATAAGTAACTTCATTATACACCCCTACTTTAGTCAAACTAAACCCCTTTTAACAACTTGCCTTATTATATTCTTTAATCTTCTTGTGTTCCAATTTGTTCTCACCTTTTGCAGGCACGTAAAAAGCCCACGCAGGTCACCTGGTGTGTTCATTAGTGATAACAGCGAGAAGAAAGCTAAATCGTATCATTAACTGTAGGAAAAATGTATACAAGTATAAGGAAAACCTTTTGCCGGATAAGCAGCTCATTACTCAAATGCAGAACCCGAAAGGAAACCAAAGGTTCATTCTCCTTTGACCAAAAAAAAAGAAAAGGGAAATTGTCAGATCAAAAACTGGCAAACGGAGAAGCTCCTTTGAGAGGTATATATACGTGTGTGTGTGTAGGTGTAAGTATGTGATGTGTATGTGTGTGTGTGTGTGCTGTGATTTACAGCCCCTGAGGCCAGTGGATAACTGCGTAAAAGAAATTGCTGGGCTCAGCAAATGGCCGCCTTTACAATAAAACATAATAATAATTTGTTATAAAAAGCAAAGCGCACAGAGATAAACAAAATAAATGACAAAAGCATGTCAGCACAAAGCAAGAAGAAGCAAAGGAAAATCAAACACAAGCAAAGCAGGACCAAAAGGAAGAACATCAGTAAGGCATCCGCTGCTCCTGCTGCCAGAAACAACAAACTAAAAGACAATTTTTGGGTTACCCTCGGAAATGGGCCCCTTGCAACCCTCAGCAGTTTTTTACTCGACTTTTTTCTTGGTTAGGGGGTGCTTTCTTTAGGCAGCTCCTACTAGAGACATTTGCATAAATTATCATTTGTTTAACAAGCACAGAAGAAAGCGAAGCCAAACCGCATTGAGATACCTTGAAATGGATGCTGCTCCCCCCACCCACTCCGTGTCTCTCTGCCTAAAGGCAAATTGGTAATAAAAGCCAAATGCATAAAACAACATAAAACAAGAATTTATGTGCACAGAGAGAGAGCACAGCAAATGCTAAACAAATATCAAGCAAATTGCAATAAAATGCAAATTTAAATAGCTCAAAATGAAATGAAATCAAATGCGCCTTAAAGTTTTTGACTCTTGTTCAAGTTTTAATACTATTTTTGTATGCTTAATTTTTGTTGAAATTTTTCATCAAATAAAACAAGAAGAACCACACAAAAACAAAAGGGGCATGCCGCAGGCTGTTTATTTTGACAGTGGCAGGGGGAGAGGGGTGGGGAGGTGGTGGTGCTCCCCCATATAAAAAATGTCTGTCTCTCTTTATGTTGTGGTTGTTCTTTTGCCGTTTCCAAGCAGCTGAACACAGCTGTAGCGCAACAACATTTTCTTACATTTTAATACACTTTTGCCCTGCCACGCCCCAAACCCCCCAGTGGTAAGGTAACAGCAGCAGCAGCAGCAGCAGCAGCAGCGGCAACAGCAAAAAGCAACAGCCGCTGGCAGGTGAAGTTTTTCTTCATTTTCTTTTTCTATTTTTTTTATTCAGCCGTTTTTCCAACCCTCAGTTAAGAACTTTTTCTGCACAATGAATTTTTGCGCATTTTCCACCTGTATGAGCCCGGCCATCACACCACTGCGTCAGCTCCCACCGGCTCCAGTGACTAGCAGGAAATCGATTTGTTGTGGTTGTCGCTTAATGATGGAATACCTAGCGTAAAATTTCCATTTGGAATTTAGCATTTTCCACACGCATTTTCACATTTGATTTTCTTTTTAAGTTATAGTCTAAGCTGTATGCAAATACTACGTAAATACCCGGCTTAGTCTTGCTCAAATTACCAGCAGCAGGGAGAGAACTTAGCCTTTGACTCTGGCTCTATTAGCAGACAGCAAAAAAAAAAAAAGAATACGAATTTATATATAAAAAAAAGGCAAACACAAGTCAAATCTCAGCTAATTAAAGTCAACAGCAGAAATCATTTGAAATGCAAATGTCAAATGGCATAATAAGTATACATTGGGGTATTCTGCCTTCGCTCACTTGGAAGGGTTTAGATAAACAAAAAGAGCACAAGTTGAGCAGGAGGAGCACAAGGAAAGGGACATGAATATTAAAGATAATTTACTCACACAGCAGACAGAGTTAAATTAGGTTGATAAAAATTTAAAATCAGCTATTCTTACAGTAAGAAAATTTAATAAGTATATAGAAAAGAATATTAATCAATTTTTCGAATATTCATTTGGTTAATAAAATATTTGTGTAGGCATGAAATTAATTACAATATTTTAATAGTTAATTTTAAACAAGAATTAAAAAAATTACGTAAATCTTCAAAGTATTATTATTTATTGAACCCTGCAGAAAATATAAAATATATATACGAAATAATATTAATATAATTTGGAATATTTATTTGGTATATTAAACATTTATGTAAGGATTAAAATAATTCCAACATTTTAATATCTTATTTTAAAAAAAAATTATATAATTTGTTTAAAAATGAAAGTAAATTTTCGACTATTATTTATTTACTGAGTGAACTAAAATACTATCTTCAACTCTGAAACCTTCTACTGCTTTTCATAATATATCTTAAAAATCAATATACAAAATATCGAAAATACTATCTTTAACATAAAATAGCATATTTCACGGTTTTATTTATAACTTTACATGAGATTTGTTTTTCTTCAAGTTAAGTTTGTTCTATTATTTTTTAAATATTATCTAAATTATATTGAATTTTACTGAAACATAAAAAGTACATTAAGCACGTACTTGAATTGATAATTATTTTTCTTTTCTCATCCTAAAGCTGATTCAAAATTTGATGTGGTAAATCAATGGCAGCGTGTTTAATGCAAAAGGGTTGTCTGAGATTTATGCACGATATGAGCATGTCCCAGGCTGAGTTCAGAGCATAGAATTTCAATTAAAAATTAGCACTTGGTCGTTAATATAAAATATTGCTAATTAGATTTTTCAGGCGGGTGGGAGTGGGTTGAGAGTGGAAAACTGTTTTCTACTACTTCTGCCGAGTAGCATTAACTGCTGCCTTTAGAGGACTTGTGCTTGTTCTTGTTCGTGCTGCCATTGATTTTAACATGTTCATGAATATTAAATTACCGTTATTCATACACACACACACGCACACACAGACACACGGAGAGATAGAGATGGCGCCTTTTTACTCTCTCTCGGTATTATTTGCTCTGGCCAAGGCAAAAGTTTGTCTGTCATAAATTAAAATCACAACGCCCAGGCAGCACGCCCACATCCCACATCCCACTCCACACACCAACACCTCACTGCCTGCCACTCAGAGCGTTGACGGTAATTAACTTTTAGGCATTTCCTATGCATATTTATAGGGGGAGAAGAACTTGTGGCTGGCTGCGAGAGCTTGCATAATATTAACATGTATAGCAGAAACATCAGGCTAAGGGGGGACTAACTGAAGAGCTGAAGACCTGCTGCAGCATGCCAAATAAACTCCGACAGATGATGCGTACAAGGCCGAGGTCTCATTAGATTTTTTTCCTATTTTGCACTCTACTTTTTAGCCACGTTTGTTGTGGGCGTTGAGCCAAGTATCGCTCATATTAAACAGCGTTTACTCATTTCTTTTTCATTTTATTTCTCTGCTTGTGTCATAAATAAATAATGAATTAATCATCAATTTAGCTACGCATTATGTTTGAAGAGTTTTGACTCGATGAGTTTTTCCCAACTGTGTATTCAACTGAAAAATGCTCAAGATATATATTTTCTTTTCCGTCAGACTACAGAATTAATTCACACATAAATTATTAATGATATATTAAAAGCCCATTTTATAGGATTTTTTTTAATAAAAGAAAAATAAATCTACTTTTGACGCGATGGGCTGTCACAAACAGTTGAGGACATTTGATGGCAGAAGCAATTAGAAATGTGTTTTTGAAAGGTTCCAAAAGGTGTTTTGAGGCGCAGTAGGCATTGGGGTTCAGGAAACGAAGTTAAAAAGTTTGAACAGGAAAGGTGAAAAGTTAAAAAAGGAGGGAAATGAGAAATGTGAGGTGCAAAGTTAAGATAAGCAAGGTTAAAAGTTGCCAAAAAGACAGGTGAAAAGTTAAGTAACAATGTGGAAAAAAAGGATATGAATGTAGTAGAATTATTTAACTTGTATACAATTATAAAATGTTCTTTTTAATGCTGAATAATTTATTTTGCTAAATTAGAACAATACTTTGAATATTTTTCTATAATTTTAGCTATTAATAAAGATCTTTTTCTCTCAATTTATTTTATTTAATTTTTATTAGTTATAACTTTTTTTAAATACTCTAAATTGCTTAGATTTTCTAAAGGTCTCATTCTCTTAATCAATTATATTTTTTTTTTAAGTAATAAATTTTTGTATATAATTATAATTATTATTAAAAATCTCTTACCCTCAATATAGACATTTATTTTAATTCTTTTTATTATTTATTATTTATAATTTTTTTAAATATATTAAAATGCTTAGAATGTTTTCTAAAGAGCTCATTTTCTTAATCAAGATATTTATTATATTAATAAATTATTTTTATATAATGATAACTATTACTAAAGCTCTCGTACTCCTAAAATAAATATTTATTGTATTTATATTTTATTAATTATTATTTATAACTATTTTTTCTTACTCTAAATTACTCAATATTTTCTAAAGACCCCTCGCACTCAATATACATACATATGTAGATATATAGCAATAGTAACTAAATTATTTTGCCCCATACTCTGTCTGGCAAACAAACTCAATTAAAACTGTAGGCAAATGTAACTATCAATTACCTAAGATACACCTAAACTAACTTTGAATTTTAATTGAAAACATGGTCAAAGTGCAGCAGGAGAAAGGAGCAGAGGTTGCCAGAGCAGAGTCTGCAACAATGTTGGCAACAATATTGGCATAAGACTACACTTAAAACTCAATCAACTGCGTCTAACAATATTAAAAGCAGCTGGCATGCAGCACAACGAAGAGACAGTGGGAAGAAGGCTAGAAAAAAGACGAGGTAACGCATACGCCCTGTGGTACGACGGCAGCTAGTACTATGTAGAAATAAAGAATGCAATCAATTTGTCAACGTCTCTCTGTTGGTTTTACAGCCATTACAGCCGTTTGGCTGTCTGTCTGTCCGTCTGTCTGTCTGTCCGTCTGTCTGTCACCCTGTCTGGCCTGTGTTGTCATCACACACGTATGCCGGCAATTTATGGTGTAGGTTTTTGCGACTTGCTGCAATGTAGTAAATAAATTTAAGAGCTACGCTGGGGCGTGGCACTCACTACTCACTACACGCCGCCTCAAGCCATTTGCCGTGTCGAGGTGACGGGGCAACATTTGTTGTGCCGTAGTCCTGCTTGTTGATGATGACATTCAAATTTACTGTGACACTAGTAAATTCAATTAAAATGCTAGGCACTGCTTTCACAGGCTGGATGGATAACCGCATTACTGGCTTTGGCCTGGCTAGAAGCTTAAATCAATTCACTTGGCACAGTGCACAGTGGGCACTTAAGTGCAATGCAGCAAGTCAGCCTAATGACTACAACTACATAGAACAGTGGGGCTCAGCTCCAGCCACAACAAAGCGAAGACGAGTGTGTGTGTGTGAGTGTGTGTGGCTTTACTCGAGCCACAAAAATTAAATCCTTAATCACATAACGCAGACGCTCAAGTGAGACAAAAAGCAGAGGCAAAGGATATGCTGATGCGGCCTGGCCTAAAGGCAGACCGAGTTGTGCACGTGTCGTATGTTGCTGTTGGGTTTATGATATTATTGCACTTGTCACATACATACACACACTCAAAGACACAGAGCGTGGCAACGAGGCAACATCATAAAGTATGCAAAGTTTTATGCCAGTGCAAATGAAAACAGCAAACAGCAAATGCAAGTTGAGGCAGGGGCACTGTGGCAAGGTAAGCAAGCAGTGGAGGCATGTAACCGAGTGTGTGTGTGTGTGTGTGTGGCTACAAAGGCATGCCAATGCATTCAAACCAACTCCTTAGCTTTATGCTCTGTGAGAAAATATGTCAGCTGAGGCTATGCGTAATATTTGTGTCTCAGTTCTCAGTTCAGTTCCCTGCATGTCACAGCTCGAATCAAATTTGCACATGTGCAAGGACACAAATGCATTGAAATGTTAGACAAAAAGTGCTGTGGCATCCACACACACACACACGCACACACACACACCAGCAAACAACCCTTAACGAATGTCTGAAGTTGCCCCGGTTGTTGCTGTCATCGTTATTGCTTTTGGGAATATGAACGGCATGCAGCACAGTGCTCCGTATACATTTGCATGCCTCGGCTCAAACTGTAGATTGTAGATGCTGCCAGAGCTCGCTCTCTGTTTTATACATTTTAATTTGAAAAAGCCTTCCGACCCTCCCACCCACTGCTGAGTGAGCCACAACATGACTGACTGTCTGACTGCCTGACGTTGTGTTTTCATGTGGCGTACATCTATTTTTTATAAGCAGACGCAATTGTTTTGAAAATGAAAGGTTAAATGTTAAATGTGACTTTGAAAACAATGGAAATTCCGAGCCGAGCCGAGCCATTCCGTTCCGTTAGGGGTTAAAGGGGACGACAGCATCAGCAGCAGCAGCATCAGCAGCAGCTCGTTGGTTATAACAACAAACCAGGAAATGTTGTCAGACCCTTGGAGAGATCAAACCCATTGCCAACATGGTCACATTGTCAATGAACTTTGTGTGTAAGTTGCAAAGAGTTTTGGGAATAAATGAAAATACTTTGGGGCATGGTAGAAGTCATGAAACTGGGAGGTAGTAGGAAATTGAGCAGTAAACAAGTTGTGTGCCATAATACTACTACATATGACAGTTATTGAACGATTCGTAAATGAAGTACTTCTTCTAAACAGATAGCAGTTAAAACCAAGTACTACTACTATCTGTTTCAATTTACTGAATCAATCAAATAGAATCTGAGGAAGACAAGAATTGTATGCTTTTTTTTAGAAAGATTTACCTATGTCTTCATTCAAGTAATTTGGCATTAATTGCTGAAATCAATTCAATTAAGAATACTATAATAACTCCCAATAAATAAGTTTGAAATATGCTTCCATTCAGTGCTTTAACTCTGCTTCAATTATACTATATTAAACTTATATTTATAAAAAAATATAGTAACCATCCATAAACAATCTTAATAGCACTTAAGCTTTCCAAAAAAGTAGGGAAAGCTACAGTCGGACGCAAAGCTACAGTCGGACGCAACCGACAGTAGGAGACCCTGTACTTTGGTTTGCCCTGGGCGTCGGTAACAGCAGCAGCATATATGAACATACTCACAAACACATATACATGTACTTATACATACACACATACACACAAACACATATACATACAATTATTCGCTCAAATACAAAAAACAATAACCAATACTCATACATACATTCATACTCACAATCAAAAATCACGCATATGCCCTAGTGGCCGCGTACACTGTGGCTTCCCCTCACCCCTACCCAAATGCCTGGTACTGAAAATTGTTTGTCCAATATCTCCGGTGTTTCTTATCCGATTGGGCTGTAACTCGCACCAAACATCCAAAGCATATAAATCTTTAATCCTACAAAAAAGGAATCCAGTGACTCTAAAACTGTATATACTAAGAACATTTTTGTAAATTTGAGGGGGAGGGGGATGACTTTTCAAACATTTGAAATAAACTTGACCTGCCTATGTAATACACGAACCTAACAAAAAAAAAATGAAGTCTCTAGCTCTAATAGTTTGCGAGATCTAGGTGTTCATACAGACAGACAGACAGACGGACAGACGGACAGACGGACAGACGGACAGACAGACAGGGCTATATCGACTCAGCTCGTCGTCCTGATCAAGAATATATATACTTTATGGGGTCTGCCACGCCTCCTTCTGCCTGTTACACACAAATGTCATTTGCACAAACCTAATAGACCCTTTGTACTTTTTTAAAGTACAGGGTCTAAAAATAATATACATAAATAAAATAAAACATATATAAAATTAAATACACTTTAACGAAATGTAGATTAACTGCCTTCAATTTGTTCTATAGACAAGTATTATCTAACTGCTGAGATACTGGACTAAACTTATAAGAACTTTTGTTAAAATATTTCCTAATTATTTTATAAGCTCTATTTAAGTTGAGTGTTAATTTTAGACTGTCTACTATTCTGTTTGTTTTTCTTTCAATTAAGTTACAGGAAATGACATACTAATCGAAGACATACTCTCCATTATATTCGCAACAGCTGGAAGCATCAACCACTTTTCTCATTGATAAACTAAGTCAAAAGCTAAAAGCTATACACATTCAATCTATGCCATATTTATACTATGTACTTCCAACAATTTCCGAACTCATCCAACGCATCGTAGTCATAAATTTCTATTGGCTTTTGCCAGAGAGCTCAAAAATGCATATTAAAATAGTTGCGCAGAGGAGGTGGCATGCCACAGCCTCAGAGCCACAAAGCCACAAAGCTGTTGCCTGAGCTGAAGCTGGGCGAATTGCTGTCATTTACCTGCATTACTTTTATGGCATTCACATAGTTTTGGCTATTTTTCATATAAATTTTGATTGTCTGGCCATTATGAGCCGAGAAGCATGCCACAAAAAGCTCTGGCTAAACTTATGAACACATTTTTGTATGGGCCAGCATGAAGGAAACTCGTTGGAAGTGAGGGTGGTGCAGACACAGGCAGATGAAATTAGGTCAAGTAAACAATAAAAATCATCAAGACAATGTGGAGAGTTGATGAGCAGACGACAACGATGGACACAGGGCGAGAGAAGGGAAGGGGTAACAGCCACCCCTAATGGCATAATCTTTACTAATTTAGCGCTCATTAATTTCTAGCGCGTCCTTTCTAGCCATGTTTCCTGATAACACAAAACGTAATTGAATTAAAAGTGCCCATAGTCCAGGCAAAGGAGCAAAACAGGATAACAGGAAAACAAGAAAAACTCGGCTATACAACTGTAGGCAATCATAAACATCAACAAAGCGTTGCTCAGCGTGTGTTGACAATTCCTTTTGCCTTCTTTTTTCTGTTATTATCCATTCTGCTTTTGCCTTTTGTTTGTGTCTTTAATTAAAATTGCATAGTCAAGGCAAGGACTTGACAGTATCAGGACATTCGCTCGTCCTAATCAGCATGTCATTTGTGTAATTTGTTGTTATGTGCCTAAAACTTAGTCCCTCTACTCCCTACTTTGGTTTTATTGTAATTAGATAGAAATTGTTGGAACTTTCTTCACTCGGCAACTAATGGCTGCCACATCAGCAGCACTCAAACACTCAGCACTCAACACTCGCGCACACTTTGAGTACTCTATCCTTTTGTTTTGCGCATCCTGTCGAACTGCTGACTCAGCAGTTTTTAATTGAATTGAATTACACGCGACTGGTGTTGGCCAATCCACCAGCACTTACCACATTCTCTTAACTGAGTTAAGAGCAACTCAAGTCATGATCAGCCTTTAGTTATTCACATTCATTTGCATTCACTCAGCTCACTCGACGCCAAAGTTCAGCCACAATTGTTCAACTGCAATTTGTTTGCCTAAGCAAAACTTGCGAGTACTCTGAGTCAGCAAAATTATGTGCTCAAAAAACACAGTTAATGCCAAAAGACTTGGCTTTAAATATTAGTTAAAAAGGCGAAACATTTGGGGGATATCAGCTGAATAATAAGATAAAAGCAGGCAATGATTATGATTAATATTTATGCTAGAGACAGCAGAAGATAGCTTAACTCAGCAGAAGATATTAAATCAGATAAATTATATCAAAATATATAGTTTATATGAGCAAAATATAATTATATTAAAGATACAGATATAACTAACTTCAAGAAGGCTTGGTAGAAGCCAAAGTGTATATACATAATCGAGTCGAAATATTATGCACAAATTGATAAAAGCTCCATAATAAAAGTGAAAAATTTAGCACATTTATATATTAATATTCTATCTAATAATGCTTTAAATTTAACTATATAAATTCCCTTTTATTCATATATTTAGGATAATAAATACCATAGTTATGAAGCACGTCTTAGACTCTTCAGTTTTATTCATTCACATTCTTTCGAATTTTATAATGCTCAATAAAGTATTTTCTTTTCTTTTATACATTTTAGGCCCTCGCCTAGATCCTTAGGATTTTCACTCTAGTTCTACAACGCTCTTAAGAGGTCAAACTTGAACACATTTGAACGGTCAGTTGATGTGCCAAAGATAAACAATAAGTGGCCAGACAATAAACAAGCAGAGCACAAAAAGCAAAAAAAAAACCGAAAATAATTTAATAAAGAAAATGTCCCTAAAGTCAGCGACATAGTGACCTTTTTTTGTGTAACTGTTGAGAATGGGCGGCATAAATAAAAAATGTTACTACATTTTAGCACATTACACAAAATAAACGTTGAAAGCAAAAGCATAAGAACCAGAAGAAGCAAAGAGGAACAACTCCTGGGGGAAGGACAGTAAATGGCTTTTCGGAAAGCTGGTCAAAGTCTGATAAAGACTGTGAAAAACTGTTTAAAGAGGAAGAAAAAAAACGTCATACGTAACGGCACTTGTAATCAATTCTAGCCGGAAACGTTTATGGCCAAACATTTTTCAAGCCAAAAGAGCCCAAGCCACTGGCCCAACTTGCTTAATTAGTTATTTGTAGGGCAAAGGACGAGGGTTGAGCCTGAGACTATTAATCTAAATTATTTCGTTAGCCGAGCAAACAAATTTAAAAAAAAAACCCAAAGTCAACGAATTAAAAAATTGTTGAAGTTTTTTCTCAAAGGTTCACGGGTTGGACAGGTGTCAGCCAGGGTTCAACTTCAACACGCTCTGACAAAGTCAACCCGAATCAATGGCTTCATTAAGTGCACAAGCTTGTACGCTCTGACGTTTTTGTGTCTGGCCAAAAAGTGTATTTTAGTCACAATGGCTTCCCCTATTTCACTCACGGCAAAAAAACGTAGATAAAATGATATAAATTCATATCTGTTGTACGCCACAAAATATTTATCAACAATGCCCTGTGGACATTTATTGATTAAAAATTTTCACAACTTTGTGCCCAGTATGAGGTAGAATTACAGAGGGGAGACCCCAGCAGCTGGGGTCATACACTTGTTGACAGCCAGCCTCAGCCTCTTGGCCCTACGGCTACAATTTCAGTCAAGAGGTCGGGGGTCCCCAAAATAAAAAAAAGTACATGGAAAAAGTTACGCGAAAATGGGATTTTAAGCTGCTTTCAGCTGTGTCAGAATTTAATTAATAAAAATTAATTTTTATATGCATATAGCATTTTTTGAAGCTGGATTAAAATTTATTCATTTCACACTGCTGTAAATCTGTTTATGCAGCTTTTGGCAGCGCTTTGATAAGCAAATACAAATACAGTGGGACTTACGTTACGAGACCACAATCAAAGGAAGTTTGGCATATCATTTACATACCTGAAAAAGATGAGAGCAAAAGGAGAAATTTAATTAATTAGCTGGCATTGAAGGTGCTTAAAGTGGAGTTTAAAGTTTAGGTTTTAAATAGTGCAAACTGTATATAAATTTAAGGATATTCCTCTGCCTCAACCATTAAGAACATCATCATCGTATGGATACTTTGTTGCCTGTAAATGAAATTAGGGTTTTCTGTATTACTTAGAGCGTAACCAATAGACTTACTTATGTACTCATATATGCACTCTGATTGGGTCTAACAAGCAATTACAATTATAATTGTGTATAGAGAAACACGCGAGTGGTGTGTACTATGTAAGCCCCCAATCTGTGCATTCAATCAGAGCTATCTTATCTCTAAATAAATCAAATTGTTATTGCATTCTGTATCCGAGCGTACTCATCAATTATTAACTGCTCGCTTTCAACTCTATATGGCAGTAGTAGTACACTCTACTCTCTGCTGCTAACTCGGGGTAAACCTCATGTCCGTAGACTGTCAACAAAACGCTGACAGATGACAAGCCGCAAAAGCAACGCCTCAGGGACCAGGGAGCAAAGCCAAAAACCGGAGCCATACCAGAAGCACTTCAAGCGCTGACCACAGCACATGCCATTCGCATGAACAGGAGCTGCTCCACGAGCACCTGTATAACAGGTAGGTAGGTAGGGGTAGGGGTAGAGGGACATACTAGGTAGGAGCACTTTGAATAGTTCATGAAGTTGTCACTCAGTTGTTGTAGCTGAGCGACAAATAACACTACAACATGTTTGGTTCAGCCTTTAGGGTGTGTGTATGAGTGTGTGTGGGCGTGGCAAGGGCAGTCCTGTTCTATCGCCTATCGATTGACACTATGATGGACAGCCAGAAGAGTTGGAGCAGCGCTTCTCAGGCCACCTTTAGCTAGAGTACGTGCCTGGCATTGTTAATCAATTGTTTTTTACAGTGTACTGATTTCGGGTTAATTTGATTGTCTAGCTCATATACAAAATTTGAGATCGTTAGAATTTAATGCTTTGCTACGTGCTGCTTATCAAGACTCTCAACTGTTATAGTTTCTTATGATACGAGTTGCATGACTTCATAGTCCCATCGAACTGTGGCATGTCTCATGAGGCTTTATCAATTTTATAGTGTGATTTCTGTTGAAATGCAATAAAATTCTTTGTTGCTGATAAACATCTGTCACTCTATCAGTCAGGCAGTCAGTCAATCAATCAGCACGCCTGTCAATCAGTGGAAAATACAGCGTGTAGATTGAAAGACAAAACACTAGTTTCAAATGCATTTTTTATGGTATGCATTCAATTGTCATGACACCCAATGCATTTTGAAGTAGCAATTGGTTGGCTGATATGATAATAGCCAGCATTTGACAGAGGTTATAGCTGCTTGTATAAAGATATAGATTGTTGAATAAAGCATTGATTTACAATAGTTGGGAGTTACACAAGATTTATACAAGTAAAGAAGTATATGTATAATCAAAGGATTAGAGCTGATTAGCAATCAAGATATCATTATGAGTATAAAGATATCGTTTGACAGAAGTTATAGCTGCTTGTACTATATAGAGCACAAATCGAGACACTTTATTGAATAAAGCATTGATTTACAATAGTTTAAAGTTAGGCAAGATTTACATACGTAAATAAGAATATGTATAATCTAAATATTAGAGCTAATTAAAAATAAAGATATCAGTTTATAGTTTTTGTAAGAATAATATTGAGTTCGAGATTCCCAAATCATTTGAAGGCATGAATAATAAGGGCTCGATATCTCTAAGTTCAAACAAGATAATATGTATAATAAGTAGTTGCTTCTATAGGGTCTATATACAGCTCATAGATATTCTCATATAACAGTCCAGCAAAATTATCAATTCATTGAAAATACTAGTAACAGTAAATCAATTCAATATTTCTGCAGAGTCCACATTATTCAGGTATTTGAAAATCCAATTAGTGACTTCATTTCGCACATGCATTTGCCACATTATAAACGCATTCAGACGTAGTTAATCTGTCTGTCTATCGGTCTGTCTGCCCGTAAAAATCAAAAAACAATAACCAAATTTACAACTGATTTAACAATAAATTTTGTGTGCAACTCAACCCTATACATATATATTTTTTTATATTTTATTTGATTTAATTTCAGTGCATAAATGCAAATAAACTTTCCAACAATTTTGCATGAGCGAAATCAAATTGTTTTTAATTATGCGTATAAATAAAGTGCGTAAAATCAACGGAAGTTTTTAATTTACATGAATATGCAAATATTATGTAGCGAATCCAACTGGACTGGGACTGGGACTGGGACTGGGCAAAGGCCCGCACATGTTTGACTCCATAATGAAAATTCAATGGAAAATGCAGACAAAGCGAGTGGAGTGTAGAAAACTGTTAATGTAATTTACGCGCACTTATCGACGCCTTCTTTAAATGCGTTTAATGACTTTTGGCATTTAATTTGAGGGCAAGGCAATGGAGTAGGGGTTGGGGTTGGAGTAGGGATAGCGGGACTGAGTGATCTTGACGACTGTTAAACGTTTGACGCGCGCTTGCATGTGTGCGTGTCGAGCGGTAAAAAGCATTTTCCTTTTAGTTCCCCGAGTTTTCTGTGTTCATTTTTTAATTAGCCACCACATAAAAAGTCAACCACCCCCGCTTCCCTCCGCGCATTCCCTGCTGGTTAACCAGCAGCCAGCATGTCACATGTGGTGGCAACAACTACAACATGAGGCACGAGGCAAACACAGCATTGCAACAGCTGCCAGAATTGTCGCAGTTGTAAGGTGTCCTACTGTAGCTTTTCGTATATTTTATTTTATTTTTTATGTTCGTGCATAAATACATATATACCCCATATAAGCAGCAAGGGAGCGGCAACCTGTATGTGTATGTGTGTGTGTGTATTTTTATGTCCTGCACAGCGACAACTGTCAACAGTGTTCATCCCCCACTCCCCCCAGTCCAACTATCTCTCCTTTACTCTACACTCGCCCTTCGCTAACCACGTGAAACACACGCTGACCGAGATGACTATCACCGGATTATGCTTCCTTTACTGGTCAAGTGTTAATGGCTCCTAGCTGAGCACAGATTTACAATTGCGTGTGCTACCTGCCATTGCTGTGGCACCTACAATAGGGAGTGGAGTATTTTTAATTGTATAATTTATTAAGTATTTATTTATTTATTTATTTAAATTATATCAACTAAGTACAGTTGATGAAAATTTTAAAATGTAAAAAAGTAAAAGTAAATTAAAATTAGAATATTAAATTAAAATATTAAAGAAATTTAAGTTTATAATTTGAAAAAATAAAAGTTTAAAGCTGAAGAAATTAAAATTAAAATTAAAATTAATATTCTGGGCACAAAATTGAAAAGAAAAAATATATTAAAAAATTTTACTGGTCCAGCATTTGCTGCATGGATTGGGGAAAACCCAGAAAAACCCAATCAGACCACGTTAGTAGTTAGTAAGATTAGATTAAACTGCTTAATTTGTTATGTTAATAGGGGATCTCAAAATAAAGAAGAAGAAAAAAAAAGTACGGGAAAATACTACGACGATACTTAAGGAGTGAGGATTTAGGAAGGAAGGTTAGTTGACTGAGAAAGTCAGTTAGACCTACCAAGATAATTAAGGAGTGAGGATTTAAGAAGGGGAAGAGAGAGTTCCACTGATATAAGATGATAAAGAGTGTTATAATTATAACATAACACCCTAAAACCATTGTGCATAGCGCAATCTGTTCTACAAATAGAAAGGGACAGAGGTGAAAAATGTCTAGAAGGTCTAAGCGGGACAGAAAATTTCAGACGCTCCAGCAGGGCAGGAGAATCAACTATACCAATAATTAATTTGTGGAGAAAGGTAACTCCAAGAACGGTTCTACGAGTAGACAGGGACGGAAGATTAATAAGAAGCAATCTGGCCGTATATGGCGGTAAGTTGAGATTTGAATCCCACTGTAAGCCTCGAAGAGCAAATAAAAGGAAAATAAAATAAAAAAACGTCACAGCTTTACTTGCTGTAAACTTTGACCTCAAAATTGACACACTAGCAGGTGGATTTTCACATTCGATTATTTAGGGGGTGCCTAAAGGCCATAACTTATTATCTAGCGAAAGAATTAGATCCCTATGCCTAACCGTTTAGGCTGTGCGTTATTGGCAGTACATCAGTCAGTCAGTCAGGACAAAGAAAATGAAAAGCAAATAAAATGTGCATTTGTGAGTTTAGTGGGCACCTACAGCCCGTAAGGTATGATCTCGTGAAAGAATTAGATCCCTATGTCTTACAGTTTAGGCTGTGCCTTAATCAGTCTGTCAGTCAGGACAAACAGTTTTGTATATATAACAAATAAAATGTGTATTCGTGAGCTTAGTGGGCACCTACAGCCCTGTCTTACAGTTTAGGCTGTGCGTTAATGGCAGTAACTCAGTCAGTCAGTCAGGACAAACAGTTTTATATATACAGCAAATTTAATATAACAAAACATTATGTAAACTCTTAATTCCAACTATAACAATTAACTTCAAGTTCATTTCACATAAATGCAATTCCAATATCATTTAGGCCAAAGAATATATTCTAATTACATTAAACAGATTATATTTAAGACTGATAAGCAAAAGAAAAGTTCTTTAATTGCATTTTAAGACATTTAAGCTGGCAAATGAGCATTTTGCTTACAAATGTTTAGCAATCAATCAAATCAATCATCAAATTGGAAGATAACAGACGTTGTAACAGAAGGAGAAGAAATTGAGTAAACCAAAAGCACATAACAAACAGTTAACAAAAAGGGCAACTGAAACAGATGTGGTTAGACTGACAATCAACAGCAGAACAGGCATAAAACACACATTCCATACATGGGTAAATGTTGGGGAATGCAAAGAAGAAGATGAAGAAGACAACATAAACAACAGACATTGAGAAACCGTTTGCTGCTTATCAGCATGAACTGATAAGCATTGACTTCTTGCCTATTGTTGCTGCTGCTGCAGATGCTTACTAATTGCTGTTTAATACTATTTTGACTTTGGCAAGTATGATAGGCGGTATATATGAAAGGAAATAGACCAAAATGTGGAGATATGGATATTATCATAAATACAATCTTTAAAAAATTTAAAGAAGTAGGAGTATAAGTCTGAGTATTAATATGTCAATATAACAAAAACCAGCTAACAACATATCAATATCAATATCAAGACTATTATCTATATCAATGGAAATATCACCATCGAAATGAGTTTGTAAATTAATGATGAATATTTGTAAATATGAATATAAATTTGAATATATGTATGAATATAAAAACGAATATGAATGAATATGAAAGGATAAATACTAAATAGCCATAAGAAATTACTGAATATTATATAAATGATTTAATTAACAATGTGTATTAAAAAATTGGTGAAAAACTTAATTAATCTACATTTTTTTATGTGATAATAATTTAAGAAAAATATGTTGAGGTTTAATAGCAATTTACGCTTCAATCGAGCATTTATATAGCCTTTGCTAAATGCTAAAAACACTTTGTTAAAAATTAATCTATATATTGCGGCAATAAACAACAAAGTGGTAACATATTGCCTCGCACTAGGCCATAAATAAAATGACTAAAAGCGGCTAAAAAATGCCACATTCCAAGTGGAAAAAATGCAATTGTATTTAATGTATGTAAATTCCGTGTGAGCTTAACTAAATGCTTTTAAATGCAAAGTGAAAAAAAAATTAAAATAAATGTTCGTAAATAAATAAAGTCCACTTACAAATTGCAAAACGTTTAGCTGCGCAATACCCTGTATAATGCTAAAATAGGGGTATGCTGAGGTTATCTATTAAGGGCATATATTAGACAATTCTAGGATATCTACTGAATGGTTGTAATGACATTCTATTTGTTTATTGCTAATTTAAAACGCAAATAAATAAATAATGCTGCTGTATGGCGCAAAGTGTTGGCATTGCGGTCATTGTTTTAGAAATTGTATTTATTTAGTTGGCATTTCAGTGGACACATGACAGAATGCATAATGTGTACAATACATTATCATGCTTATAAATTTGAATGCCAGCGCAACGACAATATTTGCATATTACAATTTAATTGTTAAAAAACTGACAATAAAATTTGTCACATTGATGTATGTAGAGTACACTAAAACAAAAATACTATTTCATATATTTCCATAAAAATATTCCTCTATTTTTTACTGCAATAAAATAGTCATAAACCCATATTAGAAACAGTAAATTTCAATTACTGTCATGAAAAGCAGCAGCAACTAAGTGAACCAAACCAAATATTATATGAAAATTCAGAGATTCAAAGAATTATGTTTGTATGTGTGTGCGTGACATAAACATTTCCCAGTCGCACTCGAAATTTTTCACACTGAACTACAAGAGGGCCATAAAATTTTAATAACTCTTATGGGTTCACTGGGCGGGATCAGCCGCTGATACTGCCCTCATGGTCGAGGGGAGAATGTCGTAAAAACGTTCAATACGAAATCAAAACAAAAATTATAAACTAAAACACAATCAATGAAGCGGGCATAGGGCAATCGGCGAAAATCCGAAAACTAATTAAATTAAATCAATAATAGGCAAGGCGAAAGGCTAGGGGCTACACACAGATACGTTTCCGTTGGGATTTGCCCATACAATTAAAACTTAAAACCCAAAAGCAATTGACAGAAACAAAAAGCGGAACTTGGCACAGAACTTTTCAAATTTTTGACATTATTATTTTGGCAAAAAGGGGGTAGGGGAAAGTAGGGAGAAGCTCCGACAAAAGTAATTATAGCACAAAACATTTATAATTTTCCCAACTGTTGGCGGCGTAAAAAACCTTGACAATTGCCTTGAAACATGCAAAACGCGCATAAATAACACTGAGAGAGAACTAAACAAGCGAGAAAATGAAATTTTGCATTTAGCTCTAGCTCTAGCTAGGAAAAGCCTCGTGGAAAAGCAATTCACAGATAAGCATGCGAAAAACTTAACTACAACCGCAAACATAGCAATTTGCCACGCCCACTTCCCCTCCGCAACCGTGTCCCACCCGCAGCGCATTTGACATTTATGGTGGAAATAATTAGGTTGCCTTCTTATTGCCTAGGACAGCATGAAGCGTGAAAGTGAAGTGGCAATGATAATGCAAACTGCTAAATGAGAATAGAAAACTGTGAAATAGATCTGTGCACAATGGAAAAGAATGCGAATATTGCGAATCTCTTTTAGTGTCTTCTTTTTAATTACATATATATACTTTTCCTATAGGTATGATAGGTAGTTTGATTAAATTATTATAAATTATGTTTACTCGCTAAGTTAGTTTAATGTTTTCAGAATATTTGTTAAATCTTTGAAATAAGTGAAATGAAATGGCCTGAAATGTAGGCAGTAGTACCACAGCAATAAAAGACTAGAGAAAGGAGTAAGAACTAATTCAAGAAATAGTGATTTTTATAATAACATACGAGTATATTCAGGCCTGTTCCCATTTCGAATTCGTTTAATCGATTTACGTTTTGAAAAAAATGGGCTTCCTAAATTCGATGTATCGTTTCAAGAAATGAAAATGTTTATTGTACTTACACACGAAGCTAATCTATTTCGAAATGGACCAAATATGAAGCTAATCGAAAACGATGAATTGAAATTTGAAACCCCATCTTTTCAAAAAGTAAATCGATTGAACGAATTTGTAACTGGGAACAGGCCCTATTATATATATTTCAGTACAATAAAAATGGCAGTAACACTATAAAAAGAGTAGAGATTAGCTTGAAAATTATATCGTAAAATCGACATATATTTTATATTATTTCAAATAAAATATTCTGATAAAAATTTCGTAGGGATCAAAGTGTTCTTTGACAGACAGATTTGCATGTATATCAAAATCGATATTTGCCAGAAATATTCTGTACAAAAAACGAAATAATATATATGTATTTATGATATTTGATATAATACCGTATAGTATAGTATAATTACAAAATATCGATATATAAATATGCATTTCAATATACCAAGCTAAGTGACTTTAGCACTTTTAATATAAAATGTCAGAGATAAAATAATGATTTGAAATTAATTAAAAAATGCATTACTAAATTTAGCAACAAATTCGCTGTATGTGTTAAACTTCATGCAGTCTACTAAATATTTTTTTTTATAGGTGAAAAACTTCAGTCTCTTCTGCTCTGCTCTCTGTATGGCTTTTATCATTTCCCATTAAATTGTATCTCCATTTTTTTAGACAGTTAAAGCAGAGTTTTATTTTAATGTGTTTGCGCATTAATTTCTTGATATCTCCTGACACCTGGAGTTGTGGAGCTAAAGAAGTCTGCCAAAGACGAAGACTTCCTGTGTTAGACGCAAACACTTGGCTAATTACAGTCCAATTACAGTATGTATTCACTTTTATGTGGCAGCAGGTCCCAATATAATTACGCAGAAAAATGAATTACATAATTAATAAACAAATTCAGCGCAGTGCTAATTAACTGCCGCAACAAGCAAGGCAGCAGAGGGACTGAGGACTGCGGACTGAGAACTGAGGCAGAGACTGGAGCCAGTCGGGGAATTAAAGCAGCAAAAGCCTAAAGTCAATGCCCAAAATGAAAGGCGCTTCATATCGCACACACCCACAAACATACAAACACTCTCACTCACTTCCATTTCACACACACACACACACACACACACAGCACACGCACAACACGACAGGATAACGCATGTAAGCAAATGGCAAATGGTAGTAGAGTAAAGTAGTCGCAGTAGCAGAGGCAGAAGGCAGAAAGCATATCGACTTAATTGCTGACAGCAGAACATTAGGTGGGGCAGCCTAATGTGGGGCAGGGGTATGCCAGCAGTAGGGTGGCCTGGAATAGAGTTATAGCAGAATTATGGTGTGAGTATGGGCTGGGTCCAATGAGAGACTTTTGCTGCTGCTTCTGCTGCTGCTGCTGCGGATCAACACAACAGCGAGAAAGAATAAACAAGCATACACATGTACCTATAGTATGTAGTAAGTGCTAGTTGCTAAGCAGCAGCTTGGACTGCTAGATGCCCTGTAATGCTTAGCAAAATGAATAAACAATACTATATATACCCTACGCAAAATAAATGTTATAAAAAATAGTAATTAATAATATTGAAAAATATATATTATCAAAAAATATCATAGGTATTGAAAACATTATATTCAAATAAATAATATGAAAAATAAATGTTAAAAGAAACCTTACGAAAGACAAATAGTATGGAAAATTGTTATATTCTTCCTCATTTGCCAATAATACCAATATACATATATGTAGTTATTTAACGATACTGTGATGTAGTATAACAGCTTGCTATATTGATAAAGAACACAACTCAAAAGGATACACGAGTCATTCGTAAGATTTTTAGCGAAAATATAAAAAATATAAAAGATAATTAAATCGAGAAAAAATACTATACACATAATTGATGGTACAAAATATATATTATGATAAATAAACATGAAAAATAAATGGTCTTATATTTGAAAAATAAATATTATGCCAATTAAATATTTTGATAATTAAATTTTTTGACAAATATTATGAAGAACAAATATTATGAAAAATAAATATGTATGTTATTAAAAATAAATATAATAAAAATTATACACAATAAATAAATATTACGAAAATTAAAAAAATAAATATGCTCTATTTGCAATAAAAAAGATATATATTTTTGGCATGTTTTAATTAATCTATGATTTTTTCTATTTTATATGAATTTTTTATTTCCAATTAATCTTGCGCTGAATGTCGTTTCAATATAATTACAATATCAGCAAATTCATTATCAATTTAAAATCGAAGTAATAATTTGAGATAGATCTAAATTAATCTTAATGAAAATCTGTAATGACACTAAACCCAACATACACTCTCTCTTGTATTGCTGGGTATCAAAAACAGCGCAAAGCTATAAAACGAAAATGAAGTAAAAAACAGCACAACAAAAAATTGCGTCACAATGAAAATCCTTTTCAAAGCAACCACACACAAACAAACAAGGCTAAAGCGCAAAACAACTGAGTGTGTGTGTGTGTAAGTTAGTGTGTGCGCGTGTGTGTGTGTGTGTGAGCGTGAGTGTTTGCTCTGCTTAATTCAAATAAAATTGCTCGCTTTTTGTCGCTGCCTGAGTTTTGAAATTATTTTGTCACAAATAATAAACTAAGGACCCACAACCCTAACAACACTAACAGAGGGAGAGCACTTATGCCAAGTCCGCGCTATAATTTACCTAGCCTTTCTTTGTGTTTGTGTTTCTGTCGTTGTTGTTGTTGTTTTTGCTTTTGCTTTGAAGCGTTTTCCCAGGTGCATAATTTTCAGGCATTTTTCAAACGTAGAACTTTTTATTTAGTTTTGCTGTGGACTGAGGCTAGAAACTGTTTCGTATTATTCTTCCACTTGGCAGGTTTGTCAAAAGGGGAGCTAAGTGGCAGTTTATGCTGCCAAAATATACAGGCGACACATGCATTATCTAGCTGTCACGTGTGTGTGAGTGTGGAGAGAGCAACTCTAATGGGACCAGACTCTAGCAACTGACCAGTCATGCCCCTTTGGAGCAGTCCCCTGGGCCTCGTCTCTCAGTGGGAGTGTGAGTATGAAATACTAGAAATACTAGGTTTTCCTTTTGACACTGATGCATGCTCGTAAACATTTTAATTGGCACGCATACTACTACACACACACTACTAACTGCAGATGCGCCTAGATAAGGTAATGGTAATGATGTTAGACATATGACTAACAGAGAACTGTTAACAGTCACATAAACAGCGAGAATTGGATATGAAGTCAGTAGAAAGCGCAATGCAATTAAGAATGCAGCAAAACATGTGCTGTTAAATAACAGTGACAGAGAACTGTTAACAGTGACTATAACAGTAACAGTAAGTATATGATGTTAGACATATGACTAACAGAGAACTGTTAACAGTCACAACAACAGCGAGAATATGCTATGAAGTCAGTAGAATGAAGAATGCAGCAAAACATGCGCTGTCAAATAACAGTGACAGAGAACTGTTAACAGTGAATGTTAACAGAGAGAATTAGGTACATATGAAGTTAGTCATATGGAGGCTATGTCTATACCCATTGGTATACCTTTTGCTTACGTAAGCCTACTACTTATTTGGCCTGAGATCTGTTGGCTGAACTGAATTCATTTTAAAAGAATAATAATGTCCTAGTTAAAAGCGCACTGCCAATAAGAGTGCAGAAAAACAGTGACTAAAACAGAGAGAATTAGATATGAATTTAGTCATATGACGTCTATGGGTATACCCATTTCGTATACTCTTTACACAGGAGTTCTTATTTACCCAGAGACCTTCAAACTGAGGTAAGGAATTCATTTTAAAATAATTGTTAAGTACATTCAGTGGAATTTTACAAAGAAACTAGTGAAGATTTTGTTGAAATATATGCTCTAGTATTTTTAGAATATAAGCATTACTGTCAAAGTAATTAGTTGGTCAAACTGAACCTTTTGTGATCAAGCTGTCGCCATGAAGAGACGCATATAAGAACATTGTTAAGAATAAAAGCATTTTCAATTTTCATACTCATATCTATTTCGGTTAATATTTACTGGTGGAACAACTGCCAGTTCCTATAGATTTCTCCAAGGATTTTTCTGCAGAATACCGAGTTCTCTACGCCGCGAACACAACAGATTTAACAATGTGCCTAAATTTCCTACAGGGTTCTAAGACTGTCTTATTAAGGAATCATTGAAGGCGCATAGAATCACAGCTGCTTCATATTGATTAACTGATTATATTTATATCAAATCAAATTTGAAAAATTAACTAAATAACTGAGATTTATGTTATATCGTAACTGTTGTAATTTGTATCAAAACAATTGTAAAATAATTTAATCTTTTCATTATATAACTTGGCCAAAAGTATTACTTTTCTATTTAAGAATTTACTTTAGTTTAATGTACTATTTTTAAAATGTAAAACCCAAAAAAAATGCAATACCATACCCACCATAACTTTTACAGCAAGTTGATTATATCATACTTCAGTTCATGCAGTTCTCTAAATATTTCTACACAACACTTTAGTTCGTACAACTAAGCCAAATTCTAGTGTCAAGTTTTGTACATATTCCGTTGACATATCAAATTGTTAGAAATGCCAACATGCACAGGGCTCTAGGGCTGATGAAGGACGATGAGAGGACTACAGAAAGAAATGCGACCATGTTAAATGGCACAAATTCAGTGCAATCATGTGGCGGGCGGGGCAAGAGGGACGTACAAGGACAAGGGGTGGGTAACGGGCACAACATACAATGAGATGAGCTGGAACCAATGGTGGTGGTGGTGGTGGTATTGCTGCTGCTGCTGCTGATGGTGGTGGGTCATAACATAAAACATGTTGCAAAATGTTCGAGAACTAAAAACTGCACTTTGATGGCGTCATAAATCCAGCAAAAAGAATGAGCACAACAGCAGCGTGTTGATAACTCTAGCTATGCAGGATAACGGTACCACACACACACACACACACAGACTGTGTGTATAATAGACTCAAAACTAATGATTTGTTCGCGAGAAATACACAAGAAACAAGTGGGGAAAGTACGCGACAAAAATAGAAATACTAACAAGCGAGAATCATAATAGAACTGAGGAGAGCTACGACTCATACTACCTACGACAGGTAAGCAGACAGGTAAACACAACTGACTGACTGTGTGAAGGACTGGGTGTGAAAAATGGCACAAAGCAAAGTGCAAAAATATAAACATACAGCCAAACAGTGCAAAATCAAGTTAATGAGTCTTGGCCTGGCTCTGAATCAGCTCGTGTGCTGCGCTGCGCTGCGTTCGCGTTATCTTATCAGCACTTTCGTTTGTCACTTTCGGTCGATTGAGGAATGTGACTGTGTGTGTGTGTGTGTGTCATCCGTGTCATCAACAGAGATAGAGGCAGAGGTAGAGGTAGGGACGTAGCGGCATTTGGGGCAGCAACACCTCAACTGCAGCTGCCATTTGAGTCAGCTGCCTGCGGGATCAGATTTATTTTACTTTTTTGTTGTTGTCCTGAGTTTTGCCATTGTTCTGACTGAAATTTTGACTTTTGTCTGGCGAAAACTGTGCAGAGCATCCAGCTGCTCATCATGACATGCAATTGAGTCATACACACACACACACACACTCCGGAAATATCTTTAGTTAAGCCACATCAGCACATCAGTTTAGCTACAGTTTTACTATACTATATATACATACATACATTGTAGTTGCAAAACTGTATTAAAGTTTATCTATTATTATTAGCATTATCAGCTTGATATGAAATCAGTTGACTAACATTTTATTTGCACTTTAAATGACGGAAATGACGGAATCTAAACAATGTCAACCGAGTTTTAAGTTGTTAAAAGCGGTTGAGTAAAATGAAAGTATAATTTTTAAATCATAAAAAATTCCTCCATCATAAAATTTGTTTTATGCTATAAGAGATAGAAAAAAACTCGTATATTAATAATTAATATTCTTATATTTTTAGAAATAATATATTTTAGTTAATAGAGCTCGTTCCACATCGATTTGTTGAGAATTAAAGACATTGACATTGAGACTTTCGATGCTTCGAGAAAAAAGTGAAGAAATAAAACTAGAATATTCTAATGAAGAATTTGAAATATGTCTAACTTTTTATTCAGTTTATATTTTAAAATAGTTTATATTTTCATTCAAAAAATATACTAAAGTGAATAGTTGCCCTTCAGCTCATTTATATATTTTACTTTATAGTCCAGCTTACATATCATCATCATTAACTTTGATTTAAATGTATGCCTTGATTATTTAATTTTAATTTTTATTAAAATATTTCATTGTTTTCTGCAATTACTTCATATAAATAAATAATTATCTCTTTAGTGATTGACTGTTGATATAAACAAATATCTATATAATTCAAATAATAACTAATCCAAATACTTATCCACAACTTTCATTCAAACCATCACTAGATCTGGCGATAAAATAGCTAAATTGCCAACGCTGCTGAGCAGTAGTATCTGTTACTAGAAGCAGCAGCCACAGTTAAACATAAAGCTGTAAAATATTATTTCACTTTCATTTCAATAGAAAATTCTCGTATTCATACCTTTAGTACAGCCATCTACCTGTTCCTGCACCACTTGACCTGTCTTGGGTTCGTTATTTCTATTGGCGTGTCTTTGTTTTTGCCTTTGCAATTTGTCACTTTTTTACAGTTGGCATGTCCTTTTCACAGTCGTATCCTGTCGCAGCAGCAGCAGCAGCAGCGCAGACACTTGAAATTTGCGCCATATTAAAATTGTTTCTCGCTGACATTTCAGTGATTCCTGACTGAAGTCGAGAAGACACAGACAGACAGACAGACAGACGTCGAGTCGAAATGGAATTTGGTAATTTTGCACCAGGTGCGAGAAGCAGTTAAAATGAAATTCCTCAAGACTTTAAGCTAGAAGAGCATTGTATCTAAACAAGTTGAAACTCAAACCCAACTCAGAAACTTATCGCTAAATTAGCGTGGCAAAGTTGTTAGATTGCGACACTTGCTAACCCAAACAAAACAAACCAAACAGAGCGAAGATAAAGTCTTGGGTGTTGGGTGTTGGGTGGAGGAGAAAGGGTAACTCCTGGTATATACATGAAAAATGCTTGAAGGAAAAACAATTTTACATGAAAAATGTACGAGGCGGCGGCGTACAGACGCAGCAAACGAAATGGCCATAAATTTTCCGTGGCAGACAAGAAAACGCAAAAGGAGAAAAACACAGAGAGAACTACCAGAAGACAGCAGCGGCAGACAGGGGCAGAGATGCAGGATGTTAGCCAGGATGTGGTCAGGATATATGGGGGGGGGGGGAGTCTTCTTTTCAACTTGTTTGTATTTACTTATGTTTAAACTCTTTTCCCTAAACACTAATAATCACTGTGGCATGGTTTCTAATAAATATCGACTGATTGTTAATATCAGTTCGGTTTGAGTTTATGTTTAATTATAAATAATAATAATAATAATAAAGCAATATGTATTGCTTGAAAATCGATTCTAGATCAAATAGTTGTAGACAAATTGAAAATAAAGCTATACGCTGTTAGAATATATTTTATTTTGAATTTTAAACATTTAATTTTTCCCAGAAAATTCTTAAAAATCTTGATATAAATACTATTTTGAATATGCATTAAATAATCAAATATCAATCAAATCAAATAAATACATCAATTATTATTAATATATGCGGAAAATTTCCTTATAATCAGTGAATAAATGCAAAAGCTAATCAAGAACAAATTTTATCATAGAATATGCTACACATATATCTCTTTATATGTATTCTCCTATATATTTCTATATGTCATCTGTTTAAACTTTAATTTATGTGTGTAAATAATAATAATAAATACCCATAAACATATCGCAAACTTATTTTGCTTAGCTTTAATCTCGCATATTATTATTTTAATATTATTCATGTGTTTGAATAATACACATTCTAACGTAATATTATTGCATAGATTTTCCCTATTTTTTTTATTTTTTTTTTTCTTTCTGTTTATTTACAATCTATCTATTGATAATAAGTAAATTTTATAGTAGATTTTCCCATGTAAAGAATTTGCTTTGTTTAACTTCATTTCTAGGAAATGCCTCGTCTCCAATATCGAAGGTGAATAAACTCTATACAATTATTAGTGTGTGAGTGCTCTAATAGAGTTTACTAATATAATATTATAGATTTAAATAATTTGAAGGGTTATGCAATTTATACCAATTATTGATAATGAAATGTTTTTGGCAGAAATCAATTTTAAGTACCAATTTTAAAAATTAACTATAATTATTTTATTAATTTCCATTTTTACATTTTATTACAATAGGACTTTTTTAAACCTTTACTATTATTATTTTATTAGTATTATTATAATAATTTTCATAAACGATGAAAAATTAAAGATTTTAATTATTTTAAAGCCTGCACCTAAAGTGTAAAAAGGGTTGATTGCGTTTGCATCAGACAGCAGAATCACAGGCATTCTTTTATTATGACTTTTTCTATATTTACTATATTCCATATTTACATAAACTAAACACAGATATTCTTGTATTACGGTATTTATTCTATATTTACTATATACTTTGCTATATTTACATAAGGTGAACACACAGTTTCTTTTATTACTTCATATTTACTTCATATATAGTACTTCAAAGGGACATGCTGACATAAAGACTAGGACATTGCAGACTCCCCCAACTATGCATATATTCCCCCTTCCAACTCCAAGTGGTGTAAACCAAGTGTACTACTCCCTCTTTACTATTACAGTACAGGTATATCAGTCACTCACTCACCTTTTGTGCCTTGCATGTCACATTGATGGACTGCACCTCGTGAGTCTGATGACGCTGCTCCCCGATGCACTGGCCACAGGCGGGCATCTTGCAGTTGAGACAATACTGGGAGAGAGTCTCCTCGTGCTCGCCACACACCGATTCGCGCTGTTGGGCGGCGCCACGGGGCTTGACCAGCGTGTGCTTGGCCAGCGGACCACGTGCCGGATGGCAGAGTTCACGACACTGATCGCAGTAGCGAATCTCGCACTGCTCGCAGATGAGCGAGGCCACCTTGGGATCCGTTTCGCACATTTGACAGCGCAGTGCCTCGCGGGCACAGAAGCGATCGACAATGGCCTCCATGGCGCGATAGGTGGGCAAATTGCGGACACCGCCATCGTCGAAGAAGACCAGCTTGCGGCAGAGGGGACAGGTGAGGCAGTAGGCAGCGCCTGGTGGCGCCACCACAGCACCCTGCAGTAATCCCTGGATCTGTCCGGTGCCGGCATATGAGACCGGTCGTGATGTATTCGAGCAGCAGACAACACCCGAATCCGCCTCACTAAAGATGCTCACCTTATCGGACTGATCCTGGTCCGAGGTGACACTCTCGCTGCCCGTTGCCGAGCTGGCCGTGCTCGCCGCCGAACTGTGCGAGCTATGCCGTGTCCCAGGCCCGGGTGCCTGACCCGAACCCGTGGCTGGTCCGCCTGGACCGCCAGTGCCTGGACCAGTTGCCTGCCCATTGACCGGTGCATGTAATCCAGCTGGAGCACCGGCAACGCCACCATTAACACCTCCATTGGCGGCAGCCACCGCGGCGAGAGCAGCGCCCGGCGTATAGGGGGTCTGTATATCCAGTGCACAGCCCAGGCAGAGGGCATGGAAGCAGGGCAGCAGCACGGGATTGGCATACAGCTGCTTGCAGGTGGGACAACGCAGTTCGTCCTCCATGGCGTCGCTTTAGATAGTTCTCTATATACGGATTCAACTAACGGCAACTGTTGCGTTTAAGTGTGCGAATTTCCCGGGATTTAAAATGCAATTCAATATAAATTTGGCCGTGGATCACTCATATTTATTTTGCTTTCGTCACTATTCATAGACAATTGTTGTCATTCACATTGACGCGCGGCTAAATACCGTTAACTCGCTTTTCACTTCAATAATTTTCTTTGTTGTTGTTATTGCAGTTGTTTGAACGCTATAGAATTTTTCGCACTAAATGAAAATACGTTACTTTTTGCATTTGTTGCTCTCTCGCTTTTGCACTACACGAAACTCGCGCTTAACTCACGTTTTATTTGTCGCTTGCTCAACCGCTCAACACATCCGCTCAACGCAATCGTTTGTCAAAGACTGAATCGTTCAGCCGCCGTTGTGCGCTCTCATTTGCTCGATGTTTGAGGTTCGTTGGAAACGGCCAAACACTGAGCTTCGAACTTATACTTGCTCGACAGCTGGCTGGCGCAACGCTTGACGAAACTTAACGAAACGACAGCCGTCGGTTGCATTCAAAATGGAATTTCTTATCAGTGCAGAGTTGCAGGCAGTTTATTGATAAGCAAAGGTAAATATTGTAGTAAATTAATTATTTTATATGCACAAATATACATAAAATGCTTGTATTATGTTAAGCTAATGTTTTAACAGTCAGTGTTGCCAGCTGTTTATTAAAAATAGCCATAGATACAGTGGCTCACACCTTAAATTATGGAGTGCATACTTTTAAAGTTCAAACTTTAATATAATTGAAACAATCAGGCGTATTGAAACAAAAATGGTGCCTAATTAAAGATGCAAATATTTACATTAACAAAATGACTTAATTTATTGTTTAAATTTTATGTACATTAATAATAGGAAAGAAAATATCGAGAAACTGCTTTTTTCAGGTTCACAGCTTCTTTTATGCAGCCTCAAAAGTATCAAACTATTCTAGGAAAATTAGGGTTTTATTTAATTTTTAGTATTTGGTATGATACCCTTTATTGTATACTACAGCTTGAAGCCTTTTTAGCATTGACTCCACCAATTTTTTTGTGAGATCGGCCGATATGTTGTTCCACACCAGTGAGTGTGTTTTTAATGAACTTGAATGAAAATAGAATACAAATATGATTATTGTTATATTTTCTATCAGTGGTATATATATTTAGACCCAGTACTTTAAAAAATTTTAAAGGTATGCTTTGGCATACGATAATCTTATGGTAATCTTTATCTGTGCTGTGAATTGTGGCTTAATCGGCTCAATTTCCTACTGTCGGTTGAATCCGACTGTAGCTTTCCGAGTTTTTTTTATTAATAATTATAATTTTTAGTATTATTCTTGTTTATTAAAGAATGTTTCCGACATACATTCATTTTTGCCTTTGTTTACATTTTTTCCCTACGCTGTCAGCTCTTAACGAACATCCCTGCTATCGAACATGTTGCCGTTCGATGCGTTTGCATGTTGCAACCACAATTGCCGCGCGCGCTCAAAATGCTAACGGAATTTGATTGTTATTGCTTTGTTGTTGCATTAAACAAAAAACGAAATGAAATCGCCTTAGAAATTCGTTGAAATTTGAAATGTGATCGTGAGTCGTGCTAGAACGGAATGCATTTGTAGGCCAACGTCAACTGCACTTGTCATTTTTTTCTCTTTTTTTTTGGGTTAAACTACACAATTATCGTGCTGATAGCGAGAGGGAATAACTTGCGCTGCATTTATCGCTGCTGATAACAAACAAACAGCAAGTCAAACGACAAGCTGATATCGATACAGGAATACAAATAAACATGTGTATGGATGTATGCAAGCAGGTAACTAACTCAATCGAGAGCCACAGCCACAGGTAACGCCGATAAGGCAAAGTCCCTTGGCCATATGGCCAATAGCCGCAGAGGTGTCAACGACAACATCAAATATGTATGCTTAGACCCCAAGCGTTGCAAGTGTTTGTTGCTGTTGTTGTTGTTGCTGTTCTCTCCAGGTTTATTTAGACATCGAATCAGACATTGAACGCGCTAGAGACAAATAAAACACCAACCCGAGACAAACTGCTCCAAATGTGAATCGATAGAGACTTAACAACAACAACAACAACAACAACAACAGAACGTGCGTAATCCATTTGACTTAATAAGCCACGTTCTCAAATTGGGTTTGTTAGCGTTAACTATGGGCAGAGTGGAACGTTAAGGGAAGGGGTCACAGCACTCCCTTCGCCAGCACTCTCCCCACCCCCTTGACCAGCACCACTGCCATCGCTTGGCCTATGCAAATATTGACTTGCAACGCATTTGTATGCGTAATTTGCCTCAATTTATTAGTGGGCAAATGTTTGCCTCATATTCTTCTGCTTCTTCTACTATATTGCCTACCCCAACTACACACAAACAAACATATGTTTGTACGTACATACAGGTAATAAATCAGCTATACGGAATTATAGCAGAGGCGCCTAATTGCTTGTATTTATCTTGGTATTGATTTTCACATTTTTTTTGTGGGAGATTAGTTAAGGTAGATGAGAACATTTGATAGGCCAGATAATACGCTGTAGTGGAGCTGAGTGTGAATGAAATATACCTTCATTTTGTCTTTCCAGTTCTCTTTATTTCTCTATCTCAATAATCATTCCTGCACAGTCTCATGATTTCTATTATTATAAAATTTCAATTTAATTATATATCAGAACAGTTAATGTAGTCATAAATAAGTAATTTAAAATGAATGTATTTGAATTTGAACATAACTGATATTTTGGTGCTCACGCACAAAGGCTTATTACTATGAAATTTATGTGAATATATTATAATCGATATAATTTGCTGTAATCGATAGCCCATATCTGCATACTTTGTAATTAAAGTGAATGAATGATAAAAAAAAATATAAAAGTAAAATGTTAAAACATATATATACATACATATGTATATACACACATATATATATTTAATATTTTCATATCTAAATAAAATACAGATATTTTCGATATTTCAGTGAATCGACAAATTTTCAGGTAATTGCAAATATATGATTGATTTATTATTATTTGTAGCTTAGAAGTTTTCATAAAATATCTACTAAATATAAGGCGATTTAATAAAAATATTTTGTATAGCTCCTTCACCTTGATTTTTAAAAATGAAAAACCATATGTAGAACAAAACGGAGTTACGAAGCTAGTATAACAGACATTTACCGATAACATTTACCGATAATTCTTTCACCGTAATTCATGATAAATCGAGCTCTATCTATGGTTTTTTTTTTAAACGGAGTTGCGGAGCTATACAGACATTTACCAGAAACTTTAAAAATGAGATAAATATATAATATTATATGGAATAATAGTTATGAATACACACTTATTGTTTGTGCAATAAAGTATTAAATAGAAAAGTAAAGTTATGTATTATCTTCTTGGTAGAGTATATGGAAACTCAATAGGACACACGTCATGCCTCTTAATGATAGCTTTCTCGTTTAATTATAGTCTTACTTACAGTACAGCTCTAAATTAGATATATCAAAGCTTAATAAACTCCCATTGTCTGTGCATATACTTTTAATACACACTGTAGTTGTTGGCCTGTTAGCAATGGCATTAACCACTGCATATGGCCATAACTCACCGTGGTCTACTAGTCGCGAATTATTTAAAAACTTTTAGCATATTTACAGGCTTAAGAGTGAGTCAAAAATCGCAGTCACACTATCGCATTCTTAACCACTTACCACCTGCTGCCGCTGCCCCGCTGCCCCGCTGCCCCCGCTCCTACCCTCATTCTCTTTTGGCCCTCTTTAAGACCATATATCACGTCGTGTTACCAGTTGCCATGGCCAAGGACATTCACAATATGCGCGCATGCATAAAAACGCAATAATAACAGTCAAAAATATATTCACCCACACACACACACACAGGCACACACTCACTTCTCATACAAAAAGAAAAAATACTTTGCTCACTGCGGGTGCCAAATTTTACTCTTTTTATTTTTTTGGGTATTGCCTTCACTTTTGCAGACCAATAAAAATAGAAGAGTAATTTTTTCTCTCTTGCAGCGGCTTAATGTGTTTGTGTGTGTGACATGATGCTATGCTTCCCCTTCCCCCCACCGCGAACGCTCTTTTCATGCGTTTTGTCGTGTTCCGCGTGGCAACTGCGGCTGCAGCAGACACAACGCAAAGAAACATGCAAAACGAAAAAAAATAATAGAAAAAACCCTACTTTGATTACCAGCACTTGGCAGTTCGACTATGTAAATACCCTGTAATTTGATTATAATTATTAGTTAATAATAAATGAGTCTTAGTAAGACGTGAGTAAACTGGATTTCTTAGTGTAACTTTCACTGACTAACGTCATCCGCTTTACTTATTTAGTATGTGGTTTAGTTTTAATTACAGTTCAATCAAGAACAGTTTTTCATATAAAAAGCATTGGCTAATCTAATAGAACAGTGAGAGTTTAATACTCAACTCGTGCAGTTCAGTCGGACAAATCGTGAATATATTCTTGGATTATAAAATGATGTAGACATCAATTTGATCTAATTTAAATGAGAATAGTATGAAGCAGACACAGATAATGAAATTAATGTGACTAATCTACTAGAGCAAAAGTTCTCATAAGGTTCGATGCGGTCTAACGTGGCGTATGCGTGATTTAAAGTTATTTTGAGAAACGTCATTCATTTGAATCTTCTTTTCTCCATAAAAATGCAAATTCTATCAGACGAAAATTTAAGAATTTTTTGGACATTATTTATATACCAAAATGAAGCATACTTGGACCTTGCTTATTATGAAACTGATATCTAAGTAAATTCAATTTAAATTAAATGCAACTCAAAGGTTGATATAAAAGATATATGTATAATTTATTATATAAAAATATATAATATATAATTTTCATTAAATAATACTTGTAATTAGTTTAAATGCACACGCTTTAATGACAACATTGTTCCTAGTCAGTAAACTGGTTTTCATTATAAACTCGTGCCACAGACATTGACATTGATATAGCCAATCAATGTCAGACTATATGAAAAAGTGTTCTTGAATGTAGTGTATCAAAAGATAATCATTTGTTTAGAGCATAAATCTTCTAAGAGTCAAAATGCCTAGTCTATATATAAACTACCTGATCTGCTTTTATCTATTTGCCAATACTGTGTCCTCGGACACAAACGGATATCCCGCGAGCGTCATTGAAGATGCGTCTCTGCGCATGGTAAGTTAAATTTAATCTAATCTCAGTATCAACTTTAATGAATTCTACTGTTCCAGCCAGCTCTAGTCAGAAAGTATGGCTACAAGGTGGAAGTTCATAATATTGAAACCAAGGATGGATTTATACTCGGCGCCCATCGCATACCCAAGCCGGGTGGAACGCCAGTGCTAATGGTGCATGGCATCATGGGTAGCTCTGCTGGCTGGGTAACGCCAGGACCCTGTTGTGGTCTAGGCTATCTGCTGAGCGATCGTGGCTATGATGTCTGGCTGTTGAATGTGCGTGGCAATCGCTACTCACGCAAACATCGCAAGTATCTGCCATCGATGCGAGAATTCTGGGACTTTTCGTTTGAAGAGAGCGGAGTGTATGATGCGCCTGCTGCTATCGATTATATTCTGGCGAGGAGTCCAAATCATCAGCAGTTGCACTTCGTAGGTTACTCGCAGGGCACCACCGTGGGCTTGGTCTTAGGAGCCGAAAGACCAGACTATATGCCAAAGATCAAACTAATGCAGCTACTGGCTCCAGTGGCCTATTTCAACTACATCGACGGACCTTTTGTCCGTTTCACCAAGGCTGTATTGAACACTATCTTCGTAAGTCAAATATTATCAATAATATTATATACAGATAGTTTAATCTATTCCTTTCCACAGAATCTGGCAGATAGACTGGGCATAATTGAATTTCCAGACGAAAGAAATGTCATGGGCCGCTTGCTCTTTCAGCTCTGTAGTTATGTCCTTAGAAATACCTGTTACTACGTTCTCATGCAGATAGCAGGAGAGGATTTGGTGCAATTGAATACCACAAAATTCCCAATTACCATAAGCCATTATCTAGCTGGCACCTCTGTCAAATCGCTTAGGCATCTTCATCAGCAGCTGGATACCGGTGGTTTATATCGGTTCAACTACGACAATCCCCAGGAGAATAAGAGGCATTATGGCAGCATCAAACCCACTCCATATAATATGACTAATGTTAGTTGTAAGGTGGCATTATACTATGCTGAAAATGATTTACTAGCTAACTTCGAGGATGTTAAAGAGTTGAGAAATGATTTGCCGAATGTGGTGCATGATGAGCTCGTGGCCTATAAGAAATTCAATCACCTGGACTTTCAGTTAGCAAAGGATGTCAAGAAGCTGCTATATGAGAGTGTATTTAGGGTAATGGAGAGAGTGGATAGAGGGGAGCTTTAGATCAAAATACATATAGAAAACATATGGAAATGGAATTGAATATTTAGTCATAGCATTGCATTTCAAATTACTTCAACTAATCCATGGTATAATAGTGTAAGGTAATTACTCGTTTAGTCGCTCTGCATTAGAGATGGGAGTGTGTTGCTATACAACTCAACACTCACGAATGTTCAAATATATATATATGTTTTTAATTTTACATTTTATTTTTTATGCACCTATATATTCCTATTAGGTTTCGTTCCTTCTTTTGCATTTTTTTTTCTTTTTATTTAATATATATTTTTTAATGTAATAATTTAAATTTCTGACACACACGACACGCGCTCAACTCTACTCGGTATTTCACACATCCGCAATTATTCACGTTATTTGGGATACAAAATTGATTTTTGCCAGTTTTCTTAGTCAACATCAAGTGATTAAAAGTCAGCTAGTAGGTCTAGAAGTCTTCAGTTTCAGTTCTATATCCGAAGCAGTTAACAAATCAGCGATAAAAAATACAAACCTCGAAATTTGAAAGTGGAATTTTACTGTATAAAGTAAATTAAATTATATAAACGGTGAAAATTTTAAAAAGTGCCCATGTATATAAATATACCTATAGATTACATAATAGAGCAGTGGGACTTTCCTTCATGTTGTTATCAATGGGAAGGCAACAAATTGTCAAAACATAAATTTAAATGTGCAGAATTTTAATTATTTATAAAAAAAATAATAATTTAATAATTTACAAAAAGGCTAAAAATACTTACACAAAACGTACATACCCACAATCGCAAAGCTACATGCATAAATCTCCCCACTATTTTTTTTTACGAATCCCAGCTCAAATATATAATCAGAAGCGAATTATACATTATGCTTTGTTATATAATACCAAATATGTTTTGTTGCTTTTTCATGCTAGTATCAATACACTATTAATACATCTAAATCTGTTGATCGGGTGTTGAAAATACTAAACACATAATGTCTAGGCTTTTGTGCTGCCTTGTTTGGGCATGTTTGCTCTGTCCTTTAAACGTCGCTGCAATTGATCCTGAAGATGCCCATCTGGACGTGGTAATATTAAGTGATATATATTATGACTCAGTCTAATAGTACTCCTTATGAGCAGCCTGGCTTGATTGTAAAGTATGGCTATCCGGCGGAGGAGCATGAGATTGAGACAGACGATGGCTTTCTGCTCGCAGCTCATCGCATACCCAAATACGGTGGACAACCGGTGCTACTGGTGCATGGACTCGAGGACAGCTCTGCTGGCTGGATCTTGAAGGGACCCTCTTCTAGTCTGGCGTATCTGCTGAGTGATAATGGCTACGATGTCTGGATGCTGAATGTACGTGGCAATCGCTACTCACGCACACATCGCATGTTATGGCCAAATATGAAAAAGTTCTGGGACTTTTCGTTTCATGAGATGGGCGTGTATGACGTACCTGCCGCAATTGATTATATTCTGGCCAAGAGTCCGAGATATCAGCAACTACACTATATAGGTCACTCACAGGGCACCACCATTGCCTTTGTGATGGGCTCGGAGAGACCAGTCTATATGCGGAAGATTAAACTATTCCAGGCACTGGCTCCAATAGCCTATTTGCATAAAGTCAAAGCGCCATACTTCCAGACACTCAGACCGCTGATAAAAGTATCATTGGTAAGCCAAATATATAATATTTATATAGATATTTTATTTATATTGCTACTCATTCTATAGTTTTTACTAAATGCCATGGGTGTATATGAATATCCACCCCTGGCACCAGTTCTTCGGAAAATTGGCTTTTCAGTCTGTAGCCTTTCCGCTAGCAACGCTTGCATTAAAACTCTCAAGCAGATATTTGGAGAATATTCGGAAGATTATGACGACACCTTTATACCGGTATTACTTAGTCACTTTCCGGCTGGTACTTCCACCAAGGTGCTTCAACACTACGGCCAACTGTTGGACAGCCCTGGCTTTCATAACTTTGACTATGGACTTTATGGGAATATGATGCGCTATCACTCCAAGCACCCACCAAAATATCATATTGCCAATACCACCTGCAAAGTAGCCATGTATTATGCACAAAATGACCCCTTGACCCCTTTGGAACATATTGTAGCTTTACGTAAAGAGCTGCCTCATGTGATACACGGCGAACTAGTTCCATTTGAGAACTTTAATCACTTGGACTTTTTGTTTGGAAATGAAGTGAAATCATTGCTATATGACAGCATGTTAGACGTAATGCATGACGTGGATAATGGGGTTCTTTAAGCTGATCTATGATGATATAGTATTATATCTATATTGTATGTAACAGCATAATATAAAAGTATATATATGGAAAATATATCATAATCGCAACTAGTTTCACTTCTTCTTACTAAATTATTATCTTAAATATTAAATGAGTCATAGACTAATTCTTTAGCCTGACTGACTGACTGACTGATGTAGTGCTATCAACGCACAGCTCAAACGGTAAGACATAGAGACCTAATTTTTTGTTAAGATGATACCTTATAGCCCTTAGGTGCCCCTTAAGATCTTAAATTTACGGAATCTTTATTATAATAGCAGGGAAGTGGGGGGAAACATCTCTATATATAAAGATGGTAGTAATTTATAAAAATAATTTTGCAAAATGAATTAATGCCACAAAGTAGTAACTTATCCCATCGATATCAAATTAATTATTACACATAATAATATTTCATAGTTTGTTGTGTCACTACCACACTTTTTCGTTATTAGTTTTATTATAATTGCATTATATTAAAGTGTAAAAAACCACATTCGAAATTAGGTATATTTTATTTATATAATCTCAACTGCAAAATACCTCACAATTAGTCCCGAGCAATTCTTATTCTAGTTTCTATTAAAGCATACCTCCGTCTAGCATACCCTATACCCCATTTTGCAACAGGGTATAATAAACAGGAGAGAGCACTGGGGAATGGCAGCTAACAATATGTAAAAAGTTTAACCGAAAAATGTAAAATGGAGTTGCCTTGTTTTTTGTATGGAGCAAGAGGGGGCGTGGCCGTAGAGAGGAGGCAGGCAGTACAGTTACATACTTGTAATAAAACTCCATTTTGGCCCCAGGCGAACAGTTGTTGCTCCACTGATGCTGCTGCTGCTGCTGCTGTTGCTTCATGGCTGCTGATGTTGTTGTCTGCTTGGCGGGCAGGATAACATCGCCAAATGAGATTAGGAAGGACATTCGCGTATTTAACACACATACACACACACACACACGAGAGCAGGGCAGTCTGGAGCCGAAGAAGAGCAACCAGTTGGATATCCTGGCTGCCTGTTATGTCGAGTAGAACCACAGGCAGTGCTGGTCACTGAAGGGGAGGGTAGTGGGAGTTTGACTGAGAGTGTGTTGTGTGTGTGCGTCTGCTAATATTGGGGCGCAAGTTTAGCGCCTCTGTTGTCATTGCAGGAAGTTGCAACAGTTTGAAGTACTGTAATTGCTTTTTTGTTTGTCGCTGCGAGCGATATCAGGCAAGAGGTCGGTGCGGCTGTAACGGGAAATACCATTCGGGGTTGCAGCAAATTTTTAATTAGATTTTTTGATTTTCTTTTTTTACGCTTTTTGTTTTTGTAATTTTCGTAGCTTTTTTGTGTTTTTTAGCCCGAGGTTTATTTTGTATTTTTAGCGAAATGACACTCGGGATTATTTTTCTTCCTGCAGTTGTGGACTGGGTTTTGCGCCGGCTTCTCCAACGAGTTAAAATCGGTGTAAAAGTGGAAATTATGAACCATGACAAATTGTTTGCTATTTGGTATGCCTTACTTCTGTTCGCTAACTTCTATTCCGTTGTAATATACTGCGCCGACTTTTTTACAGTAGCCTTTGCTGTATATTAACAGGTGTATGTGTGTAAGCGCAGCTAGATTATCACGCCATACAATGATACAAGCGGGAGGGCGGCAGTCGATGGCGCCCTTGCCATTTGCACTACTACTCGAACAGAATCAACTGCAGCTATTGAGAGAGCGGGAGTTGGCGGGCGCAGGCCAGTCACTGCAGCAGCCGTAACTATAAGAGAACGGAAGCTGCAGGCGCCCTTTCCATTTGCACTACTACTTATACAGCATCAACCGTAGCTGTTGAGAGAGCGGGAGTCGTTGGTACATCTCAGTCACTGCAGCAGCGAAAACTGTTGGGAGAGTGGTAGTCGTTGGCGCATCGCAGTCAGCTGCAGTTGTTGAGAGTGCGGGAGTCACTGGCGCATCGCAGTCAAAGCAGCAGCGGTAACTGTTGAGAGAGTGGGAGTCGTTGGCGCCCTTTGCATTTCTACTACTACTTATTCAGCATCAACTGCAGCTGTTGAGAGAGCGGGAGTCGTTGGCGCATAGCAGTCACTGCAGCAGCAGCAGCTGTTGAGAGAGCGGGAGTCAATGCAGTCATTGAATTGCATTGCAGTCACTGTTGAGAGAGCAAGAGTCGATGGCGCCCTTGCCATTTGCACTACAGCATCAACTGCATTAGGCTGCAAACATAGTGCGCGCTGTGACGAAGATGAAAATGAAGACGAAGCTGAAGACGAATTGCTTGCGATGCGAGTAAGCTAATAGGTTGCATAGTGCAAGACGAATTTGTTGCGATTTTGTGATTTTAGTCGCAATGGATTTCTCATCAGATGATGAATTGCTGCTAGAAGAAAATTTATTCCTTAACCCTGCACCGTCATCCTTCGTCAAAATGACTACGCGCGATTTTATTTTTGAATTAAAACCTATTTATACTGTTTATTTTAGTCCCCCTTTTCGTGTAGTACTTGTCAGTAATTTAATAGTTGGTAGTCAAAGTAGGACAATGCACTAGACACATCCTAAGTATTTGATAATTTGATTTTTACGAAAGAAGTAGTCATATTTTGTATGTAAATGACGTAGTTTTTTGTTGAAAACGAGCAATTTGCCAAAAAAAAGGAAAGTTGTGAACAAATTTTAATAAAACCCCAATTATACCTGCAGAACAACGCAAAATAGCAAGCGATTCGTCTTCAAAAACAGTACTGCACCGTTTCAAGCTTTTCGCTTGCATTTCGTCTTCATCTTCGTCTTCGTCTCAGCGCGCAGTATGTTTACGGGCGAGCGAATTCATAGGAATTGTTCTGCACTGTTTTTCGTCTTCAGCTTCGTCTTCATTTTCATCTTCGTCTCAGCGCGCACTATGTTTGCAGCCTTAGGAGAGTTGGAGTTCTTAGTGCAGAGCAGGCAACGCAGCAGCGCTAACTTTAGAGGGAGCGGAAGTCGATGGCGCTCTCACTCACAGCAGCAGCAGTGGCTAATGCATTTGCATAAGTGCCGTTGTGTGTGCTCACTCACTGCAAGTGCTGAGCCCGAGAGAGAGTGCACGTGAGTGTGTGTAAACGGCGAGCGCTAAATTTCTCAAGTCAGTCTTTTGGAGGCCGTCACATTTGGCGTATGAGTGATATTTTTTGTGTGTTATCACTGTGAGAGTGTTATCACTGCCTGATACATACATATGTACATGCATATGCATATTTTCTGGTTATAATTATATTAAGCTGTAAATTATTATTATATCAATACTCATTACTGCAATATCTTTTGTTAATTCGTATATTAAACACAAAGATATTCATAGTTTGACTAAGAGAAAATTTAGTCAGCTTTCTGCAGCAGCTACTAAAGAGTACATCAATTATAAATACACTTGATAAATTATTTTTAAGGCATTAGCAGGTCTTTCAGCCACATCAAGAGCAGCCACCTGAGAAACGCACACATACACACACACACACACACACGTGAGTGTGAGTTTTTATACAAAATTATTTTCGCTTACTTAACCGAGTGAGTTGGCCAAAGAAACTAACTATTCGTAAGTTGCTAGCCAAGTTTTACAATATTTTCTTTGCTTTTTACTTTTTTTTTGCTATTGTATTGGCAAGCTCTTGTTTTCATTTTACAGTTTTAATATGTGCACATATTTGTGTGTGTGTGTGTGTGTATAACTGGAGTTAGTGTTAAGCTCTTCCGCTTGGCTGCTCACTTGACATGCGTTGCACGTTGCCAGCTGTCGTGCCACAACATGAAGCATCGCCTCTTGCCACAACTGCAGCCCAGATTGCACCTTTTAGCTTCTGACAGCTTTTCCCACTGCCACCCCAACCTCAGCAGCAACTTGGTTTGATTTTTCATTAAGTTTGTGCAGGGTAAATATTCACAGTTTTTGTTTTTATCGTTACTTAAAATTATTTTCAATTAGCGAACTACAAGACGACGGTCCGATGGAAGAAGTAACCAGCTCGAGTTCATCATGCTCTTCAATTAGCTAAGAATTCATATTATTTTTATTTACTTTAAAAATAAAATTGAGGAATAAACTTAAAGCTGTTCTATGGCACAATGCAGAGCAGCTGTTTGGAATGATTATAAAGTTTTTCTGATTAAGTAAATGACTCATTTTAATACACTGAACTGGCATAATATAGTTAATTATATACAGATGTAATAAAAAAATAAAAATGTAAATAATTTAATTTAAATATTTTTGCTTTACATTTTGTAAATGTTTAATTTTTTGGTCTATGAGAAAAATTGTAATGAATAGTATATTATATTATTCCACAGAGAACTGAGATGATCTGAATATAAACTGCAGTATACTAAAAATTTTACTTGTCGGGTTGAGGTTTTATTACTGAACACAAGACTATAATAATGTACCTACTTATATAACTATATACATATGTATGCATTTATATTTTTAATCTTATATATATTCTATAATCGTCATTTATTATTATATTATATTCCATTTCAGACTTGGCTTCAATTAATTCCTACATAATTATACCCAAACCACTTGCATAAGAGGTATTATAGCTTAGTGTAAAGCAGACAATTGTATGAAATTTCTAAAATTATTTTGCAAACTTTTATTGTTTGCCGCAAACTAGCAAAATAGCAATTGAGCTTAAATGTTTGGCACAACCTCAGCATTATTCAGAAGGGCAAAAAAAAAACCAGTGTGTACACACTCTTGCGCAATTAAATGTTTTGTGGTCTTGGCCATATGAGATGAACAGTATTCGGTTGCAGCCCAAAAGTGGGAAACAAACTAAACACACCACGCACTTGGGGGATAACAACCACAAAGTATAACCAGTTGCAATTATGAAATTTTAGACATTTTCATGTACTCAAGCTGCATGAAAAACTCACATTTCCCTCTCCCTGCGAAACCAGCAGATGTTTCCCCATGATGTTTGTTGTCTAGGCTGAAAACATGAGAACACAGGGTGCATGATATGCCCAGAGAGAGAAGTGAGTGTGAGTGTGTGGGTGAAGCCTTTTGTTTAGAAAGATTGTTGTAGTAGTGCTTTAATTAAATCAACTTGCGCTTTTGATGATGAAAACAGATATCTCCATTCATTTGACCTCAGGGTGGTAATAATGACAAAGCAATAGATGAGTCAATATTGCATGAAAGTAGTTTTTATTAAAAAGTAAGCACAACACTTGGCACAATTTAGTTATAAACAAAATAGAATTTAGTAAAGCGATTTATTGCACTTCTGACGATAGGCCTATCGTAGCAATCGACACCTATCGATAGGCAGACTCACGCAGCTGCTGTGGTGGTCGGTCGATCGATAGCGCTGCCAACTTGTTTTCATATCAAATCTGCTCCATATATGAATACTTTGCCAAAGACAACTTTAATTAATGCAAAAGCTCAAAACTTTTGCTTTTTAATGTTTTCTATAGTTCTTCTTAACAATTTGTTTGGCCAGCTTCAGTCAATGGGTTTCCTCTTTTCACTTATTTCTGACTTAGAGCCCAAAAGTATGCAATACGCACTGAACACTGAACACTTTCACAACTCAACAACACCAACAACAACTACAAATTCCGAACTATCCTATTGTTAAGGCATGATGTGCCACAAAACTCTTGTTATTATGAGAGATTCAGCAGCCTTAACCCCATACATACCAGCTCGTACAGGCCACAAAAACCCCAACCCCAACTCCAACTACACAAAAAAAGTAAACCAGATAGAAACTTGGCCATTTTCTCATTCAAATGCAAATCCAAAGGCAAATCTTCAAATGACTTCGATCTGCTGCTGCTGTTGGTGTTGGTGTGGAGCTTTTGTTTAAGCATCAAATCCGGCTTCTGGTTGGTTGTTTGAGTGTCGCTTTTACCACTTGGCTCAAGAATCTATTCCTCTAGTCCTGTCCATTGCCATCAACAGCAAACAGCAAAACAAGTGCAGGCCACTCTTTGTTCTGGCCAACATGTAAATGCCTTAAACAATGCCGAACGAAATTTATTTTTGCAAACAACACTCTCTGTGAAATACTCACTCCCTACACTAAACCTCCCAAAGGAAAGTTCGAATAACACTCGATTTCCGCTTGGCCAACTGACATGATTGATGTCTGCCCGAACAACAATTTTAAGTCTACACCAAGCAAACAACAACAACACAATAACCGCAACCGCAACAACAACAAGCGACTAGACAAGACAATGACATTAAGATGCCATTTGCCTAAATTGAAATATTTTATAATAATTTATATAAATATAGCAACTATGAAAATTAAATTATTTTACATTTTTTTAAGCTACTATAATTACTATTTTTGCTGTAATCTATTTATATGATTCTGCTTATTAGATTTCTATGATAATGAAAATAGGTACATGGTGTTCGCTCGTTACAAATTATTTAAAATTCATCAATTCTAAAATAATATTAAAGAAATACAAAAATTTATAAACATTTTATAGTTTTTCTTAAATTATATACTCATATATTTTAAAATAAAAACACTTTCGGTTGTTATAAATTATTTCAAATAATTTTATTTAAAAATACAAAGTTATAGAATATGTTATACATTTTCTTAAATTTTATATTTATATAATTCAACTTTAATCTATTGATATGTTTTTGCCTTGTAAGTTTCTATGAAAATAAATAAATTTTAAAAATTAATACATTTTAAATTACAAAATAAACAAAAAATGTAAATAATTTATAATTTTCCTTAAATTTTATATTATTCTATTTCGCCTGAATCATTTCACTAAGCCTTTGCTCATTAAATTTTAATGATTATATAGGCTAGCGGATAGCATCACATTTTGGTGATTACAAACGAATTGAGCTTAATTAACTTTAAATTACGAAATTAAATCGTATTCAATTGTTCATTTTTTCTTTGACATTAGATAAGAATAATTTTTCTGGGTATTTCCATTATCACACAAAGTATAATCTGCTCCCATTTTTATTGCATATAAAAAACCCCAACTGATTCGAATTGTAATTATTGCAGATAAGTTTCCTTCAACACATTCCAGACTTGCTCTATATAATGACTTTGTACTCATTCGGAAATCAGTTCTCAGACGATGGGTCTAATAGCAGTACGAGTTCTGGGCATCTTTTGCTTGCTCAACATTGCTTGGAGTCTACAGTCTCGTGTCTGTCCAATTGATTTTGAATTGATTGGCAATAAGTGTCTGCACGTGTCCAATGATAAGGTAAATACTTGTATATTATTTGCATACTTTATAAATGGATCAAATATATTCTTTCTAATCAACAGGTGAACTGGCATGTGGCAGAGCGTAAATGTGGTGCATTGAATTCAACACTCTTGGTATTTGATAATGAGGAAGAAAGAAGATTGACCACCAAATATATTAATCAATTGGCAATACCTCTAAATGGTAAATGGAATGATTCCATTTGGATTGGCATCAATACACTCGGCCTGGATCAAACATTTGTTGTGGCCAAGGATGGCTCATCTATACCTTATGAAATGTGGATACCAGGTGAACCTGATTGTGAGAAGCAGGAGTGTGTAGCCTACACAGGATATACATCATATGGATATCATAATTACCAGTGTGCGGCCACTCTAAGATACATATGTCAATACGATTTTTATAGAACTCGAAGCCAAAATTTAAGACAGATTGACACAGTCTTTCAAGTAGATAGGCCGACAAATGAACGAGCTTGGATGGATGAAGTGTCACTTCACTTTCCCGATCTATTGTAGATATACCATATGTGATCTGCCATGCCTCTTGATGGCGCATTAGCATATATAAATAAAATTAATGTGAAACATAATTATATATAAACTACATATATGTAAACTATAAAAAATAGATATGCTGATAGGATACAGCCGGAAGCAGCGGACAGTAGAATACTCTGTACTTCGCTTTTGTCAAACACCCTCCTCCCCCCACTGATTAATTGCTTGTTAAATAATAAACACTGGTTCACCCGATTGTAGCTCGATTTGCACAGATGCAATTTACAACTTAAAAAGATAAATATTGCCCCCGACTGCTCGTGGTCTAATGTGTATTTACTCAGACAGAGAATGCCATAAGCTGATATAGTGATACTTAAATGGGGAAAGGGAGGTATCAACAAACATTACCAAACTGAATCGACTAGAAGGATCTACGTATTCAGACTATATCGACTCTTCGTCTCTTACACAATAAAAAATTATTCTGTTACATTTTAAAATTTATATATTTTAATTTTAAAATGAAATTAATTTGCTAATAACAAGTATTGTCTGTCATTTAATGTCTAAATAAACTTATTTAAATTCTTCAAACAATTTAAACAAATAACATAAATCACATATCTTTTCAGTTTATATTTGTGTTTTATTAAGTTAAATATATTATACAATCATTATAAATTACTAATCATAATATACTTAAGTACTAGATTGCTAATGACAAGAATCCACGACTCTATTATATGTTATGTTATTATGCATTTTAACTGCTTAGCAAATTATTTACTATCATATCCTAGTCAGTCATTTAGCATCTAATTAAATTAACATACATATAAAAATAAGAAAATAATTATATTTTTATTTATTATCTACATTTTCAAAAAGTACTTTAATCATCATATGCATATTCATAAAGCAAGTTTTTTTTATAATGCATTCAACATTTCTAGCTTTCATCAGTATAAAGCAAAATTATTCATTTTAATTTATTTATAAATGGAAATTCTAGTATGCATATTCTTATATGTTTTATAATTTACATTAAATATTTCTTTAGAATTTAGATAAAGTTATTTGAAAACGGAACGAAAAAAAAACACTTAACGATTGTCATAGCATTTTAATGGCTTCGTTTGATTTACTACTCGTATACTGTCCAGAAAATTATCAAGTTTTCATTTAAAAATAACTCTTGTGTTCTTGTGGTTCCACACACACTCATACACACACATCCACTCACAAACACACAAACAGATACCCACAGATATTTTTTGGCAGCATTTGTCGGAAGTTTATTTTTCCAACTAGCCCATAGACTGTCATTGTCAGCATTGAAGCATTTAAATGAAATGTACTTGCAATAAATTTTCCACAGTTTTTCCACACACACACACACACAGCGAAATGTAGTAGACTACATGCCACTATTTAATCTGATTTTCCTCATTATCAAATATCAAGAGTGTTGAATTCAATGCACTACACCGTATATAGGCTAAGTCAAGCGATTTATGATATTTTATGCCTGTATTATTTTGACTGTTTTGTCTATAAAAAATTTGCTTTTGCTAGTACCGTAGATTTCTACTCTTATCTATACATATATATATCGCCCCATATAAGCCGATTTGTGCAGAATTATTTTGTTTACCTAATTAAGTCTTCACAGTATAACACCAGATAATACAAGTTTGCTCACCCTTTGAATTGTCTTTGAGAATGAAATTCGCATTGTTTACAGATACAAAATTTATTTGCTCAGCCGACATTGAGTGCTTCAATAGGCTTCAACTGCAGTAGGTAAACTACTTACTAAGATTTAGTATATATAGGAACTAGTGTAGTTCATAATTCAGTGGTAAGGAAGCGATAAACGCGACAAGTTCTTGCAATATCTGAGAGTAAATTATAAAAATTAATAGCTTTTTTTAGTGTTTTTTTAGTAAAATACTTTTTTTTTTAACTATTTTTTTTAATCCTTTTTGTATTCACACATATGTAAAATATTCAACTTTTTTTATAATTTTTTTCTGTGCACTGAAATTCAAATAATTTCTTGGAAGTAATCATACAATTTTTTTCAATTTTTTTTCTCGTTACAAACCAGATTGTTGAGTTCTACTATCATGTCTAGGCTATTGGTCTGCCTCGTGTGGGCGTGCCTGCACGCAAGTATACACGCAATTGGCTATGAGTATCCTCCAAGTGTGCTTGAAGATGCTAATCTGCTAGTGGTAATGTCAAGTGAATCAAGTATTATTGAGTCAAGTTAAGTTATTCTATTTACGATCAGCCTGGATTGATCAGGAAGTATAACTATACGGCGGAGGTGCATGAGGTTGAGACAGAGGATGGCTATATACTGACAGTTCATCGTATACCCAAGCCGGGTGCACAACCGGTGCTACTGGTGCATGGACTCGAGGACAGCTCTGCTGGCTGGCTAATAGCAGGACCTTCTTATGCCCTGGGCTATCTGTTGAGCGATAAAGGCTATGACGTCTGGTTGATAAATGTACGTGGCAATCGCTACTCACGTAAACATATCACTCTGAATACATCTCAGAAAGAATTCTGGGACTATTCGTTCCATGAGATGGGCAAGTATGATGCACCTGCCACTATTGACTACATTCTAGCAAGGAGCCCGAAACATCGTCAAGTGCACTATATAGGTCACTCGCAGGGCACCACCACGGGCTTTGTGATGGGCTCGGAGAGACCGGAGTATATGAAGAAGATCAAACTAATGCAGGCCCTGGCTCCAGTGGCCTATTTCAATAGTTTCAATGGCAACTTCTTCAAGATATTCAGGCCATTCCTGAGCACTTCAATCGTAAGTGGGATATTCTTTTTTCCATGTAGGGATTCCTATTATTTTACTACATTTTATAGAATGCTCTGAATGCCATTGGTATTTATGAGTATCCACCCGTCCCCGAAGTTTCTCGAAAATTGATCTATGAGACCTGTAGCTTTGCAGCCAGAGAGACCTGTATTAAGTATGCCATGAAGCTTCTCGGAGAAGGTTCGGATCAGTTGAACCACACCATGTTACCGGCGATACTTGGCCATACACCTTCTGGTATTACCACCAAGACATTTAAGCACTTTGGTCAACTTTTGGATACCGAGGGCTTCTTCCAGTACAACTATGGACCTATTGAGAATATGAGGCGTTATCTTTCCCTTACCCCTCCATCGTACCGTATTGCCAATGTCAAATGTAAAGTAGCATTGCACTATAGTGTAAATGATTATGTTACCCCCATTCAGCATGTTCACCGCCTACGTGATGAGCTACCAAATTTAGTACATGATCACCTAGTGTCTTATGATAAGTTCAATCATTTGGACTTTTTAACCGCAATCGATGGCAAAGAGTTGCTCTATAATGATATGTTTGAGCTGATGCGAAAGGTTGATAATGGCGAGCTCTAAGCTGATGAACTATAAAAATAAATAAGAACATTGCATAAATCTCAATGACTTTCTCTCTATACAACACACACACACACACCCTTTTCCATACATCAAATTTACATACTAAGTAAACTTATTGTAAGTTTCTTTGGGCAAGCATAAGGTATTGATATGGAAAATCAGATTAAATAGTGGCATGTGGTCTACTACATTTCGCTGTGTGTGTGTGTGTTTGGAAAAACTGTGGAAAATTTATTGCAAGTACATTTAATTTAAATGCTTCAATGCTGACAATGACAGTCTATGGGCTGGTTGGAAAAATAAACTTCCGACAAATGCTGCCAAAAATATCTATGGGTATCTGTTTGTGTGTTTGTGAGTAGAAGTGTGTGTGTTTATGCAACCACAAGAACACAAAAGTGTCATTTTATAAATGAATACTTGATAATTTTCTGGACAGTACACTAAATCAAACGAAGCCATTAAAATGCCATGACTATCGTTAAGTGTTTAAACACTGGTTCACCCCATTGTAGTTCGATTTGCACAGATGCAATTTAACAACGGTAAAAAGGTAAATATTGCCATAGACTGCTCGAGGTGTAATGTGTATTTACTCAGACAGAGAATGTCATAAGCTAATATAGTGATATTTAAATGGGGAAAGGGAGGTATCAACAAACATTACCAAACTGAATCGACTAGAAGGATCTAGGTATTCAGACTGTGTCCACTCCCCAAACTCTGCACAATAGAATCTTACTCTGTTACATTTTAAAATTTATATATTTTATTTTTGAAATTAAATTTTGAAAATTAATTTGCTAATAACAAGTATTTTCTGTGAAGTTGAATGCATTATAAAATAAAAATTGCTTTATGAATATGCATATAATGATTAAAGTATCTTTTGAAAATGTTGATAATAAATTAAAATATAAGTTTTTTCTTAATTTTATATTTATGTTAATTTAATTAGAGAATAAATGACTACCTAGGTTCTGATAGTAAATAATTTGCTAAGCAGTTAAAATGCATAATAACAAAACATATAATAGAGTCGTGGATTCTTGTCATTAGCAATCTAGTTCTTAAGTATATTGTGATTAGTAATTTATTATGATTGTATAATATACTATAATTAACTTAATAAAACAAAAATATAAACTGAAAAGGTATATGATTTATGTTATTTGTTAAAATTGTTTGAAGACTTTAAATAAGTTTATTTAGACATTAAATAACAGAGAATACTTGTTATTAGCAAATTAATTTCATTTCAAAAATAAAATAAATAATGTTTAAAAGAACAGAATAATATTTTATTGTGCACCAGTCGGTGAGTCGATATAGTCTGAATACCTAGATCCTTCTAGTGCAAGTCGATTGAGTTTGGTAATGTTTGTTGATACCTCCCTTTCCCCATTTAAATATCACTATACTAGCTTATGACATTCTCTGTCTGAGTAAATACACATTACGCTATGAACAGTCTATGGCAATATTTATCTTTTTAAGTTGTAAATTGCATCTGTGCAAATCGAGCTACAATCGGGTGAACCAGTGTTTATTATTTAACAAGCAATTAATCAGTGGGGGGAGGAGGGTGTTTGACAAAAGCGAAGTACAGAGTATTCTACTGTCCGCTGCGTCCGGCTGTAGCCTATCAGCATATCTATTTTTCATAGTTTACATATATGTAGTTTATATATAATTATGTTTCACATTAATTTTATTTATATATGCTAATGCGGCATCAAGAGGCATGTCAGATCTCATATGGTATATCTACTATAATAGATCGGGAAAGTGAAGTGACACTTCATCCATCCAAGCTCGTTCGTTTGTCGGCCTATCTACTTGAAAGACGGTGTCAATCTGTCTTAAATTTTGGCTTCGAGTTCTATAAAAATCGTGTTGACATATGAATCTTAGAGTGGCCGCACACTGGTAATTATGATATCCATATGATGTATATCCTGTGTATGTAAATTTGATGTATGGAAAAGGGTGTGAGGCAAAGTGTGTATGGAAAAGTGTGTGTGTGTGTGTGTTGTTGTTTAGAGAGAAACTCATTGAGATTTATGCAATGTTCTTATTTATTTTTATAGTTCATCAGCTTAGAGCTCGCCATTATCAACCTTTCGCATCAGCTCAAACATATCATTATAGAGCAACTCTTTGCCATCGATTGCGGTTAAAAAGTCCAAATGATTGAACTTATCATAAGACACTAGGTGATCATGTACTAAATTTGGTAGCTCATCACGTAGGCGGTGAACATGCTGAATGGGGGTAACATAATCATTTACACTATAGTGCAATGCTACTTTACATTTGACATTGGCAATACGGTACGATGGAGGGGTAAGGGAAAGATAACGCCTCATATTCTCAATAGGTCCATAGTTGTACTGGAAGAAGCCCTCGGTATCCAAAAGTTGACCAAAGTGCTTAAATGTCTTGGTGGTAATACCAGAAGGTGTATGGCCAAGTATCGCCGGTAACATGGTGTGGTTCAACTGATCCGAACCTTCTCCGAGAAGCTTCATGGCATACTTAATACAGGTCTCTCTGGCTGCAAAGCTACAGGTCTCATAGATCAATTTTCGAGAAACTTCGGGGACGGGTGGATACTCATAAATACCAATGGCATTCAGAGCATTCTATAAAATGTAGTAATATAATAGGAATCCCTACATGGAAAAAAGAATATCCCACTTACGATTGAAGCGCTCAGGAATGGCCTGAATATCTTGAAGAAGTTGCCATTGAAACTATTGAAATAGGCCACTGGAGCCAGAGCCTGCATTAGTTTGATCTTCTTCATATACTCCGGTCTCTCCGAGCCCATCACAAAGCCCGTGGTGGTGCCCTGCGAGTGACCTATATAGTGCACTTGACGATGTTTCGGGCTCCTTGCTAGAATGTAGTCAATAGTGGCAGGTGCATCATACTTGCCCATCTCATGGAACGAATAGTCCCAGAATTCTTTCTGAGATGTATTCAGAGTGATATGTTTACGTGAGTAGCGATTGCCACGTACATTTATCAACCAGACGTCATAGCCTTTATCGCTCAACAGATAGCCCAGGGCATAAGAAGGTCCTGCTATTAGCCAGCCAGCAGAGCTGTCCTCAAGTCCATGCACCAGTAGCACAGGTTGTGCATCCGGCTTGGGAATACGATGAACTGTCAGTATATATCCATCCTCTGTTGTGACCTCATGCACCTCCACCGAATAGTTATACTTGCTGATCAATCCAGGCTGATCATAAATAGAATAACTTAACTTGACTCAATAATACTTGATTCACTTGACATTACCACTAGCAGATTTGCATCTTCAATCACACTTGGAGGATATTCATATCCAATTGCGTGTATACTTGCGTGCAGGCACGCCCACACGAGGTAGACCAATAGCCTTGACATGATAGTAGTACAACACTTCACAAACTTGCTTGTAACGAGAAAAAAAATTGATAAAAATTGTATGATTACTTCCAAAAAAAGTATTTCGAAACAAAATTATTGGAATTTCAGTGTACAAAAAAAATTATATAAAATTGTTGTGTGAGATTAATTTAAAAAAATAGCCGAAATCAAATTAATTGAATTTCACTACACATGAAAAAAATTGTATAAATTAATATATTTTCAGTATAAAAAAAATCGAAAAAAAAATGTAATGTCACTCATTGCACAAAAAAATTAAAAAAAAAAAAATATAAAGTTATATACATATTTGTAGAAAAAAGTTCTATAAAATTATTCAAAACTAAATTACTTAGTCTTGAAACAAAATTTAAGTTCACTGCACATATAAAATATAAAAAAAATTTATTTAAAAAAATTTAAAATTGTGTAAAATTACTTTTAAAAAAACTATATTCAATAAAAATGTTATTTCACTGCACAGAAAAAAATTATAAAAAAAAGTAGAATACAAAAAGGATTAAAAAAAAAAATAGTTTAAAAAAAAAAGTATTTCATGCACCACTAAAAAAAATTAATGGAAAAAAAGCTATTAATTTTTATAATTTACTTTCAGATATTGCAAGAACTTGTCGCGTTTATCGCTTCCTTACCACTGAATTATGAACTACACTAGTTCCTATATATACTAAATCTTAGTAAGTAGTTTACCTACTGCAGTTGAAGCCTATTAAAGCACTCAATGTCGGCTGAGCAAATATATTTTGTATCTGTAAACAATGCGAATTTCATTCTCAAAGAGAATTCAAAGAGTGAGCAAACTTGTATTATCTGGTGTTATACTGTGAAGACTTAATTGGGTAAACAAAATAATTCTCCACAAATCGGCTTATATGGTGCATATATACCGATATATATATGTATAGATATAGTCTGATAGGTCAACAAGAGTAGAAATCTACGGTACTAGCAAAAGCCAATTTTTTTAGGCAAAAAATAATACAGGCATAAAATAAGTGTCCAATGATAAGGTAAATACTTGTATATTAATTGCATATTTTATAAACTAAGAGAGAATATTATTTCCTGAACTGTCATGGGGCATAGTGTAAATGTGAATTCAACACTCATTGAATTCAACACTCTTGGTATTCGATAATGAGGAAGAGAGAGGATTGACCACCAAATATCTTGATCAATTGGCAATACCTCTAAATGGTAAATGGAATGATTCTATTTGGATTGGCATCAATACACTCGGTCTGAAACAAACATTTGGAGTGGCCAAGGATGGCTCATCTCTACCCTATAACATGTGGATACGAGGTGAACCTGATTGTGGGAAGCAGGAGTGTGTAGCCTAAACTAAGCTACTTATGTCAACATAGAGTAACACAGTTTTGCAAATGGATAGACAGGCAAATAAACGAGGCGAAATGGCGATTAATTATCACTTCTAATTACCGATCTTTTATAGATATACTATAATAGATCCGACAAAATGCCGCATTAGCATATATATAAAAATAAAATTCATGGCTAACATAATTACATATTTCTGTAAGCTATGAAAGATACATGTGCTAAAAGGCTACAGCCGGACGCAGCAGACAGTAGAATACTCTGTTCTTACCCTTGGCCTCACTCGTCGATGGCAGCAGTCAAAGTCATACACGTAGGCATCAGCAAGCACCCACCTCCCCCACTGTTTAATTGCTTGTTAAATAACAAACACCGGTTTACCCGATTGTAGTTCGATTTGCACAGATGCAATTTACAGTTGAAAAAGATAAATAATGCCATAGGCTACTCGTGGTCTAATGTGTATTTACTCAGATAGAGAATGCCATAAGCTAATATAGTGATATTTGAATGGGGAAAGGGAGGTATCAACAAACTTTACCAAACTCAATCGACTAGCACTAGAAGGATCTAGGGATTCAGACTATATCGGCTCATCTACGTCGAGAGCAAGAATAATCTGAGAAATATCTGAAGAATTATAAATTTTACAAAAATTAACAAAAATTCCATTTATCTAAAAAGTTTATTTGATAAACATTACCAATGCACTATTTCCCTGTGGTGTCACACTATGTGTGCTCTGCCACGCCTTCTTTTATCTCGTACACAAGTTTGCATTTTACTAATATGCAAAATAAAATAAGTTCCAAAATACTTCAACTATAAAATATTATTCTGTTGGCGTTCAAATTTTATATATTTTATTTTTGAAATCAAGTTAATTTGTCTAAATAAACTTATTTAAATTCTCCAAAAAATTTAAACAAGTACCATAAATCGTATATGTTTCATTTCATATTTTATTTTTAAGTTAATTATATTTTTTCAATCATAATTTATTTTTAATTATAATATACTTAAGTACTAGAGTGCTAGTGACAAGAGTCCACGACTCTATTATATGTTTTTTATTAAACAGCTTAACAAATTGTTAATTATCATAACCCAATCAGTAATTTATTCTCTAATTAAATTTACATAAATATAATACAAAGAAAATAATTATACTTTTATTTATTATCAGCATCTGCTGAAGTTACATTATTCATTAAGATAATTTTTTTAATGCATTCAACTAGTTTACATCAGTATAGAGTAAAAATATGATACTTTTATAAATCATTAATTGAAATATTAGTATGCATGTTCTTTTTCATTTTATAATTTTCATAAAATATAACTATTTAAATAATGATTTTTGAAAATGAGACAAAAAAAACCACTTAACGATAGTTGTAGCATTTAAATGGCTTGGTTTTCTCTTTAGAAAATTATCAAGTTTTCATTTATAAAATGACACTTTTCTATTCTTGCATACACACACACACATCCACACACACACTCACATACCCACAAATATTTTTTGGCAGCATTTGTCGGCAGTTCATTTTTGAAACCAGCCCACTAAGGAGAAAATTACCTCTTTTAACGGCATAAAGTCGTTTATCAAACGTCGAAATTATTCAATAATTTAGATCGCCACCTATCGGAAAAATACCAATCTTTAATGTTACATACCACAAATTTGAATAGAGCGCGCCACTGATAAGGTAACAGCAGCTAAAGTCAGCTGTTTGTTATCGATAGTCATGTGCTGCTAAAAATTACTAAAATATTAGCTAACTATAAGGGCTTTTATATTAAAAAAAAATACGCAATTTTACAACCATCTAACAAGTAAAAATTGGTAATTCAACTTATGTTCGAGAAGGCTAACAAAATGAGTCAAGCAAAGTCGATCCATAAAATCTAAAAATTTGAGTATTGCGTATTTTCCGAATAGTATTTGGTTACTAGCATACTTTATTTATTTGACTTAAAAACAGTCACAAATACAGGATAGGAATATCCTTGCTCCTACAAATTATACTAAGGCCTATTAATTCGAATCAAAAAACCGAATCAAAAAATTATGTTTCGTTCTTGAGTTATTAATTTGTACCGCTAGCCGTGGTCATTTGCCCTATAGTGCAGCCCATAGACTGTGATTGTCAGCATTGAAGCATTTAAATGAAATTTACTTGCAATAAATTTTCCACAGTTTTTCCACACACACGCAGGAAAATGTAGTAGACCACAAGCTACTCGTATCTGATTTAAATATTTAATCTGATTTTCTATATCAATGCCTTATGCTTGCCCAAAGAAACTTACAATAAGTTTAATTAGTATGTAAATTTGATATGAGGCAACGTATGTATGGCAAAGTGTGTATGTAAAAGGGTGTGTGACAAAGTGTGTGTGTTGTTGTTTAGAGAGAAAGTCATTGAGATTTATGCAATGTTCTTATTTATTTTCATAGTGTATCAGCTTAGATCTGGCCGTTGTCAACCTTTCGCATTAGCTCAAGCATACCATCATAGAGCATCTCTTTGCCATCGGTGGCGAATAAAAAGTCCAAATGATTGAACTTTTCATAAGTCATTAGTTGATCGTGTACTACATTTGGTAGCTCATTACGAAGGCGTAAAACATGCTGAATGGGAGTCGCATAATCATTTGCCCCATAGTACAATGCTACTTTACAGTTGATATTGCGTACACGGTACGATGGGGGGTTAATGGATCGATAACGCCTCAGATTCTCAATACGTCCATAGTTGAACTTATGGAAGCCATCGCTGTCCAACAGTTGGCCATAGTGTGTTAATGCCTTACTGGCAATGCCAGCCGGTATATGGCCAAGTACCACCGGTATCATGGTGCTGCTCAACTGTTCCGAATCTTCTCCGAAAAGCTTCAAGGCAAACTCCATACAGGTCTCTCTGGCGACAAAGCTACAGGTCTTATAGATCAATTGGCGAGTGACATCGGGGAAGGGCGGAAACTCATAAATGCCAACAGCTTTCAGAGCAGTCTATAAAATGTAGTAAAATAATAAAAATCCCTATATGGAAAAGGCATATCCTACTTACGATTGCAGCTCTCAGGAATGGCCTGAATACCTTGAAGAAGTTTCCATTCCAGCTATTGAAATAGGCCACTGGAGCCAGGGCCTGCATTAGTTTGATCTTCCGCATATACTCCGGTCTCTCCGAGCCCATCGCAAAGAACGTGGTGGTGCCCTGCGAGTGACCTACATAGTGCACTTGACGATGATTCGGGCTCCTTGCCAGAATGTAATCAATAGTGGCAGGTGCATCATACACGCCCATCTCATGGAACGAATAGTCCCAGAATTTTTTAGATTTTAGTTTCAGCGATCGATGTTTACGTGAATAGCGATTGCCACGCACATTCAACATCCAAACATCATAGCCATTATCACTCAACAGATAGCCCAGGGCAGAAGAGGGTCCCAACAGTAGCCAGGCAGCAGAGCTGTCCTCGAGTCCATGCACCAGTAGCACCGGTTGAGCACCCGGCTTGGGTATACGATGAGCGGTCAGTAGATATCCATCCTCTGTCTCAACCTCATGCACCTCCACCGAATAGTTGTACTTGCTGATCAATTCAGGCTGATCGTAAATAAAATAACTTAACTTGACTCAATAATGCTTGATTCACTCGACATTACCACTAGCAGATTAGCATCTTCAAGCACACTCGGATCGTATTTATAGATAACTGCGTGTATATTTGCGTGCAGGCACGCCCACACGAGGCATCCCAACAGCCTAGACATGATCGTAGTATTTGCAACACTTAACGCTCAAATTGCATATATTATTTCCGCATGCAACACTAGCCGGCAGTTTGAATACTAACTGGCTTGTAACAAGGAAAAAAATTGAAAAAAATTGTATGATTACTTCCAAAGAAAACTAGTTTCGAAAAGAAAATGATTTGAATTTCAGTGCACAGAAAAAAATTTATATTAAATTGTTGTGTGAGATTAATTCAAAGGGAAACTAAACGAAATAAAATAATTTCACTACACATAAGAATATTTGTATAATTTTATACATCTTTTATATTAAAAAATTCAAAAGAATTGTTTTGGATTACTAAGAGAAAACTAATTCCGAAAAAAAATTTAATGTCACTGCACAGAAAAAAATGTATTTAAAAAAATATAAGTTATATATGTATGAACATATAAAAGAAAAAGTTCAAAAAAATTATTCAAAACTAAATTAGTCTTGAAACAAAACTTCATTTCACTGCACATAAAAATAATAAAAAAAAAAGCAAATATAAATAATTTTATTTTATTGCACAGAAAAAAAATTATATAAAAAAATATAAAGTTATATATGTATGTACACATAAAAGAAAAAGTTCATAAACATTACTCAAAACTAAATTAGTCTTGGAACAAAACTTAATTTCACTGCACATAAAAATAATAAAAAAAAAAAACATTAATAAATAATTTTATTTTGTTGCACAGAAAAAAATTAAATAAAAAAAATGTTAAATTATATATTTGAATACAGGAAGAATGAAAAAATTGAACTAAAAAAAATGTTTTTTAAAAATTGTTTTCACTGCACAATTAAAAAAAATTTAAAAAAAAATATAACTTTTTGTAGTTTACATTTCAATATTTTTCTAATACTTATTGAAAGAACTTGTCCCGTTAAGCTCTTCCTTATCACTGAATCGTGAACTACACTAATTGATATATTTAACTGAATTTTAGTAAGTAGTTTAACTACTGCACTTGTAGCTTATAAAAGCACTCAATGTCGACTGAGCAAATATGTTTTGTATCAGTAAACAATGCGAATTTCACTCGAAAAGAGAATTCAAAGAGTGAGCAAACTTGTATTACCTGGTATTATACTACCATGATTGCATTGCCAGGCTAATTTGAAATGCAATCATTTGTTCAACTGCCATAAAAAGATATATTCACTTTAATTGGTTAATATCACAAGTAATTATTTATATTATTGTTAACTTATTAAATACATTAAACAAACTAGACTCGGCAGCAATTAAAAAATACTGTAAAGAGTTCTTAAGTAATCAGTTTTATGAATTCTTAACTAATGTTACTTTGTAGTAATAAACATAAGAATTATTTTTATAATCTCAATGCAAATTGCAATTTATGAATTTCGCTTAAAATATACTTGTGATAATACAACAATCTTGTGTAACATTTGAGTAATATTACCTTCCTTACATTTAAAACTCTACCAGCTCCTCCTATATCATCCGCATAATCTATACATAATTTGCAACAATCTCACTTTAAATATACGTAATAAAATATAAATAAAAATATGTTTTATAATGTTAAATAGTATATTAAATTATATCTTAAATCTTGATATTACAATATGTGAACATTACCTTGCTCAACCTTCAAACTTCAAGTCTAATTCTATCCATATAATTTATGCATCGAATTTTATCTCCAACCTTGTTCGGTATAATCTTAATAATCTATACATTATTTCTACAAATTTCAGTTAAATATACCTCATAAAATATTAATTAACAATACGTTATAATATAAGGCAAATTATCATGGCATAATTCATTTGATCTATATGTATATATTTTACACAATTAAGCAACTTATCTTATGCCCTAAATATACAATTTCTTTCGCTTTCAGATATTACTTTCAATATGTTTCCTACATCTTGAACAAATTTGAGCTAAAGCTCACCCTTTTCCACTCTCTCCATTACGCTTATCATACTATCATATAGCAACTTCTTGACATCAATCGCTATTTGAAAGTCCATGTGATTGAACTTCTTATAGGCCAAGAGTTCATCATGCACCACATTCGGCAAATCATTCCTCAAATGTTGCACATCCTCGACCACACTCACTAAATCATTTTGGCCATAGTACAAGGCCACCTTACAACTAATATTAGTCAGATTATATGCCGTAGCTTTGGTGCTGCCATAACGTCTCTTATTCTCCTGGGGATTATCGTAGTTGAACTTGTAGAAACCATCGCTATCCAATTGCTGACTAAAATGTACAATTGATTTGACCGAAGTGCCGGCTGGAAAATGTCCCAAGAAAATGGGTATTTTTGTGTTATTCGTTTGAGAATAATCCATTCCCATGATCTGCATGATATAGTATGTGCAGGTGTTCCTAAACGCAAAGCTACAGAGCTGATAGAAGAGGCGGCGATACACTTCTCTTTCGGGTGGAAATTCATAGACCCCAAGCAGATTTCCCAGACCCTGTGGAAGGAAAGAAATTAAACCATCTGCATGCAATTGTGTTTATATCATTGACTTACAAAGAGCAAGGTCCTTAAGGGCTTGATGAAACGATAGAAAGGTCCATCACTGTGTTGGAAATAGGCCACTGGAGCCATGGCCTGGAATAGCTTGATCTTTCGCATATACTCTGGTCTCTCTGCTCCCATAGCAAAGCCCAAGGTAGTGCCCTGCGAGTAACCTATATAGTGGAGTTGCTTATATTTCGGACTCCTCGCCAGTATATAGTCAATAGCGGCAGTTGCATCATACACCCCCATCTCATGAAATGAATAGTCCCAGAACTGTCGCATCAATGGATGATATTTGCGATGTTTGCGTGAATAGCGATTGCCACGCACATTCAACATCCAGACATCATAGCCACGATCGCTTAGCAGGTACGCTAGACTAGAATTGGGTCCTGCCAGTATCCAGCCAGCAGAGCTATCCATTATGCCATGCACCAGTAGCACCGGTTGTCCACCCGGCTTGGGTATACGATGTGCTGTCAGTAGGTATCCATCCTTGGTTTCAATCCTATGCACTTCTGCCTGGTAGCCATACTTTCTGATTAGAGCAGGCTTGAAAAGTAGATTTCATTAAAGTAACATTCGAATTAGATAGAAGTAAACCTACCACGCGAAGACGCGCATCTTCAATGACGCCTGGGGGGTACTTGATTATATCCGAGGCCACAGGATTCGCAAACACATAGAAGCAGATCAGGCAGATATATAGACTAGGCATTTCGACTTATGCCGGAGTACAACGCGAGGAATGATTGCCGTTAGCCACACTAGAGCTAAGAACACTTTTTAATTCAGTCAGACATTAATTGGCTAAATCAAGTTCAAGTTCAGTATAATAGCAGCACGAGTTTGTAATGACAACCAGTTTATGGAATAGAACAATGTTATCATTGAAACAAGTCTAAAGCGTGATCAAGCAGAGAGATTCTATTCTAGTAAATCTAATAGTAATACTCTAATGTAATCTCATCACTTTTATTGCCACATACAAGTTGAATATAATTTAAATCAAATTAACTCTTAGATTCTTCAGTCCAGTTTTATAGCAAGCACAGAAAGTAAAAGTATGCTTCATTTTGGTATTTAAATAATGTCACAAAATTCTTAAGTCCGTCTGACGAAATTAGCATTTTTATGGAGGCGCACAGAATAGAAGTTTTAAATAAATTATGTCTCTTCAAATTACTTTAAATCACGCACACGCCACGTTAGACCGCATAAAACCTTAATGCTCATAGTAGATTAGTCACATTCATTTCATTATCTTTGTCTGCTTCATACTATTCTCATTTAAATTATATCAAATGGATTTTTATAACATTTAATAGTCTTAGAATATATCTGCGATTTATCCGAGTGAACTGGACGCGTCGAGTGCTAAACTATCACTGTTCTATTAGGTTAGCCAATGCTTATTAGCCAAGCTATTCTCGAATGTCAGTTGGGATAACTCACGCGAGTGTAATTCTATTTTTTAATTTAAATAATGTGAAGTATATTTTAAAACAATTCAAGTTATGAGCACCCGGTACAATGTCAAACAAGTTGCATACTTTTGAAGTCGGATTGTAAATACAGCAAGGAAATAATATACATCAATTGATTGCTCATTTTATCACTGGCAATTAATTTGAAGGTACTTGTAGTATTGTAGTATAAGTGATGTCAAAAAAATAAGAATTAAATAATCAGATTTACGTCTGAGACTCAGATTGAGACAGAGACTGAGACTGAGAGTGAGAGTGAGTGCGAGTGTGAGAGTCAGAGTGAGACTGAGACTGAGACTGAGAGAGAGTGAAAGTGAGATTTAGACTGAAAGTGAGACTGAGTCTGAGAATGAGAGTGAGTATGAGACTGGGACTGAGACTCAGATTGAGACTTGAGATAGACAGATGGATGGATGGATTAATGAGTGGATGGAAGGATAGTTGGGTGGATGGGTGGATGGATTGAAGAATTAATGGATTGAAGGTTTGATAGATGGATAGATGAATTGATGGGTTGATGTATTGATGGATTGAAGGATTGATGGATAGATGGATGGATGGATGGATTGATGAGTGGATGGATGGATAGTTGGGTGGATGGATTAATGGATTGAGTGAATGATGGATGGATTGATGTATTGAAGTATTGATGGATTGAAGGATTGATGGATGGATGGATTGATGGATTGATGAGTGGATGGATGGATAGTTGGGTGGATGGATTAATGGATTGAGTGAATGATGGATGGATTGATGTATTGAAGTATTGAAGTATTGATGGATTGAAGGATTGATGGATGGATGGATTGATGGATTGATGAGTGGATGGATGGATAGTTGGGTGGATGGATTAATGGATTGAGTGAATGATGGATGGATTGATGTATTGAAGTATTGATGGATTGAAGGATTGATGGATGGATGGATTGATGAGTGGATGGATGGATAGTTGGGTGGATGGATTAGTGGATTGAGTGAATGATGGATGGATTGATGTATTGAAGTATTGATGGATTGAAGGATTGATGGATGGATGGATTGATGAGTGGATGGATGGATAGTTGGGTGGATGGATAAATGGATTGATGAGTGGTTGGATATATATTTATCTGTTGTATATTTAAAGTCAAAATGAAATAGAAATGCTGAAGCTTTCAATGATCTGTCAGTTGTTTAATTACCAGATAACCAGATCCTTCACATCTTTGGCTTTGACATTCCTCCAGTTGAATTTGGGAGGTTTAAGTGATCTTTATCTAGCACAGACTGGTTCTCTCTTTTAGTTGCTCTGAATTGAAGCTCTATTTTTGGCAGAAACTCTTAAAATTACAACAGATTTATACAGTACTTACCAGTTTATTTTCTGCAGTAATGTCAGTCTTTTCCCTTTTAAGGGAATACCAGCTCCAAAATCACAATCAAGTGGCATAGTCACTTATATAATTATTTTACACTTAAATGAGGGTGTTTTATTTTATTAATATTTTAAACCATATTCTTACAGTTCTAAATCTATTACTTGTTAAAAACTTAATACTATACTATACTAAGTAGCATAATTTTATGACAAAATTTGGATTACTGATGGAAACCTTAACTTTATATAAATCATTGTGTTTAACTAATTGATTATTATTGAACTTACTTGAGGCACTGAACAAGTTTTTGCTAAAGTGTTTTCTTTCAGTCTAAATATCTTAGAATAATATATTTATTTAAATTATATTCAAAAGATTTTATGTACTTCCAAATTAGGATCAATGTCATTACTAGTTGAACTACTTATTCAATTTACATACATAAATCAAATACATTTTACACTGAAAGAATGACTATATTGAAGTCAAACAAACGAATGTTTAGTAAAAATTTAATAGAAGTCAACATTAAGTAAAAACATAATTCATTGAATTAAGATAAAGTTCGGAATGGTTTCCATCAAGCTAGCTTCTAATATTTTACATTTTTAGTACCTAAATGCAAAACTAAAATAATATATCTCTGTCTTCTCATTGCATAATAACAATATTGTTTTAATATTATATTCCATTTCCAAGTCAACATATAAAATCCATCGCAAGTGTTTAAATTATCACATTCATTGTATTTAATGCTTTGTAAACAAATTAACAAATTATAAATAGTATTTAATAGTTATGTGTAAATGGCCAATATACTATTGCTATTGTGCTCATACTGCAAGTATAGTAACTATAATCTAAGCTTTAGCTTATTCAGTTAAGTTATCCGTTAAATTTTGATTATCATGCAAACGCATCTGGTCCAGCATACGATCCCAGAGTAGCTGACGTGCATCCACACCCCAGATGAAATCCAAATGATTAAACTCGGGATAATCGACTTGATAGAGTGATATGACATTGGGTAGTTTTCGATGCAGCGACTCCACATCCGATGGCTGGGCCAGCCAATCGTTTTGTCCATAATACAATGCCACCTTGGCTACAACATTGCTCAGTTTATACTCTGGTGGAGTTATGCTATTGTAACGCCAATGATTCCTTAGCCAACCATAGTCGAATTGCCGGAATATGCCCGATTTGCGGAGTTGGGCAAAATGTTGCATCTGCTTGGTGGAGGCGCCGGCTGGTGCATGGCCAATAATAACTGGTAACATGGTCTCATTTAGCTGATATTTATCAAATCCTGTGGTGAGAAAGATTACATTCGAGCAGATCTCCTTGGTCACGGTGGTCTCATCGCAAATTATCTGACTGAACATGGCAAGGAACTCGTTCTGTGGCAGGAACTCATGTACGCCAATCAGCCTGAGTAAGAACTGCAGTAAAAAATTAAATTAAATTTATTAAGTGAAATAATTATGTATATCAGATGACTTACGGCAAGAGATGTTTGAAATTCAGCCATAAAATTAACCACTGGACTTTTACAGTACTCCAAGTAGGCAACCGGTGCCAGGGCCTGCATCAGAATGATCTTCTTCATATACTCGGGTCGTTCGCTGCCCATGATCCAAAATGCCACCGTACCCTGCGAGTGTCCAATATAATGAATTTGTGGAAATCCCGTCGCATTGAGAACGTAATCAATTGTAGTCGGTATATCATGTACACCCATTTCGTGAAATGTAAAGTCCCAGAACTTGGCATGATGATGTGTGTACTTGATGTGTTTTCGAGAATACGTATTGCCACGCACATTCGCCATCCACACGTCATAGCCCTTGTCATAGAGCAGATAAGCTAAGGAATTTAACAAGATTAGAACATTGTGCTACATTATTTCAAGTACAAGATGTCAACATACCTAATCCCTTATTGGGACCCATCATCACCCACGTGGCTGAGCTATCCAAGAGACCGTGCACCATCAGCACAGGGGTTGCTCCAGGTCTCGCAATGCGATGGAGGGTTAATATGTAGCCATCATCCGTTTTAACCGTATGATTCTCTGCCGGATAACCGTATTTTTGTATGAGACTGAACTGTAAGTAAAGAATTCACAGTGAATTTAATTAGTGAGAAATTAATGAACATATTTTAGAACAGAAGTTTTGTGAGTGTGTGTTGTGTGTGTGTATCAAATTTGCAAATAACAATAGCTATTAGTCGTAGCTGCTTATGCCAGAGAGTATTTAGCTAACTAATGATCCACGATGATATCATGCATGGTATTTAATATTTTTTGTTTTAATTTCTACTAATTAAATTGCACGCAAAAGCAGCATTTCACAATTTACAATATAGCAACATTAAGTTTTTGATTTAGAGAATTTTTAATTAATTAGTATTTTTAGTAAGTATAGTATTTTGAGTATATTAGAAGAGATTATATTAGAAACAATTTTAATAATTATAAAGTACAAATAAATATAAATATAAAGTATATAAAGTACATAGATTGAAAATACACATTCTATATGTTATTCAATTTTAACAAAGTATAAGTCATCAGCAATCATGCCCTTAATCTTTTTTTTATAATCTAATTTAAACATACATAACAAAGCGCTTATTACACTCTAGAGCAGAGCTCAATATATATTTAATTGACCACAATTATTTCTACTATAGTAAATATAGTCTTCTAGAAGAATATTTACATATTTATAGGGAAAGCACTAAATGTTTTAAATTACCAAGAGAATTATATTGCATTGTATATATTTATTAAATATTTATATTTACAGCGTAATACTGCTGTCATTTTTTATGAGTTTAATTATCTGAATAATACTACAAATATAGTAGAAATATATAATTGGAAATTAAAGGTTCTTAGAAAAAGGAAAAGTGCTAAACCTTAATGATAAGCATGCATAGTTTAATGAAAAAGAATGAATTAAAACTTTTATTAATATAAATATATATTTAAAATTTAACGAATTTTTCAATCAAAATTTGTAGTAAATATTCTTTTCCCTTCATAATGAAAACTCATTGTACGCAACCGACTAATCAGATAGATATACTTATATGTATATGAAAGTACATAAGAATCAAATGCCGAAACGTGTTTGGCTCAATGTTTTGATATTTCTTTTATTCATAAGTTATTTTATTAATTTAATTATACATATTAATAAGATTAAATTCTTCACGTTTTTTAGGAATTTTTTCGAATTTAATAATTAAATTTTATTAATTTTTTTTTTATATTAAAATTCAATTAAGTAGTTTCACTCTTTTGTGCTGCTTTTTCACTATTTCATTTTATTAATTTAAATTCACTAAACAACTTACCGTACTTAGATGCGAATCGTCCTGCACATCATCCTCAATGCGCAGTTCACTGTTCGTGATCACGGCGGGTAGGGAACGCCCGAACCAAAGGGGAGCGGGGAAGTTCACATTGAAGAGGGTTGTATTGCCGAAAAAGAATGATAAGTCCGCATGGCTGGGCGCATAACACACACATAGACACAGCGAGAACAGCAACAGCTGATCCAAATGCAACGGCATTATTATGCTATATATACAATTTGTATACTTATTTATATTTATATATATATATTGTATAGTATTTATATATGTAGTTTAGCTTGAGTTGAGTGCTATAGCTGTGTGTGATCGCAGTGAGGCACAATTGTTGACTGTTGATCCGTTAATTGGGCTGCGAGAATGAAACTTTGTCATGAAACTGTAATGCGATTATGCTGATTATAGTATGTTGGCGTTTCGCACAGTGTACACACGTTATATGCAACGCTTTGCGTTCATTTCAGTCTGCTGGCACTCACTGTGGGCGTTCACTGTAGTTGTGTGTAATATTTTCCATTCAATTGAATCACCACACACAAAAACAATAATAACTATAACTGTGTGTATAAATATTGGTCAAGTGCGTAGATAACCCCCTGGCTATGCCTTCGTCATAGATAAGACCCACGGGTCCGGCTTTAGATAGTGCTAGTGAGCCTAATCCGTGCCTAATCTTGACTTTGACTTGGTTTTACGCACGCGACTTGTCGGTAGCTTTATCTCTAACGGAACTTCAGGGTTGTAAACTCTCGGAATATAAAAGTGTACTACGTCAATCCCGGCCCGGAGTGGGTCTATGCAACCTGATTTCCTTGGCAACTTTCATATGATGGACACGCATCAACAGTGCCACGTTGCCAGGCCAATTGATTGCACTATATAATGTTTATTATCCACTTTATGTTTATAATATTTTATCACCATTTGTTGTGATTCGTTCCGGCGACGATTTCGAACTGAACACCATCAGTCTCTTACTGAATCTCGCTTCGTCTGCCTTGAATTGAACTTTGTCTGGGCACCTAATGTTAATTACAACTTACTACCTCCGATGTTTTACTCACAAACACAAGTAATCGAAATCTCTGTATTAGTTTTAGTTAGCGTGTTCAACCAGTCCCAGAGACTTATTGACTCAATATCAAACTCGTCTATGTCGTAGCCCCCTAATGATGTCGATACTGGTATTTAAATATGCTGATTAAGGCTGCTTAGTATAGCTATTAGCTATTGGCTATTGACTATAATGATAATCATACGTCACTGTTATGGCGTAGCACTCTACAGACGGGTTTCCAAAAACCTGACCCAGTAGACTTGATATGACTTTTGTGGTCACTTTATTGCTTATCGATAAGACTTATTATTGTTTAATTTCTATTTCAGTTCAGACTCTGCAAACAAAGTCCAAATTTAACACAATCACTAAAATGTGTGCCTAAATGATTATAAAAATATGTCAAATTAAAGGTATAACTGCAGAGATACCCTAGAGATGTTGTTGAATTGTTGTGAAAAGTTAATGCTGTATAAATAAGTGTCAAAAATTTATATAATTTTTAATATATTTTCTTTATATTTTTTTTATTAAATTTAATAAGTTATGTATTCATAAAATGCATCTTATTTTAAATGCAAATTTATGTCTGCATAATCTAAAAATATTATACTCCATATAAAATTAAATAACTAATTTTTTATATAATTTAAATATATAATTTTTTTAAATATAATTAAACAATTTATATATTCACAAAATACATATTTTTTTAAGTTAATTATACACAAATTTTCCTCATATTTTTTTTGAAAATGTAAAGAAATAACTTCATAAACTGTAGAAATTATTAACAAAAATTCGATCTATATAATATTTTATATTATTTTTCAATTTATTCAATATCAAATCAAGCATTTAGTGTACTTATTAATAATACATAAATATCTACTCAAAACTCTGCCTAATAGGCTTCCATTGTGAATCTAAAACTATTATATCTCCGATCAATTATGAATCATGCCAACTATACGACTTATTACTAATCACAATTGCAACACACATTCACAAAAGAAAACAATTAGTTATCTCTTATTATTTACGGATCAAAGTGCACTTAAGCTGGCCACAATGTTTATGCGATTATTATTTTTCAATTTATCACCATTTAATAGCTGACAAATGCCAACAACAACAACATCGTGATAATAGTGGCTTCCATATCAGGGGTTAAATGTTAGGCCACACACAGACATTTCCATTAGACAGACGAGAAAATCAACAATTGCAACAATAAAGCAATAATTTTTGGCAAATACGAATTAGATTAAAATGCGCTTAAAATATTTGAATAATTCACAAGTGATTAGACAGAGAGTTGCATGTCTGCTTATCACAGAGCTGCACACAGCTGAATGTTATTCAATTATGAAATATTGCTTATTTTGCATTTATGCAGCACACACTCCGACACACCATAAAACGAGACTATGTGTATGTATATATGCTAAAGACAATGTGCAGTTCATTAACTCAATCGCAGGCTTACAAATTTATGCATGTTATTATTGCTATTGTTATTATTACTAGCCTCATGTTCTGATAGACACAAAAACGTGGTTTAATACCCAGACAATGGCAATCCATTTCAAATTTCTTAAACTGGCTTCAATGGCAACATTTAATAAATGCCAGTAGCAACATGTTGCTGGTATATGCAGAGCCTCAACATTACTTACTTGCTTAGCAACATGTTGCTAAGCTAAATTGCGGTTGGCATTTCATACACAATGATACACAATGTGGCTATAAATAATGATAGACATTAAATGTAGTATAATGCCCAGACAATGGCAAACTAGTATTTACATTTAAACTTGTTTCATTGACAACATTTAATCAATGCCAACAGCAGCATGTTGCTCAGCAACATTATGGGTTTGCTTAGCAACATGCTGCTAACATTTAATGCTACAATGTTGCTATAGATTGCAGTTTTCCCCAGTTGCCTATGCCGTGATTATTCACGTTGTTTACATTGTGGTTGCAATATTTGAATTTCTCAAATTTGTCAATGCAAGGGAGAAAAGCTAAAAGCCACAATTTTGCATTTTTAATTTGACTCCATGGGATTGACAACAGCAGCAACGGCAACCGCAAGCCGCAAACAATTGTTGTCAAATAGCCTGTTAGAGTCTGCCCCAAAAACCACTGTGCATCCAACAAATAAGTTTAAAAAAACTTTAAACTGACTTAGTTGCCAAAGAGGAAGATGAAACCGCAGTCGGAAAACTCTTGGTATTTTGTTTGTCATGAACACTGAGTCAGTTATGTAGTGTGTATATAAATGGTAGTTAAAGTAGCCTTGATATCGATTGATAATAATCGATTATAAAATATATGACATTCTCAATATTTGTGTTCATCTTCATCATCTTTATTATAAGTACTTTTAGTATTTCATTTTTAAATTACAAGCTGAATGACATAATCGAATTCAGTTCCTATTTAAGGAATATGGCTTTTGTAAATATCGATAGAAGTCACTGGAAGAAGGTGAGGTTAGGTTGAGGCATAGCTTGGGATATGGGAATTAGGTCTATAGCGATCATTAACATCAATTGAATTCAGATTCAATTTAAGTAATATGACTTTTGTAAATATCGATAAAAGTCACTAGTAGAAGGTTAGGTTAGGTTAGGTTGAGGCGATAGTTTAGGATATGAGACCCTTAGTTCAATTAGGTCTATAACAACCCATTATTATGAAGTAGGTAAGCCGAGTTTTAAATTGATATGTTTAAATTATTTTTTTCATTTATAATTTGTTTACTTTTATTTATAATTTATTTATACATTTTTTTTTTTTTTTTTATTTTTGCTACCTTGTAAATAGTAATGTAATGTTCGTCTGATTACCGTAATATTTTGTGGCACTTAACAATTACATGCCACAGCTGTCAGATAATCGCTTTAACCCTTCAACAGTACAACATCTGCGCCTATTTATACAAATAATTAACTGTCAGTAGCAGAAGTCAAAATATATGGAATTTGCCTCCCTACCACACGCGACACACCTTGAGTCCTCAAAGCGATCACAGCAATCAGAACAACAACAACAGCAGCACAACACCCTACGCAAACACACACACACACACACACACACACAATGCTAGGCCCTGCGAGTAATGTGAAAAATGAAAAATATAAATAAAATGCTTGCCGAAGGGAACTGTAAAAAAATGTGCGAGAAAAATGATTTTTGCACGCCTCGACAAGCCAGGACATGATGTATACATAGCAGGGAATGGGCAGGGGGAGGGGAGCGGAGCGGAGCTAGGGACCGATGGATGGGTGACGACTACAGCTGCCAGTGTCATTAACTCGACAAACCGCTCGACAGCGGACTATGCGTATAAGTGGAGCGGAAGTGCACACAGAGGGGAGAGAAAAAGAGGAGCACAGCAACACAAAAAATGTTAGAGCATTCGTTATGTCAACAGGCAACAATAACAATGAAGGAGAGCGCAAAGCAACGGGAAGCGCGTTACGCGCATTACATCACTCGCATTTTGAGAGTTTACGTTTGTGTTTGTACGTTTGTAATTGCAGGAGAGTCAGAAGAGTAGCCTAACGACAAAGTTATCGCCGCTCAGCCGGCTCGCCTTTGGGTATACCCTGCACTCGGTGCCAGGCATGGTGACTGGTATAGGGGATGTAGAACTTTTTATTAAACTTCGAGAATTTTATACAAAGTAAATACATAATACAGAAAATCAGATCAGGTCAAAATAAAACATCAATATTTCGAGATATCGGGAAATATTTATATAAGTATTAAACTTTACACCTATTTTAATGTATTCTTCTTAAAGGAATGCTGGACTACTCGATTATAACTACTTTGTGGCAATTATTATTACGATATATTTATCGCATAAACTACGTTTGTAAGAATTTCGATATATCGATATTAGGTTGGGTTAGGTAGAGCCGGATGGGTTCGTGTCCCTCACATAGACCTAATGGTCCATTGTGATACCGGTTTGGTTAGTACCCACTATATCGATACTAAGGTTATTTTAATTTTTTCTCAAATTTTTGATGTGATATGAGTTTACGATATGGTAAAAAAAATGTATATATTAACTTTATTTCAATTATATCTAAAATATTTTATATGATTTGATTTTTTAATGCGAATTTTTGATTATATTCAACAAAGAAAAACGTATGTTATTAAGTTTTCATAGATATAAGATATTGATAGATATAATCTTTACGCCCAAATGAAAAATATATGAAAAATTTTCAGAAAATAATTATATTGACAATATAATAATGATATTTCAATATGTTATATTCATTCCTTTAAGCTACTGGTTAAGTCTATACGTAAGGGTATCTGCTAATCTCTATGGAAGAATTATCTACTTCCTTTTTTTAATAAAGTGCAGCTCTGCTTATGGCTGCTGCCACCTTCTCTTCATTACCAAACTGCAGCCAAGCGACAAATGTTTCGTTTTCTTGTGGGTAAATCACAATAAAAAGCAGAAAAGAACTCGCAGAGTGGGGCACATATAGAAAGCAGTCTGATGCCTGCATGGAAACCTTTTGCGCTTTGTGGCACGTATTTGCCTTTGCCAAGCGCCTCTCCCTCTCAAGGTATAAGAATTTGTTCGCTTGGCTGAATTTCAAGTGGCAAATGCGTTAATTGGGCATTAAATGTTACAGCTATATTATTTTCAGTAATGTGAGCAATGAGTTTGCTTAATTTTTTTTAGTGTAATACGAAATCTCTTGTGCAGGAAGTTTGTTTAAATTTTTATTTATTATTACAGGCGTCGAGCGATTTTAGTCGGTTGTATTGGGATAATAAGAGTCTTCATTTAATACTACATTTATTTTGACTTTCTGTTATGAATGGTATATAATCGGCCAACTGCTGATAGAGTATGTTAATAGAAATAGGGGGGAATTTAAGACGGTGGAATTAAAATACTATGCAGCAAATAATTTCATTAAATATAACCAATATTTTCATCTGCAGTAATTCTTGCATATTTTCGTTTAATTAAATTAACAATTTCTTAAATAAATTATATTAAATTCTATTTTTAGCAGCAGAATTTAAAACCAAACAATTTCTTAAGAATTACCTGCGGAATTTTGCACATAAAATATGAATTTTCCGTGTTCAAGCCAAGTACGGACAAAGGCGAAATTTGTTAGCGAAATTTCACTAGCAAAAATGTGACCTATTTCGCTGTGTCAGCAGTGTGACCGCACATATTTATGAAAGGACATTGTCCGAAAAACTGCATTAAATGCAAATTTAATTAAAAATAGTATTAAAAATGTTTCCAGCGTTTGTTGGAAGTTCTCATCGGTTGAAAAGCGAGCTGAATTTTTGAACTTCTAGTTACGTATCTTGATGACTTACTCTGAAACGACGTGTTTCGCTTTAACGACTGTTTACAACATTTCTGATAAATACATGCTAAAGAGTGGTTAGGTTTTCCAGAACAAAGGCATCAATGTCAAGGTAAATCAACTGTTATCAGTATGACAAGCGAATTTCATGCTTAGCAACCTGATATGCTTAGCTAATGCTAACAAATCTACCCTTTTTTGCAACTCCATCATGGGTTTAATACGCGACCTGAAGAGAACGCCCAAAACGCCAGCCAAAAATCAATGTGCAAATCCAACAAGTAGGGGAATCTGATAAATTGCCTGAAAGGGGAGAAGGTGGAAATGAGAGCGGCAGGGGGAGACAACGAGTAGATTCCCACGGGCCAGGGGGAAAAAAATGGCAAATATGCGAACGGCGGGCTTGAACTTGCTCACTGTGTCAATGTGGCAAAAGTGCTCCTGTTGCTGCTTTGCTTGCTAAACACACACACACACACACACAGGCACACACACACACACACGTACGAGTATCAATTTCAAGAGATTTATGCGCTCAGCAAAAAGGCTATAAAATATTTATTGTTTTATGTTGCATGGCCAATGATAAGCAGACGATAAGGCAAAGGCTAGGGAATACACAGGCAGAAGCAACAGCTGAGCAGCGCGCCACACGCTCCTTGTAATGCGATACGCAACGAGAGAACACCGAAGGATAACAGCAAAAGGAGCATGAAATATTACCTTTAAATAAGAATTTATTTTCATGGCACATTGTATATATTTAAATACGAGCGAAACCAAGCTTGCGATTAGTCTTAACTTCTATTTGTATGCAACAGCAGCTGCTACCTTTGCATGCATTACGTATGGATTCAGTACGAAATTCAAATTACCTCACAGCACTGTGTATGTGTATGTTTGCATATATTTACAATCTGATCAGATAGTTTTTTCCATTTGCATTTAAATAAAATACCACTTTCTTTGAGCCAAAATTACGTTTTTGGTCAAAACAACTTCATTGTTTACCATTTTTCCGCTATAACTGAAAATCGAAAACTAGTGTTGCACAATGTCAGACTAAATACCAAGTGATCGTAAGCACGGTTGCCAATTAAAAAATAAAACCAATTTCATAAAAAAAAGAACCAAGATATGTTTAGCAGTTATTTAGTTATATATTTAACTAAAATTAAAAAGTGAAATGACATAATAACTTATTTTGCATAAGAGAATTATATTAAAAAAATAACACCAGCACGCTTGCCACACTTGGCGTTTTTGCACCAAAATTGGTACTTTGTTTTTGTGTTGGCGCAATGGCACTATAATTATCGTGATTATAATTACTATCGATATCAGTAAATATCCTTGCGTGACTACATCGCTAATTGTATTTAAAACGAGTTGGCATGCCTTTTGCCTACTCAGTAGAAAAAGGATATGCTCATTAATTTAAAAACTATTTTCAAAAAAAAGAAATTGCAAGCACCATTTTATATATATACAGACAAATTTCGTTACCTGCGCATTTCTGCGACTGGCAGCACCTGCTGCCGTTATATTGTTCAATCAGCTAATAAACTGCGAAGCTGATGCAGAGCTCGAAAGTGATTATTGATTTAATTACACATCAAAGTAACGGCAAATGAAAACAAAGACAGGCAAGATGCAGAGGCAACATGATGATGCTACGTATCTCTACGTATACGTTTAAGAGTCTCTGCCAGTGGTAATGGTTGCTGCTGCTGCTGCTGCTGCGTCGCTACGTCAATGTAATAAAATGCTAATGAATTAATTTTCGCAAGAACTTTGCAATAAAGTGAACACCCCTACCCCAACCAAGCCCCCAATTTGAAATGACAACCGAGCGTCTTTAGTCAGGTCTTGGGCTGCATTAACTTTAATGAACTATTATTAAATTTGTGCTCACAAATGTATTTGCCATAATAATATTACAATGCAAGTAAACTACATTCCTCCGATAACAATAAGTTTTTTTTAAACATTTTTTTTTCGATTAAAATATTCTGACATTTTAATCAATTTGTTGCGCAATGCAAATACGAGAGAGAGTAGGTAGCATGCAGAAAGTAATTTCCTGGTCAGTTTCCTGATTTGTTTGTGTAGGCATCAGGCATAAAACCATCGAATTGAGAGAATTGCTTGTATCTCAAAGATACATCAAGGCGTCTAATGCTAATGAAATGCACACGCACCACTCGAGGGTTAGGCAAACAGTGGGAGAGTAAAATGGATAAAGGGGGGCATAGATACTCTGAGCTCGTAAAAAACTCAACAGCAGGCGATAAAAATCAAAGAGGCCAACAATTCAATACATCACAATACAGTCCAAAAAAGTTCGCCATACCATGCCACTGACCGCAAAACAAACGGTATTCTATTTCTCTTTTTTCTAGCCAGATTTATGCGGCAATATTTGGCTTTGAAATCGTCCATCGTTGACGTCTATCGGCCGTTTGGCTCTGCATTCACCCTTGTATACTTACGATGAGTATTGGAGTCTCGTGCAACCTGTGGCATTTCCATTGCGTTGGGTAAACTCTACATTCTATTTATATTTTGCGCCTCGGCGCACTTTTTATCTTTAGCTTGTGCCGCAGGGCGGGAAGCTGGAGCGTATCTAAATTTTAAATTGAAAATTGATTTTTGCCAATGTATTCGCATTTCTTCTTAGAGCCCTGTACCTTCAAATTGCATAAGGGGTATATGGAGTAAAGTTAAAATAGAAAATGTACAAACCCGCTTAAATATAAAATAGAAATTGAAATAAATATAAATAATAAATACAGAAAGAAAGAAATAAAATCTAAGTCATAAAAAAATAAATAAATAATATTTAATAAAATTTTAATTTTAATAAATTTAATGTTGACTGAATGCAGACGATAGAATTTAGAAATGATACTAAATTAAAGTAAATTAATAAAAGTCTGTTTAAATTAAAATTAATAATAAACTAGGGTATCATATAAAATTAAAAAAAAAATGCCTGTATGTCTCCCAATTTGTCCAACTCTATAAGTTATCCTTGATTTGGAATTTAAAAAAAAAAATTCTTTCTTGTATAATAGTTCATTAGTTTTATAGCTAGCTCAATTTCCCTTTTCATATTCCAAAACTCCCCTCGCAAATATTTAAAATTCATATATTATACGTTAGTTATATATTGGAAATTTAATATTTAGCAGAATAATAAATTAAGACTCCCTTAATCTATGCTAAAAATTTCATTCAGATCAACAGAAAATTACATAATTTGTGCCTGCAAACACGGAGTTAGTTTCAAAGTATCTAACAGTCGAGTGCACTCGACTGCAGCCTATCCGACAATTTTACTTTCATTCTGTTTGAGTAACATTTGATTTGCAGCTGCTTTGCTTTTGGACCATTTTCTTCTTCTTTCTGCATTTGCTTTGGTTTTTTGGCCTAAGGTTAGATGGTGAAACGATTTGAAGTGGAAGAAGGAAGAGCAGTCAGAGAGATGGTCATGATTGGTCATCATAAATAAATACGACCCAGTGAGTTTTTACTTACAATTTGATGAGGAATACAAACCAATCTCTGGAAATATCACTGGCTTGAGTAGTGAAATTTTATAACCCTTTATCATAAAATGGAAATCATAAAAATAATGTTAAATTTTTGACCAAGAAATATTTAGATTTATTAAATTCCAGTTATAGTTGTATCTAAATTCAAGCTAAATTTTTCCTTAAAAACATTTTTGGCATATCTTAAAGTAATATTATTGATTTTCTGCTTAATTTTCAACGCCTTAGATACGCTTCTTATCACAATTTGCTGTAACAGTTAGCAAGTAAATTTGAAATAATATCCGAACAAATATACAAACGATTTCTTACAGTTCCCCTGATGATTGCAACTGCTAACTGGTGTGGCCAGAAGGAGGAAAGAAAAAAACCGGTCATAAGCCTATCAAAATGTTTTTATTGGATCCGTGCACGCGGCCAGCCAAGCCCCCAACTGGGATGGGTTTTTCCTCCTTCGCTTTGTGGGGAGTCAAAGTCGACGACAGTTTCGCGTGTGTTTGCACTTTTCCGGTCGTTTTTCTAGCTTTGTGCCAAGACTGTTGTTATTGCTGAGAGACATGGCTAGAACAGCTCGGCCTTTAAGGGTTGCTCAGTATTCGGTTAAAATGCTTAGAAATTGATAGCGGCAACAAATCATACACGTACCTTGGTTAAGCTGCCAACGCAACGCGTTGCATTTCGGGGGTGGAACTGGAGACTGAAACTGAAACTGAATTTTTGACTCTACTAGAATATTAACTGAAGTTATTTGTCGTCGTCTTGCAACAATTTGCTGGCCAGCTAATAAAATTTGATAAGCCAAAGTGGAGCGCCAGACGCCGGCCCACAATCCGGGCATAAAATGTTTGCTCGTTGCACGCAAATTGGGGATAAATTTAATGCCACAGCAAAAACTGGCACATAATGTCCTGGGAGTGACAATGCCAAAGCAGCCAACCAGGCAAACGCCCCCTCATCCCCCCACACTCCACCCCCACATCAATTGCAAAGTTAATTTGTGCTCTGGGCATGCATAAAAATGTGGCCAGGACATCAGGGGGAATGAATCCTCCTCTGTCTGTCTGTGCGTTGATTAGCCATAAAAATGTTACCCATCGGAGAATGGCATACATTTTTTTCTGCTCTTGCTGTTGCTCTTTGATTTATTCGATGTGTTTTGATTTGCGCCATTTCATTCTATTCCATTTGATGGTCCGTGCGCCATCTCTTGGCCATTTGCTGCATGCGAAATGCATTTTTGATGACAGTTAATGGAGTTTTTACTGCCTTTGAAGCGCACTTTATAGAATTCCCCTCTGACTTTGGGGTACACTCACTCACACCCACACGCTGCCAGACACAGCTGACTCCGCATCTTTTTGTTTTACGTGTTCGGCGGGTGTAGAACTTTCCCGAACGGCGGAGGGTTTGGCCTTATTTTATTAAAGTCAGACAGACCCATTGTCTATAAACAATTTTCATACAACACTTCTTTCTGCTTTTTTATGGCTATTAATAAATGAAATTTATATATACGAGAAGTTCACAAAAGCATTTAGATTAAATTTCTTAGCGGAGGCAGTAGATAAAATTAAAGTGCATTAAAGATCTTAAGTTTTATATAGAAGGTGCTTAGGTTGATGGCAGAAAATGAGGCTTATTATTATATTAACTAAATTTAAATGAATTGATGGACTTACACAGTGCAAAATACTGTTTTAATTTCAGGTTTCTTTTGTCTATATTCAAGCATATTTTGTTTGTTTCAATTTCTCAAATTTTCTTGCTTCTCTTTTATGCTAATTATCCTTAAATTACATAGAGGAGGCACAATTTTAAAGGTACTTGTGCTTTGGCATACGATAATCTTATGATAATCTTTATCTGTGCTGTAAATTGTGGCTCAATCGGATAATAAACTCCGCAGATATTCAAGATTCAATGCCCTGTACTAGGTAAGGGGGGAGCGTGTGCATGAGTGTCTGGTAGCGTGTGTGTGTGCAAAGAAAAGTACAGGGTCTCCTACTGTCGGTTGCGTCCGACTGTAACTTTCCGAGTTTTTTTTTGCTTAAATTTCTCCAGCGTCTATTTTATTCTAATTTTCCTTTCTTACCTACCTGCACTCTGGGTAGAAAAACGTATAACAACTATGTGCATATGTATCTACATATGTATTATATGTATACAGGCAAAAGTAGGTACATATATCCCAGAAAGTACATATTCAATATCAGCATGACAAACCTCTGTCTATGTCCGGCTTTCCGTCCCTCAGCTTATCCGTTTGTATGAACACGTGCATCTCATCAGGTACCAGAGGTACTTAGAGCTACTAGAGGTACCATTTTTAGCATGTAACTGTTTACTGCGACTGCAACTTCGCAACAAAGGCCGATGAAGTACAGTTGCGCCGTACAAAAACTAGTAGAACTGCATTCTCTTAGCGTGAGGGACTGTACATACATATGGCTGCAGCAAAATCAGGTATAGGGATTATGTACTGGCGGATGCGCCCGACTGATAGTTATGTCTGTACTTCAAAAGAAGTACTGAATACTACTACTACTACTACTACTACTACTGCTACTACTACTGCTACTACTACTGCTACTACTACTGCTACTACTACTGCTACTACTAGTACTACTACTATTACTAATATTGCTATTATTGCTACTAGTACTACTACTACTACTACTACCACTACTGCTATTACTACTACATCTACTATGTACTACTGCTACAACTACTACTACTACTACTACTATTACTACTACTCTTACTAAATCTACGTGTTCTACTAATTGCGCTTAAAATTGAAATCCATATAAACGCACTTCACCAAAATAGACTGCAAAGCGGATTTGCATCGAGTTAAATTCTCTGCGAAATAGTAGGTAGAAAAAGAGATGGAGAGAGCGACGCGGGCTGCAAGAGAGGACGAGTGTAAATGCCAATGTCATGGCCAGTACAAGGCTTAGGCAAACACACAAACATGCCGAAGAATACACACACACACACACACCCACACACAGACATTCGCATATATGCATAGCAAACAGAAACGAAATTCCACATTTTTTTCTGTTCCGAGAAGGATGTGGCACAGGCAGAGGAAGGACACTTAAATGCTGCTCAAAATTGGATTTGTGCTGCTTAGGCAGCGGTGGTCTCTGTTCCCTCTTTCCCTTTTCCCTGGCACTCACATGCCGATAAACATTTTTATAGTTAGGCCAAGTCATGGCTCATCCTTAGCCATTTGCTCATTTCCTTTTGCTTCGCTATTCCCCAGCTGCACATTAAGTTTCTGCCAAGTGGTTGGGCTTGAAATTCTCAACTGTTGGAGAAAAAGGGTCCGGGGACACTTTCGCTCTTTATGCTTATTTAAAAAAGTGGCAACGCTTCGGAGTTTTGATTTGATAAAGCTGAAAAGAAAATGCCAAGAAAATGATAGCGCCAAGGACTTTTATGCTGTGTGTGTGGGGTGTGTGTGTGTGTGTGCATGGGGTACTGTTTAGGTGTCAGTCGTAGACTGATAAAAACTCTCAGCATAGGCATTTATGCAAGTCACATACGCACGAAGCTTTTAATAATAAAAACAACGAGCGAATGTTATATGAAAACAAAGTAAGCTATACGCAAAGAAGCAGGAGCGGGGGAGGAGGGGCAGACACTGGTTGTGCGTGTAAATGTCTTTATGCGTCATGAGCAGCAGTGAAAGTACAGCAAACACACAAAAAAGAGGCCACAGTGAAAGTCCTTTCACTGCAGCCGCAAAGTATGATACAATATTTGATTACCCCCCATCCAAAAGTTGGGGATTCCCACACGAAATGAAAAGTAATCAAAGGAGTCTTTAACAAAAGCAATAATCACAAGTACCCCCACTACCCTCTACAGATAAACCACTTGGCATAGAAAGTTATTTTCAAAGGCATTATTATTGATAGTGTATATTTGTACTTATATATTAATAAGAGCAATTGATGCTATTAATCTATGTAGATCAGTCTTTATCGAAAATCTATAAGTCTATAGATTTGAATGAGGTACTTTAAAATTGAACGAATATACTTAAATGAACTCATACTAAATTATTAAATTAGTAATACATCAAATATCAAACCTAATGACATCAGGTGCTTTGGTTGAATACTAAACAGTTTTTGTATCTATCATCTGTAAAGAGCAAACAGTCACGTCCACAGACGACCTCGTCTAAGTAACGAAAGACTCGATCATACCGTTGAAATGAAGTCACATAAAAGGGTTCGGCGAGGCACCTTTTGAGATCCGACGGTTTCGAGGGACAGCATAATTTCCGGCACTTACATGTGGGAGCCTCGGCGAGGAAGGCAATGAGATTTGCCGGTAAAGAGCTCTTTCCATAGGGCAATTTATGGTCGAAAACAACGCGAGCTGCTTGCACCCAGAGTGCTGTTGGTGTGCCTGTAGCTGGGCGGTTGATCGGCGTCATATTTGGTTCCCAAGCCTCCCAACGATTTGCACTCACGTATGGGATTTTGAAAAAGTGATCCCTATAGCAGGCGGGGAAGGATTTTAGCAAATTGAATTTCACACACAGATCGTTCATCTGCGTCATCCGACGTAGTGAAAATGGAAGGTAGCGTATCTTGTTGTCAGAGAGACGAAGCGAGCGCAGTTTTTCGTAATAAACCAATCCTCTTGGAAAATAGTGTAGCCTATTTGAGGACAAGTTAAGTTCAGTCAGGGTCTGTCTCAGTGTGTTGCCCTTCAGCCACAACCAGTGGTCTTGGGTCCTTCCCAAATAATTGTTATCTAGATTCAGTGAGGTCAATGGCAGATCACCCACCTCTTTGGGCAGCTATAAGTATAAGAAAAGACTATTAAATTAACTGATAAATGTAAAAAAAAATGATTAGAACTCACATTCAGTAGGCTGGTGTTGCAGAGTGTAAGTTTTCTCAGATCAGGCAATGCACATATTTCCAAAGTAAGATTGACCAATCGACATTTGGTGATGGACACCTTTTGGAGTGAGTGTGCAAAACCATGAATAGGATATTCGCAGGGTTTATCAACAACACAATATGTCGGCGGTGGTGACCTTGGTGAAGTCTTTCCGAGATACATGGATCGCTTGTATATCATGCCCATATTAAGAGTTTTCAGAAAAGCATGCAGCTCGGCGGGGCAGCAATCAGTGATTTCGAGTCGTTCTGGAGGGTCCTGAAAGCAAATGGTCACCCTGCTTTCTTGCCAATACTCAGTGTGCGTACAGGATATATTGTCCCAGACTTTGTAGGTTTTTACACATTCCGTTTCAGGCGAATAGCATATTAGCCCCATCTTCAAAACATCACGCTTCATGAGGTCCTCAAGGCTTTCATTCATGAAATCCTCCATCTTCATTACATTTTCCTCGACGTCGCCAATTGCGCTCTGTTTGTAGCTAAGAGTTAGAACCGATTTAACAGCTCTGGTGTAGATCGGTGGAAGCTTATCTTTAGGCAGCACATCCAATTTGCAATGCAATTTCATCGCGATTGGTTTTTTAAACAAATACAGAAGAAAAAAAATATATTAACAGCTTGCTATAAATCCTCCCTTTTGAGTACTAAGTGCGCGTCGTCTGATGGCAGAGTTGCCATGTACTTATCAAGAACTCCGATTCGATAGGCACGATAATCGATTGATTTTTTCAATGCAACCATGCGTACATATGATTATTTGATATTTATTTAAATTATTCTGCATAAAATAAAATTAAGTATAATATGATTCAATATTATAATGTTGAAATTCAGAAATTAAACAAAGCCCTAGTAAAAGTCTTTTTCATTTAGTTGCAAAATATGTTAGAAAATTTGAACATACTCCGCCCTAAAGTTGTTATCAAGCAAGGAATTCCCAAACGAAATGAAAAGTAATTAAGTCATTAACAAAAGCAATAACCATAAATACCCTCAACCTTCAAAATTTCAATTCCAACGAAATATACAACTTGGCAAAGAAAGATATTTTAAAAGGCATTATTTTGTATAGTATTTATTTGTACTTATGTATGTATGTATATGTAGATCAGTCTTTTTCGAAAATCTATAAATCTATAGAAATAAACGCTTGGTAAATAAAGATATTTTCAAAGGCATTATTTTTATAGTATTTATTTGTACTTATGTATATATGTATATGTAGATCAGTCTTTATCGAAAATCTATAAATCTATAGATTTGAAGAAGGTACTTTGTAATTGAACGAAAATACAAACAGAAATAATGTATAAGATAGAATTCATGCTAAAAATTAGTAATACATAATAATAAAATCAAAATATAATAAAATATATATTGATAACTAATTGCTTTGGTACGATTTACACTCGGGACCACACACGACCTCATCCACATAAATATGAGGAACGTTGAAAAAGCGTAGACTAACACTATAGGGTTTTACAGGACGCCTTATGATATCACTCGGTGTCGCAGGACTGCACAATTTACCACATTTACATATGGGAGCCTCGACCATGAAGCTAAGGAGATTCGATGGCAATGTGCCCTTTCCATAGGGCAGTTTATGCTGGTGAACAACGCGCGCTGCTTCCAGCCAGAGTGGATTGGGTGTGCCTGTATCTGGGCGTTTAGGCGGCTGCATATCTGGCTGCCAACATTCAAGTGGATTGTGATTAGCCAATACAAAGTGAAAATCTGCATTCCTAAAGCAGCCGGGAAGTGCTTCTAACAAATTTTTCGTCACACATAGATCAACCAGTCGGACCATCCGACGCATAGAAAACGGAAGGACGCGTATCTTGTTATCAGTGAGACCAAGCGTCTCCAGGTTTTCGAAATAAATCAATCCAGGCGGAAAAAATTCTAGCTTATTTTTGGACAAGTTCAGCTCGGTTAAAGATTTTCTCAGGGTGCTGCCCTGCAGCCACAACCATTTGTGGTTGGAGTGTCCCAAGAAGTTTTGAAAAAGAATCAGTGTGGTCAATGGCAGATCACCCAGTTCTTTGGGCAGCTAAAAGTATAAAAGCAACTATTAAATCATCTGATAAATCTAAAAAAAATTCCATAGAACTCACCTCCGTAAGATTATTGTCACAGAGAATTAGCTTCGTCAGATTAGGTAGTGAACAAATATCTAAACTTAGCTTATTCAATTGAATAGCGATGGATAGCGTTTTGAGTGTACGTGGAAAACCATTGGTCGGATATTGACAGGGTTTTAAGATGAAGGCATTAATTTCTTTAGGTGGAGTTGCGCTACCGTATCCGATATACTTGATGCGATTGTATACCATGCCGAACCTGAGGATTCGCAGAAAAGAACGCAGCTCGCTGTGGCAACAGTTAGTGATTACGAGTCGTTCAGGAGGATCCTGAAAGCAAATGGTCGCCTTGCCTTGTTCCCAAAGCTCATTGTGTATACATTGTATATTGTCCCATACTTTGTAGCGTTTTATATTATCCATGTCAGGCGAATACCATATTATCTCCATTTTCATGGTATCTTTCTTGACGAAGTCCCTTGAGAGTTGTCTGCTGACAAGTTTATGCATCTCTAAAACATCTTCATCCAAGCGGTCCTGTTCGCCTTTTGTGTGTCCAGATCCCATCTCCTTTAAAGATTTTTTTATGGAGTCCATTGCTTTTCGTTTGTAGCATAGTGCTAGAAGCGATCTAACAGGTGTGTAGTAGAGAATGGGAAGCGTTTCTCGGTTCACCACTTCTACTCCGCAAAGCAATTTCATGGCGCTTGTTTTTTAAAACAAATACAGAACAAAAAAATAAATAAATCAACAGCTTGCTATAAAACCACCCTTTTGAGCAGGTTGTGCGCGTCGTCTGAGTGCAGAGTTGCCTGTTGTCTATGAAACGAAAAAAGCAATTCGATAGTCACGATAATCGATTAATTTAATTAATTTCAATGCAACCATGCGCGCGTACGATAATATTTATTTAAATTACTCTGCATAAAATAAAATTAAGTTTATTTGTAACTATTATTTTTTGATAATTATTATGAATAAAGTAAAATAAGAAAATCGAACAAAACCCAAGTTTTTTTTTTTTTTTAATATTTTTTAAGTGCAACCCCCCAAGTTAAAGTCCTTTCCGTGCAGCCGCAAAGCAGGCTACAAAATTTGGTTATACTCTTGCCCAGATTTTCTAATCCTGCTAGAAGAAAAGGGATAATAACTGTTGCCCTCAACATTATTTTACACCCAACAAGATAAATTACTTGGAATAGAAAGACATATTTAAAGATTTATGCTTATTATTGCTAGTATTTATTTGTATATATAAAAATAACACAGGATTCTTCTATGTAGATCAGTCTATATCGAAACTATAAAGGCACTTTGAAAGATATTTATTTATATATATAAAAATAACACATGATTCTTCTATGTAGATCAGTCTATATCGAAACTATAAAGGCACTTTGAAACATAATGAAAGTGAAAGCCAAATAAATTTGTTAAACATGTTAGATGGAATTAAGACATATTTAAAGATTTATGCTAATTATTGCTAGTATTTATTTGTATATATAAAAATAACACAGGATTCTTCTATGTAGATCAGTCTATATCGAAACTATAAAGGCACTTTAAAGCCTAATGAAAGTGAAAGCCAAATAAATATGTTAAACATGTTAGATGGAATTAATACTGAATAATAAGTTACACAATTAGTAATAATAATCAAATATTTTCAAACATAAATACAAAACAAATTGATAACTAACCAACGCTTTTGTATAAAGGCCTATAAAAGAGGGCACAGTAGCGACCACAAATTGCTTCAACTACATTAATAAAAGGAACTCCCCATAAGATTAGCTTCCCATCAATGGGCCTTATAACGCGCTCAGTGAGATCCTTAAATCTAATTGGATAGCACAGTTTACCGCATTTACATTTAGGAGCCTCGAGGAAGAAGTTATGAAGCTTTTCAGGCAGGGTGTTCGGTCCATATTGCAAATTATACCGGGCGACAACGCGGGCTGCTTTCAGCCAGAGTGGTGTTGGCGAATATCTAGGTGGAGGTAGGACCCGCTTAAACCTGGTTTTCCTACTTTCTAGGCGATTTTTGTATGCGAATACTGTTTTAATACGCAAAATTTGGGCGGGAAATGTTTCGAATAAATTTCTGCTCACACACAGAGTGCTTAGCTGGGTCATCCGACGTATGGAAAATGGAAGGTGCTGTAGGTAATTGTTCCGGAGAATAAGCGTATGTAGGTTCTCGAAACAGACCAATTCAGGTGGAAATGTTTCAAGCATATTTGACGACATGTCCAGCTCACCCAAAGTCAGTCTTAGTGTCCAGCCCTGTAGCCAGCATAATTTGTTGGTAGAGTTTCCTAAACAGTTGTTCCCAAGGTTCAGTACGGTTAATGGTAGATCACCTAGCTCTCTGGGCAACTATAAGTATAAAAGCAAACAGTATTAAATCCTCTGATGCATCTCAGGAAATGTCATTGGTACTCACATTCGCAAACTTGTTGTTACTGAGATCTAGCGCGGTTAGATAACGCATGGAGCATATTCCCAAACTGAACTGCGTCAATTCAATATTATTGATGGTCAGTGATTGAAGTGTGCATGGAAAACCAATGTCCGGATATTCACCGCGGTTACTGATGATCAGTGATTGCAGTATGCATGGAAAATCATTGTGCGGATATTCGCTGCATTGTTTTGTGTATTGTGTGTATAGTGGTGCTAATTTATTCAGTCTGAGATTTTTAGTTTCGTCGTCTTGTATGCTCAACCTGAAGGCCTGTATAAAACAACTCAGCGGTATGGGAGCACATTTGATTACCAGATTCTCTTCAGGCTCCTTGAAGCCAATCGTCAATTGGCCATATACAACATACTGTGTCTCCATAAAATATATATTATCTTGCAATTTGTAGCGTTTTCCATTTCTTATTTGAGGCGTAAACAGTAACATTTCCATCTCCGTCTTCGCAATTCCATTGGAATAGCCAATGGTCAGAGTTGAATTTACAGCCCTGACAGGGCTGTTTGATTGGTTTGTGCGCTTCACAACTTCCACCTCGCATAATAATTTCATTGCTTGAGTGAATTTAGTAACGAATTCAGAATATTAACAAAAATCAAAAATACAAAAATTTTCTGGAAGACCGCAGTCTTTTGAGTTGCTTGTGCGCTTATTCTGATGCCGGCGTTGCCACCACTATGTGACATTTAACAATCGATAGCTTTGCCCAATGCAACCACGCGCGCTAATGAATATTTAAATTTAATTAAATTACTTTCCATAAAATAAAATAAGTTTTTAATCAATACTAGTAAATATTATTTCATGCAGGGAAATTCATAAACAGCATAATATCCAAATAAAAGTCCTTAGCAAGTTACAATGCAGCCGCAAAATATGCTACAAAAGTTGAATGTAATCTTCCCGCGGTTTTCTACATATAAAATGAACAGTAATCAAATGCAAAGGAAAGTTAAGTTGTTGTTGATGATATTCTTCATTTGTTATTTGTTTTATTGATAAAAATAAATTGAATTAGTAATAGTCACAACTTTTTACAAAAAACCATTGGGAGTAAAATCAAGTTGATAGTATATTCTTGTACATCAGTCTATATAGAAACTATGAGAATTCTGAACAGAGATGAAGTGGGCTGACATCAACTATAATTAGTGATACATAAAGTCAAGACATTTAGTAAAACATGATACAATCGGAATGAAACAAAAAAGTGTTTAATACAGTCAAAAAAGAGCCCTTAGTTGTTTAAAAATGGAACAGCGGGGACCACATATGACGACATCGGCATAGACATGATGTTCCCGGCTAAAGGTTAGATGCTTAGTATGCTTAAAATTGGCCTGTATAACGCGCCTTAGCAGATCCTTTGAGTCCATGGGAAAGCACAATTTACCGCATTTACATTTGGGAGCCTCGGAGATGAAGTCAATGAGTGCTCTAGGCAATGTGCTCGGTCCATAGGGCAAATTATGCCGGGAGACAAAGCGCGCTGCTTGCAGCCACAGAGGTGTTGGCGTATACACATCTGGGCGTTTGAAAAGTGGTTCAGCATTATTCGCATTGAAACATTTGAAGCAATTATCCCAAACGTTTAGTGATTCAACACGCATGTCCTCAATGGCGGCGGGTAGGGATTCCAATCTATTGCTGCACACATGCAGAGTGCGTAGCTGGTGCATCCGACGTATTGAAAATGGCAAACTACGAAGTCTATTGTTGTTAAGATTGAGGGTAACCAAGCGCTCGTATTTGGCCAATGCAGATGGAAAGTAATTTATCATATTTGCCGACAAGTCCAGCTCCGATAGAGACTGGCTTAGTGTGCTGCCCTGCAGCCAGCACCAATTGTTGCCGCAGTCTCCTAAAAGGTTGTTCCCAAGAGACAGCTTCGTCAAAGCCAGGCGACCCAGCTCTATAGGCAGCTGCAAGCACAAGAGAACTCTATTAAAATATCTGGTAAATGAAAGGAAATGTCAATGGTACTCACATTCGTAAGCATGTTGTTACTGACATCTAGCGTGGTTAGATTACGCAGGGAGCATATATCTAAGCTGAGCTTCATCACTTGAATATTGTTAATGGTTAGCGATATGAGTGAGCGTGGAAAACCCTTGATTGGATATTCACTGCGTTTATTGATGGTCATTCGTTGAGGTGGCTGTGATTTTTGTGATACAGCTGTTGTTGCTGCTATATTCGGTTTGAGATAAATGGATTCCTTGCCTTCTAAGCCCAACTTGAAGATTTTCATAAAACCCATCAGCTGTATGGGATCACATTTGATTAACAGATTCTCCTCGGGCTCCTTGAAGCCAATGGTCACTTTGCCGTCTAGAGCAAACTTTGTGTGCACACAATATATATTATTTTGCACTTTGTAGCGTTTTCCATTTTTTATTTGAGGCGTAAACAATAATATTTCCAACTGCTTCTTTCCTATGCCATTGGAGTCCGATGCGCTTTGATGGTAGCCAATAGCCAGAGTTGATTTTACAGCTCTGGAAGGGCGGTTTGAATATATTGTGCGATTCGCCACTTGCACCTCGCATAATATTTTCATAGCTTGAGTTACTTTTGTAACAAACACAGAATATTAACAAATATAAATAAATTGTCTAGAATACGGCCTTTTTGAGTTGTTTTTGCGCTAGTTCTGATGACGGCGTTGCCACCTATTTGACAAAAACAGCTGTTAAATTAGATAGCTACGACAATCGATAGACTTATGAAAAGCGATTGGGCGCGCTTTTAATAATATTTAAAATCATCTGCATTAAGTCACTAATAAACAACACTTAAAAAAGCGCAAATTTTGGTGCAAAAACGCCAAGTGTGGCTGCAGCTTAAAAGCTTAGGACAACTGCGAAAAGCTGGTTACAAAACAAAACAAAACAAAATCAGTAAATAATAGTGTGTTATTAAGAGAAAACTACGGGGTTGTCTACACGCAATACAAGAACAAAAAAAATGCTCTTTCGCAAGGTTGGCCGTTATCGTCGACATTTTTTGCCCTTTTATGTATTTAATGGGTTCTTGTGACAACAAAACGAAACGCGTTATCAACGCTTGCGTTATAACAATAACTGCACTAGTCAACCAAGGCGGGAACTTACCGTGAGTAAATTACACTTGCAAACATACAAAATCAAAAGCCTATTGCCATGTAAAAGTCAATAATTGGTAAACGCTGAGGCTTGTGAAAGCTTTAAATGGCGGGAAAACAAAAGCTCAGTCTTAATTGAATTGAATTCCATTGATAGCACAACACTTTATTGGACAACAATGTAAACAGCAACGTGATCATAAACATTGACAACTGTGCGCTATATAGCACTAATGTAAGTATAATTTAAATATTTGAATTTTTGAATAATCTGGTAACACCAATACTACTCAACAGTGTGGCAACTCGGTGAACGGATCAGCTGATCAGCGACAATCGTTATCGCTTAGCTATCGATCAACGCGGCAACGCTATCGCCAGCGTCGCGACCGATTTTTAGTCGTATTTCGTTATTTTTGCGCGACAGTCGCATTTGCTTTGGCAGTGGCCTGCGTCACATACACGGTTCACACAATGGGTTGGTTTTTTGCGGTGCTCGTTGCGCTCATCGCGCTGCTGTTAACAAGGTCTTGGCGCTGGTTCTACATCGCGGGAGCAACCGCCAAGCGAGATATAACGTGAGTTTCGTCTAGTATACTGCGAGTGCGCCACACCGTCATCTCGCTGATTAGTTTACAATACCGCAAGTGGTGTGCATTTCAATACAACAATAAACAATTTCCTTTGTACACCCATTAGCGATCCCCGACACTCCGACTCATTTGATACCCTGTCTTGCACGTAACTGTGCACTCACACAGACACACACACATGCATAGTACTCGATACTCTGTTCAAACGCAAAGATCATCTTATAAGTTACCCATTGTACCCAAGAGCATAACAAGCGAAAAACTCTTCACAGAAAACTTGTTTTCTACACTGTCTATTGGGGTCGACCAGCTGAAGCAGCAGCAGCAGCAGCCGCAACCACAACCGCAGCAGCAACACCAGCAACAGTTTTTTATAATTTGAGAAAATTACAGTTTGAAGTTTTCTCTTTTTCATAATTTTCATTGCATGTATACAGCGTTTTGGGTTTCCTTTCCTTTTGCTTCAATTTGCCATGTAAACATTCCATATGTGTCATACCATATTCGCGTATCAGTTACGCACTATATGTATATTTGTTTTGCTCCTCTTTTATTTATGTTCGCCTATTTGATACTATTATCGTGGTTCCTATTGTCAGTCATTGACTTCTTCAGGTTCAAGGTCGCCGCCAGTAAACAAAACAAACTTTGAAATCAACTCACTTTTATCCAATCCATGCGATAATGCGTGAAGAGAGAGACCCAGACCCTACTATGCATACTAATGCTATATCTTTGCCAGACGTAAGAAGCAGACTTGCGCATGTTGTGGGTGGAAGGGTCGATCAGTGGGGGGAAGGGTTTGACTCTGCTGGCACAGTTACTGGCACGAACAAACTGTTCTTGAAAACGTAGTCTGCGTCTACTTTATGCTCTTCATTATTATTTTAGGTGTTCGTTTATTTCTTCTCTTCCTCCTTCTTCGTATTTGAATTCAATTAAAATGGCGGAAGTAGCACATATTTCTCGTCTATTTCTACTTCTACTGCTTTGTTCGGCTGGCGTTGCCAGACTAATTTAATTGCGCGACAATTACAGATGCCCATTGTAAGTAGTACTCGCAAACTGGAAATGGAAATTTCCGTTTGACACATATGTAAAAGTGTTATAAAACAGTAAAAACAATTATTTGTGTAAATACCATATGTATGTATGTACTATGTAAAATCACTGATATACTGTTGAAGTTACTCTGCCTGACATTGACTTAGTCGCACTCAATGTAAAATTGCAGCAAGTTGGCAAAAAATGTTGTTTTTGACATAGTATCAACACTTAACAACGCTTTAAATCGAATGCCATAAACTAGCCAAGGTCAGCACGAGTTTTTTTTCTGTGTATGAGCAAGATTCTTAAGATCGGCCATTTTCGACAACTTGTTTCTCGATGGCCTTGGAGCTTAAACTTCTACTATAACCTTACTCTCTTATAGTGCAAGATTTTCAAAAGCCATAAATTCATTATGTTCTTTTGCTAATACCTTAACTAATAACCTTAACTAATCACTGCCTTAATCGACATTATGGCATAATTTAAACCCTATCGATTCGGAATGCCAACTAATCCTCAAGCCGCAATCTTATCAACCATGCTACACTTTCCATTGAGTGCAAAGTACTCTCAATTGCAAAGCAAATCGAGTGTGGCGCAAATGTTCTCAATTTATATACATACTTATAATATATGTACATATGTACGTACGTGCATATGTGTATATGCTTAATACTTAATTGCCCTACTTGAAAGTCTGGCAGTACAGCACCTTGACCCCTTAGGGACTCGCAGCTACATACATTAGTCAGTCGTAAATCATTCGTTTTGGATTACTTTTATTTGGAGTTATGCTCTCTGTGCGATTAAAACAGCTGCTAAGCACTTTTTGAGCTTGACTTTCTACTTTGTTTATATTTTCACCTGAAGAAAGACGATAAAGTCTAAGAGCTTTATGCTGGCTTTTGTAATCTAGTCATAGTTGGTATACATATGTATCGCAAGATCTATTATAGCTCTAATAGGCTACTACATCCTCCTCAGACAGAATGTGTTTTTTCATTCAGAAATATCTTCGCATAATTGATTTATTAACTACTATATTATAATTCTAATTTAAAATAGTAAATGCATTGTTATAGCTATTCTAGTTAGAGCTTATCTTCGGCTTGAACTAGTACATACATACATATGTACTATACTTAAAATCTCAGCTTGAAGAACTAAAGAACAAAGATTTAAAGTTAAATAAAGAAATATATCTAGTAAATATTAATTAAATGATCAAAATAATACAAATATTTTAGAATTCAAATAATCACTAAATAATACATTTATTTAGAAAATAGAGTTCAAATTAAAATAAATTATAGATTACGATATAGATTTTCAGTTTTTATCACATCAACTATTCTAAAGGTTCGATGCCCCCCCCATCTTCTGCTTATTTTTAGTGTTTAGTTTAGTGAACTTTTGGGGATGCTCGTAGTCGACCTATGTAGGTTTACACTAGAATAAGCGCTGAGCCTAGATATATAAACTGAGTATTGTATATATTTACATTAACCATTTTAATATGAATATGAAGCCAGCTTGAATAAACCTCATCTCGTATGACAGGCGTCGTAAACTGTAAGACTAGCCCCACTTTGTTACTGTTTTCTCTTTTGAGTGTGAAGTTATTGCAGTTTCATCATTTCATGCCCAGGCAGGCAGGCAGGCCACACACACTCGTACACTCGCACACACGTTGGATTGCAGTTTGCCCCTTTTCCAATGTTATTTTAAGCCTTATCTGGGACACGGCTGTGCCGTGTGGCAGCATTTGGACACACTACATACATACATACATCTATTTCAGTATCGTTTTCGCAATGGGCCATAAAGCACGCAACTTGAGCAGAGATCGATTGTTTAATCTATGTACTAACCAGCATACAAGTACCACATACATACATACAGACATACTATACTATATAGCTGAACTTAATCGCCAATCGTATTGTTTATCTCCCCCCTCTCCATGCAGTGCACTCTGGGCCTATGGGAAACTGTTGCGGTATACGAAACGTCATGAACGTCTCAACTACACGGTGGCCGATGTGTTCGAGCGGAATGTGTACGCTCATCCGGACAAGGTTGCTGTGGTTAGCGAGACACAGAGATGGACATTCCGACAGTTGGACGATCATGCGAATCGTGTGGCCAACGTGCTGCAGGCACAGGGCTTCCAAAAGGGCGATGCTGTCGGTCTGCTGCTGGAGAATCGTGCCGAATATGTGGCCACCTGGTTGGGTCTATCGAAGATCGGTGTCATCACGCCGCTGATCAATACAAATCTGCGTGGACCCTCGCTGCTGCATAGCATTACAGTGGCCCATTGCAATGCGCTTATCTATGGCGAGGATTTCATTGAGGCCATCTCCGAGGTGACCAAAGATTTGCCCGCCAATCTGAAATTGTTCCAGTACAACAACGAGAACAACAACAGTCAATCGGATGCAGTGAAACAGGCACAGAATCTAAACACACTTCTAACGGCGGCCAGCACAATCAAACCAGGCAAAGCCCGGGTGGATCATCATGATAAACTAGTTTATATCTATACATCCGGCACCACAGGTCTGCCAAAGGCAGCCGTTATCTCCCATTCGCGGTACGTTGATCAAATCAGAATGATAACGCTGAATTAAACCCAATAATATGTACTAAATTAGATGCATACTATTTAACGCTTCGTTAGGCCCTTCAGCGTTTATTTAGTTGTAGTCATTCAGAATTATTATGAGGGAATTCGAAAAGGTGATAATAGGCAGGGGAAAAATAGTTAAATTATTAATTATTTATAGTCTATATATTTTTATTATAATTTAGAATTAATATAGACAGAGCAACTGGGGTCTTTAGACTGTTATCGTTTAATCTATCGCCTTTTATTTAACGTCTGATTTTTAGACCCTGTACTTTAAAATAGTACAAAAGGGTCTATTAAGATTGTGCAAATTAGAAATGTGTGTAACAGGCAGAACGAGGCGTGTCTGCCCGTCTGTATGATCTAGATCTCGTAAACTGTAAGAGCTGGAGACATCATATTTGGCAGCTAGATGTCTCTATAGTCCCCAAAAACCGCGAAAAACCACCACAGCCACGGTTTACAGAAACTTGTGCTTTGGCATACAATAGTCTTATGATCACCTTTACCTGTGCTGTGAATTGTGGCTCAATCGGATAATAAACACCTAAGATATTCGAAATTAAAGTTTCCGTTCTAGGCAAAGGGAAAGTACAGGGTCTCCTACTGTCTAGCTTTTTTTCTTTTATTTATGTACATATTCTAGTCATTATTATTTATTAATAATTGTAGTACAATGTAGTTAGAGCAAGGGAGGCTTCCAGGCCAATTTTGATTTATGTAATTAACGTTAATTATCGCGTTAACAAGTTCAAGCTTGGGGTCGCTTGGCGCCCTAAACATAAGTACTACAGTTCAGTATGTTAGCGCCCAGAATATATGCCATCATCTATGGCATATTATTACTTACTCTATAGCTCAATAATATCTCAATTTTCTGCCTTGCAGTTACCTCTTCATTGCGGCTGGCATTCACTATACCATGGGTTTCAAGGATGACGATGTGTTTTATACACCTCTGCCGCTGTACCACACGGCTGGTGGCATCATGTGCATGGGCCAGACGGTGCTCTTTGGCTCTACCGTCTCCATACGCAAGAAGTTCTCGGCCTCTGGCTATTTTGCTGATTGTGCCAAGTTTAAGGCCACAGTAAGTGCTGAAGTATAGTTGTCATTTGCATCAACTCATTTGTCTTCTCTATTCACACACAGGTTGGTCAATATATTGGCGAAATGGCACGTTATATACTGGCCACCAAGCCCTCGGAACATGATCGTGCTCATAGTGTGCGTTTGGTCTTTGGCAATGGATTGCGTCCACAGATTTGGCCACAGTTTGTGGAGCGTTTTAATATTGCCAAAGTGGGCGAATTCTATGGGGCCACCGAGGGCAATGCGAATATTATGAATCATGACAATACTGTGGGCGCCATTGGCTTCGTATCCCGCATATTACCCAAGGTTTATCCCATATCGATTATACGCGCCGATCAGGATACGGGTGAACCCATTCGCAACAAGGACGGTCTCTGTGAGCTGTGCGAACCGAATGAACCTGGTGTGTTTATTGGCAAAATCGTCAAGGGCAATCCATCCCGTGAGTTTCTGGGCTATGTGGACGCCAAGGCATCGGCCAAGAAGATTGTCAAGGATGTGTTCAAGCATGGCGATATGGCATTCCTATCCGGGGATCTGCTCGTGGCTGATGAGAAGGGCTATTTGTACTTTAAGGATCGCACTGGCGATACATTCCGTTGGAAGGGCGAAAATGTCTCCACTAGCGAGGTGGAGGCGCAGGTCAGCAATGTGGCCGGCTACAAGGATACTGTGGTCTATGGAGTGAATATACCACATACCGAAGGACGTGCTGGCATGGCTGCCATCTATGACCCGCAGCGTGAACTCGATTTGGATGTGTTTGCCGCAAATCTTGCCAAGGTGTTGCCCACATACGCTCGTCCACAAATCATACGATTGCTCACCAAGGTGGACCTAACGGGTACATTCAAGCTGCGCAAAGTCGATCTGCAAAAGGAGGGCTACGATCCCAAGGACATCAATGATGCGCTCTACTATCAGACAGCAAAGGGCCGTTACGAGCCACTAACGTCCGCCATCTATGAGCAGCTGCAGCGCAACGAGATACGATTTTAAGGACATCGATCCCGTTCTATGGCCTTCTGTTAGAATGTTTGTTTGTGTGCAGTTTGCCCAACCATGCTGTTAATTAATTTGTAAGCATATATCTTCCCATGACTAGTATGAAAATCCGTGACTAGGTTTAGAGCTGCATACAAGTTTATATATAGTAGTAGATAGAACTAGTGTATAGATAAATTGTGCATTTTGATCTGGCGGCAGTTCGCAAAACTGTACTCAGTGCAGAGTTGTTGAGCGTGTGTATCTTATTGTTGGCCATTTTAGTGGCATTCGCCTTCTATTTTTAAATAGTTTTTGCTATCTGCTTTTTAAACTTGCATTCGGGGTAATCTGTATATACTAGGAGAGCAACCATTTAGCCATTTGGTATTGAGTCAACTTTGCAAACATTTTCCACTCTACTCGCAGCTATCATCTACTATCAAATAAAGTTCTTTTTAATTATTTTTTATTAAAGCCATGCGTTTTTTATTTCTTACTCAGTCACGCTGTGAAGTCACCAGCTGCATACAAATTGCGCTTATAGCCCCTGAAATTGTCACGCACATAACTCGAGTTCTGAACTGACGATTGTTGGCATGTACATATATAAGTAGTGCTACTATATAGTAAGTGAAAACTTGCAGTGAACTTGAACCCTATATAGCATTCAGTGAGCTTGGCATGTAATCGTTGAATTATACACGACTGTAATAGTACTATTCGAGGAGACAGTCCGTCATCTCTTGTGCTACTGACGGGCCCTCTGTAGAACCAGGTTCTCAAGATGTATATACTTGGATTATGTTAATTTTATAGAATTCATTTGTAGCATATGTTAATACTTTATAGTTCGAAGTTAATATTCAAAACAGAGATATTAATAAAGGAAATTTTAACTTAAATTGTGGAGCTTTTATCGAAATTAAAATGAAGTTAGAGTATTTGAAGTGAGTATCAAAATGATCTAAAAAGAAACTTTAATATATAATTTAAAATTATAATTTTTTTATGAGGTGAGTTTTGATATACATTATGAATTCTCTTTCAAAATGCTGCGTGCATCTCTAAAGGGTTCTACATGGAGTCAGAGGTATAGCTTTTTACAGGTATAACCATTTTGGATATTAAAGTATGGATGAAAGAATAGTTTATGTTGATTTTATAGAATTCATTTGTAGCATATGTTAATACTTTATAGTTCGAAGTTAATAAACAAACCTGAGATCTTAATGAATGAAATTTTAACTTAAATTGTGGAGATTTTATCGAAATTAAAATGAAGTTAGACAACTTGAAGTCAGTATCGAAATTATCTAAAATGAAACTTTGATATACAATTTCATACAATAATTTTTTATAATCTGTAAATTATTTTAGACTAAACGCAACTCATGAGTTGAGGTGACAATCTCGAACCATACTCCATAGTCAGTCACCAATAGCCTTTTAGAAAGCATTATGAATTCATTTTCTAAATGCTGCTTGCTTCTCCGAAGGGTTCTGCATGGAGTCAAGGGTATAGCTTTTTACAGGTATGACCATTTAGGATATTGAAGTATGGAGAAAGAATAGTTTAGTATAGAAACTGAGGGATAAAGTAAAGTTAAAATTAAGTTGGACTTTCTGCTCAATCGTTATTCGTTACATAACCGCAAGCAACTGTCAAATAATAAACACAAATGAATTTCTTAATCAACAAACAAGGTTTATTTCTTCGTTTATGAAAGTTAACAGATTCAAGCAATTCGCCATAAACTGCCGTATTAAACATATTTGTATTTTGTAATAGAAATGTAAATTTCAGTGCGTTTGAAGCTTAAGTAAACCAGCCTGGCAGGCATTCAGATCAAAATCCAGAGTAAGGAACACATAATTAAGGAATTAGCCTATACATACATACATCGATATATAGATAGAGAGATTTGTGCGTTTTCTTTCTTTTAAGCGTGTTGGCTAGGGGGGGAAAACAAACACAAAGTACAACGTTTCCATTGGTAGCTCGCTGCAGTAAGCCTAACGTACAACTAAACGGTAATTATACAATTAAGTCTTTTAGAAAAATCACAAAAATCAACATGAACGCCCCCCATTAGGCAGGGCAGCAGCCTAATTGATAACGGATCCCATGGGGATCATAGCTTGCACAGGCAAAATAGCAGCGGTATGAACGCCCCAATGGCCACAAACACTGGCATCAATATGGATGAATCATCCAGGGTGTAGGGATTCGGCTGACGTGGCCCACTGCGTACACGCTTGCCACCTTGTTGGGATTGCTGTTGCTGCTGGTGCGGTGGCAACTGTTGGCGTTGGCTGCCCGTATCCTGTGGCTGTTGGTCGCCTTCCTCCATATCGTAATCATCCTCGTCTTCATCATCATCGTAGCCTCTTTGCGCCGGCCGATCATTGTAGCGCACAATACGCTCTTGATGCTGTTGATTATCCCGTGGCCGTGACGATCTTGGCTTGTCGTCATCGTCCAACTCGCCACGTCGTTCGCTGGCCTCGGTGCTGTGCAGACGTGGCAACTGCGAGACATCGCCTTTCAGCAGAGCGAATGCATTAATTTTCGGATTATCTAGCGCTCCCTTGATGAAATCAAGTCGCAGTTGACCATTGCGCACATCGGACGTCTCAATTTCACCCTCGAACTCGTAATGCATGCGTCCATTGATGATCTTAAAGTAGACGATCTCATCGTGTGCAGAGCCACGTCCCACCTGATTGTAGATATCCAGCTGCTTGACCACCGTGTGCTTGCGATTGAGCAGCACATCAAAGACCTTGCGATTGGGTGCATCGAAGTAAACTTCACAGAATTTCATAATCAGTGCATAGTCCCCGTCGCCATCGGCGGGAAAGTCATAGCCAAACGTGGTCGTGTGATAACGTTCGGTGCGATAGAGTACTTCATCATGCTCCTGAACGCGGCCAATCATTAGCAGATGTTTGCCATAGTCGGATGAAATGCCGACATTCAATGGATCCGCTTCGTAGTGGATGCCATTCCGATCGGTATGATCGTCCCCACCGGCATTCACTGCGTAGACCACCTTGAGTGGATCGGCATGTGTCGCTGGCAGCACGCAAAGAGTGTAGATAACCAATAGTCCAGGCAGTAGCATCATTAGCCGACTTGCAACTGAGTTGTTTACGTTTCGTTTGCGTGCAACGTTGCGCATGTTAATTGCTGTTGTTGTGCTTGCTATTTCCTGTTTGCTCTCCAGTGGCTCTTCATTGGTTGTCGTAGTCGAAATTTTTGCAAACACGTGGCAACAGTTAGAATTGTGCCGCCTGCTCAAGTGCTGACCATTAGTTTAACCATTAAACGGACAATATTTTTTTTCGTTCAATACATTTTCTCTACTCGCTTGAAAATGCCAAATTTTTTCGCAATACTTCTGGCTAGTCGTTCAAAGCTTATTTGGTCACATTACTAATATGGCGGCTATTTGAACTTTAGCAACGAGTGCTGCCAAGCATTTAGCCCTTGCAGCCGATGCAATCGGCATAAATAAATTATCAGCAATAAAATATAATTTACACACGCATATTTATGATTTGTTTAGCTTTTTCTGCATCTGCATGTTCGATAAAATATTCTCTTCTTCAATTACTATTTTGCAGACAGGCTTTGCAGAGCTTTTATTGATTCGGCTAATCAGTTTCGACCTTCAGTTCAAACGTTATGTTCGCTCTTAGCGTTCGATGCAACTTTCTTTCCGCTTGCAACCAACCGGCGAAATTGAGCGCAACAGCTGTTTATCTACGCTCGCTTGCAACGTGTTTTGTTTACAACTGCTAGTTCAATTGCTTGAATTTTGCTATATTTGGCGCGTTTTTAATATCGTAATGAAGTTGGCTGCGCTACATTCCGATTTTTGACTTGCCATCACAGCTGCGTTGACCAACACTGTTTCATTCATGTTGGCACATTTTCAAATTTGGTGCCAAGATTTATCTGCAATGGGATAGTAAAAAATGGGCATTGAATTGAAACGCGCTCTCAGCATAATATTCGATTTAAAACGGCTTGCTGGAAAGTTGGTGAATTCAAATATGCTTGCTAGCCGGGCAAGCCCATTGATGCTTTGCAGATAAAACATCGATATATCGAATTAAAACCATCGTTGATGTGCAATTTATCGATATTTATTAAATCTCTTGCTACACGTGCGGTTTGTAATTTCCTACAAAACTACTTACGTTAAATAAATTGCAACTTCTTGAATTAATAGTTTTGAAGTGTATTAGCAGTGGATACTGCTACAGAAGGCTTCACAACTACGATAGCCATGAATTTCGATGACGAAGACAGACTGGAGCTGCAACATTTGACAGGCGGCAATATTGTGAAACATGCGCCCGTTTTTTCCGAACAGGGCAGGTTAGATATAACGATATAACATATTAATTTGAAGGTTTAATTAAAAGTTTCTCGAATCACACTAGATTTATTTTCGTACGATGTGGTCTCAAGGTGCAGGTATTCGTTACCAGCACAGGTGAATTGACACGTGAGCTAAACGATGCTACGTCGGATTTAATCAGTTTGGAGCTGGACGTAAAGCAGCCGGAGCTACTCCTAGGCTGCACCAGGGATGGGCAACTGCTACGCTGGCATTGGCGTACCGGAGTGCTACAGAAAAATGTTCAATTGAAGATGATCACTGAAGGAACGCAATTATTGACATTTAATCTACTCAATCTATATAAAGAGGGCGACACAGCGTGTGCCTTTGTCACGGTCAAGCAGAAAAATAGTAAAAATATTATTTGGTACGTGGTCAACACGAGCACGGGGACTAAAATAGACATCAACTGTGGCGTCCAGTTAAAGTGAGTTGGTTTTATAGTACGATTTTCACAGAAATTAATATGCATCGCCTTGGCTACCTGTTGCATTCTTCGATTTCTTGCAGAAACCGCGCACCTCTGGTGGATGTTAGCAAGGGCGCATTTAAGTTTATTCTATTAGCACAAGGTCACAAGGTTTTCTTTATCAACTATGAGACTTGGGAGTATTGGCGCTACAAGAATTCATTGCCCTACGTTATGACATGTGTTCGCATGAGTCCCAACGAGGAGATGGCCGCCACAGGTGATGAGAATGGACGAGTACTCATCTGGCGGCATATCACGGATCCAGCAAAGTTGTTACGATTGGAGCATCATTGGCATAATACGCAGGTCAATAGCATTGCGTTTACGCCGTCAGGAGTTAGTTTTTACAGTGGAGGCTATGAAACCGTATTGGTTAAATGGTCCCTGACCAATAAAGATGATCGAGATTTCCTGCCCCGTATGTCGAGCCCCATCAGACACATAGTGATCAGCGATGGAAATGAACATGTGCTTGTTTGCACCGATGACAATGCACTGCAATTTGCCTCTTCCGATGAAATGGCACTGAAATCTTCGATGCAACACTTTACCTATGCTCTGCCAGACAAGACTGGCCAAAGCCAATTCCCCATCGGCCTCTGCCTAAATCCACGCACCAATTCGCTGGTACTGAACGGACGTATTGGACATTTGCAGTTCTATTCGGCGTACACAAGGAGTTTGCTTTACAATGTAAATTTTACTTGAATCTCTTACACGTTCTGCATTCACTTAGTATCTCTTTTATTTGTAAATATAGCTGCGTGTGGTCGAGGGAAATTTTCATAGTGTAGTATCAAATAGCATTATCTATAATACGTGTGTGACATGCGTTGCTTGCAACATTAACTGGATGGCCACGGGAGAGGAGTACAATGATAATCACAACTTTGTGGAGGTGCGTCTTAAGTTCTGGATGTTTGACGAGAAACTACAGAGGTAAATATAACGAAATAACGTTTAGAACCAGTAGAGAATTTCAGCTATCGCTTTCCTGTTATTGCAGTTATGCACTAAATACAAACATTGAGCTGCCACATGAGCAGGGATTCAAGGCCATCAAGTTCTCCAATCAGTTTCAGGTGGACAACTTGCGCTGTGCCAGCGCGGGTAAGGATAATGTGATTAAACTTTGGTCGCTGGCCCAATCGGAGAACATTTACAAGCCAGGCACCATGTGGAGTTGCTCGGCTCAGACAAACTACAAACAACATACACTGGGCGCCATATGCTTCTCCCAGGACGGATCCATATTGGTGGCTGGCTATGGCAGCGCCCTGGTACTGTACGATGGTCGTACGCTGCATTTGCTGCATGCGTTGAGCACCTCAGCAGGCTTCGATGGAGTCGTGGCCAAGGCACAGCTGCGTCTTGCTCAAGCGCCGGTGAATGGCACGAGAACAGAGCTGACACAGCAGCGGCAACAGTTGTGGAATCTGTTGCAGACACTGCTCAATAGCAACGATCAGAAGCTGGTGCAGCAGGCACGCCAACTGATAGCCGGAGCGCCAAGCACACAAAGCAAGGCGGACAAGGCGAACACCTCCCAGCTGGACAAGGAGGACGTCAAGAAGTCCGTGTTCAAGTACATTATGGCTATGTCCGAGCTGGGATTGCATCAGAAGCTGCAGCTCTTCCGTCGCTTTGGCATTGAGTGCACAGCGCATCCAGCATATCATCAGCGTATTTGGGCACATTTGCGGAAGTGTCTGGTGCATCCCGTTGCGGTCCAGGTGCGTCTGAACACACTCGATGCCCGTCTGCTTCGCCTGCAGCCGCGACAGCGTTTCAAGGCGAAACAACGACTGGCACGGCTCACCAATCGTCGGAAATGCTACGAGAATGTGATCAAACACGAACTGCTACCTCTATTCAGTACGATGAAATTGGATGAAACCACCAAACCGACCACGGCAGTGTTGGGCAAGCGGCACATGGCTGCGAAGGCACAGGGAAATGCAACACCTCTGCAGAGTTTTGCCCAGATTTCGCATGTGCAGTTCGGAGCTGGGGCACAGGCACACCTTGTGGCTGTATGCACAGAGACGCGTGTGCTCATCTGGAATCTGATGACATTGCGTCTACAGGCAGGCCTAAAACTATCCGTGCAGCACTTGGCCTTTGATCCGCTCACCAATCTAATAGCGGTTGTCACCCGAAGCAATGAACGTATGTACTGGCCACTGGCACATCGAGTTCCTTTCTAATCTTTTCCACACGGTGCACAGTGCACGTCTTTCAGCCCAATGTGCCGATGCCTGTGTATCAGCGTGATAATCTACCCAAGCTGCATGGAGTGGTCTGGCTGCCACGGCGACAGCCCAAGCAGAGCTCAATAAATGTGGATTGGCAGGCACAATCAACACTCCATATGCTCACCCACGAGAGGGAGCTTGTCTATTTGGGATTGCCGGGACAGAGCACCACGGATGATGCCCCAGCGCCCATATCCTTTGCCCAGCCCCCACGGGCTGAGGAGCAACTGCAATATGCCACCTTTGGCACCTTCATGGCCAAGCCCAAGGCGGGCGAATACAAGGAGATATCCCAATCGAACGGTCCACTGATTGTGGGACGTGGTGCTGCCAATGCGGTCAATGCGGTGAGTTCTCCATGCCTGTACCATAACATTTTAAAAGTGTATTTCGATTTTGTGAAAAGTGAAAAGTATTTGTGTAAGTTGTTAGGTTTTCCTTGTGTCTTTTATTGAAACCTTACGTGCTATGAAGTACAAGTGGTTAGACTTATGGTTTAGTTGAAGTATATACAGTATAGATTCGATATATATATATTTTGATTATTTGGTATATAGCTTTGGTCTTGTTATAAGTCCTGTTGAAAATTGATTTGTAGTTTTAATTGTAATTCGTCTTGTTGCTCAGTCATGTGCATTTGTTCCTGTTGCTGCTGTCGATAGATCGCTCCTCCACCTGATCCTGATCCATACGCCAACTATTTCCTCCTTTTGCGTATGTGCACATCCCCGAGACGTGGAGCTGTGGGCACACGCAGATGTCGACAGCGTCGCATCATGAGCACATCGTGCTTGAAGTAGCGCAGACAGTGCCACTGTGGCACCTTGGGCATCAGTTGTTGGTGCTGCAAAAAATGTGGAATATTTTATAAATACATTTTTATTATATTTGCAAGATAGAGTTCCGTTTGATGACAGTCAAAGTATATACAGTGCGTTTCAATATCTTGGGACGCTTTAGAATTTGTTAAAATAAAATTAATAGGATTCATGCAAAACCGATTGGTGAAGGTTCTCAAAAGTCGAGGACAATATACTAAATACAAAAAAAAATTCAAAACAATTTTCCATTAAACGGTTTTTCTTGAAAGGATGGTCTTATGATATTAAAACAAAAACAACATAACAAAAATTCCTGCGAAAAAATAATTCTAACATAGAATTCCAAGCTCAGAAGTATACGCATTGTATATGTAAAAAAGTTCGGCTTTAGACAGCTTTAATCACCAGATACATATGTATGAGATGTATATAATTGTCCTATGATTATGAAACGCACTGTATTTAATCAAATTGAAATTATATTAAATTGAAATATTGGGTTTTTTATATAACCATTGAAGTCCCTTTATTGATTTCCAATTACTGATATTTTATATATTTTTTCTTAAATTTAATTTACTAAAATATATCTGAATATGGGCATTTCCAGGGGTCGCGAACGTACGTTCGTACGCTTTTAATGCAAAAATGAAATAGAAAACAAGTGTTTTCTAAAAAATGTTCTTATGCTTTTTTATAGCATTTTGGTAGCTCTTTGTTTAGTGTAAATGATGGGGTTTATCGAGTTTACATTTTTTAAATATTGGCAAAAAACATGCGGTCGCGAACGTACGCAAAATAGAAGTCGGTTTTGGCTTAATCTAGTAAAATGCAAAAATCAGCGAATTGAGATGGAATATTCTAAAGCAATAACTTTACTATGAAAATGAATTAATGTAGCTTTCTATTAAGCCTATTCCCAAGAAAATATCTATATTTGTTTTTTTTAAATTGAATTAAGTACCGGTCGCGAACGTACGGGTCGCGAACGTACGATTTTTCCATGCTACTTTAGTTGTTTTTTTTTTTGGTTTACATCTACTTCTTTTATGAATAACTTCATATTTCCTTTATATTAGATTACGGTAAAGAGATTTGGTAGAAAAAGTGCAAACATATCATATGTTTTCATTGCGAAATAATTAAATGTAAAAATGCCTTTAAAAGTAGCTAAAAGTGAAGAAATTACAGTTTTTTTAGTTTTTATGCCAAATTCCTAATAGATATGGTATGGATTCATTGTATTATGAAAATTTTGCCATTTCTTTTTGATATTTGATATTTTATATTTCTTTCTTCACACAAAAATACGATAATTATGAAGATTTTCATTTTCGGGCCTGGTTGACCATTTGCCGGATATGCCCATATGTCAAAGTATCAGTATCGCATGATATTGCCGCAAAAATATCATGCGATAAATGACAAGCTTAAATAGAAATTTATTAATGAGGGAAAAGTTTTGATATAGTATTATCAACTGAATTTCTACTTTATGTTTTTATATATTTTACTATATTTATTTAAACTTTTTAGGAATATTTTTTACTTATTTTTCATACAATTTTTTTTGTTTTAGTATTGATAATAGTGATATTTCAATATATAATCAACTGAGTTTTCTATTTTATGGTTTGATATACTTGATAATATTTAAGTATATTTATTTACACTTAATATTCATTTTTAAGGGTGTTATTTATTTATTTAAGATATTCCTTTTCAGACACATTTTCTATAACATCGAAAATCAACTGAATTCCTACTTTATGTTCTGAAATATTTGATATATTTTACTATAATTATTTAAACTTTTTAGTATAATTTTTTATTTATTTAGAATATTCCTTTTCATACACTTTTTCTGTTATATCGTTGATAGTGTCATTTCGATAAATAATCAACTGAGTTTCTACTTTATACTTTGATATACTCTACAATATTTAACTATATTTCTGTACAACTAATATAGCTCATTATTAAATTAGAATATTACATTTCATAGACATTTTCCCATGTATCTGTTGATCAAGTAGTTCTGTTACTTAGCCCATTGTTCTCATTGTGTAACACTAGCTCTATTTCCAGCACAATTTGAATAATTTTCAATTCATATTAATAACGCTATTCTCTTAAAGTCAAAGAGGAGGCGAGGCGATTGTGTTGTCTATTTCTGGACGCCTTTCAATTGTATTTGCTGTGATTTGATAAGTTACCTAGATTAGTTACCTAGTTTCAGCCTAGTAACTGTATTAAATGTAGAGGATTGTGAATGATGCTTTGATTAATATCGTGAACTTTACGTTGGGATCATTCAAGTCCTTGTGGTCGGGCGAGTGCTTGACCCTTTTGAGCTGTGCTCCAAGATCATTATAGTCGAATTAATCGCTTTGTTGATTTAAAATATGTATAGACATTTTGAAAACATCTTTCAAGTTCTTTGCCGAGTGAGATTGATAAGCGAATGCGGCATATTATATAAGCTAATGGAATTTTCTGATCATTTAAACAGTTAACGGTCTATAAATAGTCAAGCTGATTAACAGGCGCCCATGTCGTGTTCACCGCCCTCTTATTATTTTCACTAATAATACTAATAATATGGTCTGTCAATTAGAAAGTAATCTTTTAATTAACACTGCACTTTGTTGCAGTAAAAAACGAATAACGAAAGAGCGAAAACAATTTTTGCTAATTTTACAATAATTTTCCGGTACACCCGGAACATACACAACACACACAAGATAAAGCTACCCGGAATTCGAAGTGAAATGTCATTGTGCTAAATAAATTGCCCGAGAGATCTCATAACTTCTTGTACTTCCTACTCCACACAAACTCCCCCCCTCCCCTTGCCCCGTCGCCCCGAATAAACTCACCTCGTTCACAATTGGCACGGGTCCAGCTTGAGCCCAGGCGAACAGTGCAAGGCACAGCAGCGAAATGAAGGCAAAAAAGTTGGGCCACATTTCGGTATTAATAGTGTTCCTTTTTTTATGGCACTTGTTTTGTTCTTTTGTGAGTTGAACGGGAATTCGTTCGCTTCAATTTAATTTTTGTATTTTATTTTTATTGTCAATTTCAGTTCAAGAGGCGCTGTTATGTGCCATGAACTTTTTCTCTTGTTATTTATATTTCCGTAAACTTTTGCGGCACGCGCTTCCGTTTTTTTTTTTCGTCAGTCACGCTCTCTTCGGCTCCGTCGGCTGCTGTTGTTGTTTGTGCAAAATACAACGGCGAAATGTTGAACAACTGTTGGCGCTCAATGCAATTTATATAGTACCGGAGTATGGCGCGCTGCGCTGCCTGCCGTAAGCTTCGTGCGTGCGGCGCTCTCATAATTCTAACACACGAAGCGCCAGTCGTTAGGTTCGGTTTGTTATTGTTGCCCACTCTGTCGAACTCCCACACGCACACACACACATACATACTCGGCATTTGCTGCATCTACTGCAGGCGTTTGTGCAAGCACGCCCACTCCAATAGAGCTTGCGCTCTCTTCCATGCGCTCTCTCTCTCACTGCACTCTCTTTTGCTCGCTTTGTTGTTCAATTTGTTTTGTTTATGCGTAGCTCTGACACAGTTGTTGTTGTAGTTGCGCTCTTTTAATCTGCTGATGCGGCTTAATAGCAAAGCATTTGTTATGCTTAGTTTATGGCGAAGAGAGCGCTCAATTTTAGTGCGTGTAATTTCCCTTGGGCCGCCGAGTCTGACTGACCCATTGTAATAATTATTGTGGGAGCACTTGTCGCTTATTGCCTTAATCACATTACACACACACACACTCAAAAGTAGCCCATATATTTTGGCGCTAATTTAGTTGCTATTCATCTGGTTTTAGTTGGTTTCTTCAGGCTGCAACTGTAAATAAATTGAGCAGTTAATGCAGCGTGTGATTCACTATGGGGATTCTGATGCGTTGTCTGCTTCCTGCTAAATAATTACTTAATTAATTAAGTCGCTGATGAGTGTCGAGTGACTAGTAGCAAGATTTAACTAATTCAAGCATATTATTTTATTTATATATAATATCAACTACGTACAGTTGATGTAAAGTTAAAATAAAATTAAAATTAAATTTTTAAATTAAAAAATAAAAATATGGTAAAAATAAGGCACCTGCAATAGACGCATGCGCGAAGGTTAATAGACCTCCAGCTTGAGTTTAAGTTTAAGTATGCCAAAACTCAACAGCAATGACAAACTCATAAAAAACAAAAACAAATTAGTAAAACAACAACAATTCGCTTATAAAACTAACCATGTGATTGTATACATTTCAAATGCTGAACTTGAAGCACAATCTGTGCGCTGAGCACCCGAAAAATCGCATAAAAACTGTCAAGTAATCGTAGCAACAACAACCTGTATGGAAACTAACACAATTTCATGAACTTTGTCAAGGTCAACGCCAATTAATGTGTTTCATTTTTTTCGCACTCAAATTTATTTACAGCTGGTCAAATTGTCCGCCCACACGATGCCTGCCATGAGCCTGATCTGCGGCGAATTCATCAAATCGCTGTTGACGCCTGCTGAGAGCGTTGCCAGACCTGCCACCACCTCGGCGCTCACCAATGGCAAAATGAATGGCAACGGCCTGGCAGAGAGTGACTTAGACGAAGAGGAGGATGACGAAGAGGAGAAAGATAACATTAAGAGAGTCCAACTGCCGGAGGTGCGAAAAACACTCTTGGCGCAGAATACTGCACTGGAGCAGTACAGTAACAAGGAAGAGCAACAGCTGTCGCTGGATGCGCGATTACAGCGTGTTGCGCAACTAGACGTATACCTGGATTTATAAAAATTAGACTAATCTATACACACACACACACACACTCGCTTACGCACACACATAGACACAGACTTGTACACAGCAGCGACCAATCAGACAGCTTCAGCTATATATATATTAATTACGTAAATAGTTGTTGTAACAAATTTAATGCTATTTTTGTATAATTACTATGCAAAGCAAATATGCGTAATAATTTTATAAAAACAAATATATAAATACAGTTATTTTTACAAGCGGTAATCTATGATATTTGTGAGATTGTACAGCAGGAAATTGCAATTGTTTGATAGTTGACTTTTTACCACTTGTTTCAGCTAGGTTGGATGACAATCGAAGTGTTATCGATATATATCGGACAAAAGGTTCTTAAAATATCTAATTCTTTATACAAATTTTAAATGTTCAACAAACTTATCTTAATCTCAAACAAATTCTCTGAATTTCAATTTGACTTAACTAAATTCAAGATCTAAAAATTTAAACGATAAAATTGTATGTAAAATAAAATTGTGATCAATGAAAATGATATTTCGACAATCCTAGTTTTCCTAGAATTCCCTCCCTTAGTTGAAACTGTCATCATTTCTTTAGCTTACATTAATGACTGTAGTTTATTACTGTAATTGATTATGTTATATACAAAATGTCACAAATTGATATGGAAGTACAGTTAGAAATAATGGCGATGTGGTATTAGACCCGCATGGGATAGCACATTATATATTTCCATGCGTGGAATTTTCTCAGCCTGTCGATCGAGTACCTGTTGTAAAGAAGATGTTATTATTTAGGGAACATGCTATATGTGGATTGTTAAGGTTCTTACCAACTCTTCGCCGGGACCAAACCAACTGGATTTGGCCAGGGCTTGCCTCACTCGCGGCGACTTGTAGAAGGGATTCTGAAAGTGTTGCGGCAACGTTTGCTCCCAGGCGGCGTTCTCTAGCACGGCAACGTGTTGCAAGTTGCGCTGTGGACGTGCCGCAGTGAGTGTTATGAGCAGCAACAGCAGAGACACAAGCGAATAGCGATAGGGCGGGCACCTAGATAAGTATATAGAGCGTAGATATGACAAGATCAGAGAGCAAAAGCAATTCACTTGCTACTACTAGTATTATTATAATTGTTACTATGATCATTATGTAATTGTGGCGTGCTGCATATGATATTACAAGTTTCCGCCTGTCACGCAGATACACGCATGTTGGCCACACACACACACATACGTATAGCAGGTACACGCCTAAAAACCTAAATGACCGCTTTTCACCACAACGACGGACGGACTCTGGCCAACTAGTTAGCGTTAACCAAGTCAGCTGACTTGCCACAGTGGCAACAATTGTTGCCGTTACTCTTATGTACAATCATACATATGTACATATGTATGTATCGAGTATATGGATATATTTATATCGGTCTGGTTAGGCGTCTTGTGACTAGGCAAACGTCTCTCATTTCCTAGATGTCGCGTGCTGCGCCGCTTTGGTGCGTACAACCAAATAGTATCTCAGATGTGAACGGCCCACTTTTAGTTGCAGCAAAAGATACAAAAAAAAAACAACAGCAACAAAAAACTATCCCTGATCTTAGCTTTTAATTGGATAACCGGCAGCACATACGATAGCAACGCCACTTGCTGCTGCTGCTGATAATGATAATGATGATGATAATGATAATGTTGATGATGTAAGCTTTGGACTTGATATTGCCTTGACTTGATGCAACTGCATTTTCTTCTTGCTGCTCATTTGCTTGCTGCTCTTCTCTTGCTTCTTCTTTTGCCAAATCATTCAGCAATGTGTGAAGGAAAGGTAAAGAAATTGGGATGGGAAATGACATTACACAATGATATGCGGCTCTTTGGAATGTTGACGAATGTTGTGTATATTATATAGTGATTACAGAAGGTGACGAAGTAGCGCTACATAAAGGTGATATGCATACACTTATAGTACATATTCAGATTGAAGTGATTTGGATCAAGTATTACTCTGTCATCAGACAAATATGTATGTATTTGGTTAGTAATATATTTCGACATATTAAAATGAAATTTTTAAAATATTAGTATATACCACATAATATTATAATAAACTTCTGTTTAAATTTGCTCAGCATAATATATTTTTAAAACAATGTAATAATAATAAAACAAAAATTTTACATTTTACATTATTATCATTATTATTTACAAATTATCAGTTAACTAAAATTACGTCTCACAATATACTAAGCTATAGCTAAGGCCTTTAGCTAATTCGAAGTTAAAGTAAACAACTAATATTCAGAATAAGAAGGCAGACTTTCTTTTCAAGTTATAGAATGCTTTTAATAATATCCCATATTAAGTATTTATACTATTTCTTTATTTTATATATTCTTTAAAAACTCTCGATATTATGTGAAGAATCGTAAGCTTATATTAATTAGAATTAGATACTACTTTCTTCTGACTTATGCAAAAACTGTAGAAAGCAAGTACAAGAGTGTGTCAAACTTCATTTAAATAGCAAGAAATTATAAATAATTATAATATAATATAATTAGAAGTAAAAACTTACTTTAAAAAGAAATATTTATACTTTAAATATACAAATTTGCCATTTAAAAGTTCCCTCTCCTAGCCAGAGCAAAATTTCCCTCTAATTCCTTTATAAATTTCCCGTTACACTAGCTGGCATTAGCAAATGTTAAAAGTTAAAGTTAATTCTAAGAATAGTATAATAATTCTATATAGTATAACAAAACTTTGAGAATAATGCTCAGCAAGTACCTTTATTTTGTTAAATTAAAAAATAGTACAACGATAACTAATATCAGCTGCCACCTGAGTGTTAAAAACGATCTAATTAAACTTCACAGTTGCCAATTAACTCAAGTGGCAGTTTAGCTGCAAATGAGACAGAGATTAACATCCTCACAGCGTTGACCTTGTAACTGTTACAAATCACACACCTTTACACCTCTACACTCTTTTTTTAACACTTGACGAACTGCATATAAATCATGTTTGTAATCAAGGCCTACTGAGGGCCTTTCACTCTAGTGGAGGCAAGTAAGTAAGTACATAGTAAGTACACATTTCGTAAATGCAATTGAGCTGCAATTTTCAGTTCAGTTTCAGAGTAGTTTTCCTACTAAAGTTAAGTATTTCCTCATTGTATGCAAAAAGAAGAAGAAGAAGAATGTGTGTGAGTGCGTCTGTAAAGTATGTAAACAAATTTGTAGACTGACGACTTGTAGTAGAATAACAATACGTCAATCTTTGCCAATTAACCAGATGACCCAAATTTGGAATGCAAACGCAAAACTGAATAACTGCAGCGCCAATTGGATTCCATTGACCCAATCAACAGAAACCAACAACCAGCAGCAGTCAACGCCTTATTGTGATCATGTGAGAGTACTACTGGCACATGCCCAATCCGTATCCGAATCCGCATCTGAATCCAAATCTATGTCTGCATCTGAATTTAAGTACGAGTCTGCCATCACGTATCAGGCATACTCACATTCACAGTGTGTAACACACACTCGCGCACACACACACACACACTCACATAGAAGAAGCTTCGGCAAAAAAACCTGAAAGCAAAATGCGAATTCCGATACATTGACAGGGGAAGGAGGAAGGAAGGGGGGACTCTGAAAGTTTGCCAAGTTAAGCTGCATTATGCAACGAATTTGCTACGCAGCGAGGCTGCCATGGGGGCAAGGAATTTCACTTGATAAATGCTGTTCAAATTGATTTGGAAATGCAAACAAAGTTAAGAATATAATTAGCAGAAACTTCACATAAGAAATGATCAAGTTATGTAACTAGAAATTGCTATAGAACTCTAAAGACATATAAATGTAAATGCGGAAGTAAATGTTCAGCGGTTGAATTATTTTAATTATGTTTTTTAAGTTTTATATTATGAATTTATATCTATTCAACATTCAAAAATGTTTTATAAATGAATTAAAATTAATAAAAATATTTATATTTCAATAATGTATTAAATGCTTTTTATTCAAGAAAAATTCTACCAAAAAAAAGGAATGCAAGAAATTAAATTTAAAAACAAAAGTAAAATAATAATTTAACTTATGAATTTCAAAATTCACATAATTCAATTTTTTTTAAATAAAATTATCAAAATCGATTTTTTATAACACATTCCTAATAAAATTACAACAATTATTTGCATAACGAAACCTATTTATTTCTTTCCTTCTTTAATTAAGAAACAGTATCTTTTATAATAAAATTTTGTAATCAGAATGCGAATGAAATATTTCACAAAAAATAATAGAAACAAGAATTTTCTTTGAAAAAGTTTTAAAGAAAATATAAAACAAAAATTTGGTAAAAGGAATCAACATAAATTTGTTTAGAAATTTCATTAAAAGACTCAATAACAGAAATTAAAACGAGCTCAAATAAAAAATACAAAGAATATCATCTAAACATCGATTAAAAAAAAAATAATATTAATAATATTTAGTACAACTCCATTAATATATTATTTTATTAATATCACCATATTTATGAAACAATTATCAGTAGGTCAGTTTGAATGTCTCTCTGTTCTTAAAACTTTTCACTGTTCTCATCAATCACTAACACTTCATTCCTTCAATAGTTAATACCATATGTAATTAACGAATCCATTGTTTATTATATATTCACTTGTAGTCACAATGAAATTTGTACATGTTTATGTAACATTACCGAATAACGACACCTCATTCATGGTCATAACTTGTAATATCCGTATTAATATGCAGTTCTTGTAATTCCCTCATGTCGTGCGTACACCTTATAATCTCAGTCTATAATCTCAACAGTCTCGCCTGACAACCACAATCAACAATAAAAATATTTTTATACCGCAGCATAAAACAAAAAAAAAGTAAATAGTGTTGTTAGGTTTATGAATTTATTGCTATTTTATTTCTTTAGGGTATTTTGTTTGTGTTTGTTAAGAAAACGTGAGCGTTTAATTGAATAATGTGTCGTCAGCTGCTGGCAAATAGTATTAGACATAGATTGAGCTTTGCTTTTCACATTTTTGATTGCGATGAGTCAAATGTGTGTTTCTCGTTTATGGTCTTTTTTGCATTGAGCCTTCAATTGTTTAGCTATGGCAAATAATTGGAATTTTTTGAATGGCATCAACGGTTTTGACAAGGTTAACAAAATTGGGCAGTAACTTGGTAAGGTAAGGAAGGTATTTAAATTTCCATTACATTTGAACAATAGATAATTGATAGCACATACGAAATATTCTTTTATAATTTTATATAATATAATGAAATTAAAACAGATTTTTCAGTATTTAATTTACTTATCAAATTCTCTAATATTTACATATTTTTAAATATATTTTTAAACTGTAATAAATGTATTTTTATTCCTTTTTATTTATATTGTTTTTTAGTCAGAACTAAACACACTTAAACTCACATTTTGTAAATATTTGCTATAATAATTTTAAAGTTTTCTTTTTGTATAATTTCACTTTTAACGATTTATTTTTTAACGCGTAGTCCTGTCAGGCTCTTGGCGGTTGAAAGATCTCTTTATGAGCCGGGTTTTGGTATAGCGACAACAAGTTGTTGTGGTAAGCGCGGCCTCTTGGCAACTGAATGGTTCGCTTCGAGCCAAAAACAAACAGAGCCAAAAGTGCAGCTTGAAAGTTTTCAAATTCCAAAAAGAAAAAACTTAAAACTCAACGACAACTTAACGAGGCAAAAAAGCTAAGGCGGAATGGAGACTCAGAGCACTGACAGGTGTTAGGCTTATAATTAATAACTTAATTTAATAAATCTATATTCTCTGTAATATATAGTAAATGCAGAAATAATTTGCATATTATAAGACATAAATCTTCACCCATCTCATAATACAAATATTTATACAAAGCTAAAAACTTCATTAATTGCCTTGACTTAACTAAGACCGTAATAAATAGTTATCAATAAAATCCTGCAGCATGTCCATAATGCGATTCCGATACAACTCATCCGATTGAAAAGCTTTCATGCAAATATCAATACGTTTGCGACTGAAGAAATCGCTGAAACCATCCGCAGAGCTGGTCAGCTCTTGGGTAAAAGCTGGCGGCAGTATAACCAGATGGCAGAAGAGTAGACTCTCGATAATCCCGACAATGCGATACTCTTCCACCGAAGCGTAAAACTCACTCTCTGGCATAATCTGGGCAATATCCAAGTCGGCACGTTTCAGGAACTCTGACATAAATCTATAATACTCCGCCAGCAGTTCATCGAGATGTGCGGCACGAAATTGGCTTGTGGTGGGTATGGTAAGCACTGTGAGCAGATCCAAGGCAGGTGGAGCATAGCGTGCCAGCTGGAAATCCACAAAGCGACACTGCAAAGGTGTGTCACCATATTTGCCGTATTGGAAGAGTATATTATTCGCCCAGAGATCACCGTGTGAGGTGACATTCAGTCGACTCTTCGAGGTCTTTACCAGCTCAAAAATGGAACGCATTCGCGGTGTGAAATTCTTCAATATGTAATCCAATTGATGTTGATACTTGGGCAGGGTTTTAACGATTTCCTTATAGACCTCACATGCCTGATTGAAGTTAACCAGACGCATATGATCCGGTGGCACATCGCTGGGATACGCATTCTCCTCCAGGTGTAATCGCTGGCCATTCCCTTGGTCACGTATTATGGAGCCAGCGTGCAGGGCAGCCAGGGTCTTGAGGGAACACTGCAGTTGCTCATAGTTGAATACACCATCACGTCCGGTGCCCATGCGATAGCCCTGATCGATGAGATTCTCGAATATCAACAGATTCGTATCCGCATAGTAGCACTTGGGTGCAATCTCTGCACAGGCCACTTGAAGCTCGGGCAGCACATGCTTATAGACAGCGATCTCCTTGTGAAATACACCGAAATCCTCCAGATATTCCATGTGTGAGGCATTGCCCTTTGGTGCTGATTTACAGAAGAAGCGCAGCTGCTTCACCTCATCATCCTCCTGGAGTCGCAGTGAGACCTGCAGATAGAAATGACTGCCCAAATATCCAGCTGGAGCATCCGATGTCGGCTGCAGGTGATAGCTAACTACATCAAAGCAGGCATTCAGCTCGTTCTTGAGCAGATAACTCTGGCACAGTCCGTGTATCTCATTGTTACTTAGCTCCAGTGCCGTTGCCATCTTGATTACAACTCTGTCCACACCCAGAGTGTTCTACGTCTTTTATACGATCCACTCGTGGCGAAATACCAGTTATAAACTACTGCGCAGATAAGAGTTTCAGCATCATCCCAAGATGGGAAAGATTACGGACGTTTGTATCCATCCCAAAACAATTAATCTATATTCCGAACGTGTATCTCAAAATACGCTACCTGAATCGAATGCAAATTCAAATTGTAGTTTTGGCTCTAATAAACTTTCGCTTTGTTTCAAAATTACTTCTAAATTTGGCTAATCGAGTTTTTAAATTAACAAAAATTATTGGATTATTGGAATTTGCATATATGTAAGATAGTATTTTGCCTGGTTTAATAAAGTCAAAAAACTCGTTTCAAAATAAAATGACAATACTCTTGGCTAAAGTATAATGAACTCTCTCGAAAACCCTAAAGATAAAAGTGAGAAAGATCATTCGCCTAGCCACTGACTCGTTGCTTCATTCAGTGTAATCCAACGCATCTGCAATTAAAAAAATAAATATAAATTAAACTTTTTGTGTATATTTTTAAATTCATATAATTTACTTTTAGTTGAAACTGTAGTCTGTATAACTACTACAAAAAACTATTATATGATACCCTAACTAAAGGTGACGCTATGTTTTTTATGACGATTTATGTCAGTCAATCCTTGTAATAAGAAAAGGCTTTTCACTTAACAGCTCTCGCAGATAAGATATAAGTAGTTTGGCACAAAATTTTCCCACAGATAGACAATTTCATCAGAATAAACTAGAATTATAATTAATAGTACTTGCATCCTTGCCTCAAATGAAGCTGTTCTTCCAGCGCTGTTTATATCCTTAAGACTTTACTTTAATTTGCATACATTTTAATAAGTCAGGCGCTGAATAATTTTCAACAAATGTACATATTTCCTTTTCAATAAATAAACAAACTCAAATCAGAGATGGACCACGCCTTATCAAAATTAAACTCTGAACTGCCGATATATCGATACTCTCACAAACAAGATCTTTACAGGGTATTATCGATATTTAAGCTACGACGATTGATAGTTGGGATCGTTATCGGGAAGAAAATATGAATATTTAAATCGGGAAAAATATTAAGTAAAATAAGAACATTGAAAATATCAAATGCCAAAGAATATTGGATATATCTATAATATAATAATGTACGCAAATATCGATGTATTATCGATAAAATACAAGATTCATTCAACGGGAATTGCCACATTTGGTTTGGAGAAAATTCACTGAGAATGATTCCACCATTTGACTCATTCAGTTATTTTCCTCTGGTAGAAAGCGGACATTCGACCAAAGGATTAATGAGACATTTACCCTGCAGCTGGAGCACTCTTCAACCAGGTGACGCAGTGAGTGGTGCAATAAACCAATTGTCGATGTGGGACAAACAATACTAATGCCTCAGCCGGCACACAAACGATTATAGTACTATTATTTATTTAACTCTCTAATCTTGTCTAATCTCTAGTTAAATGTGGGAAATGCTGTGCGTGTCCGGGTTACTGGGAATGTCAACAGCTGTCTAAGCCTTATCACTGATGACATAATGTAATGCTGTTACATTTTCTTTGGGCCCGGTTAGTAACTGCTTGGACATCTAGGATATCGGAACAGAATGCGCATACAGGAAAGCGTTGAGGAGTATCTGAAGAACTCCACGCTGCATGGAGCACGTTTCATAGTCGACAAGGATGCCAGTTGGCTGGAGCGTTTATTCTGGGGCATTTGTCTGATAGTCTCCTGGTATGCCTCATGGCTGCTTATCAAAGCGTCGTTGGGTAAGAGTTTACAAGTCATAAACTAAATATAAACTACTTATTTACTTCTCTATTCCAGCTGCATTTGAGAACAATGCCATTAGTTTTGTGGTGGAGAGCTCCTATCGGGATTGGGATACCAATTTCCCAGCCATTATCGTATGCGAATCAAAGAATATGGATCGCATACAGGAAGTAGCTGAACAGTGTGTATCAAAGTCACAGTTTACTCCATAATTCAAAGACAATTTTAATGCAGACTCTGGGGCGCTGATCATGATTTCACTCTCGAGGAGGTGCTCAGCGAGATTGCCTTCTTCCGTGGCGAATCCTATCATACGGTGCATGAATGCGGTGGCGAGGATTCCACGGCTGCTTGCTTCTATTCCAATTTCTCATACTATGCCCAGCTGGTGCGGAGCAGTTGTGTCGACTCTATACAAAATTGTGAGTGGAATAGTAAACCCTTCGATTGCTGCAAGTATTTTCATCGCATGGAAACGGAGCTGGGTATCTGCTATGCCATCAACTCGATACAGGCTGGGTAAGATATACTATGATATTGTAGTACAACTATATGCTAAATTATAGCTCTATTTCTTTGGTAGCAAGAATCAAGGTCCTAAACTGAATATGTTCTCCAATCGTTATACTGGACCGGGTTCCTTGAAAATTGAACTGCATACAGAGGCCACAGTGAGTAGACTTTTTAGACCCTGTACTTTAAAAAAGTACAAAAGGGTCTATTAAGATTGTGCAAGCCCGAAATGTATGTAACAGGCAGAAGGAGGCGTGGCAGACCCCATAAAGTATATATATTCTTGATCAGGATGATTACTACTATAAATGCTCAATCTTAATAGACCCTTTTTTTTAATATTAACACACTTTTTAGCTCTTCATACTGGGAAATGAGGAAGTGCCCACTTTGGTAACACCTAAAACAGATTTTCTAGTCGTCGGACCCTTCATATCCTTTATGTGAGTACAAATTGTTCCGTGTTTTTTATTGCATAACTAATCTTAATTATATTTCCTTCAGTCGCCATATATCGAAGCGTGATATTGAGAACGATGAGGCCATACGAGACACCAGTGTGCAGCAGCGCAATTGCCGCTTTCCGGATGAGAACATACTGGATGTGCATCGGTATTATAGCTATAGTGCCTGCACAGTACAATGTCGCAAGGATCGACAGATGGAGCTGTGCAACTGCTCCAGTCATCTCTCGCCCAATTCTCCGGACTGGCAGCTGTGCAATATGAACGGTCTGGAGTGTCTGAATCGCAACTACGAGGATCTATCGGTCATCATTGCCAAATGGTCACGTCGACGTGGACGTAAGGGTCTGGTCTGCGATTGTCTGCCCTCCTGCACCGAGGTGGACATTACCACAGTGCATGATAGTAAGGATAATATCTATGGCAATCAGAATCCTGTGTCCAAGATTGAGGTGGCGCTCATAGATCTGCCAACGGAACGTTATAAACGTAATCTGGTGCGAGGTCGATTGGATTTGGTTGGTAAGTGTAGAAGATGTAGCAAAATGTTATAGATTATACTATATACATATAACTTTATCTATGCAGTCTCCATCGGTGGCACAACGGGACTCTTTGTGGGCGCCAGTTTGTTGAGTTTTGTGGAGATTATCTACTACATGACCATTCGACCCTACACCACCTACATACATGAGAAACGCCGTCTAGCGAGAGGCGTTCATTAATTTGACTCAACTGGGCTCTTGACGACATATATAAACCGTATCCACAAGTGCACCTATTTATATGCCTCTTATCGCACTATGTATAGGTATTCTGCACATTCGGAATTGAAACGAAATGAACACAATTCGTAACCGAAGAGTTCTCAGCAAAGCCGTAAACTATATACAAAATTCTTCGCTATTTGCTCAGTTTAATCGTGTTGCGCAGTGTGGGCGCACGGAAAATTTGTCGTGGGGAAATCGTCAGTTTGCTGCATGTGCGAAGAGCGGAAAAACTAAAAAGCAGAGAAGAAGCCGTACACGTTTACGTTATGAAATATGCTCTTAACAAAATCGGAATGCTTGGAAATCTTGAGGAAATCTCTCAATAACCAACATGATGACTTGACCCTATTGGATTTTCAATTGGAAAGGGATATGAGTGCCAATGGCTATCTGGGCGACTATTATGCACTGCATTTAGTTTACAGCACAGTAAGTTAAAGAAACAAATAATATATGCGGATGTGGTAATTTTTCATTAACTTGTTTATTCATTTTACTAAATTTAAGGAATTGAACATTTCTCAAATAGTTTGCTCAAGTTCAAGCTGGTAAACTAATCATTTTATTAACTTTATTAGCTAATAAGTTAACAAACCATTACTGATGTTATAAATTTACTGATATAATAAATTTATGCTCGCTCATGCTCATAAACAGTTTATAAATGGCAAACAGAATTCTAAACAATTTTATCATCCAGCTCCTTTTTAATATATTTCTATTGCATACTTTTGGGCTGGTGCGAAATCTGAGCAAAAGCCGCTCGCCAAAACTAAAGCTGCCAAAGTAATTTTGCTCAAATTCCAACTTTAAAATATTGCAGATACTACATATATAATGTTAATAAAGTACGGGGTTTAAAAATGACCAGAATTATTCATTGAAAGCTCTTGGCCACTAATTTGCCTGCTGCCAAACATTACAGAGTAATAATTCCATTAAGTTAGGATAAAAAACTATTAACATAAATTAACATCGCTTACCTTTACAATAATAGTAGATATTTCCTTACAACATTTAATAAATTCATATAAAAGAAACAGATTTTTGCAACAGCATCACCAACATTTATGCACATGCCGCAAAGTATGCTGTATTTTTTGGACCAAGTTCTCTTAAACAATTATCAAAGCATTGCATACTTTTAGCGGCAATTGGCTTCCTTGAAAATGCGTTGAAATATTTAAATGACTATTTATTAGTTAATTGCAATTCAAAAATTAATAAAAATTTCCACTCTTAAGGCTGGTGTGCAAAGTGAGCTAGAGTTGTTCGTTAAAACTGTGCCGCAGCAAAGCGATGAGGCGGCTAAGGAGGTCATATTTCGCAAAGAGGCGTGGCTCTACGACACTTTACTAAGCGAAATGCAAAAGAATTGTAAGTATCTAAAGATTACATCATATATTCTACAACAGTTAATGTATTTACTTTGATAGCCAAGATCAAATGGAGTGCCAATAGCTACTATACGCGTCCAGATCTCTTTGTGCTGGAAAATCTTAAGCTCAGCGGTTACACTGCAGCAGAGTGCCCACAATTGAACCAGGAGCAACTGCATCAATTGCTGCGTACACTGGCTGCATTACACGCCTCCAGTTTGAGGTATGAAAAGGAAAATAACATTCATATTGGCTGTGCATATGGAGGTCAACTGTACGAGATAACAATTGCTCCACATATACAGTGGTTTACCACCGGACTAGCGGCTCTACTGGCGGTGACTAGAAGCCTGCCACAGTATCAGACAAGCAGACATCTGGATTTTATTGACACACAGCTGCCGGGGATATTGGAAAGAGTATATGAACTGGTTTCACCTTCCACCAAATACAAAAATGTGATATGCCATCGTGATCTTTGGGCTGGTAATATATTTTTCCCACCCAATCCTAAAGATGCTGTGGTACTGGTTGACTTTCAGACCGCGTGTTATACACCACCCGCAATTGATTTATGTTTTGCTCTATATTTAAATCTAACGACTGAAGATCGCCAACGATTGGAAGCCAAATGCATTGATTTATACTATAACTGGCTCAAACTAGATCTACAGTCCTTTGGCTTGGATGCCTTAATATCCGAGGCTGAATTATTCAAATCCTATGAGGAGTTTCGTTTAATTGGCGCTGTATATAATGCCATTGTTGCCACAGTTGTCAAAGTGCCAAAGGCATTTATAACCAATGACTATAAATATGTTAATCGCAGTGCAGTATTATTAAATTATATGCGCGAGAATGCAGAATTCAGAGAGACAATTACAAAATGCTGTGTGGAAATAATGGATATAGCCATGGCAAGTTTATAGCACACTCGGACAATAATTCAAACTTCAAATTACGCGGTAACAGTTGTATAGCTGCCAGCTTTGTGTCATTCAACGCGTGTTTAAAAATTCTGGCGCTGCGATGTAAAGCACCGGTGCTCCTTTCTATACCATGTTCACAAATCATTTTTTAAATATATTAAAACAGCAAAAAGTGAAATTATTGATTTACTTCTATTTTCCCATAACTAAATTTTATTGTCTTCTCTTTTGCCATACTCAAATCTAATTTAATTTAGGTTTTAATTATATTAGTCAACTTTTCACATTTAATTTCACCTCTGTTGAATCGATTCTAATTAAAATACACCATTCTGCAACCATGCACTCGGCGCGCTATTTCGTTTTAATGTTATCGATATGTATAACTCCACCTATCGGCAGCAACAGCTGTTCATGGGAATCACTGTTACCACTTGTTATTAAAAAGTGTACCAAAATTGAATAAAATCAAAGTCAAAAACTGGAATAAACGCTAATATATTGTTATAAATAATATTTATACAATAAGCATTAATATAGGTAAAACAGTGATTTTTATACCGACCAATTCTCTAACAAAACTTACATTTGAATTCCGACATTGGCGCACTCTGGTATTAACATAACAAAGAAGATGAAAAGCCAATTTAAGAAAAAAAGCGCCAATTTTGGTGCAAAAACGCCAAGTGTGGGAGCTGAGTCTTAAATTAAATTTAAATTTAGTACAATGGCGCGAAAATAAATTCGCTTTATTCATTCAGTTAGACCATGCGCCGCGATTTTAGTACAAGCTAAGTTTATATTCAGACGATGTACTTAAATAAATGCAATATTAGATTAAATGGATTGTTTGCTATAAGCAACAGAATACTAAATGTCATTAAATATATACATATGTGTAATTAATCACAGTAATCTTAGTTTAAAAACAACTTTACGATTGGATCATAAACATTTAATGGTTTTAATGGAAATGATGATAGATCATACAGCTTAAAGGCAGTAGTTGTTATGATTATTAATTGTTGTATTATACTAGTTGCTAGAATTGATTGCAATGAATAAGAAAAGCAACTAAAGTAAACAAAAGTCAATACAATAATATTAATGGAAAATTAAAGCTGAATAATACATTTGCTGAATTTTTTTATAGTGTACCTCACTCTCTCTAATTTTAATTTAAATACACCTACATTTTTTTATATTTATATATTTTAAAAGATTTCATAGGATTTCTTATTGTCGGTGATGCCCGACTGATCCGAGTATTGATTGTCTCTCAGTTCAGCAGTTCACTCTTTATGACTTCAGCTTGGTCAGTACTGGTTTCAGGAATCAAAACAGAACTCGCATGCTCTGTTTCGAACCCGGATGATATATTCTCTGGCAGACTGTTTCTCCTTGAGCAACTGCCAAAAAAGGTGCATCACTCTCTGGTTGTGGTGGGGGCGGGTGCCTGGGGGGCAAGTGCAACTCAAGCGTCGTGAGCACACATTGCATGTCAATTACGGTTTTTATTGCCACCTATTCTTTGTTGTTGTTTTTTCATTGTGACTCAGGCTCTGGCAGCATCTTTGTTGTAAGCGCCGCTTAGGCTTTTGCTTTCTGCTTTTGTTTAACCGCATAAGGTAAAACGGCCTGTGGGTGTGGTGGGGGAAGGGGGAGGCGGCGGGTTGACAAAGCTCGAGATTAATAATACCCAGTTGCCGTTGTTGCTCACATTAGTTATTATTATTGGCGCTTTTTATTAAGCCACTGGCGGTGTAATTAATAAATGGAAAACGCAAATTCAAATCGAACGCATGTTTTTTACGACACCAGGTGAAAATGAAAATTGTCGCGCAATTTGTTAGGCGCCCCACTGATAAGTCTGTCTACGCACCTAAACTTGTTTAGACTTAGTAGTTAGTCACTGCCCCGCCCCCTCCCCTTTTGGCTGTGGCTGTGGTGCGTATGAAATTGCCTAAGACAAGTTTTACAGCAATTCGATCAAATTTCACTTTTAAGATGTACACCGATCCCAATTCAATATGCCATACATACATCAATACATACATACTTATCTACACACATACCATACATATCTGTATTTACATTTGTTTGTCATTTAAACTGATAATCGCCGCAGTCTATTAAAAAGAAAGGTAAGTTAATTGCTTGCTCTCAGTGTAGGTGGAAAATTTCGCTGTCAATTTGTTTCAGTTTTTCTCTTCGTTTTTTCTTACGTATTTTTTTTTATAATTTAGGCGTGGGTCTCATCTTATTATGCCGCAGTTCATTGCACTTGACAATAAGTAAATAAGTTTAAATGTGTGACGGATACACAGTAAAAAACATAGCTGTAATTTCGATATTGAATAAATAGGAGCTAAAATATACAAAAATTTAAAAATAAGTAATAAATATGTTTCTAAAATTACACCTGCATTTTTCACCGTGTAACTGTACCGTTATCTGCCTGCAACAGCACGCACTTTGCTATACGTGATTTATAGTCTTTGAGCAATCACTGTAGGTTGACATCGCTGCAATTACAGATAAGTAAAAACATTTGTAAGTCACTCCATGCCACGCCACAAAAGAATCTCAATTTCACACTATATTACTCACTCAAACGTAGATACATGTTTGTATTTCTTCTTTCTTGTTGCTCTTCGAAATAAATCTAAGCGATGATTTCATAGCCATAACAAAGAGACAACAACAAATTGCACAAGTGTTCCAATTGAGCCATGGGCTACTTTGGCTGACCTGCTGAAAATTCTGCTCATCACCTTCATTAGCGCACCCCTGCTGTCCGCCCCCCCCCCCTAATAACCGGTTTGCCAAACTGCCGCTAAAATTTGAATTTGTCATTTGAATTTTAACCGTTTGAAGCGTACAAAGAAATTAATCAAGCAGTAGTCATCCCATTCGCACGCATTCAAATTGAGCGCACAGTGTCGCGAGCAGCTTCCCTCGGGTTGGAAATCACAGCTGGACGCGCCGCACTGTGGCTCTGATTGGAAGTTTTCAAGAGCAAATGAATCAACAATTAATTGCAATTGATAGTGATCAATGCAATGGAATTTTATATATTTGCTGTAATTATATTTAATAAATAACTGTATTTTTATTTTCAATAAACGAAGTATTTATGTTAAAAAAAAATTTAATTTATTCTGCTTAAACTCTTTGCACATAATTTATTTTTATTCGCAGCTCTCATGACATTGCCCACTGTGCAACGTCTCCTGCGATCGACTACAAAGCCGCTTCGTCGCTGCTGCTGTCTTTCAGTCGTCAAATTTTTCCCGACGCGATCGCACCGCTGCGCGGAGTTGAAGAAAATTGGAAGCGAATATTAAAAACTTTGTGAATTTGTGTTAACATTACATGTTATAAATCTGTTACAGTTATTTTTTGTGCCAGTGAGATTCAGCAGTTATTGCGAACTTTGTGGATATTTACAGTGTTTATTTTTGGTAAGTTTCCATGCATTATAAGCAGTGCAATCCGGTTTAGTACAACAACAAGAACAGCAGTTAATTCCGCGCAGTCCCTTTTTTTCGCTGCTGCGCAAATGCAATGGTAACATCATTAACAACAACAACAACAGCTGCAATACGCCGACGCCAATAAGTTTGCAGTTCTTTCCATTTGTTGTTCTTGTTGTAACCCGTTGCTCTGACAGCAGTGCCGTATTATTGCTATTCCTTTGCCCACGCTTTGTTGCTTCCAATTTCCAGTGAACAGTTCACTACGTATTGCTGTTCTTGTCATTGCGTTATTATTGTTGTTGCGCTGCTCTTATATATTTGCAGTAATAAGCGAGTGCTCTGTTAGAGTTGCTCTTGTTGTTGTTGTTGTTGCTGCTCTTCCTATTGGAATTGCCCTTTGTGCGGCCAAGTTCCTGCCGTTCTACCACTGCGGCGCTCTCACGCTCTCTTGAGTATTTTATGCCTTTGCTCTTGTTCTGGGCAGTTTGTAACAGAGCAGGAAGCTTTGTACTTGCATTCTGAGTGCATATGCATGTGCATGTGTGTGTGTGTGTGTGTGAGTTGTATGTTAAATTCTACATACAGTCAGGCACTGAATTATGGGCATAGTAACAGTTTGCTAAGGCTGCATTCACTAAAGAAATTAGTCATTTTGCGGAATATTAATTAAATAAAATAAAACAATTTTAAAATACTATTTTCAGCTTAAAATTATATTAATTAAATATATATCGTACTATGATTTTTGGAAGTAAAAAAATAATTTAGCAGTTAAAGTGAAATTAATTTATTTTGTTTCAAGATCGAATCAACATTTTTCATAACATCTTATGCAAAATTCAAAAAATAAATTCAAATAGAATTAAATCAAATTTCAATAATATAAATATTATACATAATATAGATATAATTACTCCGTTTTTTTTTTGGAAAATTAAAACATATTTACATAATTAAAAATTGACGGAATGAAAATTGTATTTTTATTTTCATGATTATGAGCTTATGAATTAATTCAGTTAAAATTTCTATGGAAAAAATTATAAAAACAATTATGAAATAATTCTCATTGTGTTATTTGAATAATAAAGTTATTGAATTAATACTTTACAAATTGCAAATAACTTAAGTAAATAAATACTTAAACAAATCTCATATATCAATGCTATCTAAAATCTCAAATATGTAAGTACAGTAGAGTCCGGTTATAACGGCTCTGCTTAAAGCGTCCGTCCGGTTATTGTGACGAAAACTCGATGGCTTGGTTGGTCCCCATACAAACTATATGAAAGGGACTCCGCTTAGTACGTTTCCGCTTTTAGCGACAAACCGCCTATACAGACGAGATTTTCACAATTCAACCGGATATTGCGACGTACCAAAAAAAAATACAGCGAAATACTGCCAAATTTAAGCATCAAACGACGCTGTTAGAAATGTATGTATCTATCAGTGATCGGCATCCTTGCTTATATGTGTAGCAGCGGTAGATTACTCCGTTTTTTTTTTAAATTAAAACATATTTACATAATTAAAAATTGACGAAATATAAATTGTATTATTATTTTCATGAATAAAAGCTTAAAAGTTAATTCAGTTCAAATTTCTATTGAAAAAATGATCAAAAAAATTATGAAACAATTCTTATTGTGTTATTTTAATAATAATGTTATTGAATTAATACTTTACAAATTGCAAATAACTTAAGTAAATAAATACTTAAATAAATCTTTTATATCAATGCTATCTAAAATCTCAAATTTGTAATTGTTTAATATGAATGAAAAGCTTCTGTTGTATTTATTGTGGATTTTCACAACCTTTTATATAAATTAAAAACAAATTTAATTTCTCCTTCTGTTATTTATTTTTCATATTTTCATTAAATTTCTACCCGTTTTTTGTTTGCAGTTACCGTTCGAGATTACAGCATAAAAATGGTGAACAATACAGTTGATACCGAAGGTAAGTTCTCTCACTTACTGCTTACTGCTTACTGCTTGTGGTTGGCATTTACTTTTAGTGAAATACTAAGTTTTTGTTTGCTTTTGATGATGATTATTTCTCGAACAACAATTGCTCGAGTCCTCAATGGCTCAACACGCCTCTGTGTGTGTGTGTGTGTGTGTGTGTGTTGCCGTGGTCTTTGCTTTGTGCTGCTCTTTTACTACGACCAGATGATGGGGGCGTTGCACACGCCCGACAAACAAAAGATCCCACGCCTCGTTGCGTTGCAGATTGGAGTTGCAGTTGTTGTTGTTGTTGTTGCTGCTTGTAGTTTTGCGAGTTGTTTCTGTGCATTTGCATAGCAATCATAAAAATGCAAGCAAATAAAATGAAAATGAAATGAAATTCATGCGCTGTGCACTTTTCGCGTTAAGCTGCATTGTTGAAGCCACGGTAAAAGTATCTGCTGGATGCAAATGCAATACAAAACGATGGCAGCGCCACAGTTACTGCTGCTGTCTCTACTGCTGCTGCTGCTGCTGCAAGTCGAGTGGCATAGATTACGCGCTATTGTATACCGAAAAACGTTGAATGTGGCGCATCCAGCAGATGCAGATACATGACTATAAAATACAAACTACAAGTATCTAAAGCGGCAGACATCTATTGCTTGCATAAACTTGCAAACTTGCAGTTAATCCGCCCCCCATCCCCCACAGCCATTGTGACAATTTTATTGGTAGTCATGTGTAGTGTTTAGGTTCATGTTGCTCTCCTGCTATCGTCCTATGCATCTACGCGATGCACTGCTCTTTTGTCGCACAGCATTAAGAGATTGTTGCAGCAAACAAAAAAAGTTGAAAAAAAGTAGAAAAATATGCATAGATACTCAGTGATACTAGCTACGATATGAATAACTAAAAAGTGATTCTTACTATTTACATATGTATATACCATATGAATCTATATATAATCTACTTTTTTGTGGGTATTCAAAACTTTGATTACGTTGCTTCAGTTGAATTACTCGTGAATGAATCTTCATCGACAAAATACAACAGATTATTCTGATTACCTAAATAATGCTCAAGTCTTGCTCAATATTTTTGCAATTTCCATGACAATGTAGTTTAATTCTCTTAGCTTACAATTCGTAACTTAAGCACGGTTGATTATACATTATTAAACCGTTATACTATGTAACAAATTGATATCGTTAAACAATGTATTCTGATACCTGCAAATCTAGACATTTATATTATTTATTTATTTAAAATATATTTAAGCAATTGAAGAATATATTTTTGTATGTAAAATATATACATATGTGTATATATATTTAGTTATATATTTTAATATACACTTTTAGTTTAGTTTCCGAAATTGGTTTGATTGACCGGAACACAGTCAACATCTGCATTCAGGTGGTATGGGGAGTTGCAATGCACTCAAAGGGCATCTGTTGCGTCCGTTGAATCTTCGTTCTAAATTTCCCGACAGATCCATTTGTTATTACGTACATGAGAAAGTTGAAAGCCTTCAAGGCAAGTGATCAGTTGATTGGGCGATTGATATCTCTGAATGCATATGTAGAAATTTAGCTGAGGTTGATAGTTAGATTTAAGACATCTCTTACTTTTCGGGTTATGGTAGCGTATAAATCATTTTTATTTTGAGTACTTAAGTCAGCCAGCAAAAGGCAGGTTAACAGAATAAATGTAATTAAATAACGAATTTGCATGTCGAACTTGTATTGTCGCTGGACATAAACACACTGAGCACGATCGACTTATGCTCAACAAAATATAGACAATCTACTGTATAAAAGAAATATAGTTTACTTAGTATAATACAGCATTTGAGAAGTAAATTGTAGGATTATTTTTTTGGGTTTTTTGTTTTCAACACGGAACCTAACATGGGTCGAACTCGGGCTAATCTACTGATAACTCAAAGTGTATACACTGCTATAAAAAATATGCTCCGAGACAATAAGGAGAAGCAAAAGCAAAAGCAATAAGTTTATATATTTATTTAATATATTTTTGAGCTCTTTTTGTCAACAAATTATATAATATTTTTAATATATTGTTAAGCTCCTTTTTTTTAACAAATTAAATAACTGTTACTCTAGTATGTAAAGTTCCAAGACTTTATACGCATAATATTGGCTACTGCAAAGGAACTGTTATCTGAAAGCATTTCATATCAGCATTATAATAAAATAAGATTTTTAATGCAATAACTTTCTATTTTATTTCCAAGTGTATTTTTTTTAAACCGTAGTTATTACCACTTTTCCACTTTCCAAGCGTTTATTGGACTGAAATTTCGAATCGCCGCCACTGCCCTTGGCTTGACTGAGGGCATACTAGTACTATACTATAATAGATAGTTTACAACGTCAACTACTGCTCGCTCTTTCAATGGTCTCCCTTACAAATCATGACTTGGCAAATTGTTTACACTATGTTGCCGATGTTGTTACTGTTGTTGTTGTTATTATTGTTATTGTTGTTGCGGTTGTTGCACCCACACTCCTCCACTCGGTGGCAATGCTGTTAATGCATTCAACATGCTCGTTATGCTGCCAGTTTGGCTTTGGCTAATGGCATGCAAATCTCTTTCTGCTGACGGTTCCGCTACCGGGTCAAATAACGAAGCAAACTACTAGAGTATACTAAGGCTAAAGCATTGCTCTTTATACTACTATACTCCCCACTCAGACCAATTTGTCTGGCAACCGCATTTAATTAAACTATTTTCGATTGATTGTCAAGTTCGTGCCGTAAAAATTGATTGCTTTGGGACGAAACGAAACTTTTGGCCAGGTTCAAGTTTCCATGCGAATAAAATACTATTTCTGTTTGGGAATTTATTATTGTTTGTTTGTATTTGTGTGCACGTGTGTGTTCGTGTGTGTATGTTTAAAAGTTCTAACTGCAGTTCACTTTGGCAGACAGAAATATAGACGCTTAGCTCCATTGAGCAATTGCAATTGCAACTTATACTACAGTTGGCCAGAAGTCAATTTTACGGTTTAGACTCTGATTTGAATTGATTTGGCAGCATCTTGCCAACTGCTGCATAGCTCTCTTTAAGAAATTGGTCATTTTAGATACCTAATGATGTTGAAGATAATCTATGAGGAGTATAGTGGTGTCCCTTAGTGTATATGCAGTAAGTTGGAGCTTTAAGTTTATGTGGAAATTAATTAAATAAGGAAACTACATGTATATTGAATATTTCGTTTACAAATTGGAACGTTTATAATTTTTTAAAATTTTATTTATATTTTTTAATAGTTTTCCGATATTAAAAAAGATGTATGTACATGTTATATTGTAATGATAGTTGATTTTTCACTTATTGTTAGCAGACTTTTCCTTAAGAAATTTCAATACTAAAGTAAATCTGTTAAATAAATTAAAGAAAAAATATTTTTAAATTTATATAAATTTTGTAAATAAATTTGTATAAATATTATATAAAAATATGTATAAATTATCTATATAAATTTGTATAAATTATATATACATATAACCTTGTAAAAATTTTATTTATAAATGTAAATTACCTCAATAAAAATTACTTTAAAATATGTGAAACATTTTGCCAAACCATTAAAGCTTTTTACTTAGTTTTCAGTATGATTATGGTTCGTTCCAGACTGAGTTCTTATTGTACATATTTTTTATAAAATTTAAATATTTTAATATATTTCTGTATATACTCCCGCAGCTGATATTGTCACAGTTAAAGTCCCGGTTTTGTTGGCTGTGCTTCTTCGTTCATGCCTGGAGCTGTGTGCCTGCTGCTGCTGCCATCATCAAGTCCGCCACAGACTCCTAAATTATGCATGAGCGCCCGTAAATAGGCAATGCTTTTTGCGTGTGGCACGTACGATGCTTGAATTTATTATTATCCACCTTCTATATGCTAATACATAGTGTGTGTGCGTGTGTGTGTGTGTGTCTGTTCGGATGGCATAATGATTGCAGGCGGGCATAACGGCAATGGGATGATCTCGTTGACAAAGTTGTCCCATTTCGCCATGGCCCGATGATAATCACGTGTAAATTACGCAAGGACGCATTTTGTAACAGATTTTGCTGCCACGCCTATTAATAGGGTTGCTTTGCCTTTATTGTTTACCTTTTAGCGGCATTTCAATTTAACAAGTTTGTCCCAAATATTACGCTTATTAAAAAGTCATTTTGTAACACTAGACAACAAGTTTTGTGTGTCATTTTTTTGGCATTTATAATTTTATGGGCAAAACTTGCCAAGTGGAACACACAGTAGTGTTCACGGAGTCATGGCGACTTTTGTGCCACTTGAGCTTGTGTGTTTGAGCCAAAATGGAAGACAGCTTGACAATTGCAGTATGTGTTCTCTAAATGGGTTAAGAGACGAGGTCACAATGTACTGTAAAGCAAGAAAATAGCAAGAAAATGGCAAGAAAATAAAACAGAATTGCAAAAATTTAAATCTATATGCAAAGAAACTGAGATATAATAAGAAAAGATATGAAATTGCAATATGCATTCAATGAATTTAAATTGTTATTATTGTTATTTTATTTAAGTTTTATATATGTATTTCGATTGTAAGTCAAAACTAAAGAGTTTTAACTAAAAATAAAGTCTTAAAAAGGTTACGAATTTAATGCAGATAAAAAGAATTTTGATTAGTTAATAGAGATTAAAAATGTTAATCAAAGAATATGGTTTTGTTTTTTAATTTTTAAAATATATATATACATAAAGTTTTGTGTATTTAGCAAAACTTTAAAGCCTATATTTAGGTTGGTTGAGTTTATAAATTTTAGAATTCGATTAACCAAATGTTTTTAAAGCTCTTCTGCTATACATTCTGTATACTCTATACACTCCTCTTGCTGTCATTTCATACTCTTTACTTCCCGGTCAACTTTATCGATATTTTATTAAGAGAATATGTAATTAAAGTTGTGAACCCTTTCCAAAATATTAGAATTAATTTGATTCTAAATTTAAATTAAATTTTTGGAATTGAATTATAGAATTCGATTAGCTAAATGTTTTTAAAGCTCTTCTGCTGTATATTCTGTATACTCTATACACTCCTCTTGCTGTCATTTCTTACTCTATGTTTCCCGATCAAGTTTATCGGTATTTTAGCTTTGACCATCACTACCTTTAAAAAAAAGTTATAAAGCTTTCTTTTTATGCTCTCTCCGTACTACTGTCAGCACATAAAACACTGCTGTTTATGACATTGGCGTGAATTACATGCCAAACTATCGCTAGTCATCAAAGCGCTTGGCAGTACATAAAGTGCACAAACTGTAGAGTGTATTTTTATGTAGGTGGAACTTACCAAGTGGACGGGTGTTAAACCAGCGTACCTTAAAGAGAACGAAAGGAGAAGCATACGCCTTGTTGCTCTTAAAGCTGTTGAAATCCTGTTTAAAGCTGTGAACCATGCAAATCGCATTAACTATGCTAGATTCACACTCTACTCTCCCTCCGCCCCCACACAATGTCTTGCTCAAGTAGCCAACTACTTTAGGCGTAGTAGGGGTACTCACAGCAACAAAAAATAAAATACAGAAACATAAATTGAATTACTTTTGGGGTAGCACTTGCAAGAATACGACTTTTGTGCCCTAGAAGGGCGACAACTCTGACTAGACTTGCAAAATGTCATAGAAATAGTATGCACAATTGATGTGCCATAAAATATCCTGTAAATAAATGGAAATGAGCCATAAACGGAAAGGTCAAATAATATGCTATAAATAAAGGTTATTTTGAAGTCTTGGTGAAAGCAAATGAAAACATTGACTTCATAGAATTGAGATTAAAGTCAGATTAAAGTAGCATTAACTAATTATAGTACACAATATAATTACCTATAAAAAGCAGCAGGTTGAATGCGGAATAAACGATAACAAAAGGAAGTTAAATTTGGTTTTAATCTTGATTAATAAGAGCTTTCTATGAATGAAGCTCTATAGATTGAACTACATACAAAAGATAGTTAGATCTATCTAGATCTATGGCATGCATTCTAACTAAACTGATTTAATCTATATACTATAAACTATACACTTCATATGTGTCTAAAACATTTTCACAATAAATTGTTGGAAATTAAGTTACATGCAAGTTCAAACAAGTGTCGTCCTGTATACCCTCTCTGGCCTGTGGCCTATGGGGTCTGACAGGACAACAAGGAGCTACGCACAAGATGTAGGCAAGTACATGCTTATGCTAGGTGTATATACATTTATATACACATATATTTACGTATATAATCCACAGAGTTGTATAAATAATTATCTATTCCGGTCATGTCAGCTGCTGGCACAGCAGAAGAGACAGCTAGAGCTAGACACAAGGAGAGGCACAAAATGTCAACAGCTCAGTAAGAATACAAGTCATTTGCAAGGCTCCTAGTCAGAGTCTGGAAACTGGGAATAGGAACAGAGACTGGGAGACTAAACCGGAGACTGAGAAGTCTACATAGAGTTAAGTTAGTTTTGCAGTTTCTAATTATCTGCTCTTGCTCACGAGTGACTTTTTGAGGTTGGCTCTCAACTTTGTCCACACACACACATACTGCATAATCTTATGTATGTATATAGAGAGACATATGTGCTCTTTTACATATGTGTATTTCAGCTTCATTTGTGGTACTACTACTCGTTGTTTTAATGCCCATAGTTGTTGCGTCATTCGTCTGCTTTTCATTATTTTATTTGCAAAGTTTGTTTGCCGCTCTCAGCAACTGGTTGCTGTCACTTTGATTCTCTGGGCCCGGCCCGGGCAAACTTTGATTACAGTCCCCGGGCCCAGACATGGAGCAATACAGACAGACGCACACAATCAACAGATTTCTTGCTTATTATGCGCTTCTTGAGCAGCAGCAAGGATCTACTCTCCTCTCCCCTTATGCTCCTTTTTGCATTGCATATGTGTGCGTAAGAAGTTCCATTAAAGCCAAGTCCCAAGTGTTTTATGTGTCTTGAATGTGTTGGCGTACATAAGCTTGTGTATGTGTAGATGCACTGGCAGAAAACTAGGTTAAATATTTATAGGTGGCAAAAGAAGCAAAATAAATGTTAGTATAAAATAGGATCTGCTCCTCCTGTAGGATCTAAAAATGAAGTATAAACATTTCGATCTGTTAATAATATAGTTATGGAAAAAATAATAGAAACGAGCTTGTTGTGTTTTCGCAATCAAATTTAGTTAGGAAAAACTTAACCGATTTACTCCATTTTTTTTTTGTATTAACATATTTGAATTGAATTTTAATAATAAGTAACAAAAATAATAACAAAAAAATTCCTTTAACAAATTAAATTAATTTAATTTTTCTCCCTTGGAAAAAATAATAGAACCAAACAAAAAATTATATTTAATTCATTTTTTTTTTCGCAACCCAATATTTATCAGTGTAGATACCATATGCATGTTTATGTATGTGTGTATGTACTGTACTATATCTACTCTCAATCAGCACCCGCAGCTTACCTTTGTTGTTGTCGCATTATGTGCGAAATTATAATGATGTTCATTATTAATACACGATAAACGCTACGTGCCAAGATTTGCCAAAGGCAATATTATTCCACCTACCGAATATGTTTTTTCTTTTCTTTGGGTCAATTGTGCCTGTGTGCGTGTGTGCGTGTGTGTGTGTGTGTGTGCTGTACTGATAATGACTAGTAGATTAGCAGCATATATATTTATACTTGCCCTGATAAGCATTTGCATAAATTTTGGGTTATTTGCAATACACAATAGAATTGATATGATGGGATGATGATTAATACACAAAGGAAATACAAGTGAACAGCTTACTAAAGTATTGTGTGTATAGTATACCAATTTGTATTATATATTACAAGCATATATACAAACTTGACCTATACAACTCCATCCATGCCACACAGCCCTCGTCTAATGTCCAATTAATGACATTTAAATGCTGCATGAAAAAAAAACATACTACCTCAATGTTCAGACCATAAACATGGCACAGCCGTCAGTCATTCTCTCCATCACTTTCTCCTACTCTTCTCTCTCTCTTTTGGCCTGGTCAACGGCAATCAAACGGTCATAAATTGTTGGCAAATGTCGTAAAGCCCGGGTTCGAAAGCTGTTCGTTCGCTCTGCGCCTCTCCGAAAAGATTGCTACAGGTAATTACAAAACCATAACGCGCAAATGTCACCGCAAAATGTGCGCCGAACGTTCTCATTCTCCACTAACGAATTACCATGCCCTTCCCCTCCCTCCACCATCCTCCTCCTCCTCCAATCATCATGATTGCCTTCATCATCATCACCATCCTCGGGGACAAATGGTGCGTTCATCACTGAGCAAATCGTCGTTTTTCTCTTGCATAATTTTTGACGCAATGCGTGTTAGGTCAAATTGTGCGAATTGTCCAAATCGCTTTGTTCTCGTTCTCATTCTCGTTGTGGTTTCTCTCGGTGGTTTTTGTTTTGTTTGGCTTTCTTTTTGTGTGTCGCTCAATCACGTCCAGCACTCAGGTGACATAACCCAGGGTCTCGGTCACTTGACGCGTTGCTTTTTTGCAGCAAATGAGGCGAAAATTTCCATGGAGCGCGAGAGATTCAAATGCTGAGGATGGAGATAGAGCACATACAGTAGAGCACATAGAAGATACAGATATAGCAGATACAGATGTAGAAGATACAGATATAAAAGATGCATTTATAGAAGATACAGGTAAAGAAGATACAGATGTAGAAGATACAAATATAAAAGATACAGATAGAAGATACAGATATAGAAGATACAGACATAGAAGATACAGATATTGAAGATACAGATATAGAAGATACAGACATAGAAGATACAGATATAGAAGATTCAGATATAGATGATACAAATATAGAAGATACTTTTATAGAAGGTTCAAGCAGAGGAAATACAGATGTAGGAGGTAAATATATAGAAATAATAAATACAGATATGAAAGATACACATATAAAAGATGTAGAAATAGGCGATACATAAGATACAGATATAATACATACAAATGTTGAAAATACATATGTAAAAGGTACAGAAATATGTAGAGGATACAGCTAGAACATATTCAGATATAAAAGATACTGCAGAGACAGATATGAAATGTATGGAGGATACAGATATAGAAAATACAGTTATATAGTAGAAGATACAAATGCAGAAGATGCAGATATAAAATAAATTATAAAAGAAGATTAAAATATAGTATATAGATAATTTACTTGTAATTTAAATAATATCTAATTTTACTGTCATTAAATTTCTAGTTTTTCTGCCGACTGAATTTAGTTAATAAATAAGCACATTAATAGATACAGATACAAAAGGAAACACCCGCATTAATAGATTAATTATATTCAAATACAAATACAACTACAGATTCAACTGGTTAATCGTTTCATTGTTTCAGCCAATTACCCAGGAGATGTTGGGTAAAATATCATCACATCCAAAGCAAATAGTTCCCATACTCCAATCCCGGCGAGATGAGAACAAATAGCGGCAATTCAATTCAACCCTGGCAAAGGGATAAATGCAACAATTGGTTTCCACTGGGCGCTCTATCAATTTATTAGAACGACGCACCCTTTTGTGTTGACCCAACGGGCCTCAAAAGTGCCTCCAGTCATCCAGTGGAGCCATTATACTGTTGCTATCTGTCGACTGCTGACTGCCGTTTGCCTCTTGCCACTTGCCACTGGATCGACCCACTCACTCAATGGCTATGCCCCATGGCATACATTGGGTGTCTGGGATTCCAAAACGTTTTTAATTGACAATCAAACTGAGGGGGGAAATGGGCGAGAGCTTAATCCCCAACTTGTTGTTGCCTTTGCTTTGGCACAAAATTTGATTAATTCAGTTGATGGCTGCATTTGCTGTCAGCTTATCCTTTGACAGGCTTGGAGCCAGTCATCTCTAGTATCCTTCATTCGAGTAACAGTGACTGGAACCCTCTTGATTGTATAATATGCTTGGGCTGTCTGGCACTGAGACTGGGACTGGCTTTTATGACAAAATCATTTAATAAATGAAGTGTCTTGTGGCTTCTGAATGTGCAAACTGCTCACTTCATTTTGTGGCTCATAAATTTAGTCGGTTCAGTAATTGGCCAAGGAGCTTAAAGACGGACTCTTTGGGGCCAAATGAGAGCTGTATGTAGCTCTGTGTTCATTATTGATCACAAGTGTAGAAAATATTGTTAAATTTCAGTGTAGTTTTTGATTACAATAAGGAATTCTTTTGAGTATGGTAAATTGTGAATAATAGTGAATTGGAATTTACAAAAGGTTTATAAACAGTTAAGTACAAATGTGTGACTAGAGTTAATGAGTTCAAATTCAAACTGACTGAAGTAACAATTTGTCTGCTTCATTTTCAGCGAACTCTTTTGTAAAGTTGATCTGGATAACCACAGAGCCAAAGGCCATTGTTGTTAGTGCCTTTTAAATGTATTATTATATAATATATTTAACTTAATAAATAAAAATAAATAAAATAAATAAACTTTATATGATACATACCCTACAGTACTGAATACTAGCTCAGGATACCGCAAATTTTCAGTTTTGTATAAAATAGCCTAGGCAAATGGGGTATTGATACCATTTCATTTTAAATCTGTGAATTCATTACCTTACGATATCGGTGGTGAATACAACATATACAGTACTGCAGAGTATATCTAAGTAGTATATCTATTTAGATTATATCTATTCTATATCTATAGTATACTATATCTATTTAGTTTAGTTTAGTTCGTCCGGTAGGGATCATGTCCCACACATAGACCTGTTGTTCCTTAGTGACACCGGTTGTGAAATAACCCGCTGCCTTGTAGAAACTTATAATCTTCCTTAGCGGTAGCCCTGCCACCTCCTTAATTGTGGTAAACGTTGGTTTCCCTAGGTAACTCATGCGGGATCTTGTTAGTGCTGGCCACCTGCACAGAATGTTCTCCAGTGACTCCGCTTTTCCTGGGGTGAGACTTTTCCTGCAGTCATCACTGACCACTAGATCCATGCGTTTAGCATATTTATCTATTTAGATTACAGGCTTATATTTACTACTACTACTACTTTTCTATGTATTGCATAATTGATTATAGATTTATAATGAAGTCTCCTTACTACATTGAAATTATCTGTTATTATTAAGTATGTAGTTATTATTGTTATTTTTTCTTCACATTTTATTTAATAGTACCATCGATGGTTTTTCAACCTCCACTCCATTAATATTACTATACCCATAATAATGAGGCCATAATGTATTCAAAACGTATCTAAATCGTAACAATTTTCCATCTACCTGAAGTGGCGTTGCAGCTTATTTCCAGCACTCACTAAGTATGCAACACTTGCCACACTTGCACCACAATCAACAGGCATTTATATTCATTCTAGCTGTGGGGCAACATGCCGCAGCGCTGGCATTAGAAAATCCATTTTGAGAGCCATAGAAAATTGCTGCAATTGAAGCTACAACCACACGACACAAATACGCAGAAAGTGCGCGGTTGCAGCTTTTACCTCTCCCTTCTCCCCTACGCCCCTTGCCACAGACAACTTGGGACATACACAGTACACACACATCAATACACACACACACACATACACACAGACTACAAACTTGCTAAAAACCAGTTAATAAATGTTATTTGCTATTGTTGTTGTTGTTACGGTACTTCACACACACACATACAGCTGCATAGAACGACTGCAGTGAAGGAAAAATCGTTATCAAGCAGCCGTAAGAAGAGGGGCAGCGGGACGAGCTGCACAACTACGATGTACGAGAGAATACTTTTTGCAAAGTTTATTGAACCGGAAGTTGGTCGGCAATTGCGCCTGTGAAATGCGGCAACAATGCGCGAAATGTTGCGTCTACCACACCAGGCTGAGCTATGCATCCCCCCCTCCCCACCCTACTTCACATCCGTCTGCAACCAAGACCGCTTTAAGCTCTTCGCTACCAATCATATTTCCAGTTGAAATAAAACAAAAGCAAAAAACACATTTTTATATATTCCAAAAATAACCTCAAGGCGCATTTTTGATTTTTTTCGCCAGCTTTACTGCAATGGTTTTCTTTCTGATCTTACTGGGAAATTATATTACTTATTCATACACCAACGTCTGGACTTGGGGATAACTCTGAGCTCAGCCGGCTGTCACTTTAATGCCTCGTTTATTGTTTTTTTCCGAGTCTCTCCCTCAGTCTCTAGCCCCAATCCTCGCTCCCTTCAGCTCGCCGTGTTTTTCGCTCTGTGCCCGCCCTCAAAAACCCTTGAGGCCATGTAATTGTTGTTTAAGTGATGCAAATGAGCGTTCCTACAACAAATACCAGCCAGACGGGAGACAAAGTGAGCAGTTTTCTTGAAGAATGGGCAACGATTCTATACTCTTACCGCGAGGCACAAAAATGCACATTTATATATACATATATTGAGATCTCAGTTATTCGAAAAGGTAGAGAGTCTAAATTTGGCATCTAAGTAGTTCTTTGTTATATGCAGATACAGTTTATAGTAAATTTTGAATATCATCTACCTACTAGCCAGAAATCGATAATAAATGCAACATAACCGATTTTTTAAGATGAAATATTCGCATTTAGCAAAGCATGCTAAAATTTTATAGCTAAATAAAAACTATATAAACATGATGTATTAGTAGTCGGCAAGCCGTAAAGTACATTTTATATACCCTTTCATTCCTAGGGTATGCAAACAGTAGAAAAAATAAAATATGCCGCAGGCTGCTCTCCATGTAGATGGAAACTCCACTTGGCCCCCGCTTCATTTCGTTTGAAGTGAGTAAAAATGTGTTTCGAAAAATTGTTTGAGCTGCGCTGCTGTTGTCAGTTTTTCAAGTGGTAGGGGGAGTTTTTTTTGTTTCTTTTAGGGTTGTGTGAGTTTTTGGGGAATGCAACCCCTCGGTTTGTTGTTGTCATTGTTAATGGGGTCAAAAATTTTAATGGGAGTTTACGTGATTTATGGCAGTTGCACTTGAAAAGTTTATGAAAATTGATTATCAACTGTCTGGAAAGTATATTAAATATTTAAAAAAATATAATATATGTATATATAAAACAAAACATTTGTATAAATGTAATTTGTTTGAAAAAAAGTGAAATTGCATTCGATTGTTGGCAATAACTTTCGGCCCATGGGGGTTGAAAAAAATGATGAACTTTTAGGATAAAAGTTATTAAATGATATATGCATATATGCAGTGGGAGAAAAAGTCAGGGTTTAATACGGTTTTAAATTGTAGATGAATAACGAAAGTCAATTTAAATATATATTTTATTTTAAATTTAATTAAAATAGATTTTAAAATAAAGTCTATGATTGATTAAAACCCAATCGGTAATATGAATGTTAATTTGTTGTGGAAAACGTTATAGCACATAAGTATTCACAATTATTCTAGGATTTTTATAAGAATTGAAAGCTTTGGATATCTTTTATGTATATGTTATTAGAATTCATTTAACTATCTAAATTTTCTCTCTGGCAAAACTCTTGCTGAATACCGCTGACATTACAAATGTGTTTGCAATTTGACTGCATACATTTTACAATATTAAAATCTGTACAAAAACGTAGAACAAGTAAAGTTGCTGCGAGTACGCAATGCACTTAACCCTTGGGGGTCAAAGACAAAAACACATGTTCTAGCAAAGCCCAGCAACAACATCAGCAACAACAGCAACAACTTGGCAAGGAGAAGGGGAGGGGAGCAGAGAAAAAAGAGCAAATTTTACGCTGCATTGGCGACAGTAAACATATGTCGATGTCGCCGTCCATCGGAATCGGCAAAAGTTTTATGCCCAGAAGGGTCGTTTGCACGCAACCGAGTTTGTGGGCTTAGTGCAAAGTACACTGAGAGAAGATATGTAGACGAAATGAAAATATATAAGTACCTGTAAGAGAAATATGATATAATACAAGAAGAACCTGTATGAAGATTCTATTCTGTAAAACAATTTGAAGGTGTTAAAATGTAGAGTTAAATTACTAAAAAAGAAATATGAATTCAATTTTTGTGTAAAATTATAATTAACAACCAAGACATCTAAAAATGTATCATAATATATACTTAATAATAAACAATAAATCTTAAATATTTAGATAAAATTCTAAAGCTGTATGCCATAATAAGAATTGAATACTATAAAAAATAATTGTAAAATTATCCAGCATTTTCTGTATTAGGAAAATGATTACTATATTGTGTGATTGAAGATTATTTATTGAATAATAATATATACTCTCTATAGAGTTCATATAAATTCCGTAGTAAATATGCTATATCCTTTTTTCACATGTAGAGTTTCCAGTGTTGCAGTTGTAGGCTTTGCAAAGGGAGGGAATGGTGAAGAGGGGGGACAGCAGAGGCGGTCGTGTATGAAATATGCGTGCCTGTCTACTGCCTCAGTACGTATGAGTGCTTCCTACATGGGATATTGCACATATCTGTTAAACAGCATGTATACACACACACACACACACATGTGTATAGTATATTGATAAATTGCTCGATGTACACTGCGCTTCCAACTTCCCCTCCCACACACACACACAGACACACACACAGATAGACTTCCAACGATACAGAGCTAAAAAGCCGCAACAACAATGTCATTAGTGGTTGTGCATGCAATAAAAATCAATTCTTTTAAATTGTCACCCCAAATGGGCCACAGTTTCCATGGAACCCTGCCCCAACATTGGAGTTACATATGCTCCACAGTTTTGCAGAACATATGGTTGAGTTGATATGGTACGGTTGTTGCTCCTCCTATTCCCACTGGTTGCAATTGCATGCTCTGGGTAATTATGGGTATCGCATATGCATAAAGTATACCAAAAGAGAGGGTAGAGGCGCAACGTTCAACTTGCCTCAAGTGGCAAGTCTTGTGCTGCACTTTTCGGTACCTGCCACCCATGGGAAATAATTTGCTGCAGCCATTTTAATGCATCATAAAAGTGTCATTTGTTGGCGTGTTCCATTAGTTTTGATAGCATTTTCAGCCGGAAATTTGTACTGTTATTATAGATATTTTAAGTTTGAAATTGTTACAGCTCAAAACTTACTTTCCAGTTGGAATCTATATATATTTTAAAGTATATTAAAGTATAAAGAACTTTCATTAAATTTCTATTGAAATGGTAAGGAAAGAAAGAGTGTTTAGGCTTAGCTCATTGTATTAATAGAGGATTTACTTGATGTCTATTCGATTGCTATAGATACTAGGCCAAAGAATGATGCAAGTCTGTAATGATAATATTTTGAACATAAATCTAAATCTAATAAGATTTTTCCCATTTGGTATCTATATATATTTTGAAGATTATTCAAAGAGAACTTAAAGAAGCAATAGAACTTAAAAATTTCAATTGAATTGGTATGGAAAGATCGAGTTATCAGTATGTAAGTTATCAGTATGTAAGTTATCAGTATGCCTTGCTCATTTTAATGATAGAGTTTTCACTTGATATCTATTCAATTGTTTTAGATGCTAAGCACTGGGTTGATAAAGACACTTTATTTTGCTAATGATAAAATTGTTTAACATAAATCTAAGAAAGATTTTTCCCATATATATTTGCATCACTTTTAAATCTTTAGTAATTTCTATGAATTTAATTTAATTAATGACTAACACTCTAAGTTATAAGTAACTATACTTGTAGTATTAGAAAGCTCATTTCAATAACTACAAATACAAAATAAGGTGGCATAAATAATCCCACTTTTGTTTTGCCAGCATCTCATAAACTATTTTAAATTAAATGAGAGTAAAACTAAAGTTTGCCTTTATATCAATTCAGTTTTACAGCAATTCCTGCTTAACAAAGTTGTCCTTGCTGTTATGACACATCGAAATGGGATGTCGGAATGGGGGGCGGTGCTTAATGTAGCCGTAAAAATGCGTATAAAATCAAACTGCCAACGTTGGACTAACGATGGTTTCTGGCATCGACCCGAAACACCTTTATATACATTTTTATTACCCCGACGCAGACAACGTCTAGACGAAACGAGGAGCTGCGGCTCGGTCGGATGCTGTGTGTGTAATGTACAGAATTTTGTGAAAGGAACTAAAACTGTGACTTGCCTGTAATGCGCAGGTTGAGTTCTTTCCTCGAATGACATTTTACGAGCGTTTCCGTAAACCCCTTTATGTAAATTAATACAAAATGCGCATTCAATTTGTTTGGCAAGAGTAGTAGGTGAAACAAACTTGATCCCCGGGCATTATGTGGAATCTGTTAAGCCGAACCGGACTTTGACTTCATTACGTTGCAAGGACCAAAGCGAAAACCAAAAGAAAATGTACGAAAAATATACAAAAACAAATAAATAAAATTAAAGAAAGTAGTCACAGTAAGCAGCCCCAAAAGGCGCCCCCCAAAATCTTTTTTCTTATGGGATACGTCCAAGGAGCTTTGCTTCTGGATTACGTACTTCAAGTTCAAGAGTTCAAAGGGCCAAAAGCTACAAGTGGCATAGGGGAATAGGTAACTCCACTGCTTTAGCTTGTCTCCATTCCGTTCCCCTTATCAACTGTGGGGGTTGAAGCTATCAGAACCCTCCCCTTTGCTCGGGTTACGTGTGCAAATGCATTAATAATGATGTGTGTGCACAACACACGTTACACCACGCACTGCACGTAATGCGTCACGTGTGTCCAGGAGGTACCTCCCACCCCTCCAAAAAAAAAAACCCTACTCACTTTTTCTTAGATCAAGAGCTGCATTCATAAATAAATTATGAAATTTTTCGCATTTTAGGGCGGATTTTTATGGTCAGCTATAGAGCACAGAGCTGCACTGTAAGAAAATGGTGGCTATAAATGAGATTCAAAATTTAAACGCATTTTTTTTAGATAAGTGGAAAGGAAAAGACAACTATGTCATTTATTAATCAAAATGAAATTAGTTATAAATATTCTTTTAAAATTGTCATAAGCCAAAATAATGTTTAATATTATCAAAAATCTTTGCCAATATTTCTAGATATTTTTCCAAATATTTCTAGATATTTGTCTAAATATTTATTATATTTATAAATATTTCTCTAAATATTTCTAAATATTTTTCTTAATATTTCTCGATATTTTACTAAATATTTCTAGATAGTTTTCAAAATATTTATAGATATTTCTCTAAATATTTCTAGATATTTTACAAAATATTTCTAGATATTTTCTCAAATATTTCCAAATAGTTTTCTTAATATTTCCAAATATTTTTCTTAATATTTCTAGATATTTTTCCAAATATTTCTAGATATTTTTCTTAATATTTCTTGATATTTTTCCATATATTTCTATATATTTCTTTTAATATTTCTAGATACTTTACTAAATATTTCTAGATAATTTTCTAAATATTTCTAGATATTTTCCAAAGTATTTCCAAGTATGTCAAATGTTTCTGCATATTTTTCAATATATCTAAATATTTTCCTTTACAGTGCATTGAATTAAAGAACAGCCAAAGGAAATCTTTAAACGCCATAACCATAGGTTAGCTTTAAGCTGCACAAAATTTCGCTTGTCTAGACACGTTTTCCTCCATGGCATAAAAGTTTAGCTGGTTCTTATTTACAGGTGTGCTCAGGTACCGCATAGTTTCACTTTTCGTGTTCTCCCCCGCCTTTTGCCTTGCCGTATGTTGTGTTGTTTTGTTTCCTGTCGCTGCTTATGGGGCTTCCATGAGTGTTTACACAAACCACCCACAAAGCACCCCCGGGCATCCACATCCGTTTCAACTCCCATAAACGCACCAAATATGCAATAAATTCAATTAATTGTCTAAAGCTTCTTATTTCAGCAAATTTGTTACGTTGCCACCGGCTGAGGGCAGAGGTAATTCTAGCAAAGAAAGACCGCAGGGCCAGAGCTTGTCTGTCAGTCAGTCAGTCACTCCGACAGGCCAGAGCATGAAATGGCATTTAAGGTGTTTTTATTTTGCGGCGGCTAGGTTTTGGTTTTTTTACAGCGTCTACAGTTTCATTTGATGCTGGGCTAAGTAATTCAATGAAAAGTGACAACAAATGGCATTTAGAGTAGATGTGTGATTATAAAGACAGCTCAGAGCTGCCACAGTAAGCAAATGTATATGAAATACTTATACTAATTGTCTATACTATAAGTTTATACTAGAGAGTATACTAGAGAGTAAGGCAAGCTCTCACACATTTCATTTTTAAGTAAAAAACTATCTTAATCTATTTTCACTTTCATTTTAATTATGCATAAAAATTTGTATTCTCGTTAGACCTCTGAATATCATTCTTATCACACTACAAACACTTTAAGGTTTATTTAATTTTTTTATTTAAATTAAAACTTGCACTAGCTTTTAGTAAAAGAGATTTATGTCTAAAAAAGTTCTTTATAAAATTTATATGTTTGCAATTTGTGCTCATAAATTCTTGCAACATAAATGCCCTACACTAGCTTAACTTTAATGTGATGTGCACCAGATTTTTAATAAGAACCAGTAGGTAAAGCTACAGTCGTAAGGAACGGACAGTAAACGAGTCAATTTCATCTTTTATCTTTTAATCAAGTTCAGATACTTCTTGAATCATAGAAATTTGACAACCTTTTTCATTAAAATAAAGTTCTTCAGAATTAGTAGATCTTTGAGGTGGGTGAAAGTATATAACGTAATAATAAATGCATTTCTATTTATATACTCCATGTCATATCTTTACATACTCCATGTCATATCTTTATCTCTTATATAGTAAATGCTAAAATCAACAAATTTATAAGACGAAAAGATAGAAGGCCAGGGTTGAATCGACTCGTGCAATATATTACATATTCATGTATAAAGAAAGTTTTTTAATAATTTTTTAATTTTAGTTTACTCTAAAATTATAAAAAAATATTTGCACAAAATGATTATACCCAGTTTTAAGCACTTGCAATGGGTGCAGGTTATAAAAATCTTGGCTGCAACGCACTACTACTACTAAAAGGCATCCCACAATGTTCCGTACCCCCTGCCTCAGCTGCCTCATGCCATGCGTTTGCCATTTGAAGTGTACTATGCTGCAGCAGAGTCAAGCTGCTGACGTTGATGGGTAGCACGTAAATTTCCCCAGTGACATCAACAGGCATTTTCCCTACAAAAGTCATAAACACACACACACACACAGGCCTACACATACACATATACCTTCACACAAGTGTACACAAGTGTTGTGCGCGTTAAAATATTTGCCTTTTTTGTATATTTTATATTTTTTACGCTACCTTTTACACATACGAATGACTTTAAACAATTTCCACAACAATTTCGTATGGCGGACATGAAGCTCTTCTGCCATACTGTGGTTTTTTACGGCCTCCACGGAAAATCGGCTCTAAAAATCTACGTGAAATGCAACGCGTTACGGCATAAAAGCAAAAAACATTTTTGACGCAATGCCTGCAAATTGATTTAGGAAATGTCAGAAGCAACGGACACTTGGCTTTGCCTTAAACTGAACGGAAAAGAAATTTAAGCATTTGAAGGGTTTAACATGCGTCTAGTGACCTGTGACCCTTGCTTTGTGCATCTCTCCCTTAATGCGCATTAAAAGAGATATAACAAGTAACGTTTGAAATTCAAGTGTCTTTGGCAGTCGTAAAACGTTTTAAGGATATTAAATAGAGAGAAAGGCGAAGGGAACATGTGAAAATCTCCCCAATGCCCCAGACAGAAAGACTAAAGGGCAAAATTTGATGAATTGACGCAATTTGAACCACAATAAGTCAGAGATATAATCAAATGCGAGTTGGAAAGCGTAAACTCCATGAAAACGCCAAAAGAGAAGCGGTGGAATTGTTGGAAATGTTGATAGAATAAGAAGAAGGAGAGCTAAGACTGAGAGAAATATCCATAATGGTGTTGGGAATCCAAGAATTGGATTCACAATATATATTTGATTGAAATGTTAGATATGATATCTCTCTGAGTGTAATCAATGAGTTGCTGATTCTGAGAACACAATCTGCGATTTATTCCCTTCAGAGTGCGAGAGATAAGTATGAATATAATTCTTTTTATTCCTACAAATAAATCGCTTCCCCAAAGTAAAATCGCAGAGTCATATACAATTTTGAGTGTGGGTGTGGCTACATTTTACAATTGTCATTGTCTAAATTGATAAATGCGCGCAAGTGGAAAAATTGAAGTCGAATTTCTGTGCTATTTCACTTTTTTCTTTTATCGTTTTGGCGCTGAGCCAGACCTAGAAAGAGTGATTTGATAAATAAGCGCATAAATTGAAAAGAAGCCACATTTTCTGACCCACATTGAGAACTATTTACGCTTGACCCTAAAAGTAGGCTACATAAAGATACCAAAAGCAAAGCAAAATGTCAACTCTCTGACCTCCGGGTTGAGGCTTTCTTGATGAAACTTCTTGGAATCTATAAAATTGCATTTTGAACTAAAGCAAAATATTAATAACCTATAGGTTGTTTCCCCTGACTATATCTCACACTCCATCGCACTCTCCTTGACTCCCGCCCACACACACACACACACACGCAAACACTCACAAGTCAAGCACTTGGGACTTGTGCTGGCAAGTTATCTCATCAATATCGATTGGAGTGTGGACTGGGGATGTGGGGGAGTGCAGTAGCTATAAGTCGACATCGTGCAAACGTGTCTAAATGGAAAAAAATTGAAGCGTCTCAAATTTCTTTGATAGCACCGGATAAAAAATATAAGGAAAGTCAAAAGAAAATACCAATAAATATCTAAAGCTGTCGCTGCTGATTGTTGAATGTGCCAGGGCTGTTCAAGTTAATTTAAATAAAGTTAATTTACTACAGATGACTTTAGGGAGTATTTCTGAGCAAGATACTAAACATATGTAAACTCTCTAAATCGTTTTAAATCATGAAATTCAAATAAACTCATTCTATAATTCAAAACAGAAGACTGTTTAAGTTCATTAGAATATTAATGTTTTGGGTATTTGTATTCAACTTTATTAGTTTTTCTTTTTAACTTAAACCAAATATATTTACTCCTAGCTCTTAATTTGAAAATATTCTCAAAATAACTTAATATTTCCCTTCATTTTTGTTCATATTCTCAAACCTGCTGTCAGTTATTTTTGCATCTAAATTCTTGAAGATAAAGTCCTTTTTATTCACACTTGATTGCACCCATCCCTCGCTTCTCATTGCGAATCCTTTGCCATTGAGTGCACACCCAGGCTGTGTTTGAGTTCATCATTTCGACGATGTCGTCGCCTTGCATTTATTGTCAACTCAAGTAGTTTACTTATACCAGACATTCCTGCTGGTTTGGCCTTTGAGCTCAAGAGCCAAGTCTCCCCCACATTAGCAAAAGGATTGTCAACGTTGAATATCGACACGATATTATGCTCATATACCTCGTAATTAAGTTGGCAATGGGTATGATAAAGAGACATATTGGTGGAGAAACTGCTGATGGAATAGGAAAAGACATAGAGGGATAACCAGGTATCTACTGCCTTAGTTAACTGGAAATATATCTGTTAATATAAAGTATCTGCTAGTCATTAATCTCTGCAAGCCTTTTCAGCCCGCAGTGCATCAGTCTTTCAGTGTGAAGAGAAAGCGTGGCATGATGGCATTGTTTGAGCCTTAAAGTACGTATAGTCATTCATACATCCGTAGCGTCTGATGAAGTAGCTTCCGAATGGGGTAAAAAAATCAATAACCAACGTCGAATGCAATGTACAAGTCTAAAGAATTGTGTGCAGCAGCGGTCGAACACTGTTTGTGCCACACCCAATATTGAATTACTCTATTACCAATGGCAATGGCAGCCACAAGCAGGCCAACTAATGCGAGTTCGAAGCGTGTGTACTAGCCAAGTCGATGTCGATGTCTTGGCCAACTTGCGTTGCATACTTTTGTGCACTGTGCTGCAGCAAGACATTTTATCCCGTTGATCCTTTTTAGACCCTGTACTTGGAAGGTACTTGGAAGGGTGTATTAACTTTGAGCAATTGACAGATGTGTTTAAAGGGCGGAAGTAAGCGTATTATATATACTTATATACTCGTAATATAATCATCAAGATGACTTCTTGATTAGGCTGGCGAATTCAGGCGACTATCTGTCTGCCAGTTTAAAGACCTTTAACAATTATAGAAGCTAGGGAGATTAAACTTGATATGTAGGTTGGTGAATTTGTTACGTAGATCAAGTGAATTGTTGATTTCTAAATTCCGATCTCGATATATTATTTTGTTAAATAATTAATATATTTTTAATTAATTTTTTTAATATATTATTTTGTTGCTTTATACTATGTAGTTTCCTCTATTTAATAAATTTGTTATATTAGTTTTTTTGTTTATTATTTTTAATTACTTTATAATATTTATTATTTTTTTTATTCATTTTTATTTTTATTAATTTTTTATTATTATTTTCATTATTTTTATTCATTATTATATTATAATATTATTTGATTGTATTTGTTATTATAATGCTTAAATTTTCCCTGTCGTCTGCGTCTTAGTTTTCACTATGAATAAACAAATTTCAAAAAGAGGTTCTTCCACTGTCAGTTTCCCTCGACTATAGCTTCCTTCCGACTGCTTATTGTTACCATGGCAGCTGGTGTTGTCTTACACGCGACACCCCAACGGCTAACGGCTAACCACGGGCTGCAAAACCGCAATGACGTCGACTGCCATACACTTGCCTCAAACAGCTCTTGGTGCTCCTGTAACTGTGTAATGCTGCTAGCCAAATAACCAGTCAGCCAGTCAGCCAGGCCACCAGTGTGCCAACAAACGTTACGTGGCTGTAGTCCAAAAAGAAAAACCGGCAATTGGTTTTCAGTTACAGGCAGCAGGAAGAGCGCCTGATTTGCTGGCTATGCCAAAAGAACGAGCTGAAGTTTTGTACCAGCTTGTTGTCTACACACACACACACACACACACACACACACTACACTTTGAGTTTGCCTGTTTCTGACTCCCACCCAGTTGCCGCTTCATTGCAATCTTATTAAAGCCAACTGCAATCGCTGTGGCACGTACTAAAACAGAATTTTCGTGTAATCTCTAGTAAACAATTATTTCGTAATTTTCTAAATTATTTTTAATTGAATTCTGATTTCAATTTGAATATAATAGTTAACGGAAAATTGCTGGCTTTATATTAAAAAACTATTTAAAAACTATCCCTTTTTAAAATATAGAAATTTTTAACTAAAGACAATCGACAGTAATATATTATATAACATTGGAAAATTATTAATAAAAATATAATAAAATTATAAGGAAAACTTTTATAGAATGCTTTGCTTTGAAATGACACATATTTTAATCCGAAGTTTTACTAAATTAATTATCAAATTAGGAATTTGATAAATATACAAATTTATATTGCAATATTTTTATAATTTTTCTATTCTATTTGTTTATTTATAACTGCAGTCGTTGACTCCGCTTTAATCTACGTTCTGTATAGGACATTAAAAATCCACTTTATGCCTTGCATAATACTCGTATGTTGAGGCTCTCAGAGCTTTTGTTTTCCGACAGCTGCAAGAAATTCGAAATATTCCTGAAAGGTTCATTAAACTGCGTGCCGAAGGACAACATCGATGAGTGCCTGGCACTATAGAATGCCAGGATGATTTCAGCAGACAATGTCGATCATAATCTACATATTGAGACGGCTGCAGGAGTAAACGTCATTAAGTCGAAGTGTGTGTGTGTTCGAGTGTTTGTGAGTGTGGGTGTCTGTTACGTGCCGGTTACACTGTCAAAGGACATTGTCAATGTTGTGTTTGAGTGTGTGTGTGTGTGTGTGTGTTTGTGTACGTGTTTGGCATCAGCTGAAAATTCGATTTGAGGTAGAAGCACACTTCACTTGGGGTTTACAGTATTAGATTGGTCTAATTATAGCAAGTACAGTTGGCTTAGTCTGAAGAGAAAACTATAAAAAACGGAGAGCGTGATGGAAAAATAGAATGAGAATTCGAGTTAAAGGAATAGAATTGGAATACAATAGATTCTATTCTATTGAATAAAAGAGATAGTAAATGAGTATAAGAAATGAACAGTATAACAGGGATCAAGAAAGTGAGAAACGCTGGGTAAGAGAGAGTAGAGACTTAGAAGTAACTATAACTGTAGCGTTGAGATAGAAATTGAGACAGAGGGAATTATAGTATTCCCATAGACGGAGCTACAGATAAGATTAGACATAGATAGACATAGGAATACAGGCAGACAGGGTTGAAGGCTGATATAATAATAATAATATAATGCAATATATATTTTATATATAATAAATATATAATATAATATAATAAAGTAATAATGTAGATAAAACTATAAATATATGAAAGAAAAGCAAGACTACACATGCCACCAAGGATACGTTCCTTAAGCTCTTTCTCAGCTTTCTTCGTATATTCATTGCAACTTGGATTGGCTAACAAATTAGCAGAAAAGTTGCTGTCGAAAAAGTTTTCCATTCCCCGTTGTTGTCAGCTACATTTCCTCCTTGGGGACAGCATCAACAATTTAAGCTAGAAGACTACTATGTGCTGTTGCCTTTGGTGCAAAAATCCATTAAGTGGCACTACAAGGAAAGCATGGGAGAACTTGGAGAGAAAATATACTACACTATGCTAGAAATGAAGTGGACTTTAACTTTCTTTGGTGCAGTGTAGAACTAGTATTTTTAAAGTATTTTTATTATGGTTTTATTTATGTTTAAATAAAAGCTTGAACTTTTTATATAAAATAAATAAATATTTAATAGACGTCATTGATTGAATTGAATTCAAATTATGAATGAATTTTATTATAGGGTATAGCATATTCGCATATCAATGCAGGTGTAGAGTTGCTTTGGTGCAGAGTATTGAGAGCTTGACAACTTTAAATCGATGGAAAATGAAATGGCGATTGCAGGCAGACAGCAGCTTGAAGAGGAAGCATAACAAAATGGCGAAAAATTCAATTTTGAAATAAACAAAAGGCGACGACAGCAGAAGTATAAAAACAAAAAGAAAAGAAGGCAAGGAATTTCAGAACAAAAGAGATTCGCAAGGAGCAAAGTAAACAGTAGGTGAGAATTGAGAATGGGAATGGGAGTTGGAAATTCAATAAAAAGAAACGAGTGAAAATAAATGGTACTTGGTAGTGGCAAAAAGACCGCAGCAGTAGCAGTAGCAGCAGCAGTAGCGTTAAACTCGGTTTGGCTTAAATGTGTCCTAAACATGCAATCGAACTTGGGCAACAACAGCGACAACAACAACCACAACTTTGCTCAGCTGTTAATTTTGCATGGCCTGGCAACCCAACCGGCAAGAGGACAAGAGGACAAACAACAACTACAGGGTATATTAAACCAACAAGTTTTCACTGAGGGTTGGATTTACAGCTCTTTTTCTCTTTAGCTTTTTTTTTTCGTTGTTTTTGCAACGTTGGCAGTAGTGTGTTATTGCCAACATTTTAGTAGCACCCCCTATGAACTGCTGCCCCCTCTTCGTCCCCTTGCCCCACTCGCTTAACTCCCCTTTTGTGTGTGTGTGACTCATGGAGTGATGACGAAATCAGAAGGCAGCCAGACAGAGCAACTACATGTGCTAGGCGAGTACATGTGTTCTCATATTGCATTACTATCGAGAGGTGGGTTTAAGAAGTATGAAATAAGAGTATTTTTGATATGATTTATTAAACAACTTTTAGTTAAATGATTGGCTAGGGAGCAATGTGTTAAAAAAGTGTAGTATTTTCTTTTGTATTTGATTAGGGATAGTAGTAACTGTAGCGATTACACTATAAAACCGAATGGTAAATATCGATATTTATATCAGTAAAACTATCAAATAGAAAATAATATCCAAAATATAGTATTGCAATAGATATCGACAATATCTAAATATTATAACAATAATAATTTGTTGCAAAATCAACTATCAAATTATTAATTAACAAATATGCTTATACGTAATAATCGAATATATTTTCGATAAATTCGCTGACGATATTTAACATAAAATAAATATTTTTAGAAATACTGTAGTATTGGAAAAAGTAAATGGAAAATATTAGTATTAAATAAGTAAGTTAAGTCTTATAATATGTAAATATTTATAAGATTTTTTGTATTAATTTATTTGTCTTTATTTACCATTTTTGACTAATAATTGCAATGATAATGATATAATTATATCGTTATGCTATACTATATTTTATTGTTGCTTTTTAAAACCAATATATTAGTACACCCAAATATGCATCACATGGCATTTCATCAGTCGCAAACTTATCGTACAACCCTCTCTCTTTAAGTATAGTTAAGATCAATGTACACAGTCAGTTTTTCGTCATGCGAAAATGTATGCATAAGCCATGCCGGGCGACAGGCGGCACGTGGTGCCAATCAGCACACGCAAAGTGAGCGAAGCGACTGGGAAAGGGGTATGCGAATAGAGAGGGACAGCGAAAATAAAAAACAGTGAAGAGTGTGACCAGAGTTGGCAAACAAAACAGCAGCAAACGTTGCGTGAGCAAAAGAAAATGTTATGATTCTCATTTCAGGCTAAATACAGTTAATTTCACGCAGAGAGGAAGGCCCCTGCCCCTACCCCTACCCCTACGACTTGCAGCAATGTGCATAATTATGCATTGCAGCAAGAGGGAGGTAGAGGAGGGAATGTGGAGACTGGGGGGCGTGGCGGTTTAAGAGGTCTGCACATGATTTGCAGTTTGTTGCCTCTCCGACAAAGTCGTTTAGTGCTCGTCATCGTCATCGTCGAGTGCTTAGAATGTTAGCTGCTTAATTAAATGCAATACACGAAGGAAAAAGCAATAAAGCAAACAAAAGAAATGCATTTCAATTAAGCGCGAGAGAAAAGGGGAATACTTGGACTTGGACTTGAATTACTACAACTACTGATGCTATAATTAAGTGAGCCATTCAACTGACACCATGGCATTAGGTATATGTTTACAAATTGCTATTTAAGTATCAGTTGAGTGTAAGTAATACTAGGTACATTAAGCAGAATGACAGTAGAGGTAAATGTAAAACAGATAGCGAGACTTTAGAGCGATTAAGCAGAGTAAATAGAGACTATATAAGGATTAGGAAGACTATAAAGCATATAGAGAGACGATAAGGGGTTCATTGAGACTATAACAACTATAAGTCTATTAAACTATATGTATATAAGAAGTTTATTACAGAATATTTAAACAAAAAGGTAACTTAAGAGGGTATATATAGTATAATAGCAATATAATAACAAATTGATTTCATAGACCTATTCTATTCCTATTTTATATAGAAACTAAAGACATTATGTCTTTAAACGGTTATAAATGTTTGTTTGATTGGTTCTCTAACATTGAATACTCTACTTCAAAATGCAAATGGTCTATTAAGTTAGTAGCTCTCCATCTTTAATGTTATTATTGTATTCAAATGTTATTATTGTATCAAATGTTATGTTATTGTATAATGTTATTATTGTATCAAATTTTTATTATTTTCATTTACTTTATTATTTAATATTTATTACTTACTATGGTCGGACAAACTGTAATTTAAATTAATCATTTTAAAATCATGAATATTTGGCAAAATTTTTAAAATTTTGACTATTCAAATAAGCATTAAAAAATTGCCAAATTTGATTAATATAAAATATTTCAAATAAATAATATTTTTGAATATTTTCCTTAGTTAAGTATGAGATTAATGTAATTCATTTTAAAGCATTATTAATTAACCCTACAGTAACAGTAAAAGTCACTGTAAAAGCCCCACTGAAAACTAGTTATTAATTGTAACCATAATTATTACAGTTCGCTTAGCATCTAGCACATGTAAAACAATTAGTTTCACATTATTCCCTTTTAATCCATTCAATTTGTTTCTTCTTTCTTCTAGGTAAGTCACGTGCACACACACATTCAATGTAGAACACTGACCCTAGGCAACATCGTAGCAGAGTAAGTTTCTAAACTATGCAAATGCTATTAACCCCACAGCAACAACAAATTCATTAAAATACCACTCTAGCTCAGTTAACACACAATTGTCTGTTAAATCGAATGGCCGTTTAACACACAAAATGTTCACACTTTGCTGTCGTTATATAACAGACATACATGTGTGTTGAGTACATATGTGTTACTATATGTGTGTTTGTGTGGTGTGCATTTATGGCATGACACATACACATCAATGCTCACCGGACGGATGAAGGCGCTTACGCTGGGCACGTTGTTTGCCGGCAAAATGATTTTCCAAAGCAATTCAAATGCAAAGCGAAACCTAACCCCATTCCCAATACCAACTCCAACCCAGAGCTGCCCCCTCGCACTATCTGCAGAATCAACAACTAATATTGTTGAACCATTGTGCTTCGATGCCTTCGACAAGCTGCTGTCATGATGTTTAGCTTGCCCTCTCAAACGACGCCAACTGCATACCCTCTAAAGTCGGCCAGACATCGACTACGACAACAACAACAACAACAACAATTGTCGAAAGCGACACATCAACCATGTAGGCGAGTGTAGTGTCGCCAACAGCAGCGCCAAGCCTCTGTCGAGCCTCAGCTTTTAGTTCCTGTTCCTGTAGCCGACTCCCATTGTGATTCATCGACGCCCAGCGACAGCGAGGCAGTGCCAGCACCAGCACCAGAGGCTCCTCCGTCACACACTCTCCATGCGGTTAGTTTCACTGGCGCCGTTCTGCCATTTAAATTGCCGCTCTATATCCTTGTACTCTTCGCTTCTCCTCTCTTCTCTGTTGCTGCTTTTTTTTGCCCGACGCGACGCCAGCTTCATACTACTACTACTACTACTACTACTAGTACAAGGATATTTCGTGCTTTCCTTTCGCTAGCCGCTTTGAGTCATCGCCGTTTTATTTATTGTTCTTTTCGAATTGTTGTCGTTGTCCGCTCAATTCGACTCTGTTTGCCGTCTAATTTAATTGCAGTTAATGTTCGTTTCTTATTTTCGATATTCGAAAAACGTTTACTTCGCCACAGCAGAGCGAGAGCGAACCTGAAAGAGAGCGCGCTGTGGCGTGTCAGCTGGCTGGCAGTAGTGCGCTCTCTTTGTTGCTGCTAGTTACAGCGTTGCCAGCTGCAAATATTGTGCAGCGCCAATAAACTTTGAATGACACTGGAATAAAAATTAAAAATATATCAAAATATATATAAATATAAAAAAGATAAATATAGTTTCTATCTAATTTAGGTATTTTTGAATATATTTTCTACTAATAGTAAACTTACACTGTAAACAATGTTTATAATTTTGATTAAGTAAAAGTTAAAGATTAAAGATAAAGTATTATTATTTTGAAAAATAAGTTATTATTATTATCATATTTTTTTAACTTTTATATTTTATAAAATATTTTGCATTTTTTCGTTTTTATTATAAATTAAAAAAAAAAACCTTGTTGAACCAAATTAACTTTTTATAAATATTATATATTATTTATTGTGATATAATTGCTGTGAATTTAACCGGTTTTAGGTGGAACCACTGTTGACTTTATATCAGTGGGTGGCTCTCAGTGGTTTCGTATAAAGCTCTTCCTCTCTCTTCGCCGCATTGGTCACGCAAATAAACCGCTGCTTACGGCGCATGCACCCAATATATTCGAAATCTCATGCAATTAAGGTTACGCAAAGAGTTTAGTAAAACTATATATTAATTTTGACACAAAAGTACAAATAAATTGCTTTTAATTATTTAAAAAGAATTTAATAAATTAAAAATAAAAATATTAAAAATTGTACTGAGCCAATTTGAGTATGGGCTAAGCTCAACCTTCACCTTAATGTGCGATAGCAAACAGAACTCCAACCACCCTCACACGCTATGCGGCGTTCTCTCTGCGCTCTCATTAACTCACTCTCTCTGGTTGGCTCTCTTGCTATTGCTTTGCGGCTGTAGCTGATTTAGATTTTATGCGAAGTGTTGCAAACGCCGTCAGCTCTGTTGCTCCCCTAAGTGGTTTGTCCTTTTGCATTGTCCTTGCTAGCGCCAACAACGTCGACGACGACGCTGACGTTGGCGTTGACGTTGACGTTAGCGTTGGCGCTAGCGCTGGCGTTAGCGTTGACGCCGTCAGTCGTTCGCTTGCTGTTGAAAAATTAACATCGACATAATTTAGTTTGTCTTCGTCGTTCGTTGCGTTCGTTACGTTTCGTCGCGCTGTCGTCGTCAGCTTCGTCCGTAGTGTCTCTTTTGACTTTTGTCGTTTTTGCCAAACAAAACAGAGGCAAAAGCAGAACAGCGTAATAATAAAAGCATACGTAAAACACAAAACAGCGAAACATCGTAAATAAGAGATATACTACCACTAAGCCAAACGCCGTCGTTTGTTTTGTGCGTTGTAAACAAAGCGAGCACAAAACGTAGCATACTTTTTGTAGCTACTGTGACGTCACAAAATATCATCATATAAACATAATCTAGACAATTGTGCGTGTAATCCCAATAATCATCATTAACTTAAATATTAATCTAGTTTAATTTATGCGTTGCGCCCGAAAGTAGGCAACAGAAATTGTTTGTAGTGTAACACACACACACGTACACATATCGTAACGGTATTCAATCTAAACTAAATCTATACTATACTACTGTTAAACAAAGCGAGCTCAACATGCTGATTGGATTAGTACGCGATTCGGTGATGCAGTGCTTCTGCCACACTTGCCGTGCGCCGGGCATTTTGCCATCGGGTAAGCCTCTACCAAATAGTAGTAGAATCTACTACTATTTGTAGCGTAGACAAAACGTGGTAACAATTTGACTGCAGGCATATTTCAATTAATTACAGTAGTACACTTTTTGACTCGTGGCATTTTTATTGTATTTTTTTCTTGGTTTTTTTTCTTGGTTTTTTTTCTGGTCTTGTATTATTTTTTATTGCCGCGTGTTGTCGCAGCAAGGTCAAAGTTGATTCAATTGTTGTCTATTTGTTGTTGTTGTGACTTGTCAAATATTAAGGACACACTCAAAGCTCATTTAAACTGCTTACGTATGCCAAAGTTGTTTAGTCAGTCCCCCGAAATAAAAAGTTATTTCCCTCAGCTTGTTATTGTTGTTGTAGTAGGTTCGGTGGTTGTTGTTGTTGTGGTGTTCTTGACCATGATGTTGTTGCTGTTGTTGTGCCCATAACTCGTGCTGACCTTAAGTTTTTGTCTAGCTTGAACTGCCAATTAGGTTCAATTTGTTTCGCACTCAACTTTTTGATTGTTGCCCAAAATTGAACTTAAAAGCATGCACAGAAACTTTTACTTGAAGATTCAAGTTGAAAGCATTTGGGAACATTTAAAGTGTAGTGTGGAAAGTATGGCTAATGCATTTACTACTTTGGGAATGTCTATAACTGTTTTAAGTAAATAGACTTATAGGTAAATGGACAGATCAAAAGCTAACCGCATAGAATGATGGAAAGGTGGATAGATCTATTGATAAATCTGCACTCAGTTGCATGGATCATTTAAAGATAGATCGACATATATATAGAAAGACAGATAAATAGATCGATATATGTATATATAAGGATAGATCGATACAAAAATATAATGATAGTTCGATATTAAGATAGATAGATAGATTAATAAAAGGAAACACAGATGGATAGATAGATATGAATGGATCGAGGAAAGGATGTGTGGATAGATCGATATATGGATAGATAAATAGATAGATATATCGACTGATAGCTCTATAAATATATCGAAAAATAGATCAATGAATATATCGATAGATAGATTGATGAATATATAAAAAGTTACATAGATCTACAATAGAATATATCGTTGAAAATATAAGTAAAAAGATACATCTCTAGAAAAGAGATCTAAGATCTACTTAGAGATAGATGAACAGTAGTTTGGATTGCCAGATATATAGCTTTATAACGTGATATAGATACAGAATAGGAATTTGTGTGATAAACTCTAAAGATTCTTATAACATACAGCTGATATTTGTGTAGTATTTTTTAAAGTTAATTTTCCTAGATAAAGGCTGCTATTAGTTGGTATCAAATCTCATGGTCATCAATCAAAATCACAGCAGCTCATGCCGTGTACGCACAGTCAAGGCCGCAGTTTGAGGCCTATTAAGTCATCAACAGGCCCAAGACAATTATGTAATACAACAGCAACAATAACAATAGAAACAACAGCAACAACAACAATGGAAACAAGAGCAACTATAACATACTACGTGTATCTTAATTCTTGATGAAAACTAAAGTTGCTTTGGTAGGGAAAATCAATTTTACTAGTATAAGCTAGCAGCTCAGGGAAAACAGAGATAGATTGAAACAAAGGAGTGGAAGTGGAGAAGACTGATATAAAAAAAGAAAGAGAAAAAGAGTAGAAGAGAGCGGGAGTGAGCGAGGGGCAACTATAAAAACCGAAAAGACAAACAATATGACGTTGATTTTTGCTATAGTAGAAAACTAAACGCCACGAAGTAGGCAATAACAATTTACTAGATGACTGTTGTTGTTGCTGTTGCTGTTGTTACTGTTGTTGTTGCTGTTGTTGCCTTGTCTTTTTATGGGCCCCGGCCGCCTGACATCGCATGGCGCCAGTCAGCCGGCAACTATGAGTCATCCACATGCGAGAGCGGGCATGGAATTTAATTTTAGCCAAAGTCCTTAAAGCCAGTGCCACGCTTTGGCTCTCCATCCAGAGCTTGGGCATGAATTGCTGTTGCTGTTGCTGTTACTGTTGTTAGATGCTGTTGTAATGCATATGAATGTCTATATTACGGCATGTAATGCCACTGGACTCAGTCAAGCTATGGCCGATGATTTTATTTATATTGTATTGGGCTATTAAAACGCAATAATCGGCACAAACAATCGCACATACGAATACAAAATGATTGCGCAATATGCACACGGGCCAACGAGCATGAACACACACACAACAACACACTCACATGCACACACACTCACACCCAACTACACAATGACGTTGCCAGAGACAGGCGTTTATTGATTTATTGACAATGGCAACTTATAGAAAAATATATAAAAGAATAACTATATGATTCTGTTAAGCGAATGTTAAATACACTCAAAGAAACGGCCGTTAATGATTACTACAAAGGAGTAGACTGCTAATACACACTTGCCTTAAATCAGTCCTTAGGTTAGGTTATTGCGGTAGCTGGAATATGATATAATCGGTCCTAAGATTGTCAAAAATTAAAAATAGAATAAAATGAATAATTGCAATTTGGTTATATTAAAAATGTTAACTAAATAATTTTAATGAATTATAAATTTACTTTCAATTAATTAATATACTATAATACATATAATATAGTATATAGAGACGAAGACTCATTTATTTTATTTTATTTATGTATATTTTTTATGTTATGGCATAAGCAACGGGCAGAATTTTAATCTATGTAAAAAAATATTTAACTTTACAATTATAATTTATTTATATTTAAAAGGCTCTAAATTAACTAGAATTTTTTTAAAATAAGAAATATATTAAATTAATCAATTAATTTATTTATTTTTAAATTAGAATAAATACAAATATGTACAAAAATATAACAGAATATTGCAATAAATAAATTATTAAAAAAAAGGAATAAATAAATTACATAAATTAAATACCTAATTTGAAAATCATAATAAATCATAATAGATAATTTAAAATCATTTAAATAAATTTAATAAAAATCAAAAGAAGCAAATATTAATAATAAACTACAGCAATCTAAAATAGAAGATTATGTAAACCATAAATATCTTTCAACTATAAGTGTTCCATCATATCTGCCAACTATAAGTTTTCCATCATACATTACCTAGTCTTGGTAATGTTATTTGAAAGACATTACTCTTCTTTACTCTAAATTTCTTCTTCGCTGAGTGTATAGACCAGGCCAAGACAAGCATAGTAACAAATGACACAAGCACATGCGATTTGTAAGAGCAGAAGAATGAAAATGTTTACCTTGTGGCGCAAACAAACACGTGTTGGTAATATTTCAATTGAAAATTCCCATTGCTTTTCACCAGTCTTCCCACTCTGGTCTAAGGTAATAAATCTTGTGCTTTAACTGCGCCTAATTACAGCTGAAATAGCTCAATTAGTTTGAACAGCAGAATATAGAGAATTGGTAAAGAAATCGAAGACCTTGAAATCTTTTATAGATACATTTAAATATTAACAGTGAATACTATATGTAGGTATGTGTTCAGGCTTGATGAGTTTTGATCTGACTGTACACAATTCTCAGTTGACACATGTCCAATTTATGACTGTGAATATCTTAATTTGCAGCAACGAGTTGGGAATTAAACATGGCTGAGTGAAAGCTGGCTGCTTCATCTGCTCTTGGCCAAGGTTATAAGCACAGAACTTGCTGGTTTTTTAATTTGGCATCTCTAATTGTCAGTTGCCGTTGCTCTAGGGGGGACATGCATATGGCACTCTCTTCCCCCTCTCTATACCATATTCTCTTGTTGTATCTGTGGTCTTCCTCACTCTCTCGTTTTTGTAATGGCCTTGCATAGTGAGTGTGCTGTGTGTGTGTGTGTGTGGGGGGGTGAATTCTGTTCTTTACCGGGGGAAGCACTCTGCCTTTTGGCTTGGCAAATTAGATTTCCTTGCTGCGAAATTGCAATTCAAAATGCTTTTTCGACTGCTGTGTGTTGCATTGGGGAAATTGCCAGTTACAAACAGATAGAGAGGGTAGCGTGTGGAAAATTCTTTGCATTTTTGTTGTCGAGATAAATTTATAGAATTTGTTCACACACACAAATTGAGCATTGAAAGTGAAGTCACGATGCACTGAACCGAGCCTTAATTGATTGAAACTAAGGGAATTAATATTTTTAATATTACGTTTTGAATATATATAAAACTAATTCTTTTAGCTGCGTTGGACATATTTATATTTATAGATTAAATTTATTTTATTATAAAGCAAACTAACCATACTAAAACTTTTATCTGACTCCACTTTATGCAGATATCGATTATGATAATAGAAATAATATCATCCTAATATGATGTTTTTCATATATGAAAGTAGGCTATATCTAGCACATATAATTCCTTGAAATTCTATACATCATTTAAGCAATTAATTAGACAAATTACTAACTTAATTCAATAGATTACTTGTTAGTTAGTCTCTGGCTCTAGGCACAAATCAAAGAAGATGAGTGACAAATTTACTAAAATTATTTGGCAGTGTGAATTTAATTTGATGCATCTTTCAGATACATTAAGGAACAAGTGCCACTGACAGCTTGTGGCAAGAGAGAGATATATTGAAAGAGAGAGTGTGTAATAGAGGGAGGGGAATTCGTACTAATATGATGGATGAATAGGTTGAACCTGTGGACTGCCCACAAAGCTAACATGTGTTGTAAATAGTTACAAATGGTTTGAATTGAGAGAATCAATAGAGAGACAGATGGAGACAGATGTGGATGAAGTTAGAGAGGGGCACAGAGAGAGAAAGCTCTTATAGGACTGCAAAGAAGATGGCTATTAAATATGCGTGTACGTTATTACCAAACAGTGCTTGAACTAACGACACTAAGGATGAATGAATACTCTGAGAAATACTCTGAAAAAGTAGCTCTAAGAAGAAGTCTGAAAAATAATGCATTGTAAAGTAAAATTAAATATCTATATAATAATAATAGTAAAAATTAAACCATAAAAAACTATAACTTGTGGAGTCAGGAAACCAATAAGTATGGAGTTCATTGATTTGTTGGCATAATTTCAGAAATATTTTAAATTATTAAAATTGCGTTGAGTGTAGACAATTTGCTTATGGAAGGCCTCTCAAAATTGTTCCAAAATATTAGACAAAAATACTTGTTTTTTATTATATAAAATCTTACTTTACTTTTACTACATTCAACCATATCAAAGCGGACTTGATCGCCATAAGAAATTCTCTATTCTATTCACATAAATATAATAAAAGAAAATACTTTACTCGCCCCATTAAGTGATGACATAATATTTGACTGGCTGTTGACTTAAACTCAAAGAAAGCAAAACTAATGTGCCTCATCTTACTGCTGCTTAATAAATACCTATTTCGTAATATGTATTACACTATACGAATATTATATACACTTGTGTAACGCAGTAAGCTTGCGTGACTTTTACACAAAAAATATTTGTCTTAATGCTTGACATGTTGTCCTTGAAATGAGCCCATTGTGGAGTGTGAAGCATTTGAATGAGAACTCTCTGGGTGTGTGTGTGTGTATGGAATGTAGCAAAAATTGTGGGTGGTTTTCGGGCTATGCTGAAAGGTGGCTCATTAGGGCCATGTCGAGCTAAGTAAAGCGGAAATCCTTCCGAGAGCAGTATCGACATTTTGTGGTGCAGGAAATGAAGTGCTCTGTTAAGAGCTTAAGTCAACAGAATGCCACAACTAAGATTCATTAATTTGCCGGCGAGTTATGATAAGTGCATACCCTGTAATGTGCAAAGTATATGGGAATGTAATGGGAATGCCAGACAGTTATAACAAACTGCTAGCATATTGGATAACTTTATATATTTTATGTTAATAATTTATTACCATTATTATTAATTTAAATTTATTAATTTTCTGCGTACTACATAGGGTATTATGTACACTGACTAACATGGCAAATGTTTTTATTATTTTTTTAAATATTTTTTCCGTGTTATGTCGCTTTTGACACGCTGTCAAGTTTGACAAAGTTCTGCATATGGATAGCACTGCATACGAGCTTCATTTTGTGGCACAAACACACACAGAGATACACTCACTCTACATACATACTGAATACACTGTATACAGTGTATACACTTGAGCTTTCATGTTTGGACAGCAGCAGCAACACCTTTTTGTGCCTTTGGCTTTATTTCACCAAACTGTCAAAGTCATAAATAATGCTTTGAGCATGCAGGGCTGACAGACGGCCAGACAGAAGTGAAATTTTCAGCTCCCCAGTGTGTAATTTTCCCGTTTAAGCTCAGCTGGCTTTTACTGCTTTTCAGACCCTGTACTTTAAAAAAGTACAAAAGGGTCTATTAAGATTGTGCAAGCCCGAAATGTATGTAACAGGCAGAAGGAGGCGTGGCAGACCCCATAAAGTATATATATTCTTGATCAGGACGACGAGCTGAGTCGATCTAGCCATGTCCGTCTGTCTGTCTGTCCGTCTGTCCGTCTGTCTGTCCGTCTGTATGAACACCTAGATCTCGGAAACTGTAAGAGCTAGAGACATCATATTTGGCAGTTAGATGCCCCTATAGTGCAAGCAGATCAAGTTTGTTTTAGATTTTTGATACCTCCCCCCCTCCCCCAAAAACCGCGAAAAACTGCCACACCCACAATTTTAAATATACAAACTTGTGATTTGGCATACGATAATCTAATGATAATCTCTATCTGTGTTGCGAATTGTGGCTCAATCGGATAATAAACACCGGAGATATTCAAGATTCAATTCCCTGCATTAGGTAAGGGGGGAGCGGCGCGAGCGTATGTGTGGTTGCGAGTGACGTTACAATATGTGTGCATGTGTGCGTGTTCGTTAGCGTGTGTGTGTACGAAGGAAAGTACAGGGTCTCCTACTGTCGGTTGAATCCGACTGTAGCTTTCCGAGTTTTTTTCGACTGAAATAAAACTGAAGATAGTTTAAAGAGTCGACCATATAAGTGGGTGTATCTGAAGCTTATCTATGTATATAGTATGTGCAGTTGAAACTGTATATGTATCTGTGTCGGATAGATATGTATCTGATAGATTCTGAAATATATCCTTATCAGATAGATATCTGCATCTGCCTCATCTGGCTCATTTTAATCGAATCTCGTGCGTGGAAAACACACTGAATCCATTCAGACCAAGACTAAGAACTATCCTCTGACATAACTCAGCTGCTGCGCCAGCTAATCAAATTTTCTCAGTTTCTGCGTGAAACTTTTTAACTCGGTTTCCGAGAAGGAAGAGACAGAGTGTGTGATAAGAGAGAAAAACTGCCGGCACATCTGGCTGAAATGCCATGCCAAGCCGGGCCAACTATTTGGGCCAAGCTGTCACGTAGCGGGCACATTTTTCCATATTATGCAGTGGGCTACCCATTGTTCTTCACGCTTTGCGAATGTCACTCACGTAACAGACGCATACATAACATTACTTAATTTTCTTTATTTCTATTTCATTTTTTTGTTGCCTCGAGTGCCAACAAATTAATGAAGTTGCATATTTCGGCGACTCCCTAGGCATGCGAGAATAATAAATAAAAAAAATATAGCAAGAACAACAAGCAATTGTGCTGTAAATGTATGTAGAGTATCTTTTTTTAGATAAGAATTAAATATATACAGGCGACTGACATGAGCTGCCAATGTCATCATCATTTCGACTCTCTGACTTCCTGTGTCTCTTACGGTCCTCTGCCTGGCTTTCCACTTCTCCTTCATGCTGTCTGTCATTGCTGAGATAACGCCAAATGTGTGAAAAGCCAGCAGATGTCGTTGCGTTTCCCTGGCCATTGTATACGACAGTTTTTTTTTTAATAAATATAAATAAATGATAATGATTTTAAAATAAAACACAACGGAAACAACTGAAATAGATACTGTTGATAAGGTGGAAGTCTGTTGAATAGTCATTGAAACAGTGTAGAAAATTTAATTAAAACGTTGAAGAGTCATTAAAGTTATTTATTAAATATAAGTTTACACTGCTTCCATTCTTTAAATCAACTCAACCTATCAATTTTAACCTTTCAAATAGAAATGTTTTTTATGTAGTTTAGAATCTTATGCAGTACAGAGAGGAATGAATAAATAGTTACAAAAAATAGAAAAAAAATATAAAATATTATTTAAATATAAAATATAACACAAATGACTAAAAAAAAATTTAATTGAAATCATAATTTGTAGTATAATGTTAATCAAATAATAAGACACATAGTTCTGGTTTATATCTGAGCTGAGGGCATAATTTTGATACAGCTTCATATGTACCTGCACTTATGCACTTATTTTCTGGGTATGCAGATTTTTTCATACAACTGTTACGTTCACTTATTGGAAATATGTAAATGTGCAAACTGTGATACTTTTACTTTGAAGGTGTTTTTATTCTTTTAATTTTCTATATACATTTCCCTGATGGTATACTAAAGCTGAAACATAACTAGCGCTGAGCTCTGACTCTGTAGTTTTATATACACTCTTATGGTAAATATATCACACATTATTGTAATTATCAAATGAATATCAAGCCACTCGTTTGATAATAAAGACTGATATAATATGCATTTCATAACTGCAAATAAATTGAGAGTGAAATTCCTTTAGCTATTTATTTATTATCAAGTCAGTCACAATGGAAAAAAACACAGAAATTCTCTGCAAATACGAGTGTGAATTCTCAGTGACGAGTGAATGTCTGTGGCATTTGCCGGAATGTTTGATTTCATAGTGCAAGACAGTGAAATGGAATGATGCAGGATTCAGGACTGTGAATGAATGCATGAATTATTTAACAGCGAATTCTCAGCTCTGAGTGAGAGCGACATGACAAGAGACATTCATCAGTTTGATATGAAATGACAAAAGTAGCAGAATGAGGCGAGAATGATACTCTGTAAAAATTAGTAGAAATATGGCTGAGACTAAGGTGTCGATTGAAGACGAACTTCACTTTCTAAGAGTGAACTATGGGGTATATCAGCGGGTGTCAACTAAGTTCCAACTAGCCAAAGCGTAGTATCAGCTTGATATGAAGTGACAATTTTCGCAGAATGAGGCAAGAAAGATACCCCGTTAAAATTAGTAGAAATATACCTGAGACTAAAGTGTGGATTGAAGAAGAACTTCACTTTCTAAGAGTGAACTATGGGGTATATCAGAGGGTGTCAACTAAGTTCCAACTAGCCAAAAAGTAGTTTCAGTTTGATTTGAAGTAACAAAAGTAGCAGAATGAGGCAAGAAAGATACCCTGTACAAATTAGTAGAAATATGCCAGAGACTAAAGAGAGATGATTGAAGAGGAACTTCACTTTCTGAGCGTGTATTACGGGGTATATCATGGGGTGTCAACTAAGTTTCCACTAGCCAAAGTATGTTAATACTTAGTGCACAAAAAATGAATATGAAACTCTACAAAGCAAATAAAAAGAGCGACAGAAGAAAAGAAAAAGCATGTGGAAGTAGGCGAAGATGATGTAGAGACAGAAAAATTGTACAGGAAATTGTAGAAAATTGCATTAGGCGCCACAGACAACGAAATAGAAGCACGTAGCGCCATGTCTGAAATGGAGAAAAAGAAGAAGTAAAACAAGCAAAAGAAGTAGGAGAAAGGAGAAGTTGTAGCAGAGACACAGACTCTGGCATATGGCCATGCATATCTATCAAATTTGTCAGCATGCAAGTGCCTAATATGCCTTATCGGATGGTTGTTGTTTTTTTCTCCGAGGGATTTATACTTGTAAGGCGAAAAGTTTTTATTAAATGGGATTTAGTTTATTATTATTTTATGTATGCAAATATTTCAAGTTCACTTTGCGTGTTGTTATTACATTGTATACAAAAATTCTGTACGTTTTGCCTGAATAAGTGCTTTAAAAATTTACATATTTTACGCATACGAAATAGGGAGAACTTTTCGTAGAGAGTGTGGTGGGAGGAGTGGAGAGTGAGGGGTAGTGCCAACAGCTGTGGCTTTGACGTTGACGTTGATGTTGACTTTGCTATTTGTTGTTGTTGTTGCTACTCGTTGTTTTAGTTACTGTTGCCCCTCCACCTTGAGCAAACATAGCGTGTCACACAAGCTGCGCTCTCGAAACCCTTTTGCATACCCTTACTAAAGGTAGCACAACATTCGCCATCAAATATGTGGTCTGATTAAATAAAGCTAAGGGAACTAAAATAATTTAATTTTCATTTTCTGACAAAGCTAAAAGCAATGTTTACTTTTTCTTGTAATAAAATTCTAATTCTTACTATACTTTAAAAAAGTACAATAGGGTCTATTAAGATATTGCAACTCAGAAATGAATGTAACAGCCAGAAGGAGGCGTGGCAGACCCCACAAAGCTGAGTCGATATAGTCATGTCCGTCTGTCCGTCTATATGAACACCTGAATCTCGTAAACTATAAGTGCTAAAGACATCATATTTGGCATTTAGATGTTCCTATAGTCCACTCAGATCACCCCACCCCCAAAAACTACGAAAAATCACCACACCACACACACAATTATGAAGATACAAACTTGTGCTTTGGCATACAATAATCTTATGATTTTCTTTATCTGTGCTGTGAATTGCGGCTCAATCGGATAATAAACACCGGAGATATTCGTGATTAAAGTTTCCATGCTAGGCAATGGGGAGCAGCGAGCAATAGCTGCTGCAAGGGAAAGTACAGTGTCTCCTACTGTCGGTTGCATCGGACCGTAGCTTTTCGAGTTTTTTTTTAAAACTTTATCAAAATCAAGAACACTTGAAAAGTGTGATCGTATATTGACTACTATTTTCTATACATTTCAAAGCAATGCCTACCTTCTATTTAAATAAAATTATAATTCTTGCTATATTTTCTATACATTTATAAGCAATGCCCACTTTCTATTGAAATAAAAACATAGCAAGAATTTCTATACTTTTTTAAAACTGTACGTAGGACAACTTGGCAGCCACATTATTTATTGGGCAGTTGTGCCGAGAGGTAAAATATTTGTAATATTCGCTCAAGTAAACCGCAAACTTAAAAGGTGAAAATATTTTAATAATTTTTCTAAAATGAAAAATAAAGTCCTGTGCGGAAAGAGCGCCGAAGCAAAGTCTAAGTTCAAGTCCTGGCGATATACTAGGCGGATTGCAAGAGTTGTTCAAGAAGTAAACTATGCATTGTTGAGCAGTGATGAAGAAGCTGAGCAGACTGATTGCCACAAGAAGGTAAACTCGAATCTATGGAGCGTAGTATTTGACTGTGAGAAGCAATTTGATGTGGTCAATGAGCAAGTAGACGTCGAGCCCGTTAAGCGTGGAACGAGTAGATTGATATGGAATATGCCCTATGATAAAACCGAAGCCATTCATCTCAACTGCAAGTCGCTGTATTTTCACTCGTGTGAATTTCCAGTTGATCAAGCCATGATTATTCCAAGGATGGGCATACAATTGGCTGGCAGGAAGGGCAATCTCAAGTATGAATTGCATCTGTACAAGTGGGAAGTGCAGAGGGTTAATGCACACTTGGACAACATCTCGAAAGAACAATCGCTCATTATGTTATATCTACGAAACGTCTGCGTTCAGTATGTGCGCAACTTGCTGGAGTTGGACTCGGACTCGGAGTCTGTGCATGGTGATTGGCAGACCTTATGCAGATCTCGTCTGGTACTCGTACTAAATCCCACAAGCTTTTCGGTGGACAAAGCCGTTAGGCGTCTGTTTCCCAGTATGAATGCAATATCCCGAACGGATGCAGATGTTATACTAAATCATTTCGCCGAGCTTAAAGATAATATAACTGTGTTGCCTCCTCGAAAACTCAGCCTGAAGGAGAAGTATAAAATGCTGACGTATCCGCCGGCAGGACCTGGGGCACTGAGTATCTGGATCTCGGATTATTGCCACCTGGCTACAGATCAGAATTTAAATGACACCCTCATTGACTTTTATCTGAAGTGGTTGGCAAACACAATCATACCAGAGAAACAACGTCCTTACGTCCATATATTTAATACGCTCTTTTTTGAACGTCTGTCATCGAACGACTCGCCACGGAGTACAAGGAAATCTGTGGCAGAGCACCGTTATTCACTAGTCCAGGAATGGACAAAGCAAGTTGATTTATTCGAAAAGGATTTCATAGTTGTGCCTATTCGCCGAAATTCACATTGGTTTGTGGCCATCATCTGTTATCCTTGGCTATCCGGACCGGTGACCTACGACACCTTTAAGCCTGTCGATCCGGAGTACCTCTACAGAGCAACAAAAGCGTTATTACGGGATAAGCCGATTGGACCAGTGCCGGAAGTAAAGCAACCTATGATCCTAATATTTGACTCGTGGAGCAGAACATCTGGCATACGCGTGAGGGCTATGCTAAGGGATTATCTATCATCTGAGTACTTCCAAAAAAAAGGAAACACGCGAGTCTTCGACAGAGAAAACATGGTGGGACATACAGTAATAGTTCCGGCACAGAAGAACAACACGGATTGCGGCTTGTATATGCTGCAGTATGTAGAACAATTCTTCACGAATCCCCTCACTGACTACAATCGACCTATTGATCAGCTGGAAGATTGGTTTGACGAATTGTCTGTCACCAAGAAAAGGGAGGACATTGCTCTTCTCATTCAGAAACTCATGGATGAGAGTAACATCAATCAGCAACGCATCATTGCGCCGCACCTAATGCTTCCAACGTTTAATGGCCAACTCTTACGTAATGATGGCGAAGAATGTGATGAGTGGTACGACGACGATGATAACTATGATCACTATGATGAGAATTATGACGAAGGTGATTACGAAGGCTATGACGATGGTGATTACGAAGGCTATGACGATGGTGATTACGAAGGCTATGACGACGGTGATTACGAAGGCTATGACGACGGTGATTACGAAGGCGAAGACGACGGTGATTACGAAGGCGATGACGATGACGATGACGATAACAATGCAGCCAATCGTCCACAGTTGCCCACACCCAAAGTGACGATTCGTTATCTTGAAACGTCGGAAAATCGCGAAGAACTGGAGGAAAACTGGACTGAAGAACTACTCGAATTCGAAGAGGCAGACGAAAGCTCGACTGAATCATCGGAAGAATCCGAAGAGGACGAAGAGGTAGCCGAAGAAGCAAACGAAAGCTTGACTGAATCAGAGATTGATAGCGAAGAAATGAATGACCTCTTTATGAAAGAAATGAATGAAGACTCGTCTGAAACACAGGAAAATCCCAAAGAAGAGGCGAATAAAAACGTAACTGGAGCACAGGGATATCTCGAAGAGACAACCAAAAACTTGACGTGGATAAAGGAGGAGAATCTTGAAGTGCCGAATGGATACTCGACTGAAGCGCAAGAAAATCTCAGAGTGGCGAACGGATACTCGACTGGTGCTCAGGGGAATTTCGCAGTGGCGAACGGATACTCGACTCGAGCTCAGAAGAATCTCGGAGTGGAGAACGGATACTGGACTGGAGCTCATGGGAACAGATACGCGAATATAGCGTATATAACCAAAAACTTGACTTGGATAAAGGAGGAGAATCTTGAAGTGCCGAATGGATACTCGACTGAAGCGCAGGAGAATCTCGGAGTGGCGAACGGATACTCGACTGGAGCTCAGGGGAATTTCGCAGTGGCGAACGGATACTCGACTGGAGCTCAGGTGAATCTCGCAGTGGCGAACGGATACTCGACTGGAGCTCAGCAGAATCTCGGAGTGAGGGACTATAACTGGACTGGAACACAGAGTTTTCTCGTATTCCCTAACGGATGTTGGACTACAGCACAAGGGAATCTCGCAGTGGCGAACGGTTATTGGGCTGCAGCACAGGAGAATCTCGCAGTGGCAAATAGATACTGGACTACTCAGGGGAATTTTGCAGTGGCGAACGGATTCTCGACTGGAGCACAAGAGAATCTTGGAGTGGCGAACGGAAACCGGACTGGAGTACAGGAGAATCTCAAAGAAACGAACGAAAACAGGATTGGAGTAGAGGAGGATCTCGAAAAGGCGGTAGAGACTGCTGACAACCATGTTAAAATAGACAATAGTGTAGATCTTCAAAAGAATGATGGGAAGGATTATGACACGGAAGAAGATACAGAAGAATACTCGGAAGAAGACACGGAAATAGATACGGGAGAACACACGGAAACAGACACGGAAGGGGATAAGGTTAATGATTTACCGGAAAATCTAAAAGCTTCCGTTATTAAATGTGTAAGGACGAGCGATTTAACCGCAAAATTTATCAAACGTCGCTCTCAAGATGGCCATAAAGCAAGTGATTACAACGATGAAGTAATTGCCAAGAAACAAAAATTGAACTAAGCAGAAGTTGTTGCAAAGAAATTTAATTATATTAAATTATGAATAATATTATAATAATTTCTTAGCTTGAATTACCAAATGTTTTAATTTTTTTCTGTTTTCCACATAACTAAATTCCGCCTTGAATATTTTTCTATATTAGATATATAGTACTAATAATATTTAGACCCTGTACTTTAAAAAAGTACAAAAGGGTCTATTAAGATTGTGCAAGCCCGAAATGTATGTAACAGGCAGAAGGAGGCGTGGCAGACCCCATAAAGTATATATATTCTTGATCAGGACGACGAGCTGAGTCGATCTAGCCATGTCCGTCTGTCCGTCTGTCTGTCTGTCCGTCTGTCCGTCTGTCTGTCCGTCTGTCTGTCCGTCTGTCCGTCCGTATGAACACCTAGATCTCGGAAACTGTAAGAGCTAGAGACATCATATTTGGCAGTTAGATGCCCCTATAGCGCAAGCAGATCAAGTTTGTTTTAGATTTTTGATACCTCCCCCCCCTCCCCCAAAAACCGCGAAAAACTGCCACTCCCACAATTTTAAACATACAAACTTGTGTTTTGGCATACGATAATCTTATGATAATCTTTATCTGTTCTGTGAATTTCGGCCCAATCGGATAATAAACACCGGAGATATTCAAGATTCAATTCCTTGTACTAGGTAAGGGGGGAGCAGCGCGAGCGTATGTGGTGTTGCGTGTGACTGCGCTATGTGTGCATGTGTGAGTGTATGTTAGTGTGTGTGTGTGCAAAGGAAAGTACAGGGTCTCCTACTGTCGGTTGAAGCCGACTGTAGCTTTCCGAGTTTTTTTAAAATATTTTTCTGCAGTCGAATTTTTTTTTGGCACAATATTAAGTAGTAATTTTACTAGTGTTTAAATTATACTTGCACTTGCAAGAGTATTTACAATTCGACTCTACTTCTCCGTTATTGCAGCTTGTTGCATATTTGTATTTGTCACAGTGTGCACAGTGGGCAGCAAACAATAAATGCCATCGACTAACTGGGCCAAGTGTTGTGGCAATAACAGTGAATTTTTATTGGCAATACGTTTGCAGCAACGAATGAAATTGTTGACAGCGGAGAACTAGAGAGAAATGTTTTATTACAGGCAAATACAATCAACTTTTTTAACCAAATGGAAGGGTGTAGAAAAGGGTGTATCGAAAACTTTGACGTTATTTTGCGGTTATTAGTGCTCTAGTGCCAGTTGAGTATGAGAAGATACTCTTCGCAAGTTCTGTCATTATTTTGATATCTAATGACAGTTGGTATGTATGTGTGTGTGAGTGGAAAGTTTTGCTCAACGTTTAGGCATCTAAATGTTAATTAGAAATTAACATTAATTTTTATGTGAGAGGGAAGTGGCAGGGGTAGCAAAACTTTCATGCTGACCACAGGCTTTCCAAACTTTTGCCTAGTGTCAACTGTGGGAAATGTAGTTGCCTTGTCTTCTGCTCATTAGGTTGGAAAATTGGGGAGGCGGGAAAACAGTGAAGAGGGAAAGAGATAAGCGAAATTATGATGATTAAAGCATACTTGAAGGCGACCAAGTGAAATATTGCCAGTGACCTTTTCGAAAGGCTGTGGCGCACTCACGTCTGTTTGTGTGTTTTCTTTTCTGTTTTTAATCTTATGCTAGATTAAGCATAATTTTATAATTACTACACAACTGCTGGAGGGAGAACTGTTGATGAAGCAAGTTAATTAAATGCTTGCTCTTCTCCTCTCTTAAAGCAACTCATTTAATTAATGCTGCTGGCTATTAGTTCTAAAGCCTTTGATAAGTTGAAGTTTATAAGCTGTTTAGCAGCACTTAATATGTTATTGGATTTAGCCCTGTGTTTGAGTGTATAAAATTTTTAAATTTATATAAAACCAACAAAATGTTTGAGCCTAGTCTCTTAGTTTATTTTTTACTTTTTCAATTATTTCATTTGTTTTGCTTTTACACTAAAAATACAAAACGTAAAGTGAAATTTATGTTTTTCTTCTATCGAGAATGTCAAATTGTTACCATGGTCTTACCTCAACCCGTTTTTATACAATTTCGATGCTAACTTTGTTGACATTTCTTTTACATTTTTATACGATATGCTAACCTATACAATGATACACTTTTAAAGTGGTATCGAGAAGGTCGGCGCCGATGAAGAAGAATAATAAAATACGCTCAAAGCAGCCACGACTCAACAAGAAAGTTAAATTTATAAGTAAGTACAAGAGAATTTTATAAGAATTTATATAAAAACAGAAAACTTTAGTTGAAACATTAATAATTTCAAGTAAAATGTAATTACAAAGCTTAAATTTCATTGCATTTATATCATGCTATATAACCTTCCTGAAAATAAATTATGTGCTTTTCCCAATTTTTAAGTTTTCATCATAACATTTGTCATTCCAAAATACTTGTTTAAAGTCATATCTTTATTGTGTACCAAACAAATAATTTGAGTAAGGTCTTCTCCAAAATAAATGATAACTTTAATTATACAGGTTCACAAAAAGAGTGTTAATTTTACCAAATTTTTGGTGTTTGGTGAATTCGTTTATCATTGCCTGAGATATTATCTAACCTTAAAATACTTTAAGAAGTCAGGGTTACCAGTTATAACTATATAACTCTAGACTTTGATAGCTCAATAAATCATCTGTAGATCATCTATATTACATATTAATTTCTATACTAAATTCTATAACATTAAAATATGTATACACTAAATTTATAATCAGGAAATCATGAATTCTATTAAAAAAAAGTCAGAGCTAAAGTGTTGCCTACTTTTAGGCATCAAATTTATCGATTTTAAAATCCTCTAGAATTTAATCTCTTTATGTTGGCTATAAATGAACAAAATTGTTAAATTTAACTTGCTTTGCACAACTTCTTAATTGAAGATATGTTTTCTTTAAGCTGTCTGCAATAAGTCATCTAATAGCGTAATTAAGAACATTGTTTCGATAGCCGAAATGAGACATCGAAACTATTTGATGGGCAGTACGTGCACTTTGAGCCTTAATAGCTTCCAGGCAGAGAGTGCCTGGAGTATTGGCAGGAACAGAGAACTACCAAGAAGCAGACAGAACAACGACACTAACAATTTGCCCAGGTCGAACAGATATATCTGAACAGGTGGAGCAGCAAAAACCAAAGTGAAAACACACACAAAAAAAAAGAAGGAAACACAAAGCAACACAAAAAAGAAAAGAAAGGAAGAAAGAAAAACACGCTGGCCAATTCCCTCGGGTAACTAAAGTTGTACCAAAACCCAAACACCAACTAAGCCGGTTCAGGTAGACTCCACCGCTGGCCAAGTGAGTCATTGCCCCCACCCCAAAGACAGACTGCGTCCACCGGCCCGCAGTGACCCCTAAGGTCGTCATTGCTGTTGCCTTTTGTGAGGTAATAAAATGTCAAAATCGTCTGGACGGCGCCAGGGTAAATGAAGTCGACTTAACCGTCTCCTCCTCTTCCTCTCCTCCTCTTTACACCAAAAGTCTACAGAAAGTTATTTCCCCTCTCCATTCAGGCTTAGCGGTGTGCGGGGGCGTATGCGTGATATTTCTGTACATTGTCCACGCTGCGTTTTAATATAATTTGTTATTGTTGTGTTTTAAAATACTTTGCCGTGTTATTTGCGCAGATTTTAGCATAGTTGGGTGCGGTTGTTAAGGTTGCGGTCCTTTATGTCCTTTTAAATGCTGGAAAAAATATGTTAAGCTTTAACATTTATTGGAAATTTTTATTTACTTGTAATATACTATCTAATTAAGGTAATTATATTATCAGTATTATTATTGTATTATAGAACAGCTTTTTAATTCTTTAAGTTAAATTGAGTCTAAACTTCCATTACATCAATTACTCTTCTTCGCTAATATCCTATTTTATTTTTATTACCATTTTTGAAGCTTATAACGAGCTGGAACTCTAAGCTAATAAAATAATAATATTCAATTAAAAGGTATCTATACTTTCATACATTTTCTGCAAAATTATTGCAGTCTAGCACCTTATTTAAAATGATAAGGTATGTGCTAGTCTATCACTTGCTTGATGCTGCTTTGTTTTTGCTTTGTTTCATTGTGGTCAGGTTTAATTAAGAGTGCAGGTGATATGTGTGTGTGTGAGTGTGTGGTTTGTGGACCTGTGCCTGAAATGGGAGTGTTGATAAATAGCCATCACAATTTACTGGCTAGACGATGAACTCAATGGGAAATAGATACTACACTGAAGAGGTAGCCACAACTGATATTAATTGCGTAATTCCCTCGATGATTTAACAACTTTAGTGGTTTTATTTTTGCTTGATTTACAATTCAACTGATAGAATATTTAATTTGGTCTAACATCTGTCGGTTGCATACGACTGCAGCTCCGAAAACTGTTTGACTATTTGTCAGTTTTCGATTTGTAAATTCATATTCATTATGACCATCTGCCATTTTCGCACATCGTGTTCGTTCTTTTCTGTTTATCCCCTGCTCAAGCTCTGAGCGTAAGTTCATTTATTTCCAACTTGCAGCAAAAAGGGGCAAGTCCAACACAGAAAGTCATTAAAGTATAAGAAAGTTGCACATAGTTTGACTGTGGCCTCAGCTATAGAAATGGCAAACAGATTTATCTTAACTAGTTTTGTTGGAAAGTTACAAGATTTTGCCATTTGGATTCGTGAATAAATGAGAAAGCGAATACGAATATTAATTGAGGGAAAGTGCTTGGAAAAAGCATTGTTATAAAAGGAATATTGTTGGAAATGATTATAGATTACATATAGAGAAAATGGAGCATTGAATTTGACGCTTACAAATTGTAAATGCTAGTTACAATAAATGTTTATTTATATTGTAATTCTTGCTGTTAAATGCAGTATCCAAACCTAAAAATATTTGCATTTAACTCTCTCTCTACGCCCTCTGGAATTTTGCTATACAATTACTCTTTGCGCATTTAAATTCCATATAAAATATTTACATAAAATACGCACTAATTAAATCATAATTAAGTTAGTCAAAAGTCAGCAAATATTCAAAAAAGTAGAGAAAGCAATTTGAAAGCACAAAATGCCCCAAAAGTCAGACACAAACGAATGCCATAAATGTGTGAAATGCCAAATATCAATGAGCAACACTTAAATTGCAATTAAAAATTAATAACGAATGCCAGCCAATTGCAAATTATTTGTGAATATTCATTTCGCACACAGTACTCTACGCAATACTCCAGCTGACAATTCAATTATGGGTATGTGCATTTTTAATCAACACTGTTTATTTACATTAATTAAAATCCGTTTCTGACTCCAGCTCAGTCGCTTACATTGCTCATACGACTGGTTGTACTCTGTATTACATAGGGTAGTTCAGTTGAGAAAAAAGTATAGCATACTTTTCGGAGTATTGTATTAAGGTACGTTTCCATTGAGATGGATATCAATTATGGGCTAATCTTTTGTTTTAGTAAAGCAAAAATGTTTCGATTATGAAGTATATTATACTTATAAATATAACTTTAAAAGATCTGGAATATTTTGATATATTCTTTACTGTAACAAATGTAACTTTAAAACGTCGTTAGTAGTTAATGGAAATTATGCTTTTAGTTAACTTCAATACATTATACAATAAAATAATAATACAAAATAAATATAAAAAAATTTAAATTTAATGTAAAACTTTTTATTGTATTTTTATTTTTAAAATTAACAATAATAATATATTAAAATTAGTAGAAGCGAGAAGCGAGCGCTGACAAGTCTGTTAATATAAAATTTGAACAGTAATAATACAAAGATTAAATAAACTTTAATTTAAAACAATTTTTATATATTTATATGTATATAGTATGTATACTTTTCTCCGCTTTCGATCTGTTTAAAATACCTTACCTGCACTTTCAGAAGCAAATCCTTTTGCCATGAAAAAGTATGAAAAGTGCAATTAAAAACGAGGGAAGCAAGTCAATTAAACGACCAAGTAACGATGCCACTGTCGAATTAAAAATAAAAAGGAAAATCAAAAGGAAAAGCTGCGCGCAACACTTCAAAAACTGTAGCCATTAAAAGTTTTTCTTTTGCGCAAAAGGCGAACGTGATCAAAAGGCATAAAGTAAAAGTAAAAAAGAAATATATTGCGAATTACTATTGTGTGTGATGATGACAAATTGCCGTAGTGAAGAAAGTGTGAATTAATCCACTGAGTAGCCAAGGAAAAATGAAGGAGAGTGCCAGAATCAACTATTCATGAATAAAGGAGAGCAGAACGATTACCTGAATAACAGAAAAGTGAACTGCAAATTGCTATGTGAAACTTTAAATTAATAAAGAAAAGTTCTCAAGGCATTAAAGTTGCAGTCGAAATTAAAACTATGATATTTCAACACAAAACTTCCATTATGCATGCAAGTAAGCAACTGCCTGTGGGTTAAGAGTGGAAATATAAAAGGCAAGACAGAGCACACATAGAAGGGAAGGTAAAGGGAGGAAGAGGAGTGGGTAGAGAACATTGTGGCGAGTTTTTGGCTAAAATGCTTGGCATGTTCGCACATCGTAGAGCCAACGGGCAGTGAAGCATGTTGCATGTTTTACCAGCATAACATGAACGCCAGTATACCTGCCTCCTGCTACTCCTACACCTTGCCACACACCTCCCCCAACCTCAACCCCATCAAAAGCCATTTTCATTGGCCACATCAGCAATGCTTTGGCTGTCATCATTTGCATAGCAAATATGTTTTTCGGCACAACTAAACAGAGCACAAATATTCTGCCAATTGTTTGCTCTATTCGAATTCCTGTCTAAGCATCTGAGTGTGTGTGTGTGTGTGTGTGTGCATGCCTTATTAAATGAATTTTGTGCAAATGCTAAATGTGCATACTACAATAATAATAATTCGTGTTATTTATGCTAATGGTTAAGGCAGCTTCCTGATTGACCCTTGGGAATGTACTTGGCAGAATGTGTGGCATATGTCCATGATTTGTTGTAGCAAATTGTTCTGCAACAATAGGAATAACATAACAACAATAATCAAAATATCTCAATAAATTTGTGTAGTAACATTTGATAGCAAAGGTATAATAATTATAATACGATGTGAATGATGTATGCTATTATGAAAGTACATATAATTGCGGCTTATAGAAATTGTTTTCTTGTTCTTATTTTTATATATGAAGGTTCTTTTATTTACAACCTAACTAAAAGATAATAAGTAAATAAAATGCTTTGAAATTGACATACCATATTATGGAAAATATTTACAGCAAATCATTTAAAAGGGAATCTTTGTTTTAGTTGAGTTAAATATTTGGAATAAATATAAAAATATTATGCAAAAGCTAAAGGCTATAATTAGTACAAATTTATTATACCAAATAAGCTAAAGACAATTAATAAAAATTAAGATTATTAAAATCATTTAAAAAGGAATTTTTTGACTTGAGTTAGGAATATATTTAAAAATAATATGGAAGAGGCTAAAGACTATTATACTACAATTTTGTTAAAATAAATTAGCTGAAGATAATTAGTAAAAATAAAAATATTATGGAAAAAAATATAATATTAATTTTAAATAATAAATGTAAACAACAACCAAGTATATTATTTAATAAAATAAACGAAAGGGCTTACTATGAAAATTATGATATGTTATGATACAGCAATATATTTAATGCAGTAAATAAATCTACACTTTAATTCTATATTTTGATAAAATAAATTGATACTATTTGCTTGTGCAGGGTTTTTATTTAAGACTGATTGTTGTGCTACTATAAATACACTTCAATTTAAAATAATTTATAAAATTCCCTTAAAAAAAAATGCATCACAATTAAGTCTCCTACTGACAACTGCATAAAAAACTGCAAACAATGGAAAAAATGCACTCCATTATGAAGAGCATAAAAAAGCATTATTTATGCACTTTTACGCCGTGCAATATTAAATTAGTATTTATTGAGGAATCAGGAATCCGATGCAAACAATCGCGTCAATAATCCATTCATTCCTTCCGCATTTAATGTGCAGTGATGCGCATGGCTGATAAATGTCAGTGAATATAATGAAATTATACGATATATATGGGCGTAGCTTGATCAATAATAATAATATTAATAAATTGAATTAAGGCAAGCTAAAAAGCAAAGTTCATTAAATAAATGAAAAAACTGTTGGGCTGATTATCAGCGAAAAAAACCCAAAGCTTGCATCAAAGAGCACGCACAATGGCGCAGCGCTGAGGTTACATTGGTTACATTGACCTAAAAAGGAAAAACAGGGAAATAAAAATAATTATGTGATGTGGTCAGAGAGGAGCAGAAGCTGTAGCAGTAGCAGCAGTAGCTGGAGAATGGCATCCGGTTGGGCAAATGCGGTCAACTGGTTATCTGACTTGGACACAGAGGACACACACACACTTCCTTCTATGGGGCACTTAAAGCCCTTAGTGCAACATTTTATTTATGAAAATGATGTGGATGGAGAGGGGAATGTGGGGAGGGGAAGCATGCTGCTGACAATTTTATTATTACCATGCATAATACGCATGCATGTCCGGTGTCCTGCTGATTGCACAGTCAAGTGAGCTTCTAAATCTGGGCAGAGGAGTTGGAGTTGGAACCGTTTGTATCTGTGTAAACCACAAAATTGCATTGTGGTCCGAGTGTGTGTGAGTCTAAGCCCTGGGCATGTTGTGCCTGCTGCAGTTCGGATTAAAAAGGCTTACATACTACGGCAGCAGCTGGCATACAGGATTCATGCGCCCTTTTTAATACTATACTGAATGTAAAGGGCCCCCAGGAAGAGAGGGGGATCAAGGCGGAACGCTTGCAAAATATTTTCATTGAACGCATAATTTTCACACTTGGCGTACTTTGAAGAGTGTAAGTGTGTGTGTGTGTGTGTCTCTGTCTGCTTCCTGCTTGCCTGGCAGCTTTCTTTCTCCACGTCCCTTTCAGCTTTTTGTATACTGTGCTTTATTTATGCCTTTTGTCTGCACAGAGCAACACATTACGTGTACTCGCACTTTGTTAAAAATTGTATAAAATATTTATGCATATTGTACATATTTCTGTGGCCAGTGCTGTGCTTGGCACTTTTAAAGAGAATTATGTTGCTGCCGTAAAGTGCAAATTATGAAGGTATTAAAGTATTAAGCACATGGAAACCATTTGAGTATTTTCAGCAGCTCAGTTCAACTTGAGCTGAGTTCGCTTATCAGATCTCACTGTATTTTGGGTGTAATCTCAATTATTGTAGCATTATCTAAATATGTATACAAGTATAGTATAATTTGATACCTTGATTATTAGTAACAAATCTTTAAACTCGAAATTGATTCTCCAATGGATGAAATTATTAATACTATTGTTTACTGCGCCGCTGTGACATAAGTTAAAGGTAGTGTGAAAATTGCAGTCTAGTAGAACTTACCGTTAGGCTTGGATGTTGATAGCAAGTCAATCAGTCTGTCAGGTTAAAGTATTTTAACAGAGTAAATACAGACATTTATTGTAGCATTATCTAAATTTGTATACAAACATGAGTAAAATGTGTTACTTGACTATTAATAATAAATTTTAAAAGTCGAAATTGACTCACTTGTGGATAGAATTATGAAAAACTACTGCTTCTTGCACCTTATCGGCATTAGTTTCAGTTAGTGTGAAATTTGCAGCCCTCTAGAACTTACCGTTAGGGTTGGGTGTTGATAGCAAGTCAATCAGTCTGTCAGGATAAAGTGCCTTATTGAAGTAAATACAGACAGTCTAGGGTATATCAATAACTGCTGAATTTCAGTTCACTCTTTCTGTCAATCCATGTCACACATAATTAATCAAAAGTGTCCTGAATTGTAAGACACCTTCGTTGTGACTGTGTCGATTCAATCAGTGCCGGGGTCTATAGCTAATTACTGCTTGTCCGCAGCTCGTTACGGACATATACTCACATATGTAGGGGTTAACATGTGCCCAGGCAAATGTCTTCAACTTGACATGAGGCGCCACATTGACGAACGACGACGACGACGCCCAACCCATATATGTTTCCAGGTTCCAGGCGTTGGGTACAGTTTTAATTACCCACAATACAGCACGCCTACGCACAAACACACACACACAACCACACACATAAGTAGTGCCATGTGAGAGTGCCTTATAGATGGCCTCAAGGGTGGGTTACACACAACTATGGCATACCTGCATGTTGGCGGCTAATAAACTAAGCAGCCTTTGGCCATAAAACAATCTTTGCTCAAAGTGGACACAAAACACGAAAACCTGCAGCAGGTGGGGGTGGGGGAGGGGGAGGGCTACTTTGTGGGGGGTTGTGTGTTGACAATAACAACGACAATGGAAACGCACTAATTTGAACGCTCATAAAACTGAACGTAAATGGAATCGCCCTTTCAGTACAGTGCATTGCTGTCATACAAGTTGAAACCAACAGCAACAACAATCAAACAGAAACTATGTGGACACACACACACACACACACACATACACACACACTCGTGTACACAGTAAATACCTACGTAGCGTACGTGGTATGGCTTGAAGTCAACGTTAACTAGCGTAAAAATCGATAAATTCTATTTCGTATTAATTACAAATCGCCGCGAGGCCAAATGCAATTTGGTATAAGTCACGCTTTCCCATGTCGTTTCTGTTGCCATTTTATACCCTTTGCCTTTATGCGAGTTTAACAAAAGTTTTTCGCTCTGCTGAAACTTTGTGCCAAGTGGCATGAAATTAATGAATACTCATTGCATTAGGCATTATGTGTGGAAATTTTGTTGAATGGCGGAGTACACTTTTGTCATATTGGATGTTATTTAAATACCCTGTAAATTGAAGAGTGTGAGCTTAGTTTTTATATGTGGGAAAGCGACACCTGTCGACACCTGATGCTTAGGTGAAGAACATAAACAGTCTCGTAGATATCCTTAAAATAGTCAGCAAATTCTAGATAATTTCGTATATACAGCTGATATATTGAAATGAAAAATGTTATAAAAATTAAATTAAAATAATTTAGTATATACTACAGCTGATATTTAGAAATGAAAAATGGTATAAAAATTTGACTAAAATAATTTCGTATATATAGCTGATATTTAGAAATGAAAAAAATTATAAAAATTGAATTAAAATAATTTCGTATATATAGATGATATTTAGAAATGAAGAAATCTATAAAAATTAAATTAAAATAATTTAGTATTTACAGCTGATATTTAGAAATGTAAAAATGTATAAAAATTAAATTAATATAATTTCGTATATATGTACAACTGTGTTGGTTATAATACAGAGGGACGCACAAGAAAAACCGAGGAGCTAAATCAAATACGTGTTTATTGAATGAGCAGTAGAAGAGAAGTGAGCGAGATACGTAAATTCTGTTACGTATACGCCTTACGTTAACAGTACAGACTTATAACATAAGTACCTCATTTGGTACTGTCAACCAGAGTTGCCATTCATTTGCAAATTAATATTCAAACTTATTACCTTCAACAAACTGATATTTAGAAATGAAAAAATGTATAATAATTAAATTAAAAACAGAATTGGCAGAATACTACCTATTTTTCCACACACCCACCCCACGCAACCGAACTCAGCGACAGCCGCAAATGAACTAAGCCAATCAGCAGAGGATGCAGACTTACTGTACATACTCAGCTGATCGACCGCTCTTCTCACTTGCTTCCTATGCTTTGCTATAGAGAGCAGAGCCACACGCACACGCACACATGTAAAGTCTATGCAAGCTACTCTCTCGTTTTCAAGTGTTGAGGATGTGTCAATGTGTGTGTCTGTGTAGTTGATCACGTATTGTGCCTAAGTTCGCTCTCCCTTCAAACATGCTTGCAGTTATACTCAGTTTGGCATGCAATGCTAGTATTGGTGTACAATTGGAAACTATGTGCCGCTTACAGCTAGAAAACCGTTAAATCGGCAGCACTGACTGCGGAACAAGAAACCAAGCAATGTATAGCGTTATTTGCAGCTGACTGAAAGCTATGAAATGCGCATTTTGAACGCAATTTTGGCTGGTTTTTATTTGCGGCAACAATTGCATTTTATGCAGACGATATATATGTATGTATAATTGTGTTTGTGTGTGTAGCTATGTGCAAGGACATGTTGCCGTTATAATGCCAGGCAAATGGCAACGACGGGGACAAAGACAAGATACACGAAACAAGCAACAAAATTTCATTGTTGCTAGAGCATTTTGGGATGACGGCGTCATTGTGAAACGGATGTGTATGCGGATGTGAGTGTGAATGTGCATGCGAATGCGGATGCGGATGCATTAATGCCAGCATATTTGTATGTAGTAGAATGTCTGCTGTCTGTTGCCTGTTCTCTGTTTATCGCAGCACTAATAACAACAACAACGAAGAGTAGAAAATTTAATGTTGCAGCTGCAGCAGAGGACACAAAGCCATGACACTGTTATAACACAAAACGCTAAAAGTGTCACTGACATTTCAAAATGCACAACATTCTCTCGGTGGCATCCTGCAGCATAATTTTAAACTAACAAATAGCCAAGAAAATTGAAACTGCAGAGAGAAACTTACTTGCGTGCAGCTGACAGTCGTCTGTCTGTCCCTCTGTTCTGTTAGAGTGTTGTTGTTGCTGTTGCTGTTGTTGTTGCACGTCTGATTAACCACCAAGCAGCTAAGCAGCAAATTTAAGTTTGTTTCATTAAGGAGAATTTAATTTAAGACTAGTGAGAAAGGAGAGGGGAGAAGCAAGGTAGAAAAAAAAGAAGAATATGGGAAGGGTACTAAAAAAGAGGGAAAAGGCGAAGAAAGTAAGAGCAGAAGAGAGAAGGAGTGTCAGGAGAACAACAGCAAGATTAACAGAATGAGAAACAAGCTGAAAGAGTAGAGAAAAGAAAAAGGGTTGTTAAAACGAAATTGAGTAGATATGAAGTGAGACACGAAAGGAGAACGAAGCATTAAAAATAAGCTTATAACTCTGCTATAAGGAAGAAATTTTTAATTAATTTCTTCTGCATTAAAATCTATCCTCTTCTTTTTTTTTTAGAATTTTCCCAACTTCAAACTTCAAATGTATAATAAACTAAACTAAATCTTTACCACTTTGAATTTTATTTTGCCATTTTACTGTAATAAACAAAAGAGTAATGCAATTTGTGTTTGCATAAGCGGGCAAATTGTTTACATTGTGTTAAATTTTAATTACTTGCCTATTGTGGGCATCAGTTTCAATAAATTTTATAGACTTTAGTGGAGAGTTTCAATTTGCTAATGAAACTGTGGACAAACACAACGTAAACGTAATGTGAATAATAAAATAATAATGTAAATAATTTTAGTATGTGTTCAGTATATTTTTAATACCAGAAATAAAAGCATGATATGGCATAGCAACAATTAAAATATAAACTCTGTGAAAATGTAATGTTAATATTTATTGAACTGATGTTAATGCAAGTTCTTTATTATATAGTGTATATATTTAGGATAAGTATTAATAAGTGGCAGCATTATTATTTATATTTAAATTTGTGTAAACTGCAGCCATTGTTTAGGCTATGTTTACGGCATTGGTAAAGCTCTGCTTAGAGCAATAGGTAGAGTTCCTTTTTATAAAACCAGCTTGAAGGGAAACTCTGTGCGTATAAAACTCTCTACTCTATATCAGCTGTATATACTGCGTACTGCGCTCTAAAAAAGTGCTCATTCGGCAGCATTTGGCTTTACACTCCATCGACCTGTTTCAAAGTCCTTTTCATTCAGTTAAAGCGTTCAACTATTGTTGGCAATTGACGCTGTACTTAATACGCTACTCAAATACGAGTAAGTAGCAATAAGAATGGGGCTAAAAAAAAAGGGGAGTAAACACTTTAGTACATATACATTTTACAGGGTATTAGGTAAAAGCAGGCAATTTCATTATGAAGGGGAAACACTTGCAAGGTAAGCTAAAAAATAGTAAAGAAATCGACAGCTAATTAGCTATGCCAAAAAGTTGAGGAAACAGGATCCCTCCCCTAGGCACAAAGGCAACAAAAAGTAAACAAACAACAAAACAAACAAACGGAAAACCAAGCCCAAGAAACACATGAAAGAAAACAAAAGAGAGCAACAAGCAGAAGACGAGGGGGACAGAGGAGAGGCGTCAAGTACAAAAAGGAAGTATATTATTATTTGCTACAGTGAACAAAGCCCGCATTTATAGTGAAGTAGTATGAAGGAGCAAAAGGGGGAGGAGAGCGTAGGACAACAACAAAGAGAGGGCGCGACACTAAGAAAGTGAAAGCGTAGGAGTAGTACAATCTATGCGCCCTGCTCGTACACCCGTATGGCATCTTAATTCTTAAAAAACAAGAAGTCTACACATGGTTAGGGTATGCAGGGTATACTCACTGCTGTAGTCAATCTAATATTATAATTTTTTGAAAGATTTTTGCCAATAGTAGAACTAATAACTATCAATTCTTAAAAAAGAAGAGCCTTCATATGGTTAGGGTATCTAAGGTATAAGATATGATATAGTTAAGCTATTATTATTATTAGTTATTCAACTCTATTATATTTTTTTTTTTCCTATACTACAACTAATTCTACTTCGAAATTAAAGAGTATTTTGTGCAGGCACCAAAGTGGCATTTCAAATATTTCCCAAAATTTATAGGGTATACGCTAGTTAAACACAATTAAATAGACCAACTCTAGCTTTAATTTAAATGCAGTGCACAACATTTTGGGCGCGTTTAGTTAAGCTGCTGACTGTGCATATGTGTCGAAGGAGAATGCTAGATAAAGAGCAGAAAAAATGGAGAACGAGGAAGGAGAGAAATTGGAGGAGAGAAGGAAGGTAAAGCAAACAATAACAAGCTTAGCCAAGGGGGAATAATACTAAAGCTTACTTAGGGGCGGCTAATGAAGAAAAAAGAAGTACAAGTGGCCCCAGGCATGGGCGTAGTCAAAAGGGATTTTGTTATTAAAAATGTGTATAGTTAATATTTGTAATAAGTTGGCTACTTACAAACATTTAACACAGTTAATGAAGAAATAAGAATTAACCCCTCTCGCTTAAAATTCCAACTACGCACATGTCTGTTTGCTCTGCAGTAAACCTCAACCACGTGCTCTGTCAAATTTCAGTCACTTTGAGCGACGCGTTAAGAATAGAAACGTTAAATCTGACATTGCTTTGAGTTTTTTGTCTAAAAATAATAAAAACCTTTTCTAATTTTAGCTAAAGTAAGCAGCTAAAGAGAGTGAGTAATAGGTAGGGTAGGGTGGTGGTAAAGTGTGCGAGAGAGTGACTTTAATGAAGTGAGTGGCTTGATTAGACACTTGTATTGATAAGAGGCAGCTCTTTGGGCTTTAAGGTTGTGGTCAATAGTAATTGCTTAGCAGTGGCTAGATAACTGTAGAACACTCTGAAAGAGCTTTTGATATAAATGTATAATAATAAAAGTATACAAAACATGCTGTAGTAAATTATTTAAATAAAAATGTAATTAGATGATCATGAATGTATTCAGTATGAGTATCACTAAAAGCTGCACTTTTAATTTAGATTTTTATACAGATAATACAGATTGTTTTTTCTTCTCAGTATATTGGTATATTATTTATACTTATGTGCATAATATTACTATTTATAATATTTATAGAAAACTGTTCTTTAATAGAATATATAAGCAATATATTTTAAGATGTTTGCTTCTGTGGTTGACTATGATTCGTTTAAGAATTAAACATTTAATCGGTTTAAAATATTTTTGTTGTTGCTTACTTCTTGTTGCTTTAAGTTTTCCAACTTATAATCATCCCCAATATGCATTATAGTCAGCGTCACATTTCACACATTTATCCACAGTTTATTGACTTATGCTAATGTCAATTGGCCTCACACAAATGGCCAACAAAAACATGGCTTTAAGCCCCAATAAAAGCTCTGCTATGTCAAAGCAAATAAAAAGAAAATCAATAGTGCAGTAGCCTTAGGTTACATACTATAGTAGTATAGTAAAAAGTTCAATATAGGCAGAGGACTGACTATATAGCCGACGTCAGTTACCTGCATTCCCAAGGTGATAAACAGCAGTCGACAGTGGAACTCACTCCCCTCCCCCTTGAGTGACTTTTGCAGCCATGTTGCAAAAACGAAACACGTCACGTGACTGCGTCATTTGCAGTTGTGTTGCCATGTGATACCTGCTCAAGATACTTAGCACACTATATACTATACATATATACTACATATATATACATGCAATCTAACAATACTAACGGATGGCGGGGGGAAGGAAGGGACTAAGGCGCCAGGCTTCATTTGGCGACGTCGCGCACAGTTGGACACGACAGTGGTGAGTGGGGAGTGGAGAGAAGAGAGTGTAGGAAAAAAGGAAGCACGTGCAGACGGCATTTGCTTATGTAATCGGCTAGAAAATAGCCAGAGGAAACGGAAAATGACTAAAAATCAACTTGATAAGCCAAATGACTTATATTTAGTAGTAGCCTGGATAAAGAAAAGCACATGTATTTCTGCATGGAGTGAAAAGAAGTTAATAGAAGAAGTAAGACTTGATTCCTTAAGAATAAAATTTAATTTTATGTATAAGACTTACTTTTCAAATGTGAACAGAATTTTGAACTAAATTCCTCAATATTTTTAGCTGAAATAAATTATTGACTCAGCATATAAGTAATAATAATAATAATAAAATATAAGTAGTAATTACAATGTCAACTTTAAATAGTTTATTGCTGATAAAAGTATATAATAGTAGTATATAAGTACGCGTATATCTCATCTTACATTAATACAACTACTTGAACTACATGAGATAAAAAGTGTACAGTGCCTGCAAGCAGTATGCCGTCAGTTTGCTGGGAAAAGACAGACGTGCGCTACAAACTTCTGAGCTAAGTACGCTGCTGTCTGCTGCATACAACAGTATACAGTAGTATACAACAGCTTGAACAACTTTACCCAAAGTATTTCATTTTTTTTTTATCTTTTTTTTTATATTTTCCCCTATTTATATTGTTGCTAGCTTTTTGGAGTTGTCGTAGTTGTAGTCGTTTTCTTATCTAGTCGCCGCATACTTCACACCGTTACATAGAGCATGCAACTTTTTACAATACCTGGATAAAATGTTGCCATGTTGGTCAGCAAAAGAAGTGGCAGAAGTTTTTCCCGAATAGCTAAGACTGTTAAGTTCCAAGTGTTTGCTGTGAAGTGTACTTAGGGGAGAGAAATCTTTGCGAGACACTTAAGGAGTGGCCTTAATACAGTGCCAACTAGGCTTGAAAGTATAGTACCATATTATGATATTTACATTTAAATATATAAATAAATATTTATTAAATAATAAAATATTACTAGAACTTTAAATGGACTAAGAAAAGCTGAAGAGAATTGTTTATTTATTATTAATATTAAAAATAAATAATAATATTATTATCTGTTATATTCTATACAAACATATAGTCAAAAAATGCATAAAAAATAACATAATATTGCTATGACTTAAATAGGGCAAAGAAAAGCACAAGATAATTGTTCATTTATTATTAATATTAAGTTAGGTTATGGGACGGGATCACGTCCCTCAAATAGACCTAATGGTTTATAGTCATACCATTATTAATATTAAAAATAAATAATAATATTATTATCTGTTAAATTCTATACAAACATATATTTAAAAGATAGAACCCACTTAGCCCTTACAATTATAAATTCTAATATATTATTCTTGCCCTAAAATGAAGATAAATTTCGTACTATTCAATTCTCTATTTTCCGTACTAATTTTTGTTTATTTCTTCTCTCTTTTTAGGTAAGTTTCTTCCCATACATAAAACCTGCGCGATGCAAACAAAAAACCACTCGAAAATCCATTGCAATGAATCATCATTAAGTATGTTTTGACTCGAAAAGCTGCTCCACTACTGCAAAATACATTAAAACAAAAGGCAGCAACAGCGGCAACTACAACAACTGCCTTACAGTGCCTATAGATTATTTTTTCTGCAGCTTTTAGTGCTATTGACTGAATATGCTGGGTTGCTGTGCCACCCACTCCACCCTCGTGTTGGAGTAGCAGGTCGGGGCGTATGTGTGTGTGCCGTAGTTTGTGCCGTCTGCCGTGTCAGACTTTCGACGACATTTACCCAAAGCTAAAGCCAATCAATGCCACAGTAGCTGATGGCCATACAAACTGCCTGCATTCACGTACTTACGTATAGAAATGTGGGAGAAAGGGTGTCTACTAAGTGTACACAATCGTCTGTCTATACAGATGTATCAAAATTTAGGCAAAAGGCAGACCAGTGACTCGTTGGGGCGTGGTTCTTTGGGAGACTACAAAAGTTATGAACTTAAGTCGGGAATCAGAAGTTTATATAAACTAAATATTATTGGTAATAATTTAAAAAAAGTTTAGTTAAACTAAAAATTAAATATTGATGATAGCTTTGCGATTTTGATTTGAGAGTTAATAAGAAATATAAATTGGATATAAAGGTCTAATATTTAGAGCAGTTGTGCCCTAACTCATACGTACGTGTGAAAGCATTGACTATGCGTGTGAAAGCAGCGCTGCAAACCAAAACGCACATGTGATAGGAATTATGAATTTTGGCACCACTGATTTAGAGCAGGGGAAAATATAGAAAAATCTAAGCTGGCATTAAAAGTTTATATATCTACAAAAAGTAGATAAAGTATAAACTAAGATACTATAGAAGGTCGACAATTAGTATAAAATGACAAAGTTAATAAGCAATGGAGGGAGAAACTCGAATCGATTGTTTGACAGAGTCCATTGCAGTCAGAAGACAGTATTCGCTACATATACATAGATATAGATATAGATATAGATATAGATATAGATATAGATATAGATATAGATATAGATATAGATATAGATATAGATATAGATATAGATATAGATATAGATATAGATATAGATATAGATAAAGGTATAGATATAGATATAGATATAGATATAGATATAGATATAGATATAGATATAGATAAAGGTATAGATATAGATATAGATATAGATATAGATATAGATATAGATATAGATATAGATATAGATATAGATATAGATATAGATATAGATATAGATATAGATATAGATATAGATATAGATATAGATATAGATATAGATATAGATATAGATATAGATATAGATATAGATTATGCTACTGCTTGTAGCCAAGCCACCTTGGCTCCATTGAGCAAGCCTCATGCACTCAAAACACCAGCACTCACTCTCAATCAAATGGGGAGTATTCACTCAAAACTGCATGGCTGAGTCATCAGCTGTTTGTGTGTGTTTTGCCACAGGCAGCCAAAGCAATTAGACGCACAGAAAGACAGACATAGAGAGAGAAACATATAGAGACAGGGGAAGATGCATATACAGAGAGACGAACGAATGTCGCCGGCGACTTTTCGACTAACAACAAGCCATGCCGTTTTGCAGCGACTGCCAAAAAGTATGCTACACGCCACGAATTAAAACTACTACAGCTTGCATGTGCACACACACACACACACACACACACACACATGCACAGCTACTGGCCAAGCCCCAGTCAATTTTATATCCTTTCCCTATAATCTTAGTTATATGTATGTTGGTCTTTTTTTTGTCGCTCACTTTGTGTCCCATCATCAGCTGTACTCACTCGGGGCTCAGTTCAGTCGGTTAGCGAATTTCTGTGCGTCAACAGCGCCGCGAGTTGTCAAAAAAATAAGAGATAAAAATAAGAGTTTGCGTAAATCGTCTAAATAAAAGAAATTTTCGCTGGCATTTTGTGCAAGTTATTTCAGTGATTTGCATTGATTTTTTCCCTCAAAATGGTGGCCATCAATTTGAATTGTAAGTAAACGAGATGAAAACTCCCCCCACACTCTAGCTATGCATTTAATGCCCTGTTGCCTTTAAATTACACCCTAGGGGTTAGAAGTTTGCCTTTTTACCCGTTTTGACGCTTTGCAATTTTTTAGAGAATTTGCCTGTACTTAAAGAACAATACAAGAGGTGAATTAAGTTTGTGTAAATGCAGCAGAGTGTGTAAAAAGTTTACTATAGTTCCATTTTGTTCTATATATTTCATATATATATAACATTTTAACATCTTTATCTGTCGGCTACCTCCGACTGTTGCCTTTCCGACTGACTTTTTGATGAAGCTCCCCGTATGCGTGTGAGTAACTGTGAGTTCTGGTTTGTAATTTAATTTGGCGACAGCAGAATGTCTCGCAAATTATTTGATAATTGACAGCAAGAGAGGCAAAGTGGCTAGAGGGGAAAGGGCGTGGCGACAATCCTCCCATTCTCCCCTTCTCATCTCCCAATTGAAGTTCACACAAAGTTACATGTGACTCCCTGCCAGTGGCTGGTCCCCACCAGTCTCCAGTGTCTGCTCAGCAAAATAATTTAATTAAATGCAAATTAAAATGCTTTTATGAATATTAAGCAGTCACTTATGGATATTTCATTGCCAAAAAGAGGGAAGGAGAGATGGAAAAAGGGTGCAAGGATACAGATAGTTCTTTGGTAGTACTATGTACTGTACTATGTAATAATGCCAAAGGCATTGTTTTTTTTTTCGCAGCTGCTGAGTGAGAAAATTATTGAGAAAGCTTTTTGCATCCCTGCTTCAAAAGTTTTCGCAGAGTCTGTTGAAATTTTTGGCATATGTACGCACTGCTCCTTGAAGCAACGAAACAGCTTGAAACTCATCAACTAAAAGTGCTAAAAGCACCGAAAGTAATGTTCAATTTTTAAGTGGACTTCCAAGTAATGATAATGATATAGGGTATGGAGTAAGGCTTACAGAGTACATATTGGATTTAGGTTATAGAGTATAGAGTATTAACAAATGATAGAATTATAGAGTAAAATAATTATAGGATGTAAGAAATAGATTATGAGAAAGATATAAGTGTAGAGTATAAAGTACAGATTTTAGAATATATAGTATATTGATTTGATATAATTAACTATATAGCATAGTGGCTTGTAAGGTCACAGAATTATGGAGTTAAATAATTATAGAATTAGAAATATAGTGTGTAAATTATAGGGTATAGAATACATTGAATGTAAAGATAAGAGTAGAGAATATTGACTTATTATCCCACTTAATTATAGACTTAAAATAATTATAGAATTTAAAGTACACAATGTAGATTATAGAATAGAATAAAAAATAAAGTATATGGACATATTAAAAATGTAGAGTATAATGTATATATTATAGGGTATAGAGTATATTGATTATAGAGATTAGAGTAATACGCCTATTAACTCACATAATTATAGTCTTCAAATAATAAAAGAATTTGAAATACATACACAAAGTAAGAGAAAATACAAATATTGAGTATAAAATATAGATTATAAGGTAAAAATTATTGTAGAAAGTACCAGTGGTGTAGAGTTCGATACTACAAAATAATACCATCTAATAATACCCTAACTCTTGTGTAGTGTGTAGTCAGAGTGTCATTCCCATGTTTTTCCTGACACTTTCTATAGTATAAACGTAACGAGCACCTTTTGGCCTGACAAAGCCATCTAAGCCATTTAATCCTTTTCTGGAATTTTTGTTTTTCACATTTGGGCGGATGTAATTGAGTATCTCTAAACATGGCTTAATTTGTGTATTTGTGTCGGCCTTTTGGCTTTGCTGCAATGCCAAGCAAACACAACCAAGAAGAAAAAACCCTTGGCACTTTCCCCCCTCCCCCCTTCGGCAGATCCACTTGAAAAACTGACAAATCGCTTCAGCTGTCATAAGCAGATTTTGGGGCAAATCTAAACGTTGTATGTGTTTGTGTGTGTGTGTGTAAGTGTCTGTCTGTCTGTCTGTGTATAATTAATGTAAATCATGTCATCAACACTTTGTCAGATGGTTTCAATTAAAATCATTTTGAAATTTATAGCAAATTTCTAAGCTGCATTTAGCACAAATTGTTGGCTCCTCGTCGTGTTGGCCTTTTTAATTAAAAGCGTGAAATGTCAATGGTTCTTTATTTACGCTCATAACATAGTATAAAACGCAAGTTGGCAAAACTCTCACTCACTCTCTTGAAAAAATGGCGAAATTATTTTAATTGAGGTCAGTGAAGGTTTTTTCTCGCTCAGTCTGTGTTTCATGTAGCTGCATTTTACGCTGCTTTAAATTTCTATAATGATGCTTATTATGTTAATGAGAGTTTTAGTTTACTTTTTCCCACATGCGCCACATGCAGTTCCGCCCCAAAGTCGCAAAAGTCGGTGCCATTAGGGGCAGTGTTAAGCAGCCCTAAAGCCACACATGGAGGGATCGTGTTTTAGCTTTTTAAGGGATTAAAATCAAGATGAAATATAATTGATACTGCAATTATCTTATTATTTTTAATTAATGGAAATAAAAGACGGGAGTCACAATTTTTTAAATACATATATTTTAAATCTTATAACTCTTTGTGGAAATATACAAAATCTTCGATATCTCTAAAACCTAATAAGCCCTTGAATAATACATTACATTGCGTAAGTTTAATTTTTTTAGTCTAATACAAAAATGTATCTACTAAATTATTTGATAGATTAATGGCAAAAGAAAAAGGTTGCGGTTCTTAAATAGAGTTTTTTTTTATTGATATAAATGAATATTGATAAAATATATTTAAAGTTTTGCGTTAAAAATAAATGGCGATCATAAATATACTATATATGATTTATGTAGTTATCAAAATGCTAAATTTTTTTGTCGTTTATTTAATATAAAATAATTTAATTAGTAAACAAATATCTATACAAAATGTGTTCATAACAACATTCTCAGTTATTCACTTCTCAAAAAGCTAAAAACGTATACTAGAGCGTTTCAATACATACTACATATTATGAATACGTTGTATTATGACTAAATGAAAGTTCTACATAATATTCATTTTATTATGAATATTATATTATTACATATACAATTATTTTTTATACTTGTCAAATTGTTATAAGTTAAATATATATTCTGTATTATGGTTGCTGATTTCACAAGTTAAATTTGTCCATAGTTCATTGAGGCTTTGAGCCACTGTGTGTCACTTTGAATTATATTTGAAGTGTAAAGAGAAATACAACATAGTACATGTATTCTCACATAGTAGTCATTGTTTGATACATTTCCCTAAAATACACAACATCAAATTTGTAATTTTTCACTTGATTTTCTAGCTCTTTTCCAAAACGAAAAGAGAAATATTTATACCGAGAAATAGAGAAATTAAGCTCATTTGTAACGAACTAGTTCCACCACCACCACAGTGGAGCGAGTCTGGCAAATTGAGACAAGTTGGCAGCGCCAAAACGTCGTTTTCTATAAATTTGTACGCGCGTCAAATTCCTTTTCGTTTACGCTTTGCGGCAGCTGGTCGTAGCTGCTGAAAACGGAGAGAGTAGTCAAATAAAATTTTACTTTCAAGTAAATAATTAATAAACTAAAATAATTGATAAATAAAATACAAGTGCAAGTAAGTAAAAGCAGGAGTAAAGCTAAAGAAAAGGCGATTTGCCAAGGCATAAAGAAAAACTACAAGCTATACATATGTATGTTTGTATGTGAGTGCCGTTATGTTTATGCACTTTTTTATTGCCTTGGCTGCGCTTTTTCTTTGGCTTTTGTTCTTCGGCTCACACACACACACACACGTTCGTACTGCTGTCTTTGTATTGTCACAGGGTGTTCATTCAAGATGGCTACGAGCAACCCAATAAGCCTGCCGGATCGTCACCTTGGCTTCGTCTGCTCCAATTGCAAGATCCAGAACTTTATGGGACGTCGCCATGCCTGCTGGGTGTGTGGAAACTATCAGCTCTGTGGCACTTGCTTTGATGCCGGCCAGAGACCATTGGCCACCGGCCATGAGTACTTTCATCCATTGGATGTATTCTATACACGGGCCGAGTACGAGATATACTATGGCAATGAACCGCTGGTGAATGGCAAGGCTCCGCAGAGCTACAAGTGTGGCCTGTGCAATGAGTTGGGCTTCCAGTATGCCGATCTGTACAAGCATGTGGTAATGCAGCATAGCGCTCACGTGGACTTCAATCACTTTATGAACGTCTTTTCGCTGTACAATGGCATCATCGAACCGCTATCGGCTGGCTCCAGCAATCATCCAGCATATGGCGATGTTTCCTTCCGTCATACACCGGTTGAGGTGCGTGCGGCTTTGCAGTCACGTCGTGCCGCACTCATCCAGCAGCAGCTGATGGGTATACACGAGGAGCTGCGCAGCACTCAGCCTGACTCGCTGGGCGGATGTATCAGCCTCTTGGTGAAGGCCAACAATCGTGAACAACGTCGGTACATGCATCTGCAATCGACTGCCCATCGCATTAAGGGCGGACTTCCTGTTGAGGTACAAGAGATGTTCATGGTGCCTCAGACTAATGCTAGGCCATGTAAGTACTCCTCGAATACGGCAGTGGATCGAGTTGGAGGCAGCGGTGGTAGACAGCAGCAGGTACAGCGTCATCCGATTGATTCGTGGACCATAGACGACATTGTACGTCTGGGTGTGGCTGGTCCACTGGTCAAAGACCTAAAGCCCAAGTCGCAGAATCCGGATGCGCATAAGTTTCTGTGCGCCAAGTTGACCACCATGGAGTCGCGACAGTTCCGTATGAATCCACGTCGTGTGGAGTTCGTGGAGGCCTTGCTCTGCTCCTTGCTGTGCGAAGAGGAGCTGGGACCACCGACTGCTGTGCGTCTACCAAGTAAACTGCTGGTCAAACGCAGATACAAAGTGAATACTGCCCCTCGTGTGGAGCGAAAACTCCCAGACCCTGATCCAATTGATGACATGATAGCGTTCTATCTAGGTCTCGACAGCTATCACAAATGGCTGGATGAGTTCTCACTCCGTCGTCCAGGGGACGATCATGTGCCCGGTGTGCCAACTATAAGGGACACGATCTATGAGCCTGGAGACGAAATGAATGCGAGCTTTGATTCGGACATTGAATCGGACACCGAACAACCAGGGAATGAGTATAATATTCATACCAACAATGAACTCTCTTCGCCCAAACAACCGATGAAGGTGATCGTCATCAATGCCGTTGATCCCAGCCAGCAGGATGATGTGGAAATGATAGGCAGAATTGAAGCAGCAGCTGGAGGAGCTGATCAGAAGATTGCGGGTAATAAGATTAACGTTGCTGACATCAATCCCAACGCTAACCTTGTGGTGGTTATGCCTCCCGATGATGAAGATGCTGTTGATGACGATGACGAAGACGATGACGATGATAATGACGGTGAAGATGACGGTGACGGTGACGAGGACGACGATGAGGATGAGGACGATAACGACAGCATTATGGTCGATGATGACGATCAATACGATGACGCTGATGATGACTACTATGATATGCAGGAAACCATGGCAGCTCGCTGTTGAGCAATAACCACATTCAGCATTTTTAACAAATTAACCCTTTAACCATATCGAAAATTATAAATACACCTACAATAATCAACTCATCTAATGTATCCATAAGGATATTTGCATAAATAAAGCATTCCAGCTTCACTGGATTCAAATGCCTCCAATTAGCTATATTGAATTGTAGAAATTTTACCAATATATATATGAAAGTTTAGATCCTTTTTGTCGTGGAGTTGAGAGGACCAATCGTCCGACTTATGCGGCAATGTTCTGCCTTTCTAATAAGAATTCTGAGTATGTTTGTATGTACTTATATACAATCTTACAAAGTACATAAGAATTTGGAATATATTTAATATTTGGTTGAGCGGTAGCTGAGGGGTGACCTCATTGTGGTAACGCATGGGCAAATTTGAAAATTTCCAACTACTTCGTTCAAGACCAGCCTGAGGCTTTTATGAGCCGTCTCAGATTCCTTGGCTTTATTGGAGCAAGGTAGCAGGTAGGCTCCCAGGTAAAAGAACGTGGTTTTACATAGGGCAGGTCAGGAACAGAGGAGGTGATGGACTGTTTCCTCTTCTTCTTCATCAAGACAGCTTCTGCAAAAGTCGTTGAAGGGTGCCTGGAGTCTAGAATATTTACATACAAAAAAATAGATATATGCACCCTACCCTTATCTGTGTACCATCGATTGCCTTATCTATAGTTATATGTAATTGGGGTACGATCAACATTTATCTGTATATGGGTTAATTTATTCTCAGCTGTCTTAAAAATTGGATGAATAGAAGCAAATGCAGTATTAACCCTAAAGTATGAATGGTTATAAAATATCGGTACTGATATCAGACTCAAGCAGCTCTTAATTCGATATCAATGAAAGCAAGTGAATAACAGCTCAGGTTTAAACAAATTATTTCATTTCAGCATATTACACTAATTGTTTGTACACATTGTAAATATAGTAGGCTAAGGTCCTTACCCCATAATCTCCTTCCCACATACACGTCCGGTCAAATTCAGATGACACTGAATGATTCCGGCGAAAATAAAAAAAAAAAAAAAAAGCATATTACTCGTTCATTTCTACTGAATACCCGTTCATTTCTACTGATTACTCGTCGTTCTCTAGTGCATATGTTTAAATGCAAATGCATAAATTCTTTTCTTCTAGCCTTTTTTTTTATATATTTTTTTATCACAATTTCCAATTGGGTAAAGAAACCACGTTATCAAAAGAGTGCCATTTTCTTTATTCTGTTTATGAGAACAGCAAAATCATCGATGTTAACAACGATGTTTTAACAAATATTCGATGTATCGACATTTTATGTCACCATCGATTCACTGCATGATTTCAACATCGAAGTTTGTTTCTATTAAAACAAAAAAAATAAGTTGAGTAATCGTTTGATTAATATGATATACATATATACGATCAACACGTATTAACTACAAAGTATTCATAGTGCTTCAAATATATTATCGTGTTCTGATCAAAATAAAGCTATCGTTTATCGATATATGCAATCTTGAAGAATTCTCATCGATATCTAGCGCTAAAGCTTCAAATAATTTAAGTCAAGTTGGCAGCGCCGATATAAAACGTGCTCATGTCGACAGCACATTTCATTATTAAAATTGTGCTCTTGCCTTGAAGAACGAGTAAAAAACATATTACAAAATTTAAAATATAATAAAAAAAAAAAAGAAAAACTATATAGTTATCAAAAAACAAGGAACGACAGCATAGAATCTCAATAATGGCATCCAATTTGGAATCGATCAAACTTAGTAAATGCTTGGGTTGTGCCATCCATGGAGATCTGGGTCGGCGCTACGAGTGCGTCGTCTGTGGCGATGCTGTGACCTATTGCGGCGATTGCCATGACCAGGCCAAGAACCGGGCCTCGGCTGGGCACAAGTATTATCACCCCATGAAGGCCATCTATAATCGCCACTACTTTGACTTGTACTTCTCCGGCGAGGAGTTGGTGAATGGCGATGCACCGCAGAGTTTTAAGTGTGCATTCTGCGATGAGTTGGGACTCACGGGCGAGGAGCTGGAGTTGCATGTGCTGGAGAAGCATACTGCCCATCCAGATGCACCCGCACTCCTGAATATAGTGCTCGCCATGAATACAGCCAATATGAAATGTGAGTACGCTCAGTGAGTGTGCGAGTGTGTGTGTGTAAGTGTGCGTGTGAGTGTGTGTGTGTTGGGCAGCTTAGATTCGCTTAGGCTGATTGCAGTGGAGTTTAACTGTGCCCAGGACTAGGACTAGTAGTAGAGGCAGCAGCGACTGGGCTTAATCGAGCGGCAGCCGCAAAAGCCACTTTAGCAAATTGCCAACAACACGGACCAACTGGTCAACCTGGTAAGCGTTTAGCATAACAGTTGGTATGCATGTATGCACATCTGAAGATAAGTAACTGACTAGTGGATGCTCTACAATTGGTAGAAGCAAAGCTGGTTTATAATCTTGCATATTATTATTAATATATATTAATAATAATTGACTAAAGAATTCTCTGTCTGTCAGTGCAACTGCGCTTTCTCTAAGAAGGAAAAAATATCCAATTTCAGCTTACTGCTTAACTCTTAGTAAAGGTTTACTGTATTTTATATAAATAGCCATATATTTTTAATAGATTGGGAAGTATATTTTTACATTTGAAGAAAGGAAAACTATTTTAATTGGCTTTCTCTTAATTGTCTGAACTGTTGGAAACTTCTAGTAACTAACATCTTATTCGAATTATTGCAGTCATACATCATGCTTAATGAGTTTATCATCATTAATGAGATTATCATCATCATCACCATCATACATCATGCTCAATGAGTACATCATCATCATACGTCATGCTCAATGATTTCATCAATTTGTAGCCAATTGACTATTTTATTTGTTATTTTATTTGGATAATTTACATATTTAGAATTATTGTTAATTAATTATTATTATTATTAATATTTTTATAATATAATATTTTCCCCAAATAATACATTTCATTATACATATATTATGCTCAATGAGTTCACCATCATCATCATCATCATACATCCTGCTCAATGAGTACATCATCACCATCATCATATGTCATATGGGCATATCCGGCAAATGGTCAACCAGGCCCGAAAATGAAAATCTTCATAATTATCGTATTTTTGTGTGAAGAAAGAAATATAAAATATCAAATATCATAAAGAAATGGCAAAATTTTCATAATACAATGAATCCATACCATATCTATTAGGAATTTGGCCTAAAAACTAAAAAAACTGTAATTTCTTCACTTTTAGCTACTTTTAAAGGCATTTTTACATTTAATTATTTCGCAATGAAAACATATGATATGTTTGCACTTTTTCTACCAAATCTCTTTACCGTAATCTAATATAAAGGAAATATGAAGTTATTCATAAAAAAAGGAGATGTAAACCCAAAAAAATATCACCTAAAGTAGCATGGAAAAATCGTACGTTCGCGACCCGTACGTTCGCGACCGGTACTTAATTCAATTAAAAAAAAACAAATGGAGATATTTTCTTGGGAATAGGCGCAATAGAAAGCTACATTAATTCATTTTAATAGTAAAGTTATTGCTTTAGAATATTCCATCTCAATTCGCTGATTTTTGCATTTTACTAGATTAAGCCAAAACCGACTTCTATTTTGCGTACGTTCGCGACCGCATGTTTTTTGCCAATATTTAAAAAATGTAAACTCGATAAACCCCATCATTTACACTAAACAAAGAGCTACCAAAATGCTATAAAAAAGCATAAGAACTTTTTTTAGAAAACACTTGTTTTCTATTTCATTTTTGCATCAAAAGCGTACGAACGTACGTTCGCGACCCCTGGAAATGCCCATATATCATGCTCAATGATTTCATCAATCGGTAGCCATTAAAGAGACTATTTTATTTGTAATTTAATACAATGATTTATATAGTATCTATAGTTATTATTAATTAATTAATTCCTTATTATTAATATTCTTATTGTTATAATATAATGTATTCCCTACATAATAATAATTATTAATATTCCTATTGTTATTATATAATATATTCCCCAAATAATATATTTTCTTAAACTGAATACACCCACTTTAAAGTGTATATATAGGGTATGCACAAAAAAGGGTTTCAAAAATATCTGCAAGTCAAATGCAAATCAGATTCGAGCACCTTGTGTCACAGCACTTAAGTTCGACGCACATTTGTCAATGTATGTGTGTGTGTGCTTGTGTTTGTATCTGTTTGATGGCATTTTGGGAGAGTCTGTATTGTGTTGTTGTTGTGCTTGTTGTGGTCTTACAAATCTGTCAAGCTAAATCCCCAATAGACTGCCAGACACTTGACCGCTACACCCAGTCGTGCCATCATTACTCAACACGGAATAACGGCGAATGTCAGACGAAACCGGTGTGATTGACACTGTCTAATAATGGCAAATTATGTGTCAACAGCATTAGAGTCCCAACTACAGACTACCGACTCGACTACAGGCTCCAGTCTGCCCTGCTCTGCCCTGCCCAGAGATGACACCTCAATGGTATCCAATTGCCGCTCTCGCAATCATTTCCGTTTCCCATCTCCCACCTCCCTTCTCTTGAACGTGTTGCTGTTTTGACAACAAATTTTCCACTTCATTTGATCGTTGTTCGCCGCCTTCTTGTTATTTCGTAGTCATATTTAGGGTCTCTGCTTATTTGCAGGGTGGATTGAGATTCTTTTTTGCTTTCATCAATCTCCCCCTCAGTTTCAGATTTGTTTAGTTTTCTCTCTGTATATTATGCTTAGATTTGCAATTCCGTTTTATGTCGGAGATTTGCTGCTCATTGGCATACATATCGACATCGATAGAATATCTGTATGTAGATTACATTTGTAGTAGATAATGAGGGGGTTTATTGTCATGTACACGCATACATACATACATACATACATAAATGCTTAGCAATAGAAAATATTACCTGCTTCAATAGAAAAGAAGTACTTGATTTATTTGAATTTTTCCCAATAAAAAAAATGTTTAAAAAAGGTCTAATATTTTATTTGGATTTCAATAATTAAAATTATTATATTTTCTGTTTTTGTATTTTTAATATATTTACAAGCTTTGAATTAGTTATCACAAATCGCTCAAATATCTGATCAAAAAAGGTTAAGAAGTTTTTCTTGTTTTTGCCAGATCGAGAGGGAAATTCATACTAAATAATAATAATTTATTTAATATTGAATTATTATTATTTAATGTTAAACATATAGTACTTTAGTCATAAATTTCGTAATAAATAATAATTATATATATGTAATTTAAATACTTTACTACTGATCCAATACAATTCATGGAATTTTACCATTGATATTGTATTAATAAAAAAATTTTAATCAACAGCAAATTCTATCCTACAATTTGTGATATAATATACGCTGATTATAAAGTCGACTTTAATAGAGAAACCCATATTTCTGAAGAATATTTGTGTATGTAAGGAGAGAGTGTTTGCTTCGTTATGCGCAGCTGTGTTGCAAGCATTTTCCACTGCATTTCATATCATAATTGTGCAGGGAGTCTTGTGTTTTATTTTTCTTGTTGTTGTTGTTGCCCTCCTTTGCTGTGGCAATATGAACAGTGTGAAAATGCACGTTGCCATTAATCAAAGTTGTGCAAAAAAGTTGCAGCAACTGAGGCCAAAGTTAATGTATTGCAAATATGCACACAGCAAAGGCAAAGGCAAAGACAGACAGACAGACATAAGGAAATATATTTAAGGGCCAGTTGCTGCAGCTGGTAATTCAAGTGGCACACATTATGCCAGTATCTACTATAAGTAGTGCAAAAAAAATATAAAAATGACGTCATGCAGCCTTAAGGGTGACTTGGCCTGAATTACCCTCAACTATTTGGGTTTTTTTTGTTTTGCATCACAACCACCCACAAATATATATGTACTATATTGAATTACTAACCGGGGTCGTTGCGACTGCTCTTCTTTTCTTTCTTTTCTGTCCACAGCCACTGAGATACGTTGCCAGGAGAAGTCACGCGGTGGCCTCAGCTATGAGGTCATACTGGCCGAGCCGGCACCCAACGTACCCGTACCGAAGCGACCGGTTATTCCTGGCAAGAATGTCAGCGCCGAGGAGATTGAGCAGAAGCTAAAGGCAGCCGAGGAGCGACGCACTGTAAGTATAGTATGATTAATTCCACTGTAAACTATGATTAACTTATCTCTTATTCAAAACAGTCATTGGAGGCCAGAAAGATGGCTGAGATCTCGATTAAGCTGGCCAAGGTTGAGGAGGCTACACGTAAGAAGGATGAGATTACCAATGAGTTCATCACTCAGACCAAGGAGCAGCTCGAGTCCAAAATGGAGACTCATGTGGAGAAGCGCGAGGCCATTATCAGTGATTTGAAGGAGAAGCTAAAGGTAATCCCAGGATGAAGTTTATTTTTGAATATTGTACTTACTCCTTTCGTTGTCTCCTCTGCCCAGATTCATGCCCAGGAGATTGAAAAGACGCGCGAGACTTTGGAGCAGCAGAAGGTGCACGAGCAAAAGGCCATTGAGGAGAAATTGAAGACAGCTCAGGCATTGCGTGATGAGAATATTAAGAAAATGTTGGATCGTCTCAAGGAGCATGTAAGTTGGAATCTCTCCTCATCCTCAACAAAACTCTAGTAGTTTAGTTCGTGTTGTTGTTGTTATTAGTTTATTTTGATTTTGATTTTAATGCATCCATATAAATTATTTGTTGTATTTCATTATTTACTTGAATCTCATATAGAACACAGTGAAAATTGCTGAAATCAAATCGCAGATCAATCAATTGGAAAACCAAAAGCTCGAGGAGAAAGCGCGCATTATTGAAAACAAATTGTTCACCGCCGAGCAGAACCGCGAAAAGGAGTTGCTCAAAAAAATTGAGAAAGTTCAAAAACTTGTAGGTTTTCAATATAAAGCTTACTGTTCTTAATAACATTTCATTTGCCTGCCCATACATAGTTTTGGTTAAACACTCTTTCGCCGTTTATAGAAATATCTAAAAATTGTTTCAATTTTGCTTACAGGAACGTCGTGCTGAGGTGGTGCGTCAGAACAAGGCCCAGACCCAGGAACCCGATGGCCAGCAGACTCCCATTGCCTTGTCAGGTTAAGCGGGGGGCGGATGCAATTGCCCTTGCCACAACAACAACAACAACAACAAGAACAACATAAACAACTGCAACACATATTTAAGCGTTAAAGAAACCTTTGAGCAACAACAACAGCATTTGCTTCAACAAATTTCAAGTATTACTGCAAAAACAAAAAACCACAAAAAAAAAAACATGGAAATCTCGAAACATAATTAAGCGCTAATGAAAAGCAACAGGCAACAGAAGCAACCACAACAACAGCTAAAACACATTTCAACTCGAACTTTTACACAAATGATAAATGCATACTGCAAATTAATACGAAATACATTTAGAAAACGAAAAACAAATGAAAACATATAACTATAGTAAGCTGGTCTATCGAATCATATGAACATATAGTTTATCGATTAACGATTATAAATTTTAAATTGTTCCATTCAACTAGAGATTGTTTATGTCAACTCACTGAGTGTATTTGAGATTGATTTGCAGCGCATTCAGAACAATCCAAATGCCATAAAAAGCGAATTGTATTTGCCTGTCGTTTTTTGGTTTTGAGAGACAACTATATTTTACTACATACACACGATACATATATCAAATCTATTATTTAATATTCTATTTTATTAAAGTATGCAGTTTATATTATTTTAACACTAATTTTATTTATTACAACGTGCTGTGGAAGCTGACACTTCTCTGCACATATTACTAACAATTTTGTATAAGTTTGCATTTTCTACTTATATAATATTAACAATTAAATGTCAAACAAAAACAAAATACACAAGAAATGCTTAAAAAGAAAATCTCAATAAAAACCATACAAAGTAAAACAAAACACAACATTTTTGTTTTATTTACACACACAGACACACACACACACAACACACTTTAGGCATTAATCAACAATACAAAACAAACATAATGAAACTATATATTATAGAAATTAATATAAAATGCATATTTTGTCTAACGTCAAGTTATATTTAGAACATAAAACGTAAAGATGAGGCTGGCGCAGAGTTTTTGGCCGCGAACATTTAAAAGAATTAACGGAAATTTACTTGGGGCGCAATGAATGAATTTTTTAGGCAAATTTTTGCATCAGCTGCGTACTCTTTTTCCAAAATAATTTTGCGAAGGAAAATTAGCTTAAATTTAAATTTCACATACCGTTATGTGTGTGTAATTCTGGTAAACTTAACTATGACTACTACAAATAAACAAATATATATAAATAGCATCTATATATATACAACAGATATATACAAATATTTATATATATATAAAGCTACAACACGATTCCAGAATCCCCCGAACACGCGCAAATCTTTCAATCTATGCAAGAAACAAAAGAAAAACCGCAAACATCAATACAATTGATAAAAACGCTTCGATATGTACTCAATTTATGATATATACTATATATTAATGTGTAATCAACACCAATAACCAACGAAATAACAAGAAACAAAAACAAAAATCAACTTTTTCTATGCGGAATGTATGTATGTTCTCTTTGAAGCAGAAGCCTATGCAGATATAATGTTTTCATTATCCTTTTGATTATTATTTTCTAAGTTCACGCATAACTTAATACTAAGTTTACATAAATGAAATGACGATAAGTGAATTCGAATAATGAATGTACTATAATATAAAATGCGTAATTAAAATAAATGAAATATTTATAATTGGTAAGCAAGTGGAGTTTCATTTCAGTCAGTTGGCCGCAACCGACAGCAGGAGACCCTGTACTTTCCTTTCCAGCAATCGGTGTTTAATGAAAACGCATCCAAAAAAATGGAGAAAATTTTGGTAACATTTCGAAAATACTTAATAACTCCGTTATTTGATGTCCTTGGGACAGTTCGCAGTCCTTAGCAAGCAGCGTTTGTTGACATCCTTTTCGAACAGAAAAGGACATTGCGCTAGCTCCTTAACTGGCCAGGATATGGCTGTTTTTGTGTTTTTAGTAAAAAATATGTAAGCTGCCCTCGAAACTATGCAATAAAAATGAATGCCGAAAAATGAAGGAAATTTTGGTCAAATTTAGAAAATCCTTGATAAGTCTGTTATTTAAAGGACGATTTTGATGTCCTTTGGACAGTTCGTAGTCCTTAGCAATGCGCGTTCGCTGACACCAGGATCGTCAGTATCAAACAGGATATGGCTGAGTTATAAGGACTTTTCTTTAAACAAAAAAGTGCTGTTAACTCTGCTGTTTAAAGGACCTTCGTCCTTTTGATCACAGTCTATGGTCCTGGGATACAAGGTACATCTTCATGCAAAAGGACATCATCCTAGCTCCTTAAATGGCCAAGTTACGGCCGTTTTTGTGTTTTTAGGGTTAAAATTGCGACCCTCACCATGCAAATTTTTTCAATGAAAATTTAGTAAAGTTAATAGTAGCAGTTGCTGTGGTTGTTGTAGCTTCAAATTTGTTGTAACGAAAACCCAGATTCCTATGCCGCAGCCAGCTGAAGTAACAGGCGAACAGAAATGTGTAGCAAGTGACTCAGAAATTTCTGTGCGCATCTAAAAGTATGCTACAACATTTTTATACTTTGCTCGGTTGAATTTAAATTTAATTTCTATGCGCAGCCAAAAGTATGCTGCACAAAATTTATATTCTGCGCGGTTCCATTCAAATGGAAATCGTTAACCGTTTAACTTTAAACATTATTTGTGAAAGTATTCAAATTGTCTATCGTCAACCTAGCATAACAGCAGCACATGGCGCAAGTGTGCCATAATAATACTTACTTGGGAATAATACATATTTCTATTAAAATTAAATTAAAAAATAGCAAATTCATGAATTGTGCCAACTGTGCAGTCTATTACAGTCCACAGCGCGCGCTTCTATTCAAATATTATGTTCGCTCATTTGCGCTGAAGTCAAGTTAGCGCACAAGCGAACGAGCTCGCAGCCAACTTCGTGTTATGTTTACTCAACAGAGTCCGTCATGGCAAACATTTAAATGCAAATTATAAGATATGGCTTATTTAAATAATAATAAAAATATAATCAGATTATTTCATCACTCTCGCCGCACCAAAGTAACAACAGAGCATTCTCATAATCTACAATGCGGGTTTGTTCCGGCTCGGATTGCTCATCGCTAGAATCAGCAAACGTTTCGTGGTGATTATCGCCGGATATGAAATGATACTGCCCCGAGGTGCTAGCTAATATAGGCAGGCTGGGATGAAAACCTATGCCATTACAACAGTCTCCATGCAACGGAAACTCTACGCCCTGTGCGTTATACTCCTCCTCCAGATTCCATAGGCTCAGGCAACCATCAGTACTGCCGCTGACCAGCCACGATTGCTGTGGGCTCACATCAAACTGTATGCGCTGGTTGGTCTTGACTTGGCGGCGGAATTCGAACAAAGGTTTCTTGTAGTTGCGCATGTCCCACTGCAACAGTTTGGGGCACTTGCGTGCTCCACTGTAGAGATGCCAATTGTCAGCGGATCCGTTGGCATACCGCAGCTGTGTTATGCCCGCCGTGTGGCCTCCAAGCGTAAACAGCGGCCCTTGTTTTGCGCAACGCAGATCAAAATGTTGAATGTATCCATTCCAGTTGCCACATGTCACAGTGTTCGCATGTTCCGTTGTCTGGGCGATGCATGAGACGGCGAACTTGACGGGGTATTCATCGTAAATGCGACCAGGTCGTTTGGTATCGAAGATTTTAATGCAGCGCTTATAGCCAGCATAGATCTTTTGGCCATCATGCGAGAACGACAGCGATATGGCAGCCACCACCTCGTCAACCTGGTCGTAGCCCGAATAACTGCAACGTTGTCGTCCATCGAACGCATCCCACATCTGTATAGGCTCGTGTTGTCGCGTCGCTAACCAGCTGCAGGCAAAGGTTGGTATTACCAACTCATTCATGAATTATAAACATACTCACAAGCAGGTTTCGGGTTGCTGGCTATTCATCAGCGGATACCAGACACAATCGTAGACGGTGCCGCCTTCGGGCACATGCACCGCCGACTGCATCTTTGAGAGACTTCGCTCCGGGGTCACGCTATTGGCACTGTAAAGATCTAGTGGCAACTCCATCACATGCATGCCATCCTGGTGAACAGGCACCAGCAAACAAGTGCCATCCGGCGACCAATAGCAGCCTTTTGTGTATTGTTGTTTCTCGGCCGTCGAAGACCAGCAGCGACGACCCAGTTCGAGTAGTTGTTTACTGAAATATGTGATTGGAACCACGGTGTTTGTGCAGGAGTCTGCGTCTGCATCCATCGTTTCCCGTGGCTCATCGTTTGGCACTTCAATAGTGTCCTCTATATTTATGATTCGCTCACTATCTTCGTCAGTGGTCGTCTCCATGTAACTCTGATCATTCCCAATGCGGTGTGATTTCTCTACATTGAGTGTGCTCCGCTGACTAGAATCGACAGCCATCTGCCCCTGCTTCAGCTTGTCCCGCTCCGCATCGCTTATGCTGAAACTAAGACTTCCAAGACACGATGCACTGCCATTGATAGCCGGCACATTCGATACCAATGACTGTTCCATGCTACTATTAAAGGTGACATTGTGATTTAGGATTGAACTAGTCTCCTCCTGAATGTCTGACATGGCGACGCTTATATTGATGGCTGTGTGTTGATTTTAGAGATTATTTTTAAGAATTTATATTCACTTTCAACTTACAATCGTCCATGGCGGCTCTTTCAGCTACATTCATGGTTGCCATACTTCGCGTTTTTGGGCCAAAAGTGGCGCTTTTTTACTTGTTGATTTATAATTTACTTTTCAGGTCTTAAGCTTGAATTAAAATCAATATCCAGAAAAACCTATAAATTATAATTGAAGACATTTTTTCTGTTGGGCTCACACTCAACTTCATATGTCCACATATGTTTGGCGCCAGTTCGCCCGTTTACTGATAAATGTTGTTCTGTGCTGTTAAGGCTCTGTTATTGATGCAACTTGCTTTGTTTACATTTCTGTCGCGAGCAACAACTCTATGGGCCACTTTCGTTAGCGGGCGATAACATTTTTCCTTATGTTAATTAATAGAGTGCGTCAAGGTCGAATATTCAAATGCAAGTTTTATTAGACAATTTATTCTTATCGATTTTTGGCGCAGTTTTTAATTTTTAAGTGATTGAACTGTTTGAAATACCCAAGTGAGTTCGAACTGTTATCGATAATCAGCAGCATGTTAGGGTGACCATCTGCTCAACAGCATAAACAGCTGTGCAAGATGGCGCTACTGCAGTGGTGAGAAATAAATTTGAAATTTGCATTAGATTCATAAGTTGAAATTATACAGCGATTTGCAATATACATACATATGTAGTTTCTGTTTATTTAAATAAATTTTATATAGTGCTCTGCAATTCGGCTACTAATGGACTATTTATTTGCTTAAGTCTGTGATTAAAGATGAAACACAGCAACAACTTCATAGCCGCCTTTTACCACACCTTTTGCTTCTAATCTTTTTAACGCTAGACAACTGTTGATTTGCCGCATCTGTTCTGACAGCATTTTTGTCATGTCATTTACGTTTATTGAATTCTAAAGCAAAAACTTTCTGAGAATTTGTTGGCTCTATCACTTGCAGGATTAATGCTTGTACAAACTTTAATCAGTCTGTATTTTTGTTTTGTCTGTGGAATTCAGAGGTGGAATAAGCTTATGAATTTCTACATACATATTCATGTTTATTTGGTTTGCTAATTAAATAAGTAGCAACTTTTCTGATTATTTAAATTAGTTGTGCAAATTGTTTGCAGGCGAAGGAACATGCTTTAAATTTGACTATGTAGAAAATGCATATAATTTTAGAAAAGCAAACTAAGTAGAAAATGCAATAAATGAAATAAAAATTATGAAATAAAAATTGATTTAAAAAAGTAAATTAAATAACTGAAGCATAAAATTAAAAATAGATGAAAGAAATTCAATTAATAAATAATAAGTAAACTCAATTAAATACAGGAAAAATCACAATTTCCCCTATACGCAGTTAAAGCTGCTGTGGTTTTTCTCTAAGAGGGAAAGGTACTTTAGTGGGTTCACACATTTCTTAGTTGAATAATGTTAAGCGGCTTTTGCATTTTTTAAAAAACGAACAGCGCCTTGTTTTAAAAGTTTTTTTGTTGATATATTTTTCTTAAATTTATCATAATTTTATTTTAAAAATATTAAGAGGAATAAGTTTAATTTTTACCAAGTTTCTTGCATTATTTCTTAGCTATAATTGTGTCAAGAGAATTTTAAAATCTCCTAAAAATATTGCATGGAAATTGAAACTTGGAATGCGACTTGTAATATACATTATCCGACAGTATACGCCTCTTGCTGTCAACGTCCTCATAATTGTTATAAACAACAAGCAAACGTTAAGTAAGCAGCGTTAAGTCATCCTCAACATTGGCATATGCCATTAGAGCCCATTGCTGGGTTGTTCACTCTTTCGAGCTGTCGTCTTGCTTTGCCAAATGCTGTGCACGTCTTGAGGCCAAGGATAGGGTACTAAAATAGGAATTGGATTGCAATTGTGGAGCATGGACAGGTTGACAGTTAACCGAAGGAGTGTGGAAGGAAATGCAGGAAATGGGCAGAGACAAGGGGGAGGGGGAGTGGGTGGCATGTTGCACGTGACGTCAAATCGAATGTCAAATTAAATTTGAGATCGAATTACAAATTTTTTTATTTTGAATCGATTAAGGCAAATTTGCTACGAGGAAGGCGTGCCAAATAAAATATTTACGCTAAAGTCTAGCCTCAAGGGAGACTAAGGCACACACACACACACATACGTGTGTGTATTTGTGTGTATATATACGTGAGCATAGCATGTGCTGGGCGTTATCCTTAGGGGACTCTGGCAAATGCAGGCAGCAGCTACGCTTTTCAATTTTGGTCATTTGCGTGACTGTACTTGGGGGCGACTCTTTGGCTACATAACTTGGCCTTAAGTTTTAATGCTACTTTATAGGTGTGTGTGTGTGTCGCATACACTTATACACATATTTATGCTTGCTTTTACTTGGGCTTGGCCAGGTGAAAACTTTAGTCTGTCTATCGGTCTGTATGGGGTTCTTTTTTTTTTGGTAATATTCTAATGGCGTTTTATGACAAGCCATAAATAAAAGGCGTTAGTACGCAGCGACTGCAGCTGATACCTAATACCTCCACTCCTTGCGACTCCATTTGACCCAGTTCAGTGCACTTTATATACACACTATACATATGTATTGATGATGCCTTTGTTGTCATCGCATAAAAATCTTTTTGTTCACAGTTTTTATTTTGTTGATTTCGCATATTTCCAGTCAGTCCATTGTCAACTGGATTTTCTGCTATATTTAAAATAAGCAACGGAAGAAGAAAAGCAAAAAAACCATGTCTTTATATATGTATATAGTATGTATGTATTATCTTTTCAAGGCGGTAGACCAAAAAGTCATTTTCACAGCATTCATGTGGGACTCATTAGATGGGTTTTCTTCGGCTTGGCAACTTTCTGCTTGTCTCGGCAGGATTTGCCTGTTTACTCAGTATCCTTTTCTTTTCATTCGCCCCTCTGTTTTTCCTGTTCTTTGGCATAGATATTGGCAAGTAGTAGAAGAGAGATTACACACCGCCAGCCGCATGAATATTCATGCTTGGGGAATGACTTTAAGCTGTAGCCGTAGAAATTAACATGAAATTGTATTTGATAGTCCACGGAGAGTTGGAGTCGGAGTTGTTGTTTATTGACGCTTTGGATTTGCAATAGCTCCTCAGCTCTACACCCACCCATCCAGTCGGCTAGTGTCTGGAAATCTCCATGGATTACTGGCAGTTCGAATCGATAAGGTTTATGCGTGTGCTGATTGCGTGATGAGTACTTTTTGAAGAGTTCCAATTGTCTGTTTGTGAACAATTGAAGCACTGCTTGGCTATAAAGATTTGCATGGAAGTGCTTTAGGCATTTTAGGCTAGTACAAAAACTGTGTGTAGGCATAGGAAAAAACTGCAAAGTATTTATAGTTGAATCGCATTCATTTATACAACATCTAATAGACAACCAGTTGTATAATAAGATTATATTTGACAAAATATCAACCTAATAAAATAGATTTAATTTATTTATTATTTATTATTAATTGCACCTAAAAACTAATTTTTGTAATTTGCATATTTTTTTATTCATATATAAAATGTATTGAAACTTAACCTATATTTTAATACTGTAAGTCAGTCGGGAGCATTTGGTTTTAATTGATTTATTTTATATTTTTTATATATTTATTTTAATCAATATTATATTCATTTTAAACATTATTATATTATTTAATTATTTATTAATTTTTAAATATTTTTATTTTGTTTTATTTACTACTAGATTGAGGTACTGCTTTTGGTTCAAGCAAATCATGATTGTTTTTAATTTCTGATAACTTCATACAGTTTTAAAGCTAGAGATTTTAGTGATTTATTATTTATTTATTATGTATTCTATTATATAAAATTATTTATTTACAAAGAGGGCAGCTTATGCTATTCTTTAGTTATGCTGTGAACAGCAGTAAAGTCGAACAGTAAACATAATTTACAAAAGGGCATATGTCATTCTTTATCTATGCTGTGAATTGCACAATCGGGCTGTGAACATCGTATATGATTGATAATTCATTTATTTTATTAGTTTATTTTTTTTAAAATATATTTTATTCAATTTTTATTAAATTTTTATTATAGTATTATATTTTTATCTTTTTTAATTAATTTTTTTATGGCATTACTCATATGATTTTATTATGGAAACTCAGCTAAATATTTACCCGAGCAAAGCCCGCTGATAAAGTGGATTTTTATAGCCAAACAAGAATATCAACTGGCATAAACAGTCATAAATAATTCTGGGCACTTTGATAGCACTCAAATGGGGAATTGAAGAACAAATTGTCATATTTATTTGTGAGTTGATGTTGATGCAATTGCTCCGAATGATTGTGATGTATCAATATGAATGATTGATGACGAGACACTGAAGGTTGTTCCACTTTGCTTTTGTGTTTGCCTGCAAAGATGTTGGGTAAATACGCAGAGCGAAATGGATAAACAACAGATAAGTTAGCACTTGGCCGTGATTCTCCTGGTGGGTGCTATAAAATCTGCACTCTCAGAATGCAAAAGGCACAGTACTCGACTGATTCCAAGATGTATCAATTGCTCACCTACCTCAGCTGCTGCCTGCTGCTGGCCACAGCCATAACAGTGCAGCCAGACACACAGGCAGATAGGGATGGGGCAGAGGATGCCAGCTTTGAGTTTCCCGAGGAGGTGGCATTGCCAGAGCTGATGGCTGCCACTTCGCAGGAATCCGATTTGATGGACGCCCACAAGGTGAACTGGTTGCCACTGGCAGAGGGTGAGGATCCAGATAGTCACCTGGTGAGGCAGAGACGCGATGTCGAGCAGGAGGAGCAGGCGACCACAGTGATGCCAGTTGAAGAGGAGGAGGACCCAGAACCAGAACTGATTGAAGGTGTACGCGATGGCAGTGCCTGCTCGAGCGGCTCGGAGCGTGGTCTGACACGCCTCATACGCAATGCCCGCCCCCTGCTGCCCACTGAGCGTTTGCGCAACATCCTTGCCCACGCCAAGGAGGATGCCGAGGTGCGTGAGCTGCTCAATCTGCTGCGCACCGAAAAGTTCAAGGAGCAATTGTCACGTCTGCGCAAGACCCAGGAGAATGGTGTGCTCAGGGATTACATGTGCCAAGCACTCAAACTGGATCATGACTTATTCCGGGACTTCGTTCGGGACTTCCTCAATCTCTATGCACTAGAGACGCCGAGCAGTCCCCTGCCCACTCGTCGCAAGGGCATACGTGGTCTCTTCCAGGATCTGCGTGATGCACTGCCCCGTGCTCAGCTCAGGGATCTCTTCCGTCGTCAGTTGGCCAACGATAAAGACCTGTCCGCTGCAGTGCGTCGCATCCGCAGCTCTGAATTCCGTCGTCTCTTGGCCAACATACGTGGCGTGCCCGAGTATCGTGTGGTGCGTATGGAACTGGAAAAGGCCGGACTTCCGCTTCAGGAGGTGCTCAATCTGGTAGCCAATGCCCTGGGCTGGGGTGCCCTAGACATGGGCAGCGAGACAATCGTCGTCGGTGTCTGAGTGAAAAGCAATTAAATCAATATTATACTTGCTCCAATTAATCAAATCTAAAATGAACAGCTACTGCTATAGTACTCTATGACTATATCCATATATCTTCATTTTTATCGCTTCAAATTAAATCAACACCTGACTATCGCCATAGACATTCAATCATATTCAATCTGATGCCCCACAGCTTACGAGTACACTGAGAAAAAAATGTATTATTTATATATGCATACTTGAAACTAGCTGTAGCAGTTGGAAATGTTAATCACTGCAGAGCTAATAATCTTGTCTATCGAAATTTCGTTAATAAAACTAATAATGAAAAATATTTAAAATTTACTTTCTTTTACGTTTTATAATATTTTTATAAAATAACATTTTACTATATTTTTTAAAAATTAATATTTGATAATCTTGTCTATCGAAATATCGGTTATAAAAATAATAATAAAAAAAAATATTAAAAATTTACTTTCTTTTACGATTTATAATATTTTTCTAAAATAAAATTTTACTACATTTTTTAAATATTAATATTTTGTGAAATATTGTGAGCACGTACATATTATTATACATATTATTATATATATTATTTTTCATTACATTTTTATACCAATTAAATATTGATTTTATGAGAAATAGCGTGAGTCTAATATCTTTAATAAATAATAAATAGTTTTATTTGCCATTAAGAATTGACTATATTTTTTAAATATTAATATTGTGAGAAATATTGTTAGCATATATTTAGAAATATTATATACCTTTTATATATTGATATAGTTTAATGTCTCCTGTCTTCTATATCGATCTAGGTCTAGCATTTCTAAGCAATGGGATATATAGTGTTCTGCTGTCGTTAGCGCCCGACTGTAGCCTCTCCAATTCACTCGTACTTATTCCAAGATAAGAACTTCTACAAGATTCGACTTCAATTTCTCCTTTAGCTTATTCCTCTCAGTGTAGTTTTTTAGCTACAGTCAAATGCTACGATTGCTGCTACGGATATCATGTTGATATTTTCCAGTGTGCTACAAATTTATAACTCATTCGCTGCAATTACAAAAATAGTTGGACTCGGGGCGGGATTGGAGATGTGGGACAGACATATAGACATATATGTTTACATAGAGCCGCAGCAGAGTGTGCCCGCAACCACTTCAAATTCGTTCAGGGTCAAAATCATTAGAGCAGACAGTTGTTGTTGCTGTTGTTGGTGTTGGAGTTGTCTGTGCCTCATGCTGGCTGTCTTGCCACGCGGCATAAACAAAACAACAGAAGACGAAGAAGAAGAAGCAGCAGATAGCTGCCACACATGTTGCTTGTTGCTCTCGAGAAGAAGTTGCTGCTGTCGCGCTGCTTCAAAAGAGTTCATCAACTGTGGAGCTGTCAACGCCAACATCTAATCGAGGCAACAGTTGCCATAAACAAATTACAAACAGATCGACTCGGCCTAAAAATACTCGAACTCATCCAGAGCAACATCTACATCTACATATACGGAACTACAGCACAAATAATTATTTATTGAAGTCGCCAACGCAGCGACAAACAGCAGCAACAGTAGCAGCAGCAGCAGCAACAGCAACAGCAGCAGCAGCAACAACAAACATCAGTCGAACGAACGTGTCAAAATAAACAAACATTGCACAAAGACAACAAACAAATCGCTCTCGACTCGTTTAGATAAATGTTAAATATATAAACTGCGCTATCTCCCCATAGTCTTGGCAAACCCCATCGATAACAGACCTTTGATATATCGTCTTACATTTATCTGCTATGAAACCAGTGAGCATTGCCACTAAGCTTGCAACATGTTGAGGGTGGTGTGGTGTGCATAGTATTACGCGGATTTTGAATGAGGTGGAGAGGGGGGAATAAATGTTTCACGTTATGAGCAATCGTTGTGATTTCTTGGGAATTTTAACACTTGGTCTGTGGGGCAGTGGGTAGAGACTGGGTGAGTGACCCTTGCAGTCTTCAATTTTAAAATATTTTAAATATTTGGTGTAGTACTCAATTAAAGTCTATAAATTATAGAATTATTATCAGTATTATTTATTTACTATATTATTTATGAAATATATATAATACTTGTTTATTTATTTATTATTTATTTATTTATTATTTATTTATTATTTATTTAATATTTATTTATTATTTATTTATTATTTATCTATTATTTATTTTATTTATTTCACATTAACTAATCCAGTCGACAGAAAACAATTTTATTTATTTGAAAATCTTTATAAAATTAAGAAGTTAACATTAAAATGAATAAGTTAAAGAAAATTAAAGTTATAATAACTAAATTGAACAAAGGCTGCTGCCAAGGCCAGCGATTAATCATCATTATATTAATAAATATAATATTTAATTAAAATATAGTTTAAAATTTTGCCACATTGAATTTCAATTGATCTATTGCACCGGATATGCCGCTCTTTTAAAATAGATTATTATCGATTTATGTCTTCATCGATATTGACTTTTTGCAACAAAGACTGTCTATTATTTGTATGTAACAATAATCTCCTGTTTTATCTATTTATTATATTTTACTAAAATATATTATACAATATACTCGTATATACCTTTCAAAATAACTATCGTTCCTTTGACTATGTTAAATGAATGAAATTATATTAGTTTTCATTACTTAATAAATTATATTTAACTAAACTTTTTTATTAGCTACAAATTACAATTTATTAATTATTTATATATATTTATTTACATACAATCTATTGACTTTTTGCATTGTTGCTTATCTTGTGTTTGTCAAAGTCATTGCATTGCGTTTGATTTTGTTTGCTTGTCTTTTGTCTCCGGCATTTTTCGTTCCGGCATTCAAACACAATTAAGCAAATAACAGTCGTTCACCTCTTGGGTCCGTCGCACTCCCCCTACCCCATCAAGAACTGCAGCCCCTTTATGAACGAACGTCTTAGCTCCCCATTCGCCGAGTTATTCCCAGTTCGACTCCAGACAATGCTTGGACTGGCAAATGGTACAACAGCTGGCAGGTATCAACTGTTGGCGCACCTTGACTTCAACTGGGGAAAGGGGGAAGGAAAGGAAGCAACTCCGTCTCCGTCTCGAGTTGCAGTTACAGTCTCAGCTCCACTTTCAACTCGGTTGCGTGGCATTGTTGTTGCTGTTGTTCCGCCTGCACTCAGTCACATGAAACGTAGGGGCATATGGCAAACGCTTTGGCGTTGGCGGATTGCGAAAATTTCCCTTGGCTCCTAGACAAACAGCAATTGGCATTGCAATGCAATGTGGAGCCCAGAGCACAGAGCCCTGCTATTAATGTTGGCCACGCTTGGCCAGTTCGGCACGTAGTTATTCCTGTTGCTGCTGCTGTTGTTGCAATTGTTGCTGCTGCAATTGTTGTAGTTACCCACGCTGTCTGCTGAGCGGCTGTCAAATCGTTGCCTCGACTGGCCAAGGCCAATGAACTACGCCAAGTACTCCAAATAATCCACACAAGCCACGCAAAACGCCCAACACCAACACACACACCACACACACACACACCACACACACATCAAGCTGTATTTTTGAGGCCAAGAACTCGCCGCGTTTTGGCCATGAATAAACGACTTCTTGACGTCATCAGAGTGATTAGAAAAACACACCAGAAGCTGCCACGCCAACGGAAGCCATTAGAAGCTGGAAGCGAAGCTACAGCTACAGTTCCCCCCAACTGAATGGAGTTGTTCCATCCAACGTAGGCCCGGCATGCCAAGCAATTAATAATAATTTCCGCCGCTCAAACTGAAAGAGCCAAGTTAGTAGTACCGTTGCTCCTACATACATATCTCTCCATTTAGGGAATACAAAAACAGTTTGTTTATGCCATTTTTCCTTAGAACCCCAACTTGTGTGCCTTAATGTGGGCTTAGTTCTGCATATGTCTTTAGTATATAGTGTAGTATATATACAGTGGGCTCAAAGGAGCTTTTCGCTCTGCTGGACTGTAAAATATGCAAATTTTGCATAGGTAGAAAAGAAAACCGTTTCATGTTTCAAAGAAACTCACTCGGCTTTTCACTTGACTCTCAACCACACATAAAAATAAATATAAAAGGAATTCTTTTGGAATGTGTGCAAGCCCAAAAATAGAACTCGAGCTTTAACCAATAATTACATAATAACTTTCATAGTTCGACCCATGGGAGAACCCCATATTAACTACTTAAGGCCTGGGCTGGGCGTTACGCACCACAATTCACGCCTAATGAAACGCACCACGAATGCTCAGTGAACTAAAGCGGAGAGCAAAGCAAACGAAACGAAACCACAAATCAAATTAAAATTCCAAATATGTTAAGACATAATACCCCGGCAGCCATTAATCTTCATGGTATGCCATAGACGCCTTCCGAGAACTCAACTGCAAGAACTGCAATGCATCGATAGTTGATCTTTCAGCAAACACTGACAACAACAACAACACACACACAACAAGAAGCAGCAACACATTCATACTTGTACCCAAGTCTTTTGCCGACTACTGGCCATGCATGACTTGGCGTTTGCCAGAGCGCTTAACCCAAATAAAACCAAAAAACAATAACAGAAATATCACACACTGCATAAGCCGACAGATGAATGCGCTCTCCAAGCACTTGACTCTAACTCTGAAGGGCTCTCTAAGGTCAGTCTAAAAAATACACAGCACACATTCGCACACCAAACTTATCACACACAAATTGTTATTAGTCAAATACCTTTCCAAGCTTTTTACTATAAACTAGTCATCTTATACCCTATTTAGATGGGCCGAATTAGGGAACCATTGGACCGTGTTTGCCATGAGCAACCTATGAAGATAAATCTAATCTTTGTACATTTGAGTGTCATGCAAAAAGTGTTACCGAATTCTGTATATATTTTGATAAAAATGAAAATTTCCTCCAAATAAAACCGCTTTTGTTAGCATAGAAACAGCTCTGTTATCGAAATTGAGTTAAAAAGCGAAAATCGTAAATGTTCTACACCCTGTGCCATAGTTTAAGAATTCACCAATCGTTTTAACCATTTCAGTAATTTCCTAATTTTCTTCTCTCTTGTTCTTCTTCTGTTTTTGTTTACCAAGTTTTGTTTACGTTTTGCAAGCCGAACAGCTGTTAGATTTTGAATCTTTCAAGCAGATACGGTCAGTCTAATTAAGGTATTTTGATTCTTGAATATTTATCGTCCATAATTTGACCTTGTTTTTTGTAAAATAAGCGCTATAATTGGGTTCACTAATTGGAAAGTTATCAGTTGGTGCTTGGCGCTATATTTAATATTGCAATTTTCTTATTAATTAAAACTGTCGTGCACTATCGATAGGTCAGGGCTACCATCGCTGACAACTCGATAGCGCCCAACTGCTGATAGTGTTATCGATACTTGTGCACCTCTAATACGCGGAAAGTGTGAGCTTACATTTGTTTATTGCAGGTAATAAAATTAATGGAATATAATACTAACAAGTGATTGTTGAACGAAGACATTTACTTTTACTTTTTTCAGATGATCTTCAGGCCTATTAAATGCATTAAATTTATTTGCACATTCTGCAATTACGCGAGTGTGAGTGAGTTGTTGATGAAGAGCTGACATATAGCCTAACGGAAATGGGTATGTATGTACATACATTCATACATTTATACATCATACAAATGCCTGTACATTTATGCTGAGCACAGCTAATGTACCTTTAAGAGAGAGTATGAAATGTGCGCCAGCTACAAGTTCGATGACAACAATGCGCGTAATAACTGGAGAGCAAAGCGCATATTTGGCCGCCAAGCCGCAGCGACTCGCTTTAATCAGCGTTTTTTTCTCTTTTCGAACTGACAAAACAATTGCCGGCCGGCAGTGTTGGCAGTGTTAGCAGTGGAGTGGAGCTGTTGCCCCTATAACTCTAACGCTCTCGCGTGGTCACTCAATATACATGCATGGTGTCTCCCCTCCCACCCCACACCCCGTCGCTCTTCAAATTTTGTAAACTTGCTGAGTTTTCAATTGAGGAGCACAAAGAGAGCGGGTTCAATTTGTGAGGCCAGTAGTTGTCGTGAGGGGGGGAGGGGAGGGGAGTGGGAGCTGTTGAAGTACTCGAACAGTGGCATACAGTGGGTTAAGTGCGCTTTATGGTTTATGTTGAATCAGAAAACCAAGGCTGGGTTCCCGAATTGAAACTGAGCAATGGGCTGGACAGCGGAGTCGCGTTTGCTATTAGGCCCCCAGGGTCTGTGCTCTGGAACGTTATTACAAAACTTTATGCTGCGAGAGCTGGTGACATTTTTCAGCCTTGTTTTGGGTCACTCAGTCAGTCAGTCACCCAGTCAGTCAGTCAGTCAGTCGGGCTGTCAGTCTTTTCATTTGGTAATGATTTATGATGCTGGCGCTTGGAATTTCAACAGAGCGCCTTGAAGCGTTGAGCAATGTTGGTCCAAATTGCGTTGTTAGATTGCAAGTTTTTGGCAAATAAAAGTTTCAGTCTCCCCAGGAAGCGATTAGATGGCATTAGTGATAATGATATATGTACGCTTGAATGCTTAATCTGATAAGACATACAAATTCTGTTAATGTTCCCATGGCATAGGCCTAAGTTATGAGCTCACTAGATGCCCATTAGCATAGCCATTGATAGAACTCCTAAGCATCCTATCCGGTCTGCCCTATTCTTATGTTAATGCACACATCTTAAGCCGTAAACACCTTTAGGCCATGTTTTACAATATAAACTCCATTCACAAGCCGTTGCTTACTTTTTATCAATGAAAAGCTCTTAAAGCCAACCACATGAATGAAAATCGTTTTTGACTTGGCCACAATCACAGCAACAACACCAACACCCGTTGAGCTTTTTGAGGCCAATAACAAGCCCACGCGAAGCAAATGCAACAATCTCTAAAATGCAAACCATTCATGGAAAAAAAACATTATTTAATATCCACTTGAGCCAATAAAAAAGTCGTCTTGCCTTTTTTTGGATGCTTAAACACCAGACGAGAAAAAATAAAAATTAAAGTTGACACGCGCCAACCTGTCGGGCTTCCCATTAATTAGCTGCCAAAATGTATCTGTGACAAGAATTAAAATCCATTTTAGTATAGACTTACACACACACACACACACAGATGTTGGTATCAGCTGTCGCACTGTAATCGGCACACATAAAAAATGAAGCGAAATAACAGCTTATGTCATCATCAACGTCGTCATATATATTTGTGATATTTGTGCGGGCGTTTTTTGTCTAAGCTCATAAAAACAAGAGATGCTTTATTACAGTCACACACACACACACACACACACACGCACACACGTACTCATACTGGATTGTCTTTTACCATATGTTGGCTTTTGTAGCCATAAATGGCACACAATTGATGACGTCGAGTTGCCAACGAGACGACGACCTACATCAATGCTACTCCACTACGTGTACATGTAATAATCTTAAAGACCCGATTACGTTATATTTGCTGTGGGTGTAACAGCTAAGCCAACCATAACGAATACAGATTTAACCTCTACAAATGTCAATTTGTAAGTTTGCCTGAGAAGCTTTTCGAAAACCCAAACAAACACATTAGAAAAATCTAGCAGAAGTTTTACCATAACAAGTAGCTAAATTTTAGTATGCTATGAAACGAATCAATTATTAAATCATTATTTATTGTGAAAAATCTATATATAAATTGGTATATAATATTTATACAAATTGCGGTTGTATTAACGATTTATTTAAGATTCATTAAATGGTAATTACATTGAATATAAATTATTGGTCCATTGTTATTTCAACTGATATATTTTTTAAAGTTTTTAGGCGTTTACCCGTTCATGTTTTTAACTTTTATTTAATTAATTAAATTATAGTTAAATATAAATACAATTTTATTGGTTTGTTTGTGTTATTAGTTAATAAAAAAAATACATTTTTGTTATATAAAAATAAATTATATTTCATTTAACTTTGGGTATTTGGAGGTCTTACATTTAAGCCCCTCTAAAATCGTAAATGTTACAAAATGTAATAATAATAACACAAATTTAATATTTTATTTATTTTGTATTATTTTAGTTTATTCATGCTATTTTTTAATTACTAGCAAATAAAAAAAGGCATTTTTAAATTATAGTAAATATAACATGTAAATTTATTTCTAAATTTAGAATTGATATTTGGAGGTCTCTACATTAATGCCATTTCCAGTAAAAAAATTAAAAATAAATTTAGAAATGAATATTTTATTTTAATAAATTTTAAAAATATGCAAAAAATTACTAGTAATATTAATAACTATGAAAATAATGTGTAATAACAAGTATACAAAAGGTGTCAAATTGCTTTTCACTGCGTATGAATTTACCAATATTTATTTTAACAATTATTACACTTTTAAACTGTAGTCTTCATTTATTGAACAAATAATGTTATCCTTTTATAATGATAAATTCCAAGAGCTCTCTCCAAGTGCGGACTGAAGGAATATCTTGCACAAGTGTATTAAGCTATTCCAACTGCTGCAGCAATTGCTTTTGATCTCTGTTGGTTTATCTCTCATCTTCTATAGAGGGCTTTCCTACTAGATTCAGCCAGTCAGTCAGTCAGTCACAATTCACAATTGTGTCAACGTTGCACTTATTTTATCTTTTCTCACATTACGAGCAACGAGTGGGTAACTCGATAGGACACCGAGGGGCAGGGGCAAGTTGCATGTGCAACTTGTTGCCTTGCTTTCTATTGCCAGGCAATTGCAGCTTTCCACCATATGCTACTTATGCTTGGGTATGTACATAGTATATGAATACATACGTACATAGTAGTGTATATGATACATCATGTGGCGACTGTGAACAATTTAGCCGTTACGCTTGATATTCACTTGCTTTTTTTACGGTTATTTCTGTGTTGGTTTTTTAGCGATTTATGTGTCATTGTTTCGGCGTTTGAAATTACCCGGAGTCTGAGTTGTTTCATTGAAACGAGTTGTTGATGGTGGATGGTGGATTGTTGATTGTAATGAGTTGTTGATAACTTTCGCTGCGTTCCAAACGGAAGTTGATCTCGGCTTGATATGCTGATGGTGATGCAATGATGTAGAGATTGTGGGTGCTACTGCCGTTGATTGGCCGCATTATGGAAAGTTTTCTTTGGGCAGAAGAAAAGGGCAATCATCATCAGCATAATTATCGTTGGTATTGCGCCCGCATTTTGGCTAAATTGAAATTTAAAATCTCATTTACAAAACAATTTACAAGCAAGCTTACCTTCTACGGTCATATCCAATATCGAAGCGCTTATAGCATTGATTATAAGCCGGCCAAATGACTTTTGGCCATTTACGCCGTACGCCTGGTAGCAATTTCAATATCAGCTCAGACACCACGCAAATTTCATGTATTTTGCGCCTAATTCCATGGCATTTTTTATCTTATATTAAACCGCAACACCACCAGCCACCAGCCCAAGCCAGATGGCACGCACCCACTCACACTGCCCACTGTCCACTGGTCAAACGCAGCGCCCACTGACCACGACCCTGCCTCTCCGCCCACATCTTGGCGCGTGCGCAGGCGCAAGACTTCATCTACATAAATTAAATTTTTTAAAATTTCAGTTCAGTTTTAGTAGTTTGCTTCGATGTGTGTGTGGGAGACTTTTTATGTTTATTGTGCCGCCGGAGCGGATGTTGACAATTTTTGACAATACTCACTGTACAGTTCGTGCCACAGTTTCACTTTTCATGTGCAACTTTTGCTTTCGCACTTCTGGAGACAATGCCGTTATCTCTTGCCTTTCGTATTTCAGTTTGGTTTCCCACATAGATTTACTGTGTGAATTTTGCACTTGCTGCTCATAATTAACCAGCTGCTGCTTAATTAGATTTTTAATTTGATTTCATTTGGCAATGCGACGCACACACATGTCAACTGCTCGTGTTGACTGTATTTATTATTCAGGTGAAATCATGTATATGTTTTGGTAGATTAACTAATTATATTCTGCGCTCTTAAAATGAATAAACATATTGAATAGATTTCTTTGTTCAGTGTACACAATGTAATGACAACAGCAGCTGAGTGCACAGTTGCCAATTGAAAACTTACTATAAAAAAAAGCACCAGCATTGATTAACAATAAACCAATTTCAGTACAAAAGAACCAACTTAATTGCATGCTGTAATTCTGCAATATTTTCATTAAAGAAATCAAGAATTTAATATATATATTGAAATTTTACAATTAATAAATATTTTTATAGAACAAAGAAAGAATTTCATTAATAATAAAATACCATTGCACCAACAGCAGCAAAAAAAAACACCGCCTTAAGAACAATTGTGTCAATTGGCGCAGCTGAGGCTGGGCGATGGAGAGGAGAGAGCGCGTGTGGTAGCCATTACTGTGCCTTGCCTTACTGCCTGTTGTTTTTGTTGTAATATTCATTTCTTATAATACATGTGTTGAGAGAGGTGGAGCGGTGGTGGAGAGTCATTGCTGCTCCTGCATTTGCGCTCTCTGCTTGCATTTGCTTAGCATCGAGCTGCTTGTTGTATTTGTTGTAATACTCATTCCTTTTACTACGTTCATTGAGTGAGGTGGAGCAGTGAGTGGGAGAGCAGCGGTGCTGCTCCTGCATTTGCACTCTCTGCTTGCCTTGGCTTAACATCGAGTTGCTTGTTGTCTTTGTTGTAATATTCATTTCTTTTCCTACGTTCATTGAGTGAGGTGGAGCGGTAAGGGAGACAGCAGCGGTGCTACTCCTGAATTTGCACACTTTGCTTGCCTTTCCTCAACATCGAGCTGCTTGTTGTTTTTGTTGTAATAATCATTCCTTTTACTACGTTCATTGAGAGAGGTGGAGCGGTGGGGGAGAGAGCAGCGGTGCTGCTCCTGCATTTGCACTCTCTGCTTGCCATGCTTCATTCGCATCGAGCGTCGCTGTCACTCTTACTCCACTGCAGTAGAAGTAGCGGGAGTTCAATATGTTGTTATGCTTTGTTCTGAGAGGCGAAGTGCATAGGAGCGGCTAATCGCTTTGCATAGACAACTATGGACTGCTGCGTAATTAGTCTCCTTTCGGTTGTGAATGTGATGAGATGATTTACGCTGGAGCGTATTTGTGAATTTTTGTTTCTTGCTGAACAACTGTAAAAGTTGTATTTGTGTTAATAAACAAATATAAGGTATGTTGTATTCTTTATTCTTTTCATTCTGATTTGGCATTTCACTGAGAGCTTGTTAAAGTTCTTCGCTTGCATTCGACAGCTGCCTATTATGTTATCTAATCTGGGTTATTATGTAGGAGCGATGCTGTTATTACCACACCGCCAGAAATCGCAGATGCCAATTAAAACAACATTATCCACACTGTGTAGTAATAGACTAAGCCTATACATACATACATATATTGCCGTCTACTGCTATTGGATTTGTTTAATAAACAATTTCCGCTTTGATTTTACCCACATGTCCAAATTGTCTGAGTGCTCCCACTCCACTTGTAGCTAATTAACTGCCTGTGCCTGTTGACTAGTGTGTGTGTGTGCATCCGTGTGTGTGTGCGCGCGCCTTTGTTTCAGCGGCAGCATCCACTCAATTATGTCAGGCAGAGTGTGAAAACTGAGGCCGCACCCGCAGCCGCTGGGCCCTTGCCCTGACTGTGACTGTGCCCTGGAGAGAGATTGGGTCGCCCCAGTGGCTGCTGGCTGCTGGCTGGGCCTCTGCCGCTGATTGATGCCTCATTGGGGTTCAGGTGCTCGACATGAGCATAGGAAGTGCAGCTTCCTTTTGTCGGCTGGCTACATTGGCATTTTTCGCGTATATTAGCTGGCAATTTGCTTTGGCTTCTGAAGTTTTCGCTGGCTTCTGCAGCGCCTTTGATGATTGATTGCCTCAGCCCATTTCGATCGATTCCCAATGCAGCACACACACACACTCACACACACACACAGACTGCGTTGCGGTATTCCTCCTCTTCTTTAAAGACATGCCGACAAAATGCGAACAAATGTGGCAATGCAACAAAACGATGTCGCTTTGAGCCAATTGGCATTCAGCTAAATGCTCTGGCCACGTTCAATATGTATAGTACATACATTGTACACACACACACACACACATACTTAAACAGAAGCTGCATAGCTATGGGCCATGGGCTAGCCCTGTAATCAATCAATGCAGACTCCGCTCGCCCTTCCCCTCCCCCTCCCCCAACACACTCTCTCGCACTCGTTCGCTGTTCTTTTTTATAAAGATTTCCCTGTGCTGTGTTGCTTCCACCGGAAAATATTTGCTTCCGTTCTTTGTTTTTCCATTCGTCGCGTATGGCATGGCAAATAAATTACAATTAAATGCAACAAACATGCAACAATTATGCACTGTGCCACTAGCCGGATGTTTATTATCAACATCTAGTCGAGCCACGCGAAGCGACAACATCATTAGTTAGCTCCATCCAAAATAAAAACTCTCTGGCCCTACGCCCTAGCTGGGTACAGTAGTGGCTTTTCATTGAATCTGATTCTGGAGAGCTCTATCAACTTTATACGATTATGCTCTATCAAATTTTGAATACACTTTGGAGGTTTATGACATTTTAGTGAATAGTGAAGACTAAGACTAAGACTGAATATATTGTAGTCTGTTATAGTTTATATCGGAATATTTAGCAGTTTTTATTGGACATAATAATATTGTAAACATCTGGCAACTCCTTTCTAGACTTGTTTGAAGTGAACCTATGAAGTGCTTAGTATATATGACAAATTATAATGAAAGTTATGAAATTTCTTATAGAATAACTAATAGTATTCTGGAGAATTAAGTAATATTATAATTTTCATAAGCAGATTCATATATTTATTTACTTACATTTTTCAAATGATGTTCTGTTCATAAAAAAAAGTGAATGGTTCATTTTATTTTTTATATATTCTGATTTATATTATTTATTTACTATATATTATTTGATTATATTTACTTTTTCTATTAATTTATTTTATTTATTTTTATATGTATTTATTATGTTTTATATTATTTTATATTTTTTATTTATATTATTTATTTACTATATATTTGATTATATTTACTAATTCTATTAATTTATTTTTATTATTTTTATGTAGTATATTTATTATGTTTATTTTTATTTGATATTTTTTATTTATATTATTTATTTATTTTAACCTATTTGATTATATTCACCTATTCTATTAATTTATATTATTTATTTTTATTTATTTTTAGTTTTTTTTTTTGTCAAAATGTTCCGACATTTCTCCTATATACAGCAGCAGGGAAAATAGTATCATCATTCATTTTGGATGATATGATATGAACATTTCTACTAGAACGAATGATGCAAATGTGAGGTTATGAAAATAGGCTTAATACACTCAAAGTTCTCCCCTTTATAAGCCACTGTTACAAACCGACTGTCATAGTTAACATACAACACTTTGGTGTATGGGAAATGCACTAGTGCCCCAACCAAAAATCTATGTGTGTACAACAATAGTGAAGACTAGTGACAGTAAAAGTTGTTGTCTGTCCACGGCGGAGCATGTTAATCCGGAAGTGGGTCATTTTCCGAACGCAAATGAAAGCGTGTGCCCTCACTGCGAAGCGTTGAAAATCATAATAACACTTGCGATATGCGAGATATGGGAGCTGATGTTTCAGTATGTAGTACGTTAGATGTGAGTGGGATACGATGGATGTGAAAATGATATGATGATCAAGAGAGTCGCTGAATGCATCATAATAATATGTACAATCCAAATGAGACATTGTCTTCGGCTAGGGTTTTGTGTGGGAACGGGAACTAATGATCGACTGCCAGACTGTGTCTTACGCAAAAGCCATAACCAATTGACGTGACAAATTTGTCAGCAGAACTAAAGGCGTTTGCAAAATATATAATACCATATGCAGACTGATACTATAACTTTGCTATAATTGGCTTAGAGACATTTAGCTACACTCTATGCTTATTTCAAACGTATAAACACTTGAGACTATTTTTAGCCACTATGCTAACCCTTTGCCTTGTTGTAAATCATAAACTGGAATTTTTCCAGAAATATGCAATCCCTAATAAACTGGGCGCCGCACTGACGCAATAGCCCTATAGCCTGGCTATGGGCCTTTGTCTACCTGCTGATTACCTGTCGACTGCTTGGCTGCTCTAATTTGTACACGAGCCCATGTTAACTGGAAATCGTTTAGGCCAAAAGTGTCGCCTTTCATGGCACCTAAATGGTCAAAGACCCAGACCCAGTGCCAGACCCAGACTCGGTCTCAGACCCATACCTCGACCTGGAGCGGCGCTGCTTGAAAGCGTTTCGTTTGACAGATTTATGCATACTTTCAGTTTTCGGAGCTGAAATGTTATTTACGATATTCCCTTTTCTCTGCTCGACATATTTGTAGCATCTACTCGGCATTTCTAGTTCTATTCACTCGATTTTATTAGTTTTATTGCCAGCCAAAGAAAATGCTCTAAATAAGGAGCAGTCGTGGAATGTTTGTTGCATGGGAAATTTTATTGAAATGCTGCATATTGTTATGATTTTGGTTCTCTGAAAATAAAACGTGTGAGATATATGGGCAACTGTTTTAATTGTATTTATGATAAGTATTCTTTTTGGGAAATAGATATTTTAAAAGTTGAAGAAGCAGAAGAACTACCATCAGATGAGAACTGCTATAATTTGTATTCATTTAAGACTTATTTATGTTGTTTACCACTCTTAACCCTCGTTAGTTACCTTACTCTTCTGTTGTCATATAATAAACCAAGTTCTTAAGCCTGTCATTCACATGAGTTCATCAAGCCAAGCGCTGTGGCTGTGGCTATGGCCTTATCTTTATGAGACGCATTCTGAAAATTTGTCACGTAATCAAACATGAAATTATACAAAATTAAATTTGACAAAAAATGTTAAAATATGAATATAAATTTTATATTTACGCCAGACCGCAATTCATTATGAGCCGCAGAAAATAAATAAATGAAAGAAAAATACACAAAAAATGTATAATATAAAAGAAAGCATAACAACTCTGCCTACATAGCTTTGGCATATCATCAGCCTTGGCAGCATTATCAGCTCTTCTCTTTATGACTTGGCCATATGCCCAGCCCAGCACCGCCCCAAGAAACTTCCGCCTACACCAGCCGCAGTTTGCCATGCTGATGACAGCTATATGGATATAGCTAAAAAAGAAAAGCACGAGTTGTAAATTCCACAAGCATTTCACTGGGTATCCTCAATCAGTCAACGAGTTGGATTTGCTATAGGAAATATAGAAAGAGTAGCTGTTAAAAGAACATTTTATTAAAAGAGACTGTTGCAAAATATATTATTTATTTATAAATTAACAAAATATGTTTAATAAAAAATGTAGAAAAATAATACTAACTAATGAGTACTAATCAAGGCCTTCGACTTGAGGCGATATTCAGTGTTTAGGTGTGAATAAAATTGAGTTGAGCAACTATTTGTATTTATTTATATTTTATAGAAATAAATTACATATTGCTAATGATATCTGAACATAATTATCTAGAGGTTTTCTTTATTATAATATTATTTATTTATTCTAAATACAGTCGCCTAGAGTGAAGAAGCACATCAGCGATTCGTCATGAAGCATATTTATTTATTATGCGTTTTTATTGTGCCTTTGATGAGTAAACATAATTCACACTTGCCATTTTTTATATAGCATTATATTACTACTCGTATAGTGTCGAGGGGATCTTAGGTGCAACAGCTGGTTGTGTTTGCTTAAAGGGAAACCTTTAGCCACAGGAAATTTGTGCTTATCTCTCGGATGGGTGGAGGCAAAATGATAGTCATTGTGTGGATTTGCGTAGAGATTTATGCTTAGTTTGTTCATAATGTGTGTGTATTTATAATTCAATCTTGATAATTGACAACACACAAATAGTAGACGACGACGACAAAGAGGCGACAATTTGAATTTCCGCCAAACAGCTATGATAACAAATTGTGTTTATTTGCCTGGCCAATGTTTATTATGGAAAATGAAAAATATGATAGCCACAACAATAGCAGCTCATTGTGCTCGGATTGAACTTGTTTGTCAATTGATAAAAATTTGCATATGTTGTTTAGATACGCGTGGAGAGATACCTTTTTAGGATCGGAAATGTATAGGCATTATGGGCTTCCTTATGCGCGAAAAACAATCAAATGAAAATAAAAGTCTTGGCACATAAAATGTACCTATGGCAGAGTCGTCAAATTGTACTGTAACCGTGGGTTTCTGTCAATTACTTTGGCTATTTGTGCGCTGGTAAGAAAACAAAGTTTTAATGGCACTTTATAGCCGGAAGTGCTAGAGGCTATAGAAATGCTGTTTGTTTATTTTGAGCAATTAAACTGGCTAACTGATATTTGCATCTAAATGCCTTCAGTTGATGTTTTCATATTGTTTATACAAGTATTTCATGAGCTGATATATGAACTGTACTGTGTGTATGTGTGTGTGTGTGTGTGGGAGTACTACTTGCCTCTCGAGCTAATATTTGTTGGCTTTGGCTTGTTTGGGCAACTCAAATTAACTACGGGGGAAAAGCTCAAGACAAACATACGACCTCGTCGACCCTTAACCAGGGGCAACATTTTCGTAGGCTCGGGCAATATAAGAACAACAAGAGCAACATGAAAGCAAACAATCATCATCATCCATCCAAGTATCTTTTTGTTTGACTTTGTCACTCTTATCAGCTCTGTCTATACTCTATACTACTAGCTCTGACCTATGAGCAGCTGTCACTAGCAGAGGCCTAGTCGAGCCTTTATTTTTGAACTCAGCTTGAGTTAAAATATTTTCAAATAAACAATAAATGGAAATGAATTTTCAATAGATCTAGTGTGAGCAATTTGCCAAAAAAAAAAGAGGAGACCATTCATAAAAACTCACTTCAGGCCATACAAAAACACCGCACGATACGGTTGCTCAAAGGACGCAATGGGTTCTGTTAACGTTAACATTTCCGTTTCCTGTCCTGCGGCGCAACGAATGCGATTTAATTTCTTTTGTCATCGGAATGGATTCAAAAGTCATTGGAAAGTGAGCAAAGGCGAAGCCGAGTGTAGTCTAAGTAGTTGGCACTCAGCATTCAAGTGCCGGTCGAGAGAGTCGAGAGTGCTCGCTCGGCCAGGTGTGCAGAGGCCTGTCTCTACCTGCTGCCTACTTGTGTGTATCTACTACACACACACTCTTTACGGGTTAAGGGTGTGTTTAGTGTAAGCTCCAGGATATACAGCATTAGCCATTATGCTATAATTCATTTTAGTTAATTAATCGTCACACTGTTCAGTAATCTCGCCCTGAATAGGATCTAAAATTGAAATCCATTTTTGAGTTGAGCTCAGCCCTTTGTTTGCGGTTGCTAAAATTAATTTGCGTTAAGAGCTGGAAAGTGAAATGCAATTAATTTACTGGCATTGGTCTATTCAATTTCTAATCAATAGATTGCAAGTGCCGAACGACCACACACACAGTCAGACAGTCGAACAGTTAGACAGTCAGAGAGTCAGAGAGTTGGACACATTTGGGGAATTAATTTGGCACAAAGCCGTGTGTATTTAATTCCCATTCTTGGCTCATTTTCAATCAATTAATTTGTCATTTGATGATGCTTATCAGTCATTGATTTCCGCCAAAAAGGAGAATGAAGAATAAACACGACGACGTCTCCAAAAACAAATCAAAGCTCATTTGTTAATGCTGCTTTTACACTTTGCTCTCGGCGGATATCATTGATTAATTTTTACACAAATATTTACCCAAAGGTATCTTTAATTGGATAACATAAAAAATGTATTTATAATTAAATTCGTAAATATTAAATTGCTCTTTTAGTGGGAATCTATCAATTATGCCAGAGTTCTGTTACTGCATTTAATGCAAATTAAAAGTGTCGAATGCTCGTTTGGGCTTAATTAAATCGCAATTGCAATGCCATTTATTGCCAAAGCTTATTAAAACGCATACAATTTGGTTTAAGCTGATTACACTGTCCATATTCTACTGAATTCAACTGTAATTTGATAGTGCTGCGAGTGGATCACATTTTATTGTACACTTATTGTTGCAATTCTATTAAAGTAACGAGTGTATCTGTATTTAGTATTGGAATTAAATTTGTTCATATGTTTTTAAGCAACTGAATATGGAGACTGTTTCATATGAGATTCTTGTCATTTAATAAAATTTATTAAATATAATGGATAATAACAGAATAATTATACATAATATTATTTACAGATTTCTTAACCCAGTCTTAAGGAATTTCTTTCAGATTTTAAATGTTATTTTATATGTACAGATGGTAGAAAATATTCTAATTAATTTATCTATCGTAATTTATAGTATTTATTCAAATTTATAATAATTAAAGAACTCTAGTAATACATTGAAATTATTATTATTTGATATTTAAGAAATGTTATATTCCCCAAGTGAGCTCAAAGTTCTTTTTCTATCAATTCTAATTTAAATACAAAACCAATTATGTTCGTTAGACTTCCTCAGAAACGAAGAAATCAATATATTACGAACTTTACGCATTTAGTTAAAATATATGTTTGAATCGGATATTTAATATTGTACTATTTGGCAAAATGCTTTAATTTATATAGATTTTATTTTATTTTGATCTCAAAATTTTCTTTTAAAAACTTATTGGTGTTTTATACTGATTTTAAGAATATATGTATGTATTATTTTGTATTTATTTAAAATGTAGACTTAGCCTCGTTATAAATCTAATTCTGCTCATTTAGAAGCCGTGACCTTATGTATATTTACACTTCTTATGATTGTTTTTCTCCCCTCATCAGGCTTAACTCTGGCTCTGAACTCTTTTCTGTTTTAGAGTAATCCCCACTTAATCTAGAACTTCTATACCTTTAACGCTGACCCAGTTCTCGAGTGATTTATTTCATTTCTGAATTGTCATTCAAGTTTTGTGGCAGTTAATTAAATTTATCTAGTTTGCACTCGGCTCTCGACTGAGCAGTGGATTAAAGCAGCTCGAACCTAATCAGTTGATTGCATAACTGTAAGCCACAAGTCACGTAACGGGACCTCATCGAAATCCACAGTGCTTACGTGTTGGCCATGTGCGTGAGTTTCCGCTCGGTCTGTTCGAATGCCTGACAACTTTAATTGTTTAAACAATCGCAACTCTCAGCTCTCAGCTCTCGGCTCTCGGTTCGCAAATCGTAGGGCACAAATCACGCAAGCGTGAAATGTCGATAAGTTGTCTGGATCCTTTGACAGTTGTCGTGTTACTTACTTTACTTTTTACCTGTGCCATTGCCATTGTCTTTGTGGAGCTGGAGTTGGGTACGTCTTTCGATTGATTCATTTCATTTAGACCATCCTTGGGGGCATTCAACTGTCAGATCGAGAGCAGCTTCACTAGTGTTCCATTCAATTGAATTGCCAAGAGCTTTTCCGATTGCTCCCACGCCTGTCCATTTGCGGTTCACGTTTTTCTAATTTCACTCCATTAATTTTACAATTTCATTTTGTTGTTTGTAATTGCTGTTGTTGTTTTGCCATTTTTGCGGTTTCCATTTGCACACATACACACACACTCTCACACACACGCCCCTATTTGTTTTCAATCAATTGAGTTGAAAGTGAAAACATGAAAGTGTGAGTGGAAATTGTTACTGCTGTGGAAAACCACATTGATTAGAGCATTGAGCTTGATTAGCTCTAATGATGTTACACTTATATCCATGTGTCTACGTGCTCGCAGATTTATGCAATTTTATCAACATCGTTGAGTCGGCTAAGAGCCGAGAGTTAACGGAGCCACTTCAACCCGCACAATTGACAAAATTGTTTACTAATTTATTTCGTAGCAACTGAAACAGACCACAAAATGTGTTTGGGGCGCCTCCATGGGAGACGACGAGTGGCGCAGTCAGTTTATACCCTTACCTTACTTAATGGAGCTTGTCAAGTCAAATTGTAATAAGCTGAGGAAAGTGTGTTAATAATTCGACTATATACAAATTGCAATTAGTTTTTATTGGTCTCATTGGTCACAACGACGTCTGGGCGCCCGACTAAGTGGCACTTGTTATGATTAACCCTTTTGATGGCAGCAGAAATAATTATACCTAAATTAATGCACAACCAGCTGCCCATTTTTTTGTTTTCTTGTTTGACTCCCTCTGCTTTTAATTGTTTTTATTTTCGACCATTAACATTGATTGTTTGTCATTAAAAATAGCGCATTTTTTTGCCTTCGGTAATTGTTAAGTTATTAATTATTTTTAGGTAATGTAATTAAGTGGATTTTGTATTGGTTTTAATTATGCCGCTTTTGATGTCGTCGTTTTTTTTTCGTCTCTTCAACAGCCACAAAAAGTGTGTGCATACGATTTATAATTTATTTCCATTTAATTGTATTAATTGTTTTTTCGGTACATAAATTTAAACATATTTATTTATCTGCGGTTTTCATATAATTATATTGCAAAACACTAATTGCAGATGCCACAAATTGAGGTTTATGGGCCACAGTCGTGCAGCTTATCAAGCAGTTGGAATTGATATTGATACAGTTTTACAAACACAAAATAGATAATTCTTATGCATTTAATTATAGTATTTAGATTAGTCCGTCTTCTATTCTTAAAACATCTTTGAAAACATATAATTCTTAGCTCAAAATTCAGAAGCCATGCTGATGATTTCTTCTCTTTAGTTGGCACAATGAAATGCTTTAGTTATGCTCTCTGTGAGCTGAATAACTAAATATCTGAACATACTTGTGTGAATGGCAAGATTTATGGTCTAGAATTGCTGTAGAATGTAACATATAGTTGATTGTTATTATCGTATTGAAAGACAAGTTTTGTTAAAGAACAGATCTTAAACTAGACAAATTATGAATTTATGCAGAACTTTGACTCAGCAAACTTTTGTGATTTTTGCTTACAGACATCTTTCCTCACCTTTTAGAAGGGCAATCATTGATTAGCTACTGTTTGGCTGGATTAACTGCTGCTTCCTTCTCTTCTCGTTTCTAGAAAGTTTTCCCATGTTCTAGCCATATCAATATATCAATGACTCTTCATATTCAAATTGAGCCATTACGCATTGCCAATTTGTCAGTCATTTGGATACTCACGATGTGTTAACATGCAAATTGATATCTCAAATGTAACGATCGACCGACAATCGGTCCAGATAAAAAGCAGAAACAACAGCAACAGAAAAACCTAATCGTCTTTTATACGCTGAACAGTCTGTAATGCTGATGCCTGCGAACGGATGGGCTAAGATACAAAGCTCTGTAAGAGACACAGACTGAGAGTGAGACTGGGACTGGGTCTGAGAGCCATCCACACGGCCAGTCATTGATCAATGAATTTCATGTGGTTTTATGTGGTCTATGCCACTCCCGTCGTCGACATTGTTTTGCGGTTTGTTTTTGTCATCGTCGTCAACCTTACACTGCTCGTAACTTCATTGATAAAACTTGTTGTAGTTGTCGCTTCCTCTTTGTAAGTGATTTTTTATCCAATGCCTCTTTTTTTTATACAAATCCGGTCGGTCGGTCGGTCAGTATGGATATCATATGACTGCCTTGGGCCAGGGAACAGTTTGGGGAAGTAGTTAGATATCTGTCAGGTTTTTTTTCTTTCGCAGATTTGTAATTTGCTGTAGGTAATTGTAACGAAGAAAGTCTATAGTAAATTTTTGGCAAGTTTTTATGGCATGCCGATGATTACAGACGTTGTATAAAGTTCAGTCAGTGATTAAATGTTATTCAACAGATGCTGTAATATAAGTAATATGTACAGCTAAAGCTTTTCACCATATTCATATCATGAAATAAGGTTATGTTAATGTGAATGAATTTAATACCTCAAAATGACCTTCCCTTGCAACCTTATCTAAATCCCTAACTAAAGAGCAAATGAGCAGAACTATAAACTAGGCTAAAGGCCTTGTTTACATACTATATAAATTAGCATTTGTATAATCCGGCATTTAATTCTGAATAATAATCATTCTATATATATTTAAGATGCAATTTATAAATTGCGCATGCTGTTTAATTTTGTATTTAAATTAGAGCATACATTAAGTGTGTGTTAAATTGCTTGCCTTCTTAATCTTCTCTTCTAAGCCCCTTCTCAGTGACCATAATCGTACTTGCCTTAGAAGAGCATTGGCTCCGCTGCGGCTGGTATTTCTGCTGGTTCCTGTGGAAGGTTTGCCTCAGCTGTAGGGTTTTCCTCAGAGCTTTCAGGTGAGTCTAGATTGGCAGTGAGTTGCACAAAGCCTTGAACATTTTCCAGCGGGAAACGCTCTAATTGGATATCTCCGATCGATTTTTCCTCCGAGGAGTTATTCACTTGAGTCAAGGGACCGAGAGTTGGAGCTTCACCGTCAGCACCCTCAGCTAGGGGAAGAGGTACAGCTACAGGTTCTGGCAACGGTAGTGGTACTGCCACAGCCTCGGCCTCAGGCACCGGTACAGGCATTGCATCTGGCTCCGGTACAGGCACTGCAATACCGCAGACACTGCTAAGGATTGCAAATGCCGCTACTAAGAAAATCATAGTGACTATTTTTAGTTACTTTTCTGAGTGAATTCCAACAAATTGAATACTTTACCACAAGCAAATAAGACTGCCGCAAGAAGTTTCATACTGCTCCTGTTGACTGGCCCCAATGCAAGTCGAAGGGCCGCTTTTATAAGGCAGACCACTTGGGCCAAAATAATGTGGCAAGAATCAATTATTTTTTTTATGGCTTTTCATAATTATGATAAGGTAAATATTTAATGGCTTTTCTTAAGTACCTTTGGTCATGTTTACCATCAAAGCAATTTCGTAGGGAGCCTAATTTTCCGTGCTGATAACACAACTTGTTGAATATTATGCTGTTGAAATTTCTTTAGAGAATCTTTTATATTACAGAAAGAAATTCTATACTTGGTAAGAGATGAATGAGGCAGCAGCAAAGCACAAGGTGAATGGGAATTAAAAGGAAGTTGTATAACTAGAAAATTTAATGAAATACATTTTCAATCCCTACGGGTAGTTCAAGTTCTTTAAAAGAAAATGAGTAGCAAACCATATTTAAATAAAATCCTATTTAAAATAAACAATATTATTAATATATTTCCTTTATTATACATATATTATACATATATACATATATGTATATATTGAATACTATCGAATGTGATTACATGATATATTATTGTGATCAGTTTAGTTGGGAAAACGGTTGTTCGACGTCAGGATCGTATTAGGGTTAAAAAAAGGGAGCAAACGGTTCGCTATAAATCTATATTCAGTCTCGACATAATACACCAACTGAATTCTTTGTATTCCTAATTAAAAATATTTGAAAACTATGCAAACTTTTCCGTATGATATCTTTATTTTCAACAAATTATATATGTACATATATTTATTGCTCTAAATATCATCAGATATCTTATATGGTAGATTGTGCGTTGAACTAAAATGCATCCAGGGGGCTGTAGTAGTGTGATGATTCATAGCTTTGCTTCCATCATAAGCAAGTTTGTTCAGAAATGTAACTGTATGTGTAGTATATATGTAGATTCCGGCTTAGACCAAGACATTAGAGATCTCTGACCTAGGGCAAAACTTACCAAAAAAGGCAATCACTAAAGTAATGAACTTCATAGTTCAAGCGTAACTTTGCATCAAATGGTCTTTACTTGTTCTCTTGCGACTTTATAGATTATTTTCATAGCATTTTTAATGCAAAGTTTATGCTATAAAATCAATTGAAACACTTGAGCTTTTATTGCCTGACTTTTATGGGTCTATGCACTTGCCATTGAGTTGTGCATATTTCCAGTTGAAGGGTAATGGTTGTGCCCAAGTGTGTCGAATTAATGATGCTATAGTAGTAGTACAACTTGTAAGAGGGTGTTGAAAACCAAGGACTGAAAAACACAGATCAAGATCGTTTATCGAGAAGAGACCTACAACCCAAGTAATTATTTATTTATTCTTTTACAAGAAGGCTAAACAAATCCTCACCGAAAGAGGCTCTGGTTGAGGTTCTTTCCAATTCTGATCGAGATTTGATGATGTAGTTTAGAATATTACACAGGTTTAATAAAACTCAATTGATATATATACATAATAATGTTTTATTTTCTATAATTCAGATAACTCAATGTTGTGTTACATAGGCGGAACTTACTATAAGTAGCTGGGGAATAGAGTACCTACTGGAACAATATTATGGGATTTCTGGATATTGTGGATATTATTAATATCGTGGATATTGTGGATACTGTGCGAATTGAGGATATAGTGGATACGGGGAATATTGTGGTGGTGGATATTGTGGATATTGCAGTGGATACTGTGGTTGTTGTGGATATTGTGGTTGTTGTGGATATTGTAGTTGTTGTGGATACTGTGGATATTGTGGTTGTTGGAGATATTGTGGTTGTTGCGGATATTGGGATTGTTGTGGCTGTTGTGGATATTGTGGTTGTAGTGGATAAAGTGGTTGCTGTGCATATTGTGGCTGTTGTGGAGATTGTGGTTGTTGTGGATAAAGTGGTTGCTGTGCATATTGTGGCTGTTGTGGAGATCGTGGTTGTAGTGGATAAAGTAGTTGCTGTGGATTTGGAAGTTGTTGTGGAGATTGTGGCAGTTGTGGAGATTGTGGCAGTTGTGGAGATTGTGGCAGTTGTGGATTTGGAAGTTGTTGTGGATATTGCGATTGTTGCGGGTATTGCAGTTGTTGTGGCTGTTGTGGTAGTTGTGGATATTGCGGTTGTTGTGTCTGTTGTGGTGGTTGTGGATATTGCGGCTGTTGTGGATATTGTGGTGGTTGTGGATATTGTTCCTGCTGTTGTTGTTGTTGTGGATATGGCTGTAGTTGTGGATATTGTGGCTGTGGTGGATATTGCGGCTGTTGTGGATATTGTTGGAATTGTGGATAGAGTGGGTAAGGAGTTGGATTGAAAGATTGGCCTAGAAATGGATTGTTATTTTGTTGTGGAGCTTGGAATGGCATGATGGTTGTCTGCGGAATGTATCGATTATAAATAATATTTTGATTTGGATTTAGATATGGTGTTTGCTGGGGTAAAAGATTAAAGGGAAGACTATTATTTTGCAAATTTATGTTGTCTTCTCTAGGAGTTATTATTGGACGTTCTCCACTATAGGTATTTGGTGTAAGAGGATTTAGAGATGTGTGTGTTATACGTGATTTGACTGTCTTATGAGTTGATGAGATATTTTTCTTATCTCCATCAGTTACTGTTGTTACTGTTTCGATCTTTTTTTTAAGAATTGTTTGAAGTAACTTGGTAGGTTTTCTATTAGGAGCCTGTGCACTGTTCTCTTCTTCATAAGTTCTTGAGTTTATTGCGATTGGTTCTTCATTAGGAGCAGGTGTACCTTCCTCTTCTTTGTTTGTGTCGCCTGCTTCTTCATTGAATTCAGTTGAAGGCGCTATGGAGGTTTCTTCTTCAAGGGGTTGCCTGTCATCAGTAGATATGGTTAAAGGGGGATCGGACGTTTTTTCTTCAGGAATTGCGATTGTGGATGATTCTACTAAATCTAATGTTATGCTTGGAATTGTGACTACTTCTTCACTGTATTCCTTTGCAGGGATTGTGGAGGTTTCCACTTCACTTAAATTTGTACCAGAACTTGTGGCTTCTTCACTAGTTTCCTTTGGATAGATTATGGTGGTTTCTTCTTCTATGGATTGCCTATCGTATGGGGGACTTTGAGTGGGAGTTTCTTCACTAGATGGCCTTTCCGAGATGGTTGCTGTTTCCTCTTCACTTGAGAAACTGGCAGTAGGAGGTGGTACACCCGCTTTGCTCGGAGAGATTGTGGTGGTTTCTTCTTCGGTAGGCTGAGTCGGAGGAAGTGTAGAAGTTACCAAATTCTGCTGTTCAATAATAATGCTGGGAGTAACAGGTTCACTAGGTTGCTCACTGGAAGAGATTATGTCCGATTGTATAGAGGTTTCCGTATTCTGCTGTTCGATAATAATGTTGCTAGTAACAGTTTCACTAGGTTGCTCACTGGAACCTCCCGAGAGGATTTTGGGGGTTTCATTATCAGTAAATTGCCTTGAAGAAACTGTGGCGCTTTCTTCCGCATCAGGAATTATCAAATTTACTGTATTAGATTCATTTGGTAGAATTGTGGAGGCTTCCTCGCTACTTGCGATTGCTTTTTCCACAGTAGGTTTTTTGATGGGAATTACGATAAACACTTCTTCAGTAACGTTTTGAGGAGGAACTGTAGTTGATTTGGTACTAGATTCAAAACTATCTAGTGGCAAATCAACTGTGTTGGTTTCTACTTTTTGAGGTTGTGAGGAAGGAGGTGTAAATGATGGGTATTTGTGGGTACTAGGGTCCAACCATAAGGGGTCTAGACTACTGGATTCTATAGAACTTGTTTCAGGAGTCTGGGATGGTTCGGCAGTGGTGGTTGTAGTGATGTTTGTAAAATCTTCTTGAGTAGCGTTTCGAGGAGGAACTGTTGTGGCTTCTACTTGTCCAGGTTGTGTGGTAGGAGGTGTAGGTGATTGAGTTGACCTGTCAGTTGTACTAGTTGTTGGCAACTCAGTTGAACGGGTTTCTTCACTACTGGATTCTGAGTCTGACCGACTTATGCTTGAATTATCCTTAATGTATATGAGGGGTGGGGCAAAAACATGTACTTCTGCAACATAAAGTGGAGAGGCGTCTTCTGTAGCACTTGTTGCAGGAGTCTGGGATGGTTTGGCAGTAGTGGTTGTAGTGGTGGTTGTAGTGGTGGTTGTAGTTGTTGTTGGTTTAGTTGGTTCAGTCTGATTCTTGGTCTTCTTATCGCCTTCTCCAGTTAGTTTTAGGCGCTGCAATATTGGCAGGATACTCAACTGACTTGACAGCTTAGATGTATTTAGCTCTGATTGAACAAGTAGAAGACCCATGTTAGAGATTGCTTTGATAGTATTATTTAACCCGTTGCTAGTAGCTAGTTGCATTAAACGTAGAGGTTTGGATATCTGACTCTGCTCCTCAGAGGACGAGGACGATGGCGATGATGAAATACTCGTATCATTTTCAAGTGAAAATTCGTGGGAAGAGATGATATCATTGTACTCGACTAATTCTATACGATTTCCGCAATCGATACAAATGGTTCCAAGGTTTTCGGAGTTAATATTCACTGATATATTTTTTGAAACTGGTATGCTAAATTGATCACTGCTCGGTGTGTCTAAATCAAGATCAGCATTGATCTTTCCAAATATGAAAATACCTAATTTTTGGACATTTATAATTACTGCAAATGTGGTAAAGTGGGCTATACTTACAGCTCACTAGAAAAAGAAAGCCCCTGACTACGACCATTTCGACGGCGTCTTTAGGAGAAACTATATTATTTAGAATATTATCTTAGAGTTTTATTAGTTCTGGGTATGAAATTTCAATAACAGTATTCGTTGCGGATAGTGGGATAACGTTTTTATGGTCTATTAAAAGATTTCATTTGTATTTAATCGAAATGTCATAGGATGTTGACATTTTAACCATAAAATATGGTTAGTTGCGGTTCTTAATGCTAGAAACAGATTTGATATGCATGTTTACCTATATCCGATCAATATTGTGTACACTTTTCGGCAGCTACATTTCCCACCTCCTATCTCATGCTTATGCCTTTGACAGAGAACAACCCAACTATGGTTATTCCAACCTCTCAGTACTCTCTCTTCGGTTGACGTCACATACTGAAAGAGTGTCAATATCCAAATAAACTTGTGAGCCAGGTACATATAGCTCTTTGAGCAGTCAGTTGTGGATAATCCCGCCATAGAACTTCTACTTAAGAATTTGTGCTAAATTCCAACACTTTGATAGCCCGACTATAAATATATCGACTATATCTTTGTAGTGCTTTCTTCTGCACACAAACCATAATACGAAAGTTTTGACTATATAACATAATTATATTTTTATACATTTTATAAATTCCTTGAATAAAGTGAAGCTTTATATATTCATTAGTCCACATCCGGTTGTTTTGTTTTCAGAGGAAGATGGCGAAGAAAATAGAGACGAGGATGCTGATGACGCAGAGTATGACGATGACGATGAGGACGGCGTAGTACTTCCATCATTATCATGGGTAAGTTTGTCTAAAGAGCTGTCATCATTATTGTAAACATTTAGTTCTATTTCATTCTTGGAATAAGGCTCCATGATTAGTAAGGTAAACTTTCACACAACTTTATGTTTTTAAACATTGATTTTTATTGGAAATGTGTTATTTTTAACAGTTTTAAGAAAGCCTCTTACTGCGACCATTTCGTTAGCGTGATTGGCAAAAACTAATGTTCTTCATAATCAGCAATCGATCGTTTGCACCATATTAAAGTTTGATACGTAATAGTTGAACTGAACCTTATTGGTTTCATTTGCTGGATGACCTTCATATCCAGTTGTTACAGAGTAAAATGTCTTTGTTATGGTTGAATCGCCTGCAGCTAATGTGGTTCTTTAAGTCTAGACAATATTAATAAGCGTGTAATCAAGATAGGATCTTGAAAGCAAGATATACTCTGTAAAGGTAAATTACCTTCTTGTTGACAGCTCTTCAGCTAAAATTAAAGTGCAGTATAGTATGTAAATTTCTAGATTCCCATAGAAACCGTTTAATATTCGATACGCAGGAAGTGTTCAGTTTTATATTATAGTATGTATGATTCTCTCAACATTTTTTATGTAAAAGAGTAATTTATGAAGCTTGAAAGTTCTTGGTTTCCCTTTTATGTGTTTTCCAGACATAATTTAGAAATTTTGATGACATTTATGGCCCTTTGATTTGTGTGTAGTATGCATGGGGAATATTAAGATTTAGTTACACTGGAGAGCTGGTGTGAATGATGATTGGTAAATGATATTGCTTGTGATCAGCAGGTGGTTGGGTGCAGTTGGTTTCTGACACACATTTGTGCCTGGGAGACACAAATGACCATGTTGTAATCGAATTACATTCACAATTTCACAATATTGTAAGTAGTTAAATGGACATTAACATAAATAGCACTCAAATCGTTTTCCAATTGCATTCATTTTCTATTTAAATCGATATTAAATGAAAAGCAAGACGATTACGCCTGCATTCATTTAGCAACACTGCAACAGGCGAGAGTTGTTGAAATGTGATGTGAAGCAAACGAAGCGACGACTGCCACACGGGGGCTGTTACAGAAGTATAAGAAAACTTTGAAGCTATTGACTTATGATTATTATATAGAATTATATATTGCTCAAAGCAAATGCTATTCAAAAGTAAATCCACTACTTATAGTACAGCTGTTGCTAGAAGCTAGAAATTCGTGTCGACTCCTAGAGTACTTCTTCTTTTCGGCTGTTCATTGTATAGAATTTTATTATATATTTTATTCAAAGTAAATCGACATCAAAAGTAAATCCACAACTTATAGAACATCCCTCGCTAGAAGCCGTTTAAATTGTTTTCGCCTCCTTGTGCATTCTACATAAGTTTTTTTACTTAGAGTTTTATTATGTATGTTATTCATAATAGATCGGCATTCAAAGTAAATCGACTACTTATAGAACAGCCCTCGCTAGCTATTGATTTATGTTTGTTGTATGGAAATATATACAATTAATTTATTATATATTATTCAAAGCAAATGCAATTCAAAAGTAAATCTGCAACTTATAGAACATCCCTCGCTAGAAGCCGCTTAAATTGTTTTCGACTCCTTGTGCATTCTACTTGAGTGCTTTTCCTTAGAATTTTATTATATATACTATTCATTATAGATTGGCATTAAAAGTAAATCGACTACTTATAGAACAGCCCTCGCTAGCTATTTGTGTTTGTTGTATAGAATTATATACAATTATTTAATTATATATTATTCAAAGCAAATGCAATTCAAAAGTAAATCTGCAACTTATAGAACATCCCTCGCTAGAAGCCGCTTAAATTGTTTTCGACTCCTTGTGCATTCTACTTGAGTGCTTTTCCTTTTCGGCTTATATGATGTGGTAAAAAGGGTTTTCTACAATTGCAAAGAAAAACTTACTGCAAAGCGTTTATTTTTTACCATTGCATTTTCACTCTGAACTCTCTCACAAATATGGAGGTAATTTTTTATGCTCGCTACTGTAATATCTTCTTTCCCAATTTAAATCGGCATTTAATGCTGATTTATTGGGGGCAATCTGTAAGACATAATGCCATACAGGTGCCGAGTGTGTGGCGTGTGCACTTATATGAGTGTGAATGATGTGTTTGTGTTCCATATGTAATTGAAAATTGAAAGTTAATGCTGCGTGGAGTACGTGGCTCTTAAGGTGACATTATGAGAGCGAAATTCGAGTTACTCAAGTTTAAAATCTATGGGTTTTTCAGCCTGTCTTGAACTTTAACTTGGCAAAAACATTCTTGGCTCAAACTTGTTATGGCCAAGTGCTAATAAGCCACAATGTTTTGCACAATAAATCATCTGACTTTAATATATCAAATTGATTACGGAATATTGACAAAATGGCATATATACAGTAGACTGGAGGTAACTTAAGATCCCATAATGGATAGAATAGAAAACGTTTACATAATAGAAAAAAGATATAGATTTACAATATATAAATTGAAATTAAGTAAAGTATAATATCAATTATTTAATGTGCTATAATATAATAAACTTGACTGTTTTCTTCAGCTGAAACAATACTTCTCAGAGCTGGCTGAGAACAGGATAAAGATGGTAAAAGGGGTATGAGAAAATTCTATAATGAATTCTAAAATAATTGGGGGATTTTGGCTAGCTCGAGGTCCATCGAGGTCCATCTAAAATATATATAATGCAAACATAAGAACATATTAGTGCTAAAAATACTTGATCCTATAAATGTAATAGATACATTTCTGTACGTATTCATATTAATCTTCTTCATCTTTTACACAGTCAAGGTACTATAATTTGAGTGACGCAGACTGCACGTGCATAAAACTTGTGACTAATTTATTAACCAAGTTAGACTATACTAAATAAATAGCATTCGTTACAGATACACTATAACCGTACCAAATTTTGCTTAGCAACATACTGCTGCCTTTTTACTATATAAAGTGAAATGATACTACGATATTTCAGTCTTTCATAAAACACAGTATACTAGTAGAACCTACTACTTATATATACTTACTACTTCATAAATTAATTTAAATAAATTCTAAGAATATTTATTATAATACTGTCTTGGAAGTTAGCCAAGACCCTTTCTTTGCACTATGCCTTTCATGATTATACCTAATATTTATCATTGGAAAATTAATTTTAAAATAAAATGTGATTAATGCTCAATTGAAATATTTTATTTACCTGCGAAAATTCTCACACATCTGCATAGCATTAAAAGTGTATACAAAACTTTGGCTTAAATCATTTCTGCGAAATCATAAAAATCGCAGAATTATGGTTTACCCATAAATAAGCAGCGAAGTTATTAGCAAATTAAAGTTTACGCATTTCGACTAATTCTATTGTTAATTTGAGTCCGAGACAGCCAGACAAATGGTCTACAAATGATATCAGACAAATGAGCTGCTGAAGGTCGCTTGGATACAGAAGAGACTGGCCATACTGTGGCCTTTCCGCTTGGACTCCTTAACGAATAGCGGATATGCCCAAGACGTTGTCAGATGGGGGGCTGTTGAACTGCTGCTGCTGCTGCTGCTGCTGCTCTTGTTGTTGTTGTTCTTGGCCAGATGGCACCTGTTTTAGGTTTCTGCAGTTCAAGCTGTTGAGGTTCAGCTGCTCGTGTCTCTTCTTTCTGCTTCTTTTTTTTGCTATACTGCTTTGGGCTTATGTGCCTTAATGGCTTTTGAGCCGCTCGTGGCACTTGCCAGTTGCAAGTTGGCATCGGAAGTACTTGTTTATGATACGCTCACCTACGTCCTGGGCGTTGAAATCAACAATATCATCATCGGGTATCAGCTGCCAGTGCTTGAAACTGCTGTAGATTTGTGTGGCGTCGTCCCCTCCCTTCATGACTCGGTCACTCAATGCCGTTTGGGCTATTATAAATGTGATAATATGTGATCATTAATCGCTCCTTGGGGCAATATATTAAATGTAGAATGTTTCATAGAGAGTTCTTAAAATTTAGTACTTTATTTATAGTTTTTATTTTACTTTATTTCATATTGATAAATCAGCTTAAAAGTGAATAACACAAAATAATAATTGCGCTGGCTACTAGGGGATCTTTGGCTATGTCTTGATGTCAAAAGGTAGCTTTTACTTTAGGCTAGTTTAATATGTTGATAATTTTATTTATTATTTTTATTAAATTGGCTGTTTAATGTCAAAGAAATAGTTTTATATAATAGAATATAAAAGCTAGCATGAATTGGCTTTTGATTTACTTGTACTGTATTCTTTATTTACCCTAAAAAGTTTATTTAAACTAACATTAAAATATCAGTTAATGGAATAATGATTGTGACATTTAATTTGAGAAAATACTTACGTTTTACGTCAGGATTTCGATTTCTAAATTCAAGCAGAGTTTATATTCTACAACGATTTTTTGACAGTGTAACTGTATAGATAAGTGACCGTTCCTCATTTGGCATACATTATTAGACAATGTAATTAATCTTGAAATTAAAATGTACTGAAATAAATTTAAATATTTCTATACATTATTTATAAATTAATTTTAATTATTATTTAAATTTATATATTTTTATACATTTTTTATAAATTAATTTACTTGAATTAAGAAATTAAGTATATTAATTAAACTTAGATTCCTACCTATATACACAGGGGACACTCCTCTCTCCAGACTCCCCTATTGCAACTCCTTCATTTGTTCTCAAGTGCTTAGCATCTGCCCGATACGAATGCGGTGTTTCGATTTTGTTTCTTTGTAATCCTATTTGAAATGATTGAGGTGTTTGGCGCTTAATGCTCAACAATCATAGATTCAAGTCAATTCATTTGTCTATTCATTGCCGGCGGCCAGTACTCATAAGTATCCCTAACAAGCCGCCACTTAACTAGGCACCAGCGCCAGCCCCAGCACAAGCAGCCGCAGCCAACTCAATTATGTAAGAGGCTTACTCACAGATACAATTGTATCTCAAAGTGCTTGCCCCACAGAACTTGATTGATAGCAGCAATTGCACGCAGCATGTGTGCATATACTATATGTGGCATGTACGTATGTATGTATGTGTGTGTGTATATTTATTTGATTTACAGCTACGAGCACGAGTATTTATTTATAGGCAAAGTGCGCAACACGCAAAAATTACTGGCAGAACGGCGGGGGAAGTTGCAGTTGCAGTTGCAGACTCTGCCATCCGCTTGACGGGCAGATGCAACTTGAGCAATGGTAACAAGTGGAGTGCGGCATCTGCACCAACATCAATACCAACACCAACACCAGCATCCACATCGACTTCGACTTCGACATCGTCAACGGCTTCTGCCTTTTGTTTACATTTGGAGCACGTCTGTTTTGGCTGCGGCAGCTGCTGACCGATGGCGATTAACTTTGCAGCCGGTGCGAGACTTGCAATTGCAGGGCGAGAGAGGTAAGCAGAGACCGAAACTCAGAGAGAGAGAGAGATCCCCATACAAGTCCAAGTTCCAATCCCAGTCCCAGTCCCAGTCCCAAGTCTTCAGTCTCACTTGCAGTTCTAGTTCCCGCTCTAGCGACTGATTCAAAGAGCTGAGTCTGCGGTTACCCAGGTTTAAATTGTTTGCATCTGTAACTGGAGCATGCATGGGCTCATACCAGGCATAGCTCAGCGCTGAGTTAAGAATTATAAATGCACTGTGAGAAAAACGAAAAGTATAATAATTAGTTCTGGATTCTGTAGGACAGAAATAAATTAAAAATAATTGTTTACCAGCTGAGTACACTTTGAGAAAAAGAAAAATATAATAGTTGTTATGCATTATGCATGCCAGAAATAAAATCAAAATAATGGTTCACCAGACCTACAAAAAGACCTAAAATGAATAACATAAAATTAATTTAATAAAATGAAATAAAATTTGCAATAAATAAATTAAATATAATATAAAAATTTATATAAAACAGGGAATAATAAAATATCTAATCTAATATCTAATCTAATCTAATATCTAAAATTGAACTTAATTCAACCCATACTTTCAAATTCAGTATAGAAAATAATTTACTGTTGTATATAAAACGTATTTCAGTGTATACAAAAATATATCTAAATTTAATAGAAATATTTCCATAACATAACTGATTTTCTTACAGTACAATATTATGTATACATCTAGCTAGAAGTCTATCTCTTATGTAGCGCTCCTCACGCCACTCGTATTGTGGCATGCACCCTAACATTTTATTAGTTCTGGACAGTTTTCATTGTGTGCTTTTCTCACAGTCGTGTGAAAAGCGTGCTATGCCAAGCTATACAAATACTTAACTGTTTACCTTGAGCCAAGTCATGGCAATACGAACAAGAATACGAATTTAACTACTATCATAAGTTATGACTGAACTGAGCTGAACTCTCAGACAGAGCAGAGGAGAGTCTGGTCTAATTAGATTAGCAGCTGTGGTTTTTCTTTGATGCCAATTGGAACTGTTGAGATTGCCTAATGGATATTATAGCATAATGGATGTTGTGATTTATATGCATGGCTTTGCCACAATTATGATAATTCAATTAAGTAGCAAAAAATGCAAACAAATTCCTAAATTGATTCCGCATTTTTCGCTCAAGTTTTTCATAAACTTTGCAAATCACTGTCATCGAATCAATTTATCAAAATCCACAACGGTATTTTTTCGATTTGTCTTCGAATAATTAGCGGCATAAAAAATGAAAAAGATGCTCAAGAGTGGTTAGAGTTAGTGGTGTTATTTTTGGCCCTGCTGTTGAAGTTTTCACTTTCATAAATTTCTTGTTGATCTCTTGACTTTTTGACTTTGTCGTAATTAATTTTTTGTCCCGCTTTGTTACGTTTTTGCTAAATAAATCATGGCTAAATATGATGGTACATTTGCCATTTCGACTTTCTTTTCGGTATTTTTTTATGTTGTTAGCTGTTAATAATATTTTATGTTTTATAACCATAACTTTAGTGGTAAGTCGTGGTTCTAAGTTTATTATGCTCACCGTAAGAGTCTTTAACCCATAAATGGTTAGGAACGTGCACCTAATACTTAAGGTTGCAAGTAGAATCCATTACAAGCGGTTTATTTTGATTTGAGTGCTAGCAACATGTTGCTGGTTACGTTAGAGCAACATGTTGCTAAGCTACTACTTCCACTTCACATTCACATTCACATACATGCATACACACATACATACACACCATCCGTTTGCAAGCCCATCCGGCATTCGGTGTCTCTGGTCACGCACTGCGCCTCTGTACCCGTTTTTTTCTCGCTCTCTCAATTACCCATCCCAAAGCGCAACCTTTATGAAAAACCCACACTCGATTCTAATTGGAAACCCGTTTTCCAGCAGCGCGCACTGTTCGGTCTACCTACTCGAAGTGTGAACCAGCGGCAAGTGGAACTAGTTCGCCTCAGCAACATCGCCCACAGCTCAGCAACAACAACACACTTCAAAACGACCCACACTCATGCACACACACACACACACACACGCTCACACACCCACGCCGGTCAGAGAGCGGCTAGCAACATCTGCACTGCACCCACGCCAACGAGAGTGAACAGAGAGTTCATTTAAAGTTAGTATGCAATACAAGTAATATAAGAGTGAACACTGCAAAGTGACTAAGCAGCGAGTTCATTTAAAGTTAGTATACAATACAAGTAATATAAGTTATTGTTTATTTAATGCTTTGTTTTTCTTAGTGTAGCAGCATGTTGCGAAGAGAACTGCGAAGTTGTTGCTGGCTGTTGTTTATGTTGCGCTGCACTGGTTTAGCTCGATCCGCTCTCAGCTAGCAAGTGCGAGAGCCAGCACAAGAGAGAGCGCTCTCTCGCTAGCTAGCTAGCTCTCGCTTGGCTGGCTTCCAGCATGAACTTCAGTTGTACTCCAAGCATTGTAGAGTGCGGTTGACAGTCGCGGGTGTTTGTGTGTTGCGTTTCAGTGTGTTCGTCGCAAATCTAACTGTTAAAGCTTATCAGCATATGCAATCGAGCCAAAACTGAAACTGAAAGTGCTAAGCGAATATTGATAGCGTGCCAAGTGCTAAACTATAGTGAATACACATACACATACGCACACACCTAACTGTGCAGTGCGTACATTAGCTGAGATTTTTCCCCCAAAATAAAAGAACTGAAAATCGCGGACTGAAAATTGCGGCTGCACCTGTTTCCTGCCAAGCACAACAGATGCGCCTCAGTCGGAATCGCATTATGCGGCACGTACGCGCCTTTGGCTACGCATAAAAATGCGCTCTATGTAAAAGTGAAGTGCATATGAGATAAGTTACAAAAACAACAACAACAACAACAATAACGAAATACCAACAACAACAACAACGGCCTTGTGCATTTGGCTTATGTTGTGGCTCTGTTTCTGTGACTAAACTGCAATCCATCAAACATTTCTTTGGGATTACACACACACATACCACTACACATCTACTTGGATACACCAAAGTGAACTCCACTGAACTTGAAAGGTAAGTTCAGGCCTGAGCTTTCTAGGGGGTTCTAAGGTGATCTTGATCTCAGCGGGTGCTAGAGCTGTTAACCTGGTTCGAATGGGCTACCGAAATTGATTTATGGCGATAATTCACTAGCCACTGGTTTCCGCTAGAAAGTCTCCCATTCGGGCAGATGCTATCTATCTAAATAAATACTTGTTTGTGGTCTGGTTTTATTTCTAATTTTTCGTTTCGTTTTGTTCATTTTCATTGGCGAAAGTTTAGAATTTTCACTTGGCAAATGTGGTTCGACATTATTTTAATGTGACGGGGGACATCAGCTGAGCTTTTCCTGAGAATTTCCACTTGTTTATCAGCGCAAGAGAGTCAGAGTTGATTGAACTTGGCCCAACGGTTCTCTAACTGCCCTGACCAAGAGTTAGACGACTCATTTCCGTTTCCCTCACAGTAGCAGATCATCTTGATTATAATGCAAAATTTTGCATTTGTCTTGTAAACTTGTTGATGTCATTGTCGGTTCTTTGAATGAATCGAAACGATACACTCATTCATTCATACATTATAACACATTATAACACATGGGTAATTTTTTAACATTTTTATGCAAATCTCAGGCGCCACACAGGTAGAGTGGTAGTCAGGTGAACAGGTGGAAGACCTTCCCAAATGCATAAACATTTTTATGTAAATTACTTTGAGCCGTATGTAAGTCGAATGCTCAATTAATTAGTCAGAGGTTCGTTAGTTCGCTTATGAAAGCTATAAAAACTCGATGCCATGAGCAATTCGATCATTCGGATCATTCAGATTTCCAGCATGATGACAGAGTTTATATAAATGTAAATAATGCTCAATGGGTCAATCAAACTGTAAACTCGGCAGAGTCGACAAATTAGAGATGCGAGTCGAGTGTCTTTCACACAAATTAAGATCATCATCAAACATATCATTAGCTAATGCGAATGACAACAAATTATTCGTAGAGGTTTCATTCCATCGAGTTCTTATCAGCATCAATGGGTTCATCAATCAATGACATTCGCCAACTTTTGCTTTCAACCACATAAAGTTCCCATAATCATATTGTGAGCTCATTATTCATGACTATACTTAGTGGCCATACTGAGAGTAGTAGTAGTAGTGGGTCTAATTAACGCAAATCTGATTTGGGAAAGTTGTTCCAACATACTCGAACAAAAGACAAAAGAATCTTTCGACTAATTTGTCAGCCCTAAATGGAATTTGTCAGAAGCCAAAGACTAAATTTCCCTGACCAAGTTGGCAGATAATGATGATGATGATAATGATGATGCTGCTGATGATTATGATTATGGTTTTTGGATAACAACTTGATTACCTTGGAAATTCATTTTGCACATCGCTCTTCGCTTGATTATGAAATTTTCACGAAAAGCACTTGTCAAGCTAATAGTCTCATCTCGATGCAAGTTGTCGATGGTTACCCCAAGTGGTTTTCACTTCACTTTCAAGCAATTTGCCGTCTCTTGCCATTGCCACCGATACGGCCCGGCCATTGATACTGAATTAATTTCCTGTCGCACTCCAACAACAAATTTCACTTGAAAATCACTCTGGCGAGGATTACAAAATGCAGCTCACGTTGTCTATTGTTGTTCGTCGTTCGGGTATCGATTTGTACAACTATTGGCTAATTAAAAATCAGGAAATGCACGCGAACAATAGCCAGCAGGAGGGTGTCCTAGCTGATCCTACGTGAGTGTCCCTCTGCCTCTACCTGTCTGTCCCCTTGTTTAGCTACTGTCAAGTGCGGTTTGCTACGGTTTAGCGCCCTTTTCCAGGTAGTAAGTAGTCCCCGAGGCTCCTGTCCATTACGAATATTTAGGTTAGGCTTAGCCCCTGGCGAAACGTGATCTATGGCAGAGGATATACGCCTCGTTTGATTGCAATATTGGCCAGGGCAGGCACGTACTCTGCAGATCACTTTTATAGAGAAATATAAAGTAGGCTTGTGTTTAATAAGGATATTGGCTGGAGATAGGAATAGGACTTATCTATAGCTGGAGATCGAATTCGAATTTTAATTTAGTTGTTGTCTACAATTTTTATAGCTAAAGAAAGCCAATGTCTCTGTTTAATATTAACAACTGTAAAGTAATCTACAGCTGGAGATCTTTTGGGGATGAAATTTAGCTGTTTAACTCTTAAGATATTTACTATCTTACTGCTATCTTAAGTTGATCCAATATTACGAGTATACAAATTGGGATTTAATCTATAGTTGAAGATCTCTTGGAGTTGAAATTTAGTTGTTTAACTCTTAAGATATTTACTATCTTACAGCCAACTTAAGCTGTAATATCTTTCTAAATATAGTCCAATATTATGAGTATACAAATTGGGATTTAATCTATAGTTGAAGATCTTTTGGAGTTGAAGACTGGTGTTTTGGTTCTTAAGATATTTACTATCTATTTATTATAGCTAACTAAGGTTGCAGTATCTTTCTAAATATAGTCCAATATTATGTGTATCCAAATTGGGACTTCTTCTATAGTTGAAGATCTTTTGGAGTTGAAATTTAGTTGTTTGGATCTTAAGATATGTACTATTTTACAGCTAACTTAAGTTGAAGTATCTTTGTAAATATAATCTATTCTTATGTGTATACAATTTCTGATTTAACTTCCCATTCTATTTAGCATTTATTGTTATCCTATAATAATGAGTACTTTCTCATTCAAGACACTGTATCCCAGCATAGTGCTTAGTTGGCTTATGAAAACACCACTTGTATCTATTGTCTTTCATAACAGTAGTAGAGGTATGAGGGCGACACACCCGCATAAGACACAAGACAATTGTCATAGAATTTGCATATGTACTCGTAGGTAAATGTAAATGTTTTTGTTTCGAAAGCACCAATTGTCGCATTGACAATTTTCTACGAACCGGATTTGGACGCTTGACGTTTAGCAACATGTTGCTAAGTGGTTGCCCCTCACCCCTCAGTCATAAGCAATTCCAAATGATTTGCAATTCAATCAGCCAGAAGCTGAGTTTATTTTTATATTTACCAACTGAAAATTCAAAGTATTCAATTGAATTTGAAACAGTCTTAAAAACTGGGTATTTTTTCTGTATTCACATTCGTATTCGTCGCATTCGTTTCGTATTCACTTTGCTCGTTTTCCAATTCACGCGAATTTGGCTAAATTACAGCTAAATGCGAGCTTAGTCAGCGCCTTTAAAGGCATATTAAATAAGCAAATAACAACAAAGAGTGATAATAAAAAATATGAATACTATTGAGGTTTTTTTTTGTTATTTATTTACGTGGAAGTCAGCAAAAAATACATACATTTTACACTTGCCAGTTGCCAGTTTTGTATTTTATAACGTTATTGTTGACACGCCGTTTTGTTAACAATTAATTAACAAAAAAAAGTCGTATAGAGTGTAAAAAACAATTTGAAGTATCTGTTAACTGTCTATTTGCCAAGGGAAGTGTGAAATAATGGTGTGCTATAAAGCAATTATGCCAGAGATAGTGTTAAACGGGTGTCATAAACAGCTTGGCTTAAATGAGTAGCTCATGTGGGCTGAGATATAGATAGAGCCCTGAAGTTTATGGATCTAGATTTGGCGATCTTTACAGTAAAGATGTTAAACTTTAAATGTAAAGCTTATATGGTGTGCATTAAGCTGAGATTTAGATGGGTTTGGAGGTCTTGAACATATCTTTTAAAGTAAAGCTTATACTCGAAGTATATAAAACCCTGAAGTTTATGGATCTAGATGTGGAGATCTTTACAGTAAAGATATTAATCTTAAAATGTAAAGTTTATATGGTGAGATCTAGATGAGTCTGGAGGTCTTGAAAATATCGTTTAAAGTCAAGATTATACTCGAAGTATATCAAACTGTAATTTAGCCAAGTCCTGCTAGTTTATAAGAGAGATATAGGGGATCTTTAAACTGCAAATATGAATCTTTTAACTACATTTTATATGGGTTATATTCAGCTGAGATTTATAAGCTAACTACAGCTACTACAAAGAGGTGTATCAAGATATCTGAAACTTTATGTTTCTTCAAGTGATTTCAGACACAAATGCTGTATTAAATTTGGTTATAAGATCTACGTGACAATTTGACAGACTGTTTTTTTTTATGATGGGAATCTAGGCAATATCTTTCGCAGTGTATGAAACTAAAGCAGTAATTACCTTTGTTAACTGAGCGTATGTTTAATCAACTGCAAGTTGAACTTTCTACTGTCCAAAGAGCTTGCATTCTCCCACTGTCTGTCGGGCTGTCTGTCGGGCTGTCTGCTGGTCTGTCTGTCATTCTTTTTAACACTGCTCTGAGCTGATTCATTAGGGTCAAGCGGGTAAAACTTTCGTTTGTGTCAGTATCTCACAGTTTGCTTATCAACTGACAATCATCAGCAGCATTCATTTATTTGCTTTCTACACATTTTATAGCGCGGCGTGTGCAACACGTGCCCCACACTAACCCACTCTGCCCGCCCTCTCAGATAAACCCCTTTAATACTAGCGACAAAATTCTCACGCCCAATGTCAACAGCAACAACAAGAGGGGGGAGAAATTATAACAACAAGCGTTGAACTCTCGGATTTTCGCTGTTTGCTGTAAATGTAAACCGCAAAATGCGACCACTGTGCGAGTGCGGGGCTGGTGGTTGGTGCTGGTGGTGGTGGTGCAGTGGTGCGTCGTCTGTTAGCTGTTGGCTGTTGGGTTCCCAGCTAGTAGTAGCTATCCTGGTTATGGTATGTGCTGGGTTGCCTTGACTTTAATGCACTGTGGGAATGCCTGACACACAACTTGATTGACTTGCATTTTTTCATCTGCTGCTGTTGGCCAACTCAGGGATTCATTAACTGCAACTGTGACTACTCCCTCCACTACCAGTTTGTCTGCTCGTTCGCCTCTCTCTCTAGTTCAGAGTCCCTCTCTCTTTGTCGTAATCGATATGCGTGTGCAGTTGGCAAAACCTTAACACCCGTCGGATGAAAGAGTTTAATGCCGGAAGCGCCCCAGTTTAAAGGCTTTGTAAACGCCCCGGCAAACACTCACAACAAAAACAAAAGAAACTAAAAAACAAAATACAAAATCCGTGAACTTAAAAAAAAAGAGTTACTTCAAAAAACGGTTGTCCACTTGGCGCTCTATTTGAGCGTGATTAATTTATGTACATCAGTCTCTGTCTCTCGACTAAATGCACAAACACTTGGCTCAGCTCCCAGTTCATAAAAAAAGGGGCGAAACAACTAAACGTTTGCACAATTGCACTTTTTATGAGCCAAGGGATTTGAGCTCTCCTTTCGGCCATGACAGGGTATCAGGAATTTGCCTAGAACTTGACACAGCTTAAATAGTATACAGCTTAAATAGTATCTAACAGATTATTTACGATTCGTGACTTTTAAGTAATAAAATTATTAAATAATAAAATAAAGAGCATTGAGACTAGAATTTAAATAATATAAAATTAAATTTAAAGTATTCTATAAAAATGTATAATCTCAGATTATTAAGAGGAAAAATTCATTAAATAAAGTAACATTAAAAATAATATAACATAGCAAATATTTATTAAATATTTCTATTTTTTTTGGTTAAATGAAGTCTAGCAAATTAAAAAAAATGTTATATTATATAGAAAAATTTAGTATTATTTTAATTGGCAAAGCTTCATTTTAACTAAGAAAAGGAAGAAATATTTAAAAAATATTTGTTATTTAATAAATTTTATATTTTATATATCCGATTGTCATATAAAATCATTATCGAAACTGTATATAATATAAATTAATAAGGGTTTTCCCGAAATTTTTGCGAAATTATTAGGTCGATTAACCTGAATATTTTTAAATATTATTTATTTTCATTTTTAGATATATCAATAATATAAAAGTATAAAAATTTATCAATTATTATAAAAACAACTTAGTAAAATAACTCATTTAAAGACATTCTTAGTCTAGTCTATCTACTGATCAATTGACTCGACTATATAAATACTATATACTTTTTAGAGTGTATCACAACTTCGTTCTGCTTGCAGTTGTTTTTCCCTCTTGCAGTTATTTTGCTCCGTCTCTTTGACAAATTAAGCAACTTTAAAGCTGTAACTGCACTCTGGCTACTGCTGCTGCAGTCGAGTTGACAAGTTGACGACTTTGTTGGCACATCATATGAGTAGAGGATAAAGGAATGAGATATTGAGGATAAGGGGATTTGCGGGTGACAACAGGAAGCATTTGGCTGGACGGGCTCCAACAACATTTTAGAGACTTGACCAAAAAACACTCCCAGGCGACTTAATTGTGCGTTGGCAAATTTGTATGGGAAACTCTTTGGGTTTTTTTGTGGGTTTCACTTTTAAACGAGAACGAGTTTAAGGGCTTCAATTAAGGGTAATAATGTCAAAAATAAAAGTAGTAAAAATAAAATAAAAAATATATAAATAATGTAAAGCAGAAACATAACAAAAGTAACCAATAATCATATTAAAACTGTGCTTCTTTTTAAGATCTAATAACTGCTTTTAACTATCTATTTATATTCCTACTTTTCAATAGAAATTTCTTGTTTTTTTTCTTAGTGTATTTGCTTAGCCTTTTAATTGATAACTGCATTAAAATATTCTTATTTTTCAGTAGAAATTCCTTGCTTATTTTCTTAGTGTATTTGCTTTGCCTTGCTGCATATCAAGAGTTTATATTATAACTCATATCACTGCCCAGTGGGACGCCTTGAACCAGTCCATCATTTCTTGCTTTTGCTGCCTGTCCCATAAATGACTCAATTAGTTTATCTACAGCAGCTACAAATAGTTGCAGCTCAGAGTTAGCAGCATGCTTAAAATAAAGAATATAAATAACAATGAAAAGCAAAGAGCAGAGAAGCACTTAATCGACACTTTTATAGTAGACGCAGCGAAATATTAATTGTGGGCGCTTAAGTGCCAAGCAGACCCCATTATGTGCCATATATATAAGGCAGTATATACATGAGTGTGTATGCATATAAATTATGTATATGGAGATGCGTGCTGCATATAGTCTATGCTACCCTCTAGACAGACACAGCAGAGCAGTCTCAGTTGCCCCTTTGCTCATGACTTCATTAAGATGCGATCTGTTGTTGCTGCTGTTGTTGTTCCTTCTGGGAAGTGGCTTTGTTTTTTAAGCACTTATGTTGCCCCCATCCCATCCCCTGGCAGACATGTGTCTGCCCCTGCTCTGCGTGTTGTTGCAGTTGCAAGCATATATCATACTATGAAAATGTCTCGAATGCTTTTAGAGGCCGAGACTAAATGTATTGTGTGTATTTTATGATTGGTCTTGTGAAATGTGTGGGATCGCCGTTTGTTTAGTTTAGTGCAATTTGCTTTAGCAGACAATAAACGACCTTGCTGCCCAGTGAAAAGCGCCTCTAAGTATGGGAAATCCGTACATAGTAAACTTTTGTTTCTACAGAAATCGCCGAATCGCAGTTGTCGTTTCAAATTAAATTTAAGTAATTTTCCCCTTTCGGACATTTCCCTCTCCATGTTGGTTTCCACTCGAACCGTGTTGTAATCATTTATTAACAAAGTTCAGTAGTGCAAAACAATACCTTTTCCATGGAAATCGAACGCAAATGAAAATGCTGCATGGCTTTTGTAATCGTGTAAAGTAAAAAAAAGTAGAAAAACATGAAAATCGTTCTCTGTATTTATACAGTAATTTCCATTGAAACACTGCCAGCTGAAAGCTTTTTTAGATTCATCCGGCGAGTGTCTTTATTTTTATATAGCAATTTATTTTCATTTTTATTATATATTTCCCTTTAATTTACGAGACAAGCAGAGAGTTCTGGCGCGGTGTTTGACAAACAAAATACCATAAAATATGACGGGCTTTCGATAAATTTACGACACGGCTTAACCGCAGCCTTTAAAGTTCCAGTTCCCGGCCCAATCTCAGTCCTCAGACCAGCGAAAAGTATGTTGAAAATGTTGTGCATAATTTAAGAGCAACATTTAATTAATTTCAACAATGCGTTTGCCAGCTCAAGGACTCTTTCAGTCGCTGCTCAAGCTCAAGAGTGTTTGCCGAAACGGTTAAGCGAGCAAACGCAATACCCTGTAGTTCTACAATGTATCACTATTAGTCCAGCATACCCCACGGTCAACAGTTGTGCAGGGTAGACGGCATCACTTCAAGCGCGTCTATTGTTAATTTAATGGAAAAATCTGTCAAGTGCCATGCCGTAGCACCCACAACAATAAAACAATTAAAAATATTCGTACATGAAAACATTAACTGAAACGTAGAACAAATGCAAGAAGCAATAATAATAATAATAATAATTGATTAATTAATTGACGGCAATTGCGCTTAATTGAGTGTCACATGGTCAGAGCTCGGCAGTAGTGTGTATTTTAAATCAGTTTTTCCGGAAAAGCGCTGAACGCATTAACCGTTAATACATTAACATTTTGCACTAACTGCCAGGTGCAATGTATTTTTTGCCCCACAACAAACACGAGACACGTCAACAAGTCGAAGAGCTATTAAGCAACGTAATAGCAACAAAACTGCAGCGGCCACTCACCTTAGCAACATCTCAACATCCCAGCAACAATTAGCTATGCCAGCAGCATAGAAACTTTGTTGACAAACGCGGAAAAGCGCAGCGCAGCAAAGCAAAGTCAAAGACCGACAGCAACAACAACAAAAAGTAGGGAAAGCTACAGTTGGACACAACCGACAGTAGGAGACCCTGTACTTTGATTTGCCAGAAATTCACACTCACAATCAAAAATCACGCATACGCCCTAGTGCCCGCGTACACTGTAGCTTCCCCCCTCCCCCAGCCAACTGCCTAGTAAAGAAAATTGTTTGTCCAATATCTCCGGTGTTTATTATCCGATTGGGCTGCAAATCGCACCAAACATTCAAAGCATCTAAGGCTTTATTTATACAAAAAAGAAGAACGTTTTTGTAAATTTGAGGGGGAGGGGGATGAGATATCAAATTAAAAACATAAACTTGGCCTGCCTATGTAATACACGAACCAAAGTACGTCTCTAGCTCTTATAGTTTCCGAGATCTAGGTCTTCATACAGACAGACAGACAGACGGACATGGATAGATCGACTCAGCTCGTCGCCCTAATCAAGAATATATATACTTTATGGGGTCTGCCACGCCTCCTTCTGCCTGTTACACACAAATGTCATTTGCACAAACTTAATAGACCCTTTTGTACTTTTTTAAAGTACAGGGTCTAAAAAGTGCAGCATAAATAAAAATGACTAACTGCCGCGTCAACGTCGCGACGCGACGCGTGCTGCGACGCGACGTGAGCAGAGCAGCCCATAGTAGAGAGCAGAGCAAGGCACATACGTCAAAGCGTGACAAATAGCTGAATATCGCGATGTTGCTGTGTGCTGTGGTTGTTGCTCTTCGTCTCGTGCATTTTGCGTATGCACTGGCTCAATCAGCAGCAACCTTCGCGCATGTTGCGCAACATGCGAGCAGAATGTTGCGGCTTCAGTTTCAATGGAAACTTGTTGCTGTGCCAAAGACAACATTTAAGAATGTACATACTTATTATTTGCTTATGTAACTGTTAAGCCGTAGACTAAAACTCAAATACAACGCCGAAAGAAAATACAGAAGGCAACGGGGAAAAAAAAGAATAATTATATTTACACAGCGGCAAAGCCAACGTCGCAGACTCCAGGCCGAAAGAACTTGGCCATTAGCACGAAGTCGAAACTTGTAGAAGAAGAAGAACAGCAGCAACAACAACAACGTGGAATCTGCGCAACATTTTACGAGCATTGTGTAATTTCATTTGTACTTCATCTTTTCGGTTGGACAGCAAAAAGACGCCCAAAGAAAAAAAAAACCAACTGGAAATAAGAATTTGTTGTAGTTGTTGTAGTTGGTTTTTGTCCATTCGGAAAACTGAAAACTAGTTTAGTTTAATTCGCAGTTCGCAGCCTTAGCCGCAATTCTCTAGAAATAAGCGAAAAAAGACTCATTATAATGTGCCGCAAATGTGTTCTTTTTTTTTTATTTTGAGGGGGCCTCTTCTAATTTATGAGCATATAAATAGAAGTTATACAAAACATATTTTGTTGCCACAATAAAAATCAACTTCCTGTCGCTGGCAGCCTCCTTTTCTCTCATTTTCTTGCCCACTCATGCCAACAAATTTGAGTTTGACTTGACAAATTATCGCGCACATTCTTTGAGAGGGCTCATAAATTTCCAACTGCTGGCAAAAGTTTGACACAATTTCTTTTATGCAGAACAGACTAAAGAATTCCATAGAACTTCCATTTGATACAGGAAATGTGCACCTGAGTCAATCGAATCGGAGGAAAGAAAAGCAAAGTCATAAGGATTACCAACAAATGACATCAGAGAGTGTATCGACTCGACTCCAAGGGAAGCGCGAAGAATAGCTGACAGTAGATAATGGAATTAGTGCTAAATGAAGTTAAATGATGGTAAAATAGTATAACAAATAAGGCCAAGCGATATAATGACTAATAAAAACTAGGAAAGCTACAGTCGGATGCAACCGACAGTAGGAGACCCTGTACTGTGTAGCAGCTATAACAAATCTAACACAAACTTGATCTGCCTATACTATTAAAGCATCTAACTGCCAAATATGATGTCTCTAGCTCTTATAGTTTCCGAGATGTCGGTGTTCTTCCGGACAGAAGGACAGACGGACGACGGACATGGCTATATCGACTGAGCTCGTTGTCCTGATCAAGAATACATATACTTTGTGGGGTCTGCCACGCCACCTGTTACATACATTTCTGAGTTGCACAATCTTCATAGACCCTTTTGAACTTTTTTAAAGCATAAATCGTAAAGAAAAGTAATATCTATAGTAGTAAAAATTTCCGTTTAAATTTTGTGATTGATATAAACTAAATAAAATTAAAAGCCCAAGGAAAATTCCCTCAAAACTTGTTCAAATAGTACAAGTATTTCGTTTTCCTTAACCCTCTTGAAGCTCTCTCAGCGTGTTGGCTCAACTTGTCAACGGTGTTTGGTGGAAAAATTGTAAAGTTTTTCCAGTTTATGAAGTAGCAGAGCCCACGCTTATCGTGTGAGTGCAAGCGCATCAATCTTGTGGCCAAACAATATGATGACAACAAGAGCCCATATACCTGGAAAGGTGTAGACAATGAGCAGAAGAAAAACCCAAACCCAAACCCAAACTCTTTTTTTCACACCTACGAGTGTGTGTTGTGTCTAGTGCTGTTGTTCTTAACTAATTGTGGGCGTTAGGATTAAATGGTGTAACTCGTTAACGGTAACTGAACTCTGAACTCTGGGCGACACACAGCTCCAACATCCGCTCCAACCGGAAACCACAATGGGAAAACTCATAAAGTCGAAACTCTCCTGTGCAGCTGGCAAATTGAAAGACACAAATATCTATCTATACATGGGGATGCTCGGCATTTGCTCCACATATTCATTCGGCATTGACTTTGATTCTCATTTTGTGTGTTTTTTAGACCCTGTACTTTAAAAAAGTACAAAGGGTCTATTAAGATTGTGCAAGCCCGAAATGTATGTAACAGGCAGAAGGAGGCGTGGCAGACCCCACAAAGTATATATATTCTTGATCAGGACGACGAGCTGAGTCGATCTATCCATGTCCGTCTGTCTGTCTGTCCGTCTGTCCGTCTGTCCGTCCGTCCGTCCGTCCGTCTGTCCGTCCGTATGAACACCTAGATCTCGGAAACTGTAAGAGCTAGAGACATCATATTTGGCAGTTAGATGCCCCTATAGTGTAGGCAGATCAAGTTTGTTTTAGATTTTTGATACCTCCTCCCCCTCCCCCAAAAACCGCGAAAAACTGCCACACCCACAATTTTAAAGATACATACTTGTGTTTTGGCATACGATAATCTTATGATAATCTTTATCTGGGCTGTGAATTGTGGCTCAATCGGATAATAAACACCGTAGATATTCAAGATTAAATTCTCTGTACTAGGCAAGGGGGGAGCAGCGCGAGCGTATGTGTGGTTGCGTTTGACTTTGCGCTATGTGTGCATGTGTGAGTGTTTGTTAGTGTGTGTGTGTGTGCAAAGGAAAGTACAGGGTCTCCTACTGTCGGTAAAATCCGACTGTAGCTTTCCGAGTTTTTGTTTTTAACGTTGCCTCATCAAACGCATTTGATTTCCCATTTTCATTTCCATTTCCATTCCATTTCTCTATGCGCATTTCCACATGTTGTGCACGCACATTTCCTCTGCCATTGCATCTACCTGCTGCATCTCAGATCTCGGCATGTGAAACAGCAGCAGCAGCAGCAGCAGCTGCCTTGCATTTCGACTCGTATTTCTCATAGCGAAATTCCCACACTCGCTATCTATGGATATAGTACTATGGGCAAGGACTGCAAGTCAGCTGCTGCGCTGCTGCTGCGCTGCCTCGCTGCAAGTGCAGTTCTTGTGGCTGAGAACTCGCCGAGATACAGATACATCCATCTGTGCGTGGCCAGATTGTTTTGATGCCTTGCCTTGTGTGTGCGTATAGTTTTTCTTTTTCACTTCTCTTTTACTCTTTTTGCTTTTTGGCACATTTTCCCATATGGTTTTTTTTCCTTCATATTTCGCTGCGCTCTAACAGCTGTCGCGTGGCCGTCGCGTCTCTGGGAAACTGAAACAGTTGTGTGTTGAATTTGCGTGTGCTTGAGAAATATCTAGAGAGTCCTCAACAGCTACAACATGCGGAGATTTACAATGGTAAAACCCAGGAGTGGCTCATTTGTCAGTCAGATGGTATACTAAAACCTTTAGGGGTTAAAGATAATAATCGCTGTTGATCTTATTCGGAGATAGTATAGAGACCTTTCAAAACTTGAACTTTTTATGACATAAGGCACTTTGAATCTTGTATATGAAGAGTATATATATAGAGTGTAGAAAGTCAATTCGAACTCACCATATTAGAGATTAAGTATTGCTAAACTCATAGTATTTCTTAAGCCTTTAGTACTTTGGGAATTTTGAAGTAAGACACAAGCTTGCATTTATTTATTTAATTTTTTATTTTTATTTATTTTACTTTATTTGTTTTAAATATTTTATTTGTCTAATATACAAAATTACATAGCTTATTTATTAATATTTTTGTATATATTTTATTTATTTAATCACTTTATTCATTGTATTAATTTTATTTGTTTAATTTTATTTATTTATATTTTTGTGTATATTTTATTTATTTAATTAATTAATTTTATTAATTTTGTTTTATTTATTTATATTTTTGTATATATTTTATATACCTAATAATTTTTTCACTTTATTTATTTTATTCATTTGATTTGCTTTATTTTATTTCTTTATTTCTTATTTATTTAATATTTATTTTAAATTAAAATTATCGGCCCAAAGAATAGATGTATCTATACCTCTCTGCTTTTATTTATACTATTATATTTATTTCTTAAATTATATAATGAGCTGCAAAATGATAAGAATTAACTCCAGTTCAAGTCATACCCTCATTATCGAAATCACTTCAAAGTAATCTGTTTCGCGCAGTTTAACAGAATTTACTGCTCAATGTATCTGAAAGATGCGCAATTATGCCTTTAATGTAGATGTAACACGTAATTTCCAGGTAGCGTTATTGTTGTGCTTATAGTTCTTATTGTGGCATTAGCCAAGTTAGTTGACATATGCTTAATCTTCTGCGCATTACTACAGCATTCCTAAGTTACCTCAAGCTAACAATTAGTCAACTGTTATTCTCACTCACTAACCGTGTCTTTCTCTATGTCTGTTTTGCAGGTAAGCAGCTACTACAACTACAACTACAACTGAACTGCCTGGTTGGCATCTTGGCATCTTTCATCGAGGCATCCGCAAGTCGTCAGCGACTTTTAGTACCCGACAAAACTATTTATAAGGTAATTTGAGCTTGCTTAGCAACAGGCAGAAGGCAGCAGAGGGAAGGCAGAGGGAAGGCCGAGTTGCCCTTGCAAGTTGTGTGGAATTCTTTAAATGACAAGACAAATAAAAATTAATAGCTAGCTGGCGAGACACGAACACGAAGACGACTAACACGAACACTAACACCAACACCAACACCAACTTAAAAACTCGAACACAAACTTCAACTTGGACTTGGACATGGACTTGCCTTGCCCTATAGGAAGAGCCTGCCTCTGGCTCTGAGTTTCCCTCTGCTACCCTCTGAGTTTGTGTGTCCCTTTGGCGGCTTTTGTTTACCTAGCTGCTGAGGTTTGTCTTTGTTTGGTCTTTGTTGATTTTGTGCGCACGCCGATGCACTGAGCGAAATACACAGTTAGAAATGAAGTGAATTGAATGTATAGAGCTGAAGTTATTAGAGCAAGTCTAACGGGGCTTGAGACCTAATGCTGATTAGTGATAGAATTTATTTAGCAGAGAATTTATCTTTTTAGCTAAGCCACACTGCACTGAAAGAAACACTTGTTGTACACTGAAATAGTTAAATGAAATACATTAATTTTAGAGCAATATTAAATTAAACTTTTTACAGCTTGAACTTGATATTTAATATTATTAAAAAATATATATAAATTTAAAAATAATTTTATAATACATATTATATAATATTATATAATTAATAATTAATATAATAATTTCTATAAAATAATATAATAATAATAATATATAATAATATTATAATATTATATAATTAATATACACCCTAAAAAGTTGCTTCAATTTGCAAACTATTTCTCACAGTGTACATGTAGATTTTTGAAAAATATTTTGCGTAATGCCAGTGAGTCCGCTACTGTTGTCCTTTGTCTTTTACGTTCTTTTTTAATAGTCTTAAATTCCAGAGCAAATAATTTGACAGCAAATATAAAGCAAGAGCAAAGGAAGAAATGGGACTAGGTAGGGCATTAAGGTATTCGTATTTGCGACACATTAACAGACAGGCGAGAGCTTACTACACATTTGAATAATTTAATTATTTAAGATCTCTAAAGTATTTTCTCTAATTGAATTTCCCTATGCCCAATTTCCCCATTTCCGTTTATCTGCTAATGTGAACATTTCCTGTGTAGTACACACACACACACCCAGTTGTAGACGGTGTCAAGGTGTGGCCAGGTCTGACGAGGGCTCTCGGGCGCCATGTCCATCTCTGGGGAGACTTATTAATGGAACCCAACCCAAAGCCCATAACCCATGTCTCAGCTCCATTTTTGGGGTTGAAAAAAGAGTGGCATGCCCCTGCCCCCAGGGCTGACAATTAGGGCGTGTCTTCCTGGAGTGGGTGAGGGTAAGGGTGAGGGAGTGGCAGTGGCAGTGGCAGTGGGCGTGGGCGTAATGCAAGTGATTTGACAGATTGCCAGGCAATGGCACTACGTGAGGTCTGTCAATGGGAAATATGGAAATCATCCATGGTTAGAGTTGGGACGTCACAATTACATGTCGTTGATTGGGCCAAAACTTGTGTGCTTGGCATACCAAAGCAGTCACTGACTATGACTTAAACTGCTCCTACACTTAGCTCAGACTAGAGAAAAATAAAAAACTGTAGCTGACACTTTAAATGCTTAAACATTTGCAAGACGCCTAGTGGCGTTATTTTTTTGCAGCAGCTACGACTGCTACAGCTACCGGATGCCGAATGCATTTCGAACCAGTTTTGTGGCATGGAATCTGTGGTAACCCCCTAGTCAATATATAAATCATATCAAAAGAATTTATGCAGCAGGCAAATTCCACAGCAAACATGTTTTACTCCCAGCGGAAGTCACTCGCTATCATATCATGCCATGTATCTCAGCAGTAAATACTTAGTATCTACACACAGATACACACACACTCGCACACACTGCACTGCGACTGTCTCGTCTGCTCTAATGGCATTTTCTTATAGGAAGTGATTTCTACCAATTTGACTTCCTGCCCCAGCCAAAGGATGCACTTAATATCTGAGTCTTTGTCTCTGCTTCCCCTTCCCCATCTCCCCCTTCCCCCTTCAGGCTAGGAGTACGTGTCACTGCGCGCTTAAGTAATTGATGATTGTCACGCTGTCTGAGGCGTTTGTATCTACTGCTATAGTTAGACGCCTCTAGTGCGTGCTGTTGATTTCCGGAGCAAGTTTTTAGATCGCACATTAGAAAATCATATGCAATTATACTATATGAACTCCATACACTGTACACGGCGCCACCTGGTTGCACCTTGGCCCGACTGCTGCAACATGTGGCACTGAACTTTCCCTGAAATTTATGAGCTCCAAAAACTTTACGCCCTAAAGTATGCAATGGCAAATTGGAGTGTACCTGCGCTTATGCATGTGTGTATATGTGTGTGTGTGTGTGGGTGTGGGTGTGTGTTTATGTGTGTGCTGAATTCAATTCAATTCCATAGTTGCCTCTCGCACCTTCTCTACGCAGAATTTACGGCACTTTTGAAATATGCAATTTACGGCAGCTGCCAGCCAACTGGGGGCGTACTGCCACTGCGGGGGCGTGGCCATGTTTATATTGCCACAGCGGCAGCTATGATGAAAATCGTGTTGAAAATTGTGTGCCGCGGCATTATATTATTGCATTTATTTCACATTTTCGCCTTAACTTGGCTTTGGCATAAAAAACAAAATGGCTTCATAAAAACGCACATAACGGTATGCAGTGGTAATTTATGATAATTAGAATAAAGCGGAGGAATCAGCATTGATAACGCACACAATTTGTGTGCAATAAACAATTTTAGACTTTAATCAGAGCTAGTTGTGAGTTTCTTCCATTTGCAAATACAATTTGTTTAACATGTTTATGGAATATGTTTGGAAATAATGCGAGCTCAATGTGATATATTTATAAATATTTTATCAAATGTTTATACATTTTTAAATAATTTTTTATAGTACTTAATTTGCGTTGAACTATTTGAATTTAGTCGAATTGATTTTAGCTTCTAAAGATATTATAATTTATTATCAATTGTATTTAAATATAAATAAAATATATAGGAGTTTTAGCATTAATAACTGCAAATTTGTCTAATAATTTTTTATTTTTATTTTATCATTTTTCATTTATTTATTTTATTTTTCTTCTTTTGATATAATATGTGGGCTTTAGTTGAGATTAATATTGACTGCTGATGTAATCAAATTTAAATAATTTATTATTATTATATTATTTTTGTGAAGTTTAGAATTATATCCGTATCAACCTTAGATAAACTTAAAATATTCATACAATTTTAAATATTTTTTTGTATAGTTGTTAAACATTTTAAATATTATTTTATTCATTTTATTTGAATTCTACTTAAACTGCTGAAAATTGTTGTAGTAATATATTAAATGACTTTATTTGGTTGTCAAATTAATATATACAACATTTATTTCCAATAACTCATTTACGGCTGTAAATTTGCATACAATTTTTTTGTTGAGTGTAATTATGCTATAATCGCCACTTGTCGGAATTTAGCCAAAATAAATACATACAAGCATTAGAGACCGCAAAATGCTCGCTCGTATGCAAATGATTAGGTGACAAAACGCATAAACTGTGCACACACACACACACACACACACACATACTCGCATACTCAGCTTAACAATAACAGAAAGCCATTGCCATTTCTGTTGACCACAAAATTTTGGCAGTGACATTTGAGGCGGGGGGGGACGAAGTGAGGTGGGGGCGAGGCTGGCGCGGGCAAAAGCCTAAAAGCATGCTCTAAATAATTGCAATTTATTTGTGCTGCCAACATGTGACATGTGCCACGTACAGCATGTGTATCCCCTCTCCCTCCCCCTCCCCATGCACTCCCTGTCACTGTTACCAATTAAATGCTCATGTTATTAACGCCCACGAAAAACACAAAATGCAACTGCAACTGCACTTTTGGTGCGGCGGTTGTGTTGCCCTGATTGACAGCTTGCTATCTCGTTCGTTACACAACACTCTCGCTCTCTCTTCCTCACACACACACACTCGCACACACACACACACTTTGGCTTAGTGCGCACTCTACGCTTGCGGTCTTGTTGTTGATATGTGCCACGCGAGGCGCCACTTATGCAATTCTGACGCCTACAACTGAACTTTGCTGACAACACCTGTCCCGCTCCTCCTCCTCCCCTCACACACACTCCCCCTCTCTCCTGGCATTGACACACCTGTCTGTTTTACAGTATTTGCTGCGTCTGGCTCTGCATATTATCTCGCATTTGACGCTTACAGCATTAAAAAGCGACACACGCTGCGTCTACGTAATGAGTGTTTGTCTGAGTGAAGCCTTTCGCAGGATAAAAGACTCTATGACCGACTAGCTTATACCTGTACCTGAAACTCTTTTACAAAATATGATTAAATGAGCATTTTCTTTGAAGTGAGCTACATAATAGTATGTAGTCTCTGGTAAAAGTTACAGTAGCTGAGAAAAGTACTTAATACCCGACTAAGTTATGCCTGTACAACAAATTATATTAAGTTTTGATATAGAGCAGTTAGCCACAATAAGTACATATCATCCAATTTTTTAAGACTTTTGCATTTGCGCTGTTAAAAAGTACTTACCACCTGACTTAAATATGCCTGCACCAAAGACTATTACTATAGTTCATTAGAATATAGTTTCCTTAACTATAAACTGCACAACATCTTACCTTTGTTAGGATCTTTCACACACAACATCAGCATACCCTGTTTACCAACTTGGTTCAGGTATTTCAAGCAATTTTCATACATGTGGTAGACCACATAATAAAGTGGGTGGAGTCAAGTCTTAGACGGGGTATTTTATGTTAATCTGTGCTGTTGTTTTACATAATGACTGCAAGTTATGGCAACTTTGGGGAAATGGGAAAGTAGGAGAATGCGGAAAATGCGAATGGCTCACTTCACTATTAGGGATGTTCCTTTATTCTGTGATGTTTTGCCTTGATGCCTTTTTGAGTGTTTTTAACTCTACAAATTCAAGCTGTTCCCTTTTGTTTCACTCTTTACAATTGTTGCTTTAAAGTTTTTCTTAGCTCGCGAATTTTTTCTTCACATTTTCCTCAATTTCAGAAACATTTTCTTAGCTCCTTTTGTCAGCGGGTTTTTTTATTTTGTATTTTAAATTTTACTTACGGCAGTCTTAACTTGCTTAACGCTTGCCTTGCCAGCTGTGGACTTGGCTAGAGCACTATGGACGCTGTTAATACCCTGTAAAGTTGTCAAAGAGGTGGACTAGGCTGATAAGTTGTTGTCCTCTTTCTGTGACTGGTCAGCTAGGGTAACTCTCAGTCAGGCATGCCCTACTGTAAGCTGTTTTCAACTATGCAGGTGAACTACTTGCCGCATAATACATGCACTTAACGGGCCTCAACTGTCTGGGGCAAGGGCTATTTTAATGAGCAACTCGCGCGCCGTCTTTCACTTGGTTTTCCAGTGCTTTACTGCTTGTGGCACACATTAAAGAATGCCCACTGTAATGTCTTGTTAATGCCCTTTCATTTTGCATAAATGAAAAGCGTGGCTTAAAAATAAACACGACATTTTTGTAGGCGTCCAACGGCTACTTTTATTCTGGTCGCAATTAAAAAGCAGTTAATACACACGCTAAGAGCCAGCACGGAGCACTCAACAAAAGTCGAAAACCTTTTACACTTGGGTCAGGACAGAGCGATAGACTTACATATATAGTATACACTGAGAAAATCAAGCCAAAAATCTGGCTAAAATTTATCTAATAATAAATCTAATAATAATTTTATACCCAACTAAAGACATGCCTATATTATTATAATTTCCCATAAATTTATCTAGCACACAATTTAAATTTTTTAGAGTGTATTGAAAATTATTTTGCATTCTATTTGAAAAAAAAGGCTTAGAAAATAAATAAATTTTTAGCTCGGACTTGCTGCGGTTCAAGTACTTAAAGTTGATCCAACAACAACAGTGTTGAGCTGATTTTTTATTCCCTTTTGTTTTTTCTGGTTGTTATTGTTGTGCTTAATGCTATGCGCCCTTTCGCTATGCAACACTTTTTTAATTGCGTACCAAATTGGCCAACGGCAAACGAGGCATAGCGTCGCCTAAGCGGCTTAAAAAAAGGCCAAATGCATTAAAATTGTCTGGCTAAACAAGCGTTAAAAAATGCTAGCATATAAATGCAGAAATAAGCAGCAAAAAGTTGCATAGATAAATAAATAAATAGCACTCTTAAGCATTGCATTATGCGAGTAAATATTAGTTGGACAGTTCGCACAGTCTCTTACTCCTCACTCTATTAGTTTGTTTTTGTTTCTTTTGCATAATTTTAATTATAGTAATGTGGGCAGTATTAAATATTTAAGCAAGGCTTTGTTACTAGAGAATAACAAGTTGGAAAATTTGTTGTATATAAATATAAATATTAAGATATAGTATTAAGATGGTAGCAGTTTCTATAATCGATTGATGTCTATTATCGATTCTTATTAACCAATGTGAAGGTCTCATCTGCTATGGCTATATATTTAGTAACTTTATTTTATAATTAAACTAATTAAAATTGCATAATTGAAAATATAAATATTAATATTAAATATTAAAATTAAATAATACAAGTTATAGTATTTTGGTAGCAGTTTCTATTATCAATTGATTTCTGTTATCGATTCTTATTAACTAATGTGAAGATCTCATCTTTTATGGCTACATATTTAGTAACTTGATTTCACAAGTAATTTAAATAAAATTGCATATTTGAATTTTTGAAAATATAAATATTAATATTGAAATTAAAGTAAGTCAATATAAGTTTCAGATTTTTCGAAGCAGTTTCTGTTATCAATTGGTTTCTAATATCGATTCTCAATAGTCTGACTGAAGGTCTCTGTTGCTATCACTATATGTATATGAATAAAAACTTAATTTTAAATAATTAAATTACCAAATTTAAAAAAAAAAATGCAATTATAGTAATGGTTATTTTATATAAAAATAAGCCGCTTAGCACTGACCATTTCAATCAGTTTTAACCGGCAGAGATATAGGATTGACTACCCGATTAACGTGTTTTATCCAATCCAACGGTTGAATTTAATTAAAGCTGAAAAAGGAAGAGTAATAAAGTGAAAAAATGTATTCATTAAACACTATTTTTTCCATTTTGCATTAATGACAAATGGGATTTTATTATTTTTCACATAAACCAAATGTTCACTTTGTATAATGCCGTCTGCATAGTTAATTTAATTTTTTTTTTACTTGTATTATAGTTATTAACTCTCTGTGTAATTTACTCTAAAAATGCTGCAGTTCCCTTGAAATGGAATAATATTTTATTCAGCATGCATGCTTTTCTTCATTGCACTTGACAATCTGTTGCCTTTTGCATTTTTTATTTGTTGTGTGTAAATGTCATAAAAAATGCAACAAATGTAACAAGTTGATTCTTTTTTGTGCATATCAAATATTTGCATAAATGAAATGAATGTATGTGATTTTCATCTGTGCAGGAAATGCATCTCCTGGGGACCGGAGTTGACAATTTTGCAATAAATTTGTTGTTAAATAAGTGAAAATGATTTAATTGACTGTGCACTGAATGCAAATAAGTAATTCACTTAATATATTGCCAATTTACTTAACTGTAGTCGAACGTAGTATAACTTCTTATTGTTGTTGTTGCTGTGCTTTAATTCTGATTGTTCTAGCTAACTTTTGCCCCAATGTGCAGCGAAGCATTGCCAATGTATTTTTTCTTATACTTTACTTTCTGTTAATCTTTCATTTTTCATTTACTTTGCGTTTTTAGTTGAGTGATTTTTGATGTTTTGCTTTACGCTTAATTTAAGCGATTCTACTTCAATATTTTTTGCTTCTTTTTTATGTACATAGTACATATATATAGATTCAGCTAATGAGCTATTTTTAGCAAGTTGAAATTGTTTGATGGTCTCAAATAATGCCAGAGGAAAACCGCAAAGTTAAACGGGTCATGAATTTGCAAGAATATGCCAAAAGAGTTTGATGGATGGCAGAGTATGGGAGACTTGTTTTCCTTTCCTCACATGAAGTAACTGCGGTCTATCCCTTTTCCAAGGATTAGCAATGTATTAGTACATATGTATATAGTATTTACTACCCACTCGAATTGTTCTTTCCTCCGTTTTGCCTGTGGCAATCAGCGACCTTAATACGAGATGTAAGTCTGATGAAGGATGCGCTACAATGTCCTTGTCATCGCCTCATCTAGGGATGCTCTACTGTTTGTCTGCCGTCGACTCTGATTAATAAAGGCAACAGCGGAACAGTCAAATCTTATCACACTCAACCCATTGACGGTACATGACAAAGCATAGCAACAGAAATGAAAAGAAAATGCCAGCGAGCCTCAAATATTTTGCCTTTTTTATAGAACTTGTACTTGAAAGTAGAAAAGAGGGTATATTAGTTATGTGTATGGTGACAGTATAAAGTATATTTTTGAACAGGGTGAGGAGTTGAGTGGAGAAGTCGTGGTTATCTGTAGGAATATTTAGAGTCGAAGAGCTAGTAGCTAGTATGAAATATGGGGTATATATGGTTTATAGTAGTGCGATAATATTCAGTTTATTTTGGATATTTTCTCTTCACATTTCCCTTGATATTCTATCCCCAGCATATAGCTGAGTACAGCGCCTTCTACTGTAGGTTGCTTCCGACTGTAGCCTCTGCGCCTACTGTCTTTTTTTGTCGCAGACTTTTTATTAAAGTGTATATTCATGTTATCGCCTCGGGTTCCAGAGAAATGTGAAAATTCTTAAATTAAAGTCAGGGCTTTGATATGCTTTAGCTGGAAGAAGAAGAAAAAAAACAAAAGAAAATGTTATCGAGTAGAAGCATCTAAAGGCAACTTCTTGGCAGTGAAGTCGGCCATCCTTTTTGGCACACACAATGTCCTTTTTCTGGTCTACTGACCATGAAAATATTTAACTCCAACTTGGAATGCTTTCGCTGTGCTACAGGCTGTTGCTGCTGTTGATGCTTCCAGTTTTGTTTCTTGGTTTTGGCTGCTGTTATTCAATCAATAATGCGTTGACATTGAGTCTGAGTGCGTGAAAATGATAAAGGATGCCTGGCGGTGCTTTGACAGCGGAGACAAGTGCAAAAGCAGGCTTTGATTTACTCTCGAGCGGCAACAGGAACGCCAAGTTCAAGGACATTTTATTTGGCAGTTGTTCTATCACACTCAACGACTGTCACTGATAAATCTCGGCAGTGCGTGCAGTTGGCAAAACTTGAAATTAAAACATTCCTCACAAGTCGACAACGCCCCCCTCCCCCTCCCACTGTCACTCAATGAGTTCAAGAATCTGCGAGATTGCCAGCGAGTGCAAGTTGGCGTTTTATTACTTTCCTTTTGGACTAGTCTCTTTGCCTAGTTCTTTGGCTATAACTGTCGTAACTTGTCGCTCTTTGCTTGTTCTCCCGTATTGCCTTTTGAGATTTATGCGACTTTCCAACACTTGCCGGCGCAGTGTTGGTAGGCGACATAAAAACAAACGACTCCAGCGTGTTATGCTTGGCATAATTGGAAAACTTCTCTCGATGTCGTACTATATCGATGTCCAGCTGCCTCTGCCGTAAACCCAATTCACAGTACAAACAATTAGAGCTCGGAGTGGGTGAAGTTAAGCTGCATTTGAATTCTGCTCTGTTTATCTATAATTGCAGATAACTGAGCTCAGTTTTTTCTCTCATTCAACCTGCTCACTTTTTATCTATAGGCCGAGTTTTCTTCCTCCTTCCCTTCCCATGTTGTCCCTCTAGACACTTTTATGACCAGCAGCAGCCACGTGCGTGCCTTTGGAATTTTATGCGATTTTTCTAATTCAATTTCATTTTAACGATATTTCTCTTGACTTCTTTTGCTGTCTGTTCTGCTTGGCACTTGTTGTTGCTTATTTTTATTTCTACTTCTTCGGGCAGAGGTTTTGGCTTGTCGTGTGCAAAATTAATTTATTTGATTTGCATTTCAATTTGATTCAATCTCTCACACTCTCAAACTTTACGTTTTGAGTACAGTTTGAGCTGCTCTTTGGCAGTGTTGGCAGTGCTGCTGCAACTGTAGTGGGAGGGCTGCCCAATTGTTAATCGTTAATGAAGTTGCCATATCCGCTCTCTTACGCTCTCTCTTCCATCAGTGCAGTCATCGCTCAGCCTTAGAATGAACGGTACTTACTCTTTGACAAATGCAGCCGCAGCGAAGCATGCAAACTTAGCGGACAGTGGTGGGGGGAGTTCTAGAGTGCCAAAGCTGAAGAGCCCACAGCGACGCTCTCTCCGCTTCCACTCTCTCTGTGTGCGTGTGTGTGTGTGTCTGTGCGGGTTTTGGTGATGTATTGAAATTAATAAAAGGGCACGACTGGGCATGGCATGGCACGCTAAGCGATGCGCTGCGTTGCGTTGCTCTGCGCTGCGTTGCGTTGCTCTGGGCTACGCTGCTTCGCTCTGCTCTGCTCTGCGTTGACAATGAGCCATAAACGGCAAATGCCGTTGCTGAGGGTAGAGCCTAGGGCTCACTGACTCCCGCGTCCGTCTCTCTTCCCCTCCCTCGCTGCTTACCTATGTCAAGAGGGAAATTCGCTGTTACTGCTGCCACGGCTGACAACTGATTGAATGCCCGAGCCCAGGCCCCCGTTTGAGGCGTGCCACATTGTAAAGCGCTTGTAAGCGGAAGTTGCTCGCCCCAGCATCGAGTCTGTGCCCATTCCTGTGCCCGTTGCCATTCCCGTTCTCGCTCAACATCCGGCAACTCTAACTTCCCCCTCCCCCTCCCCCTCCCCCTTCTCCATCTCCACGCTGTGTGTGGGCGTCGGAGTACTCCGTTAATTGTCGGGATGCCAGAGCAAGAGCATATGGTAAAGAAGGAAACTTTTTTGCGCTCAATTATTTGCATTAATAAAGCAGGCAAACAGCAGGCAAAGGGCTGGCAACATTAATTAAAATGTTCAAACTATTACGAGTAAAAAAAAATTAAAAAAAATTGATAATAATAAAGGCGAAGAACGCATTAAAAAATGATTGCACGACTTTCGCACGATTAATTAGAATATGCATGCTGCAGACCCAGAGCCAGAGACTGCGACTCCTACTGCTGCTGCTACTCCTACTCCTACTGCTGCTGCTACTGCTACTGCTGCTGCTACTGCAATCTGCCAGCCAAGTGGAGCAGCAAGTGAACCACGACGACCGAAACCCGGCGAGCACTGAAGCAATGCAAGCGATACGAACAGAGTTGCAGCTGATGGGAGTAGTGGTAGTAGTAGGGTGTAGGGAGCAGCAGCAGTATGTGTTGGGAAAGGGGCAGGGGCAAATGGGAGCAGCGTGGGCACGGGTGACTGGGCAGCTGGCGGCTGGCAATTAGCGGCAAATGTTGCAAAGAATCACCAACTGACAAAGAGCAGAACTGCAGGTACTGGTACGTTGAAGATAGCGTAGTAGAAGTTGGGGATGTTGTAAATATATTGGAATATCATATCAATCCATAATACTACTATTTTACATATCATAATATAGTAATGTTCGATATATGCTCACGAATGTCAAACAAAAGTAATCGATCTGTTATTCAATCAATGAAAATATGGTAAAAAGTTCTTTGTCCTGACTGACTGACTGATAAACATTGCACTACCCAGAGTGTAAGACATAACATAACGACCTAATTTTTCACGAATGATATCTTAATGCCATTTAGTTTTCCCTTAAGTTCAACAAGAGATAAAATATATATAATTATAAACTTTTATTTCCCATTTGTCTAGTGTTTAGTCTACTTAGTTTACTCTCTCGCATTATCACATATCTTTTATCACTAATCAATCTTATCTCATTCTTATTCCTTTACAGATGCTAAAACACGTACAAATCTCACCGTTGCGCAATCGCTCGGACTCCGTTTCCCTGCGCAGCTCTAGCAATGTCTCCTCATGCGCCAGTTCCATGTGCGGCAGTCCGGAACCCCCCACGGATATGCAGCGCACACCCTCGCGAGCCTCCAGCTACTCCAGCCTCAATGAGCAGTTGCCGCAGGTAAGGATCACACTTATGATATACTCCTCTCCAACTTTATAGTAATCACTCTTTCTCCTCCTCTAGACCACCATCAAGGTGTATACGAACTGCTTGAAGATCGACATTGAGTACAAGACACTGGGCATACAGTGGGACACGACCAGTAAGGAGGTGATTGCTCAGCTGCTAAGACGGTAAGTACTACAATTAGTTACCCCAAAGATTACTCCTAATAACTCTTCGATTTCTCCTCGACAGACTCAAGATGCGCCATCGAGATCCACGTCTCTTCTACCTCTCCATGGAGGTGGCAGTGCGTCGCGTGGGTGTGAAGACCATACTGGTGCTGGATGAGGACACACGCCCGGCCATACTGCAGGCCTGTCATCCCAAGGGCGAGTCCCGCTTCTGCCTGCAGCTGAAGCCTGGCGGACTGATACGGGTCCACACGTCGGCGCTGCAGCCCAGCTCCCAGTACAAGTCGCTGGTGATCAGCGAGGAGACAAATTGCGATGAGCTGCTCCAGCTGCTGCTCAGCTGCTACAGCTCACTGGAGCCCGTGGAGAACTTCTCGCTGTACGAGGTGTGCCCGGGGCAGGAGTGTCAACGCAAGCTGCATCCCGATGATCTGCCACTGCGTGCCCAGGCGGAGCGGGTGCGTCGTGGCGAGAACTGTCACTTTCTGGTGCGTCGCACGCCCAACTATGCTCGCCGTCGCCAGCTGCTGGCCAATCTCAATGAGGCCATCAAGCAGAGCTACTGCAGCAATGAGAATGCGAGCGATGCGACAGTCGGAAGTGGTGCTGCTGTCGAGGATGCTGATGGGGTTAGCCTGCTGGAGCTGTCGCTGGAGTCGGACCTTTCGCTGGCTGAGGATCTGCGCAGCTGCAGCAGCAGCGAGGATGCCGAGGACGATGAGTGTGCCAGCAGTTCCGGTTCCTCTGACAATTCCACCGAATGCACACTGCGTCGCGACTTCTTTGCGCGACCCACAGTCACCCCAACCCCTGCCACACCAACTGCTCCAATCATCAGCAACAGCAACAACAACAGCTCAGCCGCATCCCCGCCCACACGTGCCTACAGTCCGGTGTACAACATACGTGAGATACGCACGGCCACACACTCCTTCTCCTCGTTGGGCAAGGACAAGAAGCTGCTGGACATTCACATGAATGCCCGCTATGCCCCCACTGGACTCTACAGTCGCCTCTTGCCCGTGGCCGAGGTGGACACCCTGGATGTGAATGCCAATGGCACAGGGACACCCACAGTGGAGGCAGTCAATAACAATCCTGCCAAGGGATTGGGACACTTTGTCTACTTGTAAAGCTGGGCGAGTTGTACATAGTATGTAGGCTACTAGTTAGAGATCCCCCCAAAAAACGAGTACCGTTTGGACCAAAGATGCATTTGTAGGCTAAGAGCTTGTAAATAGTTAAGGATGAGGACGAGAGCGGAGTCTAAAAGAGCAGCAGAGTATCACACACACACACACATACACACACACACAAAGGAGTCTATAGCTTAAGGCTTTAGTCGCGTAGCTAAAGCTAAACTAAGTCTAAGAATTTGGCACCTAACAAACTATACAGTAAGCTATATACATACATACATGTAGAAACCAAAAGATATTGTAATACATAATACCGAAAATTTACATTAAAAGAGTAAATACTACACCGTATAAGGCTCTACTGTACACTCTTGCACTTAATTGCATTAAAACGGTAAATATGCTGGCCAATCAGCCGTATAAATAGGCTGCAATTAATGCGGCCATCCGCACTATTTGTATGTGCATATATGTATATAAAAAAGTGGTGCATGTTATTGAAGCTGCAGCCGAAAGCGGCTTAAGCTTGAATGATTTACGTGGCGTATGCGTAATTTGCCTTAAAAATGAGCTGTACGGAAATAAGGATATATGTACATGCTACAATCCAGCTGACAGTGCCGGCCATATACAGCCATATGACCTATGACACTACATATAATCAGCAACAAAAAATACTTCAAATATTACTATTATTGTATTATTATTATCTTTACTATTATATTTTACTGCTTTTAAAACCTTTGCAAAATGAATTCAAATCCATGAGAATAAACGTAACGTTTTAACAAAACAATACGTATTATTCCCGGGTAAGTATCATTATGGCACACTTGCTATAATGCCATAAATCTGTTGAAATACACAGATTATACATATATAGTATTCAAAGTAAGTATTAGGTATAAGTAAACCCAATTTAGCCAAGCTTCTGCAGCTGTTATGCTAGGTTGAAGATAGGCTATTTAAATACTTTCACAAATAATGTTTAAAGTTAAACGGTTACCGATTTGAATTTAAATTGAACCGCGCAGATTATAAAAATTATGTAGCATACTTTTGGTTGCAATCAGAAATTAAATTTAAATTTAACCGCGCAGAGTATAAAAATTGTGCAGCATACTTTTAGTTGCGCTCGAAAATTGTGTTGCATACTTTTTATTGCGCTCAAAAATTTCGGAGTAGTTGTTGTTGTAGTTGCTGCTGTAGTTGTTGTTGTAGTTGTTGTTGTATATGTAGTTGTAGTTGTTGTTGTTGTAGTTCTAGAACAATTCAGAACATTCCATGACTTTGCATTTTTGCATGCAATTTTCATACCAAAAATTGGCAGGGTAAGGGTCACAAATTTGACCCTAAAAACACAAAAACCGCCGTATCCTGGCCATTTAACGAGCTAGGACGATGTCCTTTTGCACACAGGTGCAACTTGTATCCTAGAATCCTAAACTGTCATCAAAAGGACGAAGGTCCTTCAGGGAGCCGAGTTAACAGGACTTTTTTGTTTAGAGAAAAATCGCTATAACTCAGCCGTATCCTGTTTGATCCTGACGAAACTAGTGGCAACGAACGCGCATTATTAAGGACTACAAACTGTCCAAAGGACATCCAAATCGTCCTTTAAATAACGGAGTTATCGAGGATTTTCGAAATTCAAGCAAAATTTTCTTCATTTTTGTGGATGCGTTTTCATTGCATACTTTCAGGGGTAGAATTGACCAGCCACACTTGGCATTTTGCAACAACAACTACAACAACATCTACAACAACAACTACAACAACAACTACGACAACAACAACAACAACCATACTGATTGGTGTTCATGACTCAGCAATTTTTGACTTCAATTTTCACTGTTAAAATTTAAAGGGTCAGGGTCACAAATTTGACTCTAAAAACACAAAAACAGCCGTATCCTGGCCATTTAAGGAGCTAGGACGATGTCCTTTTGCACAGAGGTGCAGCTTCTGTCCTAGAATCATAAGCTGTAATCAAAAGGACGAAGGTCCTTTAGACTCTCGAGTTAAAAGGACTTTTTTGTATATAGAAAAGTCCTTATAACTCAGCAATATCCTGTTTGATCCTGACGATCCTAGTGTCAAAAAACGCGCCTTGCTAAGGACTACAAACTGTCCAAGGGACATCCAAATCGTCCTTCAAATAACGGAGTTATCAAGGATTTTCGAAATTTAACCAAATATTCGTTCATTTTTTTTGGTTGCGTTTCCTTTGCATACTTTTAGGGGGTAGAATAAACACCGTTGTTTTTAATTTCCTATTTTTTATTCAATTTTCATAGACATTTTTTCAAGTGTTGTGCAAAAGCAGCAACTATTTATATTTTGAAACTATTTAAAGAAACTATAGCTATTTGTTGCCCATATCTGATGACCTGCTCAGTTCTAAGTGTCGAGTGGGTGCTACCTAGCCACATGAGCTGCTGTTGCCTTTAAGACTTTCCGGGTTGTGCAGAGTTTTACGCAGTTTTTGGCAGTTTTTGTTTGGGTTTCGTCAAATTACACACATTATCAAGATTTTGTAGTCCCATTAGTGACCCTTTTTTTCGAGGGTCTGCGTTCGCTCAGCACACTAATTTATTAAGAAAGGTTGCCGGGGCTGAATTAAAAATAAACAAATTGCCAATGAAATCCAATTTGCCGTGGCCTAAAATAATAACTCTGCAGCAAAACTCAGCCAAGTCGAAGGGATCCGTTTAGGGTTAGCAAAACTTTGGCTCTGGCGCCGATTTTGTTTATGTCTGTCCTAGGCAGAGGTTCTGGTGTTGGTGTGGGTGTTAGTGTGGGTGTGGGTGCGGGTGCCTAGGCAACTTTATATTTGTACTGTACTTTACTTTTCCCTCAAATTGCATTGCGAAATGCTCATTAAAAATGCATGACTCGCAGTTTGGTTATCTGGTCTGGCGTTGGCCATATGCGAATGGCAATTCGACTGCCAATGGGTGTGGGAAATGAAAGTACCAGCTGTGCAGCGGAAGCGGAAATGCTAAGCGGCCGACTTTTCCAACATAATAACTTAAGCGCTTTTTAAGTCGAATTTAAATTATACATATATTCCTTTTCGTATTCGCATTTGCCGCTCCTCCATCAGCCTGGCCAGATGCCAGCCATGCTGAAAACTGCAACAGTCCACTGAATGTTGCACTCAAGATAACTGCAACTCATTTCGAGTATTGTATCTGTGCTGCTCTCCAGCTATATACATAAATACATATGTATATTGCCTGCAAATAAAATATTCTTTAGCCTTTTCAATGGCTCCGAGTTGATTTTTGTGAGGGCTTTAAGAATCGCAGACACAGCGTTAGGTTAAAGGAAAACTACACCAAAAAAAGTTACCCTAAAAGCCTAAACTATTTTCAAAGAGTTAGGAAATGGGAGCTGATTAGTTAAACAAAACAAAAAAGACAAGTATTAATTTTAAATACTAAAGCCATTTTTCTTACATTTTTAATAGCCATAGAATTTATTAAGTATAACAATTTTTTTTATAATTTTATTACATTTTTTATTATATTTGTGCTGTGGCATTTTTAATGGAATTGTTCAAGCAGTAATAGAGGCAACTAGGGCCGAAGTAAAAGAAGAAAACTTAGGTTAGATTGGTGGGTAATTTTCAACATTGCTTAGTAAAAATATTACTAAAATTTGTAATCAATTGCAGATTACGTAAAAATGAGTAGGAGCCAGAACAAAAGCAGTGTGAAGGGGTTTAAAATAGACAGCTGATTATAGAGGATAGATATATGCTGATTATGTTCCCCTAAAGAACAACTATTGCTATGTAAACAAAACATTATAGAACATCTCTAAAATAAGCCAACTTTATCACGTTGCAATCAGGATGGAGGTGAGGAGGGGAAAACTGTGTGGGAAAATTGCCAAGTTACGTATGTACATACATATATAGAAAATCCCATGCTAAGCTCGTTTTGCAACTCGCTCAACTAATTGCCATAATCCGTTAGGTAAATTTGTATATGCTGGTTTCTTTTCTCTTTTTTTCTAAACTATTTCCATTGAATCGGGTTTGGTTTGGAGCACAACTAATCGGCTTAGTGCATGCAAACTACAGCCCAGCCTGCCCTACTCGCCCCACTGTGCAGTTATGCATGCGTTTGCCATTGTTGCAATTGACTTGTGCGACTGGGGTGATTACTCACTTGAGTTATATTTAATCCTATCAGCCTCTCCTCCCTCCAGTTGTCCTCTTTTTAACTGCTAAGGCACACTTGAAAGTGTCGCCCACATATTACGGCATTACGACTTATTTGATTGCATAATAGAATGAAAAGTAGTTGGCTTTTCATTAGCTAAACTCCAACATTTTAATTAAAAATATTTTGCGTCATCAGGAGTCAACAGCTGTGTCCTGTTTGTGCTTCTGCCTATTGCATTAGCTGGCACAAATGATGCTTAAGCCTCACATGGGCCATTGTGTTTTCATAATTGTCTGATAAACCAGAGACCAGAATTTCCATGTGCCACTCACTCTTTGCCTCCTTCTGCAGGTTTTCATCTTCCATTTTCCATTTTCATTTTCGTTTTATTTTCTGGCTTTAAATTCCATGCCGATGCATTTGCTTGCTGCTCTTTGCTGTTTGCCGGATCCAATGTTCAACAGAGTTTTCGTTATTGCCATTTTTAGTTGCACTTGACTTACTTGGAAAGAAACATAAACTTCACTCTTCTCAATACCCTGTACAAGTGGTGTGGCATTAGCGGGTAGTTGAGTGAGGGCGTTAACTCGTAATTAACATTACAGTATGTACATACGTTGATATCAGTAATAACGATTTCATTTCAATTCACATTTCCAATTTACTGACGACTTTTACCAAGACTAAGAAATATATAAATATTAATTTGATTCTTTTTTTTTTTATAGAAGACCCTGTACTTTGCATTTTTTTTCTCTTAGGTGTCGTCAGTAACAGCAGCAGCAGCAGCAGAGACGTCGCGATGCATCGTTACAATCGAATGCATTGACAGGCGAAAATGAACTAACAAATAGGAGAGGGAAAGAGGCATTTAATAGACAGCTCATCGCCTGCTCTTTTGCCTACCTGCTTTGTCCTCTCTACGAGAGCCGTTTAACAATACACACAAACACACACTCATATACACACAGCTGAAGCCTAAGCAAAAAATTAGTAATCTCTCGCAAACTCTCTCAGCAAGTGTTGCGGGTGTTGTAGTAGTAAATTCGGTTTATTATTTAGGTAAGAATACAGTTATAGATAAAGAATAATGAGAAAGAATAGAAGAGAATAAGAAATAGAAAAAAATATAGAAAAAGGAGAACAGCCAGAGTTCGACATGAGGTAATGCTTCACATTGCCAGACCCCAAATACATCACACGGCGACTTCTGTCTAGCCTTATCACCATTCATTATAAATAAAATAAAATATAATAATAATAATATAAAATATAATACAATGAAATATAATTCATTAAAAATAAAATAATAATGTAATAAATATATTTAAAGCAATATGCTTATCTTTTATCAGTTTTTCCCATCAGGCCACAGGGTATTCCACAGCCAACCTCAGCTGGCAATTGGTCTGCTACATATTCAGCTTCAAGTGGCTTGCAGAATACACACACTCACACTCGCACAACATATGTATGCACACACACGCACGCACCTCCTGTGTAAGTAAGTAAAAAGTGAATGGTAGAAGGATATAGCAAGAGCAAGAGCAAGAGCAAAGAGCAGATGGAGAGAGATGGAGAAAATGCACACACTTTTCATCAGTTTTCGTAAAATTTTCAATTGTACTCCTTGCATGTCGATGTCAAGCTGCTATCGTAGGCTGTTCGCCTGGTACTTGAATTTTTTAATTTTCGGTTATTTTTTACATTTTTTTGTTTGTCTGTCTGTCCGTCAATCTCCCAGTCCGTCTGACTGTCGGTAGAGGGTATGGCTGCAACATGTTGCCTTTTGCAGCAATACTGTGGCAAGAGCTGTGAGTGCATGTTGCATATGATTGATGCTTTCAGCCAGTTTGCATTTGTTTTATTAACTCAATAAGTGTGCTACGGCACGCCCACTCAGACGACCGCCCACATATGTGCATTGCATAAATCATGCAGCCTTATCGTATATGTATAGTATATGCCATTCGCCGGCTATAGCCGTATGATTTATGTCAATCCGCAGACTCTCAAGTTGCTTTTAATTATGAGAAATTGCACGGACTGAGGCCTGATGCCTGAGGATTGCGCCGGGCTGAGATCCTTTTTGCGAGAGGCCACTTGACACAATTTATGGTCACTTTTTGCATAACAAAGCTTTGGCCATAGCAAACGGTCAAAACAAACAAAAGATTTAAGAGTCAAAGAGAAGAGAGTGAGAAAGCGGGAGAGACCCTGTACTTAAAAAAAGTAAAAAGGGTGTATTAAGAATGTGCAATGGACATTTGTAACAAGGCGAAGGAAGCATAAAGTATATATAATCTTGATCAGGACAATGAGCTAAGTCTATATAGCCCTGTCTGTCTGTCCGTCAGTGTAAACACCTTAAACTCGGAAGCTATAACAGCTAGAAACACAGTACAGTTCATGAATTTCATAAGCAGATAAAATTCGCTTCTGATTTTCAATTTTTTCTCCTGCGCCTCCCCCTCACAATCGTGAAAATATTCACTTAACAGGCTAGTCAGCCAGTATGTAAGCGTGTGGCTTTGCGATTACTGGTATAAACATATATATGTGTGAGTGTTTGCTAGTGTATGTGGTCTTCGCGTATATTTTTATGTACAGCTATCCCTCGCTTTGCGTCGGGGATACGTTCCAAAAAAATACGACGCAAAGTGAAACGACGCAAAGTGAATTAGGATTTTCTATAGCAAACCATGTAAAGTTCGAAAATTGGTTCCAGGGTTACAAAAATACTACTTTTTAAAAAGAAAATTGAGCAAAGTGATCATTAAAATAAAGCCAACATAACATTTCATTTTATTACATATTATATATATAAAAACAAAAAGAAACTAATTCATTTAAAACAAAATAAATTCTTCAATTACATACTCAATTATGAAAAATAAAATTAGAAATAATCACTTTCTGACGAGTCTTTAATGTCTGTTGTCGTAGGCCGGCATTCTTTAAAAAAAAATTGGTCCAATGTTTGCTGAACATTTTTTTTTTAAGCGTGAAATACATTTCCTTGTAGCAATTTATATTCGTAGCTACTGCCTGGGACACTTTAAGACTCCTTTCGCCGTCGGCTTCTTCCAAAACAACGCAACATCGAAAATCTAACGACGCACAATGAAAATTAGTTCTAATTAAGAAGCGACGCAATTTCGAAAAAACACATAACGAAACGACGCAAAGCGAGGGATAGGTGTATAAGCGTGTGTCGACGGCCTAAGTCAATCCAAAGTACAGCGTGCCCAACTGTCTGCTGCGACCGACTGTAGTCTTAACGACTATTTTTTATTTTCAGTTGTGCTTTCGTTGTGGATTTTGGTAGATTTTTGATTTTTAATTTGCGCCAACGTCAGCCGCATCCTTGTCCAAGTAATTGAGTTTACTCCCTTTGCTTTGTGCCATTCGCCTCCTTCAGATTTACTGCAGCATAGAGCCAAATTGCTCGCCATGACAACTGATGAACTCGAGCCAAGAAATTCCAGAACTTGGCACTCAAATCAACTGAAATCAGCAAACCATTGCGGAGTATTTTTTTTTTGTAATGCATCCTCTGCGAAATTTTGGCAACCACAGCAGTGCGTGTCCTACAGCTAACCATAAAACCCGTGTCATTCGATAGACCATGGTTTATTTTTAGTACATACAGTTGAACTTATCGAAATAAATAATGCTGCTGATGTGGCAAATAATAAAATCAGTTTAAAAGACAATCGCAATGGGATACCCTGCACCTGCACCCACACATTCCATTTTATTGGAATTATATGTTCTGTATAGATAAACTGAAACCTGTATCTTGGTTTTATCGGTGTTGCAATAAACTTGATACAAATACTAAATTCGATGGCTTTAGCTTCAATTCTGGTTATTCTTATAGGCAGAAATACTCGTAGCAATATTGACTAGGGGTAAGTCAACTTTTCATAGATCAGCATTTCATGCAGGGTATTTGCAACCAAATTCTTTCGCTGTTGCATTGATTTGCATTGCATTGCAGATATATATTTTGTATATATAGATATATATCGCCAATTCCTCCTCTGTAGTTTTCATGTGATGCGTGACTTGCATTTCTGAGTGATTGATGATGAACAAAGAGATACAAAAGCTGTGGGATTGAGCCAATTGATGATACTATATATCGTAATATAAATATGTTATATACTGCGGGGATTATGGAGTGCTATTTGTAACAACTTTAATTGCTCATTATTGCAGAAAATCATGCAATAAGGGCACTTGTACTGACTGTTATTTTCATGCTCAATTTATTAACAAATAATTATTCATTCGGTAGATTCAAAGTACTATACTTTACTTTAACATTAAATCAATAACTTTTGGTACATAAATGCGTTTAATGGGAAAATGTATTTATGAATGTTATGAGCCTACATTATAGCGATTGAATTGTGTATTTATGCTAAAGTCATCACTCTATCAAGGCGTCAAGTAACCAAGCTTGTTTTAGTTTCCATAAAAATTAAATTAAAATAAAACTGCTTGCTATTTTAAAATAAATAAGTAATTTTAGAACAATCTTTACCATTTTCTAGTAACTACATATAATTACTACAAACTGCTCCTAAATTATTCAAAATATTTAACAATTTCAGTGTACATATACTTACTAGTCATTCTCCCTAAATTATTGTAAATATTTAAACAATTTCAGACTACATATACTTACTACTAACTGCACCCAAATTATAGTAAATAATTAAACAACATATATACTTACTACTACTACATATACTTACTACTAACTCCTCTTAAATTATAGTAAATAATTAAACAATTTCAACTTAGTTAAGTAGTTTATTCGTATCACTTTAAATTAGGACTTACAATAAACGGTGGACACAGCGTGTCCTGAGATATAGATTTATTAAAATACAGTACATTAAGTTAAGTATATGCTCTAGCTTAGAGCTGGTTTCGAGTTGGCCTCTAACGAATGTGGCCATTAAAAATGCCTTAAATGTAGCACAACTTGACATTGATAAAAACTATTCATAATAATATTATTACATAGTTTCGGTTTTAATTGGCGTCTCAGCCAAATAACGGGGGCTTCTTGGAAAATCACAATGATATTACAGCCTTGCTACGACCACCACAACTAGAAGTAGGTGCTGTGCTGCGTTGGGTCCTATGAGCGACGACCAAATACCCTAAGGTGTCTCTTCCAATAGCTTGGCCATCATAGTTGCTCATTGCCAATGTGTGTGGTGTCCGTGGGCAGCGAGTGGGTCTGCATGATACAAATATTAATGCAACTCTCCAGGTAAGGGTATACATATGTATAGTGGTGTATCGTGGTTAGTTAGGTGCTCACCTGCAGTGCCTTGCGTTTGTGATGCATCGATGAATTGGATGATGACTTGCCCTTGCCCTTCTTCCAGGAGCACAGGAGCAGCTCCTTCATGCCCTTGCGAAAATTGCGACTCAGGAAGGCGTAGAGCAGGGGATTAACCCCCGAATTGAAATACGTGACCAGAAAGGTGAGCGGCGTTAGCAGCGCATTAAAATTGGAATCACCGCGATACGAACGTGACCTGTAAATATGTACATATTAAATATAGTTTACATAGTTAACGGTTATGTACTATGTACTACAGTCATGTAAATGAGCGGCGCTTGAAAGAACCTTAATCCATATCATCATAAAACCGTCGTCTATCAGGAATATTAAGTTGCAGCATGAGCATGATTTTTCATATGATTATAGGGGGTATTTGTTATGTAGAATTTACAGTTAATACTCCATATATAGGATAAATAATAAGACAATATACTTTCACAATCACAGCTGATACTATTCCACTCCACTTACTCTCAACTACATATTAAAGCTAAAATTTTTTATGTATTTTACTGCAGCAATTCCCTTGATGCTTCGACAGATTTTCACCTCAACTATCAAGCTGCTAAAGTTTCAGGCTTAGCTCTCTAACAGTATTGCAAGCAAGTTTTCCCGACAACGCAAACTTTTTCGCCGCCTTCAAGTATGGAGCATAACTAACTGAAAAGCACATTTTGGAACGCTACTTGCAGACTGAGGTTATGCAAGAATGAGGTTGTCCGACTTGTGTATACCCTAGAATTGATTGAGTAGTATAAAATAATGGTAGTGGGATTACTTTATTGCAGAATTTCCCATCATATTTTTCAAATTTTATATTTTAAAAATTGTATTCCCTTTTTAATTTATTTTTGAATTATTCTTAGAATATAATATTATTACTAACTTTATAATCACTACAAAAAACGTTATACTTTTTCATTACATTAAATTACATTTTAATTTAAATGTTTATAAATAATGTATTATAAATATTCATATTTAGCTGGTTAAAGAATTTGCTTTACATTTTAAAATATTGTCTTGGAAATTCTAACATTTTTATCAAAAAAATTTCAATAAAATTGCAATATACTCTATGCGCAATTTGCGTATAATTTTTTTCTATAGAGTATTAAGTAGTCAGAAACTAGAGACTAACAACTGTTGGGTTTTGTTTTCCGCACTGGACAAGCGAAAAGTTTGACTCAACTGTCAAAATGTTTTTTCGTTGTTTGTCGGTTGACAATTCGCGCTGCACTTGCAACTGACTGGAGAGTCAACAAAATCGACAGAGAGTGGGAGAGTGGGATGGGAGGGGGAGTAGGGGAGAGAATGTAGAGTACTGATTGGCATACTCAAAGGAACCCACTATTGTCGCAGCTTGAGTTGGCAAATTTTAAGGTACGACTGAAATGCGTCTAAATATAAATTGGCACCCCAAGGAAGAGGCAACATCTGTGTGCCACCGCATGTGGCAGTCATTTGGTTACACTGAACAAACTCAACTATTATAAGCGTCGGGAGGGGGACGAGGCAATTGCCAACGGAGTTGTTATCACAGTCGGAATGTGTGCGGAATTCGTGCTCTGACCTATGCTCCAAGTGGTTAAGGGACTAATAAAGCGCACGTGCCGCATCTGGAGACGGTGCAATTGGTAGCGCGTGGCAGCACTGAATGGAAGAAATGACTAAATACGCTTAAATTACATAATGGTCACTTCATTAAAGCTCGTATTCAGTTCAGCCTACGCGTTGCTAGAGGAAACTTAATCCAAGTACTCAGCTCAGATAATTGAGCATAATATAATCGAGAATTAACGTATTGATTTATGGTTATTCATTCATAATTTCATCATTTCTGGCCATTCATTATTACTAAATGATTGCCATATTCCACTCGAGTCGTAAATTAGAATTCTCGAAAAATATGATTCGCTTTTGGAAATAGCTGAGATGCATTTTTAATCGCCTGAATGTGAAATATGTTGTGCTCGGGAGGCGTATAAATAAAATTTATTTTACCCAAAACACAAGATGCGAAAAATAAAACAAAGTGTCTTATTTCTTTGTCAGCAAAATAATTGAGATTTATCTCGATTTGAACTTGGACTGTCTGGGTCCAAAATGTTTACATTCTGGCATTTTAATTTCTATATCTCACGCTCGGTCCACAATTCCATTTCCATTTCAATTTCCATTCCCATTTATGTTGTGTACAGCAAGTTTAAAGACTTGGCATTTAATATTGTGGGCGTTAAACTGTTTACGAGTAGTATATCGACTAGGCAGCTGCCATGTCTTTGCCTGACAGCCAATCACAGAATCATTGACCATCGACTTCATCCTTCAAATGACCATAAACTGTCATATAATGCCAAATCAAACAAGTCACACAGAAACACACAGAGCAAACAACAAACCAGCAGTTCAAAATAATAATAATAATAATAATAATAAAAGGAAAAAAAACCAACTCAGGGTCACAAAAAGATTGTAATGTTTGAGAGGCAAACAGACTGGGAGAACTCTATATTTGTAGTCATGAAAGAGCTCCATATTCGAGAGCTTGTTAATTTTTTATTAGGATATCTGTGATGCGATGCGTATAATGCCCGTTGGCTGTAGAGTAATTGCTGCTAATGGCATAAATTGCTGTCAATATACATTTATATTTTATAGGGTAGCAGCTGTACTCTACTCCACACTCTCACCCAACTTTATGAAGACCTATTTTCGATTGCCGATTATTAGGTTAAACTGTACTGTAGAGCGCATTTATTATTAAGGATTTTTAGATGCTAACAGAATCGATTTGGAATGAGATCTAACTGAAATACCCTTTCAACTAGTTGATAGAATAAAACGAAAAAACTTTAAGATGGAGAGGGATTTATTATCTTACCGATACACTCATCAACAGTGGAGGCTTTACTAGTTAATAACAACACTTTTGGCTCAACTGTAACTCTTTCCTTACCACATTAAGTATACCCACTTTGGCATTGGTTAGGGTACACAAAAGGCAGTTGGCGTGAAAATCACATCAGTATTAAAAATTAATCCGCCTGGAAGAACAGGGTCGGGTCCACATGTCTGTATGTGTAACTATATAAATATATATGTGCAACTCACAATAAAATGTGGTTAAACCCTTTTTCGTTTGGCAAAAGCCTCAAGGAAATAGCTTTATTCGCATTGCTAAATTGTGGTTAAAGCGAAAACTTTTCAAGGACTTTAAATCGTTAAGGATGTGTTGTGTCTATGTGTGTGTGTGTGTGTGTGAAATACAGTCGATTTACTTAAAAGGAAATGAGCAAATAATGAAGCGAAGAGCATAAGGCAAGGTCTGCATAATAAACAGGCAACAGAGCAGAGACTGAAGCACGGCCATGATGGCAATCAGTCTGGCACTGGGCCAAATTCAATTGACAACTTAATTGTTTGCTGGACTCGCTATATGCAAATGCAAATTCACTTCGACTGTTTACATAAGATAAAGAAGAATTGTGATGATGATTATAATGATGATATTGCTGACAGGATTCTTGCAACGCTACTCACCAGTATTGCCACATTTTGCGCGCATGATACGGCAGATTGCAGAGCGCAAATGTCAGCACAAATATTATCAGCATGCGGACCACGCCTCTTCGGGCGCGCAGCACATTGCTCGATGAGTGTGACATGTGTGTGGCACCACCACCTCCACCTCCACCCCCAGCACCAGTACCTCCTCCTGCTCCTACTGCACCGCCATTGCCCTGCCGCTGGTGGGTGTGATGATAGAAGCTCGTTTTGCGACAGGCACTCACAATGGGACGATCCGCCTCCAGCGAGACCTGCATGAGTAATGGATATTATCACGTTAGACATATATTCCACACATATACATATATTCATTCAGGCAGTTTGTAGCACTTTTTTATGCCTTATCGAGGAGCCGACAGTCGAGTGTACCCACCTTGCAATTATCAAGCTAATTTTTGATTGTGGTACGTGTGGTGTTTGTTATTGTGTTGTGGTTGGTTGTTTATTTTTATTGCAGAGAAGGCAAACAAAATCGGTTGTTATTGAAAAGAAAACGAAACAAGAGAGAAGAGAGAAAAGATTTCAACATAAAGACAGTTAAAACATACTTAGGTTGGCTGTGAATGAAAGTCATAACTGGGCATGCCTTAAACGAAACACGGCAAGGGTATTACAAAAGAAGTTTGGTTATAATTGTATTTATATAATATTTAAATTGTCTGTAAAGCACAGAGGTCGCTGCTCATTGTATACCTGTTAAAGCTGAACTCATTTGAATACACATTTATATGAAGTTCCTAGAATTGCGAATAGGTCTGATGAACACTTCATAAACATCTTAATCTATTTTCGAATTACCCTCGCCCATCAAATGCAGGTCAATAACTCAAACTACTGCACATAATTCGATTTGTGATTTCCCCCACCACTAATGTGCTGCTCAACATCAGCAGAAAGCAATCCCTGCCCCACATGATGTTCATAAATCATAAAAGCTCATCAGTAGATACTCATAGAGCCGGGCATTCTTGAGGCCAGTTGCCATTTTTCATCCTATTAGCTGCACTTCAAACGCCAAGCAATTCGCCTGATGGATGACTAATGCCAGTGGAGAAAGTTACAATCATTTCTCCACCCAATCATCTTCATTTTTCCCGAGCCATAATACAATACAATATAATGCCAATTGATGCCATTTAAGTGGCAGCTTGAAGAATCACGTAACGAATATCTGCTCTCGGCTGTTGAGTGCAACTTGTACATAAGTTGGCTCGAATTGCGAGTACTCTAAACTGTATTCGGATACTTTTAATGCACTTCGACACCTGCTGTAAGTTTTGGCCAAAAGTTGCACAAGCTGTTCGCTCTCCTCGGTCAACTAGAATCAATAAGTATTAAGTATTATGAACGACAGCTAACTATACAAGTGCCACAAGCCAAAAGTACTCTCTATGGAAGTTTGGGATTCCTTTAAAGTTGCCTTTAATTAATGACCTGAAGCTGGAGCTGGTGCTCCTTGTGGCAGTTGGGATTAGTTATTCGCACGCAACTTCTTCTTCTCGCATATTTGCTCACACTTGCTCTGGGGCATTGTTTTGGCTTACTCCATCACCTGTGACCAGGCTGACTCACTCACCTGACTCTCGGTGATGCTGACGCCACGCTTTTCATATTTACTGCTATGTTTACGTGACAAGGACGTTGAGCTGCTGCCGGAAGCGAGCGAGGACGCTGACGCCGCCGCCGCTGCTGCTGCTGCTGCTGCTCCTCCTCCTCCTGCTGTTGCCGATGCTGGCAACTGATGGTGGTGCGGATGATGCTGTAGATGGTGATGGTGATGGTGATGATGATGATGATGGTACATGCTATTGTGCAGGCTCATGCTGTTCTCCGGACCAGCTGGCTGGTGTTGCTGCTGGTGTTGCTGTTGGGTAACATGCGGACTGAGGCCACGCGAGCTGCGCCACAATGCGATGGCTATTTTACTATAGAGCACCTGATAACATATAAAGATATTAATTTGATTCGGCATAAGAACATAATCAATTATGGCAACTCACTGTCATCACTAGCAACGGCATCACATAGAGCAGCACAAAGTTAATCATATCCAGCAATTTGGAGTTAAACATTTCGCGATCCAGCACACATATCTCCTCCTCCTGCCCATCCTCTGTGTGTATGTTCTTAATGGTTTTGCTAAAGACAAATTTGGGCGTTGAATAGACCGCCGATGTAATCCATACGGTGACAATGACCATCTGTAAGGGTTGACAAGTTGCTTACAACCAAATACTATTTCAAACACGCAAACAATTTGTCTAATTGTGTACAAGCACACAAATTGCCATGCAGAGAGCCCATTCGGTCTGCCCTTTAGGGCTGTTCCCGTATTCTATTTCACCTACAAAAATGCACCTCCTTCAGTTGTCAATTCTCACTGCTCAAAAGTATGTAAGTCTCATTTATTGCGACAGCCCAAAAGTATGCTACAGAAATTGTGGAATTCGAGTGGAGCAGGAATTGGGCACAGCAGAGGCCTGTTTATGTCTCTCTGTGTCTCGGACTCGGTCTCGGTCTCGGTCGCTATGTCTGTGGGCTATAGTATAATTGGAGCTATTAGCATTAACAAACGCATATTTAGTTGTAAATTGTTTCATTTGCCCTTGTTATAGACACAAGTTTTGCAATAATATCACACAAAATGCGGCAATATTTATGCTAGACAATTTCCATTGATAAAGTCTGGATGGGAATGGAATGGAATGGCATAAGTCCGTGTCGCATCACAGCGCCCCTTGGCGCATACGCAAAACTTTTACGCTCTGGCCAAAACTTTTGGCCGTCATGGCTTATAAAGCCCTTTGGGCTTCGACTCGTCCCATCATAACTTTCCGGGGGGGTTAACTTTAATAAGTTCTATTAGCGTGCAAATTGCGGTCAAAACGAGCATCAAAGTTATTAAAATTAATACATTTTAATTGTGACTCAGACAATTTAATGAACAGCGACAAGGAAGACAATATATTGGCTCTTTCTAATGGGTGAAATATGGAAAAATGTTGACATTTAATTGAGTATATGAGAGCCTTGATATTTACGCTGAAAGTTTTTATATTTCCGAAAGGAATGTTGGCTACAGTTACAGTTTCTGTTATCGATTGGTCTCAGTTGTGTCACAGTCTCGTTTATTATTTGTTACGGATACCTTATAGATTCTATATCATTACGTTTCCGCAACTATTTAGTGATTAGATTAAATATGAACTTAAACTATGATTCAGTATAACCTTTTAAGAACTCTGCCATTTATTAATAGACTTTATTTTATTTATCAATAACTTAATTTAAACCCTACGCTAAACTGTAAGCTTAATGTTAAAAGTTTCAACTTTTAAGATATATTTAAGACCATTTTATTTCTTCAAAGTTGTCTACTTAATCTGCCAGAATTTAAGCTCTTTAACTTCCTACAGTTATCAATTTAACCTGTCCCAAAATTGATCAGAATTTGTATGCTAGATGATTCATAGAAGGGGATTACAGTTGACGTGACCCAAAGCAATAATGGTTTGTTAGTATTCGCTCATGCAATTGAGTTCAATTCCGGCTATTCGAAATTTCCATTTATAGTTATTGTTGACAATTTTGTTGTTGTCCCGTCTATCTATTATTTGCGCCCATAGTATAAATTAATCAGGTAAAAGTGTATTAAAACGAAAGCCTGTTTCCAAAATAAACCAATCGAAAACACATTATGAACTTACCCTTAGACGTGCTGCAGTTAAAATTTGTTTACACGTTATCGGATGGACAATGGCGAAGTATCGCTCCATGCAGATAACGACTAGTATGAAAATTGATGCCGTATAGCTGAGCGAGTGCACGAATTGATACATGCGGCAGAGGAATTCGCCAAAAACCCAGCTGAAAATAAAAATGTACATAAATAAGGCATTAATTTATTATCACAAGCAGAATGTTTATTTCACCCCAAATATGCATAGACTCTAGCCAGGCCCCAGGACACAATCAGGACACATAAAACGTTACGGCATGCCGCACTACGAACTAATGCGGCATTAAGAGTGCCATTAGTACTTTATACATATGTTTCTTGCCCTTTTCCTTTTTTACGGCTACATGACATTTTCTTTCATTCTGAAATTTCAGCCTTACCCTCATTGTGCTCAAGTATCAACAGCTAATTTTACACCGGGGACAGAGTCCATTCTAGTATAACCATAACCCTAATATGCGGTAAATGTATAGAGTGGATTTCAGGTAAGATTTTATGCCCATCTTTTTTTGGGTTTATTTTTCACATTTACGTTTTATTGACCTTTTGTTAGCAACAGCAAATTTGCTCTTTACTTTAAAATAGTAAAAAGGACATTGTTATTGGGTTCTTAATCACATTTATTATTTTTTTTTTTTTTTTTATTGAATAAAAAAGTATTTCTTGCATGTATTTGTATAGCAAATTTAAAGTACATCACCATACCTGGTTATACCGTAAAATATATGAACTTGTTACACAGTGAAAATGGGGAAAAAAGGTTAAAATAACTTTGTAACATGCAGAAGGAGACATACATATATTCTCGATCGGTCATTGTTGAATCGTACTCTACTTTTAGTGTGTTTGACTGTATGACTGCAGCAAGATAAAATGCAAGGTATTTAACTGCAGGGTGCGCCCGACTAATCGGTATGCTTTCATTTTAAAGCGAAAGCATATTCGCTCTATTGTTTTATATTTAGTTTTTCGGGTTGCGTTTGAAATGTTATTTTGTAGTGACCACAATAGTTCCATCTTCAATTTTCACGCCCACAATAACAACTGACTGTATGTACTTCTCAAGTACTACAATATTAAATTACACAAAACAAAAGTGAATTCGACACAAAGAAACCCTCTCTAATTTGAATCATTTGTTGTGACTTATGTTCAAATGTAAACACTTGAATCTTTCCAGAATTTGAAGCATATAAAACCCTGCCACCCAACATGAAATTCAATCGCATATGATTTTTTGACTGATTCTGCATAATATTATTCTGTATACATAAGAAAACGCATAAACTTGGGATACTTGCTCTGAGATTTATACATATTGTACTTTATCGTCTCTGGTTAAGACCAGTTGCAGTGTTTGTTTTCTTTTCTCATTCTCTGATTCTCATTTTCTTTTCTCTTTGAAGCAAAGATGGAGAGCAATTTAAAAATTACGACAGTCGAACGCAACCGATTCGAAGTCACAGTGCACATACACACATATATATGTATAAATATACGCGAAACAATCGCACGAACTAACAAATAGTCACACACACTATAACCCTAGCCCTTACTAATCCACATTTTCATACCACTATCACTGTTGTCGTAGATTAACGTCCCTTTTATCATCCTAAACTGCAGTATACACACATAGTTATTGTATATAGAATACACGTAGTACTCAAAACTTGCTTTGTTTATTTATCAAACTGCATAGTTGTTTTGTTACTCACTTAAGCGAATAGATTGCCGAAAGAGCAGATAAACCGGCGAGAGCGCGATAATTGCCAGTCGAATGCAGAGTATCAATTGTCAGGAGAGGTTTTTACCGTTGAAACTTTGCGAACGCCAGCGGGAAATATGCCGCTGATTTTGTAGCTGATTCTTTACACACAGCATCATCGACAAGGCCGCTGATACACACATGCATACATAACAAAGATAACACAACAAAACAGATAAACGTACTTTACAAATTGTATTATATTACTTTATATTAAATACCATAGATTATATATTATTTCTTATTATTTAGCAGGCATCAAACTGTTCTAATGCTTGCCTCTCTGGGTACTTGACACACAGAGAGCGAGTAAATTCGCTGACGTAAACAAAACGAAACAATTGCACTCTCTCAGAGTCGCACATTTTCGTTCACACACAAACAGTTAATTTATAAACCGGCAATGAATAAATTATACTGTCGGTATATATTTTTGCTTTGCTTGGATTACAGCAAGTGTAATACTGTACTTCAGTTGACTGTTTATTAAAACTAAAACAATTTAACTGCTGCACTGGTTCAGTTCAATCGAACTTGTTTCGAACGGTTCTACTCAACGCCGGCAACTGCTCTCTTGAACGAGATCCGCTCTCATCAACCTCTCTCTCGCTGCGCTCCCTCTATTGCTGAGAGCGTTTGCATAATCTTTTTTCTGCCTTTGCTGCTAAGCGTATTTTCGTTATTGGTGATTCCCACCTAAATTCAGTTGCAAGTTGAACGCGCTCGGTGCCAGAACGATAAATGTGAACCTCTGCATTCAATTGGAAATTAGTTTGTGTTTGACATTGAAGTGCAGAACAATGGATTTCTTGAAAGAGTATGAACCCAGCTCGGAGCTGCAAGCTGCTCTCAAGTCAGGCTTTGATTATGAGAGTCTAAAAAAACTGGAGCCTGCCATGGATTTGTATTTGAAAAATCCCCGACACGAATTAACGAATGAAAACTATTGTCCCGTGCTTAAAACGCTGGTCAATATTGTAGATATGTCCGACCTGGATACATATGCTCAGCTGATGCAGTTTAAAGTGAAGGTTCTTTTGTATGAGGAGAAAAGATCAAAGGCCAAATCGAAAAGCAAAAAACCTGAGAGCAAAAAACCGATGCCTATAAGGTACTCCATTGAGATGAGAAATCTTCACATGAACCAGAAGAACATACTGAGTGCCGACATGGATGACATAGTGTTTATACCAAGAGAAGAAGGATCGGCCAGTTCATTGCCCAAAGATCGTATATTGGCAGTTCTGACGAAAGGCCCTTCTGAAACCATATCTAAGATAACCGATAAGCATATAGTGTTCGCCAGGAAAGAGGGTAATCCCTTTTCCCATGAGTACTTGCTTACGAATCACTTCGATATAATATTCCGCTCCAGTCGTATTCAATATCGTCTGATGTATTTGTGTTTGGAGCTATTCGAAAAGAATCTGAACTTGCGGCGTTATCTCTTTCCAATACCAAGTGGCCAGAAGAAGAAACTACCAGTTCCCCCCAGGCGACAACTCTTCCTACTGATCAACAATACCATCGCATCCAATGACGAACAATTGCAGGCAGTGGTGCACATTGTATCCGGACCTAATAAACAGGCCCCGTATATAGTCTTTGGACCACCAGGTTAGTGCATGTTTTTTTACCTATTTAGAATGCATTCTAATATTTCTTATACACCAATCAGGTACCGGCAAGACCACCACCATAGTGGAGGCCATTCTCCAATTGTATCTGCGGAACAGAAAGAATCGTATTCTGGTTAGTGCCGGCTCCAACTCTGCCTGCGATACTATCGCTCTACGGATTTGCCAATATGTCGAAAGCCATGAGCGATTTCAAAAGCTGGTTGACAAGCGTTCCGTGGTTTACCGTGTATATCCGTACAAGCGATCTAAGAGAACAGTGAAGAATACAGATCCATTGATTCTGAAGTACTCCAACGTAAGGAAAGTCAATAAAACAGATCCATCGGAAGACAATACAATAATTCACACAGGCTTGAGAAAAATGAATTTGCAACAATACGGTATCATTGTGGCCACATCCTGCACAGTAGGCGTTCTATCTCAGATACATAAGGCCAGTTTTACGCATATTTTCATTGATGAGGCCGCCGCTTCCGTGGAGCCAGAGACCCTAATGGCTATTGTAGGCAACAAGAACGATTCATGCCAGGTTATTCTCTCCGGGGATACCAAACAGCTGGCGGCGGTGATCAAGAATGATGTTGCTCAAAGTCTAGGATTCGGTATATCGCTAATGGAACGACTGCTAGCTAACAAGCTATACGATGAGGATTCTCGGGGTAACTATGATCAGACACTGCTGACCCGACTCCGTCGCAACTATCGATCCCATCCGGAGATTGTTAATATTTTCAACAGGCTCTACTACAATGGCAGTCTTGTGGCAACGGCTCCACCATCGCAGGTTAATCTTGCTGCCAAGTGGAGTATGTTGAATAATAAAAAGTTTCCGATTTTATTCCATGCCACCGTCGGAGAGGTTGAGAAAGAGGAGAAATCGACCAGTAGTTTCAACAGGAAAGAGGCGGAGGTACTCTGCTGGTACTTATTACAGATTCTCAAGAATGGACTTGGTGACGGTATTACTAATGTTAAAGTGAACCCAGAGGACATCGGCGTAGTCTCTCCGTATTTGGCCCAATGCAAATTGATCAGCCGCATTCTACATCAAAGAGGTCAGAAAAATATCAAAGTGGGCAGCGTGGAGAGCTATCAGGGACGTGAGAAGCAAATTATGATTGTATCGCTAGTTACTTCGTATAAAAGCCCGCGCTTTCTCTCCAATCCTCGGCGTGTCAATGTGCTACTCTCGCGTGCCATGTCCCTTATGATACTGATCGGTAATCCGCATACTCTCAGCAAGAATGCGGACTTTAAATATGTTGTCGATCTGTGCAGATCCCAGGGCAACCTTCTGTTCGATGAGGAGAATGCTGAACGGAAAGTTGCCCTTAATCGGAAGCAGAATGACGAAGAGGATGAGGATACTGATAGTGAGAGCGACACCGACAACACTGTTGTTGTCAGGAAAATGGTTCAACTGTCGCTAAAATAAATATTTGTACCGTTCATATATACTTTTATCTTAAAAACATTTTATCGACAACTGCAACTACATTTTGCTCAATTGTAAACTATAAACATTTAATGCTTTTTAAACTGAAATATGACTTGCTTGTTGCATCTTCAAATAATTGTAAAAAATATAAAAATTGTATGCTCTTTATGTATGTATTAATAAAATAAAAAAAAAACAGATTCTTAAGTTTCATCTCATAAATTAATTACAAATAATAGTCCGCTATACACATTCCAATTCGAATGACTCATTAACGCATAAAAAAATCATCTATAAATATCTTTTGTGGTTTAATACTTCTGTGGCACTAAAGTAATAAAAGAACAGAATTTTCCCTTCAAGTAATGGTCATAACTTCGTTATTATATTTGAACTTGAATTGACCTCAACTTTTTGAACAGTTTTTCACACATTTCAAATTTTGTTTGCAATTTCCATATGGATTTTATTAAATGCGGGTCCTTAATGAAATTTGCCCAATTTATGCATAAATTCATAAGATTATGTACCCATATTGGCCTTTTCATATGATAATTAGGTGACATTTATTAAATTATATTCTGACCGAAATTCATATGAAAAATGTGGTATACGCAGTAAATTGGAATTTCATCGAACTGTTTGGTCAATAATTTATGCCAAATTCTTGTAAATAAATAAATAATCTCATTAAATGAAACCATGTGCCGAAATGTAATAAAATTTGTAATTTTGTTTGCATACATATTCTGTTTATAACCTAAAGTAAATAAATAAAACTATAATAAGTAAATATGGGCAAAATAAAATATTATTCTAGTTTACACATGACATTTTGCTGTATAATAATGTTAAACTATTTGTGATTTTAAATAAGTTAAAGGGAATTTCGATATTTTCAATATTTGCCAATTTTCCACAATAAACCGAATTTGGTAGCTCAACACATTTTCACTTGAACTGCTCTTCTCGAAGGCAAAAGCTGTATGTGAAATATTTATATTATATGTATTCGCTCTGCCTTTGTTTATTATTTTCCCTGCTCTGATTGACGACTTGCTTGTTGCAAGTGCAAATGAGCGTTAAACACGAAATAACAATTGCAACTATAAAACAAAATGTCTGGAACTCAGCGATAATAAAGAAGCTTGTCCAACATGATGAGGCATAATTCTGATTTGTGTTTCTTGAAATTATTATTTTTCATTAAAATTACATTTTTCCTGCATAATAATGGTAGTTTAATATTCATTTCATTGCACACTCTTTCATTTTTTATTAGTTATTTATATTCTTTATTCTGCTTTAGTTATATTATTATTTTTACAAACGGTTGCTTATTGATTGGCCACAAATTTATTGAAATTCTATTTATTCAGCTAAGCGATGTATGGGTAACATGATCGAGAGTCTTTCAGTATAGTACATTAGTTATAGCCATATATAGACAGCATAACAAATGGCTAACGTTCAGAACGTCACTCACACGCCATGTTGCACGGCATTAAGAACGCCAACAGGCAAAGTGAGCTGCGTACGTGCCCTGTCACCTGATGCCAGGTGCATTTTATGCATTGTAGTGAATGTGAGCACCCCTAGAGTGTTTAGTCAGCTGCATAGAAACGAGCTTATATCGTTCGACTACTATATCAACTGTATAGTTAACGAACGGCTTAAAGTTTAGTTGTATATTTTGAATATTTGCCATACCACTCTGCTTTTTATTTATCTATCAAAGTGGAATTTTTGAAATTAATTAGTTTACGTGCTAGTCTTATGCAAATAACTCTAAACTAAATTTTTCACGCTGACCAACATGACCAACATGCCCCTTACCCCCGATGCCTCCCATTCTCAGCTCTTCAATTTTTCGCATTTCGTTTTCCAAGTGCCATTTATTTGTGTACGTGTGTGTGAGCGCAAATAAATACACACACACGGTGTGTGTTACGAATAGAGGCGTTGCAGTGTTGTAGGGGCGGGTCACGCCCAGACACAAACACATACAAGCTGCAAGAGTGTCACTTGTTTGTGTTGTGCATTTTCTTTTTTTTTTGCACACTTGCAAGCGAATTTAGTGTTGCATGCCACTGGGCGTGCCGTAGCAGCTTCAGCAGCCACTAACAAAATATGCTTGGCAAAATACAGATGCAGAGCTTAGCATACCCTGCGTTTTCCTTGTTGTACAAATACAATCAAAGTAGCAAGTGTAAAGTGTGTAAAGTATTGATATTTGGATTGGAAAGAGCGGTAATTTGAATTTAAATCCAGTTATTTTTTTAGATATATGATTCAAGTAGAGAGTAAAGCAGCTACATAGTTACCAATTGAGGAATTTATATTAACTAAAAGATATATTTAAACTGAATAATGTATCCAAAAGACACTTTTACTTGCCTCCTTATAACAAGTAATATTTTTTAAAATTATTATTAGAAATATGTAGAAATTAAATTCTATATTTTTTTTTACTACTTTCTAGAACAGTCATAAAAAAATTTAATTTATTTTTAATTTTTAATAAAGCCTAAAATATATCTAATAAAATGGAAACTTCTTGAATAGTTAGTAAAATAATTCAATTATTTAAAAGAATTTTAATAATAATATTATGAATTATAAATATTAAAATTTGTCAAATAAAACCAGATGTTATTTAAATTCTATTTTTGCTGAACCATTTGCCAGGATATATATTATAGGTAAAACTATTTTATTCACTTCTGCTAGCAATTCATTTGACTACCCTGGGTCACCTTTTTTTTATAGAGTATAGGATTATGCATATTTTGTACATAGTTTCGTATCTTGCCAGACTTGCTGCAGTTTTTTGCATTAATTAAGAATAACTCACCTGTCTATGAGATAGATGGACAGATTTTGCATGACACAGAAGAGACCCACGCAAAAGTCGGCAAATGCCAAGTTGGCTAGGAAGAAGTTGGTTATGGAGCGCAGACGACGGGATAAGGTGACCACCAGTATCACCAGTAGATTACCTGAAAAGAAACAGAGCGAGAGAAGTGTAAAATATCAAATTGTCTATTCAATTTTACAACAATTGGCAAACAAAAGTCAACAATAGCCTTCTGGCCAACTGGGAGATATTAAAAATGTTAACAAAATATTCTGACAGAGTCGTGGAGAGAGAGAGGCAGAAGCTGTGTTCTCATTTCATAGCAGGCCAAAAAGTTTTGGCCGACTGGCGACAGCCTGGGCTGGGAACAATAACTTTTTGCACTCAGTGTGTACATTTTGGATGACAATTTTTGGCGTATTCTCTTGATGTTTGGTTTAATGTTGCGTCGAAAGTTTATTTTAATTAGGGGTTTTGTTCAAGCCAGAGTTCTAAATGTGTCACTCAGTGTACGTGTGTGTGTGTGTGTGTGTGTGTTTGGTTTCCACTCGATGTCTAGCCTTAATTAAATGAAAACTCTGCCAACAGAGAGAGATTTAACTGACAGCTAACTAAGGACCTATGATGCGTGTGTGTGTGTCTCTAGTTTATGCTAATCGTTTGAAAGCTGTGAAAAAGGTCTGACTTAAAGCTCATAATTAATCATGTAGCATTGAGACAAACTTAATTGTAACCCAGAGTAGATTATTGTCAGACTGACAAACTGTTTGTGACAATTTACAGAGATTCAGCACATTAAATTTAACAAATTTCTTTTTACAATTTCATTTTATTATCTGAACTGTCTTCAATTGTGCTCTCTTCATATGTGTCTCAACAAAACATGAAACTTTTGCAGCACAACATGTGCTACAGCCAGATCTCTCCCCCCTTATTAGTCCATATTTCGCGTTCCGGATTACCTCCTTTGAATGCACTGCAGCCTTGGCAGCATTTGGTTCGAGCAAGTTGGAAATTATTTTCGCTCCGCCTGTTTGAAGTAATTAAAAAAGTTTCGCTCGAAATTCGCTTGTCATTCGAGCCCTCGAAATGAAACAGAAATAATAATAGTAAAATATAAATATGATATTATTTGTTTGTACATTGTTCTGACATCGCATATGGTCACGCCAAATTGCATTAAATGCAGTTCTAATTTACGATTAGCCACGCATGGGTGCAATTAGTGCAATTAGTTGTTTGGTTTAAGAAATATTTTAAAATGTATACAAAAGGAATTTATGTGGGAAATTTATTGTGGTATTTTAATAATTATCTACAAACTAAATATTTTAGTATTCCCTAATAGGAAAATTCGTATCTTTTACAGAAAGGATTAAACGTTTTATATTTATCTATATAGACAAGAGAGCAAATTGATATGGTATTTTAATAAGTATCTTTTCTATATATCTGTACTGATAAAAGTGCATAAAACATTTCTCTATATTCAAATTGATAAAGTAATATTGAAAGCCATGCCATGCCATGCCTTTAGGCGGAGTTCTGACTAAGGTAACCGCAGCTAGCTTTAGTTACCTTCACCATTGAGCCTGGCCTTCGGCTGAGGTTTCAATTTCCTGCAAACTCTGGCCACAATCGGTAACCAAACGTGTTTGGTGGCATGAAATATATTTGCCTAGCTTGACATACGTGTTACGCTTAGTTGGCAGCGGTTACGGTGTGTGCGTGTGTGTGTGAGGGTGTTGAAGTCTACTGTAATTGAAGTTGATGCAACACACACTTCAAATGCAAGATGTATGCTTTGATTTTCTTGACAGAAATTTAATTACAATTTCTAAAATTAAAATATTGAATTTAAATTCAACTAGCAAGTGAAATTATTATTGATACTGTTGCCTATGGCCTTGGGCGCATTGCTCCCATACACATTACGCATACGCCGCGTGTACGCGTCATGTAAATAATTGCATCAATTAGTCATTAGGCATTTGGTTTATCTGCGCTTAATTACAGACACATTTATTTGGTGAGCTTAACTTGTACTGCTTCCCCCCCGCACTGCTGTCAGCAAATATTATGTCATGCCAAATGGCTGTTGGAATCAATTATGTTTTTAGGGCATTTCTGACAGCGTCTTTATCACAGTCAGCAAAAAAGCGCAACTGCCGCAAAACATGTAAACATCGCTATATATCGCAGACACAATTGCATAATGTAGGCAAATTATTCACTTCAAAGCAGCACTAGTAGGTGCACGGGTGGTCGAGTTGGCCGACAGGCACAGTACAACATGGCCATAAAATTTGCAAACTGCAGTCACGTTCCCAGTTGGTTTCGCTCTGTGACAGGCCCCTTTATTGGCCTTTTAGCTGTTGCTGTTTTGGCATTAGCAGTCACAGTCACAGTCGCAGACGCAGACGTTGACAATAATACCCTTGTGTGTGTGTGTGTGTGTGTGTGTGTGTGTGAGTGTGTCTCCATGTGCCACTAATTGCTGAACCCCTGGGTCGCTGACTAAGCAAACTATACGCTCAATTTCATAGCACTCTCATGAGTTTTCTTATCAGGCAATAATAAGCTATTTAAGTTCAACAAGCTCAGTCTATTTCTAGCTATATAATATGGAAATATTTAAAAGGGAAATTCAATTTTTCGACTCGGTAAATAACAAAAAAAAAAACTATAATTCAAATGCAGTCAAAGCTATCGACATACATAAGTAACCGTAATCGTTAGCAGTACCTAATAAATAGTAGAAACCCACATTTTTAACTTTGTCTTTAAATAAATAATATAAAAAATATAGAAGAAATGCTACAGACCCAAGTACTAAAATATTTTCCTATAATCTATTAATAAAATTAATTTAAAAAGCATAACAAAAAACTATTATATAATATACAGAAAATATCGTATATTTTATTAACTCATGCTCTACATTATCTTCTTTCAATCCATTACTTAAATTGTTTTGAAAAGCAAATCAAAAATCTAGCTTTATGTCATTCCTTTTTAAGTCATTCAGTACTTAAGTAATTATTCAATTTTATTTTCAACTAAGCTTAAATACTCTAAAAATCAATAAAACATTATAAAATTCAAATTGGGGTTTAAATTTAGCTGCAATTAACACCTTAACAAAATAAGATTACTATTTTTAATAAGAGCTTAAAATGTCATGCACATTTCTAAATAAACTGCAGTTAATCTGCATAATTGGCCTTAAATTGACTATAAATCATGGCATTTGTATATTTCATTTAAGTGAAACCATACACTAAAGCACAACACTGGCACACAAAGCTCCATTAAATTCTTATCTAACTGTGCAAAGCGATGCCAAATGCTATACATGATTTTATTAAAAGTGCTCATAAGTATACATTTTGGTTTCAACTTAATGAATCAATTGAAATGTTTCACTCAGTCGGTTTGTGGGTCACATAATCCATACCGCATCAACAACTTTCGACTTAGGAACTGAGCATAACCGCAAAGCCCTAAAGCCGAAACTCGGTCAAACGGTCAAGCCACAAAAGTCCCTTATACTTTATACTGTATCTGTAACCATTTTTGTTTTCTTTTTTTTTGTAATTTTCAGTGGAAAGGGCAGAGGCTTTGAGTAATTGGCAAGTCAGCAGTTAACAGAGACACCAAGGCGAACACAATGGAAGTGAAAAACAAAAGAGAAGACATCAACGAAGATAAAACAAAAACACACAAGGGAGGTCAAAGGATATTTCTTCTTTTTTTTTAAATAGAACAACTGATAAACTATATTAAACTATTTGATTCTTTTATCTGCTATCAAACCTCGAATGTCACATATATGTAACGCATGAGTTGATTAATTTCTGTTGGCAAAACAAAGCATAGAAAGATACAAAACAGATGCGAAAATAAAGCATACACGGCAACTTTAACTTCCTCTAAGGATTAACTTTCACTTCCATAGCAAATACTTAGTTTCTCATAGAGACTTTCATTACTTATAAACTTAAAGCTCGAAATATTAGTTCTAAAAACTGAACAATTGAATATGTTGACGGTTTTTATTTTGTTACGTTGCCGGAATATTTAATTGCTGAGCCAAACCGCTAACCCCTAAGAACTTGGCTTTTAAAAAGAATGACCGGAAGTTATGATGAACCGGAAAGTTGAATTTATTATATTTAAGTTATTTTTGAGTTTAGTTAATTTAATTTCTGATGCTGAGGTGATTTTTAGGTCTCTACTTTTTGATTTGCCAATTTTTAATATTAGTTTTATTACTATAATTTTCTGATCATCGCACTTACCGAAAAAGCAACAGCAAAAGACAATGGTGTAGAGCGTGATGAATATGATGCGGACATCGGTGCGATCAAAGATATATTCACTGGTATTATCGGCATCCTCGTCGTCCTCGAGTCCAACGGTTAATGCAGTGGTAGGTGGTGCAACTAAATTGGTTGTGGACTCATTAAAGGCCAATGAGATTTCTGTGCTGTTCACATTGACGGACTGCACTGGCTGGACTGGACTGGACTCATTCTGAGCTGATGCCAAAGAGCAGTCAATTAGCAGGAAGAGCAGAGGCAGCAGGAGGAGTGATGGTAATGTAACGGTATGTCTGATGCCTGTTAGCCGTTGGGTGGGTCGTCGTACTGTACTAGCACGTTGTTGTTGTTGCTGTTGTTGTGGTGAGCCGGAAATGCTGTAATTTGCAGTTGCACGCCAGCTTTTGTTGCTATTTTGATTATGTGGCTCGTGTTCGTTGTCATCATCATCGTTATCATTGTCATTACCATCGTCATCATAAGCTGCTGATATGGTTGTGCTGCCACTTTGGAGTAGTTGTTGTTTATGTTCTGCTCGCAGTGCCGCTTCCGTTTCCTGTCGTCGGCGGCGCCGCTGCCACTGCCGCTGCCGCTGTGACGTCGACGTCGACCAATGTAGGGCTCGGATACTCATAATGCAAATATTACAACGATGTAGCTGCAACAAAGAGAGGCAAAGAGAGAGGGGGCTAATGAATAAAAGAGAACGCAAGATAAACAGTAAGTGCATAGTTAGTGATAATCAGTTGCCGCAGGAAACCACTGAAACCGCCAAGCACTTAACGGTAATTAAAATTTACTGAACCAACTGTGAGTTAGTGTGCATTTTTGCCAGCGAAAGCTAATTGCCAACAAGCGTTACGTATACGCAGTGTTGCCACTGAAATTAAAAAGATGATACAGTATTCTCAACGATAAAGATAATGTTGATATAATTGGACTTTGGCTCTTATTAAGGCACGTACCGAAAACAATTTGGCAAACGTTTTACAACCCTGATATTTATGCTAAATATTATTATTTATACCAACTATTTACCATATGTTTTATAGTATATTTTTATCATGTGCCAAAAGTCATCAAGAACTGCCAAAAGTCTATTAAACTAAAAACCAACTGTGGAAATATTTGTGTGACAATTTATTCTGTTGTCTGTTGGTTTGTTTGGCATTTAAATATAATTTTCTCACTCTATTTTCATATCATAGTTACATTGGACACGAGTCGTGCGTGTTTGATGTACATGATGATTCCAGCTGCGTTTTAATTACTTGATTTCAGTGTGTATGAGTCAAATAGTACACGAGTCCTTATTAATTAGAGCACGTACAAAATGTGAACATACACTGAAGAGGGAAATAATCAAAGCAAGTGTAGGGGTTGCATTTGTTGCATTCGCATAATTAGCAACAAAACATTTGGCATATTAACTAAAAGAACTCACATTAAATAAATACTAAATTTAATAAAAGTCTAGTCTAATTATTGTTTGCTTATCAAACAATTCTGTGTTCTATAATTGGATAGAACAAACAAGCAGACAAGCTGCAACTGAAAGCTGAAAACGGAAAAATGAAACGATACTCTACATCAAGTTTAATTGCGTTGAGCACCGGTTAGAAAAATAAAACTGAAGAGGACATTGAGATGCTCATGTTAGCCAACTAAACAAGAGTAAATATATGTATGTAGGTGTTGCTAATATGTCAGAGGCAACATACAACAGCAGCAGACGACAGGACGGCACTGAATCACATTTCAGTTACACTGCGAAAAAAACCCTCAAAAGCTTTAAATTCTAGACTTAATATAATATATTACAAAATTCAAGAATTCATCTGAAATGGCATTATTTATGATAGTATCTTTTAATTATAGTAGTATCTTCACTTAAAGAATAGTTATAGTTATATTTTTTATCAATTACAGAATTCTTTTATTAATTACCTACCAAATGAGCTTTAGATATTCTTAAAAAACACATAGTTAATTCAAAATTCTTAGAACAAGATCTCATAGTTCAAAATATTCTGACTTTCTAAGAAGCACACTTTTCATCTTAGGCAGATTTTTTTCCTTTAATGTGGATATTACAGAAGAAAAAAGTAGGGAAAGCGACAGTCGGACGCAAAGCTACAGTCGGACGCAACCGACAGTAGGTGACCCTGTACTTTGATTTGCCCTGGGAGTCCATAATAGTCCGTAGAGTCCATAATAGCAGCAGCATATATGTACATACTCACATACACATACACATGCACTTATACACACACACATACACTTATTCATACAAATATACACTAAAATACAAACAATCAGCAATACTCATACAGAAATTCAAACTCACAATCAAAAATTACGCATACGCCCTAGTGGCCGCGTACAGTGTGGCTTCCCCCCTCCCCTACCCAAATGCCTAGTACTGAAAATTGTTTGTCGAATATCTCCGGTGTTTCTTATCCGATTGGGCTGCAACTTGCACCAAACATGCAAAGCATCTAAAGCTTTAATCCTGTGATAAATGAATCCAGTGACTCTAAAATTGTATATACTAAGAACATTTTTGTAAATTTGAGGGGGAGGGGGATGACTTTTCAAACATTTGAAACAAACTTGACCTGCTTATGTAATACACAAACCTAACAAAAAAAAAAATGAAGTCTCTAGCTCTAATAGTTTCCGAGATCTAGGTGTTCATACAGACGGACGGACAGACGGACAGACAGACGGACAGACGGACAGACGGACAGACAGACAGGGCTATATCGACTCAGCTCGTCGTCCTGATCAAGAATATATATACTTTATGGGGTCTGCCACGCCTCCTTCTGCCTGTTACACACAAATGTCATTTGCACAAACTTAATAGACCCTTTGTACTTTTTTAAAGTACAGGGTCTAAAAATTGCCAGATAGCTTTTTAATATTCTTAAAAATATGTATGTACTATATATATTTGAAATTCTTAGAACAACATCCTAAAATGATTTAAAATATTCAGACTTTCTAACATGCTCAGTTTTTATTTCAGATAGATTTTTTCCCACAGTGTAGACATCAAACACATAACACACTTTTCCTTCAGGCTTTAAATGTATTGAGCTTATGTTGTAGCATTTATTTAATTTAAGCATTGAGCACAATTCAAAGAGAAAACCAATGTTTATGCTTAATGCCAATAAAATCTCATGAATGTCATTCAAAGTTTTTCCCTTTATCATGAATCGCTTAATGTGGTCATTGGGTTAAAAACAACTGGAACAGAGCCAAAGCAATGCATAAAAGGAAAACCGCAGCAAAGTAATGGCAATCAAATACATAATGAAGCGTCAGAAACAAAAGTTTTTTAGCCCCTCTCAGCCCATACACATAAGCCCAAGCAGGCAGGCCAACTGTTATGGTAAAGTTTCAGCAATGTGTCTGTAAATGCCAAGATGTGGGTCAAACAGCAAGAACTGCAGTTAAAGGCAACACACCTAATTGCCTCAAATTATAATTAATGAGACCCCAACCAGGCTAAATGCGGCAACAAACAGCAATAAAGGAGCTCGTATTGGCGAGAATGCACTCTCAAATTTTTGGGACAGGTAGCTTGTTAATTTTTTAAGCAGTTCACTACAAAAGTTTGGAAATTAAAACCAACTTGAGCTTAATGAAGTGCAGTTTCAATAATGTGTAGGAAATAAGGTAATTAAGATACATATATGGAAGGACTTTATTGTTAATGGAGTGAAGAATGTAATCCTATGGAATACTCTATTATAGCTTAATAAGTTACATAACATAAAGGTTGATTTTGAAGTATCTTTTCCTATGCCTTAAACCAACTTCAAAGAGCCTCTTTACCATTGACTTATTGCTTCTTAAATGGCACATTCTAAAAAGGAAAACTTTGATTGTTTAGAAGATTGCTGAGCTTGAAAAATCTTTACAGATACCCATGACAAGAGCCTGTCACAAATATATAAATAGACATTTGATTTTGTATTCAAGCACATCAAGAACAGAATCCGATTGACTGTGTTCAGCTCAGACATTTCAATTCTGTTTATACAGAGAGTAAAAGCATGCTTCGTTTATCTGCCAAAGTCGAGAAGGATTACACCAAGCAGATATCTCAATGTAATGTGCAATTGCTCTACTGGATTCATCAATGTGTGGCCACAGGTTCACATGACTCGACCTAAGCAAAGCTGTCAACTTATGTCAGATGCCCTTGTCTGGGTACTAGTATTACTATTTGAGGCTGGGGCCAGGCTTAGCGCCAGGATAAACAAGTTGCATAAGCCCAATTCCAGCTACAACCACTATGTGTTGCATTCTGTTGCAAATTCCTTGTTCCGCTTGCAGCTGGCAGTGGCAGTGGCAGGCAGTGGCATGCAGTGGGATTAGTTTGCCTCTAAGGGATATTACATGCTGCTTGAGCTCGCATTTCCATCGCCAGGTGTGTGAGCCCCAGAAGCACTCAATGTGGTGCTCAGCTCAGGTAATGCCTTCACCTTCAGTGTGTAACTTTTAGTTTGAAGATTGTTGTGTAATAAAAGGAAATGCAAAACAGGTAGAACAAATTGAAAGGCCTTGCGAAAAGTTTTTTCGACTGTATTGGCGGAGTATCAATTGCTATTATGCAATGCAAATTTGTTATTTAGTATTTATTTGTTTTCAATAAAAAATAATAATAATAATAATAATAATAAAAAAATGTAATAAATAAATATACGTTGAGTACTCTAGTGGTGTTTATAATAGTAGATGTAATATAGAATTTAGTAGCAATATTTATTAAAATAATAATATGAAAATATTTATATCAATTTAAATAAAATGTCTAAAATTTGAAAGTTCTCATTTTTTCTTTAGAAATTTTGGTTTAATGAATTAAATCTTAGAAAATTTTTAATACAAAAAAATATGTAAAAAAAATTTATGGAAATTTAAAATATGTTAACAAGTTTCTTATTTTGAACAATGCTCAAAAACTAATGCAATTTATTTATTTGTTATTTTAAATTAATTAAACAATAACATAATAAGGAGACTTTCTAGTCTATCCTATTCTAGTATTCTACTTCGTGGACTACAGTAATTAACATTAAGGGATTTTCAAAAATGAATTTAAATATTTAAATATTTTAAATTTAAATATTTACCAACCCTACCAGGAATTTATCCAGAGCTAGATTTTATTGCATGTAAAGCTGGAACTGCTGACGTTTTGCATTGAAGTTGCAGACTACCTTATAATGGTTGAACTAACTATGCCAACATTCATAGGTTTAGTATATGTATATGTACCTACCTATAAATGCCAACATTTGTATCTGTATCTACATTCCAATTAGACGAAACTAAGCTAAGCACAAACGATTGTTTTGTCTGCATGTCTGTATGTGAATACTTGCTAAAAGGCTTACTAAAAGTTGATAGTTAGTAGGAGCGTGTACTTTATGCACAACTTTAACTAATTCCCTCTGCCGTAAAGCCAACGACAAATCATGGCTAAGAGCATTTCAAAGTTGTGTGACAGCAACAAGACGCAAGTGTCTAACATTAAACAATCTTCAGCAAAACTAAACAGAACAGAACGAAGCAGAAGAGAACAGAATGGAACATAACAGAACAGAACAGAACATCAAGTCGTAAATGTTGGGAATTGAATGTCTGAGATACTTGCTTTTACTATACTGTATACAAGGCCAGGTAGGCAGCAGAGACAGTAGCTGCATTTTAAGCACCTGACTAAACTAAATAGTTTGACTGGGAGACTCCTCGTTAGCAATGACAACGACTTCCGCAACGGAAATTGTGTGACGCTTTAATGAGCCAAAATGGCAGTGGGAATTGACTATGTAAGTGCCACAACTTGGAGGAGCAAGAGGGCTTATGTCTGACAGCTAAGCTCCTTGCCAATCAATGGACCAAACCCCATGTTTGCCAGACTTAAACAGCCAGAGCGATTTGCCTGCTACTGATTTAATTAAATTGCAGCTGCAAGTGCAATGACAACTTGTCTCAAAATGGAATTAATCAATTGAGAGAATCATACTCGAATGAATACAATGTAAACAGTTTGAAAAGAACTGCAGCATTTACAAGTTAGATTCATTGCTGAAATGGTTGCCAAATGACGCTGACAACAATTCTATTATTATTAGTATTAGTATTCAATTTAATACATTGGAAACAAGAAGTGAAACTTTGCTAAGAATTTTTTAAATTATATGTTGCAAAGATCTCAAAGCTAAAGCCATTTTTTTAACCTCCAAATAATATGCAATTCAAATTTTAACAGAAAGCCTTTGACCTCAAAATTTACCCAATTGCGGGTGGGTACTCGCAAAGTCAAGTCCTTAAGGGGTACTTAAGGTCCTTAAGGTATCTTTTTGTAAAAAGATTAGGTCGCTATGTCTTAAAGTAGTCTTAGCCTTTTAGGACTACATCTGTCAGTCAGTCAGTCAGTTCAGTCAGAACGAGCTTCCTACTGTAATACCCAACAGATTTTATATGCATTAATCAATAGTTTAATTTAAATAATTTAAAAATAAATGCCTTATATAACGATTCAGCTGATTATGCTATTTTTTTGCTGCACCAACGAATTGCTTCCGTTCATGTTGCCTGGGGTTTTTTTTTTTTGCTTTTCATTCTGCAATTTCGTTGACTTTTAATGCACAAAAATCACGCAAGATGGCAACTGAAAAACTGCAACAACTTGTGTAATTTTCTTGTGCCTGACTCGACTTCGACTCTATGCCAAAAACGAAAAAAAGTCATTACAAACTGTACGAAATGTTTTGGTAACTGTTGCTGTGGCTGTTGCTGCAGGGGTTCTATCCCACCACTCCCTCTCCCCTCACCCCTTTTGAATCGCTCAGCTGGCCTAGATGTATCTTGCCGTTCGCCATGTTTGCGTAAATTGTGCTGAAGTAAGGACATTAAGTGGTAATTGAGTGTTCAGTGTGCACCAAGTGAAATATGTTGCCCTGGACGAAGAGCAGAAAAAAAACAAACGAAAACGAATGAAAATGCAACCAGACATGTGAGTAAAAGCCAAAAGCGGACTCTGAGGGGGATATGTGCCTGCCTGATAACTATGATTTATGTTGCCGGGGTTTTTTCTGGCCAGCAACCAAAATGAAAATCAAATTGTTGGCAGCCAAAAACCTGTATTCCCTATGTGCAAGGCTTTTAAAACTCGCGGACATTCATTACCTACTGGAATAATCTTTTACTTGGCATATAATATAGACACTTGACTGGGATGAGCCGATGAAATTGAAGCTGATATTAGTAAAGTTCACACTTAATTTATGTGTATTAAGAAAAGGCTCACAGAAGTTGAGTTAATTGTTTTAAAAAATCGCGAAATTTTAAATGAAATGTTGCAACTTCTAGAGAATATAGTATGAATTCCGAAGAAATCTATTAAGGCTTAATATACCCTAGATAATAAGTGTTCTATCAGAATGTAAGCGATATTTCAAGACATATAATATCAACTTGATAAAGCTTTTTCTGAATAAGCAAAGAAAGGCCTTAAGATATGGAATATCGCCCTTCAATTGCCACATTCTATTCCTAAATAAAAAGATATCTTAACTCCAACCTACACTTAAAATTAACATCCACAAAACAACTTTTTAGTTTAACTGAATTATAAACTGAAATTGAAATTATTTCCCTGTTCATTGTTAAAACAGATTTGCAGGTATCAAAACAAACTAGTCCAATGATTTTTTTTGGCAAGGCTCTCGTAAACACTGCGTAACTCTTCAAGACCTTGTAAGCCAAAGAGTATTACTACTACATATTTATGCAGCGAAAGCTGCTACTGTCTGTCTGCGGCAGCAATGAGTTGCAAGTTGCTATTGGATGCCAATTTATCCCTGTGAATTTAGCCAACAAATTGCTACGCGTCGGCCAATTTGCGCATTGGAATTGCAAACGCCTTTGGCTACTTTGCTCGTGTTGCATATTTATGGGCGCAATTGCAATTTATATGGCTCAAATGGCAAAACGTCTTAACTGTACCATCTTACCATTGCCATTTAAGCTAACTTGCTCTTTACGAAGTATTTCGAATGCTCTTTAATGCTGTACATTATACTATGAATGTGTGTGAGAGCAAACACTCTCTGTATTTCAATCTATATCACTTTTATTGTTGGATTTTATTCAAGGAGAGACCTTGGATAGTTGGCAAGATTAGTAACAATAAAAATCCCTTGAAAGTTGCTAATTTAAAACAGAAACTGATTATGTAAATAATTACTTTTATTGGCATTAATTAAGCAATAATTGCAATAATTTAAATGTGAGCTGATAAATTATATTTAATGTAAACAAATATAAACGAAAAAGGTTTTACATTTTGCATGCATATTCTGAAATACTTTAAATTATATAAAGAAATATAATTCTGTATATAAATGGGATACTATTTATACTTTTAAACATGAGTTATACTAAGACACTCTAATTTATATAGAAAATGTAATTATGTGTATTATTGGGACACCTTTTATACCTTTAAACAAGACATATTCTCAGTGTGCTTAATACTATATGAGGTATTCAGTAGGCTTCTCTGTATAACTAAAATATGCAGGGTATCTGCAGATTGTACTCCAGGTCTCTTTTATTCCTTATTTATCTTTCCAGACACTCATACATTTGCTAAATTATCTTGTGAATGTACAACCACAAGACCACAATCTCAATAAAATGTGAAATAAAATCAGTTTTTATGCATCGCATATTCAATTTGATAATCCTGTGTAGAACAGATGTATGTACTACCCATGCCGGAGCATATTTAAGGAACACATGAATGCCTTGACAGTGGTGGAGAGACCACAGCAATTAAATTGCAATACAAGTGAAAACTCTCAAAGACCACAAAACTGAGACAACAGCAATAACAAACAATGGCGCTAGACATCTGCCACTTGCTGTTATTTGCGTAAACAAAAGGACAAGGAAAGTGTCAGCAATTGTCAGATCAGAGGAGGCCAAAGTCAAGGAAGGGGAAGTGCAGCCTGTTGAGTGTGTGTGAGTGTGTGTGTGGTAAGTGTTGTGACATTGCCCCCAGCAGCCTTTAGTAGTCGATAATTAAAATGTGGCCCATGGGTCGAGGACACGCCCAACGGATTGCCATCATAGTAGTATAAGGTCGCTCGCTTCTGACCCAAAGTCATGACCCTCAGCATAAATCTTACTTTGTCTGTGCATTTATCACACTAAATTGCAAATGCATTCCAAATACACACACATTTGGCACACGCCAAAATGCAATCCCTGAGCTCGGCCATAAACTATGTCTAAGAGATACTTGAAAAATGTGGCAAACATTTTGGCAATTTAGTGGCAGCAGCAAATCCACTCGATTGGATTTCTTTTAAGCGAATTGAAAGCACTTTACTCTAAGTAGGGCTAAAAATACAGACAGACTACTACACATAATAGATGTGAGGGATATGTAGAATCTTCCTCCTCCTTACGTTCAGCCTGATGATAAATGAGTGTTTATATTTATTTATTATTTTATGCAAGCTGCTCATAATTAATTAACCCACGTTTAAGTGTTATATTTAACTCAAGTCATTCCATGACGTGCTGAAGCCATCAATAATATAGCATGCCTTGGAAAATTATACAACTGTCGGTGTATCAAGTTATCCACTTACAGCGCATACCCTATAATTTCAAATTATACCGGGTCATTACATTTAATTGGCTGAAACAAATGACCATGCGGCATTTGCTAATGCAAGCCAAAAGAAATATCCTCTAGTCAATAATAATTGTAATAATAATAATCGCTATACCATAAACAAGGTCAAGGACACCATCGACAAGGCTCTGCAATATGACACGTCTCGGCCAGCCGAGAGCGAAAACTATTGTCTAGCATATTAATAGGCGTGTTAGCCATCGAATGAAATATGAAACGCATTAATTAGGCAACAGGCAATAGCCGTGGGACCTTGAAATTCATTTTTTTGTCCCAGTCCATTTGTCAAGCTCAAGTTTCTCGTTTCGCTTTGGTTTGGTCTGCACAAATATTACAATATAATTATGTTGACAATGATGAGCAGATGGTAAAAGTTGGAGCAAATTAATCAAATACTACTACAGTACTGCTTCAGCACTCAACTGTTACCTATTCATTATACAGAGTCTGGAACTTCAACAACAAACTAAACTTTGACGAGACGAAAAGCATAAAATTCCCAACGAAAACGTTGGCCAGCAGTCGAGTCGGTCGTGTCCTTAGCGCTAATCAAATTGCAAATGCTAAGCAATTTGCACAAAGACAAAAAGTCCTGTTGCCACTATATACATACATTATATGTATGTGTGAGAGCTGAAAATAGCAGACATGGAAAGATATGACTGTTGCCACACTGATAAGAACAACTGTGATTGACATGCCTGTAATGGATGAGTTTCGCCAACTGTCGAGGCTTTGGCAACAGACAGACACACACACTCATACACCCATCTGCTTCTACGACAACCCTTTAGCATTTCAGACACTCATATTGTCAAGTATTCACACTCCATTGGAATTGACATTAGGTAAAGCTGCAACAGCATTCAACATTTGAGTTTTATTCAATTAGTTTTTGGGTGAATATTGACAATCAAAAAGTTTATGGATATGTGAGCAGAAATTGCGTAAGTTCAATTTCTTTGGCATATTACTTTCTGCCATATATTTGAGAGCACTTTATTTATATTTTTAGATCAAACAATAATCGATTTTTCTTTCACACTTTTACGAGTTCCGGTTCTTAGCAGTAACAAAAAGAAAACACTTTTTATGCATTGAAAGTTTTATGATTTATGGAGAAATTGAATCAAATGATAATATTTTATTTCTATTTCTTCTCTAAAATAATTTAATATAATTATTTATATAATATTAATTTAATTATGTGTGATTATGTGTAACTATTATTTCGTTTTTATGTCCAGAATTTCAACATCATATACTTTTATTTAAATATAATTACTTATAATATTTAAATTTAATATTTTTTAAATTTTATTTTCTCTGCTTTTAGTTGCATTTAAATAAGTAAATAATTACAAACAAAATTAAGAAATAAATACTTAAATATACATACACAGTAAAAAAAAAAGAGTAAAATTAAAACTATTTTGGTTTCTATATAAAACAAATCCAAAAAAGTTTTAAATTTAAACCAGCTGGAGTACACAAAGAGAGCATTGGTATACACACACATATAAGCGTTGCTCTCTCACTTGGTGCACAATTTAAACCAATTTTGGTGTAAATACAAAACCAAAATAGTTTGAAGGCTAATCGAATTTGGATTTAATTTTAAACCAAGAGAGGAGTTGTATCAAAACCAAAATAGGATTTAATTTATTCAGCTTAAAATAAGATGCTAAAAAATCAAAAATCTTAAATCACGACCATAATTTCAAATTTAGATTTACAAAAATCTTAAATCATGATTTTTTCCTCTCATTAGATTAACCGCCAAATTACATATGATGCATATTTTGAATATTTCTATAATATTTTTTTTTTATAAATTTTTCTTTATATTTTATAAATTTTTTACATCAATTAAATTTGATTATATCTTTAATTTTACATACCAAATTTACTTGTCCGGCTTCTCCGGTTTGAACTCACGACTCCTCCTTGGTTGACACACGCAACACTGTTCACTGTCGACTTAGACCCTTGCGCCACAAAGCTTTAACAGTTTGCACATCCCAAATACATTTCTTATGAACAGATTGCAAGAATGCAGAATGCGGACGACTCGGGTTCAAGTCCAGGCAGAGAACTACGTTTTTTTATTTTTTTATTTTTTGTTTGAGTGTATGTGTGCGTAGAGAGCAAACTTATCGTTTATTGCAACTCTTCTGTGTATGTATGCACACATTTCGAGCGAGAGCAGGGCTTTTAAACCCTTTTTGGATTCAAATCTACTCTAGTAAACCAAAAATTGAGCGGCAAATTTGAAATGAGAGTGTGACCAGCTAGTTTTACTCCATTTTGGTTTTGATTTTAAACCAGAAGTTTAAAAATTTAGAGAACCACTTTTTTAACTCCAAAATAGTTTTAAATGGGGTGTAAAAGATTTAATTTTACTCCAGCACTTTTTACTGTGTATAATCTGATGAACTTTTTATCAACAGTAGCATAGTATTATCGTCAGTTCCATAATCAGTTTAAGGCCACTTTTTCTAACCACATTCATTCACTGTCAACTCTTAACAAAAAGTGCAAAACTGTACACAAATTCAAGCTATTGTTTTTCTAATCTGGCAGAACGAATAAGAATGTACTCATACTATTTATAGAGTATCAGCTTAGTCAATCAAATTGTTTTGTACCACCTGTCAGACAAACAGATCTGCCTCAAGGTGACACATTTTCTCATGGTGTAATATTGTCGCTCGTTCATGCCGCCTCAATGCCTTGCTCTTGCTCTTGCTCTTAGTCCGCTGTTATCTGTCTGCCATAATCATTTGTCCTTGCGGCATATCCTGTAGCCATCACCTTTAACCAGGCGCCAAGTGCTCACGCACACACTGACAAATAATATATGTATGGTTATGCATTATGAATGTATATTGAAGCCATAACTTTATCAGCTTAGCGCCCATCTTCTGGGAATTCGAGTTTAACTGTTCGTAATACCTGAAATGGCAGCAAATTGATTTTGTTTTCACAGCGTGCATACTTTGTCCTTGCTTCAGCTTGTTGTACTATACTATACTATATTCTCTTGCTCTTTAACGTTAAATTTAATTTATGCACCCAAGACTTTTAGACACAACGAAAAATGTGATTTACCCGCTGGGTTTATGATGGCCGCCGCCACTCTGTTGTTGCCTCTTCGTTTTTTGTTTTGTTTCACTAACCGAAATTTATGAGCTTGTATAAGAGCATCGAAATTTATAGCCACACATTTGTCTCGTTTGCAACACGGGGCAAAAGGCAGAAGCCAAGCCATTCCTCTGATGCGCGTAGGTAAATTTTTACAGCTGACAATGCTGAAACTTATTGAGCTCCTCCAATTTGAAACTTTTCGGATTTTACATTTTCAAATAAGTTTCATGCATGGTTTTTAATTAAAACTGCCAACACACACACACACAGAAATCATTGAGCATTGAGCTGCTGACCCCAGACTCATTGACTCATTGGGTCCATTGTTGTTGCCTTTTGAGCTGGGAATTCGATATTAAATATTTATGGTTAATCAAATGAAAAAGCACACTGTAATAAACCGTAAATTTGGTGACATAAAGTAAGGCAAGTTAATCCTGGGAGTAAAACGTTTTAATATCTCACTTAATTATCGCCTATCATAATGGGTTACTGCATTTAATGATCGAATTACTTTCGAATTGTTCAATAAACTCGAGTAGACACACTTGAGCAGCTGGCATGAAGGATAACAAAGTGAATCGTTAACTTAATTGGATATTTAGTCTCACATCTCAAGATGCTCTCTAATGAAAGGACAATAAACTCAATTGCAAGTGCCATTGACTTGATAAGATTATGATTGATACAACGATACATAGATACTATAGGTGAATGCTGAGTATCTCAGCATATGTTTACTTCCAACTATACAATTGAGCGCTACTTACTCAATGACACTGTTCTAAATTTAATGGCTTCTTCTAGCCATAAATTTTGCTCTAAAATACGTTTAAGACAAATATTTTATTCCACTTGCGCTGCTCCCATGTAATTTTCCCAATTTTCAGCAATCGAATGATTTACTGTTGGGTGTCAGCTTAATTTCTTACACCATAACACCTGTGCGAACTCTGCCTGGCCTGGCCAAAATTGATTGCCTAAGCGTTTAACGTTTTCCTTTTGGCCACTTTCGATGTTTGCCAGGCACAAAAGTCTTAAGTTTGGCTTGGCCACTCCGCGAGGCCACGAGGCCACTCTGCTGCTGTGTGTGTGTGTGTGTGTGTGTGGGCGCTTCCGTTTCCGGTTGCCAACTTTTGGTAGCTTGGGGTAGCACTGGCGCAGGGATTAAGTGCAGCTCCGACAAATGCTTCCAACAAAAAAGCCGGAAACTGTGAAGATACGTCAGGAGCTTGCTATTTTAATGGTCCTAAGGGAAACAGCATAACTTGCGCTTCATATTATAAATGCCAAGATAATTAACTTGATTAAATAAATAATATAAAATGCTTATAGTGATTAAATGCTACACACTTAACACTTAAACTTACCAAATTAAGTTTAATATAGTAGCTGAAAGTTAACTTAATGCCTTGTATAATATTATGCAGTTTTTCATTTACTGTATTACATTTTTATTTATCTATGCTTACTTAATATCTTGGGTAATTTTGTGAATAATATTATACAGTTTCTCATTCGCTTTATTAAACTTTAATTTACTCATGCTTTCACCTGTTAAACTAAGTGAATGAACAGCACAATTTTTCCATATACTGATTGATTTTTATTAGTTTTTAGGGTCTTAAAGAACATAGCATAACTTGCGCTTCATATTATAAATGCTAAGATAATTAAGTTGATTAAATAAATAATATGAAATACTTATAGTGATTAAATGCTACACAATTAACACTTAAACTTACCAAATTAAGTTTGATATAGTGGCTGAAAATTAACTTAATGCCTTGTATAATATTATACAGTTTTTCATTTACTGTATTACATTTTTATTTACCTATGCTTACTTAATATCTTGGGTAATTTTGTGAATAATATTATACAGTTTCTCATTCTTTTTATTAAATTTTAATTTACCCATGCTTTCACTTGTTAACTTAAGTGAATAAACAGCACAAGTTTTCCAATATACTGATTGATTTTTATTATTTTTTATGGTCTAAATGGAAACAGCATAACCTGCGCTTCATATTAAAAATGCCAGCATAATTAACTTGATTAAATTAATAATATAAAATACTTATAGTGATTAAATGCTACACAATTAACACTTAAACTTAGCAAATTAAGTTACACACAATTCACACTTAAACTTACCAAATTAAGTTTGATATAGTGGCTGAAAATTAACCTAATGCCTTGCATAATATTATACAGTTTCTCATTCGCTTCATTAAATTTTCATTCACCTGTTAAACTAAGTGAATAAACAGCACAAGTTTTCAAATATACTGATTGAATTTTATTAGAAATTAACTTGTTATCAAGTGCATAGCTTTCTTTCTAAAGTTTTTCAATTATTTTAAATAGAATTTCAGCATGGCCAACTGTCAAATTTGTACCGAAAACATACCAATAAACTTGTTGTTAGTTCTCTGCCCCAGCACCTAGAATGATTATCCGTTTGGTCACACATACTACTACTACTATACCCAAACATTGGATTTCATTGGATTTTTGTGGGAATTGAAACTAACAACCGTTGCATCGACTCGTAACAAAATGGTTTTTGTTTCGGTTTTTGGTTTTTCAACTGGAACTCAGCTCAAAGCACTTGAATTGCTGTCAACTGCTTTGACTGTACTGTCAATTATTTGAAAATCTCATCGAACTTTGCTTTTTTATCGTAGTTGGCCAAATGAATTGAAATTGCATTTCAATTGAATTTTTTGACACTGTGAATTGAAACATTTAGTAAACAAATTGTATTGAAACCTAAATTGAATGAGTTTATACATAAAAGGGCAATGAATGTAGGGATCTGACTAAGGGAACTGACCAAAGCTAGAGTCTGTAAATCATGAATACTCTAGACTCAAGAGTAGTAAACTTATTTATACAGACAAGAGCTTATAAAAATCTTCTTTTTTTCCATAATAATATATAAACTCTTCTCTATGCAACAACTTTTGCTAACCTCTGCAATCCTTTTCTATACGACGAATATTGTTTTGACGTTTGTTGCGGTTGATAATCCAACCGATTTGCCATTTCCGGTCTGTGGTCACGCCCTCAACGCAAACTTCTTTTCACTGTGCACGGATGTGCAGTGAATTTGTTATTTTTGTTGACTCCATTCCGCTCTGTTTTCGGTAAATGAGCTAACGGTTTCTTCTGTGCAACTCTGCTTCCATAATCAGCAGCTTGTTGTCTGCGCTTGTTGCATGCAACAATGTAGCATGGAGTCAAGCAACCTAATTAGAGCTAGAGGAGCAAACTGCCAGTCATGCAAATGAGTTTAAAATTGTCGGAATAAAAAAGTGTAATGAATGCAATGCGCAAACTTCATTTCGCCAAGTTGTCCATGGAATTGCGTGACGCAACAGAGGTTAGAGCTTAAGCACTTTGGACAGCATATTTACACTGGAGCAAAGGTCAATCCCCAAGAAGTGGCCTTCAAGGAAGAACTCGCTGTCTCACTGACACTGGCTTGATTATTGTTTCAATAATAAATATGAAAATAATTACTAGCGCAATGCCAATTGTAGTACATTACGTATACGCCATGTGGTTGCTTTGTTCAATGGCGCACGCAATGAGTGTCCGTTGATTCGATTCGCATTACAAACACTTGCAAGAGGTCGAAGTAAATTGACGCAGAAAAAGTCAATAAAACATTAATTTTTAAGTTGGTAACCAGCGTGCACGAAATCGAAATTATTATGGACAGCAGCAGAGTGCGAGCGAATGAAGTATTAGCTTAAATATTAGTATAGGCTACTTTCACTTAACATTTTTATGATATTATTCAGCTTATTGACTCCTACTCAAAGTCAGAAATGAGTGGAGAAAAAGCCAGACACACACTTGTGCAGACAGGGAGACAAACAAACGGTCATTAATATGCAAAGGGCATGAAAATATATAGCATACATTCGGGCGCAGAGAGGACCTCGGCTAACCAAGCATAAAACACAAGCAACAACAACACACAAATGTTTATTTGGGTCATTATACAAATAGGTGAAGAAGAAGCAGCAGCCGCACACAGGCAAATATGATAAATTGATGGCCTTTGAACCATAAATAGTTGGTTTAGCAGCTTTCGGTTGAATTGAGGCAAAACACTCTTCATACCGAAAGTCACCAAAAACGTGTGTACTGATTTAATATGGCGATAATGCCCCAGAAATTGAAATGGATTAATGCTCAGCTGAGCTTGGCTAAACACCTGATACACAGGTGACCTACACCTACGGCTAGTTTCACAACACCCCAAACGCCAAACCCGAAACAAGCGAATTACAATGCAAAACGTATGCAAATCACAACCATAAGTTTGTAGTACCCTTCCACACACACACTCACACACACACACATGTACAACACATGACTCTCGCTCTCCCAGGCGAATAATTTATGTCAGAAATATGCAATAGCCTCAAGTTAATAATATGAAAATGTTAGCCAACTTCAACCACATTTGTTAGCTAAAAAATTCTCTAACAGGTTGAATGCACCCCAAACACTTTATATGCTAAACAAAACGCAAAAGTTTTTTACAACTTTTTTCAACAAATAAAACTAGACAAGGTTTATGTTCTAGCTGAGTCAATGAACTGAATACTGTTACCACTTTCATACCTGCCTCATATGTTGCACATGATTAGCAGAGTTATAAAGCCAAAGATGTTTTTGCTGCATTTGAATACATGGTTTTGCTATGAAGAGAGATTAAAATCTTTTTAATTTCCTCTTCTGTTTTCCAGCTAGAAGTAGTTTTGGAAATGCCAACCGATATTTCATTATTATTTATTGTCTCATGTACCTCTTATTTGAATAACAGGACAGGCCAAAAGTCTCATCAAACAGCATTCAAACTTTGACCACGTGCAGACACTGTGTCATTAATATCAGATTCATCAACAAAACAGACGTAACAGCTGCAAATGTAAAGTTTGTTTTAGCTGATATTGCTATTTAGAATTTCTACTAGCAATATAATATCTGGATGTACCAAAGAAATGTTTAAAAATGCTTCAAATATTGCCTTGCTTTACAAATTATAATAAATTGCAAGCTGAATTTCATGGCATAACTAAGTACATACTTTGAAAACCTAAGACCTTGCTCATTTATATTAAACAAAATTGCTAAAATTTAGAAGTCGATTTAATATTTATTTATTTAGTATTTTTGCTATTTTATTTAATTTTCATTTTATTTTTAAGAGGTGAATAATTAAGTTATGAACATGTGCTAGTGCTTAGTTCTGCTTTTTGAATAGTAGAACGTTCGCTGATGTCATCGGGAATAGACAAATTGTGTAAAGCAATATATTTTAATATGCTGCACTCAAATTAGTAATTTATTAAAGCAAATTATAATACATTTTAGTTAACGCAAAGTGAGCGTGGGATACATCATAAAATGAAGTCATGTGTATCTGCTGTAGTCTAGTTAATTTTTGCATGCCTGACTTCCATCTGCTGCTACTGTGTATGCCGACAACAATAAGTAGTATAAGAGCTGGAAATATTTTGTGTATACTAAATAAGCTTTACTTTGTATGCCGACAACTATAGTATAAGAGCTGTAAATATTTTGTGAATACTAGATAAGCTCTACACAAACCAAAGCTAATTAATGTAAATATCAAATACCCCTGGGTCTCTGCTTCATAGTGTATGAAGAAAGAAACCTTAAAATAAACTTGGCATTAAGCTTGTGGGAGTGGAATGCTGCGCACCAGCAGCAACGCATGGCATATGAAAAGAGAGGCGATCGGCGCTTATTGCAGTTGAGCTCTCTCTGCATACGTACATATGTCGTACCCCGCTCACTCTATACTTTCCGTTTGCTGCTCTCAGCAGTTGGAGTTGAATATGCACAGGAGCACGGGCGCTGCATACTAAGACAAAGAGAGTGGAAGCAGAGAATGCAGAACATCAACCGGAATCGCGCTATAAAGGATTTCATTTACTTGTACTTAATATCAGTTCGTTTTATGCAGCCAATGATAACAGATGTGATTGTGATTGCGGGTATTGTGCCTTCATGTTTACATGCATTCCACTTTTACGCCACTAATGCGTATTAAATATATTGCCCAAATACGTTTCAAACATTTACAATTTTCGCACAAAAAGCAATTTCTCAAAACGAATAAAAAAAAAAGGAAACTAATTTTATGTTAGGTTTCCCGAGATTATCGTAAAATATGATCCAACTACTTGACAATATTAGTTTTTCCAAGTATTATACTCTTGGCAACAGCTAAGTGATTTGAAGTCTGCAAATAATACAACCGCTGTCTGTACAGAGTAAGAGCAATATGATGGGAGACGCAAGCAAAAGCCTTTTATTGCCACAAAAATCCGGTCCTAAAAACGGAAACGGAAATGCGTTGTTATGGCTGCACTGGCTGGCATATTGAGTTGTCTGGCTGCCGATGCCGATGCCAAGCACACAATTCGGAGCTCAGTGCTCGTAGCCAAGTTGAGCTGCTTCACTTTTATTGCCAGCCCAAGTAACAAAAATATTTTTCAGTAAATTTATCTTATTACCCCCGCTCAGTCATACATAGAAGAACACAAATAAAATAACAACAACTGGGGGAATCAAAGAGCAAAGTGCTGAGAGTGCAGAGGGCAAAGTACTCGCTGGGTCGTTGGGTCGTTGGGCATATCATACCGAGTCGAGTGTCCATTCCAACCGAGAGATACATTAAAAATTCCAGAAAATGCAGTAAGCCTCTAGTTGAAAACGAAGCAGGAAAAAACATTCTGCTGCAATTTCAAATGCCCAATAATGCAAGGAAATAACATGAAAGTATTTCACTTGAATATGTAATACATTTCCCTACCATCAGTCTGCTTGAAATAATAAAGGAATTCAAGATTTTTAAACAAATGAAAAGTACAGTACAGCGAAAGCATAATTAACTGAATTGAATTCTCTCATATAAGACTTGATAATCTAGGCTTCACTTGCTTTAACTCAGATTGAATCAACATAATATTATGATATGCATTAGCAGGAATTTAATTAAACACTCGGTAAGGTAATTCCCAGACACAGACAATCCTGATTGCCAGCAATTATGGCAGGAGTGTATACCTCGTTTGCATTTTGTAGTTCTCAGATAAATTCGCAATTTAATTGCTTACCGAAAATCTTAGCTATGCTATGCAATTTAATTACAGTTTCTTTAAGCAAATTAAGACAAGTGTCTGTGGCAATTAGATGTCGAGGGGAATGCTCAACAATTTTGAAGGTGTGGCAAGCAGTCTAACCAAAGTCGAATCTGAAATCGAAATCTATAATGAATGAGTCAATTACTTGATGCTGTCTGCTCTTAATATTCTGGGGAATCTAATCAGTGGAACAACTAGCAAAGTTGTCAATGTTTGTCATGTACGCAACATTTGGTTTCATCCACTCGAATGTCGTTGATGAGGCTTAAATCAAACACTTCAACAAAATGCTAGAGACAAGCTCTTGCCGGAAAGGGGAGATGGAGCATGAAGCCTACAGCCACGCGTCGTGTAGAAAGGAAATTGCCGGAAATGTTGGCGTGTTGTTGGCTTCAGTTAGAGGCGCTTTAACATAACATTCAATTCATATAAAGAAGGAGGAGTCCGTGTCTTTCACCCATTTGGCAAATTCACTGAAATTCTTTTGACACTTTTTTATGCGCAAGTTTTCCAGTTGTTTGCAACTCCCGATTAGGCAACCTTTTGCAGAGCTCAAGCAGATTATATCAGCCTAATGCCATACACATTTGCTATACTTTTCCTTAGTAGCAAAAAAAAATTGTATATATAAAATGTTTCATCAAAGCTGAAGAGTTTGAGGCTGGCAAAATACTGAGAATTTTAGGGATTTGTGAAAAAACCTTTTCCCATCAAACATCAGAATCTAATTGTAATGAATGCCAAAAGATGATAGACCTTTTTATATCCTCTAAGAGATGGCCAGTGCATAGATAAATTAGATTTTAAAAATAAACTATCAATTAGAGTGGAATTTGATGATAGACCTTTCCTTTTTATATCCTCTAAATAGATAAATGGGATTTAAATATTTTAGAAATAAACTATCAACTTGTGTATGAATTGTTTTAAAATGTGTGAAAAATACCCAGGGAGGCTAAGGAAGGCTAAGTTGGTATACTGATTACCTTTTGGTAAGCCTCTTAAGTAAATATACTAGAAATCCCTTTTCTTTTATACAAATAGCAGCAAATTTGCTAATCCAAACACGCACAGAATTCCAAAGATGCTGCACCTGTCGCAGGTCCCCCTACATATATTGTTTGCCGTCTCAGACGTGTGAGGCAAAAGACATTGGGTGCTGATATTTACCTGAATCTGAATCTGAATTTTGCGCTGTAGATACGATAAAATAATGTGAGGCCAAATATTCTTCTCTTTTTTTTGACATAACAATTGAAAATGATGTGAAAGCTCTTTGATTTTACGTGTTCGTTAGCAAATTGTGAGCTTATACCTGTTCATGAATTGAACAAATTAATTGAAAAACTCTTGAGGCAAATGTGCTTTAGACAAAGTTAAAGAATATTACGTACCAAGTGCTCCTCGTGTCCTTTCTCTCCGTCTCCTCCTGCTGCTGCTGCTGACAGTTCCAGTTGCACGCTTAAGTTGCTTGTCGAGTGCGTTCTGTTCTCGTTCTCGTTTGTCCTTTGACTCTCGACTCGATTTAAGTTCTAGTCTGGTACTAGGTTAGGTTTTTTGTCAGCATTGTCCTGCACGGAAAACTGACTTTTGGCTTCTTGATGATTTTTTATTTTTTATTCTCTTCAAGCACACTTTGCAATTGCTAGTTTTTCACATGATTTAACATGCAAAGCGCAATTTCACAGCAGTTTTATGCATGGGAAACTTTTAACTTTCAACTTCAGACAATTTCACGTTATTTCTGCTTGAATATCACAACACAATTTTAATGCTCAAAACATTATCGAGTTGGCAGAATGAAAATAAAGGACGATTTAATTAGAATTCTTTTGTCATTTATGGTTTTCAACAGAACGGTTCGTCAATCATTCCAATTGACGCCAGTTTATATCCGCTTTGCTAGATTCCACATACGCCATGTTGTACATCTGAATTCTGTATGAAATACATTTATTGTTAAAAATACACAATGAAATGCCCCACAACCATTATCATATCGTATTTTGCAGTCTTAATAGCTTCGGCGCTCTAAAAACTTGTTCACGCTTTATTGCCATTGTTCTATTTGATTTGTGCATATTTTTCCTTCACGTTGCAGTTATGAATATGAATTTTGATTTTTGCACGATTTATTTCCAAATGTACTACATACTATATATTTCAGATGAAATGCCGTTACCAATAAGCGAAACATGCCTCGAGCTGTCTATGCAGTATGCAAATTATTCATATATTGTTTATATGCATGAATGATAGATAAAATACTCGACGTATTTGGGGCACGAATTAGTTAAACTAAACTATTTTTAAATGAAATTTCGAGAATTCAATCCAAGGCAGTGTAATTGAATCGGATTTAATGGATCACCTCAAAATGTCTGCAAAACATTCAGGGACTTAAAAAATCGATTGAGCCAAGCACAAAGGGTGTTCAATAGATTACAAATTGGTCTTTATATAGGGGAAATTGACCATCAACTAGCAAATAGTTTGAATATAAGTCAAATATATAATATAATAAATATAACGTTAACGAATTTCGTTTTAAATTTAAGAATATTTTAGGTTTACTAGTAAAGCATAATTATGGCATATTTTCAATGTTCTATTTTACTTTAATCAACATTCAAATATTAAAATAAAATATTTGGTATTATTGTTTGAATTTAAAGCAAATAAATTTAAATTAAAATTGAATTTGTTTATATCAATATATATTTGAAACCCTGCATATGAAGTTTTACTTGTATACAGCACTTTAGTAACTGAATTTCACAAATATTTCTAATGTTTTATTCTTCTTCTTCTTTAATTATTTTTATTACATTTATTTGCCCGCGTTTTATCAAACAGTTTTCAACTAATTCAATTTTGTTTAAATATTTCACTGAGATTTTTTCAAATTATATCACTTGTAAATCTTTTGCATAATCCGCTTTGCACACTTTTTGAGATGCATATTTACTTCTGCACAGTAGTATATTTGATTTATGTACAATCATAAATTTGAATCTGATTCTCGGTAGCAAACAGTTTGAATATTTCGTGTCTGATACTTTTGAGTTGTCGCGACAGACTAAACCGAAGCACAAATGCCTACGAAAGCATTGACGCACCTAGCAGCCGGCCGAATGTTAACGAAATCGTTAACAGTGCAGTCGACGGCGGACGGTTGGCACGACTGTTAACTTTAACGTGCGCTGCTAGTTAACAGTTCGCTTGTTGCGGTAGGTTTCGTTTCGTTTCGTTTCGTACTTTGTTATTGCATTGAACTTGAACTAGTCGTAAAGTTGTTGTTGTTGTTTTTTGCCGTTGTCTTTGTGTTTGTGTTTGGTTTTATGCCTTTGCGTGTTTCTGTTGTTGTTTGCGAATTTTGCCGGTTGTGTTGTTGGGCGCTGCATACGACGCAAGCGCTCTGCTTTAGGGTGACCATATGCTAACAATTCTGATCTGATTTGGTTAAAGTAAAATAAACTTGAATTATATTTATGTTGGGTGCAATATTTAAAATGTGTCGACTAAGATAAGCTTATGCCTTGTTTAATAATAACAATAATAACATAACATAATTATAAAAAATACAAATATTAATAAGTTTAACAGTCTGTTATTTAAAGACTTTAGTAACATTTGCCTACCCTGCACATTGGGAAATATTTCCATTTTTCGTATATTAAGTCATTTTGTGAAAGTAATTAAATTGGTATTTTTTTTGTGCTATCATCTTTAAAAATGTTCAAACTGTAAAGCTCTATACCAAAAACTGTTATATAACAGACCACTGTTAAGCCTTACAGCTGTTAAGTCAGCTGTTACTGTCTAAAAGCCCGTGCTAAAAGATTGCACATTTTAGCAGTTAATATTCAAATTGATATTGTGATAACGTGAAACATGTTCTGTACAATATTTTTAATGGATATCAATTGTACGGTTTTGTACTATGTGTTGGGTGTACTAATATTTTGTATCTGTGCGTGTTCTATTAATATTTTGTACAATTAGAAAATGGTTTTAAAGGTAATTTCTGAGAAAGAAATATCAACTTTACGGAGACATACAAAACGTCAATTAGGTTCCATTAATGTACATCCAAGTGTATGTCGTAGAACAATTAATTGTGATTTAAGGCTACTTTGTCTCAATGTGCACAAATCCGCACAATCTGCGCAAATTAGATTTTTGCAGGTGACTACGGGCTTTCAAACGCGGCGCTGTATGATGTATGGCGCATGCAGAAAGGCAACTCTAACCAAGAAAATGCAATTCTTGAGTTTTTTAAAAGAAAATTAAGTAAAAACATTATTATTTTAAAATATTAATGTAACTTAAAAAGCAAAAACCAAATTTTTTTTCAAAAAAAGTTTTTCATATAAGAACTTGTATTCTAACCTATTGTTCCTATGGCAGCTATATGATATAGTTCTCCGATTTGAATCATATTTGGACAAAGTATTAATAGAATGATTAAACACAAAACTTGTAAGTTTGGTCCGGATCGCTTCAAAAACACCGAATTTACATACCCTAAAAAATTAAAAAAGGGCGCTGCCACGCCCATTTTACTGGCACAGTTTACTATTGATCTTAGAAGCCTAATGCAAAAAACTAGATCAAAATATCCCATTCCGTTCTTGAGTTATTAATTTATATTTGAAAAATGGAAATATTTCCCATAGTGCCCTGTAGCCACAGCACCAATAGCAGGGTATTGAATTATAAAACACATGGGCCATTGTTTCAGTTCCGCTTCCTTTTCGCTCTGCAACAACAAGTGGCAAGTAGCAAGTGGCAAGTGGCAAGTGGCAAATGTGCTCTGCTGAAATTCAATTGAACGCGAAAAACTATTAAGCCGAAACGTGCGCTGCAGATCAACAACATCTGAGACTTGACACCCGCCCAAGGGGGCTGTACACTGACTATACAAGTGTGCGACTGCCGGTGGGTGTGTTCAAGGCGTAATTAATGCAGTCGCATGTGCACCAGACAACGGAAAAAAGAACAACAACAACAACCAGGGGGAGGGGGCGCATTGCGTGGCGCGTGTTCATGGAAAACAATGCCTAGTAATAACATAAATCTGCCGCGCTTAAGTAGTTATATAATTCCAAGAATTTATAAAATTTATGAATACTTAAAGAGTTCGGCAGAAGAAAGTTAGAAGATGCTTTTAATACTACTACTAGTTTAACAACTCTGCTGTCGATTGCCTGTCGCAGGCAAATCCTTGAGTCAAGTAGCCGAGCAACGTGAACTTGACACTGAATACTTAGGAGAGAACTAAAAAGTCTTCAATGGAGAGGGGGGGGGAGGTATGTATGTATATTGTATGTGAAAATGTGCATAAAAAGAGTGAACAAAAACTTGAACTGTTGGCCAATATGTGTGTGCACAAAAGCTGAATGAATTGCTCCTCCTCGTGCTGGTTGCCCTCAGGCACAAAGATTTACTTGCATAAAAGTTAACAAACAAAAATCAATTTTGCTACTAGCTGAGGGATTTCCATGCTTCTTCTAAAGCTGGCCATTGTTTGCCAGCCGCAAACTAACCAAATAGAGTTTAACCTTGCCAACAAAAGCGAGGAGAGTTCGAAGTATCCGTCTTGTATTGTTCTAAACTAAAGTCATTTAAATTAGTTAATTAGTTAATAACGAATGATCACAAGCTAAATTACATGCATTAACCCATAAAACTAGATTTAATATGAAAATTAACTCTAGAAGAAAATAATATTTTACAGTTTTTGTAAAATTGTTTAAAAGTGAAATGATTTCTATTAAATTGTGCATATTCATATTATTATAATATTGATATTTTATTTTAATTTTATTTGTTTTATATTAAATATATAATTTAAATTATTTCCGACATATAAGTATTATTTTTATATGACTTGTATTTTATTTTATTTAATTTGGTTTAAATTTTAAATACAATTAATTATTTCATTTTATTTTATTATTTTTATTATTATTAATTTTTAATGTATTTTTGGTTGTAATTGTTATTATTTTGCTTTGTCACTTTATTTTAATTATTTTGGATTTTATTTTATTCGGTTATGCACATTATATATATTTTATAAATTATTATTTAACCTTATCCTATTTTATTCCGCATTTTATTTTGTATTTTATTTCATTCGATTATGTATATTATGTATATTTTATTTATAGTTTATAAAATATTATTTAACCATGTTCAATTTTATTTTGCACTTATTTTGATATTATTATTTATTTTATTAAAGTATAATTGTGCCTATTTAAATTTAATTGTTATTGTTATTATATTTTAACTTTATTTTTCCATACATTTTTTTCCACAGAAATTTAATATACTGTTGCAGCTCTAACTTATATCTATGGAACTGCATACCTCATTAATTTTCTTCAACTTCTTAGAAGAACATTTGTGCCGCCCATCGGGGAAAACTCGTAATATAAAATCCAAGTGCAACTGATATGCTCCTTCCAATTGTCAAGTTCAAGTGAAAAACTAGTCATAAGTCGCTGTCACACAAGGCAAGGAAAAGCCATTGGTAAATATTTTAAGTGTATGTACACTGAGCTCAAGACTTCTCAAAGGAATAATGTCGAGTATGGAGAAAATGAAACCTCTGCCGATAGCAGTGAGTTTTGTGGCTGTTTGGATGAAAATTTAATTTATGTCGCAACACGACGCCTCGAATGAGTATTTAAGTCAATTTTCAATTTCCACACAGTACCGAGGCCATGCCACGCCTACCTAACCACATCCCACACATCCACACACGCGGAGCCAGTTGTTTAATTAATAAGTTAATTGATTTCGCCCCAGCAAATGGCAAACACAAACTGTTAATAAAAGAGAGAGCAGAAAGAAGAAGTGAAGCACTAAAAGCGAAATGAAAGAAAAAGAATATGCTAATGAAACCACTTCACACATATGGTTATAAAACACAAAAACAGAACTACTAATTGGAAAGGAAACGAAATGAAAAATGTAATTTAGCTTTGATAAGATACGAGTACTATAGCTGCAATGAAAATGATATGATATAGTATAAACTTTCAGCTCTGTTTCCGATATATGAACAAGTGTAAAAGACGTATACTAGCCGCAGGTAAACACAGTAGTAAAATGCAAATGCAGTAAAAACTTTATGAGCTGACATTACTTTTAAATTGATAGAAAAAATAAGCTCTTGTTAATAAGAGAACGCCTCAGTATGGAGGCTGAGCACTGTTTCGCACAGATGCGGAACAACTTGGCCAAAGTCTTTAATGGAACTGCCCTAAAGCGCAGTCTTTGCACTTAATACCTATAGCCGGCTAACAGAGCGTACTTCGACCCGGCTTTAACTGTTTCTGAAGCGTATAAACGTATTAACGCAATTAACTCAACCAGCCGAAATTAGACAGTAAAACAAAGTTTTTGGCGCGTGCAAATGTTATGGGGTGTTAGACTAATGAATAAGTACAACCTAGAGGGGCATAAAAATGTCGAGATGGGCAATATAAGATTAGGAGGAGAGTTCACTCTGATCCTTTCTTTAATTCAAATTTACTTTTGGTATAACTAAACTTGATTTTGTTCATTTTGCTGGCAGACTTAACTCATTTGCTTTTACTCCATTGAGTTGAAAGTCTATCTGAATGTCTGCAATGACATTAGGCGTTGGCGTTGCTGTAATCTCCCATAATGTCATAGTACATGGAACATATTGATGTCGTTTCTGTCTGGGTTCAATGCACAGCTCAAACTGTAGCATAAAACGTTTAAAATCTCTTTAGACAGTCAAAGTTGAATGGTCAGCTCAAGTCAAGTGATTTCTTTACAATTTAATTGCAAAATGCAAATGTCAGGCGAAAAGTTGCCACACAATCAGAGAATGTCATAAAATCCAAGCAAAATACTATATATATACATTTATGGCGAACTTATGCAGAGAGACTCATCCGCCCGACCAGACAGACATTTAGTCTAACATTTTAAGCTCTGGCTTAGACTGATTCTATTCAATGAAAATTCTCGAGTATTTACTGTCCAAAAGGTGTCACATTCACTTTACAGATTATAAAGAATAATTGTATTTTATTATAACATTTTCAGGATTATTCTATGGACTCGACGACGGCATCTGTGAGCCGATAGGAATGCTAATGAAATAAGTGAGCTTGGCCACAAAGTGTCTGACAGTTTGACTGACAGATAGCAAGCTGTTCTACTGAAGACAGCCAAATTCATATAAATCGCATGGACGGACAACTTTCAGTTGAAAGTGACTTCAAGCCACTACTACTCAGAGCACTCTGAGCCATGTGGCGTATGCGTAATATACGCACGTGCCGAAGCCATCAAACTGTAGCGTTTTTGTATACCTAATTGAATTTTCTTGTAGAAAAAAGTAAAAGTATCGAAAAGAGATTTCGGGATACTCATGAGAGACGAAGCAAATTTTATGCAAAGCACAAATTTTTAACGTTTTCTATTTGGACAAAGGAGGCTTAGCAGACTTGACCATAAAAATGCTCAATATACTTAATCATTAATTATAACTTTAGATCAAATGGATTGAGTTCAAGTTCATGAACCTGCATAACTGACCTTCATTAACGCCATTAACCAAAAAATCGTTTTAAAATCTTATATCAACCTGTAGCCAGGTGAATTAATGAAGAGCAGACGGTAATGATTAATGTACTTTAGTTATAACCACAAGCCATTAGCAGACTAAAGTGAAAAGCAAGAGAAAGTTAAGTACAGCAGACATTCTTGACGAGTCTACACATATTCTTTAAGAAATTTATATCCCAATATTATACGAATTTTTATGAGATTGTTTACCGCATTCATATAAACCAAACTCTGGCAATAAAATGTGTATTTAAATTTGCGAAACACGGCCATAAATTTCCATTAATTAATAATAAATTCCCAGTTATCAAGGACTTATTTTTATGCTTTTTCCATGACATTGAGAATCCAAGAAAAGGGACACATTTACACACACACTCCTTAATTCTAGGCTCTGGCAAAATATGTAAAAAGCGAACATCATGTCAATAATAAATATGAAATTATTTTATTGATGTTGTTCTTGAGTGAAAGTTCAAACACGTGTGTGTAAACCACATGTACAAATGCATAATAATCATAAAAATATACTTTCATATGTATTTTGATATGTGTGATATTCCACATACGCCTGGTTGGCTTTTAAAATTGTTTAAGCCCTGTTTTAAATGGCTGTGGGAATTATGTTATAATTTTCTTAGAACGTGTGACATATTCATAACTCAAATTGTGAGTGGATTCAGATTCATCTCCATGTGAGCACTTCCTGCTCGTACGCTGAGTGGATTTATGTCCGAGTTTTGTTATTTATTCCCAAAGCGGCTTGACTTTGCTTTGCGTGTTGTACTATAGTCAGTGCCATGGCAATTCCCCAACGTACTTCTCGCTGACACGTTTCTGCCTTTTTCAGCATATTTTAGGCCTTGTCTAAACTTGAATTCTTTGTTTGTTTCTCATAAATTATGTTAAAAAAAATGCTCACGCGTCGCACTTTCTGTTTGCTTTTGGCTTTTTCTATTTCGTTTTTTCTTGTTTTTCCTTTTTTTTGTGGACATTTCCTTGGGAGTGCTCCGTTTTGTTTTCTCATGTTTTAATTATTTAAGTTTTTCGAGCATGCCAGGCACGTGCTATTCTTTTGTGGAGGATTTAGTAATGAGATTGCTCTATGTTGCACACGACAGAAAAAGGGGCAAGGGGCGCACTTGCCATGCAACAGAAATTATGAAATTCCTAGTAATAGAACGGGAGTGCTACTCTGCTCAAAAATGTACTCCTCGAAGTGGTCCGCGAAAAGTGAGTTATATTGAATACATTAGCATACTGAAAGCACTCGCAACACAAGTGCAAACTTCAGGGAAAAGTTGTATACACGTTTCGCTTTTCCCATATATACTTTTTGAAATATTTAAATTACATTCTCAATATCCATGTAAATTAAATTAAAAAAGGTATTTTTATATAAATAGATTAATAGTAAAAAAATAAGATATAGCTAAAGAGGTTTATGTCACACTTTTATTCAATATTTTTAGCTTGAGTTTTCTTCTAACGAAATCTGTAGCAAAATAAATGCTAAGCTGGCTAAGTGGTTCACTTCACACCCAACTAATAAAATCCACTCTAATCCTGGGCATCTATAAATAAATTTAAACTTCTTTCGATCCATTTATTGAGAATGCTTTTAAAAGTGCACCATTTCAAAGTGTTTTAATGACACTTGAGAAACTTTTTTAGGGACTGTGTATAAATCAAGCATGAGTTGTTTTAGTGCTTACCAAAATTGTATTACATTTCAAATTATTGCTCATGTTGTTGGCATCCTTTAAAGATCAATTTTTCCATTTATTTATAAATCCAGTTTGCTGGGAAAAAGTTTTCTTTTTTAGGAAAAGTTTTGTGTTCTAAGTATATTACATTGATTGCTGTGTTGCGCCTAGGAGTAATATGACAAACAAAATGCTGGCACAGGTTTGCAGTGGAAATCGGTCGAAAGGCTCCAAGGAATTAAACAAGGCGACACAGCGACAGAGTTGGCCAAAAGTTTCACACGCCAAGCAGACAAGACCGAGCGAGGACTGGTCTGGGGAAATGGGTTTCGGCTAAGGCATCACGTTTGTCTGAATGCTTTTTGCTCGGTTTTATTTTTTATTTTTATATTTTCTGCTGCTTTTCGTGTGTATGCCATATGGGATTTATGTGTTAACGAACGGGCAATAGGCAGAAATGAATGACGGCACGCCCCAAAAAGTGGGCAATGCGCATTCAAGCGAAGGTCAACGAAAAGACAGCAAATGACAGAAAATGTGCAAAACGAATGAAAATTGGGGTGTTCACGATGTGTTGTATCGTTGCAAAAGTGCAAGTTTGCAACGCACCCCAACAACAATTTGTATGGAATGTGACTTGCAACGCGAACAAGACCCCGACCCTTAACCATGAAAATCGTTGCATCGTTGCAAAATTTTTAAGTGTTGGAAACGGCAAAAATACTCTAAATTTTTTGGTATTTTTGGTGTATTTTGGTGCTAAATAGCATAATCAAAACAAAAACAGCTATTTATAATTGCAAATGCATAGGAATGTAGAGATAGGAAATTTTAATATTATTATAATTGTTATTTGAATATTTTACAGAAACCAACTGCGCAAATTTTTTAAAAAACCCTAGCAGAATGAGTTTGAGTTGAAGAAAATGAAACTCGAACTAAAATACGGAAAAAATAAATGAATAAAAAATTATAAATTTTATTTAAGAGTGTTTCTTATGAAAAAATTATATCATAAATATACAGCCTCTTGCTTTCAAATAATTTGACTTCCGTCCGGCCAATATCGTCCCAAATTTCGTCCAATGCAGCATGTTTATCTGGAATAATTTATCACAAATCTACTTAAATTATCACATAATGCATTTCCACATACATACCGTCTACTATTACACTACTTTCACTAATTACTTAAGGTGCTCGCCATTCTAAAATTGACGATTTCACAGTTTTAAAAGGCATAATTTCTAATCAAATTACTTTCAAAATAACGCTCGTTCAAGTAAGTTTGCAACACTCGTCTTGCAATTGTTCAAAATGGGGTGCTCACGACAGCAGTGTTGCAAACTTGCACTTTTGCAACGATACAACACTTCGTGAACACCCTAAATGACTTTCTGAAAATGACTAAGCACTGCAGATATTGCGCATACGCCCCATTGAACGGCAATTGGAAACAATACGCACAATAATCGAATCTAATGAAAACAACTTTTTACAATTTAAATTCTTACTTCTTCTGTTTCTAAATTAAAACGAATTCCCTTAGTCTTCCACCGAGACTAAGTCAAGCAGAGCTGTCAAAAAATTGCCAAGTACATTATTTGTAAACCACTTTAAGCCGCACCACGTAGCCCTCCTCCCATTGCAGAAACCAAACGTCAACGCTAAACAACGACAACAAGGGGACCAAATTGCTTACTAAATATTTTGACTTACCCTTGTCACTTGCTGTTGTTCTTCTTGTTTCAGTCTCATTGTGGTTCAAGTTTTCCTGATGCCACATTTAAATGGAAAATGGAAAACGGAATATCAACGCGCGAGAGGTGCCGTATGTTGGGGCACTTATTCAAAGACAAACCCACGGGGATACAACAGCTGACAACCTTACGCTAAATTTCCCTGCCAAGAATGTTAGAATGTTGCATACTACGTACTATATTGTTCACCTTCCTCTTGGCCTTCCTTCGTTTTGTCTCCTTTAGCATTCACTCGCCCTAATCACTTTTCCCAGCTTTTATTATCCCATATGCTTTAAAGCTTTTATGCGTCTTACAGCATTTGCTGACGGCCATTATGGCATACGCCTTATAACGTTTAACGGCTCAGGATTTATTCAAGGCCAAATTCACAGTTTAATTGACATTTGTGTAAAAATAACGCTCATTTCTTGAGGTTGAATTATGAGGCAAGGTGTGATTTTATTGCTGATATGAAGAAGCGAATTTGAGCTTTAACTTTCATTAGATACTGTGTTATATACATATATAGAAGATAGAAATGTAAATCCCCTAATTACATTCTTAAATGAAAAGCGTCATACATTTTGAATGCCTAGAAATTTAACCTTATAAGAGAGTGATATATTAAGCTCAATTCTCTTAGCATCCCCAAAAGTATGCAATGAAAATTTACATGGGAATGAACTTGCTTATAGGCCTGATAGTTTTTTCCACAGTTTTATCTTACTTAAATTTAACGGCAAAAATATATTTCCAATTTAATCTTTTTGTTCATATTACATTCTATTTATTCCTATTTACTAAAAAGTAGCCACGCAGCTTTATTCAACTAATTCAATTTAGTATAAAAAAGAAAGTGTAACTATTGAATAGAAAACAAGTTGAAAAAGGTCAACGAGTTTCCATGAGTCTGCATAGCACTTTCGACCTGCACATAAAAATCTGATATGAGTGCGGCGTGTGGTTATGTTTTCCACGCAATAAAACTGTAGGGTTAGACGTGCATAAATATACACATGCATAGGCACATGAACACACACTGAAATGCATGTGTGTGTAGTTGTATATTTCCGCCTTGACGCTGCAGAACAAAAGATGCCCAGGCAGCCGCAAAAGTTGCGCAAAATCTGCGTCAAAATAAAACAAATACACACACGCACACTGGCATAATACTCATGTGTGTGTATATACACTGCGCTCACACTTCTTTGACATTATGGAAGGCACATGAGAATTTGCGCTTTCCGTTTGCCAATTCAAGGCAATGCTGATAGGCATTTGCATCAATTTCATTTCCAATGAGTTGAACGAAGGCAACCAATGACTTTACGAAATCACAACTTACAAAATGAAACTAAGAAAATATTGTAAAAAATAAACAGCAAAACTAAGGGACCAATCAAATATTACGTAATCACTTAGGGTAGAGAGGCGAGTCTAGCCTTTGATTATTTTTGTTGAAAGATATAGGAGTCAAAATTCCGAGTACGTAATATTTGAACGGACCCTAATTGCCATAATTATAGCAGAATTTGCCAAAAAATTGTCAGCGCTAGATGGCGGCAGCTTTGTCAATAATTGGCAATTGCTATCGATATCGATATTAAATGCAACTATATCATTTAATATCGATTGTTTTTATGTCTGTAGAATACATAAATTAAACATACCTAGTACCATATAGATAATTCGACTTTTTCTCGTTTCTAATGCATAAGATATGTTCTGTTTACAAAGCAGACAAAACTATCTCTAGATATGAAAGTGAAGAAACTATTTAAACGAACTCAATTCAAATAGTAAAAACTACACATTACTGTATCAATATTACATATATCAATATATACCTGAAGACTCAGACACTCACATTTATTCTGGTAAAATGAATTCAATTGATTTATAGCTAGAATATTTAGTCCTATGGGGGCTTGAACTCCTTATGCATATACCTGTGAATTAAGCCACGACGAACCCGCTCGTATGCCTTCGTATGGCGCTTCCAGTTGACGCGCACCCGCTTCCAGTGAACCAGATTGGCCGCAAGCAGTACCTCCTTGCTGGCACCCTCTAAGTCCTTACCTGTTGGCTGTGGCAAAGGTGGTGGAATGAATGGTAGGTGAGGGGGACGTGCTTTGGGTACAATGACGATCCTTATACCTTCCTTAGTTCTCAGCAAGACAATAGGCCTTATGCAATACGCTTTCCTACAGTAGTAGTCCGATTTGAACACGTGTAAGGGAAATGGCAACCAGGCTCGGGCTATTATGTATTCGTGGATTGGATTATTCAAACAGTAGCGTCGTTTCACGCTCTCAAACAAGCTCTGTGGACTGGGTACCTTAACCAATAGCTTCGCTTTGCGAAAAGGGTGACCTAATACATCAACCACGGCCTCCGACATCGAATCCTCCTCTTCCGTAGCATATGACAACAAACCATCATTATCTGTTGCCTGTGATGTCCAATTGTCCTCCCATTGGCGGTTCATCAGGGGGCTTTTCACCATGGAAAGGTCTATATCCAAGAGGAGATTCATGAATTCGTCGCTGCCATGTGGACTCACTGCAGCAGCACTAGCATTACCTTCCAATTTTCTTGACGTCACGTCTAAAGTGCATTCTGTAAAGAGCGGATCCCATACTGGAAAAGAGAACTCTGCATCAGCGCCATCATCAAAAATGTTTGATGAAGAGCAAACGTCTCCATCCAATAATGGATTGCACAGATCCCCTTCTTGAAATGAAAACCCTGCTCCAGTATCATCTTTCAAAGTCATCGGTATAAAGTCGAAGTCTTCAACGAATTGAGGATTCGACAGATCCTTTTCTGGTGATCGAAACTCTACTTTACCATCAATTTGCAAAGTATTTGATGAAAAGCCCACATATCCCTTAAATAGCGGATTGCACAGAACATCTTTTGAATATAACTTCTCTGAATAAGCACCGTCATACAAGTGTCCATTCAATAATGGATTGGACAGATCCCCTCCATGAAATGAGATATTTGCTTTAGGATCTTTTTCCAATAGTGGAGTGTACATACCACCTTCTGAATATGACTGCTGTAAATCAGAACCGGCATCTAAGTCTCCTTTAGGATCTTCCTTTCCTTCTTCTTCTTCTTCCAATATTGGATGGCACAGATCACCTTCTGAATTGGACTTCTCTGAATCAGCACCGTTATGCAAGTGTGCATAAGGATCTTCTTCAAAAGTATATGGGGATAATGTCACGTATCCCTCCACTGCTGGATTGTACGGATCACCTTCTGAATATGACTTCTCTGAACCAGCACCGTCACTCGAATCTCCATTAGGATCTTCTTCTACATCTTCTTCTTCACCTTCTTCTTCATCTTCTTCTTCATCACCTTCTTCTTCATCTCCTTCTTCTTCATATTCTTCTTCTTCATATTCTTCTTCGTATCCTTCTTCTTCGTATTCTTCTTCGTATTCTTCTCCGTATTCTTCTTCGTATTCTTCTCCGTATTCTTCTTCGTATTCTTCTCCGTATTCTTCTCCGTATTCTTCTTCGTATTCCTCTACTTCTTCCAATGCTGGATTGTGTTCTTCTTCGCCTACTTCTTTTTCTTCTTCCAATACTGGATTGTACGTATCACCTTCTGAATATGACTTCTCTGAACCAGTGACATCTTCCAAGTGCCCTTTTGGAATTGGTGTCTCTGCTCCATTAGAATCGGCACCATTAGGTAATTTGTTTGGTATAGTAGTCATTATTTTCTTTAATATTTGACAACTTTCAATGCCGGAATGTGGCAAACGTCTGACACCCAATGCAAATAATTTATTAGTATATTACAACAGATCCAATAACAACTCTGCTTGTTCACTGTTCGTTCATTTGAGTCACTAATCGACACCGCACTAAAGCGACTTGTGCGATTTTTTAGTACATTTTTGCTTTAGTGAAAACATTAAAAAACAAATGGTTTTTTGTAATTTAAGTACCAAAAGGGATATAATTTGTGGTTGCAACTTGAATCATGTGGCAGCCATGGCAACGGGCAAACTGGTCAGCAAGCCGCAGACTTGCCGCAATGTGGCAACAAACACGAATTGCAACTGCCGCCTTCGTAATATTTGCTAGCATTGGCCCCACAGTTATTGCCACTGCAGCATGAAGTGGTGTCAAGGGGCAGCAGGGGAAAGACAACTGGTAATGCATTAAACTGGCGCATTAAAAGTTGAGAGAGTTGTTTAGATGAGTTTCCCCGAACAAGCGCTAAAGGAACGTTTTAGGTTTGATAGATGCATGCTCCTCTAGGGTCCTACTTGCAGTTTTTTTTATGTTTCGTATGAGATTCAAATTCTGACAAACTGTAAACTGTAAACTTCGCATAACTGTTTAGTGCTTATAATTTATTCATGGCAAAGCATATGCAATTTGAATAGCGTTTCAGTGGCATGCCTTGCATTGGGCGCACTTGATTTTCCATAGAGTGGGAGGTGCTTGGGAGCGTGCTGGTACTATTAGTGTTGCTGTTGATATCCTGGGGAATAACCCACACTTTTAAACAATGAGCCTGCCACCCAGAAGCAAGGAGCAGCTTTCAACCATCCATCTGGATGGTGTCAGGCATTTGATATGTATTTGCGCTTGTCGAGCACTAAGGGAAATCTCACCAAAAGGATTTATTCATGCCACAATGGAATACCTTCACCCCTTTTTCAGCTCTTCCCCCAAACCGACCAAAGTGAAATGTGCACAGGCCGTGAAAATGAGCAAATTTTGTGCGTAGATGGTGTGCGGTTAAATTTAGTTGGCATACGAATATAGTAGTACACACACATTCCATGGGGGACCAGTAATTGTATTTAACGAGAATATGCACAAAATTAAACAAGCTGGTTAGCAATTAGGTAGAGACAAAGCCGGAAAATGCTGCATGCCACACTTGGTTACAGTAGAAGTGGGTGCAGTTGGATCAAGATGGTAGTGTAATCAACGTCGTTGGCATTTAATACTATGCTATTAATATTTCAGCTAAACATGGATAACGCAGTCTGGATTAATAAAGGAAAGACAGCAGAGGACAGGCTGCACTACGGGCCTTACACTTAGGGACAGGGTAGCAGCCCGATCAGCCTCTAAAGCCACTCTATCACACGCCTGTTTACCCTTCTTAAATGACTGAATAATGATTAGATATGGATACAAAAATATCAGATAAAAATGTAGCAACATTTAGTAAAATTTATTTAATATTAGACCAATTTATAATAATTTAAAAGACTCTATATTTAGTACTAAATTATTATTCCGTTCACATTGCCACTTGGCTTTAAGAAGTTGTAATCTTTCGAGCTCGTTCATAATTATTTCTGCTTTTTAAAATTGGTCCTGCATAAATCAGTGTGAAGCGAGAAAAAACCCAATTATCTATGTTAATTATTGTTTCATAATGAGTACAGTTACTTCAGCCGTTATGGTCCAACTCATTGCCAGAGCAACAACTGTTGCAAAACCTTGCCATTGCTTGGTTGCTTCATTCCATTTCCGCTTCCGCTTTTTTAATTACTATTTTCGTTGGCGCCTGTGGTGTAATCACTTCTTGACGTAAGCGGCAAATTAAGAAATTATATAATAATAAGAACGTAACAAAATGAAATTACATGCATGGCTAAATGTGAAAGAAGAGACAAATTAAACCAAAAGGATGCCGTGAATTGCTGGTTAGACATAAGCGGAATACGAATGCGCTAATTATTTATTTAAAGTCACAATAATTGTCATAAAATTAATTCAATTTGCTTTGAATCAGATTTAAATTTACACTGCATATTTAAGCCAATTTAAGAACTTTACTCGAGTTGCCAAAATCTTTCTTGTGGAAAACCGCAGAATATTCAGCCAACATGTTGGAAAAGTTTTCCTATTTCGTTAGCGACATCGACATTGCCTGACAGTTGCCAAAGAATCGAACACAAACTCAGAAACCACATTAGCCTACAAGACCCCCTCTGTTTCCCCTCTATCAAGGTCCTTTTCCTATAAAATGCGCGAATGGCATAAAATTTCAATAAACCTGCAAAATGGTGATAACACGCAAGGGGGAACACGACAAGCTCACGAGCTCACCGAGAGCTCTTAAGAATGCCAACTCAGTTAAAATGTCAAATTTATTATTAATTACTTACAGTTACAGTTAGTCAGCTGAGCAATTTTACTTATTTCTTGCAAATATACAAGAGCTCAAAGCATAAGGTATACCGGCACATTACCCACATTTTTCTACGAAATTTAACCTGTAAAATTGTGCAGCGACGTGCTTGGATTTTCGAATAGAACTCCCCTCAAATGTTGTCAAAGTCTGTAAAAGCATTCAAGCTGTTGCAAAAATCACAAATAAACATACCTTTTTTTATAAGTCGCAACTTAGATACACTGGAAAATCAGTGGGAAAGATAAGCATGTGCCCTTAAATGAGGTCTGAACAACATCATACGAGACATTGAATAAAATAAAATAGAAATCTAGAAAACTATACAATTATTTCTTGTTACAATACGAATTTTGGAATCATTTTGTCTTATAAAAAAAAAACATTTTTATTTTATTATTTTAATTTAAAAACTTGTTATTAAATGAAATGAAAATATCGTAGAATTACTCCAAAAAAAATATGTTGGCTGTTATCAAATAGAATTGGTTAGTTTTTATAGTTATTGGGCATTTTATATGTTTATATAATTAATATGATTTTTACTATGACTCTTTATAATTAAACAAAAATAAATATAACACTTTATTATTTAAATTGCTTTTTATTGTTTTGATTTAAATCCTGTGATAAAATTAAACGAAAATATAGAATTAATTGATATGTTTTTATACAATTATTGGGCATTTTTTATATGCATATAATAATCATTTATTTTTAATATTTATCTTTATAATTACGCAAAAATAAATACAAGAAATTTTAATAATTATAGTGATATTCATTCGTATGGGATAACTTAGTAGTCATACCTCTGGCAAGAACACTTCACAACTGAATGCCTGGCAAACTTTCTGTGGCTTTTGCTCTTGGCCTCTCTATCTAGTTTGGCCCTTTCTCTTGCGCCCTTTCAGCAACCAATTGCATGCTTTCGTGGAGAGAGCAGTTGCTTTTGCATGCTTGTTGCCCACGTAAACAGAAATGTTGTCGACCACGCGCCTTAAAGTATGCCACGTATTTTTTGCATAGCGCCTGAAACATTTATTATCTCGCCGGGTCTTAGACAAATGGCCATGTTAAGCATCGTAAGCGTTGTCTCTCGTTTGTCAGCTTGCTGTCTGCTAACTGATGCTGTTTACACTTGAGCTGGAAATGTACATAGATACTAAATTTCCCTGGCTAATAGCAATATCAATAATTTTAAAGTAATTTCGAGTTAAAGCTGGTGTTGTCGATGTCGATTAATAGCTACTGAAAATGACTTGCACTCACTGAAGTCATTAAATACTAAACTCTCGACTAGTTTGACAAATTGCATGGCCTACATAATGAGGAGGAGGCAATTGGGTTGCCCCAAGCATGCATCAATGCTCGTAAATCTCTTTGCCAAAAGAGGATTTGCACCCAGAGTTCAGTTGAGGCAAGAGGAGTCAACCAGTGGAAAATTGCAGTTCAAGGCTTGCCATAGTTCCTTAACGATGAATTGTATAAGAATTGCTAAATATAAATTAATGAAATAATTTTAAAGCTAGTACTCTTTGTATTGCATGTTTTGAAATACACATTTAAGGAATGTACATTGAATTCAGTCTCATTTCCTTTAAGTTAGAGCACACAAAACAAACACAAAATGACGAAAGAGTCGGTAAATATTATGTCAAATTATATAATTTATAAAGTATGTATTTTATGTGCTTGTCTAATTCCAGGGGGGGATACAATTCCCCATGCATGGCATACATCATCAAACCGTGATGAGAAACCTGCGGAATGCCATTATCTTGGCACTAGCAGCTCCATTAGCCTTCTACTTGTTGCACAATACTGCCAGAACGAGCAAGTACAAAGCCTTTTATACAAACTATGATCCATTGGAGTCCTTTGATCGCATGCAATCTGGTGGATACTTGTCATCATGTCCCAAGGAAGATGATAGCAAGAAGAAGGACAAGGACAAGAAAGACAAGAAGAAATAAACGCTAAACGCTGCTTACACTGATACACTAATAGAATGTATCGCATATATATACATTATCTGAACACACACACATAACGGCAAAGCATTGCCAAACCTGGGTGTACACCCAGTCTAATGCTACTGTTTGCTCCATTTACGTTTGGAATCCTTTTGATCACACACACAGTTTGGAATCCTTTTGATCACACACACACAGTTTGAGAAGAAAACACAGGAGGACACGCGAGAGACGAAAGAATTGTACACAAAAGGACGCTTACATATACATATATACTAGAACTAGTACTAGTACTGAAGCTAAATGCCAACTCTTACTCTATAGAATGCCTTTATTATCCCTTTCTGCTCCATTTACTTTTTCACTTCAAATGGGATCCTTTGGAATACTTGGATCGCAGACTAAACTGGCGATAACATGTCATGTCCAAAGGAAGGAAAGATTACGGAGAAGAATCTAATACAAACAGAAGCCAATATAGTTAAATGCCAACTCTTACTCTATTGAATTGCGCGGCACAAAATGAAAATATTTCCACATGCCAAAACAAAGTTGCACGTGGAGATATTGTGACATACACACACACTTACACAGAATGCACACACACACACACACACCACACTCGCTCATACACATGACTAATAAATGGAGCATTGCAAATTCTTCAAGTGTATTCCTTTCGCTTTTGGTGAGACATGCTCCGAACTGCCTCGTAAATCGCTCAAATGCCACATCGTTTGCTGCACTCCTGGCTACAATCTGTGGTGTAGCAGGCAGGCTCATGGTTGCGAGTTGAAACGAGTGAATGGTTGCTGCCACTTTCCGAGAACTCTTCTCGGCTGTAACTGGCAGCAGTTGAGTGACATTGATCTGAAATGTGCTCTATTTCATTGTCTTGGATGCGCTCTATAATTGTATGCAGTTAGAATATGGTGAAAATAATCTCAGTTGAGCTACAATAACTTGGATTTTCTCTATAATTTTCTACAGTTAGAATATGGTGAAAATAATCTTAGTTGAGCTACAATAACTGACAGAAAGGAGTAGCTAATCGTAAGCTTTTATAAGTAGCGTATTTAAAGAGACCTTTCAGCGGGACCTTTTGAAAATATTTCAAAAAATAAATATGCATTCATACACATATTTATATACTTATACAAATTGAAATGTAGTCCATTTTAGACACATAATATAATATTTATCGCATTTATTAAACATCTAAATAAGATAGAACATAAGAACAATATACTTATATACCTGCATCAAACTCTTCTTCTAACCTCATGCCAAAATTCTCTAAATTATTTGATGTCATTGTTCAATTTTAACATACTGCTTGGAATTTCATACTTAACTAGAATTAAATTACTAGCAGCAACAAAATATTTGACCACATTTCCACACCTTCAGCACACCATTTAATTGCATATTTCGCTGCATTGATTTCACTTATGAGAGTACACATATTTGCACCTCTCAAAGTAAAAGTCATGTGCAAATATTTCACATGAAATTCTGCAAAAGTATTCTGTAAACTCTTGTATGAACCATGAAATCTAAAACTTTTACACGTGTATCTCGGCTGAGTGCATTTCACAATTAAATTATTAACTTTCCGTCTTGTTCGACAAACTTTTCATTACTTCTTAGCCAGACTGTCAGATCTTTTAATCTGATTCAAAGCCATTTGAGACAATTTTATTGGTATGATACGTGCATTGAACTTGTGTGAAATGTATAGACAATGCGATTAGAAATATGAGCCGACGCCTACTGTAACTGCTGGAAAGAACAACCTACTTGGAGGGGTCACATACCGTCATATATCTTTGTAACAACTTGAAAGGGTTGTGCACAAAACAAAAGCCATGAAATTTTAGTGATACTTTAAACTCGAAGTTAGACACATAAGACACCACACCACTTCTATTTTTACTTTAAGCTAATTTTAAAAGAGGATTAGTTTCATGTATTAAATTTCGCTTAAAATATTTATTTTCTTTTTAATCTCTTAACGTAGGCTAGTCTAATGTCTAGCAGCCTTAAATATAAATTAATATACTAACTAGAGTTGCAATTTCGAAAGATAATTTGCAGCGATTCAGCCACAGACAGACGTAGTAGTATAATGAATATAAACGAGTGATGACAACTTTTGGGAAACCACTGTCTAAATGAGAGTGCAGAAGAGCCACTGAACTTTGTTGCTGACTAACGGTCAGACTACTAGCAGATTGCCATCAGAGCTGGGCACAGTTTGCTGTCATTATTATCTATTACTTACTCGAGTGTTGGGCAGTCGACCACGCCTCCAAAGCAACTTCCTAATTGTAAGTTATTGACACGCCAATCGCCAGCAGCTATTTGAGGTTCGCACACGCCCACCAAAGCAAGCATGAGATATCATTTTACATTTTCCATTTTGCCATAATTATAATGAAAATTTGGCTTCACATCGAACGAATCGAAGTTCAATTTCACGGCACGCGCCGGAAAATAGGTCCAATTGCGTGGGTCGTTTTTATTTAGTTGTCAATTAATTGAATTTTAAATTGTTTGTCATCGATAAATATTCGATTTGGCAAAAGGGCAATGCACAGAATTGCTTTGATGCCATAATTGGATCGAGTGTTAACTTCTTGACTGGAATAATAATAATATTCTTGAAATAGAAACATATACACACTAAAGGTCTTCGTCTGTTCTTAATTTACGTTAAATAAATTTCAAATAAACAAAATTTATTTAAAAAGGAAAATTGGTTTTGTATAATTCAAAATATGTAAACAATTTCAACTTGTAAACTTCGCAATTGAATATGAAATATGCACCGTCATCACCGTTGAGTTGAGAAAAAAGTATTGCAGCCTTTTGGGCTGTGCTTGGAATGTAATTTAAACCACGGCCAAAAGTATGCAACACTTTTCTGCAACTCAACAGAATGACTCGGCATTATTCATACTAAATTCCAAATATTACAGCACCAATAATATAATTGACATAGTATATTAATAAATTAAATAGTGTTATTATTTTAGTTGTATTCTAATGTTAAGATTAAGCAAAAGCTTAATATTAAAGGGTAGACTAGCTATTGCTAGTCGAACGAGCTTAGTGACCTTCACTTGTTTCCTTTCTTTTTTGAAGGCGTTGCTATGCGTTGTCTGGCAATGAATGCAATTTGGGTAGCTAGAATTTGTAGCCAAGGGCTATCTATAGCTAGAAGAACCTCACATTGGCCAATATGTCGAAAGGAATGGCGTATGTTGGCCTTAGTTGAGCTACATATTGGCAATTTAAACGCACGTTTATGCCTTTTACACTAAGAAATATAAGGTATGCTCCTGGTTGAGTCTAAGCAAATATTTCAGTTTTTTATTTGCAATATTAATACAGAATATATACTAGTACTAACAATAATTGTAAGAATGTTTAAAAATTTAAATAAATATAATAATAAATAATTCGTTTATAGAGCATCTACTAGCTGAGCTCTTCGAATCTCAGCTTTTGGCTGAGTCTATAGCCAGAAATTTGTTTTTGGCAACAGTTTTCATATAGTATTTGTTTGTCTGCAAATTTGTAGAGAGCTGAGTGCCTTAAATAAGCCATAAATTTATGCAGCGACAATGTCCTTGTCTACGCTTAACAAATAGAATGCGGCTCAATGAAGCTGAAAGTGACAAAACATTTCAGTTCAATGTGATTTCTCACAGGGCTGGCGCAAAAGTCATCAAGCAATTATTCAATTAAATAGAAACCGATAAAGTAAATAGAGACAATATAGCAGTTGAATAAATTGGAAAATACTATACAGGGATTATAATACTGTATGTAATCATGGGGTGTGTATTACACACTATGTATGTATGTATCCCAGATAGTATAATGAATACAAAATCGTTTCGACATGAAAAGATTGCTCACATTAATTTACAGAAGAACGAGTATTTTTAATTGAATTTTCCAATATACTACATTTTAATGGAGTGTTTATAGTATTAGTAATGATAATAATAGTAGCAATATTAGTAGTAGTAGTAGAAGTAATAGGAGCAGTAGTAGTAATAGAAGTAGTAGTAGTTCTAGTAGAAGTAGTAGTAGTAGTAGTAGTAGTAGTAGTAGAATTCTTTTATAAACTACTCTACTAATAATCATATATAGTAGCAATAGTAGTAGTAGTAATGATAGTAGTACTTGTAGTATTTTATAATAATATTTGACTAATATAAAGGTATTTTATTAATAGTACTATCACGCTTAGTATTAGTAATAACACTGCATTCAAACTAGTTACATTCCCTTTATGCTTGCCAGCCCTGGCATATTCATACTTGATTGCCTGCTTGCCAGACTGTTATCCTCACTCACTGACATACGCTTTCGCTCTGCTTCAAGCTGCTGCTGTTAACGCATTAATTTGAAAAATTGGCCACATTTGGCTAAATGTTTATATCTCTGGCAACGCCTCTTTATTTCCACAGCAACCGAAAATATATATACTACGCTCTTATAATATTGTTAACCCACGAACGATTGATTGAACACTTGAAAAATGTGAACACACACACACACACACTCGAGTTCAGGCTTTTATGTCAGTGTGTATGACATTAAATACTTCAGACAAAACAGTATTAATAAGTCAGAGCTACTAAAGTGCTTTAAACTAAGCGCAGCTAGAAATTTAAGGCAGTAAAACTAACCTCAATACTGCAGAGAGTTTGAGGTCACAACTTGAAAACACTATATGCCAAAAAGGCCACACAAAGTCTACTTTATATTATACCCATTGGGTGGGTTGTGTGTGTACAGGGTATATGTAAGACAAGCCACTGAATGGGTGTGTGTTAAACCTTGGGAAGCAAGAGATACTTTGTGCTGCTTGCCAAAGATATTGTCAGTACGCAGATTTGAATGCACGTCCAGTTACATAGAGAGTGTGTATATGAGTGTGTGTCTCTGTTTGCCTTTATGCGACATTGCCGCCATTGCCGACGCGGCCATCGCAATTTGCCAAGGGGTTCATTAGACTTCCGACTTTTGTTTTGCTGCCGCCACAAACGTCAAAGCCAATGAACGAATAACATGCACAAAATGTAGACAAATGTACTATATACACGTATACTTTGTTGAACTATATGCTGTGATAGAAGAGATAGCAGAGTAGAGCAATAGTAGTAGCTGGTAAAGCCAAGTTGACGGCGGCTGCAACTGCGGCAAAAATGGTACAAGCGTAAACAGCAAAAGCAAACAAAAGCCAAAAGCGTAATGAAAGCAAACGTGCCACATGCCGCATGCCACATGCCACATGCCACAAGGCTGCACAGAAGAGCATGCCGAATGAAGTTGCAAATATGTATGAGTGTACTAACACTGTGCCACCGCAAAGCTATGCAAAGTGCATGGGAGCTGACCCAACACGTGAGCGATGGATGGCATAAGAATAACCGCATTAGAGCTGCAACAAATGTTGCCAAACAAACCGATGTATCCACAGGGCGCAATAAAAAAACAATATAAACATGCCAATCGTTCCTGTACATATATTACTTTCATTACACATGCCACATGCTTGGCTCTGCCTTTATGCCTTCATTATTTCTGGGATTAAACTCATGCCGCCAAACATTTATTAGTTTCGGTCAATATTTGCCTTGAGTCGAACTTGGCTCCTGGTTCAGTTTAATCAAACTAAAAATTAATTGATTCCGACTGCAGCAATTGCTAATTGTATTTTTTCCCCCCATGGCAAAGGATATCTGTCTCTGTGGGTTTTGTTCTTGTTTATGCCATGCATCAAATAAATTCATTTACCAGCAGCTGCTACGTTTATGAATCGTATTTTTGTTGTAACCACATGCTGTGACATAAATTACAATTTGAATTTCTTTATGTAAGCCACATATTGGCAAAGAAGGCAAGTAACTATCAACTATTACCTCTTGCATTTGCTGTCTAGCCAAGTAAAGTAACTATTTAGTAATATTTATGCGAGTCAAGTTCAGTTAATGCTTATATTATATAATTTTTACTTTGTTTAATTTATTAAAACTTCTATAATTAGGACTAACAATAAGTTTAACCTAACTTACAGTTTTATTTCAACTGTTCCTAATAATTTAGCGCCAGACTGGAAGGTCATTAGATTGATCACAAGAATTCCAGCTGACTTGCATTAGACCTGATTATTGGGTTGGGACAATAGGGTGCAGGAATACATACTATTTCATATGTAGGCCTATGCTATCTCTGACAGAAAGTAGATTCAATACTCTCTAAACGATCTCGTTTCAAAGGAACGCTAATAGTTCTGAGGAACTCTGACTGTTACTCTCTGTATTGCAATATTCAATGCTTCAATTGTAATATTTGATTGCATTTTGACATTAGTTGCATGTTAAAAAATTTTCCAAAATAGTTTAAATTATCCCTATCACTTACTTTTGTTTAAATACAGTTCATGTTTGAATTATTGAGTAATAAATATTTTGAAATATTTATAATTATTTTAAAATGTAATATAATAAAAAAAATGTTCCGCCCCTTTTTTTAATATTTTTAATAGAGTATTTATACCCTGTTTTATCCTACCAGCACTGCGTCTGCGCAGTGAGCGACCAGCAAAGACAGTAAAAACAATAAACACTTTGCGACTAGTTCAAGTTCAATGCAACAACAACAAGAACAACAACGAGAGCATAACACGTGGCGCCAACAGAGCCATAGCACAATAAACAAGCCAACAACAGAGCGCTGTTAAGTCAGCTTAAAGCAGCGCTGTTAAAGTTAACAGTGGGTTGAGCGGCAGCAGCGAGCACTGACAATGGCAGTGATAAGCGAAGATTTTATTGCACAAATTTATGAATACACTTAAAAAAATATATAATTAAATTTAAGGAATTAATTTTGGCAAATTCTATTATGTATTATATAGCTTAGCAAAGTTTTCAATATTATATATATTCGCTTAAATTCGGTTTTCTTTCTGTTTTGTCATTTTAAGGACACTTCCGCTATACAAACTCACAATATACGACCCAATTCCCGGTTAGTTACGAGTTGTGTTTTACGACTTTATGCAGTCATAAAGTATCAAAGTTTCCAAGCTGCATTCGTTTTTTGTTCACTGTTGTGATACACACACATACACACACACACTCATACACCAGGCCTATGTAAAACTTATGACTGTGATTTACATATATTTGCATTGTAATTTGACAGCGATAAGCTCAAGTAGATTGGACCCTTTTCGCTTTTCGCTCTATTCAACAGTTGTTGTTGTGCTCTTGTTGTTCTCTCTTTGTGCTCATCCTGTTGCTGTTGTTCGGCAAGTTATGCGGGTAGCTCACCTGAGCTGAGCATTAATCAATTTCAATTTCGTAGGCATATTATCAGCATATCAAATCAGTGGAGGATTTTGATGACTTTTTGACCTATGGCCAACGCTAACTATTTATGGCTCAAGGGGCATCAATTTATCATATTTGTGTTGTTGTTTTTTACGTGTTTACACAATGACCCAAATAAACATTTATTTTGCTGTTGTTATTGTTGTGCTGCTGTTCGTTTTCTATGCTTGGCTGTTACCTGTCCTGGCCTGAGCCCACGACCGAGTGTGTAGGCTATATTTTCATGTCGCTCTGCATATTAATGAACATTCTGTTTGCCTCAAACGACCTGCTTTATCATGTGTGGGCATGCCTCTCTGAGATTTTCCTTTATCTGCAGCTTGAATAAAATGTTGTCATACACATGCAAGCTGTCTGTACTTTCTTTCAATTATAGTGTATGACTGGCATTGCTAGTTTATATCCAATTTTATCCATACAGTGTGTTCATTTATTTATATGAATTGCAGTTTTAACAAGCAAATCGAATTGTCGAATGTTGATATAATATTCACTAACTATTCACTCGAACCGCCAATTATTTTCATATTTATTATTGAAACAATAATCAATCCTACGTAATCCTACGATCAAGGTCAGCTCTTGGGGATTACCCTTTGCCCAGGTGTGCTTAAGCTCTCCTCTGTCTCCTCTGCCTCGTCTGTGGACAACTTGGCGAAATGAAGTTTGCGTATTGCGTATTCATTAGACTTTTTTATTCTGGCAATTTTAAACTCATTTGCATGACTGGCAGTTTGCTCCTCTAGCTCTAATTAGGTTGCTGCTACCACAGACTTAACTCCATGCTACATTGTTGCATGCAACAGCGCAGACAACAAGCTGCTGAGTTGCACAGAAGAAACTGTTAGCTCATTTACCCAAAACAGAACGGAATGGAGTCAACAAAAATAAAAAATTCACTCTACATCCGTGCAAAACATAAACAAGTTGACGTTGGAGGTGGAGGTGGAGGGTGGGGCGTGGTCTCGTGTGGGGGCGGATATGGCAAATCGGTTGGGTTATCAACCACAGCAAGCGTTAAAACAATTTCCGGCAGCTAAAGTCGATAGCATTATGGCGCATTTCATTGCGTTTTTCCTGCTGCCAAAGTTGACTTTGGCTTATAAAAAATGATCACCGATTTTGAACCAAAAATGTGTGCTATAAAAAATATGTATCACACTTTACTACGATTCATTTGAGTTGATATATGCTTGCACTCTGAGTATGCATTGCATAGATTTTACATTTTCTCTGCAATCTAAATCTAGAGCACTTTTTGAAAAGCCAAAAACCAAAACCAAAAACCATTTCTTTCGCCTTTTAACTGCAATTCCCAGTAATTCTATGAATAGCAATGCCTGTGGTCAGTTGAGTAAACAATCAAATTTACCTGTTCACATGCCATTTAGTATTGGTTTGGATTTTGACAAGAGCAATGAGAGAAGCATAGTATGGTAATACTATTGGCCAGTTTCCCCCTCTCTCCGCCAACAACAATAATTGAATATTTACATGTGCCGAATTGGTTTTCTCATGGAATCCATTGAAAGCATTTGCTAAATCAATATGCACATTGTAAGGAGCTTAAGTAAAGTGAAGCATTTCCGAAAATGCAGTTAGTAATAGTACTAACAAAAGTTGGTGGTAAATGTTCTGAGTGGTTCAGCTCGAAATACCCTGTTAACTATGCCATAATTGAGTATCAGAGTTGACAAAAAGTTAGATAGAAACAAAATACAATTAAAATCAGATTGGAAAAGAAAAGAAAATAAAATAATTGTAATTTCTTTTCCATCATATTCCAAGACTACAATCGGATGTATAGTAAACTTCCTATACTATATGTAATATTTATTCATTTTGAAGCAAGTTCTCAGCAATTGACTTAGCACCTTTGAGGTCTCCTTTAAGATATTCCTGATACATAGCTAATAATATTAAAAATATATCTATAAATTCATATACATTTTGATAAGCTAGACACCCACTGTGCACACATATGTTATTCCATGCTGTTCATTTTCATTTGGCCCTCGACTAAATTGCCAATACACATAACAAACACATAATACACGCGCCTAAAAATTTCTAAAGAAAAAAAAATAAGTATGCCAAAATTCGAGCAGCAAGAACTTTTCATTTGATCGTATAAACACACACATGCGAGGCAAAAGTTTTAAAATAAAATACACCAGACTCACACACAGCTAGAGGCAGACACACCCACATCCACATCCACACACACATAAAGAACAGCCCTCAAATTACTTTTAAATAAAATGCTTCATTTGCGAAAATTAAAAATTCATTTTGCTCCCATTTCCCCTCTCCCAAAAAAAAAGAACAGAAACAGTAAATAATAAAGAAGAAAGGAGAAAGGGAGCAAGACAAATAGAAAGAAACGAACTGAAAATTTGCCAACGTAAAACAAGATAAATAAAAATTAAATAAGTGCATAAACGCAAAGCAAACCAAAATATTTAAGCGCCACAAATTGCGAATGTACTTACATATGATTTAGAATTTATAGAAAATATTAGTACTTATTTAAAAAATATACAATTATTTTGTAGTATAAGCAGTATTGCAAGGAATTAATGATATACAAAAGAAATGGAATAGAAATTTATATACAACATTCGCATAATTTTAAACATTTTCTAAATAATATAATATTTTACAACAAATGTAAAATAATATTATATATTTTGTGCAAATTAAGCGGCTAAATTAAATAAAAATTTATAGTCAAGTTCATTTCTTATAATCACGTTATTTTAATAGATTTTTGTATATTATTATTATATATATTTTGTATATTATTATTATATATTATTATTATCTTATATTCGGACGGATTTTATTTGGCAGTATCTAATTCAATATGGTAATGTCCCAAATATATATTTTATATTATTTCATGACTAAATCAACTCTACATTTTCTGCTGGTCAATTATATATACACAAATTATTTGATAAGATCTGCTTCTAATTTCCATTACCTTACTAGAATCTATATTTCCTACATTAAAATGTTCCCAATGTCATGACCAAGTTATGATACTCTCCTCAAGTCTAATTCGGTGTGTTAGAGTATGGGTTGCACTTTGGAAAGTGCCCGTGTTCGAGGTAGCAGCAGTAACAGTCACGAACAACGAGTAACGTTGGCAACCGGAAACGGAAACTCGCGCCCAGATACAAGCAGTGAAACCCACACAGCCAAACGACGAAAAAACACAAAAAACTGAAAGAAAAAAATGTAAAAGCACAACTGGCAAAGCCTCGTAAATTTTTTAAGCAAACTTGACGTTGGCAAACAGCAAAGATGCTCAAAGGCTTGAGGTTGAGGTAAAGCGGTCTGTCTGAGGTTGAAATGAGCCAGCACAGGTGTCACACAGGTGTGCACACCACAGGCCTTAAAGCTGAGTTAAAGCAGTGTAGAAATATACTGTTAGTTACTAGCGATGTTGCCGTTGAAAGTGTTCTCAAAATATACTATATGAAATTTTCTAACAACCTGACGACTTTTACCGTCCAACTTTGCCTTTTCAACATCAGCAAAAGAAAAGTGCAAGAAAAGAGCAGTTTGTAGGTTTATGCTTTTTAATTACACTTTTCTTAATAATGATTGTAATTAAAGCAATTGTCTGCCATTGGCAACTTACAGCAGACGTGCTAAAAATAGCCTTAGAAAAATATTTATTTTTCCTTTTTCATCCTCTTAAGTTATTAGATGCTGACAGCATTTTTCCTGACTTATGGCAAGTTCCGTTAATTACTCTATACCCTTTAAAAGGAAATGTATGGTATACAGTTTGGTAAATATTTTTAAAGTACTCACAGAGTATCTACTAGTTGAAAGCTACTGCCATACAGTTTTAATATGTGTGAGTGCTGACTGCAGGTACTTACTATGTCAGTTGCTTGGACTATTTAGTTTCCTTAATTAATAGAGACCAGTTTGCTCTGCTACACATTCATATACAGTATAAACATAGCACACACACACACACGCAGCATTTCAGTCAAAATAGCTATCATGTAATTAAAATGCTTTTGATTCGTCATGAGAGACAAACAAGCACTGGCCTGAGGTCTTTATGTTTGCCCCTTAGATACATACATACATAAATATCTATCTTTAGTTGTATATGTATGTTCACACATTCATCTAAAGTGTAATTAATTAGTTTAATAATAGTAATGCTGCAATTACTTTTCACTACTAATAGCTGCTGCTGCTAAACTAATAATTACAATACATTTTATAACTTGTTGAGTTAAACATTGCAGTTATGCTCATAATTATACGAGAATACTATGTTGGTTTTTCATTACATTAACAGCAGAGCACATACATACATAGAAACATAAATAAATTTCCAAGGAATTATAAGCAAACTTCATAAATAATCTTAATTGCTCAAGCTTAATCCTTTCTATGATAAAGCTTACACCACAATAAATTTCTTTAGATATGAAGACTGCATTTTATGCCCTGCAGCCAAAATAAATGGGGTATAAGATGTGTATATAATTTGCCAATGAAAACGTAAAAGTTAATATACTAATGTATATACTTATTATAATTTATTTTTATATTACTTTTTTACTTTATTCCAATTATTATTCTGAAACTTTTTGGTGTCTTTTATTTAAGAACATTTAAAAACGATGAGACAGATGTATTGTTTTAATTAAAATATATTTGGAATTATTTAAATAAATTTTAAAGGCAGATTTATTTTATACAAACTTATCACAATTTGTATGACAAGATGTAAATATATTTATATGTTTTTAATCGTTACATTTTTTACTTACTTACTAAACTGTTTTTCGAATTAAGTATAACTTTAATAATAAATGAGTTACATAATGAATTAAAAAGGAAGCGCATATCATATTACAAGTATTTTAGATTGATTTAAGATATTAAATATTAAGCGCTAACCTTAAGTTGTATTAATGCATTTCCACTCCGTAAATATTAAAGCAGCAAGTCAAATATGTACAAGCTTAATTTTTAAAAGATTTTTAAAAGTTTTTATATCTATTTGCTATTTAATTTTTCAGTGGCTGCAATTTGTACACATACTATGTACATACACACATACATTTTGTGCCAGTAATCCTCTCACTTAATCCGCGTGACATATGATCGAACCAGCTGTAGTAGTCTGAACACAAATATTGATGGTCGAGGCATCGCAATACCAGCCAGTGGGGCAGGTGCCATTCACCGTTGTGGGCGTTTCTGCACCATAGCAAAAGACGAACGTGGAGCGTGAGGTGCAGGCGAATGCCCCGTTTATGGAGCATAGGCCACAGCTGCTGGTGTCGCCACAGCTAGAGGGCATCGCGCCGCGTTGGAAACAAATATTCGGTTGCTCCGTGCAAACCAAACCATCCGGGCACGTGAAAGTCTGATTCGTATAGGGTTCAGTGGCGCCAAAGCACATATGAAACGAGGTTTGATTGATGCATGCCGCATCATTCGTTGACTGGCATTTGTTGCACTCGCTCGTTACGAGGCTTAGCTCCCAGCTGAATACAGCCAACACTGCAAGCTATACGGAACTTTAAAAATCTACTACTAGATTCTTTTAAATTTCACTTCATGCTCACCACAAATATTACTCTGGACATCTTCACACCTTAGAGTTTTAAGCACAATTAACTGAATTACTCAGTTTTCAACGCTTTTTGTATGGTTTTTTTGTGGCTGAGATACCTTGACATACTTATAAATAAACTACTTATCTTGAGAGCCAAAAAGCTTGCCATTTGCAGCATCAACAGTTATAATCACACTGACCTTCAGCCCAGACAACTAAACAGTTTTCAGCGTGCTAAACTTTTAGATTTATCTAGAATTTGTTTAGCATATCAGCTGGCAGTTCTTAGTTAATTAGATATTATGCTCACACATGCAAATGCAGATACACTGAGTGGGCTAATTGAGTATTATAATAAAGCTAATGATAATCACAATTTCATTGAGAATACTTATATTCTTTTTATGAAGAAATACTCTTGGTAGTCTTTTAATTATTTTCTAAAATATATATTATAACATTGCGAAATGCTTAATAAGTTTATATTAAAAGAAAAATAATAATATTGTTTAAAGTATTGTTTCTATATATTCAAAGAAATATTAGTTAATTTTCTTAATCAAAAGATTTATTTTCAAAATATATTCAAGCATATTAATTTCTAAATAATATATTGTAACCATTTTATTAGGAATATTGTTATTTAAAAGAAAATAAACGAAGCTTTAAGTAGTCTTTCTATTATTTTCTAAAATATATTTTATCAAATTGCGCATAATAATAATCTTACCATATATTTAAAAACAAATAATATATAAAATATTGGTTCTATATTTTCATAAAAAGCTAATCTAATTTGTCTACAATATATTTTTCAAAAAACATATTTAAGCATATTAAGTTTTAAATAATATATCGTAATTTTCATAATTTTTAATTTATGTGGCTAAATATATTTAAGTGTATCAACTCCTAAATAACATTCATATTCAGATTCTCTCAAAAAACATTCAATATTTGATTGCTCCAAATTGAATCGATACAGTATTCAATTTGAAGCTGCATTCTCAAATTTGGATATTCGATTATTCGAACTCTACCCCAATTCAAACAGCAATTCGTTTTTCTACAGAAACTGTTATTAAAAACAGCACACAGTTCTAATTGCAAAGCACTTAAAAATAGCAATAGTGTAACAAAAAAAATTTAATCAGAGCATATCCTTGCACAATTGTATAACCGACTGTGTGGCTGCACTCTTGCCGAAGTTTTATATGCCACTCCATGTTAGATAGTTCGATATGTATCTGTGTGTGTGTGAGTGTGTATCTGGCACACAATTCTGACAGCGGAAATTGCACAGTCTGTGCCACGCGAAATGAAACGCAGCTCTCTGACAAAAGCTGCTTGTGGGCGTGTTGCATGGAAAATGAAATTACATCGTCTTTTTTTTAGCCCTGGGCAGCATGCATTTGGCATTGCCAATTGACTGGGCAGACAGTGGAGTTGCCTCAACCACACACTAATCATGGTGAGTTATGTGTGTGTGTGTGTGTGTGTGTAGAGTGTAGAGAGGGAAAATGTAGAGTAAACAATAAGAGACATGAACAATAGTAACAAATCCGTTATGCATTTTCCGTTAGCGCATTGTGAACGCATCAATTGTACGTAACTGTGAATTCCTTGCCTCAGGTGCAACACATAGCCGGAGGCTGTGAAACTTTTCCAAAAATTCCTCTCTCAAATGACAATGAAAGTTTCATCAGCCTGAGTTTGAGTTTGTAATTTTCTATTCAAGCGAAATATGATATTTGATGTGACATTTTTGCTGCTCAGCTTATTTTTAAGTCGACCTTTTGGCATTTCTAGTGGGCGGTAGCCCAAAAAGGGCGTATGCCTTAAATACAATGCAGAAAACATTTTGAAAGCTGAGTGGGAAACAGGTTTATTAATTACAAGGTACAATGATACAGATTTTTTATATTTATACCCTGTAAACATTAAGTTGCTAAAGGAAAGTTAAAGTTAGTTTGATAAAGCTGCATTTTATGCGATAATATGATTAATACACACAAATTAGAAGATGGTTTTTAAATTACATGTAAAAATTGATTAAATACAACAACAATTAATCAATATATCATCATCAAGTAATGGTAGAAGATTACTAGTAAATTACAAGAACAAAATGCACGCAAAAGCCAAAACCGACACTTATTTTTTGTGTGTTGCAGTCATCTATTACTCCAGAGTAAGAATTACGTGCCCACCAAATGATAAAACTGAAGTCGTATACATACATCTATGTAACTCCCAAGTCCATTACAGAGTAGCTGTATATCAGTCTCTAAATCATCTACTCTTATTATGTTTATGTATCTGCTTACTGATTGACTTACTTACTACTACTACTACTACTACCTACAGATTCAAATTGGAAAACTGTCATGTGCAAGACACATCAAATATGCACAGAAATAGAAATAGCCAGCAATTTTTCAATGAAGCAAAAAATGCGACTTAATAAGCGAAAGAGGACTAATAAATCAATGCATTTCTTGCATTGCTCATAAATATCAAATTCCATGCAAAAATGTTCTCTTTTTCAGCACTTTTGTCTGAGGTCCAATTACAATTTACCAGTGCACCGGACCCAAACTGTCATTATGTAGTTTGAGCAAATCCTCTTGAACTGTGATTTAAACTTGCATGCCTTTGGCTATCATTATGTGGGCAGATAGACATGAAGGTACATGGAATCAGAGAGTGTTCAATGAGTCGCAAACAATTGAGCCAACAATTAGAAAATTTCCTACTTGCAGTTTGCCCAATCGATGCTGCTCAATTTACGGTCTTGCCTCGGACTGATAGAGCACAAAGTGATAAAAAGGAAAAATACATTTTCTGCAGGCCAGACAAGATCTACATACAATAGCTTGACAGTAATAAAAATCATGCTGGCATTTACTCTTGCATAATTTAAGGCAGCGAAACGAATTTTCATTTGCAAAATGTTCATTGGCGGCTATCATTTTTATGGCCTCAGGCTAAGCCCCATGCATACCAAAGTAATACAAGCCCCAAAAAAAAGCGATGCCGACAATTCGGATAAGCTCTACTAGACAAACACCATATAAACCAAAGACGTCGAAGACCCACGCGATTTCATTGTTAGGCTTTTAGCTATGACCAGGGAAACTCAACGTAAAATAAATAAATAAAATAAACGTTGTGTATTGCTAGCTGGCAAAGTCGTAAAATGTACCCGTACTGGTATTATTACATACTTTTGCGGAACCAAGGAATTTGCAATCTAAATACACCCGAAAACTGAGCAAATTTATTTAAATATAAGTATGCAAGTCCTGAAGTGTCCCAACCCATACATAGATTAGATTTATTTCACCTCAAGTGACAAGGTGATAACTCCACTTAGAAGAGACCTTAAGGGTTCTAAGTAATGCTGAATAAATTAAGAGTGGGTTAGGTGCGTATCCTGAAGAGTTGAGAGCTATAGGTTGAACTTATTTTATCTCAAGTTACAGAGAAGGTATCAACTTCATATAGAGACCTAAGTTCTAAGTAATGGTGAATAAATTAAGGATTACCAGGCGCACTGTTTCTGATTTGTTATTATAAGAAAGTTTAGAGATTGATTGATAATCTTGATAACATATCGAAATATCATTAGCAACAACAATTATTTTATTTACGTATTTGACGCTATTGTTTAACGTGGTTAGTAATTATCTAAGAGTGCCACCTTAAGGGACTGCCTGTAAGTAATCGTAACGCGAAAGAATTAAGCTGTGCGATGTCAATCAGTCATTAAGTCAGTCAGTCAGGATAAACGACTTTTTAATATACAATCGTATTAATAAACTATCTTTATTATATTTTTAAAATTTTTAAATATATTTTTAAACTATCTTTCTGCTGTTAGCAATACATTATCAATATTTACTTATCTCTGATTTATTCAAATCAAATAAAAATCAATAAGCATAATCTTTATGCATAACTTTATCGCCAAATTTCTTGAACTTATTCGTCCTTAATCAACCAACAAGCGTGACTTTTCGATAACTTGGGACACAGACATACTAAACTATATAATATAATTTGTGTGTGAATTTGTATTCCCGAAGATATTGCATTGTGTTTAAGTTGCACCACATGCAAATTTCTGCCAGTACTTCGAGTGGGGCGAATGAGGGCAGAGTTTATTGAAATTTTATGCACTTCTTGCGTTTTATATTTAGAATGGCATGTCTCGGTCGGCGGTTAGTGACAAACATGTCGTACTTCCGGTTCCGCTATGCAATGCTAACCAGAAGTTTGCCATCAGCACCACACAAAATATGCAACGTTGCGCCTTTTGGTAGAACACAACGATAAGATTTGAAAACTTTTGCAAGATGTGCTTAGATAATTTTGAGGTTTCTCACTTGCCAGAAAAAATTCAACTGACGCTTAAGCTTAACTTATAGAAGACTCTTAGAACTTATGATTTCGAATTGATGCAGAATGTATGGAAATGGGAAATTCTTTCGTGCCAGATTTGCAGTTCAATAGCCCATAGCTGACCTTGTCAAGTGCCTTGCTCCCGTGTAGGATTCCATTAGCAGCTGCTAAAGAGAAATCACCTGTGCGTGCACGAAGCATATATGTCAGAAATTATGACAAGTCATGTCAAGAGTGTTTAACAAAAGAGCCAGACAAAATTAAGCAAATATGACGCATTCATATGGAGGAGGTTGAATGAAACCACTTCAGAGCGTACTAAACCTATCTGCCAAGTTAAAATTTCGCATCTGATTAACTTGTTTATCAGCGACTCTACTCGGTAACTGTTTAAGGCTCAGTGTCCATTTCAGTTAGGGGTAAACAGCATTCGCTACTAATTGCCATGTATTTAAGCTGCAAAATGTACACAAGTCCTTCAGATGGAATTACTATAGTCGGAGGATGAGGGGGATGCCTCTTCTGGCCATCATGGCCAGTGCTAATCGAGGCTGTCGTATCCTTCTGAACATTCTTGTTGCTGTTTTTGCCTCGTTGTTGTTGTTATTGTTGACGCGGATTAAACATACAACTAATTGTAGAGCTCTGCCGCTGCGAAGTTTGCCTTAGCTGCTGCATGCGTTTTCAGCTTGTGGCCTGGACAGATGTCAAGTGCGAAAACTTTTAAATTTCAACAATTGGCTGAGCACGAAATTTAATTATATATACTCTTGTTACATAATTTCTCAACTTTCCATAAAAACAATTTACAAATTGGCTAAATTTATTGCTGCTTTTTTCACTTGCTAAAAGAATTTAACTAAAACAATGAACAATATTGTTGTGGCTACTTTTATGTTTAAACATAATGAATAAACTTCTTTAGCAATGTATCTTTGCTAAATTTAATATATGGATTAACACAAACATTTTTTCAGTTTGTAGAATATTTCATGGAAATTCATATTGTTTTCAACTTTAACCAAAAGAACTCATTTGCAAAATCAGAATATAGAAATATGTGGAATTAGATTAACAATATTGCTTTATTTAATTCACACTTAACTTAAATTTTATTTTACTTAAACATAATGAGAAAGATCAATGGTAATAATAAGAAAAGCTCGCTCGTATTGCGCGTTAGTCTTCTTCTTCTTCTTCTTGAGCGAGAGATGGAACTTGTTCAATTGATATGCCGGAGCTGGTTATCGATATGTGCTCGTGAGCTATCGTGACTGCCACAAATATTTCAATCGTTTTGCTATCCGAATTTTTTAGAAATTCTGACTAAACTATGGCTAAAGTAATGGGTGAAAATAGTCATTCAAATAGTGACACGTTTATATATAATTTAATGAGAGAAAATTATCTATTTTTATGGTATACTAGAACTCTGTACTTTATATTTTATTGACATATGAATTCATTCATTATTAAATTAATTCAAGGCAGACAATTTTTAATTATAGTATGAATACTAACCTTCACTTTTTAACTCAATAACTTGTATAACACAATACGCTTCACTTTAGTTACTTAGTAGACTTTTCTTCAAACCTTCAGTTGTCTTGATGAATTACGTATTTATTAAAGCTTAAAGTTGAGTCAAGTTTGAGTTAAGCTGAAAACTGATTTTACGCTTCACAACTTTTAATGGCAATCAGGAAGGGTGATTTTTGACGTTGTGCCATGGCGCCGGCACCTCACGGCATCAAAATGTGCGCATAATGTGTCTGTTTAATGGATTCCATTGCATACATTTCGGCAGCAAGCTGCAGCCGCAGCAGTAAAAAATTATGCAACACCCTCACTCTCTTCACCACCACCCCCCACCCCCCGCTCGACTGAAATATTGCATCTCATGCAAATTGCCAGCGCGTTGCGTTGCGTGCAATTTGTGGGCACAACGCTGCGGTAACTCTGCGGTATGTTGACCAGTTACCGAATGTGTTGCCTATGGTTGCAGCATATAGTACTCACTTGACTCACGTGTTGTTTTAGTTTGCTGAAATTCCACTTGAATTTAGACGCAATTGCATATTAATTTCAGCATTAAGCTCACTTTATGTTGATTTGAATTTATATTGTAGCGAAACAATTGACAGATGCCACACACTTATTAAAGCTATTGACATACCACCGACACATCTGCTGCCCAGCGTTATCGATATCGCTACTACTGCAAACCAAAGTTATCGCTCTGCCACCACTTTGTCTGATCGATGTTATCGATATCGGCACTTTTGCAGATTAAAGTTATCGCTCTACCACCACTTCTTCTGAGCAGCATTATCGATTTCTGCTTATCGTGATATCACTGCTGCTGACCGAGCACAGTTATCGATATATCGCCACAGCTGCAAACCGTTGCCACACTTTGCTAAATCAAGTTCTCAGTTTGCAATCAATATGCAATTTGCGAAATGTAGCCCGCTGGCTCTTCAATCTAATCAAGTTTTTCCACGAAATGCCAATTAGCAATATACCCGAAAATAAACCAAGGAAATTCTAGCTGACATCTGAAATGAAAATTTATTACACGCTTTTCTCGCATTTGCAGTCAAACAATTGGCTCAAAGTAAGCTGCAATTAGAGCACAATTATAACTAATTAAGCCTAAAGGCAAAAGAGAAGTGGAGACAATTACTACACACATCGTTAAAACCATTTTCAAATACTAAATGTCAAAGTGCTAGAATTTCATAAATTCATTACTTTAGCCAAATATTCAGCTAGAGAGGAAAATTCTCCCCTTGACATGACAAGCACAAAGATGAATGAGCCAGTTCTAATAGCAATTGATTATAATTAATTAAACAATTGTCAAGTACTTAGTTGATAGTATTAAATGTAGGAAACTCTTGCAAATGCTGCTCTATTGGAATTTTGAAAGAAATTTCGCTTTTAATTAAATTTGAGTAACAGTTACGAGGAGGAATGCATTCACATTTTATTGCAGAGTAATATTTTACTTCATATTATATTATATTTATATATTTTACTTCATTACTTAGTTTAAATAGCATCGTAGCTTTATTCTGAAATTTAAGATCTGTTGATATAAATTTACTACAATTTAAACTCTGTTAAAATTAAACTCTGTCTATTTTGTCTGTATGGTAACTCAATTCACTAATTAATACAGTTTAAAATGTTTTTTTTTTTTTTTTTAATTATATTTGCAACTTACTTTAATTTTCAATGTTAAAGTGATTTCATTTCAAGCATTTCCACATTTATTTACATTTTCCTTCAACACTGGAACTGGTTCCCTTGGCCCATAAATTTTATCTTGCATCCCTGAGAAATGTGTGTGATGTGATTTCTTAAGTTTTCGCGCTCACTCGACGCATTTTCCAAATGAAATTAATGCAAATGCGACGCGCCAGTAAAAAAGGAAAAGCGCAAATTTTCACGCGTCTAGCGACTTGCTGAATAGCTCTATGTGTGCGTGTGTGTGTGTGTGTATGAGTGTGTGCGTGTGTATTTATTTACCTTAGTTGCGACTCGGCATTTTGCGCAACTTTGTGACTACCTGGTCGCCTTTTGTTTGCCAGATGCAAAGCGGAAATTTAACCCATGGGTAAAAACTATGCCGCAATTCTATTGTGTGCCAAACATACTGAATACATGTACTATGTAAGTATGTGTGTGTGAGAGTATATTACATTTTAACACCATACACTTGCATAATGTCGAAACTTGTTGACCTTTTTAACAATTATAATAAAAAGCCAAGGCTATTGTGTACTAGTATTTTAATTACGTGTATAAAAATAAAACAGAAAAGTAGTTTACCTGAATACTACATACCCTTGCCAGGCATATAGAATTATTCTAATCAATTATTCGATGCACTTAAAACTATTTTGCATACCTAAAATTATTTAAAATTCCCATAAATTATATTATTAAAATTTGTATATGAAAGTGTCCAAGTCATGCTGTTAAGTAAAGAAAATAGTTTTGCCGCCTTTTGGGCTGAGATTGTAATGAATTTTCAATCAAGGCCAAAAGTATGCAACACTTTTCTGTAACTCAACAGAATGACTCAACATATCTCATATTCAAAGTGCGAGTTTTGCAATACCAATAATGGATTTAGTAATGATATTGCTTAACAAAAAACACCCAAGAAAAAGTAAAAGATTTGTACTATTTACCTTTTATATATAACTTAATTCAGTAGTTAAAAATATTATTTCATTATCTACATTCACATATATTGATTTAAGAAATTACGCAAGAAATTTAGAAAATCCCATTGCAAGATAACAATAAATTAATTTATAGCTTAACTTTGGCTTCTCAGCAATCTGTGTTGAACAGTATTCGCCGAACTGTGATAACTTATCACTCTCACTATCCGTAGTTAATCGCTGATTAAACCACTAATTGTCTATGATAAGGGGAAGGTGCGAATTGTGTGGTATAAAAAGAGTGGAGCATTGAAACTGTGAATACTCACAGTTCAACGGTTTCGCTATGATTGGGATACGCATTCTATTCGCTTTGTTCGCCTTGGCCATTACAATTGGTACATCGCTGGCGAATCCTGATCTGACTGGTCGCATTGTTGGTGGCGCGGATGCGGATATTCGGCAATATCCGCATCAGATTTCTATGCGCTACAATGGGCGGCATCGTTGTGGTGGCAGCATTTTTGCCAGCAACATTATCATTAGTGCTGCCCACTGTGTTGACACTCTGGAGAATGCCTCCAATTTGACCATTGCTGCCGGTTCCACAACAATCAGCCAAAAGCAGCAGGAGCTCCCCGTTCGTAAATTCATTGTGCATGAGAAGTACAGAACTGTGAACAACGATTACGATGTGGCCATGCTGGTGTTAGACGGCGATTTCTTGTTCAGCGATTATGCCAAACCCATTGAGTTGGCCACCGAACGTCCAGAGGCTGGAGCCGAGGTCACTGTCACCGGCTGGGGCACACTCACCAGGGGCGGCGAATCACCCGATGTACTGCAGCAGGTGCAGGTCAATGTCGTTGACAATTCCAAGTGCAAGAGCGCCTACTCCCTCATGCTGACCAGTCGTATGCTCTGTGCGGCTGTCGATGGTGGCGGCAAGGATGCCTGCCAGGGTGATTCGGGTGGTCCACTCATCTACAATAATCAGCTGCTCGGCATTGTCTCCTGGGGCTGGGGCTGCGCCTTATCATCCTCCCCTGGCATATATGCCTCTGTGCCCGATCTACTCGATTGGATAGTGGCAACGAGGGAAGCCAATGCCAAGGTGGGCACCATTGAGTTCCTGTGAAAATAATAAAGCAAATAAATATTAAACAAATATAAAATTAATATAAAAAGCCTGGAAAGCTACAGTCGGACCCATACCGACAGTAGCAGACCCTGTACTTTGCTTTGCCTTGGGCGTCGATAACAGCAGCAGCATATACATACACACATACACACATCGACTTTTTAAAGCAGAGGGTCTACATGATTATTATCATATTAGTAAGATGCCTAAAAATATATACATACATATATATATAAAATTTGCCAAGTAATGAGGGGTTAAGAAAAAAGTGTTCATCCTTTTGGGCTGAGCTTGGAATGAAATTTCAACCACGACCAAAAGATGCAATACTTATCTGTAACTCAACAGAATGACTCAGCATATTTTACAATCAAAATGCGAATTTTGCAATACAGATAATAAAATTGATAATGCTTATCAAAAAACACCAGAAACAAATAAATTATTTTTAAAAGTAGTATTTTTAGACCCTGTACTTTAAAAAAGTACAAAGGGTCTATTAGGTTTGTGCAAATGACATTTGTGTGTTACAGGCAGAAGGAGGCGTGGCAGACCTCATAAAGTATATATATTCTTGATCAGGACGACGAGCTGAGTCGATATAGCCATGTCCGTCTGTCCGTCTGTCCGTCTGTATGAACACCGAGATCTCGGAAACTATTAGAGCTAGAGACTTAATTTTTTTTGTTTGGTTCGTGTATTACATAGGCAGGCCAAGTTTATGTTTTTAATTTGATATCTCATCCCCCTCCCCCTCAAATTTACAAAAATGTTCTTAGTATATACAGTTTTAGAGTCACTGGATTCATTTTTTGCACGATTAAAGCTTTAGATGCTTTGCATGTTTGGTGCGAGTTGCAGCCCAATCGGATAAGAAACACCGGAGATATTAGACAAACAATTTTCAGTACCAGGCATTTGGGTAGGGGAGGGTGGAAGCCATAGTGTACGCGGCTACTAGGGCGTATGCGTGATTTTTGATTGTGAGTTTGAATTTCTGTATGAGTATTGGTTATTGTTTGTATTTGCGTGTATATTTATATGTATAAGTGTATGTGTGTGTGTGTATAAGTGCATGTGTATGTGTATGTGAGTATGTTCATATATGCTGCTGCTATTATAGACTCCCAGGGCAAATCAAAGTACAGGGTCACCTACTGTTTTTTTAGTAGTATTATAATGTGGTAATAAAAACAATTTAAGTTTAATTAACTTTACTTAATTCATAAAATATAAATTTGTTCTAAATTAAAAAGCTAAAAAAAAGAACAATTGCATAGTTGTAAACAAACTATAATCAGAGTAAACTTTGTAGTTAAAAAAATTTTCAGTGTATATTCCCTTATTGTAAATTCAAATTCAACACACTATCAACAAATTTTATAGACTCTTTACATATTGATACAACGTACAAATTACCGCATTTTCTTCATATTATTCCAAAAATTTTAGAAATTTTTTTATTCTTTAAATAAACATATAATTTTTGAGCATGTTTCGAAATCAATACGATGGTGATGTCACCCTCTGGAGTCCACAGGGACGTCTCTTTCAAGTGGAGTACGCCATGGAGGCTGTTAATCTTGGCACAGCCACTGTTGGCCTCAAGAGTAAAGATCTCGCCGTACTCGTGGCACTCTCTAAGCCAGGAACTGAATTGGGCATATCGCAGCCGAAGATCATATCCATCGACAATCACCTGGGCATATCGACGTCTGGTATTGCGGCCGATGCTCGGGTTATGAGCCAGTATCTGCGTACGGAGTGCCTGAGCTATAAGCATTCATATGGCGAGGCCTATCCTGTAGATCGCCTGGTTGCCAACTTGGGCAACAAGATGCAGATAAACACTCAGAGGTATGATCGCAGACCCCTTGGCGTGGGCGTACTAATGGCCGGATATGATGATCAGGGCACTCACATTTATCAGATAATGCCCTCGGCAAATGTGTTCAACTGCAAAGCTATGGCCATAGGATCCCGATCGCAAGCAGCTCGCACCCTACTGGCCCGGTACCAACCATTGTTTATGAATAGCTCGCATGATGAGATCATTTGTCGTGGCATTCAGGCCATTGCCTCTGTGATGCCACCTGAAGATAATTTAACCGTATCTATTGGAATGGTTGGTGTGAATCAACCATTTAAGATATTACCGAGTGAAGAAATTCTAAGATATCTGGAAATGACGAAAGGTCTATATGGTTCTAAAAAGGACGAGGCTAAGCGAGATCCTCACGAAGATGCAGTATCCAGAGGTACTGAAAACGAAAATGGTTCCTTTAATTAATTAATTAATGTGATTTAGCTCAATTTAAAAATTACAAAAAAGTTATAAAAAAAAGTTGATTAAATTAAAACGATTTTCATTTTATTTTATTTTATTAAGTTGTTATTAGTTGGCTTGAAATGTGCCAATTAAAATGGCTGTCAGTCTGGGCAAAACACACACATACAGGTACATATACATAAACATATATATACAGCTAAAAAATCCGTGCCATTAAAGTTTATAAAGCAAACGCCAAATGACGCCCGCAAAGCGCTGAGTGGTGCGAACAGCTTTAAAGCATATGAGGCAATAAAACTTGAACAAAGTGTTTAAGGCGGATGCTTGGTCTGAAAAAGAGAGTGGAGAGAGTGGAGGGTAGAGCGTGAAGAGGAAAACGTAGCTGCCGTTGAGCAATGTCCTTGACACTCAAATTTAGCGTGAAGTTGTTAGTCTGTCTGCGTATCGCTCATTTCAGTTCGCTCTTGCACATTATGAACAACAACAATAAGAATAAGTTAAACTATGCACTTAGTGCGCCATTTGTTTGCGCTCATTTTGTCAGAATATCAAATTTATTTTGATGCTTTGAATTTGAAACGAAACTCAAATTAAAGGCAGCAACACTTATTCGAAATTTTAGCTAAAAAGAAAGTTTAGTTTTCTTATTTATTTTATCTATTTTTAGACACATTTTCTTTAATAAATTTTAGTTACATATTTCTTAAACTTTTCAAGACCTTCCCTATAGGGTATTAATACTACTCAGCCGCACTCTCGCCAAACACATAAATCCCAAAAGTGAGCAACAACAAAAGACGAAAAAAAATCGTTCAGACAAAACGCTCAACCAACATGGCCACGGTGCCAACCGATTGCGTGTCAAACTTTTGGTGAGCACTGTCAGTTGCTGTTGATTCCATGGAGCTTTTTTTTGCCTGGTGACTTTGGCTACTGACCTATGGCTGTATTTTATTTGCCATCTTTTTTTGAGTGATTTTTTTTTCTCTAGCGTCCTTTTGGGACGAACAGAGCAATCACTGAGATAGACACGTCGAGTTTGGTCAATCTACAAAAATAAAATTCAATATTTCTTTTGCAGCTATTTTTCGTTAAAATCAACAGTTCAACTGTCAATGTTTTTGGGTCAAAAGTTTCGAATTAAATCGACGGGGATAATATATTTTTTTTTTTAATTTCCAAAATTTAATGCGGAACCCGCATTCAACTAATATTGAAACAGACATAATGATGCCAACGAGTTTCGGTTTTTGAAATATTTCCATTTATGACTTATGGCGGGTTCCGCAAATAATTTGCAACTCACAAATTTTTGGAGCTCAATAAGCATAAAGAATGAGCGTGGCTGAACTCTCCCTTAGGGCAATGCTCATATGTGGTGTATAGATTTTCTAAATGTGGCACCGCAATAGCAACAAATTTATTCACAGCCATTTGAATACCCTTTACATTTCTACAGTGCGGAAATGGGGTAGTATCTATTGGAGTATAAGACTTCAATGTTTTTAGAAAATACTTAAACAAATAATATAAATAAATAAATAATAAAATGAAGGGGGATAAATAGTAGAATGTGATTGCTTCTTCTGGCAAGTTACATTTTCTCAGCACCCCAAAAGAATGCTATAGAAATTTATAGCATTTCAGCATTTTATACCAACTTCAAATATGAATGTACAAATTTTAAATTAATAAATAATTTAAAATAATATATAAATAAAAAAATTAAACCGTTTTTATTCTTAGAATACTTTACTTTAACTAAAAAAAAACTATTTTTTCTGTTTAACCCACATCTACTTAGTGACTGCTAGTCGAGCTGCCATTCACTCATACTCGTTGTGATTATTTATTTATGCGCATTTCGTTCGCTTGGTATGCAGTTTCATTTAGTTCGAAATTATGCTGCAGCGTATGAATATTGCATGGGCCAAGTGTAGAAAGTGTGAGATTATACCGAAAAATAAGGGGAAGTCGAAATAATGGATGTTCAAATAGTTGCAACAGTTTTTTATGTGTGAAAAAAAGTTAAATATTGATTGAGCAGCCAACTTTAAAAAGGAAGAGTAGATATTCAAAATTGTGAAGCAAAATATTTCAGATTTACTTACTTGCCGAAAAGTATGCTACAGAATATATCAATTTGATAAAAGCTTAAAGAAATGCAAGTATTTCCTATACTAGTTGACACTCAATGCAATTGAAATGTGAGCCAGCATATTGAACAAGTGCTTTAATGTGGTTCAAAGTGTACAGCATACCACTTGGCCCGACTTGGCCCGAACGTGCTCAGCCAGAAGCTACAGCAGCTGCCCCAGGACTGGGTCTGGGTAACGGCTCTAGTAGTAGTTGAGTTGTGTAAGATTTTGCCCTTTTCCTTACATGTGTTACATTTGTGTCATGATTGTGGAAATTGTTATTTTCATCACGAAATTCAATAAAAATGAAAGGAAAGTTGAATTTTTCGTTGCATTTTTATGGATGTTGCCTAAAATGTGGTCAGCTTGCACTTTATGAGTGCCAAGTTTTGCAGCAAGTTTTTCCCTCTTTGTTTACAAATTGCAGTTGCTTTTCTTCTAGTTATTTTCCGCTTTTATGTATGATGTTTTAATTAAACACTTTTCAGTTTCTTACTCATATATATATACTACATATTTGTCTTTTGGTTTTGGCATGCGTTTAAAACTTCACTTAACTCTTGGATAAGTTCGTTGGTATTTCCAGAAAGTTCTGCATGTAATCCCCATGGCATGCATATACAAAATGCAAATATTTGCAATTAAAATAATTGAGTTTTTAAATGTCTATTAGACTAGTTTATCAACTGTTGCAAATCATAAAACTTTTCGACTCAAAACTTTGACCAAAGTTCCTTATTTGCCATATTTATAGCAGGCAAGTTTTTCACCTTTTTACTATGGTTTTCTCTTGTGAAAACATTTGAAAGCCAGTATATGATAAACTGGTTTATACACTAGACAAAGAGTTGCTGAAATACCGAAAAGAACAAAGTTAAACATACATGAATTAGACACAAATCTATCTGGTAGAACTCTTCACATCTGACTGTAAATCACGAATATGCCACACGTTACGCATACGCAATGTTGGCTCAGCGTTTCAGCCGTAATTCTCTCAACTTCCTCGTACTATTGAAGTTGTACTCAATTTACAAGTTTTGTATACACATGGTGCTTGCTTATATTATACAATTTAGAACCTTCAGTTGCCAAACATCAAAGCCCGGCTGTTGTATATAAATAGCTGAAAAGTAACCCTTTGGACTTTCGGCTGAACTGTATTTTTTTGTGGAATATATCTGATGTGACTATTCCGTTTTTTTCTTGCTGCAGGCTATGTAAATGCGTGCTGACCGTCAACATTCTTTTTTTTTGGTAGATGTGTGTGTAGTTATACCATGTGCAACACTTTAAAGACGAAAAGGCGCATCTAGTTCGATGGGGGTAAAAAGCTTTGACATTTAGCATTTCATGCTACAAATATTTATAAATATTGCAAAAGGGAAAATTGTACAAAATCAATTACTGATTACACTAGACAACAAAATGTAACTATTTTTCAGCAAACAGTGGTGGATTAAAACATATTTACTACTCTTATGGTGAGCTATGTTATACTTATGCTTTGCTACCTATACTTATTAGTCAAGCTCTGTATTTAAACTCTATGTTAGTAGCATTATTTCTAGATTTTTTTCATAAATACCACATTCAATAATTGAAAGTTATCCAACATTAAAAAATACATAGTCAACCAAATCAATTCCAGCTCTTAAATCTCTTTTTAACACACGCTTTACGCTTGTGTTTCTTGTATGGCTGTTTTTTCCTCACTCTGTTTCATTGACTTGTTTTTTTCAATCTGTTAAATCCGTGAACTCTGCTGCAATCTCTCCACTATTCCCCTTAGGTGTCACGTCAGTTATGCATCGCCACACCGAGATGGAAAAAAATATATATTTTACTACAATGCCGATGGGTGACTGATTGCAGCATTAAAGCTACACGGTTTCCATCTATGATTTTCGAGTAATTTTCACAAGTTCCATTCATTTCTTTTTTTTTTTAATTAAATTGTCAACTGTATGGAAAAACATTGCAGTGACAATGACACAAAGTGCCAACAATTATTGTTGCCGTTACTGTTACTGTGGTTGTTGTTGTTGTTGTTCTTGCCTTTGGCATTTCAGTGCTTAAATAATTAAAATATGTGACACGCCAAAAAGTAGGCAATGCATTCAATGAAACCTTATTATCCAACATTTCACGTGGATCAGCATGAAACATATTACGATATTATGTAGTAAACAAGCAATCAATACACTCATTATACGAAGAGCCTATGAAATAAAGTCCACAAAATAAATGGAAATTATGAAGAACCAAATGGGATTAACATATGGGTAACTCAAAATGTGGCCAAAACTATGAACATTTATACAATGAGTGTAAATTAATATGAGATAGAAAATAAACTGATTCATAAATGTAACAAAATTTTATACTTATATACATACTAGAATGTTAGGTGAATTTAATTAATAAAAAAAAACAGTCTAAAAGAGTGAACCAATTTCGATGAATTGTTTATAATAGATAATTAAATGTTCTTATTAAATGAAGTTTTATTCTAATGCCATCACATGTCTAGTACTTTTACTGATTGCATTATAAATGTAGTACTTAATTTAAGTGTATTGCAATACAAAAACAAACTGCGTATGATTCTGATAGTACATATAAACAAGAATATAAAAATGTGTTTTAATGTATTTTCTTTTGATATTATTCACATGCAGAGTATATGGACAACACATTCAATATTTATCTTCTCTTAATTTGCATACCTTGCACCTATTAAACATGGCCAAACCGGCGTATTAGTTTGTATGAATGTGAGTTAATAAAAGAGTATAATAAAGTGTAAGATCAAGTGAATCAACAGTCACTAATATACATAAATATATTATACATATATATTATTTACATTTAAAAATAGTATCTAAAGTGGACTTTAATTCGACACATTTAATGCGTACATTCGAAGATTTAGGTAATTTGCATTTTAATTATTTGCAATTCATATTTCAAAACGTGGTTATGGTTAGTCATCTGCTGTCGACTACGTCCTACTGCTCCGGCGTAACCGTACTATAAATTTCAATCGTTTTATATGCTCTACAGACTGCATGTGTGATGGCTGTCTTGCGGTCGTGTTTGTGTGTTTGTGTATGCTGCACAATTTACTTTTGTTAAATTGTTTATAGTTATTTAATTTCGCATCGACATCTCTGTGGTTATCAATAATGCGACCAGACAACAATGCTCTCTGCGTGTGTTGTTGTGAATACTCAATGAGTTGTTTGAATAGTGCAGTGAGTGTATTGTATTCGACTTTCGCTGGCCTTTGAATGGCTTTATATTCATTGTACCTACGTGGATAAGGTAAGCGATAAATTTGCTCTTTTAATTCTCTATATAAATATATATATTTTGATATATTTGAATCAATTAAGTAAAATCGAATTTTAGTTTTTCCAGCAAAATAATTCAGTATATAAAATTGAAATTGACTAGAGAGCTTGATGTGGTTGGTTAATCATCAGTGGCATCAAGGTTAAGGCAGTTGACCCAGAAGTTATCCATGGTATGATACAAGTGTGGCAGCGCATTACCAATGCTGTGATTCTCATCGGTGTAGGTCTGTCAATAAGCAAGCATTACTAGTATTGTCTATGTCTCTATTCATAACTCACCTGCTCCTCGAATGGTATATCGGCTCTTTGCAGCTTTTTGGCTAGCAGTAGTGAGTGCTGGAAGTGTACATTGTCATCGCCTGAGCCATGTATCAACAGGAAGCCGTGTGTTCGGAAATTTTCCAAATCGTGGAAAACATTGCTCTCGTTGTACTTGAGGTCATTGTCTTCGGCAGTGGGCAGACCCATAAAACGCTCAGTATAGATGGTGTCTAGATGAGAAATGAATCTCTTTAGTGATTGGTAGAGATACATTTACAGTTACATACCATAATACAACCAAGATGTGACAGGTGCCACAGATATGCCGCACTTAAAGATATGCTCCTTGTCTTTTTCAAGCGTTTTGGCTGTCATATATCCGCCATAGCTCCAGCCCCAAATGCCCGTACGATTAGCATCAATAAACTCCAAATTATTCTGCAGCCATTGTGTGACAAAGAGTTGATCCTCCACTTCATGATCACCCAGATCATTGTTCACCGAGAACAACAGATCCTTGCCCTTATTGCCTGTGCCACGTCCATCGATATAGGCATAGATGGTATCACGTGTGGTGGTCACAAACGCCTCAAAGCCCAAGGTAAAGCTATTCGACACACGCACTGAATTGGGTCCGCCGTACACGACCACAATCATGGGATACTTCTTGGTCTTATCAAAATTGGGAGGCAAAGCCAATTTGGCAATGCCTGTACTGCCATCCATTAACTTGACATCGATGAACTCATAACTGGGGCGGAGTTTCGTTGCCAAGTTGGTGCGATATCCTGTGTTTAGTTCCCAATCGATCACCTTCTGATGTGTGGCTGATGCGTAGAGTTGTGTGTAAGACGGATTGGGTCCAGTGCAGGACATAGTGTAGTAGGAGAAACCTTTGCTGAATGTGGCACTAGCGGTTTGACATTGCTTATTATCAGCATCAACGAGTTTACAGCTCAGACAGTCGTCGTTGCTATAAACATTGTACACAGCTGGTTTATCCACCTGAGTGGCCTGGTAGTAGCTGCAAAACGGAACGTAAGGTTAATCCTTGAGTTAATCTCTTGTATCTCAAACACTTACAGCTTATCATTGACCTCATCGTAGCCATACACGTTGAGCACTGTGAAATTGCCCCTTGACTTCCAGCTGTTGACGCCTGTCTCCAGATTGAGGTTCCACACCTGATACCAGTTATCAATGAAATAGGAAAAGATGCAGCTCTTGCCGCTGCTCAGGCATTTGGGCGTGCTCATGGCCACCCAACCCTTGGGCTCCTCAATGCGCGTAACTTCAGCGCAAACACCTTCGGGATTGCAGCTCTGAAGTGAAGCCAGATTCTGACGACGGTTCATCCAGGTGATCAACAGATTACTATCGTTGGACCACACAACATTCTGCAGTATGTGGTCGCTGCTGACAATATCGACAGGTGCATCAATGCGCTTCATAATCGGATCGTTGTTGCTCAGATCGAACACACGCAGATACACAATCGGATTTGGTGTGCCCGTCTTGGGATACTTCAGCTGCTCCTCATGCGGATACTGCGAGTATCCAGTGGTATCATCACCATATAGGAAATACTTGAACGTCTCCACTTTGGTATCATCAAAGAAGCCCACGGCCAGCTTGCTGGCATCTGGTGACCACCACAGCGCACTGCCACTGCTCAGCACCTCCTCCTCATAGACCCAATCGGGCACACCATTGTACACAATGCCATCCTTGCCGTCCTCCGTAATGGCTATCTCAAAGTCCGAACTGAAGTGTATATAGACATTGTTCAGGTACACATAAGCCAGCCTATCCTTGAGAGGTGCCCAGCCACAATACTGCAGTTTCTCGCCCTTGTGTATCTTAATGGCTGTATTTGTGGCAATATCATATACATCATACTGTGCCACATACGAATGCCGGAACTTCTCCGTCAAATTGTGACGCACCAATATTTTGGTATTATCCGGCGACAACGTAAACGTCGCTCCACTATATGTATTCTGAAAGAATACTCAGATTAGTACAGTACTTAGCCAATAACTGTATTGCAGCTCGAGCTTACCAGAAAAGTGTTATCCAAGAAAACACTATCAGTCTTTGTGGCCGCATTGAACTTGTGTATGGATCTATCACTGGCAGTGTAATAGAATTCCTCATCTGCAAAAGTGTGAAGAAAAAATGCATGTTTAGTATCTGATATTGAAGCCTATTAAATTATTTGATTAAAAGATAAATTGAGGGCGCACGTTCACCCGCCTTATCTGAGATTGTAAATTAACCAATATATTTATTAGATTAAAGTACTTTTTCTTATCTTCTGAAATACAACTTTATCAACATGGTTTTTCTAAGTTAGAAATTAATGAAGCTTTCTCATAAGCCAGTTCTGACAGCTAATAAATTTAATAACGGCAAATGATTATAATCAAAATAGCGAAAAGCTTCATTGACGTTCAAATAAGAATACCTAAGGTAATAAAATGTTGTTCACAGTATAAATATTTATAAGTAGTTATATATATAATAATTTCGAATTGCTTGTCAACAATACGCTCAAGTACCTTAATATATAATATATATAATAACATAATATATAAAACAAATTAATAACTGTACACTAATATGTATGTGAGGTATCTAGGAAACCACCAAATTATCCTAACGCAGTCCTAACTGGTATCACTATGGCCCAATAGGTCTATGAGCGGGACGTGATCCCATCCGAGTTAACCTAACCTAACCTAAACTATGTACTAAACTATGAACAGCGACTCAAATGTTTTATTAAATTAAAGCGTTTAAATAGCATGGAATAATATAATTAGTGCATTATCGAATTTAATATACATAATACAACCAACTCAGTTACAGTCAAATAGTTATTTTTAAACCATTTTTCCACACTTTTATTTTATTAAATGATCGTTTGAACTTTAAAATATAATTATCTGTGACCTTTAAAATTATTCTCTTTTTTTACTTTTGTTTAATATGTATTTAGATAAAGATTTTGCTATTTGAAGTTAGTCTCTAAGAGAGACAAATCGAAAATGAAAATAGCTTTTAAATAATACAATATATTATAATAATAATATAATATTTATATTATTAACTGAAAGTATATATAAGTACTTATACATGTAGGTATATGGGGGTAACTTAATCAATCCACAGAAACAATAAATAATAACTGCACAAGTACGAGTATTATAAATAATCAAAAGAACTTTATTTATATAACTTTATGTCGTATATACTATTTATATATGATTATTCAGTTATAATTCGCATAATCCATTGTTCAAAGCTATTGCCAAGCCATGCCTAATTTCAATTACTTTTTTATATTTTTCTTCTTGTATTTTTTGTCAAGAGAAACCTAATTTGGCGCTTTCTATTTCGAATGCCAAATACATTTAAATATGTATTATTATGCTGCAAGAGTACACTAAATTAAAATGTAAATTAGAAACGAAAATCTGTTTAGCTTAGCAAATAGATTTAGCAATTTAAATTAATGACTAGTAAATACTGCTAATTGATATACCACACATATGTTTGGAGTGATTTATAAATTCAATTAAAAAAGTGCAGCTCTGCAGAGGAAATGCCACTTACGGTATTGTTATAAATTAATCTAAATGCATGCCATATTTTTGCAAGACTAATTAAATAGATGAACCTGTTTTTTGCCCCATTGTAGCCAAAACAGTACTTTGTTATTTATAAGCGACCGGCAGAGGCACTTATAAGTAATTTGGCAATAGTGTAAGCCAGTTTAAGAGCACTTCATTGCCCAAAACTCTGAGATGATGAGTCAGCATAAAAATTAATTCGTAGAATTGTTAAATCTTGTACACTCTACTAATGGACTGTTATCTAACTACAGTTGTTACAGTAAAACAATATCATGCCGATAAGCTACAGTAAATACTAATGATAAGATTAATCGCACAGAAAATCGGCATATATTTGATTATGATTATTTATGGTATACAAAACTCGTGATTCAACTAAAGAGAGTTGTTATACATTTGTGTATAACAGTAGTATAACAGTGGAGCAAAATCTGCAGAATATATGTACATATCTATGTAATAAGCATGTAAACATACGACAGTTGTTGTTATACATCTGTGTATAACAGTAGTATAACAGTGGAGCAAAATCTGCAGAGTATATGTACATATCTATGTAAACAGCATGTAAACATACGACACATTCAACACAGGGAAATGAACCCCCGTAATTGTCTATTTAATGCACGATCGCATTCTTTCTGATAACAGAATCTCATGCTGGGAGTTTAACTGTGTATGACGTCGCTCGGTGTTGTCGAAAAGGGAAATAACCAAGGGGGAATTCACTTTTGAATAAAACAAATACACATTGAACAGCTTACCTGTTATCCAGGTGCCATTGAAACCACGAAGCCCAGCAAGGCCATAGAGTGCTTCAATTAACTCCCAAGGTGTCTGGCCATCGCTCACCCTAGGACTCTTTTCTGGCACTTTGATGATCGCGGCTTCTGCCAGGCAAAGGCTGCCGACCAGCAGCAGCAACACCGACCCCGTTAAATGCATTATATTTCCCACACACACACGCGACAACACTAACAATAACAACACAACAAATAAAACGGTTCTATGTCTCTAGCATGCAAAGCGAAAGTGAAATGAACAAGCGAGAGCCACGAAAAACGAAGCAGCACACAGCGTCACAACAAAACCTCAACTGAATTCAAAATCAATTATAATCAGCAATTAGCACCGCGACCGGCGCGAATTCACAACAATTGAAAACTAGTAACTACAACGGAAAGTCGACTATTTAATACTCAGCAGTAAGGTTATTAACCGTTGTTTACCAAAAACCAATCTTACGTAAATGCTTGAAAAGACTGTGTAGTGACCCATCACAGCGAACTTATATTTATACTAAAGCATTTCTTATTAATTTTCTTACTTTTTTATCCCACAACTTAAAAGGTATAACAAATAATAGCAACAAGTGTTATCGCGGTTTTCACACTTGGCGCTTTTGCGCCAAAAGTGGCGCTTTTATTTTATGTTGGCGCGCTGCACATATTTTAAATAGGATCTTTGCGTCAATAAGCCAAAAAGAAACTTGAGTTAAAAAATGTAATGAAATTGTGTTCACTCTATATTAACTTACCGACTTAAGACGAATTAATTTCGTGTGTGTTTTCGATCTTTCCAAAATATAAGTCTTATATTATAAGACACCGGCAAGGTGTTGAACTAAGATGAAGCGTCATCTAGCGACTATTCTATTTTGTTCGCTTGCAACCCGGTTGGAGAGGTTTGAGCGCACAGCGTGTTTGTCTGCGCTCGATGCAACGCGGGAAACCAAATATACATACAACATAAACACACGGAAAATTAACAGAGTGCACCAAACTCGATATTGAAATGCAAAATTATATTGGAGAATTTGTCGCTACAAAAATTACTGTACATATTACTTAAAACATATGCATTGGCGTGTTTTCTTGCAATTTGATTTTTTTGGTGTAACATCGGTTGCTGAATTATCGATTGACATTTATCGATACACGCAAACTGCTTTGCGAATTTGGCGGGATATTTCTTTAGTTTTAAAGCAATCCTATTTAAATGGAAATTAATTAGATAAAGTTAATTTTGTCTCTTTAAATTTTGTTTATTAGATGTATAGTATAAATTATAAATTGGTTTCGTACTGATTACAACATATAAGTGTATAATTATGTATGTTATGGTGGATAAGCTTGCAGCACCAAAACATTTGTCGTAATTGAATCAACTTGTTTTGCATTGTTTAGATTTATAAAATTGAAGTGGCTTGGCTTTATAACTTAGACATCTAGGTAGTGTAATTGGTAAACATAGAACGCTATCGGGCTAACTCGTGTTACTGGTTACTGTGGTGGCGGGGGTTGTTCATGCTGCTGCTGCGGTTGCTGTTGTTGTTGTTGCGCTTGAGGTAATTGCATGATGCGTTCTAAGATGTGGGCCTGGTTCTCCAAACACTTGGGAAAAAACGTTCGCATCAGATCAACTTTCCGCTCTTCCACCTCTAGGAGTTGCCGTGAGATTTTTGTTTGTTCTTCCAATAGCTGATTCTTTCGACGCACTTCATCCATATACATTGACTCTAGCGAGTCGGCAGGCGGCGGATTGCTCGAGCCATAAGGTCTCCCTCGTTTACGTGGTGTTGGAGTCGGTGTTACAGCAACCACATTTGAAGTATTCCCAGGAGTTGGTGGTTGCATTGGAACAGTCATTGGGCCACCGTTACTATTGTTGGTGGCCACGCTGATGGTGTTATTGGAACTGTTAATATAGGCCACTGCAGTGATGGCTTGATGATTAATGGACGATGAAGGTGCCACACTATTGTTAGTGTAGTGCTGTTGTTGCTGAGGCTGTGTACCGGTGCCATAGTTTACAACGCTGGTATCATAACCAGCCTGAAACTGATGTTGTTGCTGTTGTGGATGCTGATGTTGGTGTTGATGATGTTGTGGGAGTTGCTGTTGCTGCTGCTGTTGTTGCTGTAGCTGCTGCTGCTGCTGTGGTGTTTGCAGCTCAAGTAACTGTGCGGGCTCGGCTGGTGAATACTGTTGCAGCGGCTCTTGATATGGCATCGACCGGTAGTCCTCATCATCGTACTCCTGCTTGATATCATCGTACTGGTCGGTAAATAGTTCCGTATTGAAGCTCATATTATTGTTATTATTATTATTGCCTTGGGCATGGTTGCTGCTATTATTGCTATTGCTATTGTTGCTGTAGAAGTTGTTACCCGTCCCCTCAATCTTCAGTACAGACTGCTGCTGTTGCTGCTCTTGTTGTTGTTGGTGCTGTAGCGCTTCCTGCTGCTCCTCATCGCGTGGTGGTGACACATCACGATTGTTTGCCAATACATCTGGAGGCACCGGTTCCGCATTCTTCGGCCGGTGTAAATTCTTAAGTATGCGATTGACAATATCGTATTTCTTCCAGCGTTGCGGATAGCTTGACGGATCAGCTTGGATTTGTTTCTTCACCGAACTGCAATTGATTTGAATATGATATAGATTAAAATGGTTTTTCCATTGCTTATCAGCACTTACCGAAATTTAGCCCTCGTCTGGTTGACTTTCATTTGTATTTCCTCAGGCTTTACATCTACACCGAATCGTTCACGGAGCTCCTCAGACCATTTGCTAAAGTAAATGGTGTTCTTACCATTGCGTGTTAGACGCCAGTTGTCACGACCCCAAATCTCGTATAGACGCTCCTCCTCGCTAGGTGTCCAATAGCGTCGCGCCTTCTCCTTAGACTTAACCTCGAGTACCTCTTGGCTACCGCACATATTCGCGTCCGTTTCAGGCTCTATGCCTGCGTTAGTATTCGTGCTGGGAATCACGTTCGCATTTACTGCGCCGGTCGCACTGCTCCCTCCGCCAAGATTAAGCGACAAATTTTCGTAGTCCATGCGAATTCCAGAGCCAGGGCCGTAGGGGAATGAATTCTGAAATGGTTTCTACACGCGTGTACAAATTTCTCACAGTATAAGAACGCAGAAACACATTTATATTTGCCAGCAAACAAAAGCTGCAATTTTTCGCACAAAAAATCAACAACTAGGGATGGCTGCAGATATCGATGAAGCCATAAAGTCGATATTTCGTACAGTTCTTGCACAAATACTAGTCGGCATAGTCATTATATAATAGATAACGCTTAATGTTGGAAATAAACATCAACGCCAAACTAATAATGTATAAAATTCATACATTATATTGTTGATTTTCCCCAATAAGAATTCACACAATTATTCGATTTAATATCGTCTTGTTGCACGATATGTATCGTCCATCCATAATAAAAATGGACACAGAATAGTGTGACCGTTTGTGGATAAGCAGCAAAACGGCAAATGAAGCTGTTCATAATTTATGCCATACTTGGTGTTTTTTTCTTTATATTGGTGCACAAGCACCGTTTTATTATAATTTACTCATTTTAATATTTTCAAATGGCAACCAAAGCAGAAGTTGTAGGTAATTTGAGTAAAAAGAAGACCAAATGCGAATCGAACCAGTGTCCAATGTTCCAATTTATTTGAATAACATAAGCGCCGCTAGAGAAGGAGAAACTGGTTAAATTTTCGCGGGCAATAGTTTTGATATTTTTGTTTGGATTAATACCACACTTGGTATTTTTGTATCACAATTGATATTTTTAGCTGAATGAAAATTCCAAAGAACGGCTGCAAGCAAAATATTTTGGTTCATTTTGAATGAAATTTGTTCTTTCTAGTTCATTATTGGTGCATTCTTATGTTTTCAATTGGCAACAGCATGCTATGTTATCAAAGTACTTAAGCTGCTAGTGAGTATGTGTGTATTATAAACAAATGTATGTATATTTATTATTTGTTTATTAGTTTATAGAGATAAATGATGAATTCCCAATGAAATTCTTTAAGTTTCAATAAAAGTAAGCATACAAGTAAATGCGTCATGTATTATTTTTTTGTACTTACTCTCGTTTGTTGCAGTCCGCGTCTGTCATGTTTCTGCGTCTGCCTTTGTTGTTAGCGCATTTCTTGCACAATGGACGATTGCGATTGCTGTTCCTGGTGTTAATTGTGGTGCTCCTGGGCAGCATACTCATAACTTACAATTGGCAATCGGATAATCAGCTATGCTTTAGAGAGGAGACGGATTCACTCTCGGCCAGCTCTTCATTCGAAACGAACACTTTCATACCAAGGCTACTGGATGATGTGCTGGTCACCGAGCCGAAGCCAGAACCAGGTCGCACTATATTCTTTCACGAGACCAGCTGCCACAGAAGGAAACGCAAGCGACAGCGCCCCGGCCAAAATCCTGATGCCCAATACAACTTGCTGAAATTGACGGCGCGTCAGGCGTGCGCCATCGAATCAGCGGCATTGCATAATCCGAATTTCAAAGTATTCGTGCTGTTCGCCGGTCCCACCTATCATCTACCCAACGGTAGTAGCACGAGCGGCTACGGCGGCGCTCAACGCCAGCAGCAGCCCTTAATTGATGCCATATTAAGCTATAAGAATGTACAACTACGTCAACTGAATCTCTGGCGATATGCAGCCGGCACGCCCATTGAAGAGTGGCTCAAAGACGGCAAATTATTTCGCTCCAGGTGGGTGGAACACATTTCCATTTCCGTTCCTTCACGTTAAACAAAGTAATCTCTTGTGTTTTTAGCTATCTTTTCTCTCACATATCGGATTTCCTGCGCTACTTGACGCTGTATCGCTATGGCGGTATCTATCTGGACATGGATGTGGTAATGCTGCGCAGCATTGAGGATGTCCCACCTAATTACACTGGCGCCGAGTCCAATACACATTTGGCCGCTGGTGTCATGAGCTTGGCACCCACAGGCTTTGGCCATGAAATAGCCGAATCGTGCCTGCGTGACTTCCAGCAAAATTTCAACGGCGGCGATTGGGGCAACAATGGACCCGGTGTCATCACACGTGTGGCAAAGAAGATATGCGGCACCAATGATATATCAGTCATGATAGATGATACAAAACGTTGCATAGGTTTCAAAGTGTTTGATCGCAATGCATTCTATGCAGTGCCCTGGAAACATTGGCGACACTTCTTCGAGCCGCAACTGCTGGAGCAGACGCTGGAGCACACCAAGGACTCGTATCTGGTGCATGTGTGGAACTTGCATTCCAAGCAGCAGGTCATCAAAGTGGGATCCAGCACCGCCTATGGCAAATACGCGGAACTTCACTGTCCCAAAGCGTATGCAGCTGCGGGTGATTACTTCTAAAGATTAGCTGCAGTTAATTCAGCATACCAAAGAGTTAGGATGAAGTTCTATTGTTGTTATGATTTGTTAGGAACCTGCACATTCCGTTTACTTTTCCAGTTTATCGACTAAATCTCTTGGAATCTCTTTGCTTTTAGCTACATACTTTCCGTGCCCAGTGTTACGAATAATAAAATTGTAAGCATCAGATATAATGTTCAATGATATTGTTCGGCATGTCGAACAGTATATACCCTGGCAGATACACAGAGAGAAACAATGCCTAATTGTTGACTGTTTAACTAATTATAATACTTAATCCATCCAGACTAGCATCACTTGATTGCTGCGATAGTATTGCCGGTAGTTCTTAACAAATCAAATCGCTGCTGCTCGGGTATTCTAATTATTAAATGTTTGTGACTGTCCCATTCAATGGAATTTCAATACTAAACTACAATCTCATCGATAAGGTACAAGAAACCACAATTAATTCATAATATATACATACATACATACACTAAATGATATTCGGTTAAATCTAAGTATTCAAATTCAACAATTGGTGGTTATATTGCATAGTTTTCTCTGTAATCCAATCGAAATAGTTTTTCTATGAATGTATACATACCTTTATATATATATACACACACAGACACACGATGAAAATCGAATAATGCAAAAATATATCATTGGCAATGTGTAATCGAATGTTGTTTCTATAATTTAACTACACTTACGGTAAACAGGCGAAATAAATTAATTTTCTAAAACGAAATAATAGCTTCATTTGCTAGATGCACTGCACCTGGGAGTAGCGCAGACAGGCGCCAATGTTATCCTCGGCACTGCCCTTGCTAGCGGCGCTGCCATCACCGAAATGTACACCAATGTAGAACGGCGTGACGGTGCTCTCGATGCGACAGGGCCACACGCCCGATGAGCAGAACTGAAAGCCACAATGAACGGGCTCACAGCCTGGCAATGGACCCAGGCCTGTGCCAATGAAATCCTCAATGATGCACGGCATTGTGATACGATCCGAGCAGGTGCTATAGAATTGCCGTGACTGTCGACGATGACGCCGTAAATCAAAGGCACTGCGTAAGAATCCCAGCAGATCGAAGCCACCAGACGCGCTGCCACCACCAACCGGACGTGGACGACGTGAGACGCCTGTTGGTCGGGCCGTGGTACCACTGCCGCCGCCAAAGAAATTGAAAATGCCATCATCCTCTGCACCGCCAGAGCCTTCCGCATCATCATTGGCTGGCGAGGAAGACGGAACTGGATCGTCATAATCCTCTTCTGCAACATCACCACCATCAGCAGCTGTAGACGGAGCAGCTGTTGTTGTGCTCTGCGTGGCAGCTGGCGTGCTGGAACGTTGTGGTGCTGCAGTTGTCATATCTGGCATGCTGCTGCTACTGCCGCTGGAGCCGCCGTTGCCCCCGTTATCTGCTACAGCAACTGGTGCTGCTGCTGTGGTGGTGCTGGCATTGGTGCTCATCATCATCATGGGTGTTGTGGACGTTGTGGTAACTGTGGTTCTATTAAAAAGAATGTTGAGTTCACTCGTGAAATTGCTCACAAACGATGGATCCATCTGTGCCTGCCCGCCGTAGCCATTATTACTGCCATTGGCGCCGTTGCCATTATTAGCACCATTGCCACCCGAGTTCATGTTGGACATAAATGAGCCACCCATGCCACCGCCGCCAATGCGAAAGGATTGCTCATCACATGGCTGATACATGATGGAGCACATGTCTGTCTCCTGGCGTACGCAAATACGATAATGCTGATTGGCCAGATGCCTGCCATTCTCCGCGAAGTTGAACGTTTGCATGATACCCTCGACACCAGTATGATACTGCAGACAACCCGCTGGTGCACGCTGACTAAAGGGTATCTGTGCAACACGTATTTCCCACAAGCGTATAGGCAGAAATCTGGCAGATACATTCAAATTGATCTCAATCACTTGATCCATGTTATTCACGCTGCTCGTTGTTGAGTTGCCGGCAACAGGTGGACGCAAACTGCCATAGAGTGTGGATTGACGTGGTAAAGCGCGTACTCCCACATCATAGTACACTGAAAGAAATGCACCAAAGTATTCAGAAACATACTACCATACATTTTAAATGTAGTAAACTCACTGTGTTGTCCACTATTTTGACCACATAGCTGAAATGCTCCACTTGGACCTCCGTTGATACTGAACACATCTCCATCGCAAGCACCCGTACGTCGATTCGGTTGTCCAAGCGAGAAATGATAGAAGTCCAGACGCAGTTGACTTATATCATCGCTCATCATTCGTACTTTTAGTTGACAACCCGTAAAATTGCTGGGCATGAAGCTGGGAAACTCAGGTGAGACAATGTAAGTCAGATTACTCGTTATCGTTCCGTTGCAGGTAGCAACAAAGACACAACAGACACCAAAACCCATGGCACACTCGCCCTTCGGCTGGCCACCCTTCTGATGGCATTCGTAGGCATTGAAGCAGTTGCCCAAGCGACGACCATCATCCGATAGGCATTCCCCATCCACGGGCACCGGGAATAGATGTATTACTGTAAAATAACGAACGGATAGAGTATTGGAAAATTATGTATTCGACTATTGGCAACATAAACTTAAGTAATACAACTATTTTGCGTGAACCAAAACTGTTCAATAAATTAGCCCATTTAAAAAAATTTTAAATTTGGCAGCAAGCCAAACACTTAGACCTGAAAAGTAAATTATAATTATATAAATATTCAATGCCATAGTTTCACGTATTTTAAAGTTGGACGCTGTTTTCGTACCGGTGATACTCCACACAAATATAACGTAAAATACGCAGTGTGTACACATATTCGCAAAAGGCTAAATATTTTTTGGCATTTTTTAGGCAAAGATATTTATTGTGGACGAATGCAAGGAAGAATTGCGCAAAGTGGGAGTGCTAATAACCGTTTGATTTAAACTGCTGATAATTGAATTAACATTATCATCAGCAATACTTTTTATAACATATCTTTTATTTGGCTGATGCTTTTTGAGACAATGACGTGTGATATTGCTACTTTGTAGTAGTTTTTTATAGTTCATAGCGTCATAAGTTTTAACTTAGTAAATCAAAAGTTCATTCTAGAATTGTCGATAAGTGTATCTGTATGTTATGATATATGAAGTAAAATCGGCTTATTGTCCATGAAAAACAAAATCAATTTTTATCTAAATGCCTATGGTGAGATTTACAGTACTTTAATTTTAAGACCACGATTAAAAATGTTCTCTAGGGCAAACAATACATTTTATTATTTAATTTAATTTTGTTTTGTTGCCTGCAGATTGGATAATATCTTACTGTAACAGAGAAATATCATTAGGGTCAGAAGGCTTCAAGAGTTTCTGGAGCTTTTTCTGCTCTAGAATTATAATTTGACAATTAACACAAATTAGCCCACTATTGTTACCTATAACATTAACTACTATATTATCGGGACCAAGATCGCCTTTGTGTCCAAGTATTTGAGTTCCTCCATGACTCGTATCGAACGTTAGCCAAATACCTATTTAATAGAATTGTTATAAGTTATATTAAAAATATTAAATAGTATAACTCACAGCAAATGAAGAATATAACTTTGCTGCCTGGCATCGTTTGACTACCGATATTCTATTGAACTAACTTTTGTAAAGCTTAGGACTACTATTTTTAAGGGTTATATTGTGAAATCATATTGGTTTTGGATGGTACGGAAGCAAATTAATAAGTCATGCTTTTTAACGGTTAATTATGTACTAATTTCAGACAGTTTATCTAATTGATAAAAAAAAACAAGTTCTGTGGTCGTTCTGAAACAGTCTTCAGGCTTTCTATATACATGATGTATATGCACGGGGATTTTGTGGATTACTTCTATAGTTATACATTTATTGAATAAATCAAATATATATACATTGGTTTATTCATAAACTTTACCTAGGGGCACTCGTCTACACATGGAGTACCCTCTTCAGCAGGGGGATCTGTGGTGACTTCCTTGGAATCTTTCTTTACTTCATTCTTGACTGCTGTGTTGGATTCTGCACTGGTGCCTTCTTTAGAGTCTTCTATGGTGTTTTCCTCGGAGTCATCTGCACTTTCTTTCTTGATTGAACCTTTGGAGTCTTTCTTGTATTTTTCCTTGGAGTCTTTTTTAGAATTTTCCTTTGAGTCTTTCTTGATATCGTCCTTCAAGTGTTTCTTGGATTTTTTTTTCGACTCTTTCTTGGTCTCTTTCTTAGATAAATGAACGGTAATGAAACCCTTTTCAGAGTCCTTCTTGGAGTGTTTCTTGGAGTCTTTCTCGGTTGCTTCTTTAGAGTTTTCCTTGGAATCTGTCTTAGAGTCTTCATTGGAGTTATCATGGGACTGCTTCTTGCCATGTTTTCCGATTGACATTGCTTGCATCAATATACTAGGAATATTCAATTTCTTCTTGCTCTTTAGCAGAGATACGAGATTTGTACTGTTGCCTTTTCTAGTTGATTGCTTTGTGTCGAGATGGACTAAATTAAATTGAGGCTTGTGTTCTTCAGAGGACGATGACGATGAGGATGATGAGCCGTTAAGAATAAAATCTTTCGGAAATGGTTTGAGAACGTCATCCTCGTTCGATGCGAATAGTTCAACCTCCGCATTAATCTGCCCCAATATCAAAATACCTAATTTTTATACATTTATAATTATTGCAAATATTTTAATATTTATAAATTTGTTTAACTTACAGCTGACTACAAGAAGAATAACCCTTCCTACGGCCATTTTGATAGCGTCTTTAGTATTAACTAGATTATTTGGAAAATGATCTCAGAGTTTTCATAGGGCTGAGTATGATATCTTCATAACAGTATTCGTTGCGGATGGTTAGATAACTGCTTTATGGTTCTGATTTATAATATAATAACTGGTGTCAACCGAAATGCATCAAATATGATTAGATACGAATAGTTGGATCCATTTAAAATATTTTTGTTTCAATACAAATGTCTTAGGGATTTGACATTTAAAATAGTAACATTATTAGCTACGGTTAGATGGATAATCTGATATATAGCAGTGTAATTTAAGCATATAAGTTACGGTCTAATTGATTTGGACTTTGTTAGTGGAATTACATAAACAGTAAAAAAAACTGTCGGTTGCTTTCGACTATACTTCAGTGGGGGAATGGTATACTAAATCTTATTAGACCCTATGCTTTAAAAAGTATAAACAGGTGTAGCAGGCAGAACAAAGCATGGCCCTTAAATATATCGATATATCGATATTACCGAAACAGGTCAAGTTTATTTCGGATTTTTAATATTTTCTCCTCCTGCCAATAGCAAAAATATTATTTTTATTAGCATAGCTACAGTTTAAAGCTTATACTACTTAAAATGATTGATGCGATTTGCAGTTCAATCCAATAATAAACACTGGAGATACTAGATTATCTTTACTAGGCACCAAGTACAGTAATTGCATTCTAAGTTTTAAAAGGCTTTCGATTTAAATGTATGGTTAAAAGATCTATTAGAATTAGGCGCTGGACTTGGGACAGGGAAAATCAATTCTCTCATATTAAGTGCATAGTATATTTCAGGTATAAGCAGCAAAGTTATAGTAGTACTAAGGCTGTATTTACAAGTAGCAACTTTTAGTGTTTGAAAGTAAATCCACAATAAATAGATTCTAAATGGTTATATAAATTTTCACTTTTAATGCAGCGCGAAATTACAGCGATAATGTAAAGCAGAACATGAGCAGTAGATAATTTCACGAGTTGCACGAGTTGCTCGAGTTGACCTTGTAAATCTTACCCTTGGGACGTCTATTGCTGCTGCTGCTGCTGCTGCTGATGTTGTTGCTGATTTGATCGTTGTTCCACCTGCTGCTCTCCAGTGGCCTGTAGCTATTAAAGCTGTCGGCATCCTGTAAGAGCAATTGCTCTTGCGGTGGCAACTGCTCTCCGTCGACTAGGTCAAAATCCGTTTGCAGCTGTTGCTCAGCCGTTGGCGACTTTAAATCTACGCTCCAAATATCGTAATGTTGCATGGGTGGCCAGGCGGTTTCATTTGCTGCTGCTGCTGTTGCTGCTGCTGGTGGTGATGATGATGGCGCTGCCTGGCACAGCTGAGCGTGCTTGTGACATATTGTCAGCATGCAAACAGCCAGCAGCAGGTTCCAAGAATAACCAGCAGCAGCAGCAGTAGCAGCATTGCCACAACAACCGGCTGGGCCACCAATGACAATAACTTTCTTTTTGGCAGCACAGCGTAATAAGCTCACGATTTTATTGCACTTGCGCAGGCAGAAAAACAACAACGCGAGTAACCACATTTCAATGGTCTCCATGTCCACCATGTCCACAACGCCAATGCCAATGCCAATGCCAATCTGCTCCACTCTGAGCCGCGCTCCTTCTATTGCGTTTCGCTTTTGCGCGTGCGTTCCGCTGTGTTGTTAAACTATAAGTGTGCTCCACTCTCCAGCTTCAGCCACAGCTTCAGTTTCGATGGTTCCAAACATCTGGATGCCATGCGTCGTCGCGCTTGCTCCGATCAGCTTTTCTCTCTCAGCATTTTTACTGCTGTTGTTGTTGCTGTTGTCAGCGTCGCTGTTGACTCTAATCTGCGCTTATTTATTTCCTATTATTCTTGTCTTGGACAGACCTATTTTTACAAGTATTTCTACCAAAATGACACTGATTTAGTTTCAAATTGTATATGCTCTTGTTGCATTTACTTTTCATGCAGTTTACTGCTTGCCCAATGTTAAACTATTTGCTTAACAGTCTGCAGCACTGTTGCCTAACACTATGTGTACGTGCGGGGATTTCGTGGATTCTTCGATAGTTATAAATTTATTGAATAAATCAAATATATATACATTGGTTTATTCATTTGAATGAATTCCAGGGTTAATCATCAATCTGGATCTCTTCCTCGGAGTTTTTCTTTGAGTTTTCCAAGGACGATTGCAAGGCCTTCAAGTATTTCTTCCATTTTTTTGACTCTTTCTTGGATTTTTTTAACTCTTTATCGATTTTCTTGGATAAATGAATAGAAATAAGGTCCTTTTCTGAGTCATTCTTGGAGTCTTCCTTCGAGTCTTTCTTGGAGTCTTTCTGGGTTGATCCTTCAGCGTTTTCCTTTGAATCATGATCTGAGTGATCATGGGAGTGTTTCTTGCCATGTTTTCCGATTAATATTGACATATCTAAGGGGTTCGGCGAATTCGGATCTGATTGCAGAGATACGATATTTATACTGTTGCGTTTTTTAGTTGATTGCTTTGTGTCGATATGGACTAAATCAAGTTGAGGCTTGTTTTCTTCAGAGGACGATGACGATGAGGATGATGAGCCGTTAAGAAGCGGAAATGCTGTGGCTCTGGGTGGTTCCATCTCGTTCAATCCGAATAGTTCATCCTCCGCATTAATCTGCCCCAATATCAAAATACCTAATTTTCATACATTTATAATTATTGCAAATATTTTAATATTTATAAATTTGTTTAACTTACAGCTGACTACAAGAAGAATGCCCCTTTCTACGACCATTTCGTTAGCGTCTTTAGTATTAACTAGATTATTTGGAAAATGATCTCAGAGTTTTATAAGGGCCGAGTATGATATCTTCATAACAGTATTCGTTACGGATGGTTAGATAACTGCTTTATGGTCCTTATTTAACATATAATAACTGGTTTCAACCGAAATGCATCAAATATGATTAGCTACGATTAGTTGGATCTATTTAAAATACTGTCGTTTCAAGCGAAATGTCTTAGAGTGCTGACATTTAAAATAGTAACATTATTAGCTGCGGTAAAATGGATAATCTGATATATAGCAGTGTAATTGAAGTATATAAGTTACGGTTTGGTTGATTAGTGGAATTATATAAGCATTAAAAAAACTGTCGGTTGCTTTCGACTGCCATGCAGCGGGGAGAAGTGCTGTACCAAATCGTTTTAGATCCTGTACTTTAAAATGTATAAAACGGGTGTAACAGGCAGAACAAAACATGGCCCATAAATATATGGACATATCGATATTGCCGAAACAGGTCAAGTTTATTTCGGATTTTTAGTATTTCCTCCTCCTGCCAATCGCAAAAATATTATTTTAATTATCACAGTTTTAAAGTAACTGAATTCTGATATTGCAGGAATAAAGCTTACACTACTTAAAATGCTTGATGCGATTTGCAGTTTAATCCAATAATAAACAGTGGAGATACTAGATTATCTGTACTAAGCACCAAGTACAGTAATTGCATTCTAAGTTTTAAAAGGCTTTCGATTTAAATGTATGGTTAAAAGATCTAAAAGAATTAGGCGATGGACTTGGGACAGGGAATAGCTGCTGAGACATTTTAAAATATTTTGCATGGTATATTTCAGGTTATAAAGTTATAGTAGTACTAAGGCTGTATTTACAAATAGCAATACTTGAAGTATTTGAAGTAATCCACAATAAATTTCTAAAGGTCACTGATGAGGATGTTTGGCAACATCCGAAATAGCGCTATCTGGCCAGCCAAGCCTTTTTATTTTTTCAATTAATAACTCCCTATAAAGCTTTTGACGCCGAGCCCGCTAAACCCAATTTTGAACAGCAATGTGACGTCACAACCTTACAATAACAGTAGCTGTCATTGTAAAAACCCTATCAAATTCTAAATTGTTATATAAATTTCACTTTTAATACAGCGTGAAATCACAGCGATAATGTAAATCAGAACGTGAACAGTAGATAATTTCACGAGCTGCTTGAGTTGACCTTGTAAATCTTACCCTTGGGACGTCTATTGGTGCTGCTGCTGCTGATGTTGTTGCTGATTTGATCGTTGTTCCACCTGCTGCTCTCCAGTGGCCTGTAGCTATTATAGCTGTCGGCATCCTGTAAGAGCAATTGCTCTTGCGGTGGCAACTGCTCTCCGTCGACTAGGTCAAAATCCGTTTGCAGCTGTTGCTCAGCCGTTGGCGATTTTAAATCTACGCTCCAAATATCGTAATGTTGCATGGGTGGCCAGGCGGTTTCATTTGCTGCTGCTGCTGTTGCTGCTGCTGGTGGTGATGATGATGGCGCTGCCTGGCACAGCTGAGCGTGCTTGTGACATATTGTCAGCATGCAAACAGCCAGCAGCAGGTTCCAAGAATAACCAGCAGCAGCAGCAGTAGCAGCATTGCCACAACAACCGGCTGGGCCACCAATGACAATAACTTTCTTTTTGGCCGCACAGCGTAATAAGCTCACGATTTTATTGCACTTGCGCAGGCAGAAAAACAACAACGCGAGTAACCACATTTCAATGGTCTCCATGTCCACCATGTCCACAACGCCAATGCCAATGCCAATCTGCTCCACTCTGAGCCGCGCTCCTTCTATTGCGTTTCGCTTTTGCGCGTGCGTTCCGCTGTGTTGTTAAACTATAAGTGTGCTCCACTCTCCAGCTTCAGCCACAGCTTCAGTTTCGATGGTTCCAAACATCTGGATGCCATGCGTCGTCGCGCTTGCTCCGATCAGCTTTTCTCTCTCAGCAGTTTTACTGCTGTTGTTGTTGCTGTTGTCAGCGTCGCTGTTGACTCTAATCTGCGCTTATTTATTTCCTATTATTCTTGTCTTGGGCAGACCTATTTTTACTAGTATTTCTACCAAAATGACACTGATTTAGTTTCAAATTGTATATGCTCTTGTTACATTTACTTTTCATGCAGTTTACTGCTTGTCCAATGTTAAACTATTGGCATAACAGCCAATAACACTGTTGCCTAACAGTGCTCTGTTAATTTATACATTCTTTGGCTGTTTCTCTGCTTCTTCTGCGATTTTTTTTCACACGTAGCCCTTGCATTGCACTGAGCACATTTTTCAATGAACTCAATAGCAGAATCCTTTAATCCAAAGAAAATTGTGGCCAAAATATAAGTAAATTCTATTTCTAACTCTCATATAAGCATACATGGCGTATGCGCAATTTTATAGACAATTTTAAAGCTGTAAAGCAACAGGTTAACTGTAAGTAATTTTTTTTGGCTATATTCATTACTATATTATATAATATATTATCATTTAATTTAGAGGCTATCAAATGATATTTTCTAACACGAATATTACGTAAAAGGTATATGTATATGTACACTGTAAAATAAAATAAATAGTTTAGCTTTAAATCAAATAAATTTGAAAGAGAATAAATTTAAATTCCATTATTTTATGTACGGTATCAAATATAGACATGGAATTATAAGTAAATAATAGCGAAAAGCAGCAGTGAAAACTGAGAGATTAAACCTACATTTTTACTGTGTGCCTGAAGTCAATCAGTAAAATAATTTATAAAATTTAAACAAAAAAAAAAAATATATATAAAACATAATATAAAATGTATAATATATAAAAAGTTTGCAGTCCTTTATTTATCTGCTTTAATTACTTGTTTAAATGGAAATTTGTCTACAGTACATGCATATGCATATAGTATTCCAGTTTATGCTAGAGTTTGAGTCTGTGGCCCAGTGTGCCCTGGCTGCTTGCATACATAATGACAGTAAATTAACTCACATGTTCACACTTTGAAGCCGCTGCACAGGCTCTGGCTCTGGCTCTCTGTGTGACTGGACAATACGTGAATTAACTGAAATTGGGTTGGCATTAAGTCTGCATTTCTGCTGCATCATGGTTGTTGTTGTTGTTGGCGGTTTTGTGAATGAATGTGATACGTTATAGCGGGGCCGCCAATTGGCGAAAGAAAATCAGGTTAAACAGCTCTGTTGTGGTAATTTACGTTTGTCTCAAAGCAACAGCAACAACAACATCAGCAACAACAAAAACAAGTCTGCCAACAGCGGGGCAGCTAAGCGTAGAAAGCTGACGGCCAGCTAGCAGAACTGTGTAATGCGATTAATTTTATGGCCCAGTGTGTGAATGTGTGTGTGTGTGTGTGTGTGGCGCGTCTAGAACATTTGTAACACACTACCGCAGTTCATGTAAAATTAGCTATGCTGAAATTGGAAACTAACCGTTGCTTGTTTTGCTTAATTTCCTTACTCTTTCCGGGAAAAATTACCATTGCTATGTTTATAGCAGCTGCTAAACAATTAACTCATACTAGTGTATAACTTAATGAAACAATTGCACAATGTTTGGAAAATATTTGTTGCATTGTATTTTGAGTACAGTTCGTATAGCAGACTGTAAACAGCAAGCTGTTAATGTTAGTTAACATTACAGTGGCATACAAGACACGCATTGTGGACAAAAATAACAGTCAAATAAAAAAAATATTTCGTTTGAGTATTCTTTTTCTTTAGTTTTAAAATTTAAATAAAGCGCTTAAGCTTAGGTCATAGTTTGAACTTTGTACAATTTGTGTTTATAGTTTTCGAGTAAATGTGTGTGTGTGTGTGTGTTGGTTAGCCAATTTAGTATGTAGTTAGTTAGTATGGATAGTTATGTTATGTTAAATGCTTAGAGCGGTTCCAAGGCAGTGGGTCCATGTGGACTGCCCTCCAGCTTGCGCCACACCACGTTGCACATCTCGCGTACGAGCGCCTTCTCGCCATCATCCATCTGATCCAGGGCACTGCCCGTCAGATTACCCAAACGATCCCGTTCCAGTTGTTCGCGCACCTCGAGCACCTGCAGAGCCCGCACCACAGCCTCTGGACGGCCGGCAATGGGTTCGGGGAGTGCAGCAGCAGCTGCTGCCGCTGCTGCGGCGGCAACCGCCTGACTGATGTCCTGCTGTGTGTGCTGTGGGTGTGGTGTGTGCGGTGTGTGTGGTGTGTGTGGTGTGTGTGGTGTGTGAGGCGTGTGTGGATGCTGTGGATGTGGCGAGGGCGCTAATTTGGCTGGTGATGCTGCTGCTAATGCCTGCGACTGTTGCTGCTGTTGCACCGGCTGCTGCTGTTGCATATTAGCCGTGGGCGTGGTACGTTCCTCCTCCAGCTGCTGTATGCGCCGCTCCAGCGAGCGCACATATTGCAGCGTCTGATCGTTGAGCGTGTGAGCGTTGCGCAGATCCTAAATACAGAATTTGAGCATAGCATTAGATTATGATATAACCCAGCGAGTATTTCAAGTATTTGCTATTTACCGGCAATTGCCGCTGTTCCGCATAGTTGCGCAGCGCTGTCATTGTCTCGTCCGCGTTCGTGCTTGAACTGGAGCCGTCGCCATCATCTCGCAGCGCGTTGCGCGTGGCTGCACCGCAGCCGGCACACAGCGCATTGGCTGCCACATGAGCACGCTCCTCATCCAAGTACAAGCAGAGCTCCTTCAGCTCCAGATTATCGGTTATCAGCTCCTGCTGCTTATCATCCAACTGCCGCAGTTTGTTCTGTTGAAAATGCAGAAATGTTAATGAGCGCATGTCAAATGTTAAGGTTAGTTGACTGACCTGATAAGCAGCCACCTCCTGGCGCATCACACTGGCCGTGTATCGTCCAAAGCGCTGCCATTCGCGTGCCAGCTTGCGTCCCTTTTGGCGATCATCGTCCAGAAAGCAGCATAGATCACGCAATTCCTGATTGTCATCCAGCAGACGCTGATTTTGTTCCTTCAGCGCGCGGAGCTCATTTACCAGGGACTGTAAAGACATAACAGTGACAGTATTAGTTTCATGTTAACATTAACAGAGCAATCAACTGTGCAATTGAAAGTGCTGTAACAAAATGAGGTGCAGGGTGGTGTATACGACTGATCGGTATGTTTCTGTACCTAATTTTCAATTTCCATTTCTTTTTGATACTTCTAAGTGAATCTAACTATAATTGATGACTGACTGTTGGCAACACTTGCCCAATTACATTAAACTGTTACATTAACATAGTTATGTTAATTGCAGAGCTACATATATTACCTGCAATTGTCGATTCTGTTCGACTGTTAAACGTCCTCCATTGGCTGTTGGTATGCCCGTGGCCACGCTGGATGTGACCGAGGCAACGGGCGACGGATGTTCCTGTTCCGGTTTGCGTACAAACTTCAGCATATCCTGTTGCGCTTTGCTCGATTGCTGCTGTTGCAGATAACGAGCCTGTTGTTGCTGCTGTTGTTGTTGCTGCTGCTGTTGTTGTTGTTGTTGTCGCTGTTGTTGCTGCTTCACCGAATCGGGTATATAGATGCTGGATAGCTGTGGTATATCCGGTGGATATTTGAGTGGTAAATGCGGCTTTAGTATGCCGCCACCGCCTGGTTGTGGCGGAGGCTGATAGCGAGGGGGTATCGAGTGTGCGGGCGCCTTTAGATGCGCCTTGAGTGCTGTTGGTTGTTGTTGCTGCTGTTGCTGTTGCTGTTGCAATTGATAGAAACTGCGACGTGTGGGCGGCAGCTGTGTGTGGGCGGACAACTCCTTGGAATTGCTAGTGAGCTGCTGCTGTTGTTGCTGTTGTATGGGCAACCGTGATGCTGCTGCTGCTGCTGCGGCTGCGTGTGTATGTTGCTGTTGCGTCGAGTGTTGCTGATGTATTGTGGCAACAGTTTGCAATTGATGCGACTGTGCTGCTGGCGACTGCGCTGCCGGCGTTTGTGTTACGCTTTGTTGCCCTGCTGCTGCTGCCGCTGTTGATGTTACTGTTGCTGTTGCTGGCAGCAATGAGCGCCTTTGCTGTAGTTGTTGCTGCTGCTGCTGATGATGTAGCTGCTTGCTAATTGCAGCTGTTGCTGTCGTCGTTTTATGTACAATTTTGTCAACGTTATTAATTTTTATCAAATTGTTGCCCAAAGTGCCTGTTGTTGTTTCTGCTGCTGCTGCTGCTGCCGCTGCTGTTAATGTCTTTTGCTGTTGTGCCTTCAGTTGTTGTAGTTGCTGCTGTTGTTGTTGTTGTTTCTGCTGCTGCTGCTGTTGATTGCCGGACATTTTAATGTTTTAAGGTTCCTTATTTGCTTTTTACTGCTGCTGCTGTTGTTGTTGTTGCTGCTGCTGTTGCTGTAGTTATCTTTATTATGTTGTTGCTGTTGCTGTCCGTGTCTCTAGTGTCTATGACCTGTAAGCCATGCTTAATGTGAAGTCACTGCAAAAAAGGCAAAATAAAAGCCATTAAAAACGGGCGCGGCATTAGCAAAATATATGTACAACAAATAATTGGAAAATGAAGAAAAAGAAAATGAAAAAGAAGGCAAAACAAAATCAAGTTAAATCAACAATAAATCAGCGCATTGTAAAATGTAATTTATGCGACAGCTGAGGGCACAAGCGATGCCGGTTCAGACATTTTCCCGACAAAATTGGAAACAGGGAATTATAGCTATTTTGTATTCGTATCAATAATTCGTTATCTCTTAGTATTCTCAATTTTAAATCACATAAAAACTAAACTCATTATGTAAAATATATTATAATATAATATTGTAATACATATTAATAAAATTTTATCATACCAATATCCTTAAATAAGAATAATGAACATAGCTATTGTTTCTCTTTAATTGAGTTTTATATATAAGAATGATAAACATGAAAACTATTTTTTATTTTTTTTTTTAGTTATTTAAAACTGTTCTCAGCATTATAGTAAATAAATAGTGCTAATAAACTAAATTTTTTACGTTATTTTAGATTTATTTAACACTGTTTTCAGCATTTTATAAAGAATACTAATTAACAAAGCAATTTTTGACGTTATTTTAGATTTATTTAAACCTTTCTTAACATAAAATAAATAATAATAAATTAGCCTATTGTTGACATTATTTTTTTAGCTTATTTAAAACTCTTGCCAAAATTTTTTAATTTTATTTTATTTTCTAAGAAGATAATATTTCACGATTTTCCTCCAACAAATCGATATATTTCATTCTTAACCAATAAAATAACATTAATAAATATTATTACTCCTTTTTTTCTATATATTAGCAATATATGCTAAATAAATATTATTACTGCTTATTTTGCAGTAAATAAATATGTTTACAGCTCTTTCTCTAGCTATTATCAAAATAGCTTTTTGGCTTTTTTTAGCCTTCTGGTAGCTGATTTGGCAACACTGGAGGGCACGGCCACACTCCATATCTCTGCAGCCATAATTAAACTGCCATTAGAGACTGTCGCGACATATGTTGATAGAAAGTGAAATGCGCATTTAATGCACCAGTGCAGGCATGACACATGCCTCCCATACAGACGTACGAGTAGTATATCTAAAGGCCACATGCCGCATACATCATGCCACACGCCACATAAACAAAGCGCCACACAATTGCTTCGTTTCAGGCAACGAAGCGTTGTAAAGTTTGATGACAACGTCACGTCACTGTAACAGTCACAGTCACAGTCACTGTTACTACCACTGTTAATGTTAATAATGCTGTCACTCCCTGTGACTCCTCTCACTGCCTATAGTTTGTAGTACTTAATGCCTGGCTTCCGTTTCTGGTTTGGAAATTGAAAGCCCAAACAATCAGTTAAACGTTTTATTGTTGTTTTGTACATTTGGCACGCTGTCGGTGTAACTATCGCGTGCATCTGACAACTTCATTTGGGTCTTGAAAGCGAAATTTAATTTCTGTCAGGCAACAGAGCCGACTGTGACAGAACCAACCTGTTCTCGTTTTCTACTTTTATCTACAGCAATTATTATAAATTAAGATCATAATACTAATTACACCTATGCACTGTTTCATTTAGAATTTTCATTTATCATCCAGGTTTCCCTGGCACTAGCAACAGAAGCATGAGCTTTAACAGAGCCTCTCTCTGTTATCTCTGTTATCTGTTCTGTTAATGTAATGTTTTACTGTTATGTATAAATTAACAAACTGTAATAAGGAACATATATGTTCTTGTTTTAAAAATTTGCATATTTATTGAAAGTATTTAAAGTAGATATTTGAAATATTTGTTTAAATTAAATTGTATAAAAAATTTCTAAAAATCAGAGAGGCAAATTCCTTTATGACCCTGATCAAAGGAACGGGTCTCCATCTGTTCGTAAATCGAGCAACGCACTCCAGATCACAAAGACTGGGATAAATTCGATTATCGCTGCCACAAACTGGGCTATAGTTCCGTGGACATAAACAGCTAATTACGTCGGCAGTGCTGAAGGCCAGCAGAGCAAACAGGCAAAGGGCTATGAGACCGAGAGAACGCATGTTGATTAGAAGCCTCACTCAATGCAATTCTTTCATACTATTTGCTTATCTGCCAGGTGATTAAACGTTACCCCCTTATGACCTAAAACAAGGTCGTAATAAATGTAAATATGCATTTGAATAATAATCAATATTAGAAATGTGAATACTACTATACAAATTAATCTAAATTGCAAATATTAAAATAATTTAATTTAATTTTAAAGTTTAAATTTTACCAATGTATAGATAGGGAAGTGGGATGATTTAAATCAAATAAACATTTTAATTAATAAATGCAATAACTAAAATATATATTTTAATAAATAAAAATTAAATCAAAAAGAAAAACATGATTTTTATTATTATTTATTATTTTGATTTGTTGAAAGTAATAAGTTTGAATATTAATTTGCAAATGGCAACACTGGTTGACAGTACCAAATGAGGTACTTATGTTATAAGTCTGTGCTGTTAACGTAAGGCGTATACGTAACAGAATTTATTATTTCAATACTAATTTGCAAATGGCAGCACTGGTTGACAGTACCAAATGAGGTACTTATGTTATAAGTCTGTACTGTTAACGTAAGGCGTATACGTAACAGAATTTACGTATCTCGCAATCCATGTTTAGCATATTTCTTTTGCCTTTTTTATATTCCATATTTATCATATTTTCATCTCTTTAAACATGACAAATATGCCAGACAGCTGCATATCTAAAATTTCAATCTAGCATTAAGTAATTTCGTGATTTTCACATTATAAATAGAAGCCGCCTGTCATTATTTTCATTCTGGTCTCTTTTGCCTTGATTGTTCCCATTGTAAGGGGACAAGGAAACAATAATGAAGATCATAATATCATATATTTATAAGTAGAATTCCCACAACTTTGACTGTGAATGCCACCCACTAAGCATGGGAAACCGGCTTCAACAATTTTGCGGCTCAACACCTCCCCTTGCACAATAAGTTGCCTGCGGCTGGCTTTCGGTGAAGAAGAATCACTTTGGATTTACATACTGAGTGTTTTGTTGGTGTTGGTTTGGGCTTGTTATTACAACCTCAAACCTCAACCTCAGCTCAGCTCAGCTCAACACAACTCAACCTCGCATTAAAAATGCCACTAATTACACCAATTTATTATTTGTGAAGAAACAAAACTGAGCCAACGCCTGCCTTGGCTTTTTTTGCAAGTAAAGTAGTTAAGACCTAAACATCCATCGGCCTGTTCCACCCCAAAAACAATGGAGACAATGGAGACCATTAGCAAGTTCAAATGTTGCCAGTTGCCACGTATAGTCTAGTAATAACAACAAGCGTAATAACAATAATAATATTAACGATTCCCCAAAAGAGATTTCAGAATGAGCCACATGCCATGTCATAAGCAAGACTCTTGGAGGCGTTACCCACACGCATAAGTAGGCAAAAAAAAAAACGTAAAAAATGGGGGGTAAAAAACGAAATAAATTTCTTAAGTGCGTGTGTTCAATATGTTTGGCCAGAGGCAAATCTGTTTTTAAGCTCCAACCAACCAGGTGATGATTTGCTATTTACAGTCAGTTCGAGATTGAATGGAGTTCAGTTCAAATTTTCGAAGGTTTTTCTATAAGAGTGCTACGAAACTGTAGCGTAGCTAATACAGTGGAAACTACGTAGGAGAAACATGGTGAAAAGCAATTGCCTGTAATTAAATAATTCATTCATTTATATTGTATAATTTGTAAATATTATGGATTATTATTTTTAAATTTCTGTGCTTTTATTTTATATTTATTATTATTTTAATTTTATTTTATTTTATTTTTTTATATATTATTACTTTATTCTATTTTATTTTTATTTTATTTTAATTGTCTTAACATTTTATTTTTGTTTTATTATTTTACTCATTTTCTACCAGTCAGCGCCCACTGTAACCTGGCTTTACATTCGCCAATCATGTAAACATTCTTTGAAGCTTTGACACATGTACATAGGCACATAAACACACACACATACATGCATACTCGTACACATGTATGCGAGCTCTGCCTGAGCTTTCCTTCTGGTAAGTATTGTATTATTTGCGCAGCAACTGTGATCGCACCATGTATTGGCATTTCCGACTGAAGGCAGAGACAACGGTGTCGTCTTTATTGAAATCGACCCCAGAGGCCCAGGCGCAGACCCAGGTTGAAATTCAGATTCCGATACAAGCGCTGGCTGGGACTGCGACTGCGACGACTTTAAACTTCGACTTGGACTCACGGCACAGCAATCAAAAGCAACAAATCTACAGCAACAACAATGAGAGCAATATTTGTGCTCATTAAGCGTAACTGACACACGAAGTTTTTGTGTTGTAGTTGTTGTTGTTGTTGCTGTTGAGATTTTTTTGGAGGGTTTATTCATTTCGCAAGTCGCAAAAACGTAGTCGGAAAGGCTACAGTCGTGACCAGCCGACAGCAGAAGACACAATACTTTGCTTTGACTCGGTTGCTAGAAGCAGAAGAAACATATCAGCAGATTCTCAATTATGCATCACAGCTATGCATTCAACTGCATTGGCAGCCGAGAATGAACTAATCAAAAGTAAGAATTCATCAATAGCCAGCTGATCTACAGTTATTTCTCACTGTCTTTCTATGCGCTGCGAGAGCCGCTCAATAAACAGAAGCAAAGCACACATACACACACGCACACAGCTAAAGCCTATGCTAAATATTAGTACTCTCTCTTCAACAATTGAACACTCTCTCTCTTTCTCTCAGCAAGTGTGTCCAATGCGTCGTTGTGTGGGTGTAGTGGAGCGTCTATTACGCATTAGTTCGTTCTCTCAGCATCAGCGCAGAGGCTTCGGCAGAAGTTTAGTTTCTGCATTGCTTGCACAGACACACACACATACATACATACATACATACATACATATATGTATGCATAAAGCGCATGCTGCTCGGCAGCTTACAGACCGACCTGACGTCTCAGCTCGTCAAATATATACATAGTATGTATGCTGTGTGGGAGGTCTGCCACGCCCACTCTTGCCCCTTACACACATTTCGCAGTGCACAAACTTAACAGACCCATTTGTACATTTTCCCAGTGCAGGGTCTAAAACTCAACTACGACGCCACAGTCACAAGCTGGAATCTGTGTGAGTGACTCCATCGTGTGTATGTGTGTGTGTGTGTGTACTAATATAAATCTGCCACTGCCTCTGCCGCCCCCGCCCCCGCCCCCGCCCTCCTCATGCTGTGGTGAAGTTGGAACTGAAGCTGTTGGCTTCTCGCATTGTTTTTGTGTTTTTGCTGCTTTTGGCAATTTCATTTTCGTCAGCAACAACAACATTAACAGAGTGCCGAGTGGAGAGTAAGGAGGAGAGCCAGAGCACAAGAGAGGGGAGTTGGGGATGCGGAGAGCGATTGCTATTATTTTAAGGTAATTCGATGATTTACAACTGTTGCTTTGTGTTTTGTAAGTTTTCCTTCAGAATGCCTCTGCCGCTAACTCGTTGTGTGGGGCAACAGCCAGAAAAACAACAACAATATTTCAAACAGCAAAAACAAAGGGCCAGTCAGTCAGAGTCAGCGTCAGAGTCAGAGCCAGCCTGTTGCCCTGTGCCTGCCACATTCTTTTGTTATTTCGTAATGGCGACGACGTTGCTGCATTGCGTCTTTGTTGTAATTTCTGCATAGGGCAGAGAATAAAAAGGGGAAGTGGTTAACAGGGTTACCAGCAGCGGCATTAACATTACCACTGCGCTCTCAACCGTTGCGTCTGTTAGTTCTTGCGCCGTTTTACATTTCACACCTGTTGTCAATTGGCGCGCTACTCTCACTCTTACTGCAGCAGCAGCGACAGCAGCGACAGCAGCTGTTGCTGATGTCAATGAGCAGGAACTGTGTGACAGCTTAAATGGCGTAGCAGAAGCGGAGAGTCTATGATATGGCAGATGTTCTCCGCATTTGTATTACGAATTTATTGCCGGCAATTAACATAAGCGCTAGCAAATAGAAATTCTTGCAAGCAGTTTACGCTACTCCCCCGTTCGCTGTAAACTGCTTGCTGTTAAAGTCCACTGTTCCCACAATTGTAATGAATTCAAATATTTGATTATCATAACAAAGTTTTCTTTAACTATTTAAAATAATTATTATTTTATGGCAATTGGTTTCGTTTCATTTTAATAAAATGTCTTTCTATTTTTATTTCAATTTTTTGTATATTTTTCACTGTTAAGTCAAAGCAGCAGCTGGCCAAAGCTTTCACCTTTCTAATGCCATCAATCAATTGCAAAACTACTCAGCGCTTGCCACACAAAATCGCATTACGATTAATTTCATACATGCAGAGAGGCTGAAGCTGCCAAATGTATAGAGAAGAGACAGTGTAATAAACAAATTTTCTGTCTGTGGCGTGCAGCATAAGGCACTTTTTAATGTTAATGTGCAGTCACGCTGTTCATTAACAGTTACATGTAAGGCAGCTTATTAGCTTTATGAGCCATAAGCTGTTAATAACAGCTATAAAGAGGGATTATGTTAGAAGCAAATTGAGTGATTATGTAAACGCAACAGGCTTACATTAAAGTTAATGGCATAATTACATGTGAATGTACACATGTCGGTTGATTTGTTAGAATCAAAAAACTAAGTTACATCTTTTAAGAAATTAAAATTCAGTTGGAAAATTTGTTAAAATGGTTTTTTTTTTATATTTAAAAACATTTTATTTAACATGTGTTCCGTTTTTTATCTGTACCTAAAAACTAGAGTTTTATTTTTTTATTTTACATTTTATTGGAATATTGCTTTATTTATTTAAAATTTGCTGACATCAGCCTAAAAATAACATGCGTACGTGCCTTTTTGCTAATTTTCGCAATACATGAGTTCAATTTTTTTGTTGTGTCTTCAAATTTTGAACAGTCGGCATATTTTGACGAAGTTTTTTAGCTTTTTTTTTTTGTGTTTTTTGCCATTGCTCAACGAAGCTTGAAACAAGTGTTTAATTAAGGAAATGAGCATAGACCTAAAAAAACACACACACACTCACAGACACACACACACACGAATATAAGCAAACATCAATTTAATATTAAGCAAAAAATTGGTTAATAAATAAAATGAGAAACGAAGGTAAAACATACGGATGTGTCTGTGTGAGTGTATGTGTGTGTGTGCTGAAAGGTACTCAAGGTTAAGAAATCTCTTTAATAGCACACGCACTGGCCACAAGACAGACAGCTTTTCGAATGTGATGACAGGCAGCAGCAGCAGCAACAACAACAACAACAAGCACTGAGACTGAGACTGAGAAAACCACAAGTCATGTGGGTTAAGTACACTTACTTAACAACACAATTCCAAACTGACCGCGCGCACAGACAATGAAATTTGTAATGAAAGGTAAAGCTCAGCTCAGTTCAGCTCGGCGGCGACAATGACAACAGCAACAGCAGTGCATACAAGTACAGTACATACATATATATGTACGTGTATATTTGCAAGTGTGCGTGTATGTGTATGTACATACAGCATAAACCAGGGCTGCACATAACAATAAATAAATGTAAAATAAAATGTTCAAACTGCCTGTTAAACATCAGATTGTTACACATGTAATACAGCGTTAAATAGCTTGCATGTTATCATGTGCCGTTATGAGCTTTAAGCCTGCTATGCAGCCCTGCGCTAAGCTGACACCTCAACAGTCAGCCAGTCAGCCACCCACAGCAGCCAGCAGACGCATAAAAAATGTGACAACAACGACCCACAGAGAGCAAAAACAACGGCAAAGACCAGTGTTGCCTATTTTAGCCTTTTTTCAAAGTGCTTTAAAATGTTTATAAATTTTTCAGAAAGTTTATAGAAATACATTTACAATTTGTTGCTTAAGTCTTGTCAAACAGATATGAATTGCGCCTACATGGAATATATACATTTCAGTTACAAGATGATTTCCAAATATTAAACTTATCATAATCTGCATTTTAGTATATTTTTTATAGCGCATTTTCATAAGCATACATTTTTAGCTACTTTTAGCTTATTTTCTGGCAACACTGACCAAGACAAACGTAACACCCACATATGCCCACACAGCCGGAGACAAACAGTTAGATCCGTTGCGCGCTCTCTCCTCTCTCCACCCAGATCTCACGCTATTGCATTTGCATTGCACGCACCAAAAACGCACACACACCTATGTACATATGTATAAGTGTATGTGCGTGTGTGTGTGTGTGTGCACATATCGTTTTTCAAACGTTGCTCGACAAACGCCTTCGTTACTTGTATCGAATGACAAACGACAGCAATAATACCAACAACAACAACAATCATTTCGACTCGATTGTCGCGCTAAGACAGACAGATGACTTGAGGAAGAGGCAATCAGGCAATCGGCGAAAATTTTCATGAATGAACCTCCAACAAAAGAAGAAAGAGAGTGATCTGGCAATGCCGAAAAAAAGGCAGCAACAACAACACCTCAGCAAGAGGCTCATTTATCAAGAGAGTGAGTGGAGGTTGGGGAGTGTGTAGGAGGGGGACCATTGAATAAGACGATTAAATTGCACGTGACACCGTGACTGGAAAAGCCGCTAAAAATTTATCAATCACTGAACCGTGAGCATTCACTTCACAAAATTCTGAGAAGGCGCAGAGCGAACCAGTTGAAAAATGATATAGACCTGATGCTGATGCCCCACAATACATACATATTATTTACATATGTACATACATACATATATATTTTAAGCATCCAACTAGTTAAACGGTTTAAATGTCGTCGTAAAAAAAAACAACTGGTAACACTCTGAAGCCCACCCACGAGCGCAGCTCATTTCATTTTATTATTGCTTTCCATTTTGTTGTTTGTGTGTTTTCTTTTAGTTTATGTAAAACCATAAATGCCATGTAGATAAAAAAAAGGTGTGTGAGTGTGTGTGTATGTGTAGCACAGTAAGCAAAGCAGAAAACGAAACATGCCAACAATAGCAGCAATAACATTGCCAACAGTGCAAAAAGCCGGCGCCGTCATAAGAATTATAATGTTTTGCTTCCAGCCATGGGTTTCTGTACGTTAACTCAGGCAAAACTTATTGAAGGCGGCGTGACATGGCATTGAATAAAATCGAGTGAATTGACTGGAAGAGAAGCTTTCCAATGAGTGGAAGTACGTATGCTGTAAACTACGCAGCAGAGTTAAGTCGAGCTTGGCATTAACAGAGTTCTGCTAACATAACATATGCAAGTATTTTAAAGGGATAATTAGCAGTGACACAAACTGTAACCGTTGCCTAATTAGTATAAGAGCCTTTCTTATTCTGTGTCAGCTAGTTGCTCTGTTTAATTTTGTTTGGAATTGTTGTAGATTAATGTATAATTTTATAGCTGTCTATAAATGATATCTATAGCTCTTAAAGGAAATATGTACATATTTGGCAAGAACACTACAGCAAAGCTGCAAACCACGCTCATTGCATTAACCAAGACACACGCCATAACCGCTGCTCAATTATTGCTATACTCCTGCTCCGTTTAACTTTGACGTTTGTTTATGTAAATTAATGTTAAATTTTCTAGCTGTCTATCAAATTAAAATTCAAATTCTTCAGACTAATTACTACTTACAGCATTTACACACATACACACATCTGGCCTGTTAGCACATACACCCACACGCGTAACAAATGCTGTCCAATTGCAGCTTTGACTTTTAAGCCGACATCGAGATAATACCAATATACGTAAGACCAAATATCACACCATAAACGTATACCACTTCAGGTTCCAAGAGGTTCTGCCCACGTCAGCCTCAGCCGCAGCCTCAGCTCCAGGTTGAGTTCTCCACCAACAGCGCCGCAATTAATCACGCACTCTGTAATGCCAGGGCAGGGTAGAAGAGGGGAGGCGTGTCTATATAATAAAGCTATAAAAATCGACAAAAATCGAAAGTAGCCGGCAAATGCTAGAAATGAAATTCAACAGCAGCAAATTAATAAAACGCCTGAACAAACAATAGATCCGAGAGGAGAAAAAACACCATCGACATTAGCATAAACAAATTTTTACATTTTTGTAAGCCAAAAAAAAATTCTTCTCCAAACACACATACTTATATGAGCATGATTATTCAAAATAGAAAACGTAAAGAAAACACTGGAAAAATCTGTAGAAATCTACAAGTTGAAAATTTGTAGAAGAACATCAACAAAAATGCTGAAGATGATAATTAAATATTTGTACATTTGAACTTTACTGGGTTACGGGGCCACACATATGAACATTATGTACATACAGACAGACAGACATACATATTGCTGTTTGTACACTGAGCAAAAAAGTAAAGTACTTCGTAGTGAAAAGTTGGAAATGCTAGAACTGATTCAGTGCAAGATAGTTAATATCAGTTAAGCAAGTATAAATTCGTAAGATTTTAAAAATAAATAAATAAAGAATTCAGTTTTTCATTCAGGTATAAAATCTTCACATCATAAAATAAATAAATTTTCATAGCAACATGGGCTATGAGAATAAGTTTGTATGTATGTGTGTGTGTGCTCAAGCAATGCAGAAACTAAACTTCTGCTGACGCCTCTGCTGCTGCTGCTGAGAGAACTAACTAATGCGTAATAGACTCTCCACTACACCCACACAACGACGCATTGGACACACTTGCCGAGAGAGAGTGTCCAATTGTTGAAGAGAGAGTACTAATATTTTGCATAGGTTTCAGCTGTGTGCGTGTGTGTGTATGCTTGCTTCTGTTTGTTGAGCGGCTCTCGCAGCGCATAGAAAGACAGTGAGAAATAACTGTAGATCAGCTTGCTATTAATGACTTATTACTCTGCCTTATTGATTCATCCTCAGCTGCCAATGCATTTGAATGCAAGACTGTGTTGTGTGATTGGGATTCTGCCGGCGTCTCTGCTGCTGCTGTAGGCAACTGAGGGCTGCGTCCGATTAGTGCCTTTGTAACTTTATTTTTATGTTGTATATTGAAGTTTCTTCTAAAATTATAAAGAGAATAAAACATCTACACAGAATACACAAGTTTGCGTGTATCATAATTCAGCTAAAACTATTTTAATTTTCAACCTACTTTTTTCACAGTGTATCTAGTATATGTCTGCCTGTCTGTGTTGAGTTCTTTGGCCAGAACTGTTTTACACGTTTAGAAGATTGATGTGTTACTCGCCTCGCATTACTAGGGCCTGTTGCCTGAGCTACTTCTACCACTTCTGGGTATTTTGCATATTTAGACAATTTGATGGCAAGCAACTCCTCCCTTCAGACCAAGCCCAGGCTGAGTGTTGAGGGCGTGCTAATGACTTTTTTGCCAACAGATATTCACTTAGCGATAAATTTGAAAGTTACAAAACTAAACACTTGACTCTATTCTATTCTATTTCTATTTTATTTGTCTGGAATGTTTTACATGTTGCTCGATCGTTGGCTCATTTACATGCATACATAATTTGCTTTATTTTTTGTTGTTTTGTTGTTGTTTTTGCTTTTCTTCGTTCGGCATGAAATCGAGATGTTTATAGCATTCGCCAGCTTCACTTTGGCCAGTCGTTAAAATCCAATGATGCCATAAACCATAAACATAAGTTTCGAATTGAGATTTGTTTATTCCATTTGTTGTTTTGCGAGTTTTATTCTATGTCTATGTATAAGATTGGGGGATTGGTTCCTTTTGTAATGATATGCAGCTTGAACTCAATCGAACGGGAACTTGGTACTAAGAATTTAAATTGAGAATTGACTGTGGAGAATTGGAGAATTGAGACTGAGCATTTGGGAGTGTCTTTATGCACGGCTCACATTCGATTTATCTTGAGCTATATGCATATATGTATATGTATGTAAATAACGCAAATCCAATAAATGTTTACTAGACTAGAAAAACCAACATTGCGTTGGATGATTGAAGACTCGCCGTGATCAATGATGTATGAGGGTTTTCTTAAATTGCGAAATACTCTAGCGTTTGTGTCTCCACTGAGTTCTATTAAACAAAATATTCAAGTAAGAATATGGGAATAGAATGAACTGCATAGCGAAGTAATTAGATTCGTTTGTTGAGCTCTAATTATACAGATAGATATCTTAAACAGTTCGATATACTTCGATATATATAGAAGAGATATATAGATCAACAAACAGATAGATATACAGCTACACGGATACTTGAATATTTAGATATATAGATACACATTGTTTCGAAATGTAGATAGATGGGTAGATAAAAGCAAGATTGATAGAAAAATACACAGATAAATCGCTAGATTAACTGATTTGTAGAATGGCGTGGATACAAATGAATAGACGATAGTTAGTAGAAAGATAGATAGCTATATAAGTATATAGTAATTGAAAATTTAAGCACAGAGAATAAAATTTTTATTTCTTTTTTTAATAATATTTTCAATTACAGTTCTTTAGTACGTAATTTAACGTGTATTTTTAGCAACTCACACCTGAAAATCCAGCTTTAAAATCCCTCAAAAAATCAATAAAAATAAAATATAAGAAAGAATGATAGAAAGAAGCCGGGGAAAACACATCATTATGTAAGCATTAGCACGCTTTAACCCTCAGCTGTTTGTTTGTTTTGGTTCCCCTTCCCCACGCTCTGTGCGCGACACGCTTTTCACAGTTCACAGCAAGCGTGAACGAACCATAAAACATACAACAGCAGCAGCAACAACAACAACAACAACAGTAAACCCAACTGCAAGAAGAAGATGGAAAGCAGGGACAGTGGGGAGGAGGAGGTCGCGCATGCGCAATAAATGCCACAGGCATTGGGCAAAAGCAATGCAGGCCAATTAATTTTCTATTAATTTTTCTGATTTTTTTCTCTCCTCATCAATAATAATACCTAGATACGTAGTAGGCAATGCCATAAAAGCGGAAACCATTAAAATGACTATAGCTGTGTGTGTGTGTGTGTCAGTGTGTGTGTGTGTAAGCTAGAGAATTCTATTTCCTTTCTTGAACAAAAGCCGCTTATTTGATGCCTATAGAAATGGGTATAGAGCACAACGTGTTGTCGGTCGCTTTTGTGCGACAGAAACTTCCGGATTGAGAGACTTTTTTCTTCACTTACCCAAGCCATAAAACTACAGTAGTCACTCGTAAAGTCACACGCCAGCCAATTTGTTTGATTAATTACAACTCAAACGGTGTCTGAGACTAATGTTGAGCATTTACAGATACAGGATGACTGCTAAATAACATTGTACTGCTGTAGGGCTGTTAGGAACAAACAGGAAATTAAAAAGAAGAATATTGGAAGAAAAATATCCATTTGCAAGTGGATTTTTAGAACTATTAAGGTATCATCTGACAACAAAATCTTTAGGCTTTAACATTTAACATTTATTGTCCGGCCAAAGCTATTTTAATAAGGTGAATAATGAGAAAAAGGACTAAGTTTCCAGCACTGACCCACTGTCTGGTCTGTGGAGCACTGTTAACAAAGTGCTGTTAGTCTAAGCTGTTAATTGCAGTTTTATGTAAGCAATCAAACGTTTGCTTCATAAGGTGCTTAAAGAATAAAAAGATTTAGTTGACAACACTGGCCCCCTGCTTTGTCTGTGGAGCGCTGTTAACGAAGTGCTGTTAATGTAAGTTGTTAATTGCAGTTTTATGTAAGCAATCAAATGTTTGCTTCATAAGGTGCTTTATGAGTAAAAAGACTTAAGAAGTTGACAACACTGGCCCACTGCTTTGTCTGTGGAGCGCTGTTAAGGTGCTGTTAACGAAGCGCTGTTAGTGTAAGCTGTTAATTGCAGTTTTATGTAAGCAATCAAACATAATGGCATTTTAAACGTTATTTTCAGCAGCTGATAAATACTCGATGGCTATTTACTTGTCTATGGTACAACGATAAACATTATACAGGATCTCTATATGAGAGTACACTATGTTAGTTATACCGATACCAACTTTACATAAAGCAAACATTTTCGCCTAATTAAAAGGCAGTTGGTGTGTGTGTATGAGTATGTGTGTGTGTGTATGTGTTTGTATATGGCGAAATAAGGTAAAAAAAAAAATCAGGTAACCCAATACTCGAAAGCCACTCAGCCATGGCAGATTGTGAGTGGTGGGGTGGTGGGGAAGGGCGGTGCTGCTGCTGCTGTAGGAGGGGGAAGATGATGCTGGAGCCAAGTCTTTCAACAGCTGTGGCACGTTGAGATGCTGCTTGCCTCTGTTGTCGGACCACGGCTTGTTTATAAATCAAGTCACATTAAGTGTAATAATAAACGCAGATCGTTCGGCTCTGATGTATTGGGGGTAACATTGTAGCCGGTTTTCATCAACGCATCAAATGAATTGAATAAGTCATAAAGCAAAAGGGAGGCAAGCGAAATTAATAAGACACCGATCGCCGTTACACTCTGAATATACATACATACTTAATAAGGCCCCGTTGGTTGATATTAATATAATTATTATTACGAATATTATTATTATAGAGGGCAGTCTAATAAGTTTGCCACATGCAGCAAATGACAAAACGCAACGCTTCATTGCAATCTCATTTACTACATCTCACACACACACACACACACACACACTCAGTTTCAGTTCCAGTTTGAGCGCTAACGATAACGACAACAAAATGCTGATGGCACAAATTATAGGAAAAAAGAAGTAGGAGAAGGCGAAGAAGAAGAAAAAGACCGGCAGTAACTCTCTGTGGCAGTAGCCAACGCAGCTGTGGAAAGTAAGCACCGCAAGAAAGTCTGAGCCAGTCAGCCGATGCCGATGCCGATGCTGTATACTGACTGCGACGTCGTCGTCGTCGTCGTCGTAGTCGCTGAGACCCACAATTTCCGCCATTTATGACAGTCACAAATCGAGTTATACTCACACCGAGTCGCGTACTTTCTAATTTCTAAACGTACTTTTTTTTTAAGCTGTCTTATACCCTGTAAACGGCAAGCGTATAAAAGTTAGTTATAAGGGTTCTAAGTTGGAACGGGAGCTGATGTTAAGGCGAATGTGAAAATATCTCTCTTTGGTCAAAATATAAAAGCCATATTCACATAAAGATTGGTGGTAACCATATTCATTGCGTGCCCTCTGATCCTACCCGTGCCAGCCGCCGATACACCAATTAAAGTGTGATACTAGGAACCTTGTACTACTACTCTGTCTACTAATCAGGGATGTAAAAATTGTATCGATACCGATATTTACCATACAATTCTCAAATTTATCGTTCACATATTTAAAAAAATATTTTAAAAATGAAAAAAAGAAATTGAGAAAGTAGTAATGATATCTATATTTACTATCTTTTTAACCCGGCGAAAATGGTAATGATAATTCTATATTTTTAACCCTGCAATATAGTTATTTACCACTCAATGACTAAAGGGCTAAATAGTTTAACTATCAGTATATGTTCTTTGTTACCATTTTTGAAGTTTTCTGATTATTACATATTAAAAAATTTAGATAAAATTTTAAATTAAATTTTCTCTTCAATTTTTCACAAATTTTCTATTATAAATGAATATTTTTATTAATTTCTTTTAAATATATTTTACTTTATATATATATTTTTTTATATTTCTTATAGTTAAAGAACTATATTTATATAATTCATTAAATCTCATTTCAAAATCTCACTCTCTATCGCTATTTTACAGGGTAATTCAACGTCGTGCTTGCTTCTTACATTCATTTCATTTTTGTCTGCTTTGCTTCTTGTCTTCTAATACAACTTTTGTGTGTGGCACTATTTTCGTTTAAGTATTTTAGCTCAACGCAAAACTTGTTTCTTAACGGCAACAAAGTGTTAATGTTAATTTGTGCATGCGATATTCTTTTTACCTAAATAGCCATGCAATAGAAATTTCTTGCCGTTGTTTTGCAGTTACATTTTATGTAAATTTCCAAACAGCGTTTATCGCAGTCGCAGCAGCACATGACGTTGACAGCGACGCGACAGCAGCCGCGCATAGCATAGTAACATTCCCGCCATAGTACACGCAGTCACAATGGATGGCAGCGGCAAAAGCTTAACCGTTTCGCTTTGGGGGGCGGGCAGCAATTGCGATTTGTTTGATAGCAGTTGGTAGCTTAGATTGACGGGCGCTGCGCCGCGCTGCGGAATAACTGTAACTAAAGCGTGCTGCAGGAAGTTGAAATTGTTGCTGTGCAGAAGATTCTTAGCAAATCGATTTGTATAATAGTAATATAATTTTAATCAAAGACTAGATAAAACGCAAGGAAATATATGTATACACTTTTAATTTGGTTTATTACATGTAATATTTCTTTTATAGCTCACAAAATGCTAGTCGCTTGGTTCAACATGGCCGCCAGCTTGGCTCATCTACGGCTATTACTGCTTCTTCTTCTTCTGCTGCTGCTGCTGCTGCTGATATGCCGTTGTCATTTCCAAGGCGCGCCAATGCAAAAGCTGCCTGCAACATTTTTTTGCTGCTGCTGCTGCTGCTGCTGCTGCGCCTTCCCCATTACCGTTGGCAACATTTTCTCACAGAGCAGCGTAAGAAAAAATAACTGAAAGCCGCAAGGAAAGAGCGTGGTGCTATGTGAGCAGCGGCGGCGGTGGCAGTGGCAGTGACTGGACAGGAAAGTTAAACTAGTTCTAGTTGCTACTAGCTCTGGCTGCTGCAAGAGGCCATAAACTGGGACACTTGTTGCGGCAAGTTGAACGCTCAATTGGATGAAATCAAAGATGCAACCAAAGATGACAGCCGCACACACACACTCACACACACACACACACATGTATAAGGCACATTCCAAACTTCCCACGCAGCGCTAACTGGGAGCGGCACAAGAGGCAACCTAAATTGTCTTAATGGACCATGAAGCTGATATGCGGCAGCCGCGTAAAAAACTAAAAGGCCGCCCAATTATAAAAAAAATAAAACACCGATACAGCGCGGCAGAAAACAGATCAGCAGCAGCAACAACAACAGCGCTGTCGCTGTCAACGTCGCTGTACGCAGGCAGCGATGCTGCGTGATAAGCCCCCCAAAAGGAAAAGAAAGTTTTCTTACACAGCGATTTCATTGACAAAATAAAGAAAAAGCAACAACAACAACAACAACAACAACAACAACAGCAACAACAGCAAAGGCAAAGGCAAGAAAGCTCGTGCAACGAACTTTGCATAACTGTTGTTGTTGTTGTTGTTCCCTGCTGTTTTTGGCATTAGTTACAGTTTATCGATACACGATATTGACTCCACACATTTCTAATAGCCGCCTATCGATAGGCAGCCATCGCAACAGGTTGTGCGCACTCTTTCTGACTCTCTGCCGCCGTCGCTGTCGCAGTCGCTGCCTCTGCCTGCACTCTGCTCTCTGCCTTGCATGCATTTTCGTATTGATTTGTTGCACTGTTTGTTGTTGGCCGCTCAATCGGTTTTACCTGTTGCAACAACAACGACAAACAAGCAAAGAAAGCAGCGACAGACCCGGTTGCCAATTGACAAATGTCAAAATGCACCAAAACTGAATGAAAGCAAGACAAACGTAATTATTTGTTGTTATTGTTTAGACTCTTTTAATAAATAAGAATATAAAATTATAAAATATTAATATATGTAATACAGATGGCAAGGCCTGCATGGCTTTAACAGCCATGGTATTATGAGGAGCAGCAGAGGAGTACATATTTAACAGCAGTCAACTATAACAGCAGAAAAACATTAACAGTCAGTCGAAGCAGCAGAAGCAGCAGACAACAATCACTTATCACTTATCAATTATCTAGTATTTAAAAAACTAACTATCATATATTAAAACAATAAACATAAAGGGTACAAATCCCCTACATATATTTGAGCTAAGAAAATCGTACGGAAAATAGGAAAAACGTGACAACAAATTTGGTCTATTCTTAACTTAAAATTATAAATAATAAACACATTTAATTCAATTAACTAATACATTTTTTCACTTAAACAAAGCACTAAGTATTACAAAGAAAAAACCGTTCCAACAAGTGTAGTAAAAAAAACACCACTTTCCGCACCATTGTGCTCACGGTGGCAACCAGGGCGGCAGCATCGAGTCGGCAGCGACTGCAGTTTTCTGTTTGATCTTCTCTCTTATTGTTGAGCCGTTGTCGTGCATCTTTTTCTCTTGTTTCACTGTGAAATTTATTGGCGCATATAAATGCCTCAAAATTGATGTTATTGTCATTTTCAGTTTGACCCTTTTGGTGACTGTTCAGATTCTTGCTACTACTCCTCCACCTTCATCTGCTGCTTCTTCTTCCCCTTTACGCCTATGTCCTGCTTGTTTTGAAAATTGATTTTTACTTGGATTTTATTGTTGTCAAGATAAGTGGAAAATGGGCTTGATATCGTTGACTCTTTATTGTGTCTTGGAAAGAAAATTGTAAAAAAAATAAACAGAAAACGGTGGGCGCGCCCAACACGCTGTCAAGTGGGCGTCACAGTGCGCCAGAATAGAGCAATTTGTTGTTGTTGTTGTTGGTGTTATCCCGGTCTATGAGTTAATTTTCTTCGCTTGAGACTGGAAAACGTTGCAGGGACTGGAGAGTGGGAAGCGGAGAGAGAGACGCTGCAGCTGCAAGTGGGCGGTCTGTCGCCGCTGCAGCATGGGCTGTGGCAATATTTATGTAGAAAAAGGGTAATACTTACACACACATACACACACATAGACGAACGCACTGTTATCCAGTTACAGCTTTTTATATTGGTGTAGAGAGCTTAATCAGTCCCTCTCAGCGCCCAGGAGACAAACGCAATTAGCGTGTAAAATTGCACAGTTCTACGACGACGACGACGACGACAACAACAAATATTTGCAGACGCATGCGCGTCGCTGTTGCTGCCGCATTCCGATGCAAACACACGGCGGCGTCGGCGCGTATCTGCGACTAATTGTTTAAATAACAACAGCACAAATTTCACACAATTTCCCAGTTTTATTTTGTTTGTTTATTGCAACACACAAACACACACACACATGCACGCACGCGCACACACACACACACATACAGTAGCAAACACAATTTTCGCGCACTTCGGCTTTTTGTATGTATCTTTTATTGGCTTGAATTTTCCTGCCTGCCCTTTTCGAGTAGACGCAAAGCGGACAGCGACCTGTTGCTGCTTTTTTTCTTATTATATTTCGGTTCTCCCTTTTTTTGTGCACTAAAACCTGCGCAATGCACTTAAGAACTAGTTAAAGGGACGATGACGGCGTGTGTTGAATGTTTGCAAATAATAATCAGGCGTCGAACATTTTATTTCTCCGCTGCAGACACCGACGCGACCGAACCGCTCAAATTCCAACAACAAATTGAATGTAAATAGCGCAAACACCTTCAAACATGCTCGGGCAAACAACGTCGAACAGCGAGCTATCGATCGACCGATTACATTCGATTACATTTTGCATGTGGCGCGCCGATACAACAGAGTTGCATTTTGTTTTATTTATTTAATTATTTAATGTCGACTAAAATCAGTCGACAGATTACATTTAATTTAAATTTAATAGAATAAATTGAAAAGTAAAAATAAAAATAAATTTAAATCTAAATCTGCAACAAGTTGGCAGCCTCAACAGACTTATCGATAACTCAGTCAGCTGTTTAAATACAAAACATAGTTCGCCGGCTTATTAGAGCGAGTTTTGTAGTTTATTTAAAAAAGAGTAAAGTAATAATAAATGAAATGGGCGTTTGTCGTTTTTTCCAGCAAGGCACCTGCCGCTTTGGCACTAAATGCCACAATGAACACTTCGATATCAAGTAAGTACATTGAGATGCCGTTAACACCATGTAAGAGTATACAAAAATTTGCATTGCAGGCAATTTATAAAAACGGACATGGAAGCCAGTCTCAATGGCAACATGTGGCCTTTTTCGGTGTATGGACCATTCAAGGACAAGCCCAGCATACCCAACTTCATAGAGGATCAATCCTTCGAGGAGGTCAGGTTTCAGGCCTACGAGAGTCGGCGCCAAAACTGTTTCGATCAATTCCATCAGCAGTACGCCAGAGAAGTCATTGAAGCCACAAACAAAATGCGCGCTATGCTGCAGACAACGCCTCAAATAATCGATATGATGATCAAGGTATATGAGACGCCAGAGACTGGTGGTCCTGCGCCTGCCTCAACCACAGGCAACAACAACAATCAAAATCCCTTTGGATTCAGTGGGAATATCTTTGGCGGCGGTGGCGGCTCTGCGCCAGTTGCAGCTCCAGCGCCAGCCTTTGGTGCTGCTGCCACAGGAAATAGCATATTCGGCGGTGGCACCATGACTGGCAACAATGCAGGCAATAGTATATTTGGTGGAGCCACAAACACCACCAATCTCTTTGCACAGCAACAGAACCCACAACCGTTTGGGCAGCAGCAGCCCATGGCACCGGCAGCTGCACCGGCACAACCATCAATCTTTGCACAGGCACAACCGCAACAACAACAGCAGCAGCAGCAGCAGCAACAACAACAACAACAGCAGCAACAACAGCAGCAGCAGCAACAACAGCATAATATATTTACACAAGCACAAGCAGCTCCGGCATTTGGTGGCAGCGTCTTTGCTCAGCCTCAAGCTGTGAATTCTTCGCCCTTTGGACAAAACATGAAACCGTTTATGCCACAACAACAACAGCAGCAGCCGCAGCAACCACAGACAGGCGGAATGTTTGCGCAAGCAGCAGCAGCTGCTCCAGTTCAAACTGGCAACATTTTTGCACAAGCCGCACAACAGCAACAAGCAGCACCTGGTGGATTTTTCGGTCAGGCGGCGACTACAGGATTTCCACAGTCCCAAGAACAAGCGCAACAAATGCAAGCAGAGGCGCCACAACAGCAACAGTTGCCACAGCCGCCGCCCGCTGGCAACAACAACACCAACAATAATTCGTCTATATACAGTCGCATGGAAGATTTGACTGAGGAGGAAATTGCTGCATTTAAAGCGGAGCAGTTTGCACCGGGACAGGTGCCATTGAAGCCACCACCACGAGAGCTTTGTTAAATATGTACACTTTTAATCAGAGTCATTACCTAAGTTCTAAATTATAAATATAGTCCAGCTAGTCTCATCAATGCATCATCATATTTAAACGTTCCATGTTGATGGAGTAGACGGAATGGGAGCCAATCAGATTGCGATCGCGAAAGGCGAGCTGGCAATCCTTCAGCGTAATCACAGTGCGTTCGCAGGGCAATCTGTGGAGTAGGAATTGAAATTAATTACGAATCATATGAATCAATGTAGAACTTACACTTGCTCGCAGGCGGAGAGAAAAACAATATCGTCATTTTGACGCCGCATAAAATTGGCTGTATTCAGCTCCTTGTCGTGCTCCAGAGGCGTATCGTCTACCTTTTGGCGGGTCACCGTGTTGCGCAGCGATGGATCACGCAGCGGAGCGCCCACATCGTAGTAGAAGTTACCCTCGCCGCTGGTTTTGTAATGCTTGCGCTGCTTTATGATAGCGGATAGCAAGTCCTTGAGCAGCACTTGCACACCCATGGCCACATACTCGGCCACACTGTCGTCCACAGAGATGAGTCCAATTTCCCAGGCGCCAATCAGGAAACGGCCCATGATGAATCCAGCATCGGGTAGAAACAATTCCTGTGCACAGTAGCGTTGTTGCTGTTGCTGCTGCGGCACCTGGTCGCCGGCCAATGTGGGCGGACGTATCAACTGCATGTTGTCCTCCTTAACGAATTCCATGATATCGCTGAGCTCGAAATTCATGCGATCCGCAAACATGCGAGAAGTACGCTTACGCTTGCGATTACTGCTGCCGGGAAGGCTGGCGCCACCGGCACTACGACTGCCAGGATAAACTGATGACTGTAGCGTCATAATAGTTTCAGGCGGCGCAAATGCATCAATTTTGTTGAGCAGCGCCAGTAGGAACTGATTGTGCAGATGCAGTTTGTCTGGCGACATAATTTTCCGCGATTCACTGTCGAACTCCTCCTTGGTCCAGCGATTGCGGAACCAGTTCTTCATATTGGCCCTATAGCGCTCCCAGTTGTCTCCCAGAGACACAGCCAGTGCCTCTTTGGCCACCAATACTTTATCCGTAAGCGGATTCATCTGAAAGACCAATATATATTCAACAGCGAATGATTTGTTTATGGTCGGAATTATTGGTATATCGATAATTAAAGTCACAGGGTGGCAAGCGTGTCTGGTCACCCCGATAAAACAGTAGTCATCGATTTATCGCTTTCTTCCAGCCACTGTTACCACTTGAAAGTTAAAAAGTGCGCCAAAAATGAATATAAAAAGGACCAATAAGCAAGAAAAAAACCCCTAATTCATTGTTAAAAATAATATTTAAACAATAAGCATAGATATAGATAAAACATAAAGTTTTATAACGAAAATTTTTCTAACAAAACTTGTATTTGAATTAACCCATGGCGCACACTGTCACATTGTGACATTGTCATTGCGCCAACACATCATAAAAGCACTAATTTTGGCGCAAACACGCCAAGTGTGGCAGTCGTGCTTATAGCACTCACATGCCTCTCACAATAACAAATAACTACGACAGAAATGGAGGTATATTTGATCGTATTTGTTAATTGCAAGTGTCAAATTTAATGCATATAATAATTTCAACAGAAAGCGAAAAAAGCCAAGACGCCGAAAAAGGCTAAGGACCCGGAACTGACTATGAAGATAGCGGCAAATCAGCGCAAGCAGAAGGAGGTGACACGCGTGTTGCAGCTAAAGCATGAGATACTAATCAAATCGGAAGTCTCATATCTTGAATACATAGAAATGCGATCCGAACTGGAGCGACTTAATACACTGAAGGAGACATTCACCCGTCGTGCTGAAAAATTAAGACAACAGGCCAAATAATAACACGCCTGATAATAACAATCAATATTTATTAGTTTATAGTCAGTTTAGCTTAAAATAAATGTTTAATCTAGTTCAGGAACTCTTCTTGATATTATGTGGAGATTTCTCAAATGCCTTCCACATGCGTATGAACTCAGTTTCAAAGCTGGTGGTCATTACTTGATCCGAACTGATGATACAGTTCTCCCAGTTTCCACCGAATCCCTGCCAGGTCCAGTTGACCGAACCCGTCAGCACTACACTGCAATATTTTGCATTTCGTTTGGCTGCAGGCATTTGACGGAGTAATTCCTTCACACGCTGCCATCCGTCGACCACCATGAATTTGTGATGCATCATGGCCTGTGTGTCTGGACTGCGAATTTCACATCCGGGTACATTTAAACGCGGAATCTGAGAACAATTCATGCCCAGCATTTCGTAATCGCAAATAATGCGTAGTTGGACACCACGATCAATAGCCCGACTTAATGCAAGCTTAAACTCTTCCATGGTAAATACGTACATGGCAAGATCAATGGAGTATTGGGCCTTATCAATCAGATCCACGATCTTCCTTATGTTGCGCCATATGCAGTATTTGCGATCACATGGCGTGTTTTTCAAATGACCAGCACACTCTTTGATCAGCTCGTTAAACATGAGGACATCAAGCACTTTTTTGCCATTGGAATTGATTCTATCCCGTATGAATTTTATGGCGGCAATTACAACTCCGGATCCTAGGATAATCGGAAGCCAAATAGAATGATTGTTCAGCCAGGTGTACACTATGTAATGAATATAAAAATTAGTGTAAAGCTATTTAAAAACTCTTGCATTGCTTACTCTTTATGAATTCTTGCGCGCCCAACTATATAAGTACTCCAGGTGGTGCTAAAATGTGCATTTGTGACGTTATGTTGTTAACGTTCAAGCAATATTTTATAAATATTCAATATTTGTAATGAAAGTGACGAACGCTTAGTATATAATATTATATAATACAGCGCAATATATGCATTAAATACTTTACTATTTTACTAAAATCATATAGCGATAAAGTACAACCTCTAACCTTTTGACCACATGCTTATCGATAACTTTGCGATATTTATTTATATGCAAATGCAACTCTGTGAGGAGTCTGAGGATATTGCAAATTTAAAAACCACACTCAAAATATAAAAAACTGAAATGGCTGATCTATCAAACACTATTCAAAACCCTGAGACCCAAAATCTTATTGAGATACGTAATGCCGAACTGAGTAAAGTGCTGAAATTAAAATTAGTTTTGAATGAATTGCGCGACCTGAGTGTGAGGCGAGATGAGCACCCAGAAATGAGGCACGCTCTGGAGGCTGTGGCTGTAAACGATTACATGCAGCTTGGCGATGAGCAGGATCATCTACTGGGTAATCTAGAACTGTTTATGAATCAAAATATAGTTTATCAGCAACTTTGTTTTTATAGAGTTGTCGGAGTACAACAATTTCCCGCCGCTCAGCTACATTGATCGGAAAGTCCTGTGCTCCAAATTGGCCAGCAGTCTTCGTGCCACACTCACACCAATAGTAGAGCTGGGCGATAAAATACGTAACGAACTGCCGGATGTATTGAAGACAGTGGATGAGCCTGAGTTAACTATGGGGCAACAGCAAATCGTAAAGATAAAAAAGGAGTATCGAGCGACCCTAGAAAAGTTAGTAGAAACACGTACACAAAAGTGTGCGCTTATGAAGACCGCGGCAGAATTAAAAATGGGTCCACAATATGTCGATGAATTGAAAGTTCAGGAGGCACAGGAAAAGTTGTTGCAAACCAAAGCAGACTTGCTGCGTCAATGGTGCCTTAATGATATATTCACGCGAGCAAATCACAGCTTGGAGGCCCATAAAGTGGTAGATAAACATTTGGATGAATTGCTGAGTGGCAAGTAGTTCGTAAGCACTTTTAAATTATTATAAATATAAAATTAAATAGCATACGAATTATAGCAAGTACCTTTTCACTTGTACTGTGGAGTCAAATTGGCGGCCATTATTTGGGTGGGCAGGTGGCAACGCTGTTCGTCAATTTTGGTATTTTATCAACAGTGTGGCAACTCTGCGAAAACAAATTGGGGAAGACGTAAACAAGTCGGCGTCGCAAGATGACGGAAAATAGTTCTGCTGAAAGTAAAGAGGAGCATTCGGTGATTGAAGATGCTCCTACAGTTGATTCAGCTGCGCCGGCACCTCCCACCATTGTGGCAGCTGAGCTAAGCGGTACAGGTGTGGACTTTGAAGAAACTGCCTCATTGGATTCGGCCAGCGTTTTTAGCACAACTACAACAACGACTCGGAGTAAAAGCAGATCTCCAAATACACGCAAATTGAGAAAGCTATGCCGGCGAACCAAGGTGCCCAAAATGGTGCAACCACTGTATAAATACAGTGACCATGTACGCGAGGATCACAATCATCAAATCTTTGGTGTTCAGTTCAATCCATTTCTGGATAGAAGCCAAGCTGTCTTTGCAACTGTTGGTAAAGATCGAGTATCCATCTATGAGTGTGTTAAAACGAACAGGGATACTGACTCTGCACAGGGTGAAGAACAAGGCATTCGATTGCTGCAGGTTTACGCTGATCCGGATGTAAGTTAAACAACTTGAATAATTTTACCTTTATTACTTAATGAATCTCTTCCAGACCGATGAGAGTTTTTACACATGTGCTTGGTCCTATGACACTGTCTCTGGTGATCCTGTATTGGCTGCAGCCGGGTATCGCGGCGTCATACGAATCTTTAATATAATTAAACACCAATGCGCAAAAAATTACATCGGTCATGGACATGCTATCAACGAGCTAAAGTTTCATCCAGTGCTGCCACAGTTGCTGCTCTCTGGAAGCAAGGATCATTCGCTGCGGCTATGGAATATACAAACTGATGTGTGTGTCGCTGTATTCGGCGGCGTCGAAGGCCATCGAGACGAAGTGCTGTCCATTGATTTTGATTTACGCGGTGATCGTATTATGTCCAGTGGAATGGATCATTCACTGAAGCTGTGGCAGCTTAATAAACCGGACATCAAGGAAGCCATCGAATTAAGCTCGACATTTAATGCCAGCAAAAATACTGCACCTTTTCCAACAATCAAAGAGCATTTCCCCGATTTTTCTACTCGCGATATACATCGTAATTATGTGGACTGCGTGCAATGGTTCGGGGACTTTATATTCTCCAAATCATGCGAGAACTCTATCGTTTGCTGGAAGCCGGGCAAGTTGTCTGCCCAACGTAACGATATCAAGCCGCAGGACTCTACAACTGTTTTGCATCATTTTGATTATAAAATGTGCGAAATTTGGTTTGTTCGATTTGCATTTAACGCCTGGCAAAAGGTACTGGCCCTTGGCAACCAGCTGGGTACAACATTCGTCTGGGAGCTGGACTCCAACGACCCCAATCTGACCAAATGCAGTCAACTTGTACATCCCAAATGTACTTCAACCATTCGACAAGCTTCATTCTCTAAGGATGGGAGTGTATTAATTTGTGTCTGTGACGACAGCACAGTTTGGCGCTGGGATCGCGTAAATTAAGCTATTTATTTTATTTAATAATAATAATTTATACCCGAACGCTATATATGTATGTTCTAAACATTTTGCACCCAATAAACTTTATCTATATAAAATTTCAAATTTGGTTTTTATAATACAACTTTCCCGCTCAGCGCAGATTCCCTGGTTATCGATTAATGCTCAATCGAAGTAAGCCGACTTTTTTGTGGTGGTTAGTCGATGTAACAGCTTGCAGTGCTATCAAATGACAGTGTTGGAAAACTTTTAAAGCAAAATAAGAAAAAGAAAGAAGAAGGTGAAAACGTTTACAGAATTTTGCATAAAACAAGATTAATTGTTGAAAAATGGGTTCGTCGTCGGGGAAAAAACATAAAAAGGATAAAAAGCACAGTCATCGCTCCCGGTCGCAAGAACGTCAAAACCGCGGGCCGGATGAAGAGGTTACACTGGATCTGACGGACGACTCGTCGTCAACACGGCACAGACACCACAAGCATAAGAAACATAAGGAGCACCGCCACAAGCATCACAAGCACAAGGAACGCGATCAGCGACCCAGCGAAGTGATCTCCTTAGAGGAATCGGATTCGGACAGTAAGTGGCTCTTAATTTAGATAATTGTGCAGCCCAAAAGGAGGCAATTGCATGCTGGAAAAAGAAAAGCGATCTTTTTGAGTGGATTTTGTATGCATATGCCGTGCAATTGCCTCGGTGCTGCACTATTTGTGGGTGGAACTCAATAAAGTATTTTTGTTCTCTCCATTTCTTGTTTTTCAGGACTGGGAGGAGTGTAAGTGTGATGTCAAAAGGCAAACATAATCTTGGCTGCAAATCAAGACAGATTCATCGGCGCGCAGTTTAAAATTGAAACGAGCCTGACCTGGCCAATATTTGAAGAATGGTGCCGCTAAAGACGAGTTGCACAAAGTTAACCAAACTCGAACGGTACAAAAAGTCATAAATATGTGGGAGTGGTATTGGAATCTGAATCCACTGGTTTGCAGCCTTGATTCTATTTAATAAGATTGCATCAAAAGGGTAAATTAGTCTTCATTACCTAATTTGTATACTTCCTTTGCAGGTTCCGATTGTGTCGAGGTGCCAGTTGAACAGGTTGCCAGACAAAAAGGTCGAGAGCGACAGCAGTCAACGAGGGAGCATGAGCACGATTCGGCAGGGCGAGAGCGCGAACGCGAACGCGAACGCGAGCGTGAACGTGAACCTTTGCCCAGAGAAAGGGAATCCAGAGAGTATGCACGTACTCGGGAGCAACTGCCGGTAGCGAGAGAACGTGATCAAGAATTATCAGCACCACCACCACCGCAAATATCTAAACATGTGGATTACGACATCGAGCGTCGGCGGGAGCGTGAGGTGGAACGTGAGCGAGAAGGACGCAAACGCGCGGTACGAGAGCGTGAGCGTGTACGAGGACGTTCCCGGTCGCAGTCACCATCTCAAATCGCCGTACAGTCGCACTATCAACGTTCGCATTCGCCGAGAGACGACGATAGTGCCGGCCGTAGGCGTGGTAGTGGTGCCATCAGAGAACGAGAACGTGAGCGTGAAAGGGAACAAAGAGAACGTGTTCGGTCACGCAGTCACTCTCCGGTACCAGAGAATGGAGCTGGGGATGTCTTGTCCATAGAAGAGACTAACAAACTGCGTGCAAAGCTGGGCTTAAAACCTCTTGAGGTGGATTCTGGGCCAAGTAAACAAACATCTGCTGGGAGCAGTCAACAAGACAACAAGAGGTCAGGTGCCGATAAGGATCTCTCTTCGTATAAAGATGAATGGGGCGAATTCTTGCACAAACCTGCAGATAATATAAAAGAAAAGAAGGAGGCGGAAAAGTTGCGTGAGAAGCTCAAGCAAAGAAAGGAGAAACGCTTTCTGGAAGAGCGCTTGGCGCGCATACGCACATTGGGTGAATCCGATGAGGAAGCAGATGATGCTTCCAAATGGGTGAACCGCAACAAGCGTGTGGTCAATGAGCGCGAGGAGGCGTTACGCAAAGTAAGTAAATGAAAACTAATTTTAATATTATATTCTGAATTTAATTTTCTGATTTTCCCTTAGGCCAAAGAGCTCGAAGAGCTGGACGAGGCGTTTGGAGTCACAGAATTAGTGGAAAAAGAGAAGCAAAAAGCTCGTCAAACTGCGTATGGTGATCGCAACTTGAAAGGTTTGCGTGTGGATCACGATATGGAGGATTTTGGGGAAGGTCGCACAGTTGTATTGACTCTGAAAGATCAGGATGTGCTCAATGAAGAAGATGGAGACACTTTGGTCAACGTTAATATGCTCGATGATGAGCGCTATAAGAAGAATGTGGCAAATAAAAAGCTCAATCCGCTTAGCTATGGCTACAATGTCTATGAGGAGCAGTACGATGAGCTTGGCAATCCCATTGAACGTGCCATACTCGAAAAGTACGATGAGGATCTTGAGGGGAAGCCAAAGACACGAAAGAACTTTGTCATCGGAGAGAATATGGATGAGGAACGAGAGAACAGGCGCAAGCTTCTTGAAATCAAAACCAAACTGGCTGGTAAGCGTTTGGAAACGTTACAGGATACAAATATACGTCTGGCATCGGATACATTCAGTGCCGAAGAGTTGGCAACGTAAGTTGTTTCATTCAGTTTAATCTTTACATTGGTTTAATCTTTTACTCTTTCGTGTTACAGCTTCAAGAAGCCAAAGAAGAAGGTTAAGAAACTACGCCAAAAACTGAAAGCTGAGGATTTGGAACCTATTTCTGAGGCATCTGGTTCATCACATATGGGCAGTCGCCATGGGCGCTATCGTGAGCCTGACGACGAGGACGTCATGTCGGAGGAATCAAAGCCCGAAGTCAAATTAGAAAACGATGATGATGATTTGGAACGTGTATTGTCCAAGGCGCGTAAACTAAAGCAAAAAGAGAATATTATCAAGAAGTCATTGCCCATCGATTTCGCCTCCATGAAGCGTGACATTAAACCAGAGCCAGTGGATGAAGCCAACAACGAGGCTGGTGTGGTGCTAACCAGCGCAGATGGCAACATAGTGCTCAATGCAACGGCGGAGTTTTGTCGCACACTGGGAGATATACCAACTTATGGTATGGCTGGAAATCGTAACGAGGACTCTAATGATATGATGGACTTTGATAAGAATGAACCGCTGGATGAGCATATGGATACCAATCAGGAGGAGCCAACACTTAGTCATGGCACCTGGAATTCTGTTAATCCCAATGAGGTGATGCAACCAGCTGATTTAGATAATTTGGGTGATGATGTCGAGGAACGTGCCATATTGGACGAGGAGCCAGATGTGGGCGCTGGTGTGGCAAATGCGCTACGACTGGCCTTATCCAAGGGTTATCTGGAGAAGGAGGAGAAGAATCGGCCGAGTAACACAAAAATGGCACATCTCCAGGCCAAAAACTATTCTATCGAAGACAAAGCAGCCGGGTAAGTCGCAATTGCCATAATTTTTAACCATTTATTAATGAGTTTCCTTTTGCATTTGTAGAGAGGATGATAAAGTTCACCGCCGTGATCGTTTCCATGCTGGTCCCACTATGGACTTCAAAGATAAGGAATCGTTCAAGCCAAATGTTAAACTTGACTACATCGATGACAATGGTCGCATTCTAAACCTCAAGGAGGCTTTCCGCTATTTGTCGCATAAGTTCCACGGCAAAGGGCCTGGCAAGAACAAGATTGAAAAGCGTCACAAGAAAACAGAACAGGAAGGCGTAAGTTTTGAATCATTTGTATGTAATGTAAATATCTAAAATATGCTTCTTCTGCCAACAGCTAATGAAAACCATGAGCTCCACCGATACGCCACTCTGTACACTAACGATGCTGCAGCAAAAGCAAAAGGAAACCAAAACACCATATGTGGTGCTCAGTGGCAGCAATAAAACCACCGCTGGCGTGAGTGGCGCCTCAATATCAAAGTTTAAATAAGTACTAAGATTTCCCAATGATTTTCCACAACGAAATGCAATAGTAACTTCTAAAACCATCAACCAAATGCTTATTGTAGTAGTTAAACACCCACACATAAGTTATAGAGTTTCAGAACCCTGCAAAACCGTCTGCATAGGCATATAATACTAAATATTTAAATGTGCTTGCAAATTGTAAACCGTCAAGTGAATATTATTAATCTTGTATGAATATATTCTCTCTCAAATAAGCAAAATTTGTTTATACTTTAAGCGATGCTATTTAAGATTTTTGTTTGGATATTGAAACATTATGTCAGCCTTTGCCTAATTTGCAAAAGTAAAATAAAAGCGTGTATATGATTTAGAAAAATTAAAATCTTGAAATATTCTGGCATATAATTATTATTTGTTTGTTTGTTTGTTTGTTTGTTTGATTACATTTATGTACAATGGGGCTTCACCTCTCTTAAGCGTTACTACAAAGAAGAGTATTGTAATTAATTAAGCTAAATTTTGAATTGAAGTTCTTTCTTCTTACCTGTAAAATTACTGCCCAATTGTGTACGTTTCTTGCCCTGCACCAATTCAAAGCTTTGCTCCGCTGGTCCTCTGCAGTCCATAGTGGAGTTGTCATGCTGGAATATCCAGTGGCATTTGCTCTTTGCGAAGCGTATGTACTTGATTTGCACCTGCTCCACATCGGGAGGCACATGGGCAGCCTGCAGTTGCAGCTGTAGAGTGTCATCAGCTCGTGCAAAATTCAGACCACCATAGCCAAAGATGAGTGCTTGCAGAAAGCCACCAATCCCAGTGAGAAAATTTGCTGAACCTGCATAGCCCACGGGTGTCTCACTCCATACTTTAAACTCTGGTCGCACATAGCTTCGATAGCCACGGGTGAAGTACTCATGGGCACGCCAGTGCTCCGAGGTGGCCAGATAATTTGTAGCAAACATGGACCAGGTCATGGCCGGACCAGATGCACGTGTCACATTGGCATAATAATGGAGGTCATTGAGATGAGTTGAGCTGGGATTACAAAAGGAATCTTTAGCAGGGGCTAGGGTTAAGCATACTACACTTCACCTGGTATCAAACTGCAGGGGATAACCGAGTAGTATGGTGTCTGCTTGCTTGACTGTGGCATTCAGCTTGTAACCCAAATGCTGTGGATGGTAATCCAGCTCCTCATCATGCAGTATGACCAGACGTTCCTTTAGCTCATGCCATTTGGCCAGCGAATCCGTGTGGTTGTTGGAACATTTGCTGGCTGTCCATATGGCAAAATCTAATGCAATTTTAGCCACAGCATTTGTGTACACATTGTCATCGACATTGGCATGATCCTCGTCCGGACCCATGACATTGAGAAAGTGGCAGGCCTGCTCACAGTGCGCCCGACTGACCAGAAATTCGGCCACTTCAGCAGCTATGGGCCATGCCCGCTCACAGAGCCAGTTATAGTCATTGGTTTGGGCAAAGAGCTTCTGCATCGCAAACGATATATCCGGTGAGATGTGTATCTCCTGTTTAGCCACCTCGGGACAGCAGGGATGGGTTACCTCTGTGCCGGTGTAAGCGCTTTCCCAAGGAAATCTGTTCAAAGGAATAAGTAAATATGGATAATGGAATTCAATGCAGCTCACCTGGCTCCCTTGTATCCCGTTACATTGGCATTGTACCTGGCGCCTTCCAAGTGCCTGTAGCGATAGTCAATCAGTAGCTTGCCATAATCATAACTAAATTGTGTGGCCACTGGCAACATCCAAATCTCGGTGTCCCAAAAATTATGTCCCTCATAGTCTGCATCCAGATTGCCACGTGCCAGACCCGTGGGACTTAGTCCATGGTAGGGTTCACTCTGCTGATGGCTTTCCAGTGATGGTAACGAACTGGCCAAATAGTAGATGCCAGCATTAACTATTGTGGACAGTTCCAATGCATTGCCCCTGATCTCAATAGAAAAGTTGGTATCCCAGTATTTAGTCCATGCCTGGGCATGCCTGTTAAACAAGTCAGCCTGTTGCAATTGGAGCACTTCCTGCAGCTCCTTCAGGGCTACACTTTGCTCACGATCTATGCAAATTATAATATTATATTGTAGCTCCCTTTGCCCTGTGGGAAAATCCACTTCGATTGGCTGCTCCAACGGCTGGCTAAATGCAACATGAATCTCGTGTGCTTTGGGCTGAAACTGCTTTTGTTCCAATACTTTTGTACGTCCACGCAGCTGGCGATAATCCTGCGGAGCTGAGCTGCCATTGTTCAGCACCACAAAGTCGAAGGCGTCGCTGCTCTTGCCCGGGTGTTGGGTTAACTTAAGGTATTGGCGGGCTGTAAGTGGTGAGGTATTATTTAGAGTAGAGTAGAGTTGACTGATAAGTAAATGAAGTTAAAGTTATGATGGAGGTGATTCAACGAACTGTTCTACACAAATACGAATTGTGCATTAAGAAACGCCTTTTATTTTAAATGTACTTTATACTACGCCTTTATGAACATGACAATTTAGTTTTTCAAATGGAGTTCCATAGAACTTCAGCCGTCTGTGGGGAGATCGGCACCTTTCCTGGTGGACCATGTACATGGAATTTAGGCTCTCATAAATAGGTGAATCAGACCGAGTTAAGTTAGTGACTTTTACTGCAATACCTTGCCTGCATTAATGCTACAGACTACAGTTTAGCTATACATAGCTTACGATATGACATTCTTTATCTATGCTGTGAATTGCAGCATAATTGTTAGGCAGAAGATGTGTGGGTTGGTAGAGCAGGGTATGAGAGATCATACGCTCAGTATGCATGTTGGAACATACGTTTGTATGTGTGTGTTCGAGCGCTGCAACAACTTAAACTCTGCCGACGTCCCTACTACTGCTATCTACTCTTGCAGTAAGACAAAATACAGGCTACCATACCAAGTACTATTGGTTGCATACGACTGCAGTCTCTCTGAAGTTGCTTTAACTGTAAATGCAATACTTAATCTTTTCACTACTCGCAATCTTTTTTGTTAACTCCTTTGTTTATATACAATGTCATTTTTTTTTATTGTTAAACTCTGTTTTAATAGTATTATGTAATTTTCTTGCGAATTAAACACATACTCACAGTTAGTCAATGGAACAGTGGGATGCCGAGTGACCAGCACTTCATAGACCAGAGCACGATTATAGTACCTATGCGGATATGTGGATTGTTCCAGCGTTATACCGATGTCAGCATATAACGTTCTATATCGAAAGTAGCCCTGATAGAGATTCATTTCGTAGCTGATGTCATTGCTAGTTCGACAGCCTGAGCTATCGCAGAGTTCAGCTTTGATATTGATCCAATTGGGTATACGAGCACGTCTGCTATTGCCTTTAGCTCCATTGTAAACTCCATTCATAAAGATGGCATCACCAAAGACCGTGTAGCCCAAGTGACCATTTGATAAGCTGGGCATAAAGTTAAGGTCCGAGGGTAGGCTAGGGGTTAAGAGTGTTATATTTAGCGTGTATTAGAACTAATTAGTTAGACTTGCCTATCTGTCTTTAGCAGATATTGCTCTGGAGTAGCGGTACACCAGCTGCAGATGAAACCCGCAAACAATATCAAACTCAATTGATACATGTCGATCCAATGTCGTAGAATGTTCCGAGGGTACTGAAACTTCTTTCCACTGGCTAAATAGAGAGCCAGAGAGTTGAATCGATTATTTAATTTTACTCTTTATCAGCAGTAATTGACGCTCTCTCGGCTGTAGTGCGCTCTTATCAGCTTCTTCGAAATACGTGCTGATTGTGATTAATATAATATAAAAATATTTGCATTTTATTTTGCGATTACTAGATAATTTCTAAATGTTTCTTATATTAAGGTATATATTTTTAAATTTTTTTATTTTTATCCAAACCAGGGAACCGAAATCTAAAGAGAATCTATTGAAATAAAGAACCGAAACTTGTACCGGAGCTGAAATAAAAGTTTCGGTTTAAAATCGATATATTGAATATATATGTACATATACCCTTATATATGGATTCGAAAAGAGCGTATCGGAAGAGAAATATTGTACCGGTATCGTTTCGGTAATTTGCACCGGTATAGAAAGTTTCGAAATTACTAAAATTAATTGCAAATTTCACTTGAATCAATATAACTATCGATAGTGGTAAATGCCATCAATAGTATCGATAGTACTATCGCTTTTTTCCCAACTCTAATATACAGACATTTTAAATTATTTTAAAGATACTAGATAAAGTGCTGTTTATTTAATCCAAAGAGTGACGAACATCGCCTTAATCCCAGTTCTTTTAATGAGTGTTGAAAGTAAGTACTTCCAACGGAGTTTTGCTTAACAGAATGGTAAGGTATGATAAATATAATAAATATTGTCAATCAAATATGTTAACTATTGATCCCTTCAGGGTGTTCTTCAATACAGAGTCCTACATTCCTTTGACTCGACTTGTTCAAAGTTCATTTTTAATGGTTTGCACTTGTCGAACAGATGAGACAATTTCAGCTCAAGATAATTAAAGCAAAGATTAGGCGTGGATAAACAGAGACAAAGGGAGAGAGAGAGTGAGTGTGCGAGTGAATGGAGAGGAGACAATTATGTGGGAAATCTTCTAATGGCATCAGAGCTCGGCAAAAGAAAAGTCATTAAACGGTTAACTGACAATCGCAGTTGGTTCATCTCAGTAGGTTTTCCAGCTCTGGGGTGGCCCAGGCCCAGGCCGTGAGCACCTGCGTATGTATTGTTCATGCAATCATACAAAAAGTATATATACACAATATAGTTTTATTCTATAACAATTTTTTTCAACATCTCTTTTTTGTTGTGTGGAATATGTGTGCTCCATTTTTTACTACTATGCATAATTCTTGAGCTGCGAGTCTTTTCTTCGCAGCTGGGGCTAATTATATGGACTATGCGGCATTGTTGTTGTTGTTGGCACTAATTACGTGAGAATCTCCACATGAAGCTTTTTGATTATAGCGCTATGTAGTACTACCCAGGCGTAGAAACCATAGAGTCTATTTGAAATCAAATTCGACATCGCCATAGCCATAGCGTCATTACCATTACCATTACCATGCTCATTCTTATTACCCCGACAGCGAAGCGTAACCAATAGAACAGCTACAGCTACAGCAACAGCTACCATAGTAGTCCGTCCGTAATATCGCATATAGCTCGCTCGTAAGCTGCCCGACTAACTATAACCGATATGGACCCGTGACTTGCCGTCACTTGCGTGCTGATTAAGTGGAAGCGGGGAGGGATGAACGTAACTTCTGGAAATAGGCAGGAACCCTTACATCTTAACTCGAAGAAAAAACTAATTTTAATGACGTTACGCCGCGATAGGTTTTCTGCTCAAGATCCATAAAGAAATGCTCAGGTGTTTCGGGCTATATAGTAGGTACAGTCATCATTATCATCATTTGTTATTGTTGTTGTCTTCTGTTGGTCTTTTGTGGTTGCTTGGCACGAGATCCGAATCTCTTTTTGTAGATCTATGGAGCCCCCGTGATTTACCCTTTTGTTTTGCGGCTTTACTTCCCTCCCCATTAGCTGTGTCTCTTTTCATTCCGCACCAGTTGTCTCACTCTGGCAAATTCGGTTTGCTCATGTTGTTGTTAATTTATATAGTTTTTTTTTTGTATTTTTCAAGAAGTCTATGGAGAGCCTGCCTGCCTATCGCGATGTCGTCGCTCACCGAAGCGTAACTGAAATATTAAAACATTTTTTCTTGCTCTTTTTTTTGCATTTCTGTTGTTGTTGTTGTTGCTATTGTCGGCCATTTTGCTGGCGGTTTTGGCGTCAGATTTTGTGTTGTTTTTTTTTTGCAGTAACCTGTTGCCCGAAAAGTCGCGTCGAGAAATTTACGCAACGAAGCGTTGCCAATGAGTTTCCGCTTTTGAGGCATTGGGCATGGGCTTAGTCGTCGTCGTCATCGTCGCACCGCACCACGCACCACACACCACACACCACGCAACACCAACACCACCACCAACACCACTGACAACAACAGCTATAACAATAACAACAGCACTGCAACAATAATTTCAACAATGGTTATAACAACTATTATAAACAGCGTGGGTCATTTGACAATTTCATAATATTAGCAATTCCACAATAATTGTAAAGTGAAAGTACTTAGCACATAGTTTTTTGCAATGTTTTTAATTTTATTTAAATTTTAATTTACCGTTTTTTGACCTTTTCATATAGTATATATTTCTGTAGAATTTACAGTGTATTAAAAATATTATATTTATTTAGTGAGAAATATTGCTAAAAACTGCAAGCAGTTTTTCAACGATAATATGCTTCATTATATCATTGCAATTATTTAATTTATTTATATAATGTCAACAATGAAGTTGACCGAGAAATTGAAAGTGTAATTAAAATTTTAAGGAAATTATATTGGAGTTAAGTAGTTAAAGTACATACATATAAATTACAGTTAAAGATTATGAAATCTTCTCTAGTTGTGCGTCAGTATTGTATAATTTTAAGTTATTTGATAGTGAAGTTTATATCTAATAGGTATGATTGATACTATTATTTATAAAAATGCTTTATTTTTTTTAATTTGGAGAAAATTACTTCATTCAGTTCTTTTTTTACACGCAGGAAAAAATACTCAATAATTATCCATTCTATTAAAACATTTTTGTTAATTAGTATTAATAAAACATATTTTTGAAATTTAGTTTAATAATCGTCCTAGCATATATAATTGCATTACCAAAGGTTTCAAAAAGCTCTGATTACTTTTTCTCTAAATGTATGGTTTATTATATAGATTAACATTTTTAATAAAATATATCAAATTGTAGAAAAATACAATAAATACAATTATGCATCAATTTTTATAGTCTATTTACAAATTAATTCACTAATTTATATTCTCTTAAGTTTAAGAAACGTTCTTGACGGCAATGCATAAGTAATTTATCGATGAAACGTTTTTTCTGGAAATTATTGAATTAAAAACGAAAGCATAGTACGATCTAATTTAACATAATTTTAAATTTCAATATAATAATATAATTACCGATTCATCTGTAGTTTTGAAAGGAGGTCTGTGATATTTCACTACTTCAATACCCTTCACATTTCTCAACAAATTATTAATACTATTTTGGAGAAAGTAAAAGTATCAATGTAGTTCTCAGTTGTTGATCAAGCAGCCCTCGTACCAAAAATCAAGCTCAAGCATTTGCTCGCATTTTTCTGTGTGTCTCTGGTCTCTGGTCTCTGTGTAGTGTTTTTCTGCCTAATTTGTGTGTGTGCGCCCCGAAAATGAAACGCGTGTGAAAATTATGTTTACTATGTAGTAGAGATAGTACAATGTACAATGTAACATTCATATGTACATACGTAAGTATGTATTGTATATAGTAAATGCTATAGTATAAATATATTTGTATAGTTGTATACTTGTGGCAATCGTGTGCTTTCCCTCTGGCCAGTTTTTGGGTGTTGTCTAACTGCTTTGGAAGTCGAAACAACTTTACCTAATTGTTGTAATTTGCTTAGATATACTACTCGTATTTTATTTATTGTTGCAAGATAATTATGATGATTATCTGTGAAAGGGCGTATTTAAATTTTCGTTTTGTGTTATTTTTTTTCAGTTTCTGTTTCTGTTTTTTAAATGGCATTAGACGCCGTAAATGTGCTCCAGCAGTAGCCTGGGAACCAAGCTCAACAGGGCTAGTACTACTAAGAGATCAGTGGAAGGAGGAGTGAGGTGAATGGGTGCCTAGAGCCATCGACACCGTCTAGTGTACCGACGACTACTACTACCTCCGAGTACTGAACCGCATTTGCAACTCAATTATGAATGTTGAGTTGGTACTATCTTCATCTGCCCATCTGCGCGTGCACCTGACCATTCCATGCAATTCTAGTCGATAATTTGCATTATTTTTGTGCACACAGGTGGCTCTGCCTCAGCCAGATCTCACGCGTTGCATGTTCGCGTAATTTACATCATGCAACAGGTTCTTTAAAATGTTGCAAATGAGAAATAGCTGTCGGAGAAGTTATTACTATCCAGTTGAAATGTTATAGCTTTATAAAAGAACTGTTATACATACATATATTTAAATTAGATAAGATTTTCAAATATACAGCACTGTTACTTTGGTCAAGAAAGAAAATAAGGCACACGGCTGCCACTTGAATATAATAAATAAATTTATTCATTATGAATGAATTATATTTATTAAATATAAATTAATTAATACTATTTAATACAGGTATGAAAAAGACTTCTACAGCCCAATATATATAGAAATCCGTAAAGGAGCAAAATCTTAACCCATTTTATTTTAAATTTATCAATTTATTATAATGGATTTTTTAATTTAATCGAATTTTCATGTACAATTTAAAGTCTATCTTTAAAACTGGAATTAATTCCGCATTTGTTAAACTGTTTTTTTATTATCAGAAATCACCAATTGCATCCATTATTTAAAAACTTCTTTATCATGTGTTAAAAAGTGTAGGGCTCTTCTCTGACTAAGCAGTTCCTTATCTATACTATATTCAGGAGCAATAATTGGTTGAAGTTTTTCCCATCTGTATATTTTCTATGCTAGTTTATCAAGCGCTTCTTTCAGTATTTAAATGCCATAATCCCCCTGCTAAAGTGAGTAATAACTCTGTATAATATTCCTAAAAAATGTACCATTCTTTCTTTAGCTGTATTACTTTTTATAAGCATAAGCATTTACATTCTGTCTGCTACCCTTTTGACCAAATTTAAGCCAACTAACTTAAAGACACGCAGAGATACGCATCAGAGACCACAATTAAGACCATTTGTAAAGCATTTTTTTGTGGTCTTCCTAGTCATTTTTCAAACTGTTGAACTTTCCGCTCGCTGTTTTGTTAAGCAGTGTAGACGTTTTGATAACTTTGCCAATGTGCTGCAATGTGTTTGCGCAGGCAGCGTCTGTGACCTCTGGCCGGCTGCTCTTCAATTCAATTATAAAACCTCACATTCATAATGAGCGAATGGGTATAGTCGTCATAGGGGTACTCATAGTACGGGTACTCACAGTTGCTAAAAAGATAATTATCAGCATGAGGCGGCGTAGTTTTTGTAAGCGATTGATATGTAAATTTTCGTTTGCTTCATTTGAAATGCGTAAGCAATCCACCACCAGCCAGTGGTCACACACAGGTGCGACAAATGGCAACGCTTGGCTGACCGTTAATTAAGGTAGGTTCAGGTACAGGTACAGGTTCAGGAGCAGAGCGTGAGAAACATCCAACAAGCAGGACTCAGTCTGCAGTCTGTGCGTACAACACGGCGTATGAGTTATATAGTATATACTGTGAATACGAAAGGGGCACACGCTAGAAGTTGCTGCCACATTGCTGTAATTTTACAGCTGCTGACTGAGTTAATGCCAAGGCACAAGAGCGTAACCGCAAGCAGAATGTACATAGCTGCAGATTGTGGAAATACTATAAAGAACTAGGAAAATAGTTATAGTCTTATGGTCTTGCCATGCCGCCTGCCTCATAATTTGCTTGACAGGCGCGCGCACCGTCATAGCGTGATTAGCGTTTTCCATGCAGCGGTTTCAATTATTACACCTGTTGCCCAGCAACAACAACAACAACAACAAACACTAATAATAACAATGCTTAGCCAGCGACCCCTCAGAAGATTTCTGTCGTTTTCTGTGTAGTTTTTCATGAATTTTCATAAGATACTTTTGTAGCTACAAAGCGTGCTTCCTGCTACGCATCAGCCATCAGCATTTTGTGGCAAAATGGCGTGGCCTATGCCTCTGACTAGAAGAACATCGCTAATATCAATACCCAGTGGCAAAAGCTAGAGTACACGATAAGATCGCACTATGCCTTCATTCACACAGTGTCAGTGGCTGTTGCAGTGGCAGTGGCAGTGGCAGCTGCAGCATCCTCATCAATGATTGCATTTGAGCCCATCAGTACATAAATATTTCTCGCTTCTACTCACCCCGCGTCCAGATATAATCACAGGCTCTCGAGTTACTCGAGCTTGTCAGTGGAAGTGGCTCACCATTTAAGGTGTTAAGGCCTGCACAGACAACGATCCAGCAACAATCGAACAACAACAACAACAACAACAACTTGAACCTCAACACGTTTACGCATCATTGCAACTGCAACAGCCACTGCAACGACTGTTGCACTTGGCTGGAAAATTGATTTCAGCTTTTATTGTTTTTATTGTTTTTTTAGAGCGTTTTCATATCTCACGTCATCTTGTATCTGTTAGCAGTAGCTCGAGCAGTAGCAGCGGGCACCTGGCAAATCGATGACGTTTATTGATACTGGCTTATTGGACAATAATAGAGTTGTTATTGCATTTTAATTGAAAATGCTGACGTGGCGCCATCTAGCGTACACATTGCACACATCACTACAGGAATTTAAAAGAAATAGCAACCAAATAGTTATAGACTCTATAACTCTATTACATATAGTTACATTTCAGATCGAAATATTTGATTATTGCAATAATTAATTTAAATTTAATATCTCCATTTTCGTTTTATAACATAATTTAAATAGAGTTGCTATTTATTTTGAATTTAGTTTGTATCGATTATGAAAATTTCACCTTTCTACTGCTTGTAGTTGGCTTTAAATAAATAAATAAATATTTAAATAAATACAATACATAAAATTATTAATTTTTGCTTTTCAATAATCATAAAAGGTTATGAAATTAAATGATTAATTTAAAGTTTTATTAAAAAATTTCAAAATTATTTTTTGTTTAATAAATGTTTGTTTCTACTGCTTGGCAGTGACTTAAAATAAAATGAATTCTCTTTACTCCTTTTAGTTGGCATAAAATGAAATAAATATTTTACTGAGTTATGTATTGTTCTAATTAATTGTAATTGAGTAAAAAGATATTTAAAATTCTTTATTAATTTCTGTAATCACTTTCAACTTCAGGTATTTTGTTTGAACTAGAGACATTTCTTTTCAATAGCTGTTAGGTCTTATAGTCTTAGATCAAGATTTTAATATTTTAAAGATAAATTGAGAATTGAATTCATTTATTTAGTATTTTTATTTTGATGCCGAATCAAGTCTGAAATTTGTTCTTCTCATTTCTTTCATCTCCACATCTAAAACTGACCCCACCAGCTGTGTCCAGTATGAAAAACCCTGCTGCCTAGTGCAATTGAAACTATTAGCTGGGAATGCTCTGCTGCTGCCGGGTTTTGTCGTAACTGTACCACGCGCCAAACGTTAGCTAGCTGCGTGTTTAGCACATAATTTTCCAACAATTTTCCAGCGGAAAATATATTTGCAGTGAGTTAGCCGGGCAGCCAGGCGTACAGCCATATTGCATGTGTGAGAGATAAGACTCTGAATTATTATCATGACCAGAGTCCAGAGTGTATCAGCAGTAGGGTTCGCCTAGCACCTGAAGATCTCTTGGGGGCACCTGTTGTCGTCATATGTGTACCTGTTGCATATCTTTGTTTTATTTTTGATTTTCTGCTCCGTTGAGTTTTTCATGTTGCATGAAACGTTTTTCTTTTCGGCCTGCAAAACTGTACGCCCAAGGGGTAAATGTGTGGAAAATCGTAACAATTTCTCCTGGCAATAAAAATTAAACGCTTTTCCCAAAACACAAAAAAAATAGTTGTTCTTCTGGGTGACATTTAAGTGGTTGTGGTGGTTGAGGCACATGTGCAGCATTTAAACAAAATTTATTTCGCTATCGCAGATCTGTTGAGGCAGCCAGCCGTAACGTTAGCCGCATAACTAGAAATTGACATAAAAATAATACAACAACAACAACAAAAACAAAACAAACCGAAACTCAACTGAACTGAAAATAATCAAGAAAGAATAGAATAGTATACTGGAACCCATTTGGGACTCACTGAATTGTCGTCTGCTGTTGTTGTTGTTGCTGTTAGAATTTTCAGTTAGCTCGTAAAATAATTGTCGGCTCATAACAGGAATGAGGCACATAGAGCAGAGACCCCAGTCGGAGACAGTGTTAGTTAGAGCTTCTCTCTGGCAACAGAGCGCGACATATCACATTGGCCCCGGCTTATGGAGCAAGAACTGCCCTGTAATTATGATGAGGCCAATACAAGAAGCCGACCCTAAACGCAGCGCGCTTTATTTAATTTTTAGTTTTTTTTTGCCCCTAGTAATTAAGAAATCCTCTTTCGGCTTTCTTAGTTTCTATTTCGGTTTTGCGGCTATACCCTGTGTTGGTTGGAAATGGGTATGAATGCTAGATAGCTATAAATGGGTAGATAACTTTTAGATTAGAAATTGGATCAGTTTCATTTAACTAAATAAATAAAAAAAAAAAAAAAACTAAAGAACTAAACTAAAGTCGTTTCTGAAGATATAAGACTTGTTACTATTGAGTAAGTTTTAAAAATTAGCTTTATTTAACTAAAGCACAATCACAATTATTATTTATTCTTTTAATTGCTCATAAGTCTTAAAATGTGGAATAAATATTTAGTTTCACGTCGTGAGTAAATATAATGCACCCAAATTATTCCTAGTTTCACGACGGACCGCCAGACTAACCCAATCTATTTCAACCGAAAGATATTTGAGCTTAGTTTAATAAAGGGAATTTCCTCCAGGAACGTTTTGATCAAAAGGATCAGTGAAAGAATTCTGTATTTATTTGATTGCTGTACTTAAAAATCAATACTTTTCATTTAATTATTTTTGCGATTTAGGGTATGACGTACAGTAAAATTTTTTATATAATTCTAATTGGTTGTGGTTTGCAACTCGGCTAAACATATAAAAAGGAGTCAGTTCATTTTCTGAAGTATGTATAATATACCGTAGTTGTGTACATATTGAGCAGAACCTTATGACTAAGATAGGTTTTAAATTGATTAACAATTTGTTTGAAAATGTTTTTATCAAATGTAATTTTAAGCTTAGGTGTTATTCATGTAAATTGAAAAGTACCTTTGCATTTCAACTATACATAATAATATTATTAATTTATCAAATTTCACTTGCAGACCAAACAAAGCAGTTACAGTGAAAACAAACTAAACAGAACGTATGTGTTTTAGCTAAACTATTAACTATTTACAGGGAAACTCAAAGGCAACACACTCTCACTTGGTCTTGCACTTGTGTTTTTCCACATATTCGAGTATATTTTATATTCTGGGTTTTATGTGGGGACAGCGACAAAAGTTTCACAGAATTTCGTTTTGATGACTTCACTTAAAAGTCAAAATGGTCATACATGTGGATTATTATTATGAGTATTATTATTATTATTATTATTGTTTCTAGTACACGTTTTTGTTTTTTTAAGTCTTTTTTTTTTGGGGTACAAAATGCCAGGTTGTTCCAGGTTTTTAGCTACTGTTGTTGCCGTGCTAACTACACATTAAATTTAGGCTCTTTGGCTGGGTTGGTAGTTGGCCCATGCTGGGCGGTCAATTGCTTTTGACCCGACCGGCCCCGCTAACATTTAGGCCTTTCTGTTGTCTTTTGAGTTGGCATATCCGTTAAAGTGCTCGGGAAGTTCTGAAAATGATTTTTCCTGTTTTGGTGAAAGCTCGTTTAGTTTGTTTTTATGGCCGTATTGTGTAATTGTGTTGCGCTAAAGAACAGCTTTAATAAAGCTTCAGGACGCTGACATCAAGCAGCTGTTGCTGCTGCTCCACATGTTGCAACTTTCACCCGAAATAGTCGCAGCTTTCCCAAAATGCAATTTGCCAATTGTTTTGGCCAATAATTGCGACAACAACAACAACAGAAATTGCACAATTTGTCGAAATGAAACGCTAGAGTTTGCTAGGGGAACGTAGAGGGAGGGAGCCGGGGGAAGCTCTACTTTGACTCATAGCTTTGCAGAGTGAAGCTATCATATAGATATAGAGTCGACTGTATCTGTGTGCATATCATGTATCTGTATACGAAATTGGAGCACAAAACGCTGAACAGACAAGAAAGAAATAATAAAAAAGAAATACTTTTGCATTAAGCGCACAACTTCCGCAGTTTGAGGTTCTTTTCATTGATATAGGTAACATATAGATAGGTCTTTAATAAAGCATATATATAGTTTTGTATAGATCGTATTTGTTGCTGCGTCATTTCCTTATCAAGACAGGCTGCAAAATGTCACCAGCAGCACCCGCGGCATAATTAATTATCCCACAGCGACCAACGCACCCTGACACTCTCTCTGTAGATCCGGCTACTGTGCGCCTACAAGTATTTTTATTTTATTTTATTTCTATTTTTTTTTTACTATAGTTTTTGCGTTTTTTATTTTAGGGATATTCTATGTAGTCTGTCATGCAGGCGCTGATAGCGCGCACCCCTATGAAGCGTACCAGGCAGAGTCATAAACATTATCGCATGTTCTACACTTAGATCATCAAAACGGGGGTTAGACTGACACCGGCTCTGAGCACAGGTACATCACAGGTATATACATACACACACACAGACATACACATACATACAATAACAACGCGCCGTCATGGTTCGATGACAATGTGAAAAATAAAAATAAAGTAAAATTAAGTGTATAAAAACGCATGAACATCGACATCGTATAGGTACATCATCATGTGTACAACCCGGGTATTATATATTATAACTACAATATATATGTATATATACTCACATACTAATAGTAATTTTGATGGGCAGCAATTGCTAACTGTTTCACTTTAAAAAATGCTAGTTAAGTTCGAATTTACTCCAGCTGCCTGAAACAATAGATTGGTAGTATTATAAAAAAATGTTTTAAATTACAAATTTATAATATATGAGGTATGACTAGACTAGTTTATATGCATAGGTATGACTACACTAGTTTAATGTTTAATCACTCATCTCTCATATATGAAATTTCCGTTTAAAATACATTTTTAAATATGCGAAATAATAATGAGAAGTAAAATATTCTCTATGATTATTACAGCTAATATTATTTAAATAATGCAACGAATTGTTAGCAAAAAGTGTATAATATTTATATCTATGAATATTAGAGCTTGAAATATGAGAGCATATTGAAACGATTTGTTAGAACAGAGTGTACAATATTTATCTCTATGAATATTAGAGCCAATATTCATTAAAAATTGCAATGATCTGTTAGAAAGAAGTGTAAAATGTTTATATCAATTTGATTATATATTTTATTATTCAATAAATAATTTTTAAAATTCTTTTATAATATTTATAATATTTTATATTAATTTATTTTATATTAATTTATTTTATATTAATTTATTTTATATTAATTTATTTTATATTAATTAATTTATTCAATTTCAAGTTCTGTTCTTCCAGTTTGCCTATGTACTCTGGGTTCTACCAATAGTTGTTAAAGGGATAATGGTTTAATGAAAAAGTGTTTTAAAGTCCTCGATTGAAGCTTGTAGTACTGCAATTATCAAATTCAGAAATTTTCCAAAATTTAAATTATTTTATATGTATTTGTATATGAGTCAAGTTAAGTTCTCAATTATTATTATTATTAAGTTATAACTCAATGATAGTTTGAGCTTTAACTGGCAATGTTAATACGTCCCTAGTGGTCTGCAATATCCTGCTAACTGTAGAGACTCTCAGCTAAAAGAACCTCCACTAAACCTTTTCAAATTTTATGAAATAATTAAGAATTTTCTTACCATTTAATTACTTAAAATAAAAAAAGTATTTTTATAAATTTATATATTGAATTTTTGTCATAAAAACTAAATGTTCAATTACTTGAATAAAATTTGAGAAAATTCTTTGAATCTCCAACTATTTATTGCCAAAACAAACCCACAAACTGTTGTTGATATTGTTGATTTCCAAACATAGTAATTTTAGTTAAAAAATTGCCTTAATCAATTTCAAAGATTTTAAAAACCATCGAGCTTTTGATAAAGTAATGGGTGTGTCACTAAAGACTAAAATTTATAAAGTTGAAAATGATTGGAATTAGATTATAGCATTACATTAGATAGATGGATGCATGCTTGTACAAGAAGTGAATTATGTATTTTGCCTGGATCATTTACAGCTCCTCCGGTGGTAGTAGTGACTGTTGCTTAGTCAAATGGAAAGCTAAGAGATGGAAATAGCTGCAACTGTTACTGCAGCAGCAGAGCAGCAACCACAGCGGTAACAGCTGCTGTTTGTTGCTGCAACTAATTGCATTTAGTCACCGGTCACCGGGAACAGATCGTCTAACGGTTGCTTCCGTTAAGCAGACGTTTGCAAAAGCTAAGAAAAATAAAAAGAAATTATAGAAAGAAGCAGAAGGAAAAAACGGCAAATGATTTTTCCAACGAAATCAAAGCATAGAGCACCCATGGACAATCTAAGTAACAGTAGCGCGAAAATTTCCACATGACTGCAGCTGTCGAACGGAAGTCGAACGGGTCATTGAGATGGTACTACTACGGCTATTGATTCCTTCTGGCCAGGATGATGACTATGATGATGAAGATGAGAATTATTGCCAATATGATTAACAGCATGATTATGTTCAATGATCATAATGAACAATTAGAGCCTTTGACGCGTGGCTGTCAGCATAAACATCCGATTGCCATTGAGATGCCTTTTGCCCATGCTCATAAGTATGCAGATTGTAGTAGTAGGTAGCACTAGTTCCGGTGCGTTTTGCCGATAATAAGGGAGCTCTTAAGAAGATTGCTTTAAACGTTTGTAAAAATTAATAAAAATTACAGCACAGTGGGGCCATTGGCACCACATAGCGGAAGTGCTGGAGTTCACATGGGGTATAGGGTCAAAAACCAAGTCGACAGTCGAGTTCTACAAGCTGACAAAACCAAACTTCTTTAAAATTCTGGCGAAAAGTCGGAAGCAATGCTCTTAAGCAATATCTGTGCTGTTAAGAGTAGAAGTGGAGGGGGGAAGAGGGGTGGGGTTGGGGTAGCAGTAACACATGGCGACAATTTGGTATGGAGTTACAAAAAAACACAGAGCGTGTAGCCCCTGAGCTAATGATCATTACCCAGTGCTCGCTAGAGAGTATTGCTCTCCGTCTGAGCGAGTTAAAGCAGTGAGAGAGAGCGAGCTACTGAGCGAGTGAGAGAGCGAGCGTGAGAGCGCATGTGTAAGCGAGATAACCAAACGGTTTCCAGCGAACAGGTAATTACACCTGTGCTAATACGCTTCACTGAGCGCGCCAAGTGCAAGCGAGGCCACTAGTGAGTACAACGCTTGGAGAGTACCTAACAGCAGCAGTAACAGTCGCAGCAGCAGCAACAGCAGCAGCAGCAGCAGCAGTACGGTGGCGAGGTTACAAAAACCCCGTGCCATGCACGAACCCAGACAAGTCGCAAATTGGAACGCAAGCGAGCGAGTCGCGTAGTGCCTTCCACTCTATATAACTCTATATACCCGAACCGGCACAGAGAGCACCAGAGAATTAGTCAGAGTCAACGTCAGAGTCAGAGTCAGCCTTTAGCCATACTGTAGTGTGACTGTTGTTGTGGTTGTTGGTGGCGCGTTTTTTTCTTCTGCGTTGCTGGCTTTCGGTTTACCTGTCGTGTTGGCCACGTTTGTGACGATCCGATCAGTGCACCGTCAGCGAGCGGCGCGCGCAGTTCGGGCCCCAGCAACAGTCGTCGACAACAGAAACAGTAACAGTAACAGTAATTTAGTCTGAGAGAGTTCTGAGATACCAGTGTTAGATAAACTGATAATTCAATAGAACATGGCAATAGACATATGCACACACAAACGTGGCGCAAAATAAAAACAACAATAACTACGACAACGGCAAATCGTCAAAAAAAAATGTAACAGCTAAAAAATGAGCAACGTCAACGGGAAAAAAACACAGAACGAAATAAAATAAAACAACAGCACGGCAAAGTGTCAATAAAACTCTCGACTCTCGAATTCATTAACACAACACAAAACGTTCTATTAGTAAGCACTTGCAAATTTTTTCTGTTCCAAAACGAAATGAAATCGGAGGCACACGGACGGAGAACAGACACACCAAGCAAATTAGCGTGGAGAGACCATAGCAAATGGAGCTGGCGACGGAGCTATGGAGACGGAGACGAACTTGAACACAGGTTGAAAGGTCTAAGCCATCAAATAGAGGAGAGCAAAGCAAATACACTCTCACACACACTCACACACACACACTCGAATAATGCCTCATAAACGTCAGAGACCTCCAGACATCATCAGACACAGACATTCACAAAAAACGAAAAAAAAAGTAAAAAAGCAACTTAGAGCCCCAATAAAAAATCACAACTAACACAACAAAAACAACACGCAACACGCTGATGCCGCTTTGTCCTTGGCCTCTAAGGGGCAGGTGAGTTCAATATATATTTTACTAGATTATTGTATTATTATTTGTTTCCCTTTGCATGTTTCTTCCATCTTTTATTTCCACTTTGTGCCATGCATCATTAATCATGGCACACTAATAGATCTTTTGCTTGATATTATTATGCCTAGACCTAAGAGTTCAATATAGCTTCAAATGATAATTAACAATATTTGAAAGTTTCCACTCTAAGTAGAGAAGGCATGTTGTAGAGCTCTGATTGATTTAGTATGCAGAGAACAGAAAAATTTTGAGTGTTAGACTCGAAAATATGGTTTTACATTTACAGTATTATAAATAATATTTATGGCATATTAGATTTGGTTTTTATAAGGTAAATTTTTCAAAAAGTTAACCTTTTATTAAATTTAAGTTCGTGCAGTTAAAATTTTATGAAGGTGTCAAATTCATTTAAAAAAATTAAGTTATAAAAGAGTCTAAAGCGCATAAGCTAAAGTTGATCATATTTTGTTCTATTGTGATGCTAAGAAGACTCAAATATCAAATTTCCCTTATAAAATGTGTCTTAACTCCAGATTCATAGCTAGCGTTTGAATTTTGCTACTTAAACCTCATTATACTTAATTTCTTTTTTTTTTTTTTATTAATAAAAGTTGTTTGAACTTTGCTTTACAATTGTTGCCTAACATCTGCTACTTAAAGCTCAGCTTAAAGTTCAACTTAAGGCTCAGCCTAAAGCTTATCTTAAAGCTCATCTTAAACCTTTACTTCATAGAATTATTTAGAACTCAGCTTACAGCAGTAGTTAGAACTAAGATTCACTTCCTACCAGCCTTACTGCCTCTAGCTAAACATACTAATTACAATCCCAAAAGAAACGAATTAGGAAAAACGAAAGATGAAAAATTGTGAACCTTTCTTTTTAAAGACTTTCTGCCCCATCATTTCACATAATTTGTACTAGAAGAAAGAGGGGCACACAGAGAGAGAAAAACATTTAGCGGTGCTTTAAACAAGTCAATAAACGATTAAAATAATGATTTTTCAAAAAATTATAAATTATATTTCCTAGCCCACACAAAAGGTAAAGAGATCCAAAAAAATAAAATAAAAATCTCAGTAAATATTACAGACAAAAGAAAAAGCTATAGAAGGGAAAAATGAAGACAAAAATAATAAGAGAGTAAAAAAATTGTTATAATAAAAGGCTGTTCGACAGTTCGACAGTTGTTGGCTATATAATTGCAAGCCAAGTTAAGCACAGACGCAAGTGACATCATTTTTTAGGCAACTTTTTGGATTTGGCAAACAAGTTGTACTCGAAGCGGTTGTTGTTAAGCTCATTGCTGTTGTTGCCGTGTGTAGTCAGAGGTTCTTTTGGGCTTAATTGCTATGACTTTATTAGGTTATCAGTGAGACTCGAGTGTGAGTGTGTGTGTTTGAGCTGATTTTGATGTATCGTGTTGTTGTTGAGTTATGTCTCATTAGCAACACGTGTGAGCTTGAAACTCGAACTACAGCTCAGCTCAGCACACATACAGATACACACACACACAGTTGCGCACACACAGGCCTACACACATACAATTGCAATATCAATTACAGCATGCCACAGGAGCAGTTGTTGGAGTCTGGTAACTGGTTTTTTTTTGTTGAGGTAGAAGAAATCTCATTGCTGTTTGGGACACCTCCTCCTGCACAGGTTTCAGGTTGCAAGAGCATTTGCCTTGACTCGAACGCTCCTAAAATGACCCAGAGCTATCGCCAGAGCCACAATTGCTGCTGCTGCTGCTGTTGCTGTTGCCAGAGCCATAAAGTTGCAGCAGGAAACACAACAGCAACAACAACAACAACAACAACGATTTGCAAACTCATGCCAGGCAGCCTTAAAAGGCCGCCTCATCCGCTCGAATCCGCTCTGGACTCTGACTGGGCCTCTGTCTCTGGCCTGGCAAATAAAAGTGCGTGATTTGTGTCTTGAGCCCAAAGTGATGTGCCCACCACCAGTGAGAGCCGCAGAGAGACAAACAAGAGAGACAGCCGAGACAAGTAAGAGAGAGCAACTCAAGCCTCAGACAATCATCCATCAGGCAAACAGCTAACACTGCGGTCTGTTGACCCCTGAAAAAAGAGCCCAAGTGCCTCTACTCATCTCATCTCATCGCAGCTCATCTCATCCCAGTTCAGGCTAAATCGCAGTCGCTGTCTTAGTCGCTGTTGCTGCCTCCGTTGGTGGCAGTTGCGCATGTCTAATTGCAGTCAAAGTCGACTACACTTAAAGCCACGCTCAAAGTCGTGTGAATCTGCCACCAGTTGAGCCTCAGCTCAGCACAGCTCAGCTTGTGATAATTGCCAGCGGGTCAAGCAGCAAGCCGCAATAGTTGAAAGCCTTCCAAGTAGTTATAGTGCTCATCTTCTACAGCTTCAGCTTCAGCTTCAACTTCAGCTTCAATTTTAAAACTTGCACTCAATGTTCCTTTTATCAGGCACTTGCACACGTCAGCTGAGTTTTGAGTGCAGTTTTTTTATTTTTGCCTCTCTCTGCTGTTCGTGCACGATCGCTACTTAAGAATGTTAACTTGCCACCGACAATGAGCTGAATTACACGTAACAAGTAAAGTACTTAAAAAAAAGTGCAAGAAATAACAAAGGATAATGAACCAACAGCTAGACTAGCAATATAATGAGAGCTGTCTCAAATAGTTGCTCATTAAGAACCCAAAGCTGCTCAACTCAATTGCAAGCTGAAAATTTTTATAAAATTTTAGCAGATATGTTGTTAAAAAAGGAGTTATTTTTATAAGAATTCCTTTTAACAGCATAAAAAAAGAAAAGTTAATACTACCATATATTAAAGATATAATATATAGTAAAGATAATAATATTCTATATCTACTCTTATTCATTTATGTCTTTCTATCTTCCCCCTTACTTCATGTCAATGAAATTTGTCAAAGTTTATCAAGTGCTGTACCCAACTCAGCTCTTCCGGTTTGAGGCAGGAAATAGCTGCTAGAGGGTAAAAAAAATAAATACATAATCATGAGATGATGAGCGACACACAATTAGAAAGAAATTATGCCTATAGTGAAAAGTAATGATGTTGAGCTGTTTTCATAGATAGTTTTTATTATTCATCACATTATAATTTATTTATAATTTATTGGGTTAATGCAAACATTTCTTAGCATAATTACGAGCATTATAAATCTAAATTTATTTTATTTAATACGAATAAATTTCTTCAAAAAATGCTTAGATATTGCCATCAAATTGAGACACCTTTTCAGTGCATAAAATATATTAAAGTTAATTTAATAATTTCTAAATAATTTCATAAAATGTGTAAAAATTTTTATAAATTTATTTATTTAATTTTTTTTTTACACTTTTAACTGCAGTTTATCATGGCAAACATTTAAAAAATCTATTTATCAAAATTTTTTACATTATTAACTACATTTCTCAACAAACATCTGACGGGGATCAGGCTTGATGCTTTGCTCTCAGCTTAATTTTGATCTGCTTGTGCTTTGGCTTCTGCTTTTTATTTTTGGGTTCTTTTTTTATTAGGCTGACTGGTCAAAAGTGTAGTTGGAGTCCAAGTACCTGGACAGTTGGGGGTTTGCTGCTGCTGTTGCTTTTTGTTGTAGTTTTTGTTTTCCGGCATGTCGAGCACTTCTGAAAAAGTTGTTGCGTTTCCTGGAATGCCTCAGACCCAGCCACAGACAGACACACCGGACAGACAGTGTGCTCTCTCATGCTCTTTCGCGTTTTATGTTTTATTTATTTATTTAGTTATTTTTGTTGTACCTATGTTTGTTTTAACATTTTTTTTTGAAATGCTGACAGTAGCGCTGACCTTTTTGTTAGTATCTTTTTTTTTATTGTATCTTATTCGTGTTGTCACTTTTTTCGGCAGAAATTGTAAGGCCTTGCTCAAAGCGCCGCTAACTGTGGCGGCGTTAATGATCGCCCCGGGCCGCAAAGACAGATTGGGAGCTGTGGCAGCATTGCAAATAGCCAACAATTGCAAAATGAAAAGGGTTTCGGGCTACTGGTTGCATTCACGCAACAACAACAAATGGCATCATTTAAAATCCCATTTGGCCAGCTCATCAGCCCAGTCAAAGTCAGAGTCAGCGTCAAAGTCTCCATCTTCATCTCCATGCGAGAGTCGAGAGCTCGAGAGTGCACAGGTGCACAGCGGGCAGTAGTCACAACATAGCGCTGCTCATATATCTTTGGCAGAAAGAGAGCTAGCTGGCAGCAAGTATAGAGCGGGATGGAGACGGGTTGCCGGCTGTTTCAATTGATGCTGACAGCAAATGAAAGGCAACTGCAGAGGTCGCAGCACAAAACCGCAACCTGGTCAGCTCAGCAGCCTCAGAGCTTTGGCTTTAGCATTGGCTGGGGTCTCTCTACTTCCTCTCTAGAACCAGTTTAGAGGCACGACGACTCGACGACTCCCCAAGATCAATTCTAGCAGATTTCACTTTTTTTCCTCCGCTGCAGCTTGAAGTCAACTCTCGACTGGGGACTGGGCGCTGTCAGTGTTGCGCTGTTCTTCTTGTTGTTGTTGATCTTTATTTTTTTCCTTTTTTTTTTGCCTTATTTTTTAAGGTGCAGCTCACACAGTTGCAACTGTTGCCTGTTGCCTGCTGCCCGTTGCCTTTAGCCTGTTGCCGGCTGCTTGTCGTCGTTTTGTTTCTTGGCAACGTTCACCAGCTTCCAGCTTCCAGCTTGTGCAGCTTAGCAGCTTCTATAGAGCATAGCATTTTTATCTGAATGAGTCGCGCAAACATGTTGTTGCCAGTTGCCTGTTGCATGCCACAAATGTGCGATTGGCATGTCAAGAGAATTATGTATTGATTTTTGATTTCGCATCGGTTTTTCTCCTTTTTTTTACCTTATTTTTTCTTTGTCAACGATCTCTGAACTCTAACTCCAACTCGCTTGACAAACCAAACTGTCCGCCTCCCAAAAAGTTCAATTAAGTGCAACAAATTAAAACTGTACATCAATACTAGTACGTGCAACACGTATAGAGTATGGAGTAAAACGAGTTCTCTCTGTGGGCGCCGCTTGGGCGCAAAATGAATGACACTAAACGCTCCTGACAGGCGAACATTTGTCGGTACAACTCGGACTATCTCAACAGCACAGCGGCAGTTAATTACTTTTGCACGAAATTATGTTAGTTAATTGATTAAGCGTCGCATATAATTTGAGTACTTTTGATAGACCCACTAAAGCTGTGGCTATTCGCATCAACTTTATAGCCAGCTGTATGTAGAGCCGTGCCTTTTAAAAAGCCAACATAAATTGCTGCATTTTCCTCTTTAGACCGAGTCGCAGTCTCAGTCTCAGCCTCTGTCGCAGTCGCAGTCTGCTGATGCTGCACACACCCACGCGCTGCAGGCCTAGGACAGGATTGTAGCCAAACTTAGCTACATAGAGGCGTGTGTATCTCTGTGTGTATCTACATACATGGGCGTAGTGTATTTTTTAGACCCTGTACTTTAAAAAAGTACAAAAGGGTCTATTAAGTTTGTGCAAATGACATTTGTGTGTAACAGGCAGAAGGAGGCGTGGCAGACCCCATAAAGTATATATATTCTTGATCAGGACGACGAGCTGAGTCGATATAGCCCTGTCTGTCTGTCCGTCTGTCTGTCCGTCTGTCCGTCTGTCCGTCTGTCCGTCTGTCTGTATGAACACCTAGATCTCGGAAACTATAAGAGCTAGAGACTTAATTTTTTTTTTGTTAGCTTCGTGTATTACATAGGCAGGTCAAGTTTGTTTCAAATGTTTGAAAAGTCATCCCCATCCCCCTCAAATTTACAAAAATGTCCTTAGTATATACAGTTTTAGAGTCACTGGATTCATTTTTTGTAGGATTAAAGATTTAGATGCTTTGCATGTTTGGTGCGAGTTGCAGCCCAATCGGATAATAAACACCGGAGATATTTAACAAACAATTTTCAGTACTAGGCATTTGGCTAGGGGAGGGGGGAAGCCGCAGTGTATGCGGCTACTAAGGCGTATACGTGATTTTTGATTGTGAGTTTAAATTTCTGTATGAGTATTGGTTATTGTTTGTATTTGCGTGTATATTTATATGTATAAGTGTATGTGTGCATGTATACACACATATGTTTATATGTATGTGTATGAGAGTATATACATACATATGTATATGCAGCTGCTATTATCGACGCCCAGGGCAAACCAAAGTACAGGGTCTCCTACTGTCGGTTGCGTCCGACTGTAGCTTTGCGTCCGACTGTAGCTTTCCCTACTTTTTGGTTTTCCTATTGCAACCAACATCAAATAACCCGGCACGAGTCATAGTCCATGGTTAGAGCGAATTCAATCAATAGCACATCGAACGAACATTAAACCATAATTGCAGTGAAAGTTTAATATATATTTCTTATGGTAACTTTCAGATACAAATTTATCTTTAGTTATTTATAATTGGACTGAGAGTTTTAGAACTGTTTATAAACAAAATAACTAGGCAGATAAGCTGCTTAAATACTTCTATCAGTAGAGTGATATTAGCTATTATACTATTTAATATTTTTAAAGCTATATTGGGGTGCTTAAGCTTCAGATACTTTAGAATATTTTGTGAATTTATGAAGTCTTTTTCATAACAATAAATTATTCATTTATGCAAATATTTGTTATTGATACTATCATTAAAGCAATTCTTTCTTAAGCTTCAACACTTTAAGTTTATCTATAGCTAAAAGTTTCATTAAATCCTAAGAATATAAATTTAAATACTAAAGCATTAATATAGGTAACTTTTAGTTATTAGTCTAAACTCTATACTAATGTAATATTTCCTATTATATTATATTTTTGTCATACATCAACTTCGTATTCCATTTCCTTACAAAAGCTTTGATGGCTTCTTTTAAACTAATGCTTGATTAATTATCTAAAATTTGAAGTGTTTTTTCTAAATTCAACATTATGCTACTAAGGAAAAGATAAATCTCTAAAGCTTTATCAAGCATCTTAATTAGATAAACACGGAGAGATCTATATCTATGTCTGTGCATTCTTAGCTAATTGTGGAAGTTGCTTACTCAACGATAAAGATACAAATGCTGTGAACGAAAACTAGTAGTTGCTGAAAGCAAAAGATAAAGCTCATAGATTAAGATACAGTCAAACATTGCCATATATTTAAAATGTATATTAGCTGAACTATGATAAAAAAAAACATATCGGGTTTTGAAAGTCGTCTAACAGATAAGACAGACAAACCTGATATAGATCTATAGCACTTGGAGAGACTTGGGTAGACACATTTTAGGGCTTATGACAAACAGATAGACTGACTATAAGATAGAGAGACTAATAGATATTGTCATTGTTAATATTATTTATTATTGTTGTTACCAGACGAGGCTTAAGTGTGTGTGTGCGTGTGTCTACGTGTAGTTAATAGGCAACAGATACACAAAAATTAGTAAAGGGGCAAACAATAGAACCCGATTCGTTCTCATTGTCATTTAAAGCTTTGCCAACGCATTGAAAATTGCGCGCATTGTTCACTTCAACAAAAAATCTTTTTTTTTTATATCTGTTTGTACTATTATTATTATTGTTGTGGCAGAGCGCCTCCTTTACTGTCAACTACTCGACGCACGCAGATAACAAAACCAAAAAAAAAAAAAAACAAAAAAAAATGAACAGCAGAAAATTACATACACGACTTTTTCATAACAGTCACGTTTCTTTTTTGACTCTTTTTTTTTCTTGTTATTTTTGTATTTTTATTTGCCTTGCTGACAGGCATAAAAATAAAAGAAGATACATATAGATAGCTATATATATATCGTCGCAAACGAAAAAAAAAAAAATTAAGTTTATAGAATAAAATCAGAGCCGAAATAAAAGAATGGAAATCTGTTAAATCAGATTAGAAATGAGAGAAGAGGCACAGCAGCAAGAGCAGCTTCATCAATGCTGCTTACACAGCAGAAATGAAAAAGAAAAAGATACAGATACATACACCGATGTAGATACAGATACAGATACAGTATCTCTGTGTGTAAGCTGCATGGGGATTATGATGTTTTGCCCCGTTTTGGCTTGGCACATTGCACATTGGCACTCAGACGTCGCCAGGCTGCCAAGTTAATGACAGCTTCAAGTTACTCTCGCAATCCAGCTACAGCTACAGCTACAGCGATATACTACTAACATAGCTTGAGCTTGAGCTTGAGCTGGCTTTCTTGGCAATTAGTTAAGGCAGCGGCGTATACTACGTGGCGTATACGTAATATGACTATATATCATCACCTGTGTGCGAGTGTGAGTGTGTGTGAATGATGAGTGTTGAGTGCTGGCCTGGCAAATAATTGCTACTGTTCATCAGCGTCGTGAGCTGCGGCCAAACATATAATTAAGATCAGGCAACGGGAAGCTGAAAGAAGCGGTAAAATGCAGCAGCTTATAAAGGTCACATACTACTACTACTACTACTACTACTCGTACTCTCACTTGGTCTTTCTTCCGTTCTCTGCGCATTTAAAACGCAATAATTTACTAAATAAGGCAGCCGAAAAATACCGAAAATAAAAATGAAGCAACAACAATGTACATTTGTGCATAACTTGGCACAATTATGAAATACTTGAAAGGCTTCCAACACAAACCGGTTGAGAACACACAGCACAGAGAGAGGGAGACTTCATAAATAATAATGAAGGATAATGATGATGATGCTGCTGCTGCTGCTGCTGATGCTGCCAAGCCGTCGAGCTATGTAGATGCCACGCCAAGCTGGCTAGCAAGGAAGACACACATGCCACATACCACAACACTCTCTTCTTCATCTGTTCCTTTGAGCAATTCTTCGCTCAGACAAATGTGTAGAAACTTCTTCTTGGTACCTGAAAGTGCCGCCAAGATTTATGCATGTAAAAACTGTGCAGGAAGATAAATACAAAGTCTGTGGCAGGGCATTAAAAGTTAACTCCTTCTACAGCGAACAAGACATAATGGCACTGCGAGGGGCAGCGGGTGTTCAGGCTTCATTCTACATCCACTCCACTCCCCGCTTTATTTGTCAAGATTAATTACAAAATTTGCGTTAAATCATAATTTTCAATGTTTTACGAGGCAAACGCGTGGGGGTAGACGAACAAGGGGAAACCCCTTCCTTTTTGCTGATTTACGGCTGCTTGTTGTCGACTTGTTGTTGTTGTTACTGTTGCTGTTGAAGTTGCAGTTGTTGCTGTTGCAGTTGCTGTTTCCTAGCACTGTTGACAAGCCCACGCTGACTGTTGGCCAATGTTGAGAGCATTTGCCATTTTGCCTGGGAATGACATTTATGGCCTCGAACTGTGCCATACCAAAATATTTCGTATTAACCTTTTTTTCATATTTTTTTTTATTGATAAGCTGGCAGCAAGTTTCATTGGAAAATAATTTGTTTTTGTGCAATTTGCAGGAAATTAAGAATACAAGTTATTATTTTTAACCTTATCGACGAATATATTTTTAGTCTATTGCAAAATATGACAATTTTAGTGATATATTGAAAGGTTAATGCTGTATTATGTAGCAATGCCTTTAGATAGAAGAAAATTGTAATTAATTTATTTTTTATACTTTATGGACTATCTTTAAAAATATTATAAATTTATTGGCTTAATTTTGTCTTGTTAAAACAAATAATATATTTTTTTTATAGGTAAACAATTTATAACAATATGATACATAAAATAACTCACTTTTACGTATATGAAAAATAATACATATTTGTAAACATTCCTCATTCATTTTCTATAACCTACATTTCTTCTATTTTATTTTATTAAACCTATTTTAATTTCAATTTATTTCAATTTAATGGCTACCATTTAGAAAGTATTTTCTGCTTTCATTGTCAGTTGCTGTAGTTTTATATTTAGCTATAAAACTCGTCTATTTCTAGCGCAAATAAATCACTTTAGCAATTACTCAATTTAAGTCTCAACTAACTTCTTTTATGACTTGTTTTAAAGTGTATTAATTTTGGTTTTCCTTTGCTTACAGTTGACTGTGCAACGATATTTCCCAGGAGTCCTTTTTGCTGCATGTGGCACGAACGAATGGAGTCAAGACAAGTGTGGCAAGTCGTCTTAGGTAATTGTCTGTTCTGTTTATGGTTTTAATTAAGAACGTTATGGGGGGTAGCCAGGCGGACAGGCGGAGTGAGGTGATGGCTTTGCCAGGTGCAACATTGGTGCGGCTCATTAGCAGCAATTTGTTCGTGGGGGCACAGAAGCCGACAAAAGACGCATTTCAAGAGAAGCGCAACAGATCCCCAAGCTGAGGCCTAGATAAAGCCATAAATGACGCTAAGCTGTGATGGTTCTTGTTGTTTGCTGTTAATTATTATGCATGTTGGTATAGTTTCTAGGCGTTATCTATTAGATATCTGTCGATCTATCAAACGAACCAAGTCGTAAAATTCAAATCAAATTGACAACGTCTCACAAACAGTGAAAGCGTGTGAACTGAACTTGAGACTTTGCCACAACACACACAACAGACAATAAAACAAAAGAAACACAAAAAAAAAACCACAGAGAAACAAGAGCTAAACATAGACACAGCGCCGGATTCGGATTCGGATTCACTTAATGCATATGCAAAGAGACTAGGTTATGCTACTATAGTGGCCAAAGGGGGAAGGGGAGGTAGTGTAGTGGGTTCACTGAGTGTGGTAGCCGACACATAAATCTACACATGTTTACACATTGGCCAAAGTTGCTTTTAATGTCTGATTGTTGTTGTTGTTGTATCTGTTTGTGTGTGTGTGTGTGTGTGTGTGTGTGTGTAGCTACCAGGCAACAGCAGCATTTCCCATATCAGTTGACAATTTGTCAACGGGCTGCGACTTGAATGACATTTTCTATACTACAACAAACAATGGCCAACAACAACAACTTGCGATTCCAATTCATGAAATGCACAATTGTTGTCTGCTGTCTGCGCTCATTGACAACAACAACACAACAATAACAGCAACAACAACAACAATTGAGTTGTATCTCTACAACGGTAATTACTCGACTGACTAGAGCCCAGGCAAATTATTGATAAGTTGAAGTAAATTTTGTTGCACAAGTGGCCTTATCAAAGGCCTTTTAAAAGTCAACAAAGACAGACAAATAAACATAGATACACACATACATGTATACCGTGTAAAGGTCTTTGGCTGTGAGTCAGTCAATAAATTTCATAGATATTGCTATTTTGTTTGCAATAAGTCATCACTCGGCATAAAGTTGGCATTGGCAACAAACTACATACATACTCGGTGGGTTTATTTAACAAATAAGACTAGCAAATATCCTAGAATTTTTCATAGAAAGGTTTAGTTTAAAGTAAGTTGAATAGATCTACTTAGATGAATAGGTAATGAACTAAATTTGTCTATCTTTATATATACTTTTCATCTCACTTCTAAATATTCCTTCGATTCAACAAGTGGTTAATGACTAGCAGATATTTGCAGATATCGGCTAGAATTCATTGCAAATGAGCTTTGACTATCTGCCTATTAAAAAGCGCGCTTTAAAGTTAGTTATATAGTAGCTTTTCATCAAGGGCCTTGCCGTAAATGAGGTAAAGCCATGGAGAAACTTTTATTAAAAGAAGTGAAACCTCAAAAACATTATAAAATATTAATTATTATTTTTATAATAATTAAAATTGTATAATAATACCTTAATTAATTTTTTTAAATACTAATTTATATTAAAATATTTTCAAATAATATTTAGAAATTTTCTGATTTATGATGTATACGTCTTGTTGCGCTGACTAAATCAAAAGCAAAAGTTAAGCAAGTACATGTCTTGCTGTATTGATAAATGCACATGCATTAGTATATATACTTAATATAGTATATAATGCTCTCCAACACACACTGAGCTTTGAGCTTACAAAGTTGCATTCGAGTTGTATAGTATCTGAACTAAGAGCATTAATCAGCAGCTCGTGATTATTTGACACAGTATTATATTTTTTATGGGTTTTTAAGATTGAGATCTGTATGATTTATTTCTATCAATTTCTGAGCATTTTGTCACATTTGAAATGATAAAATTTTAGAATGTAATTTTATGCCCATTGTGTAGACATTTGAGTTAAAAACTGAAAGGAGTTTCTAATCATTTTAACCTTGAGTCTCTCGCACAACTCTTAGCCAAGTACTAAGCGTTTGTTGTAAACCAGTTTCTGAACTTTTATGAGCGGGTAGTAGGTTTTTTTTTCTTTTTTTTTAATCAATTGAAGCAAATGATAAGCCTGAAGTGATCGTAAACTTGGCAATATTTTTACAACAACATTTTATGGCACAGGCACAGTAGTTGGCAGCTCAGGCATGATCTATGCCAGAGTTGGCTTAAATCTAGCGTACATAAATCTGCATCTACGGTTTATCAGGCAAGTGGAATCTGTTGTTGTAGCTTCTGGTCAGTAGAGGGAAAAAGTGGAGGATTGAGATAAATGAGTCCGCGAAAACTTTGACAAGCGATTAACTTTACAATTTATCGCCTCGCTATGGCCAAAAAGTCTCAATTGGCAGCATCGCTTGAGTGTCGTAAATCTTTTCCGCTTCGAAACGCTCTCACTCCCAACTCTCTATCCCTGCTCATGTTGCGTCATTAATTTAACTAGTTGTTGCAACAAGCAGAGTCTGGGTCACACAGCGCCTTAAACACATACGAGCTGATTAAAACATCAGGCACTGGAGGCAAACATAAGCATGTTGCATGCTACCTGCAGCTGCTGCCAGTTGGCGTATTTATTTATGCATGTTTAAACATATTTAATGTCATTATGGGGCAGGCAGCCAAAGACCAACACACGCATTTAATTATGCTCAGCGCATTAATTTAATGAACATTTTTATCAGACTCCGACAGCGTCCCCAGCCACTTACAAGTTCCAGCTACGCCCAAGTCCCAGTCCCAGTCCCAGTTCGAGTCTGAATCCAAGTGGCAAGTCCAGTAGCTGTTCCAATATATTTATTGCAACGTCTTCAGAGTTGTCGTTGTCGTTGTTGCCGTTGTTGTTGTTGCTGCCTTGTGTCGTTGTCTTCGTCGCCTTTTAATCGCATTTAATATATCATTTTATTAAGCCAATCGTGCGTCTGTCCCGCTGGTTGCAAGACGCGTCTGCTTAGCGTCTGCTTGAGGCCCACTCGCCTGGCCAATTTGCGTAATGCTGTCATAAGGCTGTCAGTTTATCATTCTGTCTGCTTTGCATCTTGTTCAAGCTCAAGCTCAAACTGTAGCCATAACAGTGGCTTTATATTAATTTCTACGCTGACTTTAAGCGGCGCCTCGGGCGACATGTGATGACACCTGAAATCAAAATGCAGTTACCGTAGTTACTGCTGCTGCTGCTATTGGCAACGACTGCAGAGGCTGGCTGACAGCTAGATGAAATGCAGCAATGCCTGGCATTTAATTGTGGCATGTGGCAAGTTCCAAGTAAACTGCCAAGTGTTGCAGCTGCTGCAACAACTGCAAACTGCATTCCACAGCTCAAACGAAGCAAGCGAACCCAACCATACCAAACCGATACCAATTCCACTAACCAGGCCAATTGTCAAATGCATTCACCTAGCCACCCTACGAGATCTGTTTTGTTGTCTATGCCACCGTCTCCAGCTCCAGCTCCAGCACCAGCACCAGCTCCAACTCTACATCTATCTCTGACTGACCACATAACTTACAGGCAGAGAGCCTGAGCTCTGCATTGCACCACTCCTCCTTCCCTCCCCTTTACACTGCCTGCCATTTATTGTGGCAGTCTTTGGTTTCCTGCCTTTAATGCTGTGTCTATTATGTAGAGCAGCACATTATTGCAGCAGATGGCCACAGAGCAGCTTGATAAAGTCTGACAAACAAAAAACAAAAAAAAAAAAGGTAAACCCAAAGGGAAGTCTTACAACACAATCAAAATGCCAGACTAGTTGGCTTGCAACAGCAGAACTAATGTGAACAGTCCCCAATAGATCAAGTTGCGATTTAAATACAACTAAATTGTTGTCTTTTTTTTTAAAGATATTTGGTGTAGCAATTAAGCTTGCTTAAATACATTCTATTCATTTTAAATGGTCAAGTAATTATGGGAAAATATTGCAAGTATTTTTACTTACCCATGAGTGAAATAAGTATCTAATGATTCATAATTTAAGCGTCCAATTGTGTAGATAGTTTATAGATTTTGTAAAGAATTTAAAAGTCGAAATAAAGCTATATCATATTGATTTATTATATCCCATTTTTATTTAAATTTATAAACAATTAAATTCTATATGATAACTGAGTTACTTTACCTTTGTGATGCTAATGACTTCAATAAAAAATTCTCCGTTAATAATGAATAAAAAATAATAATAATTGAAATAAAATAGTAATAAAAATAGTAAACAAATTAATAAATATTTATAGTTAGTTTTGAAATATATAGAAAATATTTCGAACATAAAAAAGTTTTTAAAATATGAAGAGTTAAAAAAAGACTGAAATAAAGTATTTTGCAGCGGTAAAATATTTTTAAATATTTTTGAAAATTATAGATAATTTTAGAGACTATCTGATACGCAATGTCTTTCCTTTCTTTTATATCTGGCTTATTTTAATTTTATTAAATATTATTAGTAATTGTAAAAATTCTAGCAAAATGTTTGCAATTAAACGAGATACTTGCTTACATTTTCTGTATCTACAATGTAGCTTCTACATAACCCTCTATACCTGACACTTACATGGCCTTCATTGATACTTATGTCGTACATTTTCGTTTCTTCTCTTTGCAGACTTCTTTCACTCGATGATGAAACAAGTTTTGAATCTATGCAGGATGCCAGAGCACACGCTTCCTGTTGCTAGGGTAAGCTGATATGTGAGTGAGTGTAGAGCTCTCTACAGTAGAAGTAGTAGCAGAACAGATTGATGTCTATGCAATGACAAGGCTTTGACAAAGAGATACCCACACGTACAAGTTGACCCCGAAGCATCGCAAAATGCGAACCGTTGCTGACCTTTACCGCCTGGTGCGACTAATTTATCAAATGGTCCAAAGCGAAGGCAAAGAGAAGCAGAGATACATACCACATATACTATATACAAATGCGTTTTTAAAGCATTGAGCAACGCCTCTTTCTAACAGTTTTCTGTTATTAGTTTGGTTTCCATTCGTTCACTTCGTTGTTGCTGTTTGATTTTCGTTAATTGCCGCTTATTAATCTTTGGGCCATTTGGTGTTTAGCTGGAGTCGAGCCGAGTCGAGTCGAGGCGAGCCAGTTTAATGGTCTCACAAACAAAAATTCTAATTAATGAAATATTTAAGAGCCTAAAAAACATTTTGTTCGAGGGAAAAAATCAAACTATTGTTTGCATCGTTTAAGCAATTAATCATAGATACAGAAAAAAATGGAAGAGAAGAATCTCTACACTTTAACAAAGCCTATTCTTTGTTGAAAATACTCGTAGTGATGAGATTTTTGGAATAACTCTCAGCTCATCTCTCTCTCTCTGTATGGGTAACATTGACAAATTTTTGTGAGTAACCTGCAGCTGGCTTGAGGTGGTTTTTTTTGACAGTGAAATTAAGCAATCAATCATTTTTGGAGAGGGTATATCAAAGAGACCGCATTGATTAAGCCAGGTTTTAAAACAAAGACAGAGTGCGAAGCAGAGAATCGCAGGCGACAAAAATAAACAAGTGATTTCAGCTAGTAAAACAGTTGGTGGTCCCTCAAATCACAGTAGGTATATCTCTTTTATTATTTCAGTTGAATTGCTAACAACTCGTTGCTGTGTCGTGGCCTGGTCTGACTCTGGTCTGGTCTGGCCTGGTCTGGTCAGAGAGATATCGCATGTGATTGAAATGAAATATAAAATTACATTAAATTACCGGATGTAATTGCGGTGGTCGTGCCAGTCGCTCAACTGGCTCAGTAGCTCTGTAGCTCTGCTGCCCTGGTCAATGAATCATGGCCAAAACGAACAAAATGCGACGCAATTGTAGTCAGGGCACTTCGGACGGGGCACACACACAAAACAAACGATTCAGGCAACGAACTTGAAGCACTTGGCGTGGGCGCACGCTCTCATGACCAAAAAAACAAGAAGAGAGCCAAACAAAACAGAATAAAAGAAAACAAGCAAGGAATACTGAAAACCCACGCTGCACTTACTACAAAAAAAAGAAAAGAAGTTGGTTAAATGTGGGCAACAACGAGTCAATGACACACAGCGCATCTTATCAGAGGCGAAACGATTTTGTCAAACGACAACTGCGGCACATTAAATGCCTCTTTTTCACGCCACACGACACACACGGCACATTTTCAATGCGCATTTAGTTGTCAATTATTTTTGATAGCCCAACCGAAAGCACATGGCAGCTGTTAACCTGATAAGAACACACATGCAACAGCAGTAGCAGCAGCAGCAGCAGCAACAGCCACTGCCACAGCATCCAAGACTTGTTTTTTCTCGACTTGACTGTTTCGGCCTTTTGGCTTCCTTTTGCCTTTTGGCATTTGCATATTGAGCGCTTGTTTGTCTTTGCATTGAGTCTTAGTTATTGCCACAAACATAATACATTACATTTAGTTGCTGGTATTAGCCCATTTTGGGCAGCGACTTTCTTTGGCTAACTGGCCATAGAGAGATTTAAGATACATGTATCTCTTCAATGACACAAATCGCTGACAGTTTTTGGCTTTGCTTTTTGCTTAATTTATGAGTGAGCTCAAAGAGAGAGAGGTCGAAAAAATAACATTAAAAAAAAAGAAAGAAACATACAACCAAATGTCCATTGAATCATTCCCTAAAATATTCATCACGATATCTCAATAAATATTTGGAAATGCAAAATAATAGGCAATTATGTTTATAGATTGAATTTCTGTTTCGTATAGATAGGCAAAATTTAATTGGAGCTGGAGGGTTAGCTGACAATGAGATACTATCTGAATTCGTTCAGACTGATCTCTGCCAGGAAATTGTGACTGATTCGAGTGAGTCAGCCATAAGATCATAACTTGGTTGGGCTTAGTTGAGTTGTTTATTTCAATAAATATAATTTTATAATTGATGTATAATGAGAGGAAGGGCTTTTTGTGATTACATCAGATTGATAGTTGATATAGGCATATATATTAATTCTCCTTAATGCTCTAAGGTTCAATAGTTATGTACGATTGAATGGTTTATGATGGCTTTCATATGATATTGTTTAATTTATCCTTATAAGCATGGTATTTATTTACTTATAATATTCATAATATTTAAATTGATATCAGATACTTTTTTTTTACATTTTTTACATTAGAACTCTCTTAAACTTTTTTTTTTATATATTTTTTCAAATTCTTTTCCGTTCATTTAATTTTTTTCACATACTTTTTATGGTTTCACAATCAAAGCAAATATTTGGTATTTATTTCCTCCAAATATGTATAATATTTAGATTGATACCAAATACTTTTTTTTACATTATTAGAATTTTTGTAAATTTTTTATATATATTTTCTTTATTACTCTTCCGTTTATTTCAACTTTTCACATGCTTTTTACTCGTTGCACAATCAGAGCAAATATGAGGCTGCTGACCTATATAGGAACTCTGTTCAACGTTGAACCTACTCATACGTAGTCTGTGCATAATTCTGCGCGTGCAGCAATTTTTGTTGCATACAATTTGCCACAAAAAAATAAAAGAGAAAAAAATAAATAAATGAAAAAACTGTGTGCATATGCCACGCACGTAGCAACAACACAAAAAAAACAAAAAATAAAAAAAAATGAAAACAACTGTGCAACAATCAGACAATCATGCACATAATCATGCCATCAATATATGGCAATTATCAATGAAATTTATAACAATCCACGAAATGTAACGAAAACATAACCGACCAATAAAAATTTCATTTCAATTTCATAAGGCAAAAATGGTAGGGGGGAAAATGGCATTGCAGCTGCAGTACGAATGTACATTGTGGATGTGGATGCCGCGTGCTGTGTCCAGTTCGTCATACTCAGTTGCCTGTTGTCCGTTGTCTGTTGCCAGTTGCCAGTTGCCAGTTGAGAGTTGCTTGTTGCCAGTTGCCTGTGATCTGCATCATAAAAACGTGCCAGATTGATGCGTGATTGAAATGCCAATTGGTAATGCGAGTTGTTGCTGTTGCTGTAGCTGAAACTGAAGATCACCTCGTTATTGTTGGACAAGAAAATAAAAAGCAAGAAAGAAGGCAAGAAAATACATTTGAGTCACGTTTGCTCAAAAGTCAAGACAGAGAGCGCGTGTGCTTACCGTTAAGGCAGCTTAAGAGGCAGAACTCTCTAGCCTACTACATAGTATCTACAATACTCGATCTTCAATCTTTCATCTTTTTTCTATCTACTGTTTGCATTGTCATTGCGGACAATTAGAACCGACCGACCTGGCTTGGAATCGGAGCAGCATTCGGCTGCAATTTGCTTAAAAAGGCCGCTAGATAAACGATGAACAACAGTTGTTACTGTTACCTTTTGACCATATAAGATGAGTAACAGCAGCAGCAGCAATAGCTTATTGAAGCCACCGAGATTCGTTCAGTGGTTGACCATAATTTGGAGTTGACCATGACTAGATTCTTTTCTGCACTTTTTTTGTTTGTGTTGCACTCTGCTTTCAGTAGGGTAATGGAGCTATATAATGTAGTTTACAAACATATAATAATGGTAAAATATTTATATGAATATAGTTTTAAATAAATTGAGTGATCATTCGAGAAGATACATACTGACAATGATTCAAACTTTTGGCTCAATTGAGTCATTTGCTTCTAATGGAAAGTGATTAAAAAAATGAGCTAAGATAAATAACTAATAACGTAAACAAAGCGATGATAATTATATAACGAGATTTATGTCTGTAGAAATATTTAAAAAATTTTGTAAATGTTTACAAATAATCTGAATAATATTTTAAATCTTAAAAACATTTTTTTCACATTCTTCGTTACAAGTTTAGTTATAGATATATATTCAAAATATTATTAAACTATTTAAAAGTATATAATTTTTCCTTACAAGTTCAGTTATAGATATATTTAAAATAATATTAAAATATTTCAAAATTATCTGAACTACAATTTAAATTTTAGAAATATTTTGTTCACCCTTTTCCTTGGAAGTTTACCTTGCCTAGAGTATGTAGAAGTCGTTCTTTCGTTGTCACATCTGAACTTTTCTATAAATATTTATGCATTTGGCGTTGATGCAGCCACGGCAGCCGTGATGAATGGGTGACTGAGGCGCAGCAGAAGCAGCATCTTAGACGGAGCAACTGGCGCCAGTGAACGGCAAGGCAGACAACAGGCAGCGCCATGTAGGGCAAACTGGACAGAGAGAACAACTGGTGGACAACCTGGTAGTAAGTATCAATGAGCGGTCAGTAGATTGCAAAAGACTCTTATCTTGCAGACTCTATCTATTTCGCACACTCTTTCCACTCGGATGGACGCTGGCAACAAATTGACCATTTCAATTAATGAAAAACGCACTTAAACATTAAAGAGTTGTTTCCAACTGCCACGGAAAGACCAGAGCCATGGTCTTCAAGTGTTGGCGCTAATGATGCGACGAGATGCGCGTGGATGCGATCAACTTGAGTGCGGAGAGTGCGGGCAGTGGAGTGGGGAGAGAAATACAGGTGGAGACATTTGCATATTTTGCTGTCGTTGTTGACGATGGTTATTGCCGGGGCCAGAGATTAAACGCGTAAATTTGTCGTTAAAAATCATGTTGAGATTGCGTTGATCTGTTACGGTAGTAGCAGCGGGTAGCGGGTAGCGGGATTTGGTGTGGCGGACACGCGATTACGTTGTGTGTGTGAATACTACGTGTGTGTGAGTTGTTGATTTTTTAACTGTTTTATTTTTTTACCCACTCTCGTATTTACTTTGATTGCGGCGCTGTCTGATTGATGGCTGTCGCCTCACGGCGCATGCTTGGCATGTCTATGACTCTGGCCTAACTGACTGACTGACTGACTGACTGACGTACTGATTTACCGTTGCCTGATAAAACAAAATCTGGAGAGAGAGAAAAACGACAATAGTGGCAATTACATGAAATGGAGCGGTATTCGACATTTCGCCATTTGCATAAATTGGCCGAAACGAAACGTAACGAAACGAAAGACTTGGGCAACAAACTCGATTACAATTTGCCATCCCGCGTAGCGTCCTCCTACTCCGCTTTCTTCGTGACTAATTTGAGGCGACGTTTTTCCCAGAGCTCAGAGCTCAAAGTCAAACATAGAGTAAGATACCAGAGGTCATTCGTAATTCGCCAGCAATTTTCGATGTTACATTTTTTCTGTTTCTCTGTTTTGTTATTGCAACAACTCAATTTGGGAATTGCCTTCAAGCAGCTAGTTGGCCCAATTTGCCATCTGTCTCGGCGAGGGCACTGAAGCGCGAGAAATACTTTAAATGCGGCACTTAATCAGCTTAGCTAACATGGTTAAGCATTTTTAATTGTCTTTTCTCTGCTTTATTAAGATTTTCTTTTCATTTTTTTATAACCCAAATTGAATTGTAATTTTATGCAGCACGCAGCGCTGAGCAAAGCCACAAAATGATTTTCACAGCGAATTATGTGGCCAACCGCAGCGGGCCAGACACCTCGCAGCTCCCAGGTATACTGTATACTACTAGGTAGCTATCAGCTCCCAGGCATAGATAGAGCTACAAACAAACATGCAATACTCAGCTGAGAACTTGAATTTCCCACGCATGTTGGCCCGCTTACCCTAGGCTCTTCCTGCTCCCCCCTCTCTCTACTATGGAAATGAATAACTTCCGCAAAGATGGATGGAAACAAAATTTGCGTTTTTGATTAAATCGTGGGATAGATCAAAGCAACAGTCGCCATCACAGGTGCAGCTCCAGAACGTGGGATAGATCTGGTCATCAAACAATGTAAAGTCCTGCCTGATAAAAAACAACTACTGGTAAATATGCATAACTTTTATAAAGCTTTTTTTATCGTAAGAGAAGCTGCTGCTGTTGAACTCGTTTAAGCCAAAGTGTTTTTTTTTTTATACACATACATGTGGATCTCTCTGCATCTCGGCACAGTTAATGGCACTGGAAGAATTCACGGGGTTTTTATTATAACACACCCGTGATCTCTTAGTGGCATCTATGGTGCGGGATATTACGTACACAAATTGAAATCTCATCAGACATGTTTCTATTAATTGTGTTAATAGAGTCGTAAAAAACTGTGAAATGTTTATATAAATTGTGCGTGTTTTGCTAAGTATAAACTCTGGCCAGTTTTTTGTCAGCTCTAAACTGCAATAAATTGGTTAGGCAAACAGAAAACAAACAACAATTGTGGGAAATTAATTATAATTATAATTATTATAATCGCTGTCTAGGCTCATTAGCACCAATCTAATTCATAAATAGCGATTGTAAAACTTCAAAAAAATGTCTAAAAAGTAAAAGAACTTCAAGAACTTTTTACAGAATTTTTTGTAGTATGTTTTTTTGAAGCTGGGAAACAGCAGAGCGCCGGACGTGGCAGCCTTGAAAAATCACCTTTCACACTGGCCAGCAGTTGGACGAGAGGCTTTGCTACAATTAACAGTTCAATGAACTCCCCAGCTAAGCGAGCGGATGGAACAGTGGCAGCAACAACAACCACTTGGAGTGAGAAAAAAAGTGCCAGTGCCTAGGCCCAGAACCATGGATAATAGCCCAATGGAGCTGTTGGGCATGTTACCTAAAAAAAGCGAGAGAAAAATACAAAAAAAAAAAGAACAGATAATTAACTTTTTTCTTCATTTTTTCCTCATTTTTGTTGTTGTTGTACTAAGTATGCCAACTGCAAGAGACGAACTTAGTCAACAAGTTGGAAACATGCAACAAAATACCCGCATATGTGAGCAATAGTACTACCTCTCTCTATACCCTACTATGTGGGTTTAGCAAACGCCAGAATTCTCTCGCTTCTTCCGACTTGTCAACTGAACGCTTCAATGATTTTATGCATAAATTGTTTTTTCTCTTTGCAGTTAGTTGCAAATTTTTGCAGCAAGAAGAAAAGCCGAGTGATGGCAAGAATGAAAATTCCAACACGAGCTTACTTTAATGATGATGACAACTCTGCACTTGTACACACGGAACTCAACCAGCTCCACGTAGTAGAACTCTTCCACGTTCCACTTGGTTACCCGCGGAAGTGCAGAGAAAAAGTGGAGAGAAAAAGTGACTGAGAGAGGGCTGAAGAGAGTTACGCTTCCTGTTTTGTTGGCAACAGATTGCAACAATTTATGAGACACCTTCCAAACAATGAGGCAACAACATATCAATTGTCTGCGGACTTAGGGTTCTCTATAAGCAGCCAAGTTACCATTTAATGTCTGTTCCGTAGAAATGGAATTACTGAGAAACATTAAAAGCTATATATAGTTGAAGAGATACAGACAAAACAGGTCTTTTAGATTCAGGTCTGAGATTAGATTGGGCTGAAAATATAATTTAGGTATGTGCTTTGAAATTGAGCTTATTTAAGTGGGTTTATATAGTGTGTCTAAGCAGAAGTGTAATGATTATTTTAAGTAAGAATCAGAAGCTAGATTAAAGCAGTCATACTGTATACTCTCAGTATTAAAAAGTAATTATAACTATGGACTCAAACCGATCGATAGATAGATGGCTATAGATGATATATGTACATATAAATCTTATATTATCTTATCTTATACCTCAAAAGATTATTATTATTATTAACATTAGCTAAACAGTACATTAGTAGTTTAAAGAAGATATAAATTATGATCAAATAGATTTTAGAAGCTTTAAAATATTAGTTCTTACTGGAGCTTATATGGATATATTCTCTTCTATTGAAATATATTGTTTAAATAATTCTAATTTACCAATTTTAAATGAGACGAAAATAAACATTGAATGATGATTTATATTGTGTCAAAATTTCATTTATCCTTATTAATTAGTATCTGCCGGAGAAGTAAATACATTTGTCTTACGACCTAGGTATAAGCTCACTATAAATTGAAATGTTTAAACGCATTTTACTTGAAATATTTCATTTATTTTATTAACTAAACAATTATTATAATAATTCAATTAAAGTTGAATAATAAAAGCATATTTAATGATAATCTGGGTATAAATGACTTACCAAAAATTACAATAAACTGTTATGACAGTGTTTTAGTCACCGATATACTAAAAACAATTGGATTAGCTTTTTCCTTTTAGTTGTAAGCTGATTTAGAGTTTATAGGAATATTTAGTTTTTATATTTTTATTTCAATCTCAATCATGTTTCGTACATCTACTAATGCACAAAGTTTAAAATTAATATAAACAGATCCAATCAGCTCTTCCCATTGTTCAAAAATAGTAAACTTGTCTTAAGCTTCCTCTCTCTGCAATGCAATATACTCAAAGGCATATTAAGTTAATGGATTGCCTATAATACATAGATACGAGTATATCGTAAGTGGTTTAAGCCAACTGCATTATTTATCACGGTCTTTTCGTATGGCCATAAGCCAAAAGACAAAATCCCACAGCAATTGCATTGAGAAATACAAGAGAATTTGCATAATTCAATGCACACGCGCTTCAATTCAACCAATTTTTTTCTTTTTCTCCCAATTTTCCCCGCCAACTGGGAGACACAAATGGTCAGAGGCTCAATTGGGGCAGCGCAGACAAACGAGCCACATGTTTGGGGCAACTGCAACATGTTGTTGCTCCGATTTAAGACCATTAAATGACGACAGGCCAAATTGCTAGCCAAAATGCTGTTGTTGTTGTTAGTGTCACAGGGAAAAGTCTACTTTTTCTACACATTTTGTTTTTAAAGAAGAAAATTACCTTTAATCAGAGCGAAAATGAGTATGGCTAATTTGAATGGCCGAAACCCCCCGGAAAACAACTCGAATCGAGTCGAGTCGAATTCTGTGGGAATTGTGGCAATTGCAAGAGCTCTTGGCTGAGTTCCAGATCTCCACTTGGCGGGTGTGGGTGGTGGCACGTCACCCTCTTGATTGGGTACGCAGTTTTGGGGAAGAGTTTTCCATGCAGCCTGGAATGCGGCGATGAGAATTTACGGCCAGTTCACACAGTCGCTCTGATTGACTATCTAGCTGTAGTATTTTAAACTAAATTATGTAAATTACAGAGATGGATACAAACAATGAGAGAGCAGAGCACACAGCATGCAGCACGCTTCGCCTTTTTGATCTATGAGCTGCGATTACGAGGCGGCATATACATATATATAGTATACATATATATGCACTCGTCTATAATACTTAAGCGCAACTAAAAGCTGCACAAATAAAGCGGCAGCTGCTGTCGCTTGGGAAACCTGCCGCCAGCAGTTCAGCTTTGGCAAATGATGATGAGGCACAACTAACTCAGGCCACTAACTTTACACACTGTGCCTAGAGACCATGACAAGCGACAACTTGTCGTTAGGCCCAAAATTAGTGGCATTTACACGAGAACGAGACACAGATAGAGACAGTGAGAGAGAGAACAGTCAGTGAGAGAGAGCGACAGAAACAACAGACAGAGAGTGAGAGCAGCATTTATGAACTGTGGGTAAACATTTGAATGCATCAATGCAGCTGGCTAAGATCTGCATTGGCTACAACTGCCCGTATGACCGTAAGACTACGTTTACACTGAGCAAAATCAGGTAGTTAATATAGAAATGCAAGAATTTGGAATGTAATGAATGTTGTTCTGAAAATAATAATTGTAATAATGTAACATGCATGTGTGAAATAATGTCTGATATTTTATAATCTCTTTTACATACTCTTTAGCTTTAGAACTATTTTTGAATCTATTATAGTTTATATTTAAGTTAAATAAAATGAATAAATGTATAAAGTAATATCTGATATTTTATAATCTTTTTTATATACCCTTTTTCTTTAGAATTAATTTTTAATGTTCATAATTAAATTATACAAATAATAAATAAATATTTATCTGTAAGAGAAATTTCATTCTAGAACAATTTTACTTAATAATAAAAAATTAATATTTGAAAACTTTGATTTGTTATATGATTCTGATTAATAAAATGTTTTACTACTTACTTTATTTAACTCACTCGATTTATTCGCTCAGTGCATGTCTTAGACAGCATCTGCATTTCTTGCTTTGGCTTTGACACTGTGCAAATATTTTAGCAGCAATTTTCAGCTTAAATGCCAGCAAAATGAGGCGCGCCTGCATGGTCAACTGAAGGCGTGGAGTTCATATAATGCGTGGACTTTGAGTTGAACCTTCGCTAGAGCAAAGTCAATGCATAAACTGAGGGAGGGCTTAATACTACGAGTACTACAATGTTAGTAACTGCGCTTACACATTTGCAGTTAATAAATTATTACGCTCTCACACTCTCTGCGAAATTTTCCAGGTATTAATCAACCAATTAGCGAAATTATAAAATAAAATAAAAACACGTGATGACGATATCAATGTTATCGATTCAGAGAGATCAATTCACCAATAGCAACAGCAGCAGCAGCTATAGCTGTAGCCAGAGTCATACCCTTGCCCTTGCCCCTACCCTCCCGCTGTGTCAATAACTTTCGTTTTGTTTTATTTTGATTTCACAATATTTGCCCCTGAAATTGTGCAGCAACCCCACAGCGAGTTTCCGTTATGCCGTTGTAAAGCGTATCAATTGATTGTATGCGATTCTCTCTGCTATGAATTTATTAACAATTCAAATTAAACTTAAAAAACAACAGGAAAAACAAAGGCCAATCTCAGAAGGTACAGTTTTATTTGAAAGCAACACAGTTTGAGAGCAACTGTGTACAGCTATGGTTGGTTTATGGCATGGCTAATCGATTGCAGCCAAGACACGCACATACGATTCCTGAATGTGCTAGTGTTTTTGAGTGGTGTATGGTGTGTGGCTTGGCTGTAATTGGTTGTTGTTTTTGCTAAAAATGTAATTCTTACTTTTTATCATCTTTTTATTACTTTTTGTTAGTCGTTTTGGGCTCTTCTTTTGGCTTTTCGCATTTGGGATCTTTTGATTCTTGCTTTTCTGCTACGACCATATCTACAGCCTTTTTTAATTTCCCGGCACACTCAGCCAAGATTTGATCAACGGTTTTATCAGTTTCTGAACACGTACTTTGCTTTTTCTTATCTTGCTGTTTCTTCTCAACAGAGTCGCACCATGCTTTCAATTTGGCCTTTTCCAGATCTTTAGCCTGAGCTGCTACCTGAGCTTCGCACTCTGCTTCCCGCTCCTTAATGGCCTCCAAGCTGTCATCAGACGATTCAGCATCAGCGTCAGCTTCATTTTGCACCTGAATACCCCCACAGTTGCGTATCTGATCCCTTAGTATGACAGCTTGATTCTGTAGCTCGACAAAGCTGAAGCGATGATATCCATAATAATTTGTATTCTTGTATGCCGCATCCTTGCCAGCTCCAGGTCCCAATTTCTCCTCCGGTCCACTGAATTCCCGATACGCTTTCGCCTTGACAAATTCCGGCAGTTCAATCTCCTGATGATTCACACATTTCGGATCGTAACCCTCATCTGGTGGATCCTTAGGAGGACGTGGCGTATTGGATAGCTTCGTCGATTTGCATCTCACACAACGCCGCAAAGAAGCCCGCAACGAAAATTTAAACATATTGCTCGGTGAAGAATAGGAATGTATTCGATTTTTACTGTTTTACGAAATGCCAGTATGCAAGGAAGAGAAGTTTTACTTGCAGCCTACTGTACTGATGTGTTTGACGGAGTTCTATTTAAAATATAAATAAATTATATTAAAATATATATAGTAAAATACTGAAAACCTTCTAGGCGAAAGTTGAACATTTATAATGCATTTTTTACAGGAAAATGGCGAAGAGTATATGCTTAAAATTCCTTTTAAATATATACTTATACTATTATATATTATATAAATTTGTAATGATCAAAACAAAACTGGAAGTTAGCAGCCTTACTTCCGATTCTCACAAAAATATAGTACACATACACATAACAGCTTATCGCATCGTGAGTTGCAACAGCTGTGTGTGGCTACTATAGTTACTTCCGTTTCCGTTGTTTTCATAGCTGCTGCTTGTCTTTTAAGCCAGCAGCTGGCCAAAAGGTGAACTTTAGCTTTAAGTGTGCAAGGTCGATACGCTCGTGTATAGAAAGTGCAGCAGAGTCAAGTGAGCTTTTGCAGCGTTTGCTTTGCTCTTTAAATTCGTTGCACAGTTGTTTTTGTCATCTTTCTATCTTGGATTTGGACAATGACACTTGCAGAACGCTGGTTAAACTGTTTTGGGTAGAGTCTCTCCTTGAGCTGTCTGGCAATTGTCAACCCGCAGCAGTTGAGGCAAACTACAGCTGCATTTCTGATGAAGTTTTAAGTGATTTCTTTGCGAGTTTTGGGCAACACAGCTGGCAGCTGAGAGCTGAGATTCACTTGACTTTGCCGTAAGTACGAATATTTCTTTAAAGCGACTTTTCAACTAGTTAAACGGAATTTTTATTAAATGTTCTAGAACGCTTATATGGCTTTATTCAAGCTTGTTGCAAGTTCTTTTAGTGCCACAGAGTTGCACAGTGGTCTGACCTGGGAAAAAAGGGTAGTTTCAGAAGTTACTAAATATATTTTTATCCATTTTTATGAAAGCAGAATTACTTTTAAGTTTTTAATGCCTAGGCTAAAAAAAATTAAAAATGATGACCTAAAAATTCAAGTTTTTCCATTAAAAAATTAATGAAGCTACCCTCTCACACCTGCCAAGAATTTCTCATTGTTTTTATTGCGTTTGGCCGTTAACAGCTACACTTTTGCTCTCACACTCTCTTCTCTTCAGATTTCCGTTGGCAGGCATAGACCAAATGCAAGTTTATTTTTAAGTGTGCAACGTAAACTTTATGGTTCAGGGTAGGATCAACTTTGCTGCCACTTAAACCCACCTGGCTCCCGCTCTCCAGCAAGTGTGCTACAGCTACATCCTCTCAGTGCTGTCTGCCTGTTTATTATTAAAAAATTTGTTGGCATTTGCTGCCCTAAAGAAAGTTGGTCCAAGGTTTATGGTCAACTTGCGTGCACACGTGCAGGTCGAAAAGGAAGTGGCACGATGGCATGATGGGATGAGCATGTGCAGCAGCCATGACCAAGTGTCAAAGTCCATGAAAAGAGATTAGGGTCAACTGGCTGGAACCATAAACCACCTGTTGTTGTCTGCACCAGTGAGTTTAATAGAGCCCGAAACACACACACACACCCTATTTTTTCTTTGTATGAATATGCTCCTCTTTTTATGTGTGTAAAGGAAGTTACATTTCTTGTGTGAAATGAGTTTTAAAGTTGGAACCCAGTAGAACTGAGTATGAATTTAGGAATAGAATTTCGTGATCTTTAAGAAAAACAATAAAAAAGCCGGAACCACAGACGGACGCAATCGACAGTAGGAGACCCAGTACTTTGATTTGCCTTGGGTGTCGATAACAGCAGCATCATTTACATAAACACATATACTTATGCATTCACATATACGCGCAAATACAAACAATAGTCAATACTCACACATACATACATGCCCGCAATCAAAAATGGAAAATAAAGTTACTACATATGTGGAAACTGTTGAATTTCAATTGTACATACATTATTCGATTATCATCGATAAATAATAAGAGAATACGCCATTGAGGTATTTTAAGGATATTTTAGGAACTCTCTGATTTTGACGCACACAAAGTTATTGAAAGAAATAAAAATAAATTAAGACTTTTACATACATATGTAAAAAAATTCTCATTCATATCATTCGAAAGTTTTGTTTATCTGAAAATAAAAATGTAAGATCTATGTTGCCAATTAATTACATTACATTTACATATTACATTTATCTGAATAAAAAGAATACTACTATCGAATATATCAAATTTAATTGGAATAACTGATAGATATAAATGTGATTATCAATATATTACATAATAGTGCCATGGAATATAATTTAATTTGAATAAGTCATAAGACAAACATTGCTCTCAGTTTTCTACAATACCAACGCTGCACGTTGGTTATTTATTTATTTTGTATATTCTTTTTTTGTGGGTTTCATAATGCAACTAACTAAAACAAAGTTTCACAGAAAAACAATTAAACTTAGCACTACAGTTAGTGAAAGTAAATGCAGACACTTGAGCTTGATTGGGTTAGTTACATAAAAAGCAAAGCAGAGTTCCAGAGACAGACAGAGGAAAAACCATATCCCACTTGAGATTAGCATAACACAAGAGTTCACTTACAATTAAAATATATAAGTGTGTGTGAGTATCTGTGTGTGAGTGTAAGTTTGAGTGTGTGTGTGTGTGTATACTTAGAGCTAAACATAATCATGAGTCCATTTTACAGATCGTTGAGGTCAGTTTGAAGTTGTGTGCTGCTTGTGCTCCCTTTACCATTGAGCGCGACGATTGTTGGAGTTGGAGCGGAGTTCCTCACTCTCACGACGCTGTTCCTCGCGGCGATTCTCATTGCGACGACGATTCTCCTCATTGTCCTCCAGTCTGTCCAGTTGCCAGAGCTCATTGTCCAGCAGACGTCGACCCTGAGCCCAGCTTAGAGCAGTGCCGGCACGACCATTAAGACGGGTTGAGATCAAACCATTCAGATTGCCCGAAGACTCCAGCAGCAGGGGTGAGCTGATGAGTTGAGCCTGAACCGAAGCGCTGGAGGGTTGGGCCAGTATCAGAGGTTGTCCAGTGCGTTCGATGGTCAGACGAGCGGTGGGCAGTTGACGCCAGGCATCCAATCCATCACGATCCCTATTGAGCAGTGAGGTAGTAGTGGTTGTAGTCGAAGTCGCGGGCAGGCGAGAGATCAATGTGGGCGGATGGGAGACAACGCTGGCCTGCACACTCTGGCCCAGCAGCTGAGCTGAGCTGGGCTGCAGCAGCAGTGTCTGTTCCAGCAGACGCTGGCCTTGGCTTTGGCTGAGACGACGCTCCTGGTCCCTCTGCTGATCCCGCTGCTGCTGACGACGCTCCTGTTCCCGTTCACGCTGCTCACGCTCACGCTGCTCCTGTTGACGCTGGAGTTCACGCAGTTGCTGCTCCTGTTGTTGACGCTGCTGTTCCTGCTGCTGGCGAAGCTGGGCGGTTTGTTGCACCTGCTGCTGGAATTGTTCCATCAGTTGCTGGGCCTGGAGACGTGCCTGGTTCTCGGATTCACGGCGTGCTTGTGCCTCCAATTGTAGTTGCTGTTGCTGTTGGGCATCGACTATGGCCTGTGCCTCGGCCATGGCCTGGGCTGTGAGGCGATTCTGCAACTCTTCAATGCTATTGTATCGCGACGATGACGACGTTGACGAACTGCCAGAGGAGGAGGATGAGGAGGAGCTGCTGCTGCTGCTACGATCATCCAGACGCTGCTTGGAGACGATGGCATTGAAACCGCTAGCATCATCCGCCGTATAGTCGACAATGCGACGTGTGCCATCGGGTTCAATGAGTGAATACTGTCCCTTGACCAAATCCCCATCGCGCTTCTCCTCCTGCCGCTTGTCATCGCCGGTCAGTGAGTCGCGCACATCGTAGGCAAATGTGTACTGTGGCCGGCTGTCGTAATCCTCGCTAGAGTTGGGCAAAATGGTGGTGGCCTCATCCAGATTGGAGTCGTCGTTGTTGAGTTCTGTACGCAGTTGCTGCGATGACTTGCTCAGCTGGAGGTCGATGGGTCGCAGAAAAGCCGCATGTGCCATATGGCAGCACAACAGACTCAGGCAGCTCAACAGGCAGATCTATGGTAATATAAATAAAGCAGACATTAATCAATAACCACAAAAAAACGAGGCCCAAAATGAGACCAGCAAAACATTCAAATGGCACAAATGCTGTCATAAATTAGTGAACCTAAAACTCTGAATTTAGACCAGCGAACTGCCAAGAGGTCCAATTCCGATTCCTATTGACAGCATGTCTTTGAATCTTTTTAATATGACTTATAAGAGTAGGGTATATCGACAATATATATATATAAACGTCGATTAGCCCTTGTTATAACTTCATATAAATTCTACTAAGATTTTTACAAGTTTTAGCGTTTGTATTTTTTGACCAGCCTGATTTATGGCCAGGCTCTGCTTAGAGATGTGCTTTACATGACACCGCAGGCCATCGGTTGGTTTGAAATTTATGGCCAGCATTGTTAAGGACTTACCCGTTTCATGGCTGGTGACGTTAAGTATTCGACTAGTTGGCTGTTGCTTGATTCCTTTTTTTTCTTTTTGGTATATTTTGCAGCTGCTTCTGGTCACTTGGCTTTGCTGTGGCACGTTGTGCTACTGATGCCATTGGTAACAGGCTTTGGCCATTTTATACAGAGTCGAGTCGAGAGAATAAGCTTGGCCCAAAAGGGCCATCGCCAGAACCAGACCACATTTGATATGCGTTGGGGCTTTCAAATTTGTTTAGTTAAAGTTACAAATGACCTTCCTCCTACCAGTTGCCGGCTATCGGTTGTGTTACTTGTGATGGGTGATACGCCTGCCTGGCCAGCAAAGCTGCATCACAGCATTCACTTTTGTCAGGTGAGACGTAGAGACCAGACAAAACAGTCCGACAGACAGATAGACAGACAGAACGTGGTCAAGTGGCTTATGAAAATGTCGCACGGAAATTGGAAATTGACCACACCAGTGCACACACAAAGCTTTTTTTTTCCTATTCCTATTCCTCTTGCTTGCTTGGCCAAAAACAAATTTGGAAATTTGTAATTTCTTGCCTGCGCTCCAGTTGCAAATGCTCAAAGAGAGACACACAAAACGAATGACGACGATACTACCAGACGAAAATGAAATTTGATACGCCCAAAGACAAAGACAGCTCACAATTTGCCAGAGTGCAAATGCAATTTTCTGTATTGCTTTTTAATGCGACTGTACTGATGCGATAAAAATACTATAATATTCAACCAATGAACACTGTCAACTGAGCTAGTTTTGAACTTTAAAATTTTGATTCTAGCAATAAATACGAGTGTTTTAAAACTTAACTATTACAAATGAATTTTAGAAAATGAAAGCCTGTGTAGTAAATAGAATCATTCTTTTAAATTACTCCATTCAATTTTCCTTATTTTATTTTATTTTATTTGAGTTTTTTATCTTTTAATATTGATCTGATTGGATTTCTCTGCGATCTTATGGTTTTCATTTAACTTTTTCTAATCTTTCTTGTTTAAAATAATTTATTCTTTATTTTTTTATTATTAATTAACTTTCAATAATTTGTATATTTTTATAGTAATATGATGATTGCCTAAATTAACAAATAAATTAAAAATTAACGTAATGAATAATTATAATAATAATTAATTAAATAAACAACAACTGATCTTATTGCTTTTCTCTAAGTTTCTGCACTACCTTTTCTATTATCTAGAACTTACAACAATTTTAATTTATATTTCAATTCTTTATTTTATCTTATGAATATTTAATTTGTGTATATATTTTATTTATTTATTTTATATTTTTTTTAGCTTCTATTTTATTTAAAATATTAAAGCAATTTAAATATTTAAATATTCAATTTTAAAATTTAACTCAAATTCTCGGTATTAAAAAGTGGGACAAAACAAGTTTGGCTGACTTGCATCAAAGTAAGCCTATTGTAAGTGGAAATGTCAATTTTCTGAGTAGAGCAGAAACAGTAATAACAGCAATAGAGAATTCATATAATTCGAGTCATGGACATCAATCTTAATGAATTGTTGCTGCAAGCTGAAAAGCTGGCCATCGACTCCAAGGATACATTTCAGCCAGGATTCGAGCCGACACTTACCGAGGTGCTGCGGGAAACGGATGAATTCTATGAACGTTTGCAACTATGTGGAGAAGTTACTACATTAAAAAATATAAATAATGCCAACCAATTGCTAAGCACTAAGGGCATAAATATGCAAATGTTATTGGATAAAGTGGAGAACCTAAACATGCATAATATGTTTGAATCCAACACACTGGCGAATACTGATCTCGATGGTCAGCTACATCAGGAGAGGCAGAATTTAATCATAGAATTGGTTGAAGAGTCGAATAAATACGTATTTGATTCAGTGAACAGGAAGAGCAGACTTAGTAAAATCTCAGATTGGGAGAATGAAAAGGAGAGTATTATGTGTCTATTAAATGAATCAATAAACGACGATGCAGCGGGACTCATAGATAAATTGCAGGTAGAGAGAATGCCACAGCCACTCGCCACGCCTACTCGCCTGCAGTTGTTGTACGCTCTTCAATTGGAGAAGTATAATCAATCCAAGTCGGGTAATAGTCTTTTAACAGATTTCATCAATCTCGTAAAGACGGTGATCAAGGATACAGATGTGCTGCAAATGTGGGAACTACTCCAAGTAATGTCGAAAGCAACACCCATCTGCATCAATAAGGATATATTGAAGACACGTCAGACATCAATTGAATTTTTGAACAAGGTTAAGGCGAGGTTAGAGCAATCCTATGCTAAGTATATGGACAATGTCATCCATAAGTATCCAACTCAGGCAATGCGTGGACCCATACCCACAGCCTACAATAAGTATAAAGCCTTTGTCAACATATACTATCCTAAGATTCAGGGGTTACTCGATGTACAGAACGATCGACCTCTTTGGCCACATGTCTATTATTGTTTACGCTGTGGGGATTTGGCTGCAGCTATACAGTTCATAAAGGATTGGGGCAACGTAGATGCCGATCTGCTGGGGCTTCTACATCAGCATCAGCAGTTGAATATATCGCAGGTGCCACTGGGGAGTTATTTTCATCTCACTAGGCTGCAGGTGCCTATTATAAAGAGGTACTACACTCTGGCGAACTGCAGTGATCCCTACAAAAAGGCGGTAAGTAAAGAATTTCGAAGTGTGTATAACGCATTGAAAAATCCCGTTCAGGTATATGCTATAATGGTCGCTTGTAAGGCCTATAATCCACATCCTGTGTTGGTTCAAACACCTGGCGACTGGCTTTGGCTTGAAGTGGTTCTTCAACGCAGCATCGAGCAGATCGGTATCCAACAGCTGGCAGCTGCTCAGCAAGGTAAATATGGCAAAGACACAACGAAAGGATGTTCCAACATGTCAAGTCACTTTGAGATGCTCGTACTGACTGGACAATATGAGGCTGCCATTGAGTTTGTGGCACGCAGTGAGGAAAATCGGGTGCATGCGGTGCACATGGCTATTGCACTCAATGATCTCGTTATATTAGGCACGCCTAGTAATCCAATGAAACAGATGTTTACCAAGGAACCCGGAGATTCGTCTAGTCCATGTCGATTGAATGTGGCAGCTCTGGTTATAGAATACGCTAAAAATCTAGAAGAAAAATACCTGAAAGAGGCCATGAACTATTATTATATGCTGAAGAATATCAAGTCTACTGATGGCCTTAATATGCTGGAGAGTTGCATTATACAAATGCTCCTGGATTATAACAGTAAACGTGTGTTGGAGATAATCTTCGGCAAGCCCACAACAGGTAATCCATACTTCCTAACGGGGTAAGTATACAAATGCATATGCATTTATTAATAACTATTATATTTAAATTATAAAATACTTGCAGTGGCGCCCTGAAAAAAATCTACTCCACTGATTGTTATATGTACAAGTTGGCTGGACGGGTGGCCAAAACGATGGTCGGACGACAGAGTTATAGGGAGGCAATTTTTCTGTACCTAGTTGCTGATCAATTCGATGAAGCATATCGCTTAGCATGCTCTTTATTATCCCAGATATTACGTAGTATTACGGATCAGCAGACACCCTCTGACCAATTGATTGACGACCTCGTACAACATTTAGAAGAAGTTCGGATGAAAAAAGGTTCTCGCTTGAATCCAAAACTCTTACAAAAGTATATATTTTTCTCGAAAATGTACAAGTTTTACAGCTTGTACCAAGCAAAGAAATATTCAGAGGCACAGGAAGTTTTGTTAGGCACTAATATTATTCCCATTAATTTCTATGAGGTCAAGCGATGCCTTGCTATTATTAATACCTTGGATTCTCAAGTGTATGTAGTGCTACCTAAATTTTTTCTAGCTGCCATGGATATTATCAAAAGAGAATATATTCGATACAAATCTGATAAAATCTCCGACACTGTAACTTTGGAACTACAGCGTTTGCAACAACGTGCCAAGGGTCTAGTCAATTTGGCGGCAACAGTACCATTTCTTATTCCGCAGTGGATTAACAACAGTCTACTGCAAATGGAGATTGAAATTAATTGTAATTAAATAAAATAAATTTCCATAATTTGCAATCATAAACAAAACTTTAGGGTACACCCTGGTACAGCCGACATTAGGACTGCCTGCACTTTGCTTTGCAGTATAGATGAAGGATGCCATGAAATTAGAAATCGTATAATAGAGGAGATTTACTAGTATATCTTACAATAATCCTTTAACAGAAATATAAATTAACTTATATATTTGCAAATCTTCCCGGACGTGCTGTATCTCCAGTAAATAACCACAAAAAATAGTTTACTTTTTATTCTGTAGCTTATCAACAGTAATATAATAACATTTTGAACAAATCCTCATCAGTTTCGGTATGAGAACAGCTCTATTTGCAGCTTATAGCTGGCTTTCAAGAGCCTCGTTCTATTACAGTTCATGTAATAGCTTACTGTCTACTTTCACAGTGGCTGCACGCAGTATGCGCTCCACAGCAAAGTCAACATGATTTAGATGCGACACACTGAATGCCAGAAAGCTTTATCAGCTGAAACAACAGTGCACCAACTGTGGACACATACACACCCATGGCGAGCAACAACAATGTCAACATCTGTAGTACCAATGCGTAGGAAAATAAAAACGACAGGAACATGCGCTGAAAAAACATGAAAAAAATGTTACACAAAGGGAAAAAAACAAAAGATGAAAAACTTCAACAGCAATAACAACAACAACAGGCAACTGGCCAACTGGCTGGGAAGCAGAAAAAAATTTCATGCATGACTGAAATACAAGAAGAGGCAAACCGACAACCGGCTAAAATTCAGACAGCAGACGGCAGACAGACAGAACCCAGGCCCATTGAAGCGCCATGCGCTTGTTATTCTATCTGGTGCATAGTTTTAGGCGCCAGCGCATGTTGGTGTCCACGCCAAAAGAAAACCAAATTGGAAAGGCAACAGTCAGATGGTAACGAGAGTAGAGAGACCTTGTAGTTATTTTTTATACATTTCAAAATATATAGTATATTTAGTATATTTAATTTGTTTAATTAACTGTGCTCTTAGCAATCCTGGTATAATTTTATGAATAGATATAGAATATAATTAAAATCTGAAGTAAACAATATAAATTAGATTAAAGTTACCGTTTAGCTGTTAAAGTTTCCAATATCTAGTTATACATATGAAGGTCATCAAAAGAAGGTCATATTTCGCAGGTCGATTCGACCTAATAGATCCCCTTTCTTTTGAAGTACGGGGCACAAAAAAACATATGAAAAACACACCAACATGACACATTGTGGCAGGACCTGACGCTAAACAAGCGCGAGCATCGCATGGCGCTCTATTGTGCAATATTCTCTGAATCTCTTTATTTCGCTTACTGTGTAATTTTCATTTAGTATTTTTTCGTCACTCCGTAAAGTAATTGAGTTCTGTAGTGCTCCATTGAATTTTGAGAATGCCCAAAGCACAAATCGCTGCAGTACAATCATTTCGTGTGTTCAATTTAAAAGAAAAGAAAAAAAAATCTAATTTAAATCGTATAATAGTGGAAGCAATTAAGCTCATGTATGCAGGAGCATTAATGTTCATTAAATAATCCATTTAATCAATTACGTGGATTTTGCTGCCTTACAAATGCCTTTCTTTTGAATATTTGTTATTGGCATAGCACAAATAAATAATTCACATACATACGTCGTTCAGCTCAGTTGCCGTGCAATTAAGAGCGATTCATGAATAATCAAACGCAATTGCAATTTGCAGTTAGCACACAGACAACAAACAATTGCGACGATTGCCCAGTTAACAAGTCAATACAAACAAATATAAATTACTGCCATACGACATAGGAATACTCTAGCATCAATGTGGAAATAAGTGAATTAATAATGTAATGTAAGGCGGTCAACTATTATCGATTTTAACAACAAGTTAAATGTATTTTTTAAAGAAATTGTTTGTACTTATGTACACTCAAAAAAAAAAACGAGCTAAAATGAAGATTTTTGGTCATAAAATCAAGACCATTTGGTGACGAAAGTAGGGTAATCTCTATGCAATCTTGATTTTAGATTTCCGAGCTCAAATCAAGATTTTTTTTAATTAAGCCTGAAAAATCTATATTTAAGATTTATTGGTTCTATTTCAAGATTTTATAGAGATTACTTCAAGTATGAACCAGCTTAAAATAAGATGCTAAAAAATCTAAAATCACGACCATAATCTCAAATTTAGATTTACAAAAATCTTAAATCATGATTTTTTCCTCTCATTAGATTAACCGCTAAATTACATGTGATGCACATTTTTAATAATATTATAATTTTTTTATTTATATAAATTCATCTTTATATTTTATAAATTTTTTTTACATCTATTAAATTTGATTATATCTTTAATTTTACATACCAAATTTACTTGTCCGGCTTCGCGATTTGAACTCACGACTCCTCCCTTGCTTGTCACACGCAACGCTGTTCACTGTCGACTTAGACCCTTGCGCCACAAAGCTTTCACAGTTTGCACATCCCAAATACCAAATACAATTCTTATGAACAGATTGCAAAGAATGCAGAATGCGGACGACTCGGGTTCAAGTCCAGGCAGAGAACTACGTTTTTTTATTTTTGTATTTTTTTGTTTAATTTAAAATTTCGCTTCATCTCTCTTTATTCTGACTTCGCCTGGGTGTGCGAATGAGACGGACATTTTGACACAAACAAGTTCTAATAAGAAGATTTTTAAATCTTGAAAATGACATTCGAATTCTCATTATTAGATTTATGGTTATTTTTCAAGCTTTTTCGGGATTAAAAATTTAAGATTGCTCAAATTCTTAATTTAAGATTTTAATTTTTTTTATCAGTGTACGTATAAAGTTCTTACTCAAAATTCTAACTGGAAGTGCGGGACTATCCCTCAGAATCGGGGAGAAAGGGTGTGAATATTAGTAAGCAAATATAATTATTGTTATTTCCATATATTATTTTTTATAGTTGTTATATATATGTATAAAAAGTTCTTATTTTAAATTCTAATTGTAAATGTGGGATAGTCCCGTTGAAACCAGAAGCCACCAAAATGTGTACTTGTTCCTAAGTAAATGCAGAGTTGTCAGCCCTAGCAGCTGATAGATATATCGATATATTTATTACGAATAGTTTGTAATCGATATTTGCGTTTTTAATTAATTTAAATGTAAAGGAGATATTATTTATAATTTAAGATTAAAAAACAGAAATAAAATTTATTTATATTATATTAAATTTATTTATATTGTATACGATTGCTTTTATATGAAGTTTTATACAGAGAGTTGGTTTTCAATGCAGTTCAGGTTTTTAAATTATTTTTTCATGATGTATTTATTTGTCAAGAATTAAACTTACTGAACTTTTCCTCTATATTACTCTATTCTCTGCTACTTTATAATTTAATTTTATATTGATAATAGAAATAGTTTCTACTTCTTCTTTTTAAGTGGAGTTCATTGCACGATTTCCAGAGTCTTTTGTTAACGCAAAGATATCTATTTGATTTATCCAATTATAAATTCCTCATCGCGTCATAACGTTTCCCTAAAGTAATAAAAGTTGAGGTATAACTTGAAACATTTAATTGCTAATATGCCCTTTGATAATACGTAGCAATGTTTAGAATTTGATTTACACAAACATAATTTCACTGCTTACACTGCGTGCTGAAGCGAAATATGTCAAACAAACCGAGTATGAAATGCAGCTAGGATGATAGGATTTTTGGCCTGCGATTGACCCCTTGGGGCATTAACGTTTTACAATTTCGCAAACAATTTCTCGACTAAAATGAAAGCAATTCAATCTGCGGCTAGCTGACAACTCTTTCCAGCACTTGCCAACATGAAAGGGTCTATGTGGTTTGTGCAACTCACACGTTGCACATAGAATATATGTGAAAGGCTGTGGGCGTATTTGGCTACAGGGTATCTTATAATCGAGTGCGTTCGACTTACTTTCAGATTTTTTAGGTTTTGGTTTCTATTTTTTTGTGGATTCTGTCTGTCCAGTGAGTTGGTTGAGCTGTGGTTGGGTGGTGTCACAATTTTCTTGCACTGATTGAGTTGGGCTGCGTTGGAGCTATGAGTATTTGACAGATACGAGTGGTGGATAGTTGAGATAGATAGACAAGTTTCAACTTTGGCCCCGGTTGGTTGTTTCAATTTATTTATTCATTTTCATTTTCATTTTCATTTTGTTCTTGTTGTTTTTTCTGCCTTATTTTTCACATTTTGTTTTTGTATGTTTGACGTTTTTGTTTTAGTTTTCTATTTGGCTGTGAAATCCCCTCGACTCGCGAGTAAAATGCCAAAAGTTAAAATAAACACACAGACACACACAGAGACAAACAGACAGTTAGACAGACAGGCATAACGGTGCACAGTCAGGACATTCGACAGGAAGCACTTGCAAAAGTATGCCAACAATATTTTGCTGCGTTTGTCTGTGTGCGTTGTGCTATTGAAAAGGAAATGAATGGCAGGCAGAAAAGTTAAATCACCTCGAGCGTGAGGCAAGCTGCGTGCCAAGGGGGGCAGTAGGCGTGGCATGGCAATCGCAATATTCGCGCATAATTCCAGCGAAAACCCTGCGTGCTTTTCCTGCTTTCAAAGACTGTCACATTTGCAGTTTTGTTTCGGTTTTGTGTTTGGTTTTCATATTCGATTTCATTTTCTATTTGCAGCAAAATCTAAAATGGGGAAAATATTGTCAATACTTTAAACGGTTTTCAAATTTAAATTCTATTTATCTGCACATCTCTGGCCAATTTATTTTCCCCACTTATTTTTTGGGTGAGTACACCTCTCCTTGCTCTCCTGTGCCACTGGCCACTGCACATTTTCTGCATTCTGGCAACGCTATCGACGTGTTTTGCATTTTGAATAGACTATTCGCAGAGATCTGGCATCGACAGCCAACAATATTTGCCGACATGACATCCGTTTGCAATAAAATTTTTATTTCCATTTCCTTCCTGCTGTTTGTGGTTTTAGTCTAATTATTTATATATGAATTTTTTGTATTAATTGATTTTTTTATATCAATTATCATTGAAAATAGCAAACTTAGGTAAAATTAAAATTGTAATTTTTTAAATTGAAATTTATTATGCTATTTTCTATTATGTGGTTGTCTGATTACGGCGTTAATTAAACTGCAAATTTAAATCACTTCTGCCTGGTTTCTGTTACCTTTACACGACTTTTCAATTGATTTTAATTCGATTTTAATGTCAGTTTAATTTTTAATTGACTGAAATGCTTTTAGCTGCTCTTATTAGCTTCAAGTGCTCACAAGTGTGTTCACATATAAGGACAAAACCTTTTGGCTGGCATATTGAAATTGAGAAAATAATGAATGAGCCGTAGCAGAGACTAGAAGAGCCTACATGCTTCTCTGCAAAAATCTATGATGTACGTGCATTCATATACATATAAATACATACATATACATACATGTACTTACATATAGAAGTGTACATATTCCTCTTGCTGTGCCCTTCAAATACTTTGAGACATTGAAGCCATGATTATGCCATGTTTGTTAGTCTAAAATTCCATTAAAATGTTCAGTGAATATTGAAAGAATATTGGCCTGGTTGAAACACAAAAATACTTTGTGCAATTATTTAGAAAACTCATACTAAATTGTTGTGAAAAAATTATGCTAAATAATCTGCTAAAATTAAACTTTTCTTTATCGATTGTTATCGATTTATAGTTAAAAATAATTTCCTCAAAGGTATTATTACAAGAAGGCTGGTTGGTCACACTGAAAACTTATTGTGAAATAAGTAAAAGGCAAAGTAATACATTTAATAACCAAACAATTATAAAATTTGTGAAATAATTACAAAAAAAAGTCTACACCATAATGCCTATATATTTCTATTATCTTGAGCTTCTACGCTTTTGTATACATTTTGACAGACTCGATTATTTTGACACTGCTACTGCTGAATGAGAAAGGTAAGTAACTACAATATTTAGCAAGAATATGCTTTCTGTAGAGTCGTAGATTGATTTACCAGCAGATGTGTGCTATTCCCTAATTTCTTAAATTTTATTATTTAATCTAATTTTCTACATAAATAAATAAATAAATACTTTGTGGAATATGTTGCACCCATTACAGAACGAATTATGAAACCCCTTTCGTCCATTTTGGAAATATGCAGGGTATACAAGTGGGTTAAAAAATTCGCATATGAATGCGTCACGTTCTTGACTTGTGGCGATAACTGGCAGACACGTCTCTAAGCGGCCAAAGCTTGATCATAAATCAGTAATGTGCAACCCTAACCTTGACTGAAGTTAAAAGTAGAATGGTTTCAAGCTCTTAAATAAATTTAAGCTAGAAACGGTTAAAGCATTTGAATTTGCCAGAAAACGGTTCAAATAGTATGACAAAACTGTCGAGGGAAATGCATTCATAAATCTGCATAATAATTTAAACTTTCAATGAGTTGAAATATAATTCGAGATAATTCAATGAATTTACACCTCAGGTATTGGGCATTTTATAAATATTTGCAAAACTGTCCGAGGCATGCTCGATAAAAAGTGTACTTGAAAACTATTGATGTACTACTATTTTGCAGAGTACTTTGCCAATTAATTGGCGGTACCATTGTACAACTTTAGTGCTGTATTCGGAATGGGAATGGGCAACGTTTTATGATATTTTCATGGTAATTACTATAACAATAGCAAAAGCTTGAATGCTATTGGAAAAAAGAAATCAAAATTTTTAATACGTAAACATTTCATGGGCTTTTAATGTGCAATTGCGAATTGTTCACATCGAAGTGAAACGAAACAAAATTAAAAACGAAATGCAGATAAACAGAACAAAGGCAAAAGCAAATAAATGTTTATTTGCGCATTGGTACGGGGCAATTAATGAAATTCATTTGTAACAACGCACTGTGCTCCGTTTTATTGGTTCACTTTTGGTCTGAATTTGTGAAAATGTGAAAATGAAAACATGAATATTGTGTATGCCATTTGTAGTCTAGCATTTTGGGAAATCAATAACAGAAGCATAGACGTCGACAATGACAACAGAACTAATGAAAACATTTGACTTTAATTAACCTTAGGTCGCGTTCTATTGCAGAGCTTTCAAGAATGGTTGTTGCCTTTGGCTAGACTCTCAATTTCAACATTGAATTATGCACAATAAAATTTTCCGGAAATTAGACAAATTATATGCCAAGCTAAATTAACCACAAAGTTGCGATAAGAAGTGATTCTACGACCTTCAATTTGTTCGAATATTTATTGTTCGTTAATGTGACTTTGTGAATAAGTCGAGACGGTTTTGATTATATTTAATTTATATATTTAACATTATGAATAGACGAGTATTATTGGTCAGTTGGTCAGAACGGAAAGTTTTAAATAAAGAGATATTAAAGAAAACATTATCAAAAAACTCGGAAAGCTACAGTCGGCTTCAACCGACAGTAGGAAACCCTGTACTTTCCTTTGCACACACACACACTAACATACATGCACACATAGCGCAAAGTCACACGCAACCACACATACGCTCGCGCTGCTCCCCCCTTACCTAGTACAAGGAATTGAATCTTGAATATCTCCGGTGTTTATTATCCGATTGGGCCGAAATTCACAGAACAGATAAAGATTATCATAAGATTATCGTATGCCAAAACACAAGTTTGTATGTTTAAAATTGTGGGTGTGGCAGTTTTTCGCGGTTTTTGGGGGAGGGGGGGAGGTATCAAAAATCTAAAACAAACTTGATCTGCTTGCGCTATAGGGGCATCTAACTGCCAAATATGATGTCTCTAGCTCTTACAGTTTCCGAGATCTAGGTGTTCATACGGACGGACAGACAGACGGACAGACAGACGGACAGACAGACGGACAGACAGACGGACAGACAGACGGACAGACGGACATGGCTAGATCGACTCAGCTCGTCGTCCTGATCAAGAATATATATACTTTGTGGGGTCTGCCACGCCTCCTTCTGCCTGTTACATACATTTCGGGCTTGCACAATCTTAATAGACCCTTTTGTACTTTTTTAAAGTACAGGGTCTAAAAAGATAAAAGTCTGGTAGTAATTCAAAATAAAATGTCGCTTAGAATAATGGAAATCATAATATCAGATATTCATTTGGCAACTACATGTGATAATTACACCTTGTATCACACACAAATATATACTTTGTATTTTAATTACAACTGTTAATATTGAATGTAATTCTTTATTAATTATATGTTAGTTTAACTTGTCTTATATTAATGTAAGTGCTTATTAAAGTGAATCACTTTATCAAAACCATTCATCGCCTGATATTTGATTACATTACATTTTTCTACAACTAGATAATTACGTAATAATTTCAACTGTTCACCAGTTAGCTGGTCTATAAATTAGGTGTAATATTCAATTGTTGCCATTTGTTTCAGTGAGTTCTATCGAGATGCACTTAAAATACCATTTTATTTTCGTTTTAATTTCTTTGCTGGCATGCGGCATATGGGTAATAAAAAATTAACTTTTCTATAAAATATTGTTGTAAATTTACTGAAAAATATATTTCTAACTTTCAGGGCAGTAAACAGAAATATATAGTGGAATTTGTGGGTTTAGAATTCATAATGGAGCCAGATCAGAAGGTTTTCGATGTGAGCAATATACATTTAGTAGGACGCGAACGTCTACTCAATGGCAATGCGACTCTTTTCGAGGATCTTGATGATAGCTTTAAAATATCTGTAGACTATTATAGCGATGTAACTGGCACTGGTCATTACAAACCTATGTTTTATGGCATAATAGAATATGGTCCTTGTAAGGCTATACGTGAATACGGTGAATATCTTTCAACATCACTGCTTCCAGGAATAAATACGAACTTTCCAATCAATGGAGATGTGTGTCCTTTACCAAAAGGTATATACTATTTCAACGAAATTCGTATTGATACCACTAACTGGCCCTCCTACTTGCCACTTGGTTATGCCAAAGCAGTGGTAGTCGTAAAAAAAGGAAGGAAGAAGCTAATTGGTAAAGTTATAATTTTTGGTCGTATTGAAAGTAAATTTAGGAGATAATCCGTAAATGTGTTTTCGAAAATAAAAATTCGAATTGTTTAATATTGAATATCAACTTTATTTTATTGCTTCATAGTGTTTATAAATTGGAATTTGAAAAATTATACGAATTATATGCCAAGCTACATAAACCACAAAGACAAGATAAGAAATGAATCAACGACCTTCAAATTGTTCCAATATTTATTGCTCTGAAAGCAATTGATCCGTCCTCGATAAGGACATCTGACCGTCTTTTCCTATATGTAATTGCATTAATATAATTTAATTAACATTTGAATTACATACAACATTTAAACGTACAATTTCCAAATGTAAACAAATAGTGAGGAGCATGCGGCATTTTTCCGATGGATCGCGTGATCAATAGACAAATACTAAAAAATTTCTCGGTGAACGGAAATATTTTTTGCTATTAATAAAGTGGAGACGGTTCTTTTATTAATAATTTATTTATTATATATTTTGAGCTGAATGGTATTGCAGATGTAACATTATGTATGTCTACTTCATTTATTTGAATGTGCGCAGCTTAAATATAAGTTCAATATATTCTAAAATATTTTTAAAGTGTTAGCAGTAATTTTAATAAAATTAATAATGTCATATGCTACAAATATACATTTAGTCATCCAGTCTGTTCAAAAAGCATTGATTTATGTAAGGAGATTATTAAAAAAGAGTATAAAATTCACTTTCGAATTAATATAAAATATTTTTAAAAGAGGTTTAAAGTCTGACAGTAATTGATAATAAAATGTATCCAAATAAAGGATTTGAAATAATATTATTAGAAATGCATTTGGCAACTATGTACATACATATGACAATTAAACCTTGTATTACACACAAATACATACTTTGTATTTCAATGTCAACTAATAAAAATGAATGTAATTCTTAATTAATTATATGTTAGTTTAACTTGTCTAATATTAATTGATGTGTTTATTAAAGTGTTTTACCAAAAATATTCATCGCGTGATATTGATTAATAAACAAACATATAATTTTCTGCAACTATTATGATCTGTTAGTTGGATAATAACATGGTAATTGCTGATGTTCACGAGTTAGCTGCTTTATAAACTCGGTTCCATATTCAATTGTTGCCTTTGTTTTTAGTGAGTTCTAACGAGATGCAGCTCAATTGTCATTATATTTTCGTTTTAATTTCTTTGCTGCCAAGCGGCATATGGGTAAGGAAACAGTTACTTTTCTATAAAGTATTGTAGTAAATTGAATAAAAAAATATATTTTTAATTTCCAGAGCGATGAACAGAATTATGAAGTGCAATTCGTAGGCTTACAATTCAATATGGAGCCGGACCAAAAGGTCTTCGACTTGAGGAACTTATTTTTAGTGGGACGCCAACGTGTGGTTAATGGCAGTGTGATTATTTTTGAGGATCTTGATGATAGCTATAGAATATCAATTGACTATTATACCGATGCAACTGGCACGGGTGATTACCGACCCTTGCTTTATGGAGTAAAGGATAATGGTCCTTGTGAAGCTATAGTTGAATACGGTGAATATCTTTCAACATCACTGCTTCCAGGAATAAATACGAACTTTCCAATAAATGGAGGTGTTTGTCCTATACCAAAGGATACATACTATTTCGACGAAATTCATATTGATACCGCTAACTGGCCCTCCCATTTGCCACGTGGTCCTGCGAAAGGTGTTATCACCATAAAAAAAGACGAGCAACTTATTGGTGAAGTTACAGTTTTTGCGCGTATTGAAAGTAAATTTATGGGATAATTTGTAAACTTTTCGAAAATGTTAAGAAGAATATGAAATATCTTGTTCAAATCTATAGTTTCATAGTGTTCATTAAATGCAATTAGACAAATTTGATGAATTTTATTCCAAGCTAAATTAACCACAAATTACATATATGAAATAAAGTATATTTTATCGAAAAATTATTGGTGTAAAAGCCATTGATGCTATCAATCAAGCAATCAAGTTGTTTCTAGTGTTTCTTACTAGTGTCTCTGTACACTCACACAGATGGGATGCCCGCACGGGCCAGGCGCGCCCACTGCTGACCAATAAGTATCGAGAGACTCATATTGCTGCTTTAAATTAAAAGTTATTTGCAAGGAAAACAATATTGAATAAATTGTAACACTTATCTGTAAACCAATTCACGTAGTATATAAATAAGACAGACATATTTGAAATAATGAAATCTATATACCTGCAACCAGTTAGTCAGTTGGTCAGAACGAAAAGTTTAATGTAAAGAGACAATAAAAAAAGAATATAAATTTGAGTTTAAATTAACAAAAAATATATTTAAAATTAGTTAGCTGTCTGAAAGTAATTGAAATGAAAATGTTGAACTATTTTGTGGTGATGAGTTTGGCATCTACACTTAATAATTAGACTTTGTATCACACTCAAATATAAAGTTTGTATTTCAATTACAACTTATAACGAATGAATGTAATTCTTTATTCATTATATGTTAGTTTAACTTGTCTAGTTTCAATTGACGTGTTTATTAAATATTAACTTTACTTAAACTATTCGTGTAGCCTGATGTTTGATTAATAAATAAGCTTACATATTTTTGCAACTATTATGATCTGTTAGATTATTACATAGTAATTGCTGCTGTTCACGAGTTAGCTGGTCTATAAATTCGGTTCATTGTTCAGTATTTGCCACTGTGTTGCAGTTGAGTTTTGTCGAGATGCACTTAAAATATCATTATATATTCGTTTTAATTTCTATACTGTCAAGCGGCATATGGGTAAGCAAAAACTTAATTCTGTTTAAAATATTGTATTAAATTTAATGAAAAATTTGATTTTAAATTATAGTGCGTGAAACAGAATTATGAAGTGGAACTCATAGGTTTTGAATACAACACGGCAACTGATCAAAAAGTTCTCGATATGAGCTCTTTGTTTTTGGTGGGACGCGAACGTGTTGTTAATGGCAGTGTGACTGTTTTTGAGGACCTTGATGATAGCTTTAGAATATCTGTAAGCTATTATAGCGATACAACTGGCACTGGTGATTACCGACCCTTGTTATATGGAGTATCAGATGTTGGTCCCTGCGAGGCTATACGTGAATACGGTGAATATCTACAAACATCACTACTTCCAGGAATAAATACGAACCTTCCAATCAATGGAGATGTGTGTCCTATACCAAAAGATACATACTATTTCGACGAAATTTATTTGGATACCGCTAATTGGCCCTCGCACTTGCCACGTGGTCCTGTCAAAGCTGAAGCATCCATGAAGAAAGGCGATAAACTTATTGGTGAACTTCAAATTTTTGCACGTATTGTTTATAATTCTATGGGATAATCCGTTAACTTAGCCTATTGTTCTTTGCTGATTCATATTCAAAGCACTCGATAACTGTCTACGCAAGAAGCTAAAGTTCCAACTGTTGAATAAAACATACCAAGTCTATTAAGGCTAATAAGAACTCCAAGGAAATTCTAGTCTTTTGCTAGGGGATAATTCACTTATCTGTCAGCATCTATGATTTCAATTCTTTAAGGTTCTGCTTATACCCAATTATCCCATGCAAAACATTGTGACTAACCATCAGTGTTGATTCATTCTCTGACGTTGCGACGTTTTTTATTCTATTTAATTTATTGCTTGGGTTTAATGGGTTATTATGAAAATATATGTATGTGTATGTTGTTACTTCCATGGGTGAAAAAATTCATATTATTTACTGTTACAAACTAGCAAAAATTCACTTTCTCTTTTTGGACTTGTCACAGTCTCATCAAAGCATTTATCTTCATCACTCTCCATGTTTTTCCTTTTTCACATTTCAGTCAAAACACGCAACATTGCGTATACGCAACATTGCGCATACGTTATGTCAAATGTGACAACACCAAAAAAAAAATAGTGCACAGAGTTAAATTGTTGAATACAATTGTGTTGCATACAATTTTGAACCAATCCTCAACATAGAATAATTTTATTTGAATTTCGATTGCAGCACGATGGCAAAAAGTGAATATGCCATTTTGACAGCACCAAAGAATGCAGACAAATTGAGTTCGATTATGCCACCGGCCATAACGGGACGTTTCATTAGCTTCATGACGAGTTGGGTAAAGATGAGCACATTACGTCTAAACGGTGTCGATTGCACATACCAATTGCTACAGAAGATTGTGTAGGGCAGTTGAGCTACCTCCTGGGCGAGAACACTGCCAAAATAGCAGCTGGGAAATAACTGACAACTGATGATGGTAAAGAACATGGCATTGTAGAGCAAGGTGACAATGTCCCGTACATAGAATAAGACGTAGGAGACGTTTAGGCATAGAATGGTACCACAAAAGCACAGTTGTATGAGTTGTACTTTGCTTATACTCATACGGGTCAGTTCATACAGTCTAAGAAAAGAAAAGAAGAAATACTTGTAAAATGCACAAATTGATCAACGCTCTTTAAATCTTACCTTACTATTAGTTTGTAATCCTGAAAGCAGGCGAGCAACTGTTGTTCTACTGTGACTCCAGGCACTTCCACATATCCCAATTGGGACATGCGTATGCCCAACATATTGATGTGTCCACTCACATAGGCCAGTGTTAGCGAGGTGTAGATATCGTTTGTTACTCCCTGCAAGCCCATGGCATAGAGACTGATTATCTGATAAGCCTGAGCACAGGCGAAATGATAAACACTTTGCTGCCAATCAAATGGGAACCAGGCCACATAAATCAATTCCGGTTCTTCCTTCAATAGTATCATTATCACAGTGGGTACAAATAGCGCATAGATTATGCCATAGCTAATGAAAAGGCAGCGAGTAATGAGGTTTGCATTGGACTGCACTGTCTTTTGATAGTAGAGCATCTCCTCGTCAGTGCGAACACACTCATCCAGCTGCTCCAGCAGGCTTTCAATTTCCAACATGTGTGGCAATTCGCAAATATGACATAAATGCTTTAAGCTGCATGCCACACAGGCGCTGCTCACAGATAGATTCTTGAATAGTTCTTCAGGTGAAGCTTGCACCATTAGCCCGAGTACCAGGGGCAGTGGAAACATGACCGTAACCAGTGTGTGGAGTAGCAGCATAAAGACATAAGCACTACGTGACCTATAGCCAAAGTACGGTGGAGCCAGAATACGATAGCAGAACCACAGCGGACGATAGGCGCGAGTGCTGTCGATGACCACCATTTTAGATACCTTCAACTGAAACCTAAAGCCTTGAAGCTCGAGCTTTTATGCACTACCACTAATTGGCATTTAAATGGCAGTAAGTAATGAATTATTTATCAGCAGCAACTAATAACAGTCATTTAATGTTAATTGAAAGAAGCCAATATGCAAATCTTATTACCCTATGAAACTGAAAAAGCAATTTAAGTTTGAGCACATTTTGCGACTGTCTGTTGTCTATAGAGAGTGCTGCTGAAGCAAATAAAATTGTCTGCACATATAGTGAGAATTTCTTTTAAATAAAGTTATTAAAAAGATGTATACATTGTGAAAAGTTTCAAATAAAATGTTCTACAATTTTTTTTTCCTTTTTTAGACCCTGTACTTTAAAAAAGTACAAAGGGTCTATTAGGTTTGTGCAAATGACATTTGTGTGTAACAGGCAGAAGGAGGCGTGGCAGACCGCATAAAGTATATATATTCTTGATCAGGACGACGAGCTGAGTCGATATAGCCCTGTCTGTCTGTCCGTCTGTCCGTCTGTCCGTCTGTCCGTCTGTCCGTCTGTCTGTCTGTCTGTATGAACACCTAGATCTCGCAAACTATAAGAGCTAGAGACTTAATTCTTTTTTTGTTAGGTTCGTGTATTACATAGGCAGGTCAAGTTTATTTCAAATGTTTGAAAAGTCATCCCCCTCCCCCTCAAATTCGCAAAAATATTCCCAGCATGTACAGTTTTAGAGTCACTGTTTTCCATTTTTGCATGAATAAAGCTTTAGGTGCTTTGCATGTTTGGTGCGAGTTGCAGCCCAATCGGATAATAAACACCAGAGATATTTGACAAACAATTTTCTGTACTTAGCATGTTGGATGGGGAGGGGGAAGCCACAGTGTACGCGGCTACTAGGGCGTATGCGTGATTTTTGATTGTGAGTATGAATGTATGTATGAGTATTGGTTATTGTTTGTATTTGAGCGAATAATTGTATGTATATGTGTTTGTGTGTATGTATAAGTGCATGTATATGTGTATGTGAGTATGTTCATATATGCTGCTGCTGTTACCGACGCCCAGGGCAAACCAAAGTACAGGGTCTCCTACTGTCGGTTGCGTCCGACTGTAGTTTTGCGTCCGACTGTAGCTTTCCCTACTTTTTTGTTTTTTTAGTTTAATTTAGATTACAAATCAAAATATTGTGACATAAAATATTTGTAAGATAATAAAAAATAAATTACTACGACTCTTTTAAAAATCATTCAACAATATTAGTAGTTAATCAAATTCATTGCAGTGCACTAAATTATACGATGTGAACAGGCGTGTGCTGAACTTTCCAACCAGTTGACCATAAAAAAGTTCGAGTAACTTTTTTTAAGCCACGCTTAAATGTTTATTGCCCGGAAACTAACAAAGTTGCCAACGTTTGACAGTATTATTTGCTTCCTGCAGTTGGCAATTCGCAAATGAGCGACAATATAAGTTCATGTGTCGCAAAATTCGTCAAATTGATCACAATGTAAGCATAAATATTATTGGAATTAAATTCAAAGGAAATCGTCATAAAACTACTATTAAGTAATGAGATTATACTAAGTATTTTATTGAATTTATTTCTCTCGGAATTCATTTCCCATTTATAGTTCAAGGTCTGATATCGATGACTTTGCATGCAAATATTGTAGCCATGAACCCAAAAACACTTTGTTTAGATGACGTAGTCTCCCGCCGCTTTCTTGTGCGGCAATCTTCCAAGTGAAACTGTGCCACAAAAGCCAAAAAATGCCATCGCATTTTACGCTTACTTTGCTTTAGCTGCATGCAACCAAACGTTGCAAGTGGCATGCCCACTGCTCACTACGTCATCGAAGCACTTATCCCTTTCAACTCAGTCTAGCTCTGTCATTTTTTACCCCAGAGTCACAACATGCGACAAAAGTTCGCGACACGCGGCTGACGTTGCGTATACGTAATGCCAAAATGCGCAACCGTGACAAAAGGGAAGACAAAACATAGGGTAAAATGAAGACGAAATTGTGACAGATAAATAAATACCCTATAATTGATTAAGTGAACTTTAATTTTAATTTATATTAGTTAATATTATATTATATTATATTATATATTAGTATAATTTATTGGCTTTTATTATCACTGCCCGTATGCCCACTCAGCATACCCGCCCGTGTCGCCCAATTAACAGGTATTCAAACAAGAGTATAGTACCAGAAGCGGCCGGAAACTTTTTGAAAGCCAACTTTTTGTGCGCTCCTTTTATTTTATTTTATTTTTTTTTGCTGTTTGTGGTTTCCGGCACAAAAAGTTGGAAAAAGTTATTTGATTTGGAATTTAGAACTTTTTTCCTGTGTATATCTGGTGTATATGTGTTATATTTACACTAAATTAATGAAAATCACAACTGTGTGCGAAATGTAATTTAATTTTTGTTACCCCAGCAATGACAATGGCAGTGCCAAAGGGCAAGCTACAACGTGGACGACAACATCAACTTGGGAGCATTTTACTTAAGTCGAAAATTATATTTATCAGCCAACTGACAGTTTTCAAATTTATCAAATGGCAGCTGGAACCGGTGTGGAACTAGACGCCGGGAGAGAGTTGTACTATGTAGTACCATCTGTGAGGTGTCACGGTTTGCCGCATTTCTCTTCACTCCATCTCTTCTTCCGTCTGTCTGTTGGTGTCTGTGTATCTGTCAGATAGCGATAAGTATGTAAGTTTGCAATTTTAACTTTTGTTTTGTTGTTTGCATTGTAATTTATTAGCAATTCATTTCGCCAATGTTCGCGCTCTCTGCTGAAGTGCTCTAGATTTATTTACAAGTTTTGCATTCAATTCGATTTCGAATTCAATTCCTCCTCCGCTCCGCAATACCGTCAAATGCACCAGAGCACAATAACATTTGCGCGAAAGTAAACAATTAATATTTCATTAGAAACGCTGATTGCACTATGTGAAAATATTTACCCCCTCTCTCTGGCTAAATTACACACACACAAATTTTCTATTTCAGAATTTAATGCTCATGCAATGAACGTCTTTTATCGCCGTTCACAGTACACAAAGGCATGTGCTTGGCGCGGTTAGAAAGTATTCTATGTGAAGCAGTGCTTGGCCACAGAAATAAATGTTCTATATAATAAAAATGAAAACAGAAAAATGTAAAGCTATAAAACTGACTACGTTGACAACCGCAAACCACAAAAAATAAAATAATAATAAAAAAATGAATAATAAAAAATATATCTGCTGCGGAAGCATACGATATAACCCCTTAAAAGCTGTACTTTAAATTGTGATGGAAAATTTTATTTCCACAATACAAATTTTTAAAGTAATAGTTATGTGTGTGTGGCATGTCAAATATATATTATAAAAATATTCTTGGAACGAGCTAAACTTTGCTCATAAATTAAAACACCTCATAGATACTTTTTATTCCAATTGTTTATATCAATCAAATGTGATAAAAGAATTGGTTTACAGTTGTTGTTTTTTGTATTGTGTTTCTATAGAAAACATCCTCTTATTGAGTATACGCCTTTAATGTTTGTTTATGCTATGGTTTAACGCGAGGCGTCAAGTATTTATTGGTTTATATCTTTATGCCATTTCGTTATGTTTTGTTCAACTAATTTCAAACGATTTTTCACAGAACAGAAAGAACAACGAAATGAGAAGAAACTAAAATTTGTTTTATACATGTTTTTTTATTTGCCACTTTGCTTCGATAAGGCTTGTGGTAGAGGGCGGGCGGGTCGGAGGGTGAGTGGAAACTTTCATGACTAGCCAGCTGTGCTGTTTATTTAGAGAGTAGCCCCGGTCTGGCTGCGTGTGTGTGTGTGCTATGGTCATGCCAGTGGCTAATCGTCTAATTTTATCATGTGGTTATCCGCGTTTAAGTGCTGCCAAGTGTTGAGCGATTTGTAGTATGCTTCGCCTTGCGGTTGCGGTTTTTTTCATCATACTAGTAACAGTATCATGAGTAGTAATCGTAATACTTGCAGCATGTATGCATGTAATTCCAATTGGCAAAAGTTTCCACTTGCCACTTGCCATTAGCCTAATGGACTGCCCCACTAAGTCACCACTGAGTGCAGTCGCCCTTTTGGCCTTCACAGACACTTGAGCTAAAGATACTCGTACTCATTAGCGAACGCAACGACTGTCGCCGCTTGAAACAAAGTCAAAGGCGTAAACAAAATGATAAAAATGCCAGTCGTTAAAATGCAGAAAATGTTGCTTAAAAGGACACTAAAATAAGCAAATAAGGCAAATATGTGCTACGATATTAACGGCAAGATATCCTGCAGTTAAGCTGAGGTGATAAAGTTTTTACTCTTTTTAATTTGACAAAATTGAAATAATTGAAAATGTTTGGAAAATACAAGAAATAATAATTAATTTTAAATTTATAACAAATTACTTTAAAAAAATAGCTAAATAAATCAATATATAATTGAGTAAATAAATGAATAACGAAATGAATAAATATTTAAATAAATAAATAGTTAAATAAAAGACAATAAATTGATAAATATATTAATTAAATAAACACAATTTAAAAATTTATTATAATAAATTTTAGAAATAATTGAATTTAAAGCTATTATTAAAGATTATTTAATATAAACATTTTAACATATATTTCTTTAAAGAAAGAATAAACAAAAGCAAAAATAATTAAATAAATACAGAAATTTATTATGAAAAAAAGGAAAAAACACATGATAAATATTCATTATAATAAAGTATTTTCTATTAAATTATTTTACTTTTTAATCGTCTAAGCTAACACTGTGCTGCCCCATCTGTCATATAATAAGGCTACAAAATGCCCAAGGACACTACACCTGAAAGCGATTTACTGTAAAAGGATGCAAATTAATTGGCATCACTGCTGGCAGTACACGAAGCCTGGCTGTAAAAGTAAAAGGCAGCAGCAGCAGCAATAGCAAAGAAATGGCGGTCACGCGTACAGCATATTTGTTATGTATCACATTACGCATACGCCATGACTGTCCGCAGGGCATCATGTAGCTAACTATACATATATACGTATATACTCACGCCAACACACCCACACCCACACACTATTTAAAACCTGCATATCTACTTACGAACGTGGCATATATAGTGATGTGTATGATAGGCCAACGGCAATCAATCAAATGATACAATGACGCAGTCCGCCTGTTTTTCCATATACCCAGTGAAATACATCCCTTCACACTGCCCTACATCTGGCTGACTGCCCACTGTAACGGACCTCATGCCCAGCTGTTCCCCACGACTCGGCTAGTCGGCGCTGTTTCCGGTTTCAATTTTACATAAACGCAATGTTCAGTACACAACGTTTTGTCATGTCAGTTTTAGGCATGCTGTAGACGAAAGGGTAAACGATAACTTTTACAGGGAACTGTCAATATTTCATCACGTTGGGCAAGTTGTAAAAAGCTTATAGGAAATAGTAAAATGTTTACATTTATGGTTTAAATATCGACTAAAAGTCTATAAAAAGGTCAATTTATTATTAAAAGTTCAATTAAAATTCAAGAAAATAAATGTACAGATAAAAAATAAATAAATCATTTTAAATTTGAAAATTTATATAAGTAGATATATTAGCTGTTAGAAAAAAGTTAATAAACATTATAATAAAATCAGATATAAAAGGTTCAGCGTTTACTACAATTATTACCTTAGAAAACCTCAATCAGAACAGTATTAAATGATAATAAAATGTTGAGTTAAAATTTAAATTAAGTAACGGCTTACAGTAAATATATTATACATTAAATACCCATCTCTAAAATATACTTTACATTTAACCTATTCCATCATCTGCTACCATCCATCTTACCTTTCAACTCTTGGACTTAAGCAAGTGCATTTAGGACTGCTCTGTCAAATTATTATTACTACTTACATCTGGTGCACTCAGCATGTTGACATGTCTCTCTGCTGTAGTGCAGTTGCACAGTTCTGTGCATAATTTCACTAACGTAGCGTAGTGCTCACAAATGCTGACATTTAAATTATGGCCAAGAGGTAATGCCAGCCAGCATCAATTCCAGCTGCAGCAGCAACTACTCTTGGATAACCACAAAATTTTATGGGTCAAGCATCGGCATTTCAATATGCTATATTAGTGTGTCCTGGTCCTGTTGTATGTGTGTGTGTGAGAGTGAACCTTAAGCGCCACTTGAACTCTAACCTTAATGCTCTGGCCACAAATGCGGTCATTAAGCCGCAGCCAATGCGCTCGTCCTTGTTTCTTCAGCAGCATCAGCTCAGCCTATAAAATATGAACCAATTGACGTGAAATTGATTGTTCGCTGCTTCAGCTGCTGCTGCTGGTGTGTGACAGCGCCTTGTGGTCTTCCGTTTGTGCTTTATTAACTACACCAACAATACATAAACTGCAGACGACGTCGAACCACACTCATTCACACACACACACACACACTCACACACATTACCACACTTCCACTTGGCGGTCTGTGGGGGTTTGGGCTGGCTGAGCTTGCTTTCAGCTCGCTTATCGCTCATTTTACACGCTGCCAGCTATGCGAGCAATGCCACAAGAATACTGCTTCTGCTTCTTCCCCTACTTTTTCTGCTGGCATATTTTACGTGCCAGTCAAGACGGTGCTCTCGGCCTGGCAAGGCTTAGAGCAGCTTAGAAAATTCACCCATTCAACTGGAGTGGAACCTGGTACTGGTATCAATTGAACTACCCAACGTGTAAAAATGTTTGCTAAGTCGTTGCCTTAATTATTGTGCTGCTAAATACTGGAACCTCATCGTTGATGCTCAGTAGAAAATATTATTTATACTATTTATTTCTTTGTATTTATATTTATTTATATTTATTTACATTTATTTATATTTATTTATATTTATTTATATTTATTTATATTTATTTATATTTATTTATGATTATTTATATTTATTTAAATTTATTTATTTTTATCTATATTTATTTATATTTATTTATATTTATTCATATTTATTTATTTTTATTTATATTGATTTATATTTATTTAATTTTATTTATATTTATTTATATTTATTTATATTTCTTTAAATTTATTTATATTTATTTATTATTATTTATTTTTTTTTATTTATTTATTTTTATTTTTTTTTATGTATATTTATTTTTATTTATTTATTTATTATTAACACATTTTGCCTAATACTGCAAGTATTTCAGCTTATAAATTAAAATGTTAGTTATTGAATACTTCACCTAAGTATGTTCTTATATATAAAATTATATTTACAAAGAATATACATATAATATTCTTTTCCCTGCAGTTAAATTAAATAATTTGAATCTATCTTAAGGGTAATATTTAACACTCTCTTTGTTAATCACGCTCATTACACAAATAATAAATGATGTGCAGTCGTTTATTCATGAATGCATTTATCAATTTCCACACCTGCAACAGGAGTCGTATACTTCGTATTCATTTGTAAGCAATTTTTCAACATTTCACACGCAACGCACAACTCTTACACACGCACACTTACGCATTGAGTGTCTGTGTGATGGCGATGGTGGAGCCTCAGTCAAATGGGCCATTTGTATGCGCTGCAGCGAATAATGAAAGTTATTTCGTTGCATTACGATTACACGCCGCATGGCCCGATCGAACCAAAACACAACACAAACAATCGCTTTGCAACATGTTCGAAGCACATGGCGCAAACCACAGCGACGCAACCGAAATGAACGAACGAACCTCAGCAGCGTCGGCAAACGTCGAATTGCTGCCTCAGTTGAATGGAAGCCATCGCAGCTAACGGTACACATTTCGCTTGCATCCCACTACAACAATAACTCACATAAGCGTCTTAAACAATACAACAACAGTATCATCTTGAGTGTGTGTGTGTGTGTGTGTGTGTGTGTGAGACAAAAGGAAAGCCCTCCTTCAATCTAGCTGTAAAATGCCTGAAAGGCAAAAGAAAAACACAGAATGACTTATCTAGTGAAAGTGACGTTGATTTTAAATTACTTTGCCAAATGAATTTCAATTGAGCGAAACAATTACAAAAATAATTACAAAGAAGAAACAAAAAGAAAAAAAGAAAAAATTTGAAATACAAAATGAAAAACCATTGTCTTTTCAGCCCCGTAGCAATGCTCGTCGTTTGTATGGCTTCGAAAATAAACATAACTTGTCCTTGACAACGGCGGCTATTTTTAAATAGACTCCCCCCTTGATAGAAAGGTTAGCCGGACGAACGCACTCAAAAGTGAAAAAAGAAAAGTAAAGAAAATAAAAGTGAAAGCCAACTAGTACAGTGTGTGATTAAGCATATAAATAACAAATCAAAATTAATTCTACGAAACAAAAAAACGACTATAAAATTCAATATTATCGAACGAAAAGCAGTGAAAGAAATTGAACTTCAGCTGATTGACAGTCAGACAGGCCGTCCGCAAGTGTCCTAGACTCTGATGGATTGGCTCTCCCCTGTGTGTGTATGTGTGTGTGTGTGCTTAGTGTCCTCTGCCATTTACCATCGTTCTTTTATTTTATGATATGTCAGGCCAAACAAATCATTGCAGCGTGATGCGTTCATTGGCTGCCTGTCAGTGCCCGTCGACATTGACGCCAAATGAGGCGTTGACTGATTTGTTTTTCATTAGAAGATTGCGGCACATGGAGCGTATGCGCAATATAAGTACCTGTGCTCATAAACACACACGTGTGTGGGTTTGGTCTGTCTTGCAAACATCGTTATATAATATAAGTGATAACATTTCCAAATTAAGTCTGAACAGATGTACTGCTAGTGTGAATTGATGGACTTCAGCTTTTGTTTATAAACTCAGATCGAAATTCTTTTGGGCAGCTGTGTGTTAGTATATTCAATTGGCAAAAAATCTTGTGGGTATTATTTAGTTAAGGCTGCTTTGAATTCAATTATTTGATTCCCAAATTATATCAGTTTTCTTTATATAAAATTTTAATTGAATTTATTCAACTACTTTCATCTAAGCAAAAAACAATTTAGGCGTGACCGATTGTATTTCAATTACTTGTTTATTTACTTAGTCATAATTAATACAGTTTTACTTTTTATCATTTCATCAATCAATTTGATAAGCACGTGCTAGCATAAAATATACAATTTTACAATTCAATTAAAATGTTTCTCGAAATGCTATCAGACATACGTACACATAATTTATGCCACTTACTGGGAATGTTTACTAAATAAAGCCAAAGGGCAAAATGGGATTTTAATTAAAGTGTAAAATGAAATTCTGCGGAATTGATTAGCTCTTCACTTGCACTTATATTCAGCTCAGTTTTCACTGGCTGGAAAATTGAATTAAATGTGGCAGCAATTTGTGAAAAAACCTTTACGACAAGCCATCCTATTTATGCCCGAGTTATTAATTGCAGCGTTTCATATGCGACACAGATATGAGCGTACGTGTGCCGACATCTAGGCCTGCTCATTGTACACGTATTAGTTAAATCAAGCAGTAGCAGGTCACATTACGTATACGCAGTGTATGCTCTGCCTGGAGCTTAGCCTGCTGGCACGTGCTCAATTATTTGTCGTGGCTGGCAAGGATGTGGAGGCCGCCTGGCTGACTGCACGTTCCATGGCCTGCCTGCCTGCCTGCCAGTACTCGTAATTAATTTATGCAATAATTTTTCATTGCTGACATAACTTGACAATATTTTGAGTTGGATACAAAAAATATGTTTTAATTTTAGACAAATTTGTTGGGCTAATAAAACTAGAAGCCCACTTTTTTGGGTTGGCGTGCTTGACAGGCTTCAAGGCTTCTCAAACTATTCATGAAAGTGTGTTAGCATTTTCATAACGTTTTAATTTTCGTTTTTACGTTAGACAATTGAAACATTATCTTTTGAAGCACCCCCGAAAAGTTATGATGAATGAGGCAAGAGGCGATTTCAATGCAAAAGGACATAAAAATGAAAGGAAAAAATGTTGAAAGAAGCAAACGAATCGAAAAGACCAGAGTCAGCGAACCCACCACGCACAGCAGAACATGTACATTGGCCATGAATGCCGGTCATTAGGTTAACTGACTGGACAGGAAGTTGGCAAGCGCGTTTAGCCGCGCCATTGTCGCCCCATTGTCCCTGCCATTTTTGGGCACTTCACTCCCAATGATTGGCGGCAGCGGCAGCGGCACTTGAGCAAGAGCATTTCAAAGCCAATGGGGCCAGCTGCGCTTTTCGCATGATATTAACAGCAGCATGGGGGAAAATGGTGGCGAAATGGTGGTGTGAGTAGCGGGGAGCACGTTCCTGACGCGCACTTGACAATTGCCATCAAGGACAAGGAAATGACATTTTAGGCACGCAACGCTATCACGCACAGTGGATGATTTGCTCAAAGGAAGTCAGGCTACTGCTACTGTACAGTAGCAACATTTTTGATTTTATGAAATAAATGTGTGGGCTGCAGAATTTTATTGATTTAAATCGATGGCATACCTTGATAAATGTAGTATATTAAAAGGCAGAAGTTCTTGGAAAAAGTTGATTATGATAATCGAAATAAGATTACTAGGAATGAAAGGTACTTTACAGTTTTATCAAAATAGCTTTGGGTATCGAGATACATTTTAAGTGAACTTATTAAGTGGAAATAGAAAATCTATTATTACTTAAATTCCAAGAATAAATTGGTAATGTAAATGTTTCCATTAGACTCTTTTTTTTAATTATATTTTATTGTTTTATCAAAACAGTTTAACCACAGGTCTTTTGGGTATCAAAATATATATTAAGTCAAATTATTAAATTGAAATACGTAATCTATAATTACTTAAATTCATGGAATAAATTGTTAATTGAAATGAAAAATTTAGCAGTTTCCATTAGACTAATTTTGTATTACTTTGAATGAGCTACTTTTTTAATAATTATGTTTAATTATACTTCTAATATATTAACTGTCTTTGAAAGCCATAACTAAAAATTTAAATATAATAAAAAGCATTTTTATTAATTATAGTATTTTAATTGAATTTATTTTTCTACACATTGTCACTCACAAAGTCGTCGTTAAACTGCTCCCACTGTGCCACCTTGTTGACTTTCCTGACAGTTTGAACTCCTACCAATTTCAGCTACTACGTCATTGATTGCTATCTGTTTTGAATTTTTATGAATTTTCGTTTCATTCTCTCGTTGCTTTTGTTATTGTTTTTTTCCGTGTGTGTGTGTGTTTGTATTTTGGAGAAGACTCTGCAGCTTGTCACACTAAATGTCAAGTGCACGTGCTGTGACTGTGCTCTCAGTGAGCATGAGAATGCGAGTAAGAGTAAGAGTGTGTGGCCTCTGTCGGCGAAGCTAGCAAATTGGCAACGTGACGTATGAGTGATACATGTTATCTGTAGGGAACTGCTTATTAAATATTGCGCATACGCCACATGTGTCAGCACAAATTACTTCTGTGTAAACTTGTGTGTGTGTGTTGTTTTTACGACCAAGTGAAAAATTCATTTCGCGAGCTGAAAGCGCCTCAATTTCAATCACTGTCTATAAATTCAAGTAAATCTCAAAATGCTTTAACAATTTTATAGGCTATAAGCGAAACACCTTGAAGCAATATAAGTTACAATAATTTACCAAGTAAACAAGAATGCAAATACATGTACTATAAAGAGAAAAACTCAATTAGAATCACAACATCAGAATAAATACAGTTGAAGCAAACGCATTTGGAGTGCTGGAAACTGAGAGGAAGTAAAAGTCGCCATCGAAAAATTGGGTAAGTGCCAAGCTCTAACCTTGACTTATGAGTTATATTTTTTTTTCATATGAAGAATAGTATTCTGTGAAACCAGAAACTAAGCCAAATTTATGCATAATGCAAATGCAATTCGAGATGGTTACGGATTGTTTCACACAATCGCTAAGACATGCCGGAAAACTTACCACAAATACTCAGTATTAAAGGACGTAGTTCAAAGTGGTAGAAATGCTTAATATTTTTAGGTCTATGATATATTTGTAGAATTAATGGCAGAAGGATAAAATATATAATAAATATAATATAATTTTATTATTGCATTTAAACAAATACTTTAATATTTCAAGTTATTTTATTTGGGAAATAAATAGATGGCAAAGAAAAATATATGAATAAATATTATATAATTTTATTATTACCTTTAAATAAATCGTTTAACATTTCAAGTAATTTCAATTGGGAAATAAATAAAAGTATCTTTTTAGACCCTGTACTTTAAAAAAGTACAAAAGGGTCTATTAAGATTGTGCAAGCCCGAAATGTATGTAACAGGCAGAAGGAGGCGTGGCAGACCCCATAAAGTATATATATTCTTGATCAGGACGACGAGCTGAGTCGATCTAGCCATGTCCGTCTGTCTGTCTGTCTGTCTGTCCGTCTGTCCGTCTGTCCGTCTGTCTGTCCGTCCGTATGAACACCTAGATCTCGGAAACTGTAAGAGCTAGAGACATCATATTTGGTAGTTAGATGCCCCTATAGTGTAGGTAGATCAAGTTTGTTTTAAATTTTTGATACCTCCCCCCCCTCCCCCAAAAACCGCGAAAAGCTGCCACACCCACAAATTTAAAGATACAAACTTGTGTTTTGGCACACGATAATCTTATGATAATCTTTATCTGTGCTGAGAATTGTGGCTCAATCGGATAATAAACACCGGAGATATTCAAGATTCAATACCCTGTACTAGGTAAGGGGCGAGCAGCGCGAGTGTATGTGTGGTTGCGCGCGACTTTACAATATGTGTGCATGTGTGCGTGTTCGTTAGCGTGTGTGTGTACGAAGGAAAGTACAGGGTCTCCTACTGTCGGTTGAATCCGACTGTAGCTTTCCGAGTTTTTAATTATACCAATATTTTCCTTTTCAATAAGTGTAGGGTATTTGCATTTTCATATGCTATAAATATAAATTTAAATTAAATTTGTTTGCCTACTTGCAATATGTATTTGATTTGTTGTTGCTGCTGCGAAACCTAAGAACTAAAGAGAAGCAGCCGCAATGCAGAGCGTAAAAAGTGAAATATTTTGTTGTTTCATTGCGTTTTAGTTTTTTGGTTTGTTTACTTTTGCGCAATGCTCCAATTAAAAGTGTACGCTGTGTTGTTGTTGTCTGGTTTGGTTTGGTTTCGTTTGGTTTTTTTTCAACGTGAAAAAGTAATTTGATTTTAGTGCCCCGCATTTTGGCTCATTATTCAATTTCAATGATGCAGCAGCACAGCAGCCAAAGCAGAAAAGTGTGAGTAAGACCATGAAAAGTTTCGCATTTGCACTAAGATAATTATCAAAAATTAATTAGCAATGCTGGAACCATTTTTCAATATGCTGGCCAGTAGTCGTAAGTAATTAATGGCAGCTGCTCTGGAGGCAGTCGTGTGGCATTTGGCAGATTTGTGTTAATCACCTGCAGTCCCAGACTAACCAGACTACCCACTGTGCCACTTGTTCTCTCTCCTTTCGCTCCGTTCTCAGCCTCCCTCCCTTTGCCCTTTTGAACTTTTTCATAGTACTCGAACAAAAGCCAGAGAGTGAAACTTTTCCTTCACTTCAGTTTTCCGTCTTGCCATTGTGTGCATGTGTGTGTGTGCCTGCTACGGCCTCTTTCATGGCATTTCCCTAGGCTGCCCCCCTCTCTGCTCTCTCTGCGAGCTCTGCCATTTGATTTATTATGGTTTTTGGCGAAAAGTTTTGATTTTTCATTGTGATTATATTATGATAGTTTAAGGAGAGACTTTGGCACTCGCACACACACAAAGTTTTGACACACTCCGTAACTGAGGGCAGAACCCGCATTGAATGCCATTATTCATCTTCTTCTTCTCCTTCTTGCTGCGAACTCAGCTGAATGGCAATAGCAAATTGTGTGAGTGCCCGGGAAATTGCATTCAACATTTGAATAAATGTTGAATATGTAACTGTCAATATTTCAACGTATTTCACTCAATTGCCAACAATTTTCTTACAATTGAATAACTTTTCTATGCTGTGACAGTGAAATATACGAGTAATTCATATCGTATAACACATGCGATTATATATATGGGAAATGGCTTTCTTTCAAATTTTATAAAAGCGAATGAATTCAATGATTATTAAGGATACTCTATGTCACATCGGAAGCGATTTTTATCGAGTTTTTAATCAAGATTGCTCCAACGACAGCTTGAGCCATTTTTTAATGTTACGTTACGCATACGCCGCGTTGTCATGTAAACATCGGCGTTGATGAGAGCACGTGGCCTGGGCATTACCACTCGCTGTCGTAATTACACATTTAAGCCATGTGTCATGCATATTGAAAGGCTCATTAAAGTGACGGATGCTTCGGGGAACTATTTCGTGCCAGCTGCAGGCAGCTCCAGGCCCTCACGTAGTCATCAAGTAGTATAGAACTTTGGTATATCCTATGGTAATATTTCAACTAATTTGCCTAGATTGTGTTGCGTTGAAGAAATTGCTTTTAGCTAGATTTCGGTCAAAATTTCACTAATTAAATGGCCAATTAGTGTAGCTTTAGTCTGTTGTCTGTGTTGCCTGGCAACAAATCTGAAGTAAAGTTCTTCTTTTTTTTTTGTATGTACTATACACAAAGTGTCTGCCTTAAATGTGTTTTATTTTTATTGTCAGGTGATTAAATTGCAGCCTCGGGCTTGTTGTCAGATGTTGTCTTATGGTTGCCAAGGTCGAGTGCTTGTTGCAGGACGTCCAAATGACTCCCGAGCACAACAAAAGGAAGAAGGCGAAAAAGCAAGAGCATACTTTTTGGGGCATATTTCACGAGTTGTTAATTTCCAGGCCAGCAAAAGCCGTCAAAAGGCACAAACAAAAGCAACAGCAGAACAATACAACAAAAAATAAAATGAAAAACGAAATCTCTCACACCCCACACATATGTAATATATATATATATAGTATATATATGCATATGTATATGAGTATGTGTTGAGGAATGTGTGAATGGTAAACTCTTTTAATTGAAAATTCATGTGAGCGTTGGGGGTGGCTGGGGGCAGGCGGCAGGCGGAATGCGCAGTTTAAATATTTTCCTTTTCTTCCTTTGTTTCCTCTCCGGTGCCTCGCTTCCGTCGGCGCCGCCGCATGAAGAGCGACTCAAAGAGGCGTTGATTGTCCGTGTAATGCAACGCCATGGAAAGGAGGTTAACAAGTTGAAGCCGCCTCTTGATTTGCTGACGTCTCCTGGCCTCAAAAAATATACGTATTTCCCTACGAAAAGTATGCTGCAAGTATGCAAGTGCCATGGTGCCAGGCGGAAACTGCATTCCGTGTTAACAGCAGGCATCAAGTGGGCCAAAAGTGGACTTGGCCAACGACGACGACGACGACGACGCTTTGCTAAGCCTTTCGCACATTTATGCACGGTAAACATATCTCTAAAGTGGAAACTAAGCACTCACACACACTCGCACACACTCGCACACACTCGCACACATGAACTCTCATATTTCCATATTTTCCGTGTTGTGCAATTGCTGCACTGCAATTCCTGGCCCGGCCATGTAGGACGCTACTTGCATCAAAGTTGCCTTTAATTACGCCACTTGCTACTTGCCACACCGCGTCCAAAAGTGCACACCACGTGGCAATATACCAGACGGAGACAGATAGCAAAAGAAAGAGCTAGCCTGTACAAGTTTAACCTTGCAGAATATCCTTACGTTGTATATGTATATTCTCGTTTAAGTGGGCCTATGGCATACCAAAGGCTTTCTGTGTTATACAATACGCAAGAGTCAGCAAAAGTTGCAAAAACCCTGCATAAATAAGCCAGTATTTAACTATTGTAGACTCCGCAAGTACTTGCAAGGCATTTACATTGTGATATTGCGTAGGAATCTGATAAAAATAGTTTAAACAAAATAAAACGCTCAATGGAAAAGGTCATACTTAAGCTTTTAGTTTTGCTGAAGAGGTGTAAAGGCAATTGTTATTTAAAAGAGGTTCGATTAGCTGTAGGTTTGAGAATTGCAAAGAAAAGTCATTTTTAGGGGATTGCCAATTGGTTGTATTTTTGAGAATCGCATAGGAGAGCTGTTAAAAACCAGATGTCATTTAAAAATATATTCAGCTACTTGTGTTTTTGAGAGTCGCAAAGTCGAGCTTCTTTAAAGGAGACTGCCAATTATTTGTAGTTATGAGAATAGCATAGAATAGCCTTTCGAAAGCAGTTGCGTACTGTTGACTGAAAAATTAGCAGCCTGGTCAAATGTATTCCTAGATCAAAAGAAAACTATGCTTGGTTTGATGAATAGTCTTTTATAGTTAAAATATATTATTAAAATATAAAAAACAATCCAAATTTTTTATTCCTTGTCAACATTGGGCCGCGAGCTAGCAGAAATACCAAATTATTCATTAATAATTGAACTTTAATAGTTATTCATTACATGTTATCCATACTTTCACTGTCAGTGGATTTCCATCTATAACTTTGATTAAGTTTAGGGCGAGATCAGCGTCAGTAGAGGTCTACAATTCAATGAATGAACTAATATTATAACTAATATGCAGACTAAGAGATATAACTTCTGGAAAATCGACTCCACTTCCTTATATAGAACTAACTACGAGTATTCAAGAAATTATTATTATTTTAAAAATTGTACAAAAAAATTTAGTTTATTATGGTTAAGAAGTATTCAAAACAAACAGATGCTAACAATTTTAATTTTCTCATTTACCTAAACACATGTTCCACTTGAGAAGTCTATTAGTCATAAACCGAAACATGTGCCTCCTTATTAGTATTATGCCATGTGATTACATCAAGTAAATAATATATATTTAGTTCAATTGGTTATTTGCTGTAACTATGCTGAAATGCAGCTGACTAGTGACTAAGTAGCCATATAAATTACGTGTCATTGCTGCCAGATGATTGTAAACACAAATGATAAAAGAGCTGGGAAAAACTCGCGTATAATCTGGCCAGCAAAAAGAAGACAAATGGTGTTTGCCAAAGGGCGTAAACAGGTAAAAAAAGAAGCACATTAATGTGTGACAAAAACGGAAGTAATTTGCCATTTGACGGCAGCGAGCATAGCTGTTGCTAATTATAATAAATTGTGGTATTTAATGATTTATATAAACGTGGAAAATACAAGAGGAGTCACAGGACTGTAGTCACAATGAAATTTATTCCCTAAGCACTGCATTCTCGGTATAATTCAATATGGTAGTTGGCATAACAAAGTCAAAAGTTATACGCGAAGTTTGTCGTATAGCTTTACGGGCTCAAATATCGTGGACTGGTTCCCCAGTGACGTTAATTGCCTGGCTGGCATTTTGGCTGTCATGAGTCTCCCCTGAGCATACATCTGTATGCCGTGAGCGTACACCTATACGTATGCGTAACGTATACGTACCGTAGTACATATGTCATTTACTTAGTGAAACAAATCAACGCTTTTCATGGTCGCTAATGCAATCAAGCCGCAATAATTTTGTCATTTTCCACTGCATATCTCGCGAGGGTGTGTGTGGAGTGGGGAATGGGTGACTGGCATTTCATTTCCATTTTAATGCTCTTGTCGTTCTGGCCGGGGGACTTAAGTGCTGCCATTTGCAGTGAGCGCCTTAGTTGCCAGCTCAAATGAGATACACACACCCACAATCATGGGTGTGTGTGTGTGGACTCACGTTGAGATGCTTTTTAGTTGATGGGATTGCTTTACTCTCTTCGGTGTCTCTGTCAAGCACTTAAAGCCGAGCCAAGAGCATAAAAAGGTTGCAGATTTACACGTTACCTGAAGCAAAGACAAGTTTTATCTGCATGCATTATACTACGTCACTATATTGATATGGTGTTTGCTTATAGTAAAATTTCCCATCATTCCATACAACACAAATACTTAAACGGACTTTGCCAGCAATTATACTAGGCCCCAGACCATAAAGAGAAAATCAATTCAGTTCATTCGCCATCCCAACGGATGGCCCCAAGGCTAACTTACTTGTCGTTTTTGGTTCGTTTGGTCAACCAAGTGTTCAATAGATAAGACCACACACAAACACAAATACAAACACCAACCCACACACACACACACACACATACTAACGGCACATTTCATATAACAACTCCCACACATAGTTAACATCCATTAAACACTTCATAAAATGGCCATTTCTTGTCCTTTTTCTTAGTCTCTTACACTCACTCTTTCTCTCTGTCATTCTCTCTATATTCCTGTCACTTTTTTGTAGTTTTCCCGGTGACGTTGTTGGCGTTGACTCATTTCATTGCGGCATACTTTGTCCTCCTATGTCCTATATACCGTGTCCAGTGTCCTTAGCGCTGCTCATTTAGTTGGGTATTTTGGTGTTTTGTTAGAAACAATGGGGAAACAGTCAATAAATCGATTGCTTGCATTATTTATACTGGCAGAGAGACACGCACTTGTCCAAAAAGTTAGTTAGTTACATACTAACCAAACAATCCCTTTGGGGTCCCCAAAAAATATTGTTTACCCTTTTCCCATTTCCCGATCCGATCCGATTACGAGCCAACAACAATCTCAGCATTTTCCCTTTCAATCTCAGCCCATTTGATGTGGCCATTATTAATTGTTTTGCTTTGACTGATTGCCGTCAATTTTTATTGATTTCCCCCTCCCTACCATCAATAACATACTCAGACAAGCAATCAAAGAGGGGCAAGGCAATCGGGGAAAACCCCATTTGCTCTGTTCACTGTATTATTATTCACATGATATATATTTATCAGCTATGTTACGAAACTATCAAATTAGTAACTAACGGCTTTGAATACTGAATATGAATTGATTTTTTGTGTAAATTTAGTTAGACCTTGCACTTTAAAAAGAGTACACAAGGGTCGATTAAGTCTAATCTGATTTGTTCGATTGAAATTTTGATTGATTTCGGTTTGCCACTAAGATTTATAGCAATTTTAATAAATGATGTATAAATGAATCAAAGTGCTAGCAATTTAATATCAATTCAACTGATATGCAGCTGGCTGTAAGTATTATAAACCTTAAAGGTTAAATAAGGAGTTTAGCTTCAAAGGTTCTTTTCATCAAACAGACAAGTTCAAGGGACTAAATATTTGGAAACTTATATAAACTTATTAAGAATTTTTCTTTAGAACTTTCAGGGTGCAGTACATAAAAATTCTGTTTTAAAATATTATAAGATATGTACTATACATTTTTTTCTTCAGAGTTTTCCTACTTTTTTTTTACATGTATTACACCCCAAATAATTTTTACTTGAATTTTATACATTATATTCTATTAATTAATCTCAAAATTGTGCCAGCTTATAAAGTTTTAATATTATTTAAATATTTTGTAGCAAATATTATAATATATAAATAATTTTTTCTTTGAAGGTTTCCTACTTTTTTTATATGTTATACGCAGAATACATTTTGTTTAAATTGTATACATTATATTCTACTAACTAATGGATCTCAAGATTGGAATAGCTAATAAAGCTGTAATATTATTCAATTCAATTTTATTTTTCAGCAAATATTATAATATTTAATAATATATTTTCTATGGAGTTAATTTTTAATTCTTTCTTAAATTTCCTTTCTATTAATTAATCTCAAAATTGTGTTAGCTTATCAAGTTTTAATTTTATTCAAATATTTGTTATCATACAGCAAGCAAAGCAAATTAAGTAGCATAACATTAGCTGGGATTATACATATCAATTTCTAGAAAGCAAACATAACTTAAATTCTCTGCAAATAAATTTGTTTATTAGTTTCAGTTGTTGTTGTTATTGTTGGCTTGATTAGTTTCAAACTAAGCAAAAGCAATTTAATTTTAAGTCTACAAAAGCCATAGCTTCTTTGTGGATAGTACTCTCAAAAAAAAAACAAAAAAAAATTAATTAAATGTATATAGTATCTCGCTACTCAGTTGGAATTCCTATCTTTGGCAAAGAGAATCGTTTTATATAAATAAGAAAAGAGTAGAGTTCAAACATATAAGGTGTATTGAAGCAGAAGTTTTTAATATTTAAAATCGTTCAAGTAAAACTCAATTAGACTTTTTGTTGTTATTTAATTTGCGAACCACAAAATATGTTTTTCTTTTCGGTCTGACCTCCGCCTCCTTCTCTCCTCTTTTCCTTTTCCTCTTTAATAGACTTTTTGCCAGCTTGTGGATAATGGGAAAAGTTTTTTGGTTGTTCCCTAGAGTTGAGCCTTAGTTTTGCTTAGCTACAAAGCGTGCAAATTTTCTAATTGCTTCAGTAATACACACACACGCACACACACACACACACACTCACACATGGCTGCTTATATAAGTAAAAGGATATACATATGCATGTATGTAGATTTAATATGTATTCCCTTTCTTTTACCTGTTGTTGGACATCGCGTTGACAATGTGCTGGGCATTTAACATTGTCAGAGTAATACACCACACCCCCTCCCCCCTGTATCAGTCCATGCTTTGGTCCTCAAGTCATGCATTATGTATGACATGATTGGCGTATTTGTGGCGGCATCAAGTGGGATTACGGCCTTGAACTTTTTGTTCTTCGGTGGGCGTAGCCAAGGGCCACCGAGTGTGTGTCATTGATTTATTGGCTTTCAGTCTCAAAGTCTTACAAAACATCGACACACTCACTCGTATGTGTGTGCGTGAGTGTGTGAGGGGAGGGGGGCAAAATTTCATTTAAAGTTGTGCGATAGAATTTAGCATATATTAAAAGAATACTCGTATGTATTTACAGTGTAAGCCTCCCCCAAGGGGGGCGTGGCCACACAAAGTTTGCTCAAGTACAGAAGCATAGAATATGAGTAAAGTTCGCTCGGCTACACGTGCATAATTAAACAGGTGACAAGTTGTACAGGTGACAACAACGAAGCGCTGCCATGACACAGTTTTAGCCAAAAGTCTTGGTTCTTTGTCTTAAATTATGTAGCTGACAGTTAGGCCGAGTATAAGTCGAGGAGCTGGCCGCAAGGACATGCGGCTATAATTCAGTTGAGCTCATTAATGCCCAACAAATTGCCAGCGATTGACATAATTTATGTCAAACTCAAATCGGTTTAGGTGTGTGTGTGTGTGCTCCCAAGGGATCAATAAAATGCGCCCAAAAAAAGAAACAGCCAGGCAATCGGCAGTCAGCTGAGATGAAATGGCCCAAAGGGACGAAGGCCAAATCCTTTACATTAAATATAAACAAAAATTCGAAATTGTCGCCTTCGTCTTAGACTGGGTCTCTGGCTCTGGCTCTCGGTCTGACTCTGCTCCTTGGCCCAATCATCTACTACGTAAAGTGGTCAAGCGTAGGCGCCGTTCACCAGATTAGTTGAGGGTCCTTCGGGGACGTATCAAAATTGATCGATGAGCAAAGGGAAATTGTTTGTGTCTGAGCCGCTTTTCGCAATGTTTTCCCCAAAGCTGACTAAAATTGCCAATAATGAGATTTCAAATTTCACATCACTTTAATACAAAGGGAAAAGGGATTTCTTAAAGTATTACAGTTGATGTAAGCCCTTTGAGCTTGGATAAATTTAAGGTATTTGCTGCTTTTATATTAACATATTCATTAGGTTAAATAAACTGCTGTTTAAGTCGATAATACACATCACATAAGCAGCGTTTATTATTAAGCACAACCAATCAGCCATTAACACTTCCATCTGCTTCAACAGCTGCGACAAGACTGAGCGCAGCGCAGAAGCAACAGATTTACTTGCTTTACATTTATTTACATTTATTTACATGTGTTTGTATGTACATATGTGTGTGCATTGATCTGCTCTCCTTTTGACGCTCTTTCTTTAGCATTGCTGCTGATGACAAAGCAACAGCACTAAAACGTAAAGCGCCGCTGCTACTCACCCCCTCTCTTAACTACTTGTATGCATTCGTGTGCATTGATCTGCTCTCCTTTTGACGCTCTTTCTTTGGCACTGCCGCTGATAAGAAAGCAGCACCGCCGCTGCTACACACCCCCCTCTCTAAAACTGTCGCTCAATAAGCGCAGGAATAGTGCTGTACGCATTGCACACAATTCAAATCATACGGGAGAGTGAGAGCGTGAGAGTGGGAGTAGTGCATGCTATACAAACAACAACAACACGTATTTCGATTAACGGAATACAGAGAGAGGGGAATTGATGGCAGGCTTGCCGTAGTGAGCACGTGCTCACTCAATCTATGTAGTGTGTTTCTTTTCTTAGGTTAGTGCAAATGCAAAATGTTTAGTGCCAATAATATAAATAACTAAACTAACTTACATATATTAAACTAATACTTTTTTTTCTGTGAGATTGAGAGTGGAAATTGTTAGTGCCAGTATTATAAATAATTAAACTAATTAATATATTTAATTATATTTATTTTTCTGTGAGAGCAAGTGCTATTTTTTTTAAGTGTCAATAATATATTAAAATAAAATCAATTAAATATAAGTGTTAATCAATATCTCTGCTATAAACTTGTAATGAGGATCTTCACAAGTAAGCTTCAGCATACCTATGTACATACATAAATATGTATGTATGTAAGTATGTATATAGTATATATATAAGTATTTTGCTGCGCCTTCTTCTCACTCCTTCTTCTTGCCTTTAACCCCTTCATTGGCGTTACCCACACGTTTAGTCATTTATACTCGTTTCTCGTTTTCCTCTGCCCGTTGACACTCGTTACTTGCAGTGAAAGTCTTTCACTTGATGCTTGCAAATAAAATATACTCCTGACAGCCTGGGAAATGAATGAAGAAGGCTGCTCGGGGTCTCTCGTCATCGTTCATCAGCCATCATCAGGCATCAGCGGCGACCGAGTGCAGAGTCAGCCAACAGCCACGCCCACTCGCTTAAAGCAATGAACTTTAAGTAATTTGCTTTTACTGCCTGACAAGTGACGAACAAAGTGCGCCGTTTACTTTTTGTGTTATTTTAACATTGTTGTTTTTCTCTCTCTTCTCTCCTCCCATTCCACTCTCCGCTCTCTGCCTCTGTTATCAAAATCAATTTGCGGGACTTGCGCTGGGGTTTTTCTGTTTGTCGCCTATTTTGGCGCTCTATTTTTGAGTTGGCAACCCTATTGTTGCTGCTGCTGTTGTTGTTGCTGTTGCTTTCATTTTTGTTGTTGTTTGGCCATATTATTGTGCAATGTTCCGGAACGCTGCTTTGTTTCAGCAAAATGCGCTATAAACAAGCGTCCATAAAAAGTGCTCACTTGGCAGAGAGTATCTAGTATCTTGAAAATGCTCTGCATACAATGTCTCTCAGCTGATTGCGCTGGCCATCTGCAGTTTTAGTTACCCGGCATAAGGTCAGAGTCAGCATCAGCGTCAGCATCACTTGATGCAGTAGATTACTTTATTAACTGAACTAACTGATTTTAGTTTATGTAAGAAAATAATCCATATTAATAAGAAAGGACTTTGGCTAATATTAGCAACAAGCCCTTTGATGACAAGCTTCATTACACCCAAAAACTTTAGCGAATGTTTAACTTTGATAGTCAGTGTGAAACTTCGAATTAATAACTCTCTCTGTAAATAATATTTCACAGCTTTGCAAGGATTCCGTACAGTCCATTCCTATCGATTGCCATTCAAGTACATTTTTTACGGGTCATTGGCGAAACTTTGCTTTTGCTTTTCTTTGAACTTGCTTGTTTAAACAAGGACTTTACTTGAAAGTACACAAAACTCTTGTTTGAGTTTGCCAAATAGTATCTTTTGTTCAGCAGTAACTGTATACCATTTCAATTAAAACTCCAAAGCAGCAGGTAGTGCTAATGAAATATCGAATAAAAAAAATTGTTTAAAAAGTATTAGTTAGTTTTAGTCAAACTTTGGTTTTAGTTAAACTTTAGCTAGGTTTTTCTTGAAATTCTTTTTTAATATATCAAGTATTTCTACTTATCAGTTTAGCTGTTGCTCACATTTAGGAAATATTTCACTTAATTTTGAATTAAAGTGTTAGTTACATTTTATAAATATTTATTATTAATTTTTTATTTTATTTAACGTTCTTAATATTTCATTAACTAAAGGCTAGAATTGTATTTACAAGAAATGCAGTATATATTTTATTATATTGTTCTTACTTAATATTAATTTAATTTAAATATAAAAAATAATTTTAACTTTTAGTTATTTTATATTTAGAAAATTTTAATTGACTATATTAATTTTTATTGAATTACATATTAAATTTAAATTTGTGTAATACATATGTAGTGGTAATTGTATCTTAGAATTAATATTTGATTATAAAATTCTATAAAAAATAACCTTCTATATGTTTTATTTATAATTTAAATTTTATTAATATTTATTGGTAATTGCCTCTTAGAATTAAGATTTGTGTATAAAATTCTATAAAACAATTTACCTTTTATATATTTTATTCCCTTAAAGTCTTGCCCTTATATTTATTATAGTACTTAAACACTTTGTTACGCTCGCCTAAAAAAGGCAAATATTTTTAGAATAATAAAAGAAATGGAGCGTTTGTCATGTGTGCTCTACAATTCTCGATAAATTTTTGCAGGCTTATGACACACATACAGACATTTGTATATACATATATATATATCAATGAATAACCCACCCCTGGCAGTTGTGTGCATTGTTTTAAAAAAAATGTCAGCCACCTTATTTAGGTCGAAAAGCACTCAGCATAGGCAAGAGCCGACAAAATTCCGCACACGCCACTCGTGCGTCTCAACAACTGGGTGTATATGTACAGCTCTGTGTGTGTGTGTGTGTGTTAGTCAGGTGACAGTGTAAGCGCCTTAAGCTGCTTGAGGACACAGACAAAAACTTGCACACACACAGATACACACATACAGGAAGCAGGACAGCCAGCATATGGCAAGGGCCAGTATCTACAAGATACACGTACTTTGACTCGTATTGTCAAAGTTGTATTAGTCGAACTGTCGCCTGCGCTCGTTCCTTTAACCTGGCCTGGTCGAAGACGTTACAAAGACACTGTCTTAAATTAAATTTTCCTGCACATTCATCTCATTTGTCGCATTTGTAGTTAATTTGCAGTGTCTGATACTGTGCTGTAAATTGTGTAATTTAAATAAAGTGTAGCCCACAAATGTGACTGACAGCGATTGTTGTTGTCGTCGTGGCCAACATGCTGCAGCCTGTCAACACAGCACAGAGAGCACAATAGCTGCAGTTACAGTTACAGCTACAGATACATTGCTATAGATACAGATACAGTACCTCTAGTATCTGTGGCTTACATTATTCGAAACAATTTGCCAGGCGGCGTTCAATTTTCGGGCAGTCAACTGTGCAGCCTGCCGACAGCACTACAAATTGTAGTCCTCAGATACAGATACATACTTACAGATACACACTGTGTATCTGTGTAACTGGGTCTCTCTGTGCGGCAAGCAGCAATTGCTCGTAAATTTGCATTTGCCTACACGCCCGCTGACGCTGCAGTTTCAGAGCCAGAGACACAGAGATAGTATATGGATAGATGGGCAGAGAGAGAGGGACTGTCTTAAAATTGTTCAAAAAATAGCTTAATAATAAAAGAGCAAGTTATCATACATTTCATGCTGTGCCTCCTTTGGGCTCATCAAAATTTCATGCGTTGAAAAAATAATTTCATTGCTCCTCAACTTTTTTCATTTTACTTTCACTTCTTCTGCTTTGCTCGTACCTTTTTGCATTTTTATTTTTATTTTTGTTTATTGCTTCGCCTTGTCCATTTATGCGCATAATTTATGCATAAATTTCAATTACCTGACGCCCTCCAGTATGCACTGGATCTGTATCTGTATCTGTATCTGTATCCGACTCCTGCTGCTTCCTAGTACTTCAGAAATGTCCCATCTAACTGAGCTGTTTGCATAGACTCAAATTTTATTTAAATTTTAATTGTCTTGAGTTATGAAAGTGATGAAATTATGTAGTTTTAAATTGGATTCTCTGGTGCAGTACTCTAGGCTTAAGAGCATCATCCCGTTGCTATTGCCAGTAATTGAGACTTTGTGAACAAAATTTGTGTACGCAATTCTTTTTGAATTTGAAATTCTAAGCACGTCAGAAGCGCCACACGTCCTCTCAGCGAGTAATTTATATGGGCAAATATTTGCCAGCTCTACGCGTTAAACGCCCCCTTTTTTTGGGGAGCTAGAAACTGCAGCTAGCCACGCCCCATTGTGTGTACTCGCTTATCCTGCGGCTCTATATCCATTACAACTTCATTAAAATGTTGAGCCGCCCGAAATTCTCGAAAAATTTCCGCATATTCTGCACATTTGCCTGGCCACGTTGTCCCCATTGGGTGGAGGAGGAGGAGGAGTAGGTCAGCGGGAATGGGAATGGGCACACACACATTAAATCGAATTGCAATATGCCCAACCATGTGTGTGAGTCACACAGGGCTAGGGCTGACCAACTGGCGCTTATCTTTAAATTTTAATTGATGACCGCAGCCTGACGCAAAAGTTAATGAAAATCCTCCATGGAGAGGCGTGAAAATATGCAAAGTGACAGCAGAGCAACAACGAGCCTGCGACTCCGACATTCCCAGAGACCCGGCAGGATCTGCCTGGATGTAGTACAGGACCAAGGCCAGAGCTGCTGCTAGAGCTCTGCTAATGCTGATGGATAATTAATTTTGTTGAGCCGTGGGCTTGCCTCTCAGCCTCGTTCCTTCAGTTCCTTCAGTCTCGTTGCTGGCTTTAATGAATTTGCAGCACAATAATTGGATTGTGCCAGAAAAAAGCTTGACTAAAAATAAAATCTTCACACAAATAGATACAGCAAGTATAAGGGCATTCAATTCAATTAAGAGTAACTTAACTAGCACACACTCTGCCCTAGAAGGTTGCAGCATCAAGTTGTGCGTACAGAATAAAATAAGTTATGGAACTAAAGTAATTATTATGTAAATATGAGATATTAAATGTAAAGCTTTGCTGGAATAATCATTTGTTTTTGACCTTTAGAATGGAAATTATTTTTTGTAGTTTAATAACAAATATTATGCATAAATATTAATCTCAGCTTTCGGTAAAAAAATTACATATTAGAACAGAAAAACAATAAGCAAAAATTATTTAAAAAAATAATTGTATAAAGTAAGCATTACATAATTATTATGTAAATATATTTATGAGTATAGACATACATAATATGAAGGATAAAATGTAAGGCTTTGCTGGAATAATAGTTTGTTTTTAATCTGTAAAATGGAAATTATTTTTTGAAATTTATTTAACTTTTTTTTTTAATTTAAAGTCTAGGTAAATTACAGTTTTCATTAAATATAAATTTTCGATAAATTTTTAAACAAATAAACAATAAAAAAACTTTTATTTATATATAAAATATATATAGACATTTTGATCAACTATTAATAATTCAAACATATAAACAATAAAAAAATTAAGAAAAAAAATTGTAGAATAAAACGAACATAAATATATTAAAAAGACATAAATAATTTTTTAAACACCCCAAAAAATCTAAATAAATATAGATATAAGTAAAAATGTATAAAGACAGATTTAGTTATAGTATAGTTGACTAAATATAAATTATATACAGACACATAGATCAACTACTAATTACAAATTTATATAGACCTTTGTGAACCGTATCTTTATTACTTTATTTTATTTACTTCTCCGCACTTTATTTAAACTTCATTTAAATGTTTTTTCTACTGCTTTAACACTTTTTCCTTTTTAATTTAATGGAAGTAAATAAGGCAAATGCTTTGACACAGTCTGCAGGGTATTAGAGCGCAAGCGGCGACTGAAATTATGCAAACGCGGCGAAAGTAAAGCGTAAAGGCAAACAACGATTAGCACAAAGAGTGCGTAAGCCAGCGGCCGTAGGCGTGGCTTACACTAAGCGTGCGAAGAGAGAGGGACTAAGAGAGGGGGAGAGTGAGAGCAAGTTGCGGGCAACCTCTGCTCTGGCAGTACTCTGAGCTGCGTTAATGGGTGTCATTACCAGTCGAGCGGCAAAAACTTTTTTCTAACCTCTGCGTGGTCTTGCTTTGTGGCTCTCTCCACTCTCACTCTCTTTCGGTTTACTTGAACTGCTCATTAGCTCAAGTTCATGGGATAACAGAAGAAGGAGGAGCGGACTAGCTTGACCGTGCTATTATAACGGTTGTTGTTGCTCTTGGTGCTTTGTTTGGGATTTGGGCTTGAAATATTTGCACTGGCAATTTGCGAGTCGGGCTGTCGTTAACTTTTGGGGCTATAAAAGTTTGCTAAGGCGTGAAAATATCTTGGCAATTAAATGCAGGTGTCTGCAACAATAAAACTTGGGATTGAGATTGTGTGGCATATGCGAATTCTCAGACAGATCTCCGAGCTATCAATGTGGCAATTTATCAGCTGAGCTCAGAGGTGACTAGACTTATAAATCACGAGAAAATGATTGGCCACAAAGATTCTAATGACTAATAGGGACAATCGCAGAGTGAGTTGAAGGGGCAAAGGAAATCTTCTTCTTCATAAGCTCATTGAGTCAGTAACATAATATTTATGCCACAAATCTTTTATGCGAACCGAAAAGGCACTTCAAGTCAAGGCAAACTTCGACTTGGTCCAGCTTAAGTAACTTAATCTGTCAATATGTCCGTGTCTGTGTGTTGGTATGCCATTATCATCATAAATATAAACAGCTCATCACTTGAGCTATGCCAGTGTTGGGGCTAAGCTTTTAGTTCTACATAATTTGATATTCATGCATGATGTTCAAGTCATCAGCCTGAGTTTTGTTTATGTTGCATTTAAATCAATGTCTCTGTTTGACTAATTCAATGTTATCTTTCATTTCAGCTACAACCACTAGGCCACTGCGTGAAAAGGTAAGCAAAAGTCAATTCAGTTCAGTTCAGTCACACATGGCGTATGCGCAATGCGCATAAATCGAGCAAAAACATAGCAAATAAACTCGAAATTTGCATATTTATTAAGGCACAGCAAATATTTGTACATTTCCCAGCCAATCGACCCGAATATCGACAATCATTTTTCAATGCCAATCAGCATTTGCCTTATGCTTTCCATTCAAATGTAATGCAGTAAATAAAGTTAAGCTCCGACTTCTTTAAGTCGAGGACACAATGAAATGAAATGTAATCAATCTATTCGAATTTATGAATATTCAAATGAGATTTGCTCACAAATTAAAGTCGTTTTAGTTAATTACAGCAATTTAGATTATTTTAAATAAATTGACTCTCTCATCTATAATGTGAAACAATTTGTGACATTATGAGAATGATTTTCGCACAATTGAACACGCTGCTAAGTGCTTGAAGTGGCGTAATTTAAACAATTTTATGAGCCTATTTTCTAAATTGTAATTCGGTGTGCTCATTTGAAATGCGTAAATGGAAAATCAATGCAATAATTGATGAATAGAAAATGCCAAGTCAGTCATATACATACATACATACATTTTCATGTTTATCAAAGGGGCATTGATTTTTAAGCAATACCATGATTAATTGTTCTATCTGTCTGTTAGGTACACACATTTATGAAAGCTCCTGTGTAGTCACTCAAATTATGATTTATGGGCAGGTGTACCCAAATATTGACCACCCACACACCAGCTCATCAATCAGCTAAAAAGAGAATATACACACATGTGTGTGCGAGTGTGTGTGTGTGTGTGCACAATCAGATTGCAAAATCGACTATGAAATTGTAATTAATGCCAATAGCACGCATCGTTTCATAAAGTGTTGCAATTATAATCAATGCTAATTGCCAGTAATTCTCACCTGTGCTAACTGTATCATTGCGATACGAGACATGCTCGCGGGTTAATTGACGCTTAATTAATTTAAATTATGCTTTGTATTGAGATTTACTGCCAGGTGGCCAGTGCCAAATTAAAAAGTATGATAATACAAAAGGATTTGCAATTTATTGTGCCGTTAAACAATGTCAATAAGCACAGCGGAAATTATAATTTGAAATACCACAAATTAAAGCAGTAAATTCCTAGACAAATCTTTTATATATTTCTGAATAATAATTTGTATTTATATAATAATGAAAATTGTTTAAAAATTTCTATAGCCTTGATATTTTAATAAGTAAAATATTGACTAAATCATTAGGAATATTTTTAGCGAATTTTAAAATTTTTATAAAATAGATTGGAAAATAAATAAATACTGGAATAAAAAGAATATTAAATTATTAAGAAATTCCTGCATAAATAAAAATATATAGAAAAATAAATAAGTACTGGAATAAAAAGAATATTAAAATATAAAGAAATCAATGCGTAAATAAATAAATAAATATATAGAAAAATAAATAATACTACAATAAAAAGAATATTAAAATATAAAGAAATCCATGCAATAATAAATATATAGAAAAATAAATAAATACTGAAATAAAAAGAATTTAAAAATATAATGAAATCAATGCAAAAATAAATAGGGAAATAGAACTTTAAATAATATAAAAAGTAAATAAACACTCGCATTTCCAACTCTTTGCAACTCAGTAAGTTAAGGATCACAAACAATTATGTAAATCATGCCGGCATTAAATCGAGCTGACTTCAGTTGATTCGCTCTTAATGCTCTTGACTTCAATTATGAAATTATTTTTGCATTAAAGTGTGTTAAATTTCAGTTGCTGTTGTCTGTTTAATGAGATGATTTTGCAGCTTAAAGCGCATAAAATACTCAACGCAAATTTACTGCATGCCACAGACTTCAATCTGATGGCTATAAAAAAACAAGCAGAGAGCTCTGCCATCGCAGGCGTTGACTTTTGTCGCTGACTGTGAGCGGCAGCAGCAGCAGCAGCGGCAGCTCAATGTATAGGGGCTTTGGTTTTTGGTCTGAGGGGTCTTGTGTTAATTTGCACGCTGCCTGACTGCCACTGAGACGCTAAATAAGTTATGTCATTTGGCTTGAGTAGCGGGAGCAGAGTGGAGTGTGGGAGGATTTCATTTGCACTGTGTTGCCGTAGAAATTTAATAAAGCAGCGCCAAAAATTATTAGCATATTTAAAGGCGAATGCTTAACATAAAACTCAAGGCTCAACGACATGAAAGGAGACGACGAAGAAGCAGCTAAGAACCAGCTGATGGCTCATATGAAGAGCAGCAGCAGCAGCAGCTCCAGCAACAGCACCAGATTCCACAGCAGTTCATAAAATGAGACGACTGAGAATTCTCTTAAAATATGCACAGTGTGGCAAAGGAGGAGAAGAGGAGAGTGTGGGGGGAAATAGTATTACAGTTATTGACAGTTGGCACAGTGCCAATGACAATTGCTGGGCTTACGTGTGGGTGGGTGGGTGTTGGCCACAGAGCAAAGGTCGTTCAGCTGACCAAGCAAACAGAATGCAGAATGCCAGCAAGGACTTGTCATTGGAGTGAAATTAATAACCAAATAAGCTAGATAATTATGCTATGAAATAAAGTAGTATAATAATAATAAATTCAACACTTTTTCACCTAGTAAATTAGCGACATTAAATTGGAGTAGTGGGGTTTTATAACTGTAATAATATTTCCTACATTTGTTAATCTGGCAGGCTCAACGTAATAAACTTGAAAGGAATGTTTATTGACAATTGAAGAGGTAAACATCCTTATCAATTACTCTAGAAGATTTGTTGGCAAACTGTATAGGAGCGATACTTTCGTTAGGATTCGAATTCGCAGTCCCTTGATTATAAGGCTTGATCCCTTACCGACTAAATGTTAACTACATCAACAGATTCATTTCCTATTCCAAGTGAATGCTTTTGACCATAACATTATGTCCAAATCTCAAACGTATTTATTGCGTAATAAAAATGTAAATCAAATCATTGAATTGCCTTTTAAATATTATGTACTATTAATTCCTTTTTCGAGACAAATTTCAGTTACACTTTTTTATAGCATACTTTTGGGATGTCAAATGAATTCAACTTTATTGTAGTTATAGAAATTGAATTCTTATAGCAAAAGTATGCGATTCAAACTCATATTAAAATTAAATTCAATTCATAAATTAAAATCTATTTCGTTCTTTTTTTCTCCAGCTATCATTTTGCTTTCAACTTAAACTCTCATTAGTTGAAGCCCACTGCAATATCTACATAGTTCTCTGCTGCCACTTTTGACTGCTGAAACTATATTTCAAAGTCTGTTCCTTCGCTTGCAATTTATTGCAACTGTAATGGCAATTTGTTTATAGTTTTGTTTCACTGTACTAAGCCCAGAGCTCGCATAGTTTACATATTTCAATGCTACAGTTTGTAGTCTCATATAAATTAGGCATGCGTTGGCATGGAAGTTGGCTGGACAACGTTCTCTGACTTGGCATATTTACGAAATCCATTAGCCATAACGATTATTTACAAATTGTGGTCGAGTCTAGTTATGTGTGCTGGATTGGTCAACTACTACTACTTCATATTGATCGCATACCTTCATAAATCGGAGCTGAGCACAAGCGACAGATATGTATAGCAGCAAGTGGTCATCTTAGTAGGGTTTAGAGGGGTACGTATCAACCTGTACATACTGCAGACAACAGATGTTAATGCCTCAGTGAGCAAAGTGCGTTTCGCTGTTCGCCTTTGTGTTGATTCGGCCCCATAGCCAGGCTCATTGTTATCGCTCTTAACATATCCTTGTTGTTGTCCTTGCTGTTGCTGTTGCTGTAACTGTTCGTGCCATTGCCGTTTGTGGTCAGTATTAATATTTGTTGTTGTTTTTGGCCCCCACCATACGCAATGCGGCCACAAATTGTATGCCCAAAAGCTGATTCAGGTTTTACGATGGCCATAATGTGCAGGACTTGACTCGTTGTTATGTCCCCTAACTCGCCCCCCTGTAACTCGCTCGCATTATATCGAATTATGTTATAAATATGAAATATATTTGCCATTGCCTAATACGTGTGAGCATGCCGAACACGAGAGAGAGAATTGCCGCACAGTTTTATGGGCTTTTATGTGATGTTCATGGCTGATACACACATTTTTTCGCCCCTTTTAGGGACAGACATGATACTGAAAGCCAAGGCATTTTCGCTCATAATTAAAACGTTATCATTTACACATTACATTATACCTAATGTGCTGTTTATGGCGGTCCAAAAAACAGGAAAAAATAACTGTTGAAATAATGCCTGAAATTGTTTTTAATGTAAGAGCAGCATCATTGTTCCAGCAGGGTATCCAGAGTTCCGTGTGGCCCCAATCATTTGTTACATTGTACAATATTATTGCTGCATAATTTCCGCTAATTTGTTTTGCTGAAATAGCCAAGAGCAATCAATGCAGTCACCCGACACGGCCCAAAGGAAGTCGCCAGCTGTGCGGGTCATTTGTTGGTTCAGTTGTTCGCCCCACACATAATGAGCCTGGTCAATAAATGACTTATAAATGTTTTATTAATTTTGTGCAACAAAAGGCAAGCAGTATAGTAGACCACATAGCATACACGCCAGCACATCTGCTGGGGTAGGTATTATCCGAGTATTGCTCATTTTCGTTTGAGTATTGCGTCCCACTAAATAGCACAACAATTGCTGCTAATCGATATTTGGCTTGCATTATATTGGACACATTTTAAATCGGGTGGGTGGCACTCTAAATCGAGGCTATATATGCCCTACTACTACTACTACTACTACTCGTCATGTCTGGGTTGTGGCTCTAGCCACATTCTCGACATTGCTTTAGTTTTATTGATTCCAATTCTGTCTACGGCAAAAGTTGCACAAGTGCTTGTTGGCATTTCTAAAATATATTTTCACTTGCTACAAGTGCATAATAAATTATCTTGAGCTGCACAGACTGATTAAAAAGGTATATGTACGAGCACTTTAGACAAGAGAGCGTAACGAGGGTTTTCTATTGGCTTATTTTACAGTTGAAAATTTAGTTTATGAAGCCTTCTCAATGCATTCAATTTGTTAGTTTCATTTGATGAATATAAATCTATTTATCTAAAATTTTCAACCTATTTTGAAGGGTTTCTAATTTCTCTGGCATGTCTGTGTCTAAGTATTTGAGCATATTCAGTAGAATGTTTGTAAACGAAATAAAGGAAATGGTTCAACAATTTATTGCACTTCATTTAATCCTAAATAAGTGAAGAATGCCAGAATTTCATATACGAGAGTAAAAAAAAATTGCTCCAAGAATGCATTATTAAAAAATGCAGTAGTGTGCTTCCTTTCGTTTCAGACTGTGCTCTTTCCCTTTGCGTAAACAGCAACAGAACTGTTGGTAGAATTTTAGAACCAAGCAGTTAGATATGAGCAATAATTTGACTTGATTTATTCTTGTCCCAAGTATTTTAATTTGATACTATTAGTAGTTATATTTAAACACAAAATTCACTTTGTTATTTCTCTTCTTTAATATATTCATTTTTTTAAAAGTATCAAGTAAAATTTGATAATATAAGTAGTACCAAATGAGCATTGATTATTGATTGTTTTTTAATTTTTTTAAATATTTATTTTATTTATAGTTAAGGTTAGAGTAGCTTGAAAACTAAGCTAACAGTTGGTGGTATATTTACTTGATAGTAATTAAAATAATATTTTTCTTTCTATTTTTCATTTTATTTATTGTAAAATTTGCTATATAAAATTAGCTATATAAAATTAGCAATATAAAATTAGCTTGACTATCAAAATACTTCTATAACGGAATAAATAATACTCGAATGCTAATGGGAAACGCCTAAATATTTAGTGTGTGTTAAGCTCCATGGATGGTTATTCCTTTCAGCCTAATATTCAAACCATAAAGGGCATGCTGTTGTCAGTTGCGTCCCACCGTAGCCTTTTCAGCTGGTTTTAATTAAGTGGTTTTTCTGATTGTGCTATTTTTGTGTCATTTTTTATGTGTCGTATTGCTAGCACTTGAGATTGAATATGCAAACTCTAATCTTATTGCAGTGTCTCACCTGTTTCCCCTTATTGCTGAAAACGATTGATACTAGTTTTTTTACTTAAATCAAAACTAACTGCAACTATTAGGCACAGTTGTTACAGTTTAAATTGTGAAGGGAAGTGTATACAGTATTCAAGCACATATATGGTAAGCTGACATCCTTCTGGTTCTGCTGCATAACAATCTGTTTTATTTTCGTGAAACTGGCATAGCAATTTTTTCTCTCTGTAAAAATTCTTGCGAAGCTCTAATTGCTGCTGCTGTCGCTGTCGCTGCTGGGGATGCTGCCCCTGCCCCTGCCCCTGCCACTGCCACTGCCTTGCCAGCAGCTTCATTGTGTGAATTTATAAAAAAAAATACGAGAAGTAAACAACAACAAGAACAACAATAATAATAGCAGCAGCAACAGCAGGAGAAAATACGTAGCAACAATAACAGCAACATTTGTGACGCGTCCTTGGCTGACCTTGCGACTGCGTGGCAAGCTCATTATGCTGTTGCTGTTGCCACTCTTTGTTGTTGTTGTTGTACTACGTCAAGTTTGTGCTTGCATTTTAATAGTTGCAATCAAAATTTCAATGCATTGTTAGCAGCACGCGGTGAGCATGCCAGAAAAGGCCAAGGCAAAGGCAAAGGAATAGGCGAAGAACTACGAGTACATTTTAATAATATAGTCAACAGTCGAGAATAGCTTCATTTGGCCACAATCACAGCAAACAGACGTGGCCAAACAAGCATTCGAGATAGGCCTGTTCGATAAGGCTCAGTCGGTGCATGCCACAGCATACAAAGTCAGTTGCGTCACACAGGGCGTATGCTCAACATTTTGATTTAAAGTTTGCCCGTAGTAGTTGGCATTTTTTATGTGCGCAACATTGAGTAAGTTTTTCATGTGATAATTACAGAAAAAAGAGAGACGAATGGGCGGAATGAGAGAATGAAAGAATGAATGGTTGAGAGCATAATAGTAAAGGCAAATAAAAGCAAACAGCGCAGAATGCGAGTCGCAGTTTAATTTCATCAGCAGAGCACAAGATGCTTTCATTGTTGTTACTGTCGACTGTTGTTTTTGGTTTTTGCTACTGCCATTGTTGTAGTAGAGTATATGCCAGATAGCAGGAGGCGTGTAAGCACATCAGCCAAATGCCTGATGATAAAATAAAATGCCAAATGTGCGCGCATTATTCAAATGTCATGATGGGTTCTCTCTGCTGCAAGCCAAGGTACAGCTACAGTAAGTGTGTGAGTGTGTGTGTGGTGTGTATAAGATATGGCTGGCTTGACTACAGTCAGACGGCAAAGATGGATATATGAAATTAAGTCACCGCAATCAGACATTTTCCAAAATTAGAGCAGCTCCTCGAGAGTTAAGTGCTCGCCATTCTTTTCACTTCATTTACTTGGGTACATACTGTATAAAAAAAAAACAGACTCCCCGACAGATATGCCTAGATAAATGTGTTAACATTTGAGCTAGCTCTACTTCAACTTTAAGCTCTTGCAAACTTTGGTGCTTTCACTTAATGTGGCAGCATTTGCTGCTTCTTTGTATTCATAATAATAATAATAATAATTACGCCAAGCCTCCTTCGAGACGCTCGTCGTATTCTATCAGTCGTTCAATAAAAATTCACTTGCCCATACGTTTAAATCTTCTAAATAGCTGGCAATAAAAGTAAAGCATAAATGTTTTTATTTCAGCATTTGCTTGTCGAAAAAAATTCTATTCACTTCTTCTACTTCTTCCCTTCTGGCACAATAAATGCAGACATGAGAAATGGCAAAGTGGGTTTGCCATTTGGATTTGGGGTCGAATCCTTTACGATTCACACACGCACACAGCATGAAACATTTGTTTTAAACACACACAAGCAAACACACACACACCGCTCAAAGAACAACAACAAGTAATAAGAAGAAGTGCGAAATATGTGTGACAAGGCATAAATAACTAAACACCTGCAGAATCTGCGGTGCGGAGTGAAATGCTTCTAAAAAGTAACAGAGGGGGGCCTACTGCAGTGAAGGGGACCCCACTTCACCCCCTTCGCAATACCGCTACATCTGGCCTGTTGTTGTTGCTGCTTTTGTCAGGCACGTCTGAGTTGCGGTGTTATAAATTACACAAGGCTCGTCTGCCATTGCTCAAAGCATTTGTCAATATATCTTTGAACACAACCGAAAACCAAATACGACGAGGCGCTGAGATTTTGGCATGCCAAATAATTTACCAGCCAATAATCCAAGTCTGCTTTTTAACAGATTGTAAATGCCTTTAAGAAATTAATATTGCAAAATGTTGTACAGAATATATTAATATTAAATTTCATATGCAATTTAACAGCAAAAATTTAAAATTAAAGTACAGGGTCTAATTAAATAAACTTATTTTGTCTTTAGCTCTTTTTGTCTCTAATATTACAAGTGTAAATATTTATATATAATTTATATATAAATTTGAGTGTATATATATACATATAAGCTTTCCTTATTATTCCCTTTTTATATATTACTTAAAAAATAAAAAATGTGTAGCAAAAAAATAAAATAATCATAAGTAGTCTTTCTTCAATTTCGTCTAATATGATAACTAAAAATATTTAAAATATCTAAAGAGATTTAAAGTTAGAATATTCTCCATTATAATCATTAATATTATCCATTTTAATAGATGTAATTAAGAAAAATTTACTATTATTGTGTAACTTCAATTTTATTTAATTAAATTTTTAATAAAACTTTTTAGTATCTTAGTCAGCTTTAGTTAGTTAAAACTATAGGGAAAATAAAGAAAATTAATTATAAATTATATATATACATATATACATAAATTATATTAATGTCATTCATTATTTATAATATTAGCCCCAGTTATATATTACATTTTAATAAGTCTCATTTAATTTTATACTTCTGCATTTCCTGTTGAAATATTGCTGCAACTTTTTCACTTCTCAACTGGCACGTTGTCGCCATCTAGCGTTGGGCAGCTGACGCTTGGCGCGTATTACTGTATTACTGTGAGCTTTGTGGTGAAAAGCTTTGCTTTCAAAGAGAGCGCTCTGTCATCAGCTGTTTCGACAGATTGCAGGCCACAGGCAACTTGTAAATCAATAGTTAAATTATGCTCAAGTGCATGCAACTGATAAGCTGAAGAAATCATTAATATATATACTTAACACAAGTCATAAAAACACTAACAAATATGGCATTTAGTTAGTTAAATAATGGGTAAATCAGAGCTATTTATAGTAGTGATAAGCGCTTATCAGTGCATTGAGTTAAATACAGTTAAGCACACCTTTGATTACAGCTGAAAGACCTCGTCATTTCATGGCCAAAACAGTTGAGCAGAGCGCGAGAGCGCAGTTGAGAGCTTTTTTGTCAGCTTTGATTGATGCAGAGTTGCTCTTCGGAGAGCTTCCGCTCTCTTACAGGACGACTCTGAGGCATGGAAATGATTTGCTGTTAGCTGCTGTTGCTGCTTGCTGCCTGCTGCCAGTTGATTGGCAACACGTTTGCCGGAAGGTGGCAACCAACGCAGGCAAACAGGAAGCCAGGACAATTGCAGCAGCAAACCTCTCGCATCGAACGTCTTGCCTCGTCTTTGGCTGCCGATGCCACACGCGACACAGTTCGTGTTATTCTGTGTGTGTGCGTGTGTGTGTGTACGTGTGTGTTCAATTATTAAAACAAGTGATTTAGCTAGAAACAAGTGTTCAAGTGTTCTTGAGATCAAAGTTAACTGAAGCTAGTCTAAGCCAAGCCAACTTGTTGCTTTAACCCGCAACCCATCGAGACGTGAACCTGTTGCCTCTCTGAATGCTAATTGCAAATATTTACTTAACAATTTGTATCTGGCATCCAGTCGCGCGTCCAGCAATAAATTAGTAGCTAAACACCAATCGTTTTGGCCCCTTGTCGACTCGACTCAGGCCCGACAATTAGGCAGGGCACGTCCTGGCTGAGTAAACAGAGTAGAGCTGAAACCAGAGCCAAGACCGAGACCGAGACACGTTCAATTTTTAGCCGACAGACAACTAAAATTACATTAAACACATTCAAATTACAATTACGTAACCCAAACAAATAGCCAAAAAAATACACACACACAACAATAAACAACACCAAGAACAGATATAATAACAAAGCCAGCTATAAATCTGAGAAGAGCAGTCAAACGGCTATGCCAACACCTCACACACACACACACACACACACACACACACACACACTAACACCGTACTCAACATGGCGTGTGGCCAGACACACCCCGGAAATGCCCAACGGTCTCACCTGACCCGCAGACCCGAATAAAGGCAACTTCTGTTACAAGCTGCCAAAACAAAAACAAAAGCGGATTAACACTTTGGCCCAATGATGATGATATGGCCTGGTCGTTTGTATGCATGTTTGTGTGTCTGTGTTATCCATTGCCCACTGGCGTCCTCTGGCGGCGCTTGCTGTCGTCATTTTTGTTGCTTTTTTCATTTTTATATACGCCCAGGGCGTGGCAGTTCAAATCATGCAGCCTAACCTAACCAGCTAGCTAGCCAGGGCAGTCAACCAGCCAGGCCAAGCCAAGCAGCCAGGCAGACCATACCAACCTGACCTGACCCTTTTCGCTTAGTCAATCTGACTGAGCAACCTTTTTAAGCGACAGACGAACAGGGCAGCAAGTGGGCGCTGGCAGAGAGGGGAATGGGGACTGCCTTCTACAAAATAAAAATTCAAAAATAACACTAGCAAACAAACACATTTAGCTCATGCAATTTGCTTTACTTTACTTGACTTTATATATTGCTGAAAAGAAAATTCAACTTTTGTTTGAGCTCCATTCTTTACTCCAGTAAAAATTTCAAAATTAAATGCAATTTACTTTACTTTACCTTATATATTGCTGAAATGAAAATTCAACTTTTTCTCTAGCAATTTAAGCTCTTTTCTTCACTTCAGTCAAAAATCTCGTTTTATTCTTGAATAGATTTTAAATGTTTAGTTTAATTTTCAAAGCTCTTTTTTTTTCTTCAATTAAAATTTTCGTTTTATTCTTAAAGATATATTAAAATTTTAGTATTATTTTAAAGTTTAAAATAACACTCAATGAAGAGGTTTAATTAACTTTTCAAATTAAAGGTTTATAAAAGCTTCACAATAACTTGGTTTAAATACACATTGTGTTATTTGCAAGTACTTTACTTTAAAATAATCCCATTAATTCCTTTATTATATATATTATTTATCTTCAATTAAATACCTTAATTTATTTATAATTATTTTTATAATTATATGCTAAAATTATTGGTAAGTTTTTGGATTTTAAATTTGGAGATTATTTCTTAAAAAGTTGTGGCTGAATTCAGTACAATTTTAGTAAATATTATGAGGCTAAGAAATACTTCTCAAATTAAACTAAAAAGAACTTTAAATTTTTAAAAGTAATGTAAAATATTTCATAAATAAAAAGAAATAAGCTTTACTCTAAATATTAAGGGGAGTTTTTTTCAATATATTCAATAAGAACATTTTCAAATGAGTAGTTTAGGCAAAGCCAGTATTATTAAGGTTTTTATAAAGATATAGTATAGTTTGTAAATTCAGAGAATTACTAATAGATATGCCATTAATAGCTTAGTTAAATTATTCTCTATTCCTTCTGGAGCAAATCTAAATTTGTTGTCTGGTGTGTGTTACTTTAAGAAGTGAGCAGCAGCCAATTGTTGTGTTTGTTGTTTTGCTGGCAACACTTAAGCCGCAAAATGTACCCAAAGTTTATATTGTATAGGGTTCCCTTTTTTCTCTCATGATATATATAAATTTTTTATTTTTGGCCTGCACAGGCAGACGGGGGCAGACATACAAGTTGTGTGTGTCCTAAACGGCTCAGCAATTTGCCTTTGTTGAACCCATGTCCATTGGCTCTGGCTCTGGCTGTGGCTCTGGCGTTGTTCCTGTTGTGGCTGATCCAGTTCATGTCCTCAGTCAGCGCTTTTTGTTTTGACAGACTTTTGCCTCGTATCAGTTACAATTTGAGCGGCCCTTGGCAAATGTTTCCAACTGAGTTGATTATTTTTAACGCAAATCAAAGGCACCAGCAGAGTATCAGCCTTTAATTTTCTGCATTCTGTGCCTATTTACTGTTGTTTCCTTTTATTTTGGGAGGGCATTTTATTCAATGGCGTGACCTTGCGCTGTTTCAGGGGTATCTCATAGCATTTGCGACCTAAATATTTCAGAATTAATTTACCAAATTAAAGCCGGCATGCTTATCCAAGCCACTGAGCTTCGCAATTTATCTGCAAACATGAGCACACACACACAGATACAGTAGAAAGAAAGAAATGTGTGTGTGTGTGTGTATATGTGTGTATATACACATGCATAGCTTACGCCCTAAGGTATTAATTAGTATTGCACAATGAATTGGGCCAACCTGAGAGGGAATAACTCCAGTGGAACGCCCCGGGGAAACTTTGTGAGCTACAGCGCGTCAAACTACAACTTATTATAATACAATAAACATAATAATAAGGGCGGGGAAATGCTCAACAGAAGCAACAACGACAACAACAGCAAACACAACGCGAACAACAAAGAGAGAACTCACAAAAAAAATCCATAATGGCCAAGCTGGTTTCAAGTTACATTCGTTTTTTCTCGCGTGCTGCTTTTTCCCATCGTCAACTTCACACACACACTCATATACACACACACACGCTCACTGTAGAGTTACAGTTACACGGCTACAAGGTGTTGACATTCTCACGCCCAGATGCGCTCATATAAAAAGGCAGCGACAAGTTGCATGACAGCCAAAGACAGTTATAGACATCTAGACACTAGATACATATACCGATATGCACACACACATACATACATACATACATACATTGATAAGCCACGCATACATATGTATGAGCTCTAGAGCTTGGGCTGTGCTTTTGCATACGTGACGCTGTCTAAATATTTTTGTAACTAAATAACAGAGAGCATAAACTGAATATGTGAGTGAATGAGTGAATGTGTGAGCGAATGAATGAATGCATGAATGGGTGTTTGAAATGAATGTAAAATGTCAGGCATGAATGAGTAAGCGCCTCGCCAACCAACCAACCTACCATCCATCCATTTCTCCGCCAGTTGTGCAGTGTTGCCAGTGTTTAGCATTTTTATTGCTACATTTAGCATATTTAAAAGTGAAAAAGCGTGTAAATTGTTGAAAAAGCTGCTGGCAATAAATCTAGCAACATTCTGCTTACTTGCTTTGAATTACTATGTTCTTACATAGAGCTTGGCCAAGTGATCTACCTAAGCATATACAGGTGAAATTTAGTAAAAGTCTGCGAGCAGAGTGAAAACAGAAAAAATTTTTATAAATAGCTCAAATATGAATTATTATTACTTTACATATTCTAGTGTTTCATAAGCAGGCAAAAATGTCCTTTCTTGCAAGCAATTTGCCCGCAAAAGTAGGCAACACTTTCCTACTCTTGGACCACTGCAAATTATTGCAAGGCTTCTTGGGCGAAAAAAATTGTAGCATACTTTTAAGCGTGCGCTTAAATAATATGACTGAATTTGCAGCGAATTCTAGTTTCTATGGAGTTTTTAGTAATTTTTTTGGCTTTATTATTGTTATATTATTATTGTACTATTTGTAATTTTTGCTTTATTTACGCATATATTTTCATATTTAAAAGTCGCATTTCTGCCAACACTGCTGCACTGCCTCTGTGTGTGTAATAAATGTGTTTTCCTTAGCAGTGCCGCAAAGTAGGCAACACTTTTCAAGCGCCGCGCATTAAGTATACAAATACGTTAGACGCTATGCAAATTTTGAAGAGCTGTCAGCGCAACTGGCAAATGCTTCCCAATATATGTGTGTACATATGTTAATGCAAATAACATGCATACGATAATAATTGAATTTTAGTATGCAAACATACTATAGAAAAGCTAATTCTTAATTCAAATTAAAGTTTGTGCTATGCCTTCGCCCTGGGGGGAATCTAATTTAATGGAGTGCAGCATTTATCAAGCTGAACGCTATGCCGTGCCCTATTACATCTCACGCACATTTATTTTTATTGTGCTTGGGGCTTCTACGGTTTCTTTGTGCTGCCTTTTGCCTTTTTTTTTTAAAGCATTTTGCGGCATTTAAACATTTTTTTATGCGGCAATTTTTGACGCCTTCCGTTGCGCGATAAGCGCGCCAGCGCCAGTGCCACAGGCATAACAAATAACCAAAAGCCAGCCAAACGCTAACCAAAACTCAGACCTTAATGTACACATTTGAATGCCATTATCACAGTACGCTAGCGATAGGCAACCACAGCAACAACAGCCATAGAAACATGAACAATCAGCCACAGAAAGCCACTCATTGTCTGTGTGTGCTGGCTGTCTGTCTGTCCGTCCGTCTGTCGGTCTCTTTGTCTGCCTATTTGTGTGTTGTGTGTTGGTATGGTTTCTGCATTTGTATGTGTGTGTGTATGAGTGTTGAGTGCGGCGCTTATTTCCAAGCAATTTGCTTTAATTCGTCGCATTTTAGAGTGAGGCATATGGCAACAACGACACAACCTGATAGAGCTTCATCCGTTACAGTTTGCCCTGGCCCCGAGACCCCATTGTACACGTTATAGACCTACTGTTCATGCTCCTCTACCTGTTTATAGTCTACGGGTAATACTGTTTTTATTGAGAGCAATCATCATCAGCATCCACTACGCCATTCAGCCTTTCAGCCCTTCATGTGTGTAAGAGTTCGGGTTGAAGGTTGTTTGTTGTAATTGCAATTATGGTTGCAAATTTCTCATAGCAAATTGAAACTGCAACAAATTACATGAGTGGGTGGTCTATCAAATTATAACGGAAGGGATTAAAAATAAATGGGAAAGCCTTTAAGTTTCTTAATTAATTTCTTCCCAAGAGTTTGGTAAGCTCAACGTGAGAGTAAAGTTCAACATACTTTGCAGCTTAAGCAGAAAATGAACTTGGATTAAGTAAGAAGATTAAGCTGGAAAATTGAATGTTATAATAGGTATATCAAAATATAAACGGAGATTAAGCTTAGAAATTAAATGTTTTAAAAAAAAGATATATAAAAATATAAACGTTATTTTTAAAGCAGTTTTTCCTACAATACTTTGAGTATATTTTCGCAAACTACTCTGGCTAATTGCTAAAGCCACCCTCGTGTGTTAGGCAAACTAAATTGTGTCAAGCTGTCAATTTGGTAAACTTAATTGCAGTAAATTGGCTTGGGTTAGGTTACCTTTTGGGCCACGTTCTAATGGCCAATTTCAATGCTATACAGAGAGAGTTTGTGTGCCTAACAATACCAACAACAACCGCAGCCGAAGACCTAGCAAAATGTGTGCCATCATCAGCATCGAGAGCGTGAGAGTGATTGTCAAGTGTCCAGGCAAGCATTAAGCACAAAATTTCAAAACCCCCACCTAAAAAAAGAGAAAGGAAACGCGCGTGCAACATGTCGAATCTGTCGAATGTGCCACCACGTCGCCTGGCACCCGGTGCCGCCACACCCGTCGCAGTCAATGTGGGTGCGGGTGTGGGTGTGGGTGGTGGTGGCACTAGTCCAGCTGCCACAGCTGTGCTAACGGCACGGTTGAGTGCTGGCAATACGGTAACTAGCAGTGCGGTAGCCCTGGACCAGCCTCAACCACATGCACCACCACCACCGATGGCAGCAATGGCAGCCACATCCTCCTGCCCAGACTCGCCCATACGCCGTGTGTCGTCGAGTCTGAAAAACTCTGCACTGGATTTCGCATCGCGATTCTTCAACAAATGCAAAGCGGCCACATTCACTGTCGACGGCGCCACCTACACAATTGGTAAGTACACTCTGAATGCCAGCCGGCGAGAGAGGACACGAAATGTACAAAATGCTAAGGTCAACAAGTGTCTGATGGAAAATAAACCACACACACACACACACACACACACATGCACAGACGCTTGATTGAAAGGATGCAACATGCCAAATTGTTACTCATTGCTGCAGTCCTTTTTTTTGTTGTAGTTCTTTGTCTCGTTTTTCTACACACACGAGTGTGTGTGAGTGTGTGTGTGTGACTGACATTGCGAACAAGGTCGTCGCTTGACATTGCCATCCCCACCAGGTGTGTGTGTTCACTTTATTTCGCTTCGAGTTGGGTTTTCCACCTTACCTTTTTTTTCTATATTGATTTTATTTCTGCATCGAAAAATATATAATTCGATTGATGGCAATGACATGTGCTGTTACTGTCAGTGACGTCTTGCGCCAGAGTTGAGGTCATGAATGATAGTCGTAGAGCATGCATGCCAAATAATATTGTTATTTACACATTTCACAGATAACATTATTGATTTATACAGATTGTAATTTGATTAGATTCAACGACTCACATATCTAAACTTTATATTGAAATTGTGCATAAATTTGCCAAATTGCTCTAAGTTGGTTTCCAATACTGGAGTCTGTTGTTTAACTGTAGTTTAGGCAAGGTTTAGTTTAGTTAAAGTTAGTCAAAAATGAAGATTTATACTTACTATAGTAAAGGATAATATTATATGGAATTTGTTTATTTAAATAAAATGTAAAAATACGATCTAATAGACTTCAGATTTTGGTTCTCGTTTTGTTAGCACTTGAAAAGAAGGGTAAGTTTGTTTGCGTTATTTAAAAGTTATAGTGCAATTACAAATAATGTAATATGTACCAATTACTTCAGTTTTATGGAAATTTTCAATTTTTAAATTAACATTGTTTGTTTTTTTTATTATGATTGTAGTTTTGGCTATGCTTTAAATCCATAGAAAAAAGTTTCTGATTATACAAGGTTAAACTACTCTTATTTAAAATCAATTAATTTATTTATTAATATGAAATGTTTTGTCTATGAAAATCTTGATAAAGTATAGCTTTTCTTTTTGTAGAAAAATACGATAAATTTATATAAAATACCAAGATCTTAAAAATTATCTTAGTAAAAGAAGTAAGTAAGAATAAAGTCAGTAGTTGCTGCTAAATAGTTTAAACTAGTCTTGTTAAAAATCAATTTATTTGTTAATTAATACAGAAAAATACCATAAATTTCTATAGAATACTATACCAATTGTTAGGTTAGGTTATAGCGGTAGATAGGAATGTATTCTCAACTCACTTGGGCCGGGAATACATTCGCATCCAATACCAATTGTTACTTCAGATATATATATATTGCGCATGTATATATATTCCAGTCAAGTGCTCAATATATTCCTTCCACTTACACACGTTAAACCACTCACAAATATTACCATAATATAGTATTTTACCAAAGTGCTTTTTCTCTGAATCACCTGATGATGAACTGCTTCAATTAATCAGCTCTTGTGGACTGATAACTTACGAAATGTAATTCATTATTTTGTTCAATTCGACAGTTTGAATTATCCCTTTGAAATGCAGTAATAAACGCTATATTAATGTGTTGGTATTTTCTGCACATTAACCGCAGACAAATGCTTTGAGCTCTAGTGGCAAATGCTTTCAATTAATCAGCTAAATGTAATTATTCGTGTGGCTTTGCGATGATAATAACTAAACTCTTTGTGGTTGCATAAATACACAAGTACGTTTGCTAAGCCAACAAAGTTTTCCACAAGTATCTAAAACGGAAACGGAAACTGAAACTCTAACTGTAACTGTAACTGAAAACTCACGTGCCGAGGCGTTAAACGAGCTTTTGAGTAAATCTTAGACAGAGAGCAGAAGGCAAAAGATACTTGTATGTTGGCAAAAGATATACGTATTTTGGCAAAAGATACTTGTGTTTTGGCTTGTGTGTTGATTCGATACGGCACGCAACTCTTGGTCCGGGCGAATCCCCGGAGTGGCATCTCGGACAGATATCGCTGACTAAAGTGGATTTTTGTTGCGTGTGAGTGTGTGTGTGTGTGTGCGTGTGTGCGTAACGTGTGTACATTAAAATCGGCGATAAATCTGTTCATATTGATACTTTGATATCCGATACTTATGCCTGATTGATTGACGCCACACCCAACTGTGCGCATATTTAATTAACATCGAATACGAAATGCGGTGGCCATAGCTGACCAACATAATGATATTATATACTATGTTTAAAGTGGAATATGAATAGTAAATGAATGGGGGGAGTTGTGGCCGCACTTAACGCTTTTTAATGATACCATTTAAAATGCTATTTAAAGTTTATCGGGGCGAGCAGCAATTAAAGAATAGCTGCTGCTGCTGCTGCTGCTGCTACTGCTGCTGCTATTGTTGTCAGCCTGGGACTCCTGGGAGCCAAAGGATGCGCACGGACAGAGCACAGAGCACAGAAAGCAAAGCATAGAATGAGAAATTGCCAAGTTGCCAGAGACTTGGGGAACGGCCTTTGCTATGGACGGACGGCAAAGTGCATCAGCTGTGACATCAATTAAAACTTGTGTGCCTGGCGCAATTTCCACAGGCATGATGCAATTAAAATTGCACCAAAAGCAAAGCAATCTCAGGGCATTAACCGGTCCTATATGAGAAATTCATTTTCTCCCAAGAATATCGAGGCAAACTTCTCCTTCGATTCATCTGTAATTGTTAAGATTTTTTCTATTTCCTAGTAGGCACAAGTGGCCGAGTAGCGGAAGTTGCTACAAACCAACGACAGCAGCAGGAAACACAAACGAGTGCAACACACTGTACGTGTGTGTGTGTAGGTGTGAGTGGGTGTTACGGCAATGGTCTTCTGACTATTGCCAGGTCCTTCCACCTTCATTTGCCGTGTGTACTTTGCAGTTGAGCGGAAATTGCATTGTCACCGCCAGATGTGAGTTGTGGAACAACAAGAACAATTTCAGCTACTACTATGTCTGCAGGTTCTGCCTGATTTTATGCCCTGTTGGCCAAGCAGGTCCCGGACATGCCTGTTCGGCTGTTCGCCAGTTGTCCCTCGTTGTCATAGATGCGCAAATTAAAAATAATGACAAGCCAAGCACAGCACACAAATTGACTGGCAACACGAACTTATTATACTCTTACCCAAATGGCTTTTGCAAATTGTGGCCAACTTATTAAATATACTTATACAGTGGGAGTAATTACTTAATTATTAATTACTTACCGCACACGGAAAATGAGTTTCCTGCGGTGAATGAAAATTAACTAGAGTGAATAAAGTGTGTGTGTCTATAGCACATACTAGACTAGGGAGGGGGTGGCAATTGTCACCTCATCTTGAATAAATAAATTTGCTAGAATTGGTAGCTATTGAAACCTTTTTTTGTTACCCTTGACTCGCTCAACCTAGACACTGCTTAAATCAGTTTATGCCGCAGGCCACATTGAATATTTATGCAGTTTTAATTAAGTTATTTATTCGCATTTTTATATACTTTTTTAATTAAATTTTTACAGTATTTGCTTAGCTTTTTTTTAATTATTAAATACTCTTTCTAAATAAACATTTTGTATTTATTACAGTAAAATATAAATATAAATAACTCGCTGAAAAAGTTACTCTTCAGTTGTGACACATTTAGTACTAAAAAATTGTATATTTGATTATTTATATTTACATAAAAATATGGGAAATTAAACTGCATTCGTGGGAAATGCAAATACTCGGAAATATATATTTCAATGCTGGCAGCTCATAGAGTGCTCCTTTCGAGCTCATATGTAACAAATCAGAGACGGAAAAAATGGCAGCAAATATTTGCATTTAAAGAGCAATCCATAAATTTGCATTTAGAATCAAGCTGTACTTACAGCCATAAAAAATAATTTAATTAATAATTAAATTATAGCAGAAATCCACACTTTCATTCGCTTATGCATAGTTATGAACTTTGCACTAGACTTAAATGAGAAAAACGTGATTTATAGAGTGTGACACAGTGACATGCCAATTCCCAGTCCATTCACAGTTTTCAATTGGAATCAAACAAGTTGTTTTTCCTCTACTACTACTGTTATGCACTAAATCTTTCTGGCCTCGGTCATTAATCAGTAAGGTCGCCAATTGCAACGCCATTTTTGTTGCATGGCAATGCCATAGCTAGTGCCATTGGCATTGGCAATGCCATTGCCATGACTCTTATGGCGTGGCGTTGATTTAGTTGCCACACAACCACACACACTCTAACACACTCACATACTCACACGGAAATAACCTGTTGCAATGGCAATGGCTCGCTAAATGCTCGAGAATTTATCGATTGAGGAGGCGTATGAGCAGGGGGAAGGGGAGCAGGCAGCACGGTGAGAAAAATGAAAGAAATGAAAATCGATTTCACGCTCAAATTGATTTGGCTTTTATTGCAAGAAGGCCATTTAATTTATGGCAACCGGCTGCCATAAAAAAAGCTGACGCTGAGAACAATGTGCATAAGAATTTTCGCTTGGCAATTTTAGGGCTTATAAATTTAAATTGCGGCTCAACAACAATAACAACTCGAACTCACAAAGAACAAGAAGCAAATTCCACGAGCCTGAGGTGACGACCTATTCAAGCTGCTTCAACATCATGTAAATGCTGCTGCTGCTGCTGGTAACATTGATTTTCTGCTATGCCACTAAATGCCAGACACAGTGCACAACACCATGCCCATCCCCATCCCCATTCCCGGATCCTTGTCAGCACACACATCCATTATTATGTTGTGGATGTTGTGGGAAAAGTGGATTTTCCCCCAATCCCCAATCCCATTGCCCCTATACCAAACCCCAGCCGCGTTCATATCATACTGCTGCTGCTGCTGCTGCTGTCGAAATGCTGTTGAGGTTTGCGGGCATATTTTGGCAAAAATGTTTTTATACTAGTCAGTATCAGCTGTAGGAGACATCATCAAACCAGACACGAGACGAGACCCCGAACCCGACCTCAATCCTCTGGCACACTGGCTGCATTTTTGGCATCCTTTACTTCCTGTTTGTTGTCATTTGGCACACTCTCGCTCCCTTTTGGCAATTTGTTTCGAATTTGGCATTAATTTTTCACACAGGACACAGGAAATTGAAATGTTGCCATAACGGGAAGTCGTTAACTTGCCCAAAATAAGCGACAATATTTTCTATGTCAATGGATTGAGGGCATATACACACAGTGGTAGAGAGAGAATTTAACACTTTTAGTTGCGGCTGGCTTACTACAATTCAATTAAAAGTTTATTAGTCACACGGCCCAAAAAAGTTAAACAAATTGTGGCTAAAACTCTGCTAATCGCATTAAGACACCTGAAAGTTTTTGCCAGCCCCGAAAATCCCATAGACTGAGCTCAACTACAAGTAGTAGTGGCATCTAACCCCAGTCAAAGTTGAAGTATCCAATCAGACATGGACTAACTGTTCCGAGGCCTACAACTCGTGGACTTAATGGTGTCTGCATTCAATTTAATTGCCATCGTTTCCGCAGTTCGTTGCGCTCAATTTCTTAGTCCGTATTCTGTCCAGGTGTGCCCTGGCTTCAATCAACGGAAATTGAAACGCAAACCCAACATAGATACACTAGAGCATCCCCAGCCCAAACACAGACCCAATCCCTATACCAATACCAATACCAATCCGACCAAATGAAAGTGAAACGTGTGAAAGCAATGGCCGACAATGAAAATGAAAGCTGCTACCATTTGGCAGGCTCGGGCTTTGGGCCTTGTTTGTTTGTCTGTTTGCCTGTTTGTATATCTGTTAGTTTACCCATCTATCGCCAAGCATCATATTTATTTTATGGCCAGGCATCATTTCAAAATAGATCCAACTGTAACAGAAAACCAGCAAAAACATTTGGTTGAAAGCAGGAAAAAAATACTAAAATCCAACTAGAAACTGTAACAGAAACACCAAGAGAATTCCATGACGAGACCAGAGAGACTTTATTTTTTGCTGTTGTTGTTTACTTTGGGCCATAAAAAAGAAAAACACAGAACAAAGAATTTAATTTAAAAATCAACTCGATTGACGTGCGAATATCTTTCGAGTGTTTGCTTGTTATATGAGAAACCAGCAAATTGTTTACGTTTTAACAATTGAATCAACAAAAGGCGTTGGTATACTCACTCTGAATGGCATTGATACTATATCAGTTATGGCTCAAATAAAAGAGAACAATTTCATATTCATGAAGCTCATGGAAATTGTATTAATTGCCAACTGTCTATAGACATTTAAACCAAACAAATAATGAAGAAGATTAAATGGCAAACCGAAATGCCAACAGAAATATTTAAAAACAATTGTCAGTATTATTGTGAGCATATATTTATCAATGGAATATATCAGCATTATGAAATTGGAAATTTCTGTGGGAGTCGGAAAGAACAAAAGAACTAGAAGTGGCAAAGAACGGATGAATAATATTTTATTTTATATTTTGATTTAATGAATTTTTACTCTTAAAATTAAGTTATATAAAATATAAAAATAAAGCAATATAAAATGAAATTAAACATATTGAAAGTTTATGCATTTTATATATTATAAAAAATTGAGAAAAAGCTAAGTTAATCTTAATATAATAGTCAATAAACAAATCATAACAAATAATAATAACTTAACAAAAACAGAGATTAAATTCCTAGACTCACATTTCTATCTACAGTTTCAGTAGTCTCTGCATTCATTTTACGGATAGTTATGGATTCACAGGGGATTATCTCAACTCTTTATCTTAAATCGCTGAATATATATATACTGAAAAAATGGCTCTTACCTTTTCGTACAATCACTCTCAGTTGGTTAAGTTCTGTACCGAGTATTTGCCGCAGTTGTAAAGAGAATGCCCTGTCATCAGCATCATAGTGAACCGCTCTACTCGACCTAATTGAAACTGAAGGCCAACGGGATGTTGATGAGGCAGAATGAGTAGCATTTTGATCATCAATCAGGCGCGTATTGCATACTTCATGCTTCATACTTCATACTTCATACATCTGCTGTCAGCATCAGCAATATTTTATCAATTTACCAAACACTTGCTCATGCCACGCAGTGTGGCTGCGGCTGCTGCTGCTGCTGCATGGGGCAGCTGCCCTGGCTGGTATAAATTATTATGGCAATCATCGGTGACTTTTATTTAAGTTGAGTTGAGCGCCTACTTCTTGCTCTCCCGTAGGAGAAATATGCCTGTCAGAAAAAGGCGAAAAAAGAGCAGAAAACGCAGACAGAAACAATAACACAGCAGGTGATATTTTTTATAGGCAACTTTCCATTCTTTTTATGGGTTTCTTTCTGCGTGAACCCGAATTCAATGTTGTTGCCGTTCATTAAGCACCTGGCGAGCATGTCCTGCTCCTGCTCCTTCTCCTCGTTGCTACGCCATAAACCCTGCACGCCATTTTAAGTGCGGGTGCGTAAATGAAATTCTTGAACTTCAATTTAAATTTCAGATACTTTTCGTCGACTGGTCAAAGTGCTTACGAAATGCATTGGCTAAAGCTGTCGAATTGTGCGCTCTGTACAACTTTTACGCTCAGCTGCATTTCCCCAAGCCGAGGTGAGACACAACTCTCTCCACCTCCGCCCCACGCCCTCTGCCACCTTTAAATTATGTGGGCGTGGCTATAACAATGGACTGCCTTGTTTAGCACTCAGCAAAGTTTTGCTGCCGTGTTTATTGAATTTTCGCGAGCTAACCTAAGCTCTGGCCAGGCACCGAGGCACCGCACGGAGACGGAGATGGAAAGCTGACGCATAATGGAAACGTGGCGCTAAAATTACAGCAACGACTAGTTGGATTCCCATATAATCGTACACTCAACCTGCCCACCTCCCAGTGCCACTCCCTCACTCCCACTGCCCGGCAGCAATTCGCCGTAAGGCAAGCAACAGTTTTCCGAGTTTATCCGTTACTTTGCTTAGTACCATTTACCCCCACTGTCTGGACGAGCTGTGGCTCTGGCTCTGGCCCATTCCCATTCCCGTTGCTTGAATCGTGTTTCCATTTTACATAATTTGTAGCCCGTGGCAATTTTTAGCTCCGGCATCCGCCAAGTTTTATCAGGCAGCTCGTGCAACTTGTGGCAACTTTGTATTTGCAACTGCTTGAGGATATATATATTATATATATACAGTTTAGCTACACAAAACCTCTTGACGCATTATGGCATTTCGGTTAGACAGTTATGTGTCATAGAGGATTAGGAATGCAGCAATGGATTGATATGGATTAAAGGTAGAGACGTTATCATAATCAAAATAAAATCAAATATTATCTAAGACAACTGAAGCAAAATTAATGAAGGATCAAAAAAAAATAAATAAAAGAATATTTTATTAAATAATAAAATAAATTAAAAAATAACAATAGTTAAATAAATATAAATACAATAAAAATAATAATATTATATAAATATGAATAAAATAATGTAATAAATAAATACATAAAATTTTCAGGTTAAACATAGTGAGAAAGACTTTTCATACTTTTGTAAAGGGTCTAAAAATATATATAAAATATTTAACGCAAATTTCTCTGTTTGTTTAAATCTTTTTTAATAAAAGTTTAAAATTTAGGATAATTTCTAGAACATTAAATTAATTAATTGCTGTTTATAATTATAAGTTGGCGTGCCAAAAGAATTACCACATAATTTAAATTTAATTTTATATTTTACCTAATTAATTCCTATTTATATGAAATGGATTAGCGAATAGTACAGTATATCTACTTAAATGCAACAAATGACATGAAATTTTATAGAGTATCTACAAGTCTGGCTTTCTGGCATTGTCACCTACTAAGTTGTTTACGTAGCAAACTATTTTTGTCGCAATGCAGTGGGTTGAGTTTTGGTTTGAAGTTTCTCATATTGTGTGTGGTGTGTGTGTGTGTGTGTTGCCTTAGGAGCCACAAATAAACGACACGACTAACGTACACGCAACACCTAGAGAAGAAAGGGGCAGACAACTGGCAACATAGTATATTAGAGCACTAAGCTGATAAATATCAGCTAATTGAAACAGGCAAAAGCAACTGCAGTCGACACTAAAAACAAAGCAAAATGTTCCCAAGTACTTAAAGCTGAGCAAACTTTTAGGAATGTATAGAAATATTTAAACAATTTTTCAGCAATTTTCGTGAATAACTAAACTTATTTCGTTAGGCAATAAGCTTCATCAGTTATACCACAATTTTTTCATTAAAAATTTCCCAGTTTCATTTGCGCTCAATTTAGACGTCGATAAAATTGTGTAAATTAATTTGTATGCAGTTGATGTCTTTTTTTATGCACTGCAAACTTAGCAACAAGAATGTAATTACATTTGCTTAGCTATAAAAAAAAGAGAGGAACGTCCAAATTGAACGAACAACGGTCATCAACGGTCTAGTACTGAGCTGGCGAACGCTGCGTATGCGTAACATTTGCTTCTTGCTTTTATTATTTACGCTGTTTGCGTTTTTATGTGCCACACAAATCAAATTTATGCGATGGACAGCGCTTTGGTGGCAGTAACACTCTCTGCCACCCTCTAGCAGAACCAATACCAATTCCGATAACTGATATCAGTCAGTTCCCTATCCACCAGTGGCAGAGAACTACTAGCAGTTTGGCTACGTGTTTTGAAATTTGATTTGAAAGTGGAAGCCACAGCAGCTGCTGCTCTTACTGCTCTTCTGCTTGTTGTTTTTGTTATTATTATTACTATTTGTGCAATATTTGTATATGTATAAGTACATGTGAACTTGTTGCCCCACAGTGGCTGCTTGCCCCTTGACCCGAGCCAGTGATGCTCACGTTGCGAGCGCAAATTGAAATTGAATTGCGAACTTTAAAAGTTTATGGCCACATTGAGAGCGGAGCAGAGACTGAGGGCACAGTAGCAGCTCACTTAGCGATATCAGCAAGTGGGAGGAGTTCGAGAGTGAACTGTAAATCTAGTTGGAAAAAAGTTTTCCTTTTTGCTGAAAATTTTATCAATGGCAGGCAACATTGTGGAACTGCTTTAGCCTTTGGGCTATTCACACACACACAACTCAGTCGTATGTTTGTGTTTGTGTTTGTATTTCAGCTCACTCATACACTGAAATCACTTTTATTGTTCGCTGCACTCAATTACGTATTTATTTGTTTATTCACTCATTTATTTGTTTCGAAACATTCCTCTACAATACTTTTCCAAAACTAAAATCAACTGAATGACTGTATTGATGATGAAAAGAAAAAAGTAAAAAGAAAAATACAAACGTTGAGAATATATTATGCGTATTTCATAATACATATGTGGGTTGCTAGGTTATGCCATTCTCTAATGATATGTGGGTCATCAGACAGCATTAGGCAACTGCCCAATGAAGCGATTAGTTAACTTTCCACAACCCTGTCAGATTAGCTCACATCCCATTTGACTTTTACAGGGTGTTCCAGCTATTGCTGTGGTTGTTCCTATGTCCTTTGCTTCATTGCAACTGAAGTTCAATTTACAGTGAACTTTGCTTGAAATTTTAAACTACTCGAAACTTTCTAATTGCATTATAAATGTACACAAATTGAGAAATTGCCGTGTCAATGCGGTCAATGGTTTTATTCTACACTTTAGAGTAAAGTCAAAGGCAAATAAATAAAGGAAAGTACTACACATTTTTGAAAATTAGGTCCACAAAGCTATTATTTGTTTTAATACTTAAGAGCTAAAATAAAGTAAAGTAGAGCATTTACTAAGGTATGAATTTCTTTGGAATTATAACAATGATAAGTCAAAGAGCGTTATTAAAGAAAAAGCAAACAAGCAAAATTCAACTATGAACTGAATTTTGCTAGAATATTTTGCTGAAAACTACAAAATATTTGCAATACGATGCACATAGTATTTTAGAGGTCTTTTATTGCTACTAGTCTAGGTTATTTTGATTTGAAGATTTGTTTTTTCGTTTTAATATAAAAGAGGTTAATTAAAATGAGTGAAGACCATTTGATAAGGATATGAATTTCGAAGAAAATTTAACAAGACTAATTCAAAGAGAGTCAATAAAGTGAGACTTAAATCTGAAATTCATTAGACTATGAATATACTTAAATACTTTGCTGTCGAATTTAAAAAAAAATTTAATAGAATTTGTTTTATGATTGGAGTAAATCTTTAGTTATTTTTGATAATTCTTTATTTTAATAAATACATAAATTAATATAAAGTCAACAACACTTTAATTTGCTACTTTCTGTAATGAATAATTAATTATCATATATTTGTATTCTCTATTATCTACTTAAACTCTTTACCCAAATCTTGATGGCTATGATAACTATCTATTCAACTTCTGAAAGAACACCCTGTATGCTTAGCAGTTACTAAATTTGCTCCGTAAATCAAATGTCGAGTCGCCTTTTTGCACTGACAGCCAAAGTCGTATATGGGTACACTTTTGCCTATAGAAGGCCCTGCATCCTTTCACCCCCATTCCCCTTCTTTTGAGTGAACATGCTGTGCTGCCGAGCTCAAACGTTACCCAACACTGGCTGGAAATTCGGACAAGCAACCCTTTTCAGTATTTTTATTTGCTTTTAAGCGGCCGACTGGGCAGTCTGGGATGCCTTGACCAAGACTCCCGCTGCTGCTACTGTTGCTGCTGCTGCTGCTGTTGCAGAATGCTTCAGTGATTTCATGTGGCCATGATTGCTTCTGGTACTGGTCGAGCTGAATGTCCTCGAATTGGGGCATGTAGGGTACAGTACGTACGCAATGATACGTATGCATAAATAATCACTACTGTTTCGCTTCACAAGACTCCGAGTTGAAGTAAACCAAATCAATTTTCATTTCGAATGCATGCGATGCCTTTCAATAATTTAGCACGTACTGAGTGCAAACGTTTTCACAATTATGCTCTTGTCGATGAAAATTAACTTTAAGTTTTTCCACATGCAGAATATGTGACAACATTTTACAGTTGCAGTGTAAATATTTAATGTTTACTGCGTACCTCACTGCTAATTAAACCCCACCATATATGGCGAGTGGGCGGAGTGTACCTAGAGCCAACTGGTTGAGCTTGTTACTGCTGTGGTCGTAGTCGCATCAAGGGTAACTCAATAAAGCTTAAGGCATAACACACGTGAGCTCTCTCTCGGTGTTTTTAGACCCTGTACTTAAATAAAAGTACAAAAGGGTCTATGAAGTTTGTGCAGCTCAGAAATGTATGTGACAGGCAGAAGGTGCCGTGGCAGCTCCCACTAACTATATATATTCCTATAGTGCAAGCAGAATAGAAAGTACAGGACCTCCTACCGTCGGTTGCATCCGACAGTAGCTTTCCGAGCTTTTTTTTTTGTTGTTGTTTGGTCTGTCAGCTCTTTAACACTCACTTTAGAGCTGCCAGTGGCGAAAGGTTCTTAAGTGCATTAATACTCAACAGCTGTAAAGGTTGTGTACTCGCCTCATAAAGTCAAGTGAAGCAGGGCAGAGATTTTTTAAAGTATGTACTCGCAGTGGCAAGGTCATGGGGGAACTCACTGGAATTCGATATTAGATGCGCCAACATGTAACTGTTGCACCGTCATGTCCCTCGAGAGACAGTCGTATTGCATACCAATATCCGCAATACATACAAATTGAAAGCAAAATACCAAAAGGCGGAAGGCGGAAGGAAGTGAAAGTTTGTGTGCTTCTTGAATGAAAAATTGATTTATTAACAATATTATTAAATAAAGGAGACTCGAGAGATGCTGCAGAATTGTGCAAACTTTACGCCAATTTATCTTAAATGCTTGCACATTATGGTTAAATAACTCTCAATTGACTTGGCATTCCATTCCAGCACTCAGGAGATACAAAAGTATCTGCAATGACCTTTAAATAGCTTTGGCAAATATTGATTTATACGCATGTCCTCCGCTGTGTCGCCAGTTTTGTGGCATATTATAGATAGTAAATCGGAATACGGAATCGGAATTGAATTGGCATCGTATCGAATCTTATTGTGGATCCGCATCCGCATCCGCATTCACCTTTTCTGTAGCTGACGGCGCATAAATCCGGCTTTCGCTTTGCTTGGGATTAAAAATCGAGATGAAGGAAACGCACACGCCCGGCATTGACAGGATAACGCACCTGCCAGCCAGACTGCCAGGACTGCCAGGACTCATTGTGCAACCCATACAATTGGCTTACAATCGCTGCCATTGTGGCTCTTGTTTTTCTCCTTGTTGTTGTTGCTACCATTTGCGGTGGCTTTGCATTATGCCAAGGCAATCGAAAGTGGGCGGTTTGCCAGAGTCCAGAGGACATGCGGTTTCCTACAATTTCAAGTGCTCTGCAAATTACCGTTACGTCTGTGAATTACCAATGGCGGAATGCAACTGTTGTTTAAGCAACCCACCCACCAACAACAACAACAACAAGAACCTGTGGCGGTTGTTGCTCATTTTGTCAGTGGATTGATAATTGCGAGGGGAGCAAGGGAAGTTGTCCATGTCCCCAATAACTATAATTGAAGTAGAAGTATGAAGTCTGCAGTACAGCTAGAAGTAGAAGTCTAAAGTAGAAGTCTAAAGTAGAAGTCTAAAGTAGAAGTCTAAAGTAGAAAGCAAAAGTAGAAGTATGAAGTATGTGGCATGCAGTATGACGTATGAAGTATGAAGTATGAAGTATGACGCACGACTTATGACATATGGGATATGAGGTATGATGAACGGTGCCTGATGAATGATGCCTAATGCCTGATAAATGATGCCTGATGCATCTATCTAGAATAGACAGTTGTAGATGTGGAAGTCTGAAATCTGAAGAAGTAGAAGTCTAAAGTTTGAATATGAACTAGAATAGAAGTGGATATCTGAAGTAGAAGTGGATCTACTAGAAGTAGAAGTAGAAGTAGAAGTAGAAGTAGAAGTAGAAGTAGAAGTGGATCTACTAGAAGTAGAAGTAGAAGTAGAAGTAGAAGTAGAAGTAGAAGTAGAAGTAGAAGTAGAAGTAGAAGTAGAAGTAGAAGTAGAAGTAGAAGTAGAAGTAGAAGTAGAAGTAGAAGTAGAAGTAGAAGTAGAAGTAGAAGTAGAAGTAGAAGTAGAAGTAGAAGTAGAAGTAGAAGTAGAAGTAGAAGTAGAAGTAGAAGTAGACGTGGAAGTAGAAGTAGAAGTAGAAGTAGAAGTAGAAGTAGAAGTAGAAGTAGAAGTAGAAGTAGAAGTAGAAGTAGAAGTAGAAGTAGAAGTAGAAGTAGAAGTAGAAGTAGTAGATAGAAGTAGAATATTCTTTTCACCAAGTTTTAATATTCTTTACAAAATAATTAAGCAATCTCTCTAGGCAATTTCCCCAACACAGCTTGAAAACTGTTTGATGCATATCTAGGGAAATTTAATTAAATAAAAAATACTCGACCTTAATTTGTTTTTGGGTCTGTCCAGCCGATTGTATGTTTGCCTTAATAGCTTCTAATAAAAATAGATTTGGCCCCAAAAAATGTATATGAATTTAAATTGAGACAAGCTAGGACACACGCCGCACACACAGCATCATTCACACACGCACACCCGCACACACAGCAGGCAACCAAAGATTGGTCCTCCAAGGCACATAAAAATAATTCACGTTGTAGCCATTTTGCTTACACATGAGCACGCAGGGCAGGCGGGGGGAATGGGCACAGACCGGGGGACTGGGAGAGTGGGAGAGTGGGAGACTGGCAGTAGACATCACACATACGCACTGTTGACGCGGGGCCAGCCAAAGCGCTGACAACCATAATGAGATGTCAGCGTTGACTATCAAGTGGCTTCTCCTGGGCTGTTGGCTGCTGGGCACTTGGCTCGGTTGGACCCAGGCGACGACCTGCTTCAAGTGCCTGTGTGTGGCAGTTGGAACGGGACTTTCTACTGCCATGCAAACAAGCGGCGACGTGCTTAACATTTTTTAAGCCATAATGAGCAGCAGCAGCAAAGGCAACAAAAAATGAGACAAAAGCGTAAGGCGATAGGGCGTGACAGTTGTTGTTGTTGTTGTTGGAGTGTGTGTGCCTTTGGCCTGGCAGCTGCACACGCATAAATATCCTGGACTGTTGGTCTCACTACGACTACTCGCAGCAGGACTAATTCTTGCTCCAACCATTTTTAATGATGACAAATGCGCATGTCCCCTTCACAATGATCATCCCACTGATGATGATGAAGATGTTGACGATAGTGATTGCGACTTACGACTTAAGCAAGCAACAAAAGGAGTTGTGCACTGGGATAATGGATAATGGGCAAATAAATTACGCTCAGCATACCAAGAAGAGAGACCAAAAAGAAGAAATGTTATTGAAATTGTAAATTATGTCAAGGACAAGGACAAGGACATGCAGCAATTGCATTTCCAACAGGAAAATGGGATGCCAAAGCATGCGAAAATCCTGTCCTTAAGGCATTCCATTAATGACTTGACGACAGCAGCCCCTACCCAACTCCTGCCCCTCTGTTGGTCCTCTGGGGAATAGACAGCTGTCAGTTAAAGAGTAAAAGTCATTGACAACAACTTAGGCACTTGGCAATGGAGCAGAGTGAGGCGTATAATAATGGGCAAGGCAATGCGAATGCGAATGCGAATGCGAATAAGCCAAGTCCTTTAATTGACAGCAAAGTTTTTCGAGAGTAAAACTTTTTTGATTGCCTCAAAGACGCGCGCCCATCGACCAAATCCATAATGAGCAAGTTCGTCGACACCTCCTCCCCCTCCCCCTCAAGAAGTGTAACATTTAATAATTAAAAGCGACGTACAAGTCTCGGCAACTTCAGCTTTCCATTTGCCTTGATTTGCATGTTTCAGCTAATCGCAAAAATCCAAATCAAAATCAACTCAAAAAGCTATTGCATTTAGTGCAGTCAAACATGCGATTACCACGGCAATAGAGGGTTAAGAGCGGGGGGCGTTGGGCGTGACATGCTATAACTATGCTATAAATAATGACTAAAGAAGCAATTGGCACGCATACAAGTAGCATACGCACTAGTACTTGTACTAAAGTGAGGTAATTTAACTATAATATATATTTAGTACTAAAAAGTATCTATGGCTAACAAAAGTATCTTTTTATTGATAATACTACTTAATTAATAACTACAATCTTAGTAGCACAACTGAGCAGTTTTAGCAGCTTGTTTAGTGCAAGTAAGGTAATATAACTACTAAAGTAAAACATGTATTTAATACTAAAAAGTATCTATGGATAACAAAAGTATCTCTCTATAGATAAATACTACTTGATAAAAATTAGTAGTGAAAGTAATTAATTTGTAGCCCAACAGAGCAGTTTTAGCAACTTTTGTGCAAAGCCTTAAAGCCTGCTCAGCATTAGGCCCAATGAAGTTGGCTCATACAGTGCGTGTGTGTGCGTGCGCCTTTCATTTTGGCTCTTAACACACAGGCAAGTCAATCATGGCCCACTTGACCACAAGCACTAAATCACTCTGAATGGCTACATGCTTGACACTGAGATGGAGCAGGCCAACAGGCGACAGGAACAGGAACTCCAGCCGGAGACTGTGCCCACTTGTCAGCTGTTTATCTTGGCCAAGTAGAGACAAGAGTACGCGCGTACTTGGCTATATATTTATATATGTATATAGCGCTGCAATCTCTAGTATCTTTGGCAACTTGACAGCGACATTTACATAGACAAGTGTTGCGAGGGGCGTGGCAAAATCAATTGCACGCCATTTTAACCGGAGAAGCAAGGAGAAAAACCATTGACAGCACATTAACCCCACCCCAGCACACACACATTCTCGACTAAATCTAAATCTATATTCACAAAAGCAACATGCATTATTTATTAGCATTTTCGCCTCGATTTTCTTGCCAATGAAAGAAGATTTTATGGGCATGCCGAAGAGTCAATATACTATAGAGAATTTCAGTAATGATTTGGGTTGTAAAAGGAAAACAGTTTAAGATACAGTTGTGGTATGTCATATATGGTGTTGACATTTGCTATATTCCCTAATAAATACACTCGCAATTACACATGCGTTGACACATCACAAACACCCAAACACCCGAGAGAGTACAATAAAAAACAACAGAGAAATGCTGAAAGTGCTGTTCCCCAAATAAAAAAGCGCTCAATCAGCAAGGGGGACTGTGTGGGGGGTGCTCGATTAAATCGCTGACTGACTTGATTCCAACGCACGAATTGACACTTGAGATGGATTAGCATGAGACATGGGAACAGTCCTCCTTTATACTCAGGCCAAAGGAACTTCCCACTGTGCGTACAGTGCGTATAATAAATCAATGTACTTGTACTTGCTTAACTTTATGCATAACATTTTATGGTCTTATCTAGCTGGCAGTAATTTCGCCGTCTCTCGCATTCTCAATGGTAGGCAGAAAAATAATAATAATAATTTTTGTGGTCGCAGCTCGAGCGTTAAATTGGAACAGATGTTTCGCTGTCCTGCCCAGTATCCTGGCCAGTGTCCTGGCTCTCATTTAGGCACTTAAAACTAACCAAATTTCGCGAGTGTCAGCTGGTGTTAGCCTTGGTCTAGTAAATTACAAAATTCGCCTTTAAAGTCTGCAGTATATATTTATGCATTTCGAGTCTCTGGGATTAAATCTAAAAATAAATAAAATGTATTTTTGGCATATCCTTCACTTAACTGTCTGTCAGTCGGCACTCAGACTTGTTTGCGATTATTATTATTATTTTTGTCGGTGGTCTGGCCTATGTTAAATGCTTTGTCATACATCAAAATTATGTCGTTATTTATTAATGAACTGTAAATGTGATTGATGTGCCGGGTTGTGTGCTTGTCCTGCGCCTGTTCCTGTCTGAATTCACCGCACTTGACATTAATATATAGACGCTCCAAATGAGATTGCTGGCAATTTATTTAATTTCAAATGAGTACAGGAGGCGATTACTGTGCCTGTCAACCGCATTTCGAGTAAATGCGTACTCATTTTCTGCTCTCAGTTAAGCAAACCTTATTTATAATACACTCTTTTAATACACTCTAACTGAACAGCAGGTACAAACCAAGTTGACTGATGAAATATTTTATGAGACTCTACTCAGTTGTTTCTAAGGATCTTGATTCGTTAAAGATGTTTAGTTGAGAGCAAATAAGTTGGTGTCTCTTGAAACTATTTATTCTACTTATCATAGAACATTAGTGGAGTTTACTAGCTCTTTGCTGTACACTGTGAAAATAGTCGGCTTATAACTATCTATAGTTGTTTGTTTTAAGAAATCATAAACTTGTTTAAAATATTCTTGTAAATTGTGTATTAAATAAAAATAAATAAAAATTTTAAGAAATAATAAAAAATACATAAATATATTATTAAATATTTTAATAAATAAATTATTTTGTTCGAAAATAATAATAAAATTTACTAAAAAAAAAAAAAAATAATAAAAGGAATTCCTTCTAATAACTAAAGCCTTCCAAAGCTTCTGCACAAATGTTTCAAAACCTCATAAAAAATAATCCATGATAGCTTTAAGAGGCAATATTACAAGAATTTATTGTCGCATAGTAATAAAAAAATATTTCAAAAAGACTGCAGTCGAGCGTCATCGAAAGTAAACGACTTTGTGCTATGATAAATTGCAGAGTTCCTAAATTTAAGATGAAATTAATTTAGCTTTTAAATCAAAGCAACAATTTTTAGTATATATAGTATACTATATAGTATAGTATATAGTATAGTATAGTATTATATAGTATTAACTAGCATTTATTTTGTGTTTTCCTCAGTGTAGCTTTGCTGTGGTTCCTGAGAGTTTTCTCCGTTTAAATGCGTTTTGCTTATGCACAAAAGAAAAGCAGCTTAGTGGGCAAATGTAAAGCAGAAAGAAGTAGAAAAACATTACACGACTCTGGCATTTACTTAACCAACTGCAATTGCAATTGCAGTGGCAGCTGTTGCACTGTCACTGCAACAACAACAATAGCAACAGCAACAGGAAGTAGCAATCACAACTGGCAGTAGAGCCAGTGAGCCGCAGTAACCAGAATCGTAGAATCAGAATCCCCGGAGTACCCAGAGTACCCACAAAAAGAACAAGAGCCATGTCATTCACAGTCAGTGTCAACGTCAAACAATGCAACTAATTTGGCTCAGCAAAATTTACTCTTGCTCTTATCTGTTGGGGTCTGAGCCGAGTATAAAACTTACTCAGCGCCAGCATACTCTTTGGGCCAACTGGCATTTGTTGGCAATTAGAGCAAATTAGGCAAATCATTAGAGAGGCAAAATGTGGTATAAGACAGATAGTATTAAACGATGTCTGTGTGGTAGTAAAAAACCAGGCAAAACTTTCATGAACAGCAGCACCTGAGAACGCAGCTCATTATGCATTTAGACTGGGGTTGGGCGAACGCATTAAAAGCGCATTACAAAAAGGGGGAAAACCAGCAGCAGCAGCAGCAGCAGCAACAGCTATAGCAACAGCTGCAGCAAAGCTCGTTGATGCAGATTTCAGCAGGAGACTCTAAAAATCCTTTTCACTACTAATTAATTAAGTTGTGTGTGGCAAGAGAGGGTAGGTGAGGGGTGAGGGGGCAGAGCTGCTTTAAATTCAAGCAACGCATTCATTAAGCATACGCACTGTGTGACATGATAACCGGCATCTTAACACCTGACATAATTAAACGTTTTGTCCTACCTCTGCCATGATGACGCGCTTGACCTTCGTGCAAGCAGAGACGATCCAAGTGTGTGTGCATATATATACCTACTCATGTAAACGCACAACATGCCACACACACAAACACACACACAGCAGATACTAAAATGCGCTTATGAGTTTTGCGGTTGCTTTAGCAGGCACTAACCACAGCAACAACAATAGCAACAACTAACTTAAATATGCAAATATTTGCACAATGACTGTGTATCTCAGGCAGCATGGCATGGCTTGGGTTGGGTTGGGTTGTGGAGCTTTACAAAGTGGAAGAAGAAGCCTTGTTGATGGCACGACACTTGCAACACTTTTAGCCACACACACACACACAACGGTTCACCCTCTTAGCCCAGGCCAACCGCAAGGACTGTTTATTATTTGTGGTCTTATCCTTTTATGGCATTTTTGTGGCTTCATTTTCTGTGCCCACAAAATTGAATTATTTATATTATTATTAATATTCATATTTAGTAATAGTATTTATAATATCAATTTGAATGCGCTGCGTAATGACTGCAATCAAGTTGGGTTTACATGCAGATGTGCCTGGGCTTAGTTAAACACTCCATTCATATTTTATTCCTTTTTTTGGTGTTTTTGTTTTTTTTTTGTTTATAGCTCAAGGCCAAGTCTTATCGTTATCAATGCGTCAAGCGGTCTAGTTGAGCGACAGCGAGTGTGCGTGTGTGTGTGTGTGTGTGTGTGTAAGAGAGCCTCGAGGACAGCAACGTTATTGACAACGTCAAACAGCATTATGCTTACGCATTACTCTCTTCTCTTTACATGGCTCTCTTAAGCAATTCCTCTTAAGCGCTGAGCTTTCCACCTCATTAGCTTGTTGCTTTGACTAGAGCTTTGTGCGTAAGACTTTTGTATGTCTTCAGTTTACAATAGATGGCGCCAGCTCCTAACAAAAAAGCTTTTAAAGCAGTTTTGTTTGATTTGCTGTGCAGAGCTCTAATGGAAGACAGTGGAGTTGAATATCGTTTATCAACATTTTTGCCAGAGTTAAAGAGTTAAATAAGAAAAAAGAATATAAATTGATTAACAGCTAAAAAAAACAGTTTAAAGTATTTTACATCAACAACAATTAGATATTATTATTTATTAATTATTTTGTTATTTATACACAGAAAAGAAATAATATTAAGTGACATACGCTCTAAATTATAAATATCAATAATTGTATATTAATTAATTTTATTAAGTATACACAAATGGTCAAAATAATTTGTGCATCAAATGCATATTTCTTTCAATTAAAATTACTTACATTTTTGCAACTACATACATATATTGGCCACATTTATTTATATTTTTGATTCTTACAATATTCATATATTATAATGCCAGAAAATTATTCTGGAATATCGGGTATGGTTTTCGGTTCGTCAATAAAACCTAAATAAAAGTACACATAATTTATATTTTCGACTTAAATAAACGAAATCAGATAGTAAGCTATTTTGATTTTTCGTTTTCCTTTTCGTTTTCCTTTTCTTGAATTTAAATTGAATTCAAATTTCAATAGACAGTTTATTGATAAAACCGTTACTGTCACTTGCTGTCGATAGTCGGCAAATGTCAAGTGTTTTTTCTGTGTGTGACTTTTCTGTATAATATTATAATATTTTTTTGTCGATGGCCAGACAGCGATATGGCAACGCTGGCTCATTAGGCATAAAAAAGCGCTGAAAGTTGTTGCCACAATTTGTTTGTATCGTTTGCCAATCGGTACGCTTGAGTTCAATTTAATTGGCCCAGGTAAACAGTCAGTCAAAGTCAAAGCACCAAAATGTAGTCGGTTCTCCCCGACTATCAGTGCCCCTCACCACCCACCTCCTCCCCTTGGCAACACGCGCTCAGTTGCTGCCATAAAAGTGAGAGCAACAACAAAAAGTCGCAACGGCCGCCCGCCGTTCATAGATCCCAAATGGACGTCTATGCCCACCCTCCGCAAGTCCCCTACTCCATCTCCCCTCTCCCCCTTGTGACCATGTCTGTCTGTTTGCTCTGCGCATGCGTGGCGCGCATATTTCATGGCAAGGCGATAATTAATGCAACCAAAAATTGAAATACAAAGTGTCTCTTGTTGTTGTTAAGTTTTCATGTTTCTCTTTTTGTTGTTGTTGTTTTTGTTGCTCTGTAGTTGATCTTGTTGCGCGGTGTTGGCTATTATTTGTTGTTGTCGTTGTCCAAAATTTTTTATTAAATTTGTTAGTTTTTTATACACTGCATTTTTAAAGTGTTTTGTTGGGGTACGCTGGAAAAGTTACTTACTATAGTAGATGGCGATGCGAATTTGTACTGTATTTAATTAGAAATTAAAAAGGAATTCATAGATATAAATCTATTTTATATAATCTGTCTATATATTATTAAGTGATTTAATATTAAATGTAATAAATAATTAAAAATACTTACTGCAATCGGATTTACTTTGAATAATATTGAAAAAAGCCAAATTAAATGGTATAATTAAAAGGCTACATAGCGATAATTTCAGCTTGGATAATTACTAAAATAAGTTATTATTTTATAGGGCAAATTTTTATTATTATGAATGGTTGATTATTTATTAGAAAAAAATAAAATAAAAATAAATATTAGTATAAAATATAAGTAGTATAAAGTGTAAGTTGTTGTATAAATAAGATGGAATAATCAGTTGGAATGTTATAAAGTTATTGGTAAATTATTTAGTAAACTGAAATGTAATTAAACATAACATTTTACTATAAAGTAATCGAGTTTAAATATAAAAGGTTTAGCGATTTAGCAATGTGCTTTTCAAGGCTTAAAATCTTGCAATTTATTGAATTTACTTTATTTATTAAATTTATTTATTATATACATAACTAAAATCTTCTGAACTATAAAAAAACAAAAGATTAAAATGAATATTATAATTTATATATTTATTTAAGTCGGCTCAACGTCATCGTTCTTATGGTGCCTTACATCTTTTTCTATTATGATAAGATTTGTTTTTTAATCCAATATTTTTCAAACCCCAATGGGTTCCGTCTTTAGAGATAACAATTTGCACACCGTCTGATCTCCTGCTAAATTAAAATTGAAATTATAATTTGTATTATAATATGAAAAGTAATCCTAAACTCTTCTGTTTTATAGCGCATTTAGGTATTTAATCTAATCTCAACTCGATCATATTGATTTGCTTTTGCTCACGCGTCTGCCCAGATATCTGTCAGCGGGTCTGAATGCGACTCCTGGCCAACTCAATGGTGCGGTAGTTGTAAGTTTTAGTCTTTGCCGTTGACTGTTGTGTTGGTCAGCTGATGATTTATTGGCATTCGCCTGGTTTGGCATTTGATGCATTTGTGCAACATGCATTTTGACATTTACCGCTGATTTGTGTGAAATTTTGATAAATAAATGTATAGATAGGTCTGACTGGCAGTTGGCAATTGAATTTGCCAACATTTTAACGCCTATTGGCTTAATTAGATGCAATTGCAGTTACAATTCTCAGTTTTAATTTTGTATTTATTTTCTTGTTTTCAATAATTTTGATTTATTATTAGTCAGAGAGTTTGGCGCCTTGTCATGTGGATTTATTTGCGTGGCTTTTGTTAGAGTCTTTGGTTGCAGTGCGTGACACGCAATGCCAAGCCCCTCGATGGCCTGAGAATCGAGCGCGGTTTGGCCAGTTTTTTGTAGGAGTCACAGGCAGAGTCGAAACCAGCTTGGTTCACTTGCCGGCTGATGTGGCAGCCGCAGAAGTTAAACGAGGCTTAAACAGTGCACACGCCACAAGTTGCACGTTGCCAAGTGGCAAAGTTATTCAAATTGTAGTGGTGCAACAAACACAAACTCGGACAGAGGTGAGTCGAATCAATTAGTTATAGCCCAGGAGCAAATGTTGCGCAATTAGTATTGGGCTAATTGTTGCTGCAGGCCCATTAGATAATCAGTGCACTAATTGTGTTGCACAGCCAGAACTGCTCTCATTTTCCTTCCTCCCTGTTGTGTGTGTGGCTCAGTGGTATGTGGCATTCTTGAGGCGCAACGTTGCGTATGAGTAATATTTACATTACATTTCATAGCTGTAAATTGCATTACATGCAGCCCAAATGCAGTTAGTCTCGAGCATATACTACTATAATCGTCTACATGCAACAAAATGCGAAAATTTAATTACAAGCTCATATATGCCAAAACGAACAGAACATCATCATCACCATACGAATGTCTGAAGTCATGCCGAGTATTGCTAAATTCAATTCGCATGCCTCACATTTTATAGCCAACAGACTTACACTCACACTCACACACACACATACTCTTAGAGATGTCAAATTTTAAATGAAAATTGAATTCGACATTTTGGCAGCACTCGATCATTTGCAAAGGCAACTTTATTAGCTCAATTATAGAGGCTTGCGCAGGGGAAGCTTAAAAATTGATTAAAGTGAAGCAAAAAAAATACTCTGCAGGTGAATCGGGGTAGTTGAAAAAGAAAATAATTAAATGACAATTATGTGTTATAAATAAAAAAGAAAAATTATATAAATAAAGAGAAAATATAAATATTGAATAATAAAATTAATAAAAATTAATAATTGAATTATTTAAATTAATAATTGAATAATAAATATTAAAAATAAAATTAATTAAAGCAAAGTTTAATAAAGCATATTACAAATTAGTTATGAAATGTAAAAACAAATTATCAATAACTTGTAAGTGTGTTCAAAAATTATATTTAAAAGTTCGACTTATAAAGAAAAAATTAAAATTTTCTTATTAAATATGATTTAAAATATCTTAAGCATGAACATTTGTTTTAAACAAAAAGATAGAAGAATTGTTTGAGTCAATATTTAATCAATTCATATTCATTCTGCGCATAGTATAGTATAAAGAATAGCTATAGTTTAGAAGTACATAATACTGTAAAATAATACTTTACTCTAGGTTATTTATAATACAATTCAAAAATTATATTTGAAAGTTTAACTAATAAACACACAGCTTACATTTTCTTATTAAGTATTCTCTAAAATATCTTAAATTTGAAAAATAGTGTCAAACATTTAAAGGGTATCGATTAAATCAAATAGCATAAAGATATAAATGAATTGTGTATCTATATCCCTCACTTCTAAGTATTGAATCCTTTCTGTTATTGTCGAAAATATCAGCAAAGTATATTACCACTTGGCTTATTATAATTTGTATTATTTTAATCATCCTTATCCTTGCCATATACCCTCCACTGGTAGAGAGTATTTTTCATTCGCTTTTCATACGAAATTCCTGAGCTTTTAATGCTTTGTTTGGGTTTATGTTTAGCACACTTTGAGGCGCTACTTAAGCTGATTTTACATTGTTGGCAAACGCACAACGTAAATATCCACACACACACACACCCATAAAGAGGGTGTTTGCCACGCCCACAAAGAAACAGAGATAACCCGGCCGCAGTTGTATCTCATCATCGTCATTGTTGTGTCGTCTCATCTTTGCTTCAATTAATGCTAATGGCTTGCCCCTTGAGCCATCGCAGCTCTTGTACGCATTTAATGAGCTCGAGCTCGAGCTGAGCCAGAAACTAGAGGCATTCCATCGTGCAGTGCCATGCCCACATTTAATGAGAGCATTGCCGCCCATTGGGTGAACAACAGTAATCTTATGTTTCGGCTATAAATATAACTGATTTCTCACGCTTATTTCTCATACTTCCCCATTCTTCTCTTTGCAGGTAAGTCGCTCAAATACTTTTGGCACTTAACGTGTCACCGAAGGGGGCGGGGCAGAGGCAGAGCTTTGAAACAAAGCCCTGCTCCAGGGCGAGGAGATCAGCAGCTCAAGCTGAATAGGCGCCTCTTGTTGGCTTTGTTTATTTTCGGCATGGGGTAAGTCCTTTCCACCCGTCGAGCAAATACCTGAAAATATGCTCATAAAAAAGCGAAAAAGGAAGGAAAATATAAAAAAAACGATGAGAGAGAGCACACAACGAAGGAAAGAGGAAAATAAAAACACTTGTACAACTTAAGGAAACAGCAGTTGAATATTATTCTTGGTGTTGATGTTGTTGCTTGGACCCCCAGAGAGGCGCTCAAGTTTACGTATATGTGTGTTTGTTTTTTATACATTTTATTCCCGTTACTCTTGTACATAGGACTGTCTGTATATTTGCGTAAGTGTGTCTGTATGTTTGTGTGTTTGTGTGCTGCGGCTGGGCGCCTTTAAGGGTCGTCTTGCTGCAAATACTTTTCGTTTGCTTTGTTCGCTGTGTATTAGCAGCCGCAACAACGACAACAACAACAGCAAGCGACCACAAAAAGTGGGTGGCAACCTGTTGAAGTTCCCAGACGAAGGCGCCAAAAAGTAAACAACAACAATAAAAAAGCAACAACGCAAAATGCTCCGAAAATCTGTTGCGAGAGAATGGGAATGCGAATGAGATTAGGCATCAGCTATCCGAGAGAGAGCCAGAGCGCACTCGCATAGTCGAAAGCTCTGCTCAGTAAATAGCGGGAAATCTTTGCGTTTAGTGAAGACCACAAAAGCTCTCGCTGCACCTGCTGTTGGCTTGTCAAAAGCTCTTTGCATTAGTTGACTGAACAGGTGCTAATTTTAGCTAGAGGACAGAATGAAGTATCTGCTATTAAATCGAATATGATAATTGTTAATTAAATACAGATTTTAATATAATTTCAATCTTTCTATTGAGGAATTAAGTTTAAAATAATTTTATTATGAATTTATTATAAAGTTGTAAGCTGTTACAAATCAAATATACTATTATGACAACACTATTCTATTAACAAGAAATTTAGAAAGATTTTTTTCTACATTTAGAAAGATTTTATTTCTATTTTTCGTAAAAAATGTTTTCATTAATAAGTATTTCAAAATATTCTACATATCATCCTTTTCAATTATATAGAGTTCAAATTAAAATAGAGTTATTTTGTATATTAAAATAATATTTTGAAAAGTGTATTCTAAATTTAATTTAAAAGTTTAACATATCAAAACTATGAAAAGAACCAGAAACCAGGAAACTAGCGGAAGTATTTTTGAATATTTACTTATAAATTTATTTATATAAAATAAGTGTGGTAAATGATTAATTACACAATATTTTAAATTTTTATAGAAGTTTTTACACATGGTTTATTCGTCGTATTTAACTTTACAATTAATTGAATTAACACAGCGTCTCTTTTTTAGAATAACACAACTGGATAGAGTAGATTGTCATACAATTAACATTAAATATACCGCATTGAGTGAATAACATTGATGTAGTATAGTGATTATTATACTATAGCTTTTTAGATGACTGTGTTAGGTGTGCTATTCATCAGCATCGTATTAATATTAGTTGCATAATATTTATTTTTAACTGAAGTATAATTTTTAGGAAAAAAAAGTTTGTTATTTTAAATACCTAAAATAACGTTCTAAACTTTAAATTTATCATAAAAAAAATTAATTTAAAATTATTTTCTAGTTTTTATGAGTATTTATATTATTATTTATAGTAAAAAGTTTGTTTTTGATATTCCTCAAGTAATGTTCTAAGGTTTAAACTTGTTATTAATATTATTCAAAAATATTCTAAAATTTGTATAGAAGTTGCTGCGGTTAAGCTTCCACATTTTCAGCTTTAAAAGCTTTCGCAAAAAAGCACAGACCAGTCTATATAACGGGAAATTCGCCTGGCCATGAAAACTCGCTAAATAGTGGCTTTTCTGGCTCTCTCTCCCTAGAGCAGTTTTTCTTAGCTTTTCGCGGCGCAGATTGGGAGCTTTGCTTTTTAGACGGGTTGTGGCATATGTCCGAGTGTGTGTGTGTGTGTGTGTTTGGGATGTTTATGCTGTGTCTGTGTGTTGCAAGTGCGAGAGACACGATATCTGTTGTCTCTGTGATTCTATATGGCCACAAGTGGCCCGCTGCTGCTGCGGACTGTTGTGGCGTCGCCACTGCCGCTGCGTCGTCGTCGTCATCGTCGATGTTGTCGGCATCGTTGACGTTGTCGTAACTCCGAAAAATCCAGTTCCAGTTTATCCCCAGCAGGCAGCATGTGCGGACGTTGTCGTCGTCGTTGTTGACGTCGTTGTTGTTGTCGTAGTCGTTGTCGTTGCCGCTGTCGTTGTTGCTGCTGTTATCGTGTTGTCGCCGCGTCTTCGACTGCATATTGATGCTGATGTTGTTAATGTTAATGTTGTTGTTGAGCGAAAACCGCATTTGATTTGGCATAGTAGTCAAATACAAACACACAGATCACTCACGGGTCAATGCGCGATCGGTAAACACTTATCACAATATCAAATGAACTGTGCAGTGCATCAAAAAAATCAAACAAAATTCAAATCAAAAATATAAAAAAAAATATAAAAAATATTTATAAATTTTGCAAATTTATAATCGAAAAAATTCCAATATCCATTGTATGTGTATACGATTTATATCAAGTGTTGTTGCTGCACTCCCTTTTATTTATAATTTCTTGTCTATTTTCATTATTCATCAATCGAGTGAGCTATTATCAGCGCTATCAGCGCACCCACACCTTTATTTCCCTGCAGTTGTTGTGAGTTGCTGCTGATTAGGTTTATCATGGGATTGTATATTGTCTACGGCTGGCGTTATGTCTCCACGCCCATATGCTCTCATAATGGTTCATAATTTATATGCAGTGCAATCAAGCACAACAAATTCATGCAATTTGTCAAAAAGTGTATTCAAGGAAAATTTTGTTCACCTGCTAAATGTTGCCCGTCATCTTAAAACCAGATTCAGATTCAAGTGTGAGATATTTAACAGACTGAATTGCTAATTAAATTAATGGACTAAACATTGATCATACGCCCCATTCACACGCATTGCTCATACAACGCATTGACTGCTCTCAATTCAAAACAGATTCGACTCATTTGACGTCATTATAGTATTCTTTGCACATCTACATAATCAAAGGCAAATACCCGCACACCGAACACCGAACACAGCAAATACATAAAGCTATCAAATCAATTTGCCACACGGTGGCGCTCCATCAACATCATTGTATACAAATGATTAACATCGATTTACATTTGATTTTCATACGCAAGTATTTACAAATCCGCCGTAAAATCGTAAAAGTTCAACAGTTTAATGTTAAAATACATAAAAGTGTACATTCAAAGTACTCATACCCCTATTCATACTCATATTCGTATACTCATATACTGCGTATTATGGGGACCCATATATTTTATCGCATAATTTGCAGCGTACGTGTTTCTATTGCCAAAAAATAATAATAAAATAAAAAAGAGAATATCGCACAAAAAAAAATCAACTGAGAACATGTATAAATATTTTGTTGCAGACGATAAAAAAATATAAAGAGAGACACACGCAACTGACATCAGCTGAAACTTCCTCAAAGCGGCGATAAAACCAATTGCCCGATCTGACACGATATGATATGATATGCGAGTATATTTCGAATTACTCCATTAGCCAAATCATTGCACTGAGAATTTCTTCTCATAAAAAGTGTGACATACATTTCATTCGATTGTCATAAACTTTGTCTTCAAATGTTGATGAAGGCCAGGCAAATCAGATACGAGAGTTGCTGAAATGGGAAAAATCAAACAGAAGAGAGGGAAAGTCATTTGTGGAAATTTGTGCAGATTGTGTACATTTGTTTTGCAATTTAACTTCTTTTAAACGTTGAATAATAAAACGAGTTAATGAGCTCGAAAATCGATACGATTCAAACATTAGTAATCGATACAAAGTGTAATTAATTGAGAATAATTAACAAAATCATTTAAGGTGAAGTAAAGCTTAAAGTTGCACAATTTTTAAGGCAAATAAAAGCAGTCATTAATTTGAGTAATATAAAAATATTTATTTAATTTTATTAACTCAATAATGCTTAGAATTTTTAGTCAAATGTACTTCATAGAAATTGTTTAAATCTTCGGTTCATATAGAGCGTTTATAGGCATGAAAAACGGATTTCCACCTGGAACAGATTTGATTTGAAATGCAGTGGAAACTTGTTTATAAATAAACCATAATCTTGGCTCTAAAGTTTCTAGTAAAATTTAAATTAAAATAATGTAAATAAAATATGATAGACTATTAACTTTAAAGTAAATAAACTGTGTGAATTATAAATTCTAATTTATTAAATTCTACTGCCCTACTTCAAGCTCATTCGATTCATTCATTCCACATATGAGAAACCTAATATCATACCCCGATAGTATTGTATAATTATAAGTATAAATATCCAAAGTTAAGAATACCTGCCTTAGATTGTTGAGCATGTTCCCAAATAGCCATTGCCAAATGACCAAATAAATGCTCAGACTTGTTAATCTCAAATGTTTTGTGCTGCCAGCATCGCTGCATTCCGTCGCGGACGTCGCGCAAATTGTTTATACAAATCTCAGAAATTGTTTTGCGCCGATTCTTTTATTTTTTTTGGTTCGTTTTCGATTTTCTTCGAATGCAAACAAAACTATATAAACTGAAAAAGTGTACAACAACAAACATGAAACCACAAAAGCTGCTTCAAACGCTGATCAAAGCCAACTGCGCACCGGACGCACGCGTCGCTGTCGCTGGCAGCGTCTCTGTCGACGTCGACGTCAGCGTCGTTGTTGGCGTTGGCGTTGTGGCTCGTTGTTGGCCAAAACTTAAATAAAGAAAAATTTGTTGTAGTTTTGCCGAAAATTCACAACATTTGCATGCAGCCACACACACCTAACGGATGCAATATCAACAAACGCGCGCCCAGATACAGATACAGATATGAAAGATACAAAATATTTATATTTGTTGTTGCTACTTTGAGTGTGGATACCGCGCACGTTTTCAACGTTTACAGTTGCCGACGTCACAAGTCCAAAACCAGACGATGGCGTCGGCAAAATATATAAACTTTTAGAAAAAAAATTAAAAAGCTATAAAAACAAAATTGTTAATTGCCCGCATGGCAATTGTCAACCTGCCGCCCAGCACGTCTCCCCCGCAACAATTGCCCCCTCCATAGCTGGAACTTGAATAGAAAAATATGAAAAAGTTGTATGACTATGAGGCTATGACTAGCAAATACCCTGCTAAAGATAAGAGATATGAACTGAAAATTATTTTATGAATTTTAAAGGAAAACATAAATTGAATGAAATTCGTCAAACTATAAGCAAAACCTTTTTTAAAAATTAATGATTATATACTTAAACAATTGATTATAATTATTTTATTTATTTTTAAATAATTTCTGAAACCAGTTCTCTTTAAAAGAAAATAAATATTCGATCTTTTTTGATCAAAATCATTATATCCTAATCATTATATCCTAATAAACTTAAAGTTAATTAAATATATAAAAAATATTTATGGGCTGGAATATATATTTATTAAAATGTATATATATTTATTAGATTATATAAACTAATAACTTGTTCTGTATGTTTTTTATGCAATTTATAAAAACACATACCCCACACATACCCTGTAAAGTCTGCCTGCAAAACACACGCAACAAAATTGTATCTCTTGCATTTGCAATAATTTGTCTATCCTCAGAGTTTAGATTACGAGTTGTAGTTGTTGTTGCCTCTGTTGCAATTATTTTTCGCTGTTCTTTTTGTTATTACTACTCTTGTCTATTTCTAATTTGGACTATTGTTAGCTGTCGAATCAGCAACCTGCAGCTGCCACATCGAGATGCGTAGCAATCCATAAACTTGTCGAGATTTTCAAGTAGCTTCTGAAGTGTTTCAGCGACAGCCAACAAGATTTTCAAGTGTTTTATATACGTTTTTGTCGCTACTCTCTCAGTTCGAGCAGCTAATTGACAAACCCAGGGGATCAATTAAACGCGGCTAAGACACAGCCTCAATGTACAAACATTTGTCGTACTGTCAATGCATTTGCCCGATTTTGGGTATTACCCTTTAGATACATGTCTGTGTCTGCGTCTGGCATGTTCGAAATATTTAACCTACATTCAAAATAAAAATTATGAGCAAAAATTGCAATATACAAGAGGCCAAAAAAACTCATTAACTTTTATACCGCATTCATTGCACAAGAAGAAGCAGAACATAAATATATACACACGCACACACACACACACCAAAACATCATTCAGCTACAACAAAGTACGAGTATCTTGTATTGAGAGCGAGTCCCATCAACTTCCAATGCCCGTCAGACGCGAAGCTGAACCCGTTCCCGAAACACGCACACGCACAGCACAGATAACACAACGGCACAACGGGACAACGGAACCAACGGACAGAGGGACAGACAGACGGACAGGCAGAAGGCCAGACAGTGGGACAAACAGACATACAAACAAGCCGAAATGGAAGCAATTTAATTAAATGCATTTTAAGCTTCCTCTCATGCACTTTTTTCGCCACTGCAGCGATTTCTCATTTGAAGTCCTCGCAGTTTTTCAGCTGCTATAAGAAAACTGAAAGAAAAAATTTAAAAATTCTTAAAAATATTAAGATTGATTTAATAAATTTTAAAATAAAACATTAAAAATTAATAATAAAAATTATATTTTAATGTTCTGATCCAAGTTCCAAATATGAGTTAAATATTTTATTACTAATTTATTTCTTTTATGATATTGAATTCTTTTATAGACTTTTTTTTCAAAATTATTTTAATTGTATTTTATTTAATTTTTGTAGCATTTTTAATAAAAGAAATCATAATAATATTTCAGTTAATTTAATTAAAATTTGTTAATTCATTTTATCATAAATGTATTATTATTTATATATATATTTTAATATTATTATTGAATTATTTTACATTTATTAGATTTTTTTATGCAATTAAATTTTTTTTTACTAATGCATTTAATTTTTTCATAAGTAGATTTTTAATATATTATAATGCTTTAGCTAGCTATCAAGTCTAGCTATTTAGACTTGATCAGAATCAGAAATGATTACTTAGTTATTGTTTACTTTACTTTATTTTATTTACACTTCTTTTGAACTACTTCAACTCCCCTCAAGGGTATTTACTGTTCGACTTAATATTGTTGCTCTTCATATTCCACTTTGTCATAATCTACATCGTCTTTTGGTCAAGTGCAAAACTCTTGCAGAAAAAAACTACAAAATAAAAAGAAAACACAACTAAAGACAAGATAAAGATGAAACCTGTTTGGTGCTGATGGCACCCGAAAATATGCCGATTGGCTGTATTATTTTTGTTTATTTCTTTTTTGGGACCACTCGCAGTGCTTTCATGAAATGTCTTAAATGATGTTAACGATGCCCTTTGGGTGTTAATTACAAGTACGATTTAATCTGGACAATCGACTGTCATTAACTGAAGCGGAATGATCCGCAAATGTGCTAATGAAACTGACAGACCTTGAAATATCAGCAAAATCTACAAAATTCGCATGGAAAATTTGTGAAAAATGTTAAAGAGATACAGAGAGAAGAAGCTGCAGAGATTCATTCATTCAATTAGTCTGTCACAACAGCTTTTCACTATACAAACAGGCTGAATGTCGCCCCGTGCATAATATATAGAAAAAAAGTTGTTTATAGATAAATTTAGACATAAGAGCAAAACCCCGACAAAAAGTTCTAAACAAACCGAAAATTCGCCGCAAAAAAGCACAAAGACAGAAAATCAGAAAAATAATAGCAATTGTTAAAGGGAAGAGCGCAGGGCTTTTCGGGAAATTCACTCAAAAATGAAAAGCGAACAATTTCGTATCTCTTTTGCTCTTTGTTTGCTTTTGTTTGCTTGACAGCGTGTAAATGCTGCGGCTTTTGTTTTGTTTCCCTATCCCATTGTTTTCATGCCATGTTGTACAGTGTAGTAGGTGTCTGTGTGGGGAGGGGGGAGTATATCAAGACAACTATAAAAATTAAACGCCACTTTGAGAAATTTGATTGACTGACACAAAGCTACGCGATTTTAGGCAGGTGTCATCAGCAGAGACCTATCAAACTGGTATCAAAATGTAGTTACTTCTTTAACTGCATCGACAATGTTCTTTGTCGTTTTACTGCGATTGAACTGGAGATGAATTTTTTAATAGCATGTCAAATATCAAATTTAGATATAGTATAAATCAGGATTAGTTTAATAGCTACACTTTAAGCTAAGTTGTTCATGAATTATGTAGATGAAATCTGTGGTAATAGCAAACAAGAGACTGATAACTGAGTAAGGAGTGCAATTTATATTGGCTATTAATCGACAAATTGTGGTATCATACAATGACTTTATTTATGTATAATTGTGTTGTATTTTATATCAGGATTAAGCCTAGATCGCTGCATTTGCCGAAGCCTACCTTTACCCCCTTATCTTCCAATAGGCTAATATGTAATTTAATAGAATATTATATTAAACGACAAATCGTGGTATCTTACAATGACTTTATTTATATATAATTGTTTTATATTTTATATTAGGTTTAGACCTAGATCAATACCTTAGCTTTCAATAGGCTAATATATAATTTAATAGAACAGACAATACCACTATTAAATCTTCAATAAAACTACTCAAGATCAAGCAGCGCTCTCTCAATCAAAAAGCATAATTCACTCTCCCTTCCCTCATTTGTCTGCTTTATTAAATTTTATTCATCTATCTACCATAATATTTTAATAACATTTTCGTAATAATTTCTTTATGGTTTGCAGACAGAGAAATCCACAACATAAATCCAAGCAGACATTTACAAAATATGTTTGTAAATAATTTCATGGGCTTTGTTGGCCACAGAGGGTGAACAAGTTGTAGACAGCTTCACTCAATGCCTAATCTCTCTGGGCATATATACTGCAATCAAATGTGAACCATGACTAAGACAGACAGATACTACATATTATTCGCCCAAAGCCTAGGCATTTGTTATTCCGTTTGTGCTCGGAAGGTGTAACGAATTTGAACAAACACCTGTCCTGTACAGGTAATAAGACTAGGACACGCTTTAATCCCTGCCAGGCGTGAGTTGCATGACAAACATTGATTAGCTGCTGTAGACAGACAGACTGACAGACTGACTGACAGGAGGCAGTCATTCAGTTAGTTAGGCCATAAAGACAGAGCAGCTCTTTAATGATGAATCGCTTTTTAAGTTCCGCATGAAAACAAAATCAAATCTCCCCATTGGCCATGGTTAAGTGACTTAAGTGCCGTCAAGAACTTTTCTCTTCTGCTGCTTCTTCCTTTCACTCTGCTTGTCAGACGACTTAACGGCCTTTGTCTCTCTGTGTGTGTGTGTGTGTCCACAGCGTTTATCTAATCAATAATCACAAAAAATGTCAAAATAGCAAACGTGCAAAATCTGTGGGGACAATGACAGCGACAAGGACGAACTGTGCCAGCCAAGTTCTAGTTATGGCCCAGTGTGAACGAACGTGCTAAGCCCACAAAACAAAACAGGCAACAGACAACAGACAGAACACAACAACTGCAAATAAAAATCTGACAAAAAAGTTCATTGTCTGCGTGTGTGTGTGTGTGTGTAACTGTGCGAGAAAACTTTTAAGCAAACAATTGCTCTGTGCCACTCGATGGCCTAATAAAATAAACATACAGACCCACACACACACAATCTGCTGGAAATTGGCAACATTGTTGTTGCTGCTCCTTGGCATCACCATAAACCTTGATCAACCTATACTCCTACTATATCTCGCGTTTCTTTTGCTGATAAAATTATAGCTGCTTAATGGTCAGTGGAAATGTTTATGGCCACAATGCCTATCGCTATGCAATAGCGCCTTGTAAATGGCCAACGCTGCATTGGCTGCTCTCTATCAGTTTTCAGCCATTTTATGGCATAATCAATGCAAACAGGTAGACAAACGACTCACTTGTGACTTGACGGCATATCATCGTCTGTGTGCTCTGTCTTTGGGTGTGTGTGTGTGTGTGTGTGTGTGTGTACACTCTGGGAGTCTGCTGCTGCAAACATTTGCTTAGCTCTCGGGCCAATGAAACGCTTTTGCTTGTATGTTTATGCAAACATGGCTCAATCGATAACTACTCTGTAGAGTGACTAAAGTGAAGCTCTTGAATTTTAGACAGACTCAAGACTTAGTATTGCCAGCAAATTGAAAACTTTGCTGTATTAATATCTTTATGCATCTGTATATTAAATTAAATTATTATCTTGTATGTAATTACTATTTGAATATTTTATTTAGTATATTATGACATGAGATCAGCGAATACTATCTCACTTGTTAAACTTTGAATATATAAACATAAAATTATTTAATTTTCAATTTATATAATATTAGTAATTATTCTAAATAAACTTTGAAGTAGAAGCTCTTTGTTTACCATTTCGTTAAATATATATTCTATAAAATATCAATGAACTTTAATAAGGTTAAATATTTCTTAATTTTGTTTATTTTCATTTTATTTAATTTTCATAATTATTCTTAATAAACTTTAAAGTGAAAGCTCTTCGTTTAAGATTTAATTAAATAATTTAAAATAATCTACATACATTTATTATTTAAATACAATCTATAACATATTCTATAAAATATCAATGAACTTTAATAAGTTTATCTAACTTTAAATATTTCTAAATCAATTTATTTTCAATTTTAAACATTCTGATTCAATTCAATTAAATTTCTATAATTATACAGAACCCACTTCGAGCTGCTGATCCATTATTATCAAATAAATCAAATCAAATAATATGCATATAAACGTATTACACAACACAAACACATGCAATTATTACTGTAATTAAAATATATATGTACTCATATGTAGCTATGCCACAAGTGCCTCTACTCCTATTACCACTTGCAATTCTATTTTACTAGTTTGTGCAACTGTATATATTCAATCCAAAATCACCTCTCATGTGCTCCAAATTCCGTATTCAACTGTTATTTGCCTTAATCAAAGCATTACATGGGACTTAAGCAAGTAAACTTAAATTACTTCTACGCCTCGTTTGGGCTACACGTAGTAAACATTCGTTGCGTCTGTATATCTACACACACACTCACACAGCCTCACTCACGAAATGTATCTTATTCCCATAAGTAGTACTTTACAAAACAAATAGAAGAATAAACTTTAGCAGCATTTATTTCACATGCCAGCCAAGTTTTCTTCGAATTGCCTGATGCACTCGCTCACAATATGCTCCTCCTATGGGCCTCGTTTTTTGTTTGGGGAAGGTCTCTCTTAAATCAGGGCGCCATAAAGACCCAAAACACAAATAGACAATAGAAGCACGCCTGCCAAAAATCAAAAAACTTCAACAAATGCCTTTTTATACCCTAGCACACACACACGCACACACACACACACACACACACACACACACGCACACACACACACGGTTTGGTTGCCAACTTTTTGCTGACAATTTGCAACTTTTTTGCGTCTGAGCGATATTTTCATTCATTGCCCTTTTGTTATTGTTATTGTTGCTGGGATTGTTGTGGTTGTTGTTGCTGTTGTTGTTGCTGCTTGGTATTGTTGCCTGGCAAAATGGTTTCACATTTCAGCGCGCCTAGAACTATGCAACATTTGCTGGTTGCCTGCCAGTCGCAGGCCTCTTTGGCTCCTTGGTTCCGTCTCGCTGTGTTTGCTCAGTGTGTGTACTTTCAAACAAACAAACTGTTTGGGTAAACGCATTTTAAATTTGCCTCTTTTTCACATTTTCACATTTTGACAGCGAAATGCAGAACCCGCAATTTCGCGGTAACAAATGTGCCTGCCACACCTCTCATTAAGCCGGCTGACTCTTTCTTAGAAAATACTCTTTATATGACGATGTCTATAAATTATTTCAACTATGTATATCCTTATGTGTGTGTCTGAAATTTGAATAAAAAATTAAAATAATTTTCTAGGTGTTTAATATTTACTAGTTTGGCATTTACTTATATTTTTAAAATAAATTAATAAATCTTTAAAATGTTGCCTTGATATTAGAGTCAAATTTCTCAATAATTAAATCTTGAGATGTATATAAATTATTTCAAATATATCCTTGTGTATGTAGAGAGATATAAATTTAAAAAAAAATAATTTTTTAATTATAGTATTCATAGTATTTATTACATAGTTTGGCATTTAGTTATATTTTTAAAATAAATAAATAAATCTCTAAAAATATATTAGAGTAAAATTTCACAATAAGTAAATCTTGCGATGTATTAATTATATTGTTATTTAAATATTTTTAAACTTAGCAGTAACTTAAGCTTAGACTTTAAATGTTAATTGCATATTAAGCTGTTAGGTTTCCTCCTTTTTTTTTTTTTGATGGGCTAAACTAATTTTAATTACATTTAGTTCAAGGTAAACACCCAAGTGCTATTGCTGCTCTGTAAGTGTATGCCAACTTCTGCTGACTTTTCCGCCAAGTTTTCAAAAATTTCTGTTAAAGGCTCATTGAACAATTTGCTTTTATTTTTTGGCATTTTCATTTTAATTTTTCGTGGGTATTTCTCTGCGGTCTGTGGTCTTTGATGCCACTTTAATTAGCCCAAACTTTGCTGTTTCGTTGTCAGGCAGCTGTCGTCCCGTTCTATTGTCGTCCTGGGAACAGACACAGGTGCCCCTTGGAATATAAAAAAAAACTCATTTGAATTGCTAATCATATTGTTGATTTAATAAGAAAAAAATACCAAAGAGATACACGGCTAAGAAGTTTTTAATGATGCAAAAGTTTACATAAACTGAACGCGAAAAAAAATAAATATCCCCCGCTAATTTGTTTTTAATTAATACGATGAATCTGCTACCAACTGCAGTCAAAATGAAGTAAAAGTAGCCAAACAAAACTTGGCCTGGCATTTGAATATCGAAGTTTTTGGCAAATTGCCAAAAGCTAAAAGAGGGCAGGCGCAAAGTTCACGCTTCCAGGCGATAAACCTGCCAAGGCGTCAGACCAAACAACCAAACAACCAGGCAAAAGCTGGCATATTCCTATGAAAATTGTGCATTGAGTTGGAAGTGTGCACATAAAACACACACACACATAGCACAACACAACATATGCAAATGTATGTTGCAGACTTTTGGGCATTACAACTTTTGTTGCATGATCGAATCATAAGCAGAACTTTTGCGCAGAAACTTTTGAAAATGTTGCATTGTACTTAAAAGAAATCAATAAATCAGTCACAATGGGAATGAGAAAAAATAGGAATAAACTGCAGTTAAATTTATAGAAATAAATTGAAGAGTAGTTGCTTACTTACTCAAGCTGAAGTCTTTGATTTCAATTAGAAATACTTTGAGCTAAAATTACATATTTTACAGAATAATTTAGGCTGAAAGAAAACAGCTTTAACCCCAAATAAAGAATGAACTGCAGTTAAATTTATAGAACTGGCTTAAAGAGCTTAATACACAAGTAGTTGCTTTGTTACTTATGCTAAAGACTTTCATTTCAGTCAGAAATTCTGTGAGCTGAAATTACATATTTTACAGAATAAATAGGACTGATAGAAAGCTTTTAAAAGCAGCTTTAACATAATTTAACAAATTCTTAAAAGTACTTATACTTTACGAGTTTTTTTTAACTTAATATTTGGAAGTTTTGACACTTTCATCAGAAATTTTTGTTCAAAAGCTCCATCAAGAAGCTGTAATATAATAAGTACATCAAACTTTTGGATTACTACTTACAATTTATGAACTTTTTTGAGCTTTGTAAGTTGAGTTTCTACCTCATCATCAAATGCAATTTTCGCTTTAATCAGTCTATGCAAATTTACAAATGATTTACTATTCAATTAAGCATGATTTGGCTTAAAACAAACAGCAAATGCTTATACGTGACTCGCGCTGCTGTCTTGGCCTTTTAATTGCATTCCAGCCCTTACATAATACACACAAAATACAGCCTAAGGCCAGTGTAAACACACACACACACACATAGTATACACCGCTAATAAACTTGATAAATGGCAAGTGGCAAATGGCCAGGGTCTCGCATTGGAGTCGGAGCCAACCTCTGTGCGTCATTTTGAATTTAACGCCATTAGATGTGAGGGGAAAATGTAGCCGTAAGATTTTGAGAAATGGCGCATCATTAGAGGCAGACAGGCCAAGTGGTGTCGAGTGTCGAGCAGTCGAGCCGTCGAGTGATTCGGCAAGTCATCATCAGCGGATGCCTGCAGGAGCATAAAGATGCCTATGCCTGCCTTCAACTCATTCGACCTCTACTGCGTTTCGACTACTATTTACCCAGAAAACAGTCACAACTTTCGTGTGTGTGCCAAAGGCAAATATGTAGTATAGCGAGAGCGAAACAAATAAGCCTCTGCTGCGAGGGCCGTGGCAGGTCGGTAAGTCGGCAAGTCGGCAAGTTGGGCATATTTGTCAGTCGTCAGACGTTTGTCAGTGACGTTGTTGATTTTTATGGCATAAAACATATGTGACGTAATGCGTTTGTAGACGAGGCAATTACCTCCAACCACTGGAAGGAAATTCGAAACCTTACTCCCCTCCCCTCCCCACCCCACCCCATTCAACTGGCAACTTGATCAAAGTAGCTGCAATTTCCAAAGTAACCAAATTTTGTTGCCCGCCCAGCCATGAAATATAATCACATCTCGGGGAAATGTGTCTTGTATTTGTCAAATGCTAGAACGAGCACTTCAATTGCTTCTCTGATTCACTTTTGAGATGTTGCGTTTTTCTCCTGTGCACCAGTGAAATTCCAATTCGAAGTACACAAGTTTCACTCACAATAAACTTTACAGTGCCGCAAACAAAGTAGTTAACTGACATTGTGCAACTGTTGCAGTTGCTTAGTTTCCCAGGAAAAGTTTTCCTCCTCTTGCCACACTTAAAGTGTTTTTGCAGACAACAGCATAAAATGACACTAGCTACAAATTGCAATGATGTGATTACATTAAACTCGAGTCGTATTAAAATGTGATTGGGTTTAAGTAAAAGTTACAACTAGTACAAGCTGAAGAAGATTTATATTAGTAAGCTTTAATTAGTATTATCTTTATATGTTCTAATTAAACACAATTTAAGAGCTTCAGCTGCTAACAACTAGAGCTTTAAGCTCACACATTCTTTGGAGTAGAACGATTCTGTATAGTCTGTAGACTTTCAGTCGAAATTAATCTATAATCAAGTTCAACTTTCAACTCCAATTATACTCCAATTGCTGATTCTCATTAGCATGACTGCAATCAGTCTAAACTAGTCAAAAGTATAAATATAGCATACACCCTAATTTCACTTTAGTTAATCTAGATTTTCATACAGCTTTTGACTTTCAGCCAGTGTCATTAGCATGTGGAAGCGAAACAATCTCACATGTACATAGCATATTATGCAAAATCACTGGAAAACTTTCAGTTAGATCCAGGTGCCGGCCACCTCAATGGTACTTTGATTTGCCTGCATTCAGGTGGCACCTCCCATACCATAGCAGACGGGGAGGGGTTGCAGTAGGGAACATAATAAAAAGCACTTGAAGGGAATGTAGGGTCCACAAAAGCATTTCCAGTCAATTGTACAAAAACAAGCCAAGTGTTGAAGGGTGGCTCCAAAAGGGCCCTATGAATACACTGCAGGGGCTTGATAATGCCTGGATGGGTATTGGAGGGTAGTGGGGTAGCTTGGTTAGTTAGTAGCAACAGCTGCAAATGTAAACAGAATGAGGTCAGTTCTGGCTCTGGCTCTGGCTCTGATGTTGCATGTCGCTCGGGCATTAGGGCAACTGTTGATAGACGTGGGCTACTAATCACCAACAGTACTGGACACACACACACGCCATACACTTGACTAGATACACACATAGACACAGAGACCAGCAGAGAGTGTCTGATGCATAGACACATGCAAATGAAGCCACAGAATGGCTTTTAACTTAGTTCTTACTGTCCAGTCGGAAATGCTGGCGCCATCTGCACGGACAGAGTAGAGGCTATAAAATGCAGTTGTCGTTATATTTGTAATTATCATGTTTTATTAATGGCAGACGCTACTTTGAAAATGCTGCATTAATTCAATTTAATGTGTATAGAAACTGAAGAGAATGTTCTATTTAGTAATTATTGTAGATACGATCGTGCGATCTGCGCTCTGCTTTGAACTTGGCGGCAGCGATATCGTTGACTTATCGATTACTCGCGATGTTGCCAGTTGCTGTTGGTGTTGCCAACGTCCACAATGAAAGTGGCGCCATCTACAGTATTTCATAGACACTTAAAATCTCAGCAAATGCAATGAAGTAAACTTTTTTAATAAATTTTTAAATAAATATGTAAAAAACTTATATTTTTAAATATTATAATTACTATAATATTTATCACAAAAATAGCTGCTATACTTCAGGTTCTTCAATATAAAAATTTGTTGATGTAAAAACCAAAATAAAACGATTTTCATATTGCATATTACAATACCTATTACCTCTCGCAGATTTTACACTATTTCCATTTTGCACTATTCATTCAATCTGCTGCAAGTGTCCTTTATCCACTTCCACTTAGCACTCTTTTCGCTTCTCACACACTGCGTATGTTATAAATTATGAATATGCTGCGTCATTTTGCTGCACTCCCTACGCTGAGGGGACAATTTTGTCTACGACATTTTGAGGTTGACTTGTCAGTTGGCTCTTCCTCTCTCTATTTGGCTTCCACTCTCTCGCGTGCTGTCGCTCTTTCCCGTTTTTTTGCCTTAAACCAATTAATTGTCAATTGCCGCATAGCACGCCCTTCGCTCACATTTACTGCATATGTTTGCCGGTGAAATAAAGTCATAAAACTTAGTGCAGAGTCAACAACGAATGAGTGTGGGGAGAGGGATATAGAGGAAGAGGGAATGAGAGTGGAGTAACTGGAGGGCGCAGCATAGCGAGTAGATATTTGCCAACATAACCTGGATAAAAAAGCAGCGAACAAAGTTTTTCATTTAGCTGCCGCTTTTATAAAGTACATAAAATATTTTTAACAAAGGCATACAGCACATACATGCACGCTAGCCACAGCGGGCACAATTGTCTGTTAGAAGTGGTGTTTTTTTCAAACGAGTTGGTTCTTTTTTCCTTTTGATTATCATTATCATTATTGATGAGCAGAAAATTGTGGATTTAGTTTTTTTTTTTTTTTTCTTTTTTGTGTTTTATTTTACTGTGAATTGGCAACTGTGCATATAGACGTCTGACACTCACACTCACACACAGACAAGCCTTAACCAAAGCACCCAGTTGCCAACGCGAGTTTGCGTCTTTTTTTTGACAATTTATTTATGCGTTTAATAACGACATCATCAGCATGTAAATACACACACTTCCGTCGAGGTGTGGGTGTGAGTGTGAGTGTGCGTGTGCCTGCGTCAGGATATACGCATGCATGTGAGTGCGTAATATGTAGAGGAGGCGTGGCTACTCCCTAGCGTCGAGTAATAAAAATGTCGTTGATTTGACAATGTACTTTATGTGGTGCCAGCAGCCCCCTCTGCCCCGCCCACTGCTCCGCCCTTGTGTTGTCAACGCTCCACATAATATGCATTAATTTGGGGATGACTTAAAGCTGCCTGAAGTGGCAGCGAGTGTCATGGAAATTACATTAATAAAGCAGGCAACTCATTAGCCCAATACACAGACTTAATATTTTGGCAGCAACTGTTGCACTGTTCCTCCCCTCCCCTCCCCTCATCGCTTATGCGTCAATGATAAAACGAGTAGAATAAACATTGGCTATAAATAAGCAGCTAATAAGGATAATTGCCTGCTTTACAAATCGTCCCACTTGCTCTTCTGTCTTTGGCATTCAAAGTGCGCCAAGATTGGCCCCAGGAGTGGGGGTTGGAGTTACTATATACTACTCGTATGTGGCGTATGTGGTGTTTAGCTTATGCGTATTTGTATGCCAGCAGAGTATCTACAAGTCAAAATAGTAATAGATTGCTAAAAGAAAATTGCGTGGCGCAACAGAAAACAGAAAACCTCCAGCCAAGGCACAAAGCCCGGCCAATGTCTGAGCTGAAAGCCGCAAAAACAAACGCAGCTGAACATATGGCGAGTCCTTTGAATTTTCCACACACACTCACACACACATACACACACATGCATATATATGCATATGTCACACACACACATGCATGGGAGACAGCCTTATTTATGGTCGTGCGGTGCGGCAAATTAATAATGCGACTTTCTCATTTGTAGGCACTCTTTCCCCCTCCCCCTCCCCCGCTACGAGTCCATGTGTGTGTGTTATTCTGACTCGTATGTAAATAGAATTTGTGAGTTGACTGCAACTAAACCCGCAGCTGGGGTTCCATAGTAAATCCACACAGTGATGGCAGAGGGCGCGGCGTTGTGGCTTGTGGCATATAGATAGACAAAACTTAAGCGTGTGGCATGCAGCTTGGGCAACATATTTCAATTATTTTGCCTGTCTAGTTAGCTGGCATTAAAAAGTATATTTTCTATATATCTTTCGCCAGTCAGCAGACTGAGCTTAACTCGGTTGGGTTTATTAAAAAACCAAAAATTTGAATGAAGCGTTTAATAAAAGAAGAATTTGAAGTAAAATATTTAAACGTTAATTTTTTAAAGCAAGAAAATATTGTTAAATTCATTTATTTTTTATTTTGCCGATAAATTTAATTAAAGAGTTTTATAAAATACCAAGAAAAATATTTACTGAATAAATATTTTAGAATTATTTTTATAAATTACATATTCTGTATAATTTATGGCAATAATTTATGCATTGTCATTTATAATTTCTAATCATATTCAAGAAAAGTATTATAAAATAAATGGTGTATAATTATTATTATGCTCAATTGATGCAAATGTTATTATATATATATTTTTAATAATCATAAAATTGATTTCAATTTTTTTTAAATAATTTTGCCAAGAAAGATGTATTTTAATAAATATTAATATAATATATATATTCAAATATTTAACTCATTTTAATATTGAGTTAATACAGTATCTTAAATATTTTTATTATAACTAGTCCCAGAACTTTATTTGCCTTAAATGTGTGTATATTTTTACATACTTTTCATTCATTTCGAAAACGTAATTTAAAACTCTTACTCTGCACTAGTTGAGTGGTTTAGGTGTACATTTTAGTATTCAATATCAAGCAGAAAGTATTTTAAAAAAGTGCCACATATAAACTCGTGTATGCATATCGCAGAGTTGCCCTTAGTTTTATGCAAATAAACATATGTTGCTCACATTACACACGAGCAGCATACTACTATTATTACGGAGGAGCAAAAGATACTAAAAACAGAAATCGAAAAGAAAAACGAAGGAAAACAATTTGCAATTGAAATGCGGCTTTGATGACGACAAAAGCAAAAACAAAGAGAAAGCAAACTTGCCCATTTGACTTTAGGGCCTGTCGCCTGTCGACTGTCTGGCTTCCTTTCCACATGTCCTTATGCTGCTGCTGTGATGGCCCCAAATGCTAATGAGTCAAGCGAGGGGCTCTCGCAAGTTGGCGTCCTTCGCTAAGGCAAACAAATTTATTGCACACTTCCTGTCAAAGCAAAAGCAAAGGCCGCACAACCTGACTTGTAACTGTGTGTAATGGTGTGTGTGTGTGCAAGTGTGTGTGTGTGTGTGTGAGTAATACATTCAATTACATGCAATTTCTGTTGGCTATTGTTTGTTATTGCATCGATCGACGGGGCAGCCACTCCAGTTGATAAACGAGCCCCAGTTTTGAGCTCTCTGCTCCACGTTCTTCGCTCGCATCTATCGCACTTTAACTCATCTTTTATTTACACCCAGGCGCAAAACCAACTGGCGACACTCTGGCGCCCCTAACAACAACAACACAAACTAAACAGTACAACAAAATTACAACAATTAAAATGAGCTAGGGGTAGGAGGAATGGAATGACAGGGGCAAAGAATGCGTGCGGATGACAAAGCAGAGGCAAGTGCAGCTCACTGGGTTACATTAACAATAGCCTTGAGCAGGGTATGACAACTTTGGGATACACTCTGTGCAGAGCTAAAAAACTGAGAAAAAAGTAAAAAGGATATGGCTTTAATTCATAATAATAATCAAATGCAGGACCTAATAAATTCCAAGGAAGAAAGCCAATTGAAAAGAGGGGAAAAAGGACTGGAGTGCGATTATTTGGTTATAGAAAAAATATAAAATATTGTAAAGTAATTAATTAAAGGAAGGACGTAAAGGAAAGGGGACAAAGAACTGATGTCGAAGATTAAATAGATAAAAAGTTGGGACAGAATGATAGATAGATATAGATAGATGAAGTTTGATATAGATAGATATAATAGAAATAGATAGATATAGATAGATTTAGATAGATATAGATAGATGAAGATTGATATAGATAGATATAAATAGATATGGATAGATATAGATAGATATAGATAGACATAGATAGATACAGATAGCTATAGATAGATAGATATAGATAGACATAGATAGACATAGATAGACCTAGATAGACATAGATAGACATAGATAGATATAGATAGCTATAGATACATATAGATAGATAAAGGTAGATTTAGATAAATATAGATAGATTTGGATATATTTAGATAGATCAAAGAGATATAGATAGATAGAAAGCAGACAGATGGATGAATAATTAAGTGACATAAGTATAAGTACATATATCAATTAGCTTAGGTAAGCTGGTTAAAATATTAATAGATGCTTAGAAAAATATTGTTTTAAATACTTTGATATATAAATAGAAAGAAGGCTATACTATAACCGTCTGAAAGCTGGATGGAAAGATAAATTGAATGGAGTAGTCTGCGATGCAAATTTCGCAGGACATAAATGAAAAGACTGAATATATAGATATAGATAAATGTAGATATAGAATATCTATACGCTCTATAGAACAGCATAAAAAGGCTGTCATACGTTGATACATAACTGTCAGAATTACATGGATACATTCTGCTAGAAATTCAAATCAAAACACATTGAAGGAAATACTGAAACTTTAGTCACTCTTCTTTAAAGCACTTTAGCTTTCTATAGCTCTCTCTTCTGCAGATTGAATTAGTACTATTAACTCTCGACATATCTGCTTTAGCTCAAGTGCACTGTGCGCCAAGTGTAATCTTGTTTTCCATATTCCACTCTGTTTCTTCTGCTGCTGGGCAGTGTTTTTTTATATGCAGTGACATTTGGTTTCATTTCTATTTGGCCTTTGGCATCCTCCTCGTGTCGCAGTGTACCCCTTCATCATGCATCATGCAGTAGTGTATGCACTTTTAATTATCTGTGTGTGTTCTTGCCATTGTTTCTTGTAGTGTACTTATTCGTCTCTCATTTAGCTTCTGCTGTTGCTGTTGCTGCTGATGTGACACGTCCTTGTGACCCGACGCACAAGCCACAATTAAGAGTTACATTTGAGCGCTGCAAGTGACAGATTTTAATTAAATAATTGACTTGAGCCACGTTGAACTTGAAAATAAAACACAACAACATAGAGCAGAGAATTGAAACCAAAACTAAAACCGAAAACAAAGAAAACAGACGAGTCCATGATGCTGGCTGATTAACTCTCGACAAGAGTCAGTAACTTTTTCTGGGGTTCATTGGCCAACCCGAAAAAAAGGAAACCATAGATGCGCTTATTTATGCGGGTTGCAAAAGTTTTATCGATATCCTGCACATAACAAGAACTCAGCTAGATAAATGGCCAAAAAAAAAAGAAAAGAACTATGCGATGCTGATTGCATACAAATTTTACATTTATGCCATGAGTTCTCTGAACTTCATAAACAGATTTCAGAGTTCTTAGAGTCCATTGACTCAAGTTGAGTTTGAGTTGAGGCAATTGTCTGTCCTGTCGTTCCTCTTGGCCGTTTAACCTTTTAGATAACGCGATTTATGGCGGAGCAGCAACCACTAAATACGGCTAATAACTTTTGGCAAACATTAATGGACTTGGGCATTGATTTTCAGTGCCAGTGCCATTAATTGCTTGTGCCTCGTAAATGCGTTATTGATACATCATTAGGCAGCCGATAAACATGGCGTATGCGCAATATTTACAGCCCCAAGCCGCATCAGCTTAAAGCCACGTCAAACTTAAAGCAGCAAATTATCATTATCATTTTCAGTGGCATATTTCGTCACTTTCGCCCTTTGTAAATACTTTTAAGCCCCAGAAACTGGGGCAGCATGGACCAAGGCTTCAAAAGAGAAAAAACGAATAACATAAAGGAAACATAATTAAAATTTGATGATTATCATGCTAAGCATCAGGGCCCGACTGCCTTTGCTCTGGTTTCAATTTCAGAAAATTAAATTTATAAAGAGACACTTTTTCATTCACTTGGACTGCTTCTAATGATTGCGAGCCCAAAAATTGGGTATAAGCTGCTTAAGTTATTGTCAATTTCCTTGGATTACAAACACAATATTTCAGTGGAACCCTTTTGTTAGCAAAACCATAAAACTTGCAGTTGCTATGATATAAAACAGATTTTAAATGTTTGGAGTATATACTTAAAATGAAAAATATATTGTTCAAATTAAATTACATATGATGTTTAAATTTTAAAATATTTCTAATAAATGGAAGAGAAATATTTAAATGCTTGGAATATATACTTAAAGTAAAAATATATTGTTATATTGAATACATATGATATTTAAAATATTTAAATGCTTGGAATAAATACTTAAAGTAAAAAATATTTTCTAAAATTTTAAATAAAATGTACATATGATATTTGAATTTAAAAGTATTCATAATACATTGAAAATGAAAATTTAATGGAATATATACTTAAATTAAACAGTATATTTTGAAGTTAAATTTTAAAATATTTCTAATAAATAACACAGAAATATTTAAAACATTTGACAGGCCATACATTAGAGCCTGTTTATTGACCGTGTTGCTGGTGTACTTTTCGTATAAATATTTCAGCAAAAATACAGCTTAGACCTGGGCTAACAACAACAGTACTCAGTACTCACTACAGCTAAAAAGGTATCACGTATTGCAACTGACATTTGGTCGACTTCGAGTTAGTGACATATTTTTATTGGGGTTTGGGGGTTGGCACAATTGGTTGACATGCCAAAAAGGCTTCCCCCGCCTCCCCCGTCTGCCTTCCTGCCACACCCCCTGGCGAACGTGACGCCTTCAGAGTGTCGCCTCGTTTTATTTGGCGTACGTGCCAAGCGTGAAAGACATGCAAAAATGGACAGGGCCACACAGAAGTTAGAGTTTAATAAATATTATGCATGGAAATTAAATACAATAATAAAATGCTGCAAATATTGAAATCATTTTTATTGCGCCATGAAATTAATCGACACTAAACCAAATGCCAAAATGAATATTATTAACATATTGCAAGTAAATCACAAAAAAATATATATAGTATACACTTAGAGAAAACCTTGCAGCGGTTTCAATTCATTCCATTCCATTGGCATTGATGGATTTTGATAAATGAACGTACATTATGACAAATATGCAAAAAAAAAAGTATATATAGTATATCATGTTGCTCGATACACACACACCCACACACACACACAGCGTCGCACTTGTCAATATTTGTGTGATAAAATCAGAATCGAACAGTGGCCCAAACAATGGCCTGTCATTCGAATGCAAATAAACGTTTGAGTAGTACAAATGGAGCCGGGAATCGGAGAGCGTGGGAAGGCCGTATGTGTGGGTAGGAAAGGGGAGGGGGTTTGGCATGTTTGCATGCCGAGGAAATAATTGGCAGCAGCATGGACAACAACTGCAATTAGAGCCACAGTGACTGGCTGCACAGACACACACAAGACTAGTTATTGGTGTTCTAGAAGTTAGACAGAATTTGAATAAAATAAAATAAAAAAAAAACAAAAATGTGACAAAATATTGTACACTATGTATGCAAAAATATTATTTGATATTTGCAGTAACAAGCTGGAATTTAAAATATATTTTTGAATAACTTGCAAAATGTGAGAGCTTTCGTTTATTAAATTTGTATTTTTTGTGTACTGTAAGCAGAGAACTATAAACAGTAATTACAAATGAATTGAAGACCACGATTTAACGATAGGATTTAATAAATATTTTAATGAGCACAACAAAATGGAAAGAATTTATTGCCCCAGGGCAGCTAGGTCCTGAATCATATCCTTGTATTTACTGTGATGTTAAAGTTAATATTGAATTTATTTACATTACATTTAAAGTTATTATTTGAGTAATTAAAACCGAGGTTAAATTATATAATATACAGTTATAAATTCAATAATTAAAACCATTCATGGTTTAATTATTTAACATAAATAATAATAAGAAAATTATCAGGGAGTATTACATTCTAATGAATAATTCGTGATTAAATTTTTTAAAATAAAAAAAATTAAATAATAATAATAATAATAAATTATCAGGGAGTAATACATATTAGAGGCGCTTCAAACCAAGATTCTTTTGTGGTGGATATAGGTTAACTTTAACTTTTTTTAAATTTATATATTACACTATTTTTTTCCTACTGATATAATTCCTATCAAACAAATTGAGAAATAAATATATATTTTTTAATTTTTTATAACAAGCTATTTTAATTTGAATTAGTTGCTATGTTTTCCACCTTTATTACAATTATAGTCTATCTAGAAACGATATATTTAATACAGAATTTTAACTGCTGTAAATAGAATTTGTTATTCACATTTAGTATAGTTTTATATTTTGCATTCCCTGCCTAAAACATTAAATATTTAAACACAATTCGCCATTTCGCGAGCCCAATTGAATTATTAATTTTATTTTCCACTAGTGCTGAGTGACTGACTGAGTGACACTCAAATATGCCAGCAATAAAGTCATTATGTTGATGTTCATAAAAGATTCAGTTAGAGGTTTTAGATGCTAGTGTCCCTATGATATTTTGTGGCTCCAATGTGCATTCTACTATTATCAATGTGTGTGTGGCCAGCTCTGTCATTTCGTTTCATTTGATGCGCATTTCAATTTTCATGCATTTCCATTCACTTAGTCAGCGTGTTTGGTTTTAATTAAATTTTGTATTTGTGCAGTCGACAACAAGGGAGAAAAAAGTGAATTAAAGCGCAATCAAATTGAAATTCTATCTAATAAAGTAAAAGAAAATCAAATATATATAAATTCATGCAACTGGTGGAGACGACAGGCACAACAAATTTTCCCACTATCCCAGAGCGCGTCGCGATTCGACTGTGAAAATGCAAGCGTGTAAAGCGTGAAAACCGCGTTAAAAAAACCAGATAAAAAGAAAATATAGTAGCTTAAATAGAACAAACGGTAAACATGGGCGATACATTGGACGAGACACCGCCCACGCGTCGCGACAAGCCGCAAACGTTGAACATTGGCCAGGATGAGGAGAGTACTACTGTTGGTACAACTGCCGCTCCTCCAGGCAGTTCGCAACAGGTCTCCTCCTCATCCTCCGCGTCTCTGCATTATGCGCGTAATCGCACACGCTGCGAGCGGGAACGTGAACGCGATCACTCCAGCGATGGTCTGAGCTCCATGAGCAAGCGAAATGATGAGTTTGTGGGTGTGGTAGTGCCACCGCGACGCGAGAGCCTCAACAGCTGCGAGCCACAGCAGCAGGCACAAGCCAGCAGCCCTGCTGGAGGCACCATTACCAAGTCAATGCGTGGCAGCAGCACCAACTCCAGCCGGTACTCGTCCAGCGTTGTGGTGGGTGGCGGTGGCATGGGCATGGCCAATCTGCCCGGGACCACCACACGCAAGTGCGTGCTCACGCTGGACGGGTACTCCTACGTTATAGGTAAGCTTAAGGATTGCTGACACAACACATAAAGCAACTCGGGCACGTACGAAGGAACGAACGAAGGAGTCACCTTGACTTTGCTCTTTTGTTGGGACTGACTCCCCCCATTGGGAGTTTGACTTTTAATTTCTAAGCAGCTGCTTCATGGCAACGCATAAAATAATATATATATATCTGCTTTTCTATCATTTCATTGCAGGTAAGTCGAACAAGAAGAAGAAGATGAAGAAGAAACTGAATAAGTACCAGTAGACCAGTACCAGTTACTGATTGAATGACCAGTCTAAGGGTCTGAGGTATGTTGGTCCATTGCAGCATTAAATTGAAAATGAAATTGAATTTCCACCCTCCCCCTCCTCGGCTGTAACGAGTTGAGGCTATTATAAAAGTTGTCTACCCCTCGCTCCTTGCGTCTACATTACGTTATCCCTTCTGCACACAATTCATTTCGAATTGCTGCTTCTGTTGTTGCCGGAAAATTTATGAGAAACTTTTTATGCTTCTTGCATATGGCCTGAAAGTTGCTGAACCATCCTAGCTACAGGTATTATTATGGGGCAGCAGATTGCGTACGCCTCGTGGAAACAGTTTTAGAAAATACGCAAAATGAAATGTGTATTACCGCAGACAGAGGTAACTACTACTACTACTCCCGTTAGGCTTGAGTGACAGCCTTTGCCTGAACTTTACCTGTACTCACCTGAACACACACACGTAGAGTACTGCCCTCAGCTCTAGCTGCTATCAATTGCTTTTGTTCTCCTCGTCTGACAAACACACTCACACACACACACAGCTGCTCTGGGCATCGTTTACATGATTGTGGCTAGGAATCCAGCTGAAAACAACAGCTAAAGGCAGAAGGTCGAGTTAAGCAGATGCACAGCAGATTTTCGGTCAAAATGTTTTTGGCTAATAAACTGCCAACAACCACAGGCTTTTTAAGCCTCACCTCAATACATGGTACTAGTTTAGACGAGTATCTCGGTGTGTATGTGTGTGAGTGTGTGTGCGGTTGCCTGTGCATTTTAGATAAAATTCATGAATTCAATTTGAGGTCAAATGAATTTTTAGAACCCCAACTGAAAGCTGCAAATATAATCTCTCACAATACTCCAACACCAGCTCCAACTCCTACTCCTACTCCAGGTTCATCTCTGTGTTATTTGTGTAGCGATATATTTCAGCACAAATGAACAAAGTAAAATTTTATGCCGCACATAAAAATGTGAAACTGAAACTAAAACATTCAATTTATTGCGGTACTCATCCTGGTTTATGCATAAACAATATGCCAAAGCAATTAAAATTGTTTTTCAAATTAAAATATTAAAGCTCAGGTTTGGTTTAAAGTGTTCAGCAAATTTAATGAAAAAGAGATGTGGAATAAATTTGTAAAGCTTAACTCAGTGATACATTTATTAAGGATAGTCTTTGTCTTGGATTATAAACAGTACTTAAATTCAATAAAAGTTATGTAGAATGAACTCATGAATTCCTCAAATATATAATAATATATAATATTAGTATAGATATAAATTAATATATAAAAAAAATAGTTTTAACCCTTGAAATATATATTCGAATATAAAATTGACAAAATATAGTTCATATTTAAAAATAAAAATAATCCTAACTACCGAACTCGAATAAAAATTAATAGATTAAAGTTAAAAATTTAAATTTAAAAGGATAACGTTTTGAACTAAGCATTTAAGAAAAATAATCTTTAATGATATACAGAGCTATTCAAGCCTTAAATATAAATCTTTAGAATTAACTCACAAGTTATATATTTTTACTATTATTATTTGTGGCTGAGAATTAAATTCGACTGTACATTCTATAGTTGTAGCCAGAGCAACTGTGGCCTTCAGGCTGTTAACTGAGAAATGCGAACAGTTGGTCAACATGAAAGTATTAATTGAATTTTATATTTTTAACAAATTCTTTATTTAAACTCTTATTTTATTTAATTTAATTGTATATTTAATGCAAAACAAAATGTAGTTGAAGCACAGCTCAACATATCCAACAGAGAGTAAACTTTAGTTTAACTCTACTCTACTATGTGTATAAAAATTCCATTTAGAGCAAGTGCAGCCAACTTAATGCGCCAATAAAACACTGCTCAAGCGTTGCCAGATTGCTGGCATACCAGTATTCATTTAATTACCAGTTAAATTCTTTAGTTTAACTCTGCAATAAATTCTCTTTTAAATAATTGCTAAACTCGCCAAACTCTCAGCTCTGTAGATGCTAGATTTCTGCTGGCTTTGCTGCTACCACGTCACGTAGCGACTACAAATTGTGGGCCGATTTGGAGCACAATGCCACACAAATGACCGTGGGGGGGGGAGGGGAATTGGGGGTAATGTCGCTGAGAAAAGGGCGCTGGCCACGCCCAGCGGCTAGAGAGCCAAGTGACGATGCGGTGGCGTGTCCTTTTGGGGTTACAATTTATGGGCGCTGCAATATTTTGCAAATATCCGTAGCATATCCTGCGGCGACAGCGAAAAGGAATAGGGACAGTGGCAGAAACAGATAGACCGACGGACAGACAGACAGACCAACAGACAGAGCGACAAACAACAATGCAATAAATAGTCAAGTGTTTGTGTATGGGTGTCGGTGTCTCTTGTCTGTAGTATGTAAGAGTATGTGTGTGTTATTCCGTAGTGTGTCCTTCAATTGACATATTACACTTGTTGTTGCTGTTGGCACAGACAAGCAAAGCGGGCAGAAGTACACCGTGGCTTGTCTGTAACCCCGGAGCAGCGCTTGGCTGATCAAGCGGCCTGAGCGACAAGTTCAACTCATTGACAGCAGCCAAAGGCCGTGGCTGGGGCACAATTCGAAACGACAACTTAATTGATGTGCTACTACTGCTGAGAGTGTGTGTGTGTCAAGCTGAAAAATCCCCAGAAAAATGGAGGAGAGCTGAGGGAAAAAACACGTGAAACAAAGAAGGGTTAAGTGGCCCATTTGGCTGCGGTTCAATGAATTTCCCAAGGCATTAGCTAATTTATTGAAGAACAAAGGCTGCAAAAGCGTACTGTCGAGACCACTGCAGTCGAGTATGCCTAAGAGAGGAGCTGCGTGAGTGTATCATAAGATGTGAAGAATAAGCTAAAATAAAGCTATAATTCATATTCTTCAAATATAAATATTAATAGTCCTTAAAAAAGAGCGAATTGTATGTTAATTACCATAATTATTTTAATAATTAATTCAACATTTTAAATAAATAATACAATACTTCATTCCTCTACATCTACACATAACTAAACGTCATTCTTTAGTCAAATACTTCTGTCTGAAATAAAGGCATAATTCATATTCTTCAGATATATAATTTAACAGTCCTTATTAAGTAAATAAATATATAAATCATATACTTTGAAAAGGTCTCTAAACTTTATGATAAGGGGTTATGTTTCCTCCACATCTACACATAACTAAGCCACCTTCTTTAGCCCGAAAACTTCTGTCTACTGGGTATTAATAGGGTTTAACTGAATTTAACGGCTAACGAGGTTAGCGAGGCATCCGCAAAATTCCCAAAGTCTGCTGCATACTTTCAGGCGCGTATAAATTCTCAACTACAATAAAAAAGAATAAGAGAAAAAGCATTTGGCAAAGTTGGTGCAAATAATTTAAATGCCTCACTCTGTCTTTGCGTAAGTAAAATTGACCTTCGCGTTGACTTTGCTTCTTTCCACATTTTTTTCTCTTTGTTTTAGTTGTTGTTGTTGTTCTTGGTTTACTTCAGTTTTTCAGCCAAGCATGAAAAATGAGAAATTTGCATAAATTCCACTCATTGACTTAAACGCACAAACATTTCAATGCATATTTTGTAAAAACGGCAAATGTCACTCCACATGAAAATTTATGGGAGCTTGGGAACACTTTCAATGAATTGCTATGTACGAGTATGTTCGAGTATGTATATGGCTCAGGCGAATATAAACTTAAAGGGATAATGTATGCAACTTTCTATAAAGTTTTTTCTTCGTTTTTTGTTTTTCTATTTGAGCTCATAGTAGATGCCCAACAGTGTCTCAATAGCCAATCAATTTGGCTTTTACTCTCAGCGGGCCCTTGACTCGGCTCTTAGAATGTGCAAAGTGACAATAGAGTCATAAAAAAGAAGTTTGAATTTGAATGTGAATTTATAGAGAAAATATTGAACATGCAGATATTCTGTTTGATAGTAAAAGATAATAACTAAACTCATAAAAATATTTATAAAATATTTACAAAATAGTTATAAAATATTAACAAAAATATTTATAAAATATTTACAAAAATATTTTACGAATATATTTTGGCAAATATTTATTTTTAACTGAGTGCAATTTACAGGGGACTTTACTAATAATTATTAAAAAATTCTTGTAGAAAATGTATGGACTTCATTTTAAAAAATACGATAAAAGAAAATATTTGGTTGATTTGGAATATTTAAATATTGTTTATATTCTACTGATATCATATATTATTTATTATGAAATTTACTCAGTATTCAATTCAAAACAAATTTTATTATTATTATTTTCTAGTACTTTTAGGCAAGATATTAAAAGAGACTCTATATCTTCGTATATGCATCTTATATGCCTTATCAATTCAAATAATCCTTTTACTGCAGTAGTCCGTTATACCCTCTCTCCCAGTTTATTACGCACTGAGCATTAAAACACTCGAAATCAATTTAGTAAAATCCTTTGAGTGTGCTTACAAAGCACAAAGCACCCACATGCACACACATGGACATACACACTCAAAAACACACTCTAAAACGTACTTCTAGTTGATTATCATTGTTGCCAAAAAGAAAAAAGAATATTTTTTAATTAAAAACAGTTAAAACGCGGCGCCAGCGACTGTCTGTGAAATTTATGAAGCCAGCAGCTAAATGGCCAAATTGTCGGTGCCACAAACAGAAAACCGAGCACACACACACACACACACGCTACACACACAAAGACAAAAGGTTGCAAGCTCAACTTTTTGGGGGCATATAGAATTACTGCCAATTGACTGACTCATACTCAGCTGCTGCTCATTGTTTCAACTCTGATTCCATCTGTGTATCTGCCTCTCTTGTATCTGTAGTTCAGACATTAAGGTAGTACACTACGCGTGCTGCCAATTTTCCCAGAGTTACTCGACATTTTTGCAGCATTTAGGCTCAAAGGATTCAACACGTACTACGTGCATGTCCTTGCTCCAGCTCAAAAATATCAGACAAGGCGACATCATTGTTTTGTTACTCCACACACACACACTTCTATACAATTGCCATATAGCATTCACGCTGTGTTTTTGTAGAAATTTTATAGTTTCACCAAAAGAAAAGCATTTGCTGTAAAAATAAAAGCGCTACGTGTTCTTAGATTGTATTCCATGGCAGTTAAGAACTGCATGGTTTCTGCTCTGCCGCTGAGAGTATTATGAAACGTTTCGTATTTTTTATAAAATATAAAAAGAATATCAATGAAAAAGTAAATAAATTCTAAGGAAAAGTTCTAAGCAAATAATAATTATTTCAAAATTTAATGCACTTATAATATATATACAATAAATTCTTACAATAAATATATACAATTTCGATGCATTCCATAGTTATAGTTACTTACGTTTTGAAAAGAAAATTCCAATTTAATTTTCCCTCATTTTTATTTGCAATAAATTACAACAGATTTGCCAGCAAAACAAATAGTTATTTCAAATGTAATATCCGGCATTTGCACCATTGTTTCCAGCTTACCGAACAAGTCGTGTACAAATGTAATAAAAAAAAGGCAAAGTTTTTACCCTTTTGAATGGTACTAAATAAATCTGGACTTGGTGTATTTATTTTACGAGTACTTTGCATTCAGTGCAATCAATCAAGCGGACAGACAGACAGACTGACAGACAGACGAATGCGTAGAATGAATATTTAAGTACACAAATCTTAACTGAATGTTGTGTTTCGCTCGGGTTAATTTGCAAGTCGAGTTTGTTTGTAAAGATGACGGCAAGAGTGATGGTGATGTTAGAGGCAACGGCAACAGTGATGCTAACGGCATTGCCAACTTCCGGCAATCAGTGTGGCAACAAGGATATCCACTTGCCAGTCAACAAGGCGTTAAATTTACACACCCAGCTGGCAACTGCAGCTTGTGCTTGTAAGCTAAGAACTGGTGCCAAGACCATACAAACAAATCGAATGAAACTAATACATAAAGGCATATCAAATGAATATATTTTAAAGAATAGATAAGCATAAGTATAATATTCTGTTACCTGCATAAATTATCAAATACTGTTAGCCAACTATAAAATTACGCATACGCCTGGTTGCTCATATAGTTGAGTGTGTTCTGATTTACTGAAAAGCTTGCCAAAATTTTTGTGCTATAATTTTTAGTTAGCTTAAATATGAGCTCTGTGACTAAAACTGTCCTAAAACTGCTGCCAAAAATATGGTAGTTTATGCTAGTGAAGATTGCTAATTCGCTTCTTTAGACACACAGTTGAAAAATCAGCCAAAAAATAATATTTAAAAATTTATAATAAATAAAACATATATCTACAATTTCTCTAATTTATCTACATTATATATGGAGGTTGAGAATTTATCAATTATTTTATTAATACTATATTGAATTGAAGGCCAATTAATGTCAATTCCTCTGCTTCTGAATGATATTTTACTCTGCTGATTTTATTAGTTTATATCAATATATAATTTATATCAAGTAGTGCATCTGACAACTATTATTAGTAATTATATACAGTTATATTTATATTTATCTACAGTGAGTTTTTGCTTTAAAATTCGCACTGGGATTACAGATAAATCCATCGATCAGCCAGGCACTTGTGCGCTCATTTTCAGCGACAAGCGGAAATAACCGCAAATGCCACTCGTCAACAACTGCTAATGGCATTTGAGCTACTCATTATTATTGTTGTTGCTGTTGTTGTTTTTGTTACACATTTTATTAATTAATCAATCAATCAATCGGCGCAAAAAGAAATCAATGCCTCAAAATGCCATGACTAATTGAAACTCACTTTCGTCCATTTGTGCCGCCACAAATTGTACATTAGCAGCGCCACCAGCACCACATTAAGCGATTTGATGAGTTGTTTAATCAAACCGCGACGCTGTGCACTGAAATATTGGCAAATAGTCTCTAATTAGCGTACACTATAATAACATAATTTCACAAACTCACCTCAGCAAAGAGTGTGGGGCGCTGAGTACAATGCCTGAGCGTGGCAAAAGTAGCAGTTGGTGTTCTCTCCTGAAATGGCTGACAAATTTTTATTTTATTTTAAAATAATATTATTAAATGAAATGAAAATTAAATGAAGCATGACGCAGCGTGCTACACGCAATAAAGCTGTTGATGAAATTTTCTTTTAAAGCCGCAGGCGCTCGCTGCTGCTACTGTTAGTGCTGTCTGTGCCACGCGGCGTATGAGCAATGAGAAAGTTCTTCAAGCGCTTTTAAGACTGTCCATCAAGTGTTGTTGTAGTGGTTGTGGATAAGTCTACTTATATTCTCTACTTTACACAATCTTTCATTTGTTATGCTATCTTATGGTTCATTTGGGTTTGTAAGAAAATAATTCTCAGTTTACACATAAAAAATGCATTGCATAAATATTCTACGCAGCCAAACTTGATTTATGAGCCCTAGAGTTTGCAACTTTATACAGAGTTTTTTAGTTAAAATGTAGGAGAAAATCCAACTTGTAAACGCAATTAAAAACTGTTCAAGTTTTAATTGTAAAAAAATATTAAAACTGTACACGTAGCAAGCTTAAATTACATTGAATATTTATTTTATATTTCTTTAGCTATACCAAAAAGTTTGTTAAAATTTGTCCACAAATCTTTCAATTTCTGATAATATTTTCATAACGTTTTATTATATTTTATTATGCTGTTGATGTGCCCTTATGTCTATCATGAACTTTTCAACTTTCATATAGAGTTTTTTGCAAATTATTTCCAACTTTTTACGCAAGTTTTGCTTTCATGGCAAATTGGGCAATTGGGCATCCCCCTGCTGCTGCTCCTACTGCTCCTGCTGCTATCTTTGCCTGTCACCTACTTCAGTTTGTGGTTCCTTAATGCATGGCATTTGAAAGTTGAAAACTTTTGATGTACCGAGCACTTCCCGTATGCCCTCTTATCCTCTGGCCCCTGCATGATGATGTTCCTTAGCCCATTTACACTGCGACAGTTCGCAAATCTCTGCGTTGTGGTCCATAAATCTTTTGTGAGTTTTGTGAAAAATTATGGTAGTGGATGAAAAAGAAAATAGAAGGAACAAGGAAGCAAAGCAATATATTTTTGCAGCATGACGAATGTAAATACGCTACGTATGATACTACATATAATAAATGTTTAGTCTACAAAATATTACGGAAGAGTAGCGCAGTGAAATGAGTTAAGAATATTACTATTTCACAACTATAAATTTACAATATTAAAAACTAAATTTCAACGGGATTTTACGCTTTAAAGTAATGACTAAAATAATGAAAAAATATCTGGAATTTAAAAAATATATATATTTGGTTTTATGTATAAATAAATTTGGTTTAAATTACGTTTGAATATTATAGAAATACAGTTCTAAATAATGAAAACTTTTTCTGATTTTCAATGCCAATAACTACATTACTTTTTTCAGCTACAAATTTTCATTAATAGTAACTAAATTTCAACGTTATTTTACACTTTAATGTTGTGACTAAAATGAAAAGAAATATTCTGGAATTTAAACTAAAATAAATTTGGTTTAAATTACTTATGGATATTACAGAAAATCAGTTTTAACTAATGGAAACTTTTTCTGCTTTGCACTGCGACATCAAGTAAAAAGTTGAATGCAAAAAATGCATTGTAAATAATTTATTAAAAGTGTAACCTATAAGAGTATTGCGCATTGTGCTTGGGCAAACTGCCAGCTGCGGCTATGTCATGGCTCCAGCTCAGAAAATTGATTCTAATTTGATGGAGAAAAAAACTGGAGAGCTGCTAACGGCAAATGGCAAAAGCCAAATTTAATTCATTTGCTTTACACAAAGCAGGAGGAAAAAAAAGAAGAGCAGCAGCAGTAGCAAATTCATTAATTTTAATGTCATGTGATTTTTTATGCCAATCCGTGATAATAGCAAGCTGAAATGCAATTAATGGTTGTCCCATGGTTGTGCCAATGGGAGCTATGCCTCGAGCACTTTGCACACGAGTCCTTCGTGTGGGGCCAGAGTTAATGCACTGCTGGAGAGGGCATGACTGTGGGAATAGAAATAGTAGTGAGTGAAGTGAAATGAAGATCGAGTGTATGCAATTGACATTCGACATTACCCAGGCTCATAGTTGGAATCGATGCCAGCAACCAGCACAATTAATTGCTGTGGACCATTAATGAATTCCGTGAGATTTATCAGCTGCTCCTTGTCACTGACATTGATAATGGTAATCAGTGTATCGTAATTCGTCAGCGAACTATAAAGAACAGAGCAGAGAACTTAATGTACAGTACAACGAACTGCTGATACCCTTACCGCTGGAGGGCAAACACAGCCCGGGAGATGGGCTCAATGGAGAAGCGTCCACGTCGCAGCACGGGCAGTTTGCGCAACTCAATCAGAGACTTGTAGACCTTGTAGTGGCTTCTATTGGCCTGCTGCTGGGCCTCCAGATTGAGCTGCAGATAGTTGGGGTGCACGGGTAGCCAGGTCTTGGTGGCGCTGGAGAAACCTGCAACATATATTATAGTTAAAAAATGTGTTGAATAAATACTATATAGACTTACCTGCATTTCTGGAACTGTCCCACTGATAGGGTGTACGTGCCGGATCCCTGGACACCTCCAGGTACTCCTCTTCGCCCACGTTGAGTGCCGGCGGATCCATTGTCTCTGACCAGCTTATATCACGATTGTCCTGCATGCCCAACTCCTCGCCCTGTCGTGCACAGAAACTTGTTTAACCTTTTGACCTTTTGTCACTGCCATTCAGTCGTCGTCCACTTACATTATAGGTAACTGCTCCGCCGGGCAAGGTCATGAGCAACATGTTCATGGCATCCACACTGTCGGCGCCAAAACGCGTGGCGACACGCGGATTATCGTGATTGCCCATGACCCAATTGGCAGCATGCCCACGTGGCATATAGATCAGCCATTTCTCAATGTTGTAGACGAAATCCCGGGCATCCGATTCGCCATTCACATCCGTGACAAAATGAAAGTTGAAGGGCAAATGCGAGCCGAGCACTCCATTAGCGTCCTCATAGTAATCCGCCAATTGGCGCATCCCAGCATACGCCTCGGTCATCATAATCCGCGTAACACCCTCTGGATGTTTTGACGTATAGTCGTCCAGTAGTTGACGCCAATGCTGCACCATCTCCAGAGCTTCAGGCAAATCTTTGGTATAGATATGCTCAGTGTAGTCATAGGACAAAGGATCCGCTGTCTTTCCACTCAGCGGTTCATCCTCCAGCGTCGCGCTCTCAAACAAATGATTCACTGCATCAATACGAAATCCGGCCACGCCCTTATTCAACCAGTAGAGGATCACATCATCCATGGCCTGTACCACACTGGGATTGCGATAGTTAAGATCCGGTTGCTCCTTGGTAAACTGATGTAGGTAGTATTGTTGGCGTTGCTCATGCCACTCCCAGGCGTAGCCATAGAACACAGATTGCCAATTGTTGGGCGGCACACGCTCACCCTGCTCATTCAGCTTGCCATCGGACCACACAAAGTAATCCTCATACTTAGAATCCCTGGCCGCCGACCTAAGGAACCACTCGTGCTGATCCGAGGTATGATTGGGCACAAAGTCGAGGATTAACTTGATACCCAAACTGGAAGCAGTGTGCACCAACTGCTCAAAGTCCGACATGCTGCCATATTCCGGTTGTATGGCTCTATAATCGGATATGTCATAGCCAAAGTCCACCATGGGTGACTGAAATATGGGACTCAACCAGGTGGCCGTAATCCCCGTTTCAGCCAAATACGGCAGCTTCGAGATGACGCCCTGCAAGTCTCCTATGCCATCGTCATTGCTGTCCTTAAAGGATCTCGGGTAGATCTGATAGAAGACCGCATGTTGCCACCAATCGATAAAGTTATCCGTCTCGGGTCTCACCAGGAAGGACATCCCCGACTGCGGCGCCTGTGCCAAGAACAGGCTGCAAAGTAGAGTTATCAGTGGTGTGGACGACATCGTGCGACTACTGACGAAACTCGCATGAAGTTCTGTTTTAAATACACACGATACACACTACATCACAATCATGCCAGTCACACAGTTATTATTCTAATTGTTACTAATGTCTAATGACTGCGCTCTGTTTGCTTGCAATTGAGTTTCGAGGCGTCAGATACACCTGATACGCGCCTGATCAGCAAAAAATTAATGTCAACAAAACTGCCTGGGAAACTGCGCAATGTATGCTGATCGTATCTTTGTTTGGGTGCAACGAAATAATTAAATTATTATCAAAATAATTGCTTGTTTATTTAAGCAGTTAATATACTATAATGATTTAATTGCATCTAAACTTTATTTATCATATTTTGTCAATTTTTAGTTTCATCTATTGTCATTACAAATTTTTTCATGGTATCATTAAATACCATTATGTTATTAATATTATGTTATGTTATTAATACATTCTGAAAAATTTTTCTTTATATAATAAAAAATTATATAAATAATATTTCCTACCCATTTAAATTACACTAAAAATGTTTTATGTATATATATTTATCATTTTATTTAAGTACTTGCATAAATATTTATTTAAATTATTTATGTATGTATTTATTTTATTCATTTATATTATTTATATATTTATATATTAGACAAATTATATAATTTTTATCTACGTTTTAATATAAATATTTTTGCGTTACATTTTCTTTTTTTTTTTCATTTCCATATTGCATTTCATACAAGTCTCTTTTGCAAGCCTTTTGCTTGAACAGCATACGCGCCTTTTGCTTGAACAGCATACTATTCTAAGGCATTTGCAGCAGCTGAGTTTTGAAGGTCACAGCATGCCTGTGCTTTTGCTCTCCCACTTGCGCTTGGCATAATTAGAGCTCTCTCACGCTCACTCACCCACTCCACCACACAAACTTTTTTCAGTGGCCTCTTTCACTGTTCCTTTGATGCAACTAATTTCTCTAATTGTTTGCTTTATTTCATTTGGCAATTGGGCTTCTCTATTTTGTTTTCATTTCTTTGATAGGCCGATGGGCTGATAAGCTGCGTGCTTTCTCTATACTTTACTCACCACAAGATAAACACAGAAAATAAGAGAAACAAAAGCAAGTCACTGTCCGACACACGTCACGTAGCGCGCAGCTGTTGCGATCGACTGAAAGCTGTGCGTTATACAAAGCTTTGGCGTATTCATATGAAGATGTGTTCGATTGAGTGTTCGCTGCAAATTTGTTCTATTGTTGATCTCAGAGAAAGAGAGCGGCCGGTCAAATATGAGCTAGTGTGTGTGTGTGAGTGTTCGCTGCAATACGAAAACAGAGAGTCCGGTCGTGTATGAGCTTTGGTGCTTGCATGTGTTCTTGTGTGTGTATGTTCATTGCATTTCGTTCTCTCTGGCGATTGTAGAGTTGGTGTGTTTGTTCGCTGCAATTTGTTCGACCGCCGCACTATAGGGAAAATACCCACTTTAAGCGGCATAAAGTCGTTTTTCAAAAGTCGAAATTATTCAAATATTTTGATAGCCACCTATCGGAAATACACCAAACTATAATGTTACATACCAGAAATTTTAACAGAGCGCGCCACTGTTAAGTTAACTCTCATACCGCTTACCATCCACACAGCATCCACACAGGCAAAGGGATAAATCTCTCTGGCGATTGGAGAGTGGGTGTGTGTGTCACTCTCATACCACTTGCCATCCACACAGCATCCACACAGGCAAAGGGATAAATCAGAACAACAACAACAACGGCAGAAAAACGAAAACGAAAACCTGCGCAATTTATTTATTAATATTTATGCAATTCTCAAAAGGGCTTTTAATTAAAACGCAACGACAATTTATCTGCTGCAGACAGTTGCGTTGACAGTTATGAAATATATTATTTTGGAGAAAGTACAGCAACAACAGCAACAACAACCGCAGCAACTTCGAGAGCTTTCAATTCAATTTAAAGCGCACAAAACGTTTTCAAGTATGGCAAATTGAATGGCGGGCAAATTGAAATTGAAATGAGTTGCCTGTTGCAACATAAGTAATTAAATTGTTTCGTATTTCAAACATTTAATAAGAGTTTTTGATAACAATAATAAGGTTAGAGTAATGGCAAAAACGTTCAACTTAAACAACTAGCGCGCCTTCAGTACTGCGATGAGGCCCTCATAGGGCGCCAGGTTCACCTCCGTGGGCTTTATGTGCTCGCCCACCCTGTACTGGGAGGCGACACCCACTACCGAGAGGGTTAAGCGATTCGGCATGGTGATAAAGTCGCTCACATCCACCTGCTGGGTGCGATTGCTCACATTGATAACGGTCAGTATGGTGGGGTGTCCCCTGAGTTCGCTGCAAGTGTCGAGATTATGAGGATGGTTATTTTCTCTTGGAGATTATTATTAGGGTGTTCCGACTTACCGCTTGACCGCAAGCACTCGTTGATTCAGCGCTTGAGCCCTGAATGAGCCCTGCTTGAGCACAGGCAGACGCCTCAGCTTGAGCAGCGATTGGTAGACCTTATAGTGACTGCGTGTGGCCCTCTGTTGAGCCCGTAGATTCAACTCCTGATAGTTGGGATGCACTGGCAACCAGGTGGTGTTGCCGCTGGAGAAACCAGCATTTCGCTCATCATTCCACTGCATGGGTGTGCGTTCCGGATCACGAGAGATCCACTTGTAGCCCGCTTCGCCGGCATCGCGAGCTGGTGGATCCACCGTCTGCTCGAAGCTCATGTCGCGATAGTCCAGCATGCCCAGTTCCTCACCCTATAATACAGTTTAAGGATTAGTATTTGATCCAGGAGGTAACCTTCCTTACTTACATAATAGGTAATGGCAACGCCAGGCAGCGACATCAGCAGCATATTCATGGCATCCACAGTTTCCGGGCCGTATCTGGAGCCTACACGTGGATTGTCGTGATTACCCATCACCCAGTTGGGCACATGTCCAGCCGGCATGTAGATGAGCCACCTTTCGATGTAGTAGACGAAATCCTGCGCCGTGGCACCCGCCTTGAGTTCGGTAATAAAGTCGAAATTGAATGGGAACTGGGCACCCTGTACTCCGCGCTCATCCTCGTAGTAGTCCATCAATAGCTTCAGATCCGCATAACCCTCAAGCATCATGATACGTACTGGTCCCGATTTAATGGCCGAGAAGTTGTCCAACAGCTCACGCCAGTGTTGCACAAGTTTATAGACCTCGGGCTGACTCCTGGTATAGATGTGATTCAGATAGAGCTCGGAGTTCTCATCAGTAGTGGTTCCGCTGAGTGGTTCATCCCGCAGCTGCTCATCCTCGTACACAAAGATGACGGCATCGATGCGGAAGCCAGAGACTCCTCGATTCAGCCAGTACAGGAGCACCTCATCCATGGCCTTCACCACTTCGGGATTGCGGTAGTTGAGATCCGGTTGAGCACTGGTGAACTGGCGCAGATAGTACTGCTGACGCTGTTCGTTCCATGTCCAGGCAGAGCCGGAGAAGACGGACAGCCAGTTGTTCGGGGGGCCACGAGTGCCATCGTCCGACATAGTTCCATTATGCCATATATAGTAATCCTCATAGCCTTGCTCTCGGGCTGCAGATCGAATGAACCATTGATGCTTGTCGGAGGTGTGATTGGGCACAAAGTCCAGGATGACCTTAATGCCTAGCCTAGTCGCCTTGGCCACCAACTCATCAAAGTCCTGCAGTGTGCCATACTCGGGTTGGATCTCCTTGTAGTCGGATATGTCGTAGCCAAAGTCCACCATGGGTGATTGGAAAATGGGACTCATCCAGATGGCCGTAATGCCCGTTTCTGCAAAGTATTCGAGTTTCGAGGTGATACCCTTAAGATCACCCACACCATCGCCGTTGCTGTCCTTAAAGGATCTCGGATAGATCTGATAGAAGACCTCGTGACGCCACCAATTGTTGTCCGGCCTCCTGGGCTGAACCCGTATAACCTCCGCTCCGACCAGAGCTATGACCACGCTTAGGCCAAATGCTAAAGACCACTTGAGACGCATCTTGACTTGTTGAAGTTGTAACTGTTAACTGTTTTTTAATGCTTCCGTTAGGCCTGCTCGGCTTTTTATACTATCCGACATTAGGTACTTCCGATGGATTCCGGTTCGCTCAATGGCGATCATAATCAGCTCAAATATTTACCCAAATGGTCAGCACGTCTTGAGAAAACTTTGATAAACATCCATCCATGGCTAGAGGCAAATATTTGTTTAGTGGAAATGGATAAACTGTGCATTTAATAAAACACAATGCTTACCTAAGGTACTCTTGACTAGGGTCAAATAATTTCTATAACTAAATGTAGAGCGTAACTAAAATAACGTGAGCAACTAAGTTGTTTTGCAAACTTGCTAATTGCTCAGTTATTTGTTTGATAAACAGCCATAAGTTGCAGTTAATACTCACTTTTATAACTAGGCTTATACTAGTACTCACTGCAGTCACGTTTTAGCTTCAATTAAATGTCGTAAAAATTTACTTTAATAACTCCCAATAAGTTATATTTCTTAGTATTAATCTTTTTATTTAAATAAATTTAAAATGTAAATGAAATGTAATGTATTGACAATTTGTATATTATACTACATATTTATATATCACATTTTCAATTAGATAAAAAAAATGGTCCTATCTTCTAAGAGTTTTCCTATCTTCCCAGAGTTTATACTCATGAAGTGACTGAAAAATATCAAATTTAAGTGAGTTCATTAATGTTATTTTAATAATAATCAGAGCAAAAATATTTTGAATAAAAGGAACTAAAGTTTCTATAGCTATTTATTTAGCTATTAACAAACCTTTCGAGCTATATCTAGCTATTTTGAAAAGCGAATTTGGTTGTTTAAGGACCCAAAGAGTTCGCAATACTACTAACTATTAGGTCGCTTTCATTGCGTAAGGTCAGAAGGCATGGTATGCGGGCGGACATTGATAAGGCGTATGATCAGTTTGCAGGCGTAGCATATGGGTTTGTGTGTACTATATATGTGCTTATATCTGTTCCCATATTAGGTATCATTGATGTAAAGGCTGAATATAGACTTTGCTGCTGTCGGTTTCTTACAACTATAGACTATACGTCTGGCTTTTGAATATTTTTTAAATATTATAATATGTCACCTGTGTGTATGCTGTGATTTTAATAATACTCCACACTAAACACTGACTACAAATATACATATGTATGTATGTACATATATGTAATTGCCCAGTCAAACTGAAATACAGGAAGAGCAAACAGAAATCCTGCTGTAGACAATTTGTTCCTTTAATTTGTTTTCTTTTTGCTCGCTTAAATTGCAGTTCAACTCTCCGTATAGTTTAAAAATTCCTGTCTTCTTGTTAGTCTGTTTTTTATCGTTGTTTCTATCTGTTTATGTACCGCTGGTCACGCTCCTTCCGCATAATGTTCAGCCATTTGGCACGTTGCGTTTTCATTTTTATACATATCCTACCGCGAACTTCCGCTGCGTGACCGTGCAACAAAATGAAAGCCCAGAACGAGTGGAAAGAGCGGAAGCAGACAGAGGAAGTTAGGTGCCACACCTCACTCCACTCCCCCTACTCCACTTTCCCCTTTGGCTGCTGCATGCCTTCTGCTTGGCTAATTAAAACATTTTGCAACAATCTAATTCAGTTGGCGCTGTTTGCATAATATACTACGACAGCATGTATACCTGCTATGAGGTAACTCTCCTGACACATGCAACCACACACACACACACACAGCAAAATCAACACATGCAACTTGGTCTGAGCTTGCTTTTGGCATAATTTTCAAGATTTTCCTTTCGCAATTTATTAAATTCTCGACTAGCAGAGAGCAATGTGACATGAAAAGGGTTTGACATGTGCTTAGCTGAGAGGTGGGCGGTGGGCATGGTGGGTGTGGCTCAAGTGTTTTGCACGTGCAAAACATTCATACATATTGAAATTCCATGCAATGGGCCTGAAGCTAACTGGTAACAAACATTTCAGCCAACATCAAGTTAAATTAACTTTGGGAATACAGTAGTGTGGACTGCGAAGATATCCTGCACTTTAGCAGGGAAAATATAAATATATAAATACATGATAAATATATTGTCACTAAGCGCCACATGTCCGCTTGCATTGGCCGCTAAACACAGTCTAATTGACGAGGGCAGCATAAATGGCAATGGAGTACACAAACAAGCCCACGCTTTGTCTGCTGCACGGCAGGCTCTCTTAGTTGATTGATATTCGCACAGCGCAAGAGAGTAACGCAAAGAGAGCGGCCATGCGTAAAACTGCAGTGACTCGCTCACTGATTCAGACTCTCTTTCGTTCAGCAGTTGCACTGAAGTTTGTATGTATGTGTGTACGTTTGTGACATGCTGCGCGCGCCGCTCAGAGGATATAGGAACAGAGCAACGCAAAGAGAGCGGCCAAGCTTAAAACTGCATTGACTCATTCACTGATTCAGACTCTCCTTCGCTCAGCAGTTGCACTGAAGTATGTATGTGTGTGTGTACGTTTATGACTCGCTGCGCGCGCCGCTCAGAGCACAGTCTTTACAACTCATGCAAGTCTGACAGCTTGTGTATGTTTGTTTGTATAAGTCTGCCATTTACCGTAATCTATCACACCCCTTTTACACACTTTCAAGTGCACAGGGCATAGAGAAAAGAAAAACATGAAAAATACAGCAAAGTTTATGCGTAGCAAAGTTTTCAAACCTGCTAATCCCGGCCTGTCGTCTGTCTGCCAATCCGCCAGCGGTGAGCCGTTTTTTCTGCCGGCTGTCCATCAGAATACGGATAAGGAGAATGGGCAAGGGAGAAGAGAGAGTGGGGTCGAGACCGAAGCGGCTTACCTTTCATTTTCATGTCGTACGCTGATTGAATTGCGTCGCGAAGCGGCAAAACAACACCAACACACACGCACAATACAAAAATCTGTATATGCGTGTGCGTGTGTGTGTGTATGCGCGCGTGTGTGTGTGTGTTTGTCAGTCAGTCAGAGCAGAACAGACCCTTAGGTTTGCCATTTTGGGGCACTTTTCAATTTCGGGCGGTCCCTGCACAGCCACAGAGCCACAGAGCCACATAAATAAATAGCAGCCTACGAGTACACATATTTTAATATGTAAATATTTAATAATATCAAAGCGACGCGAGTTTGGCATATTAAAAATGCAGTCAACACCCCAACAAAAGGAAAAATAAATAAATACAAGATTTAAATAAAATAAGCTCAATCCGATTAGTAGTTGGGAGCAACGGGAGAAAGGCTTCCGTTCATATTTAAATTTAATGCACGCAACCCTATAACATATGGCAACCCTATAACATAATACACTGTCAGAGTATAATACTTCACCATAAATGAAAATTAAACAGGGCATATACTATAAAGATTAAGGGAATTCCCTTGGCAAACGTATACAAATTATTTAGCATAATTCCATCAATATTTTATCGTTTACTCAGTCAATACCTCTCGACTAGAGCGCTGCTATTTGTTTGCTTGATTATTTCCTATTTCTATACACAAAAATTCTAGCATTTATTGGAGTATTTTTTTCCCTTTTTGTATAGAGCTGGCAACCCTTGAGCAACAGCAAATTGGTTCTGTTTCATCAGGACAAGTGCTTGATTCGTGCTCATCTTTGATTGCTGTTTGCGTTGCCATTTGCTGTGCGAGTGTTGAATACGTTTACGCTTATCAAATACTTGTTATCAAAATCGATTACACCAGCAACAACAACAACAGCAACAGCAACAACAACAGAAGCAGCAACAGCAGTTGTCTGTTGTTATACGTTGTGATTGTAATAAAGAATCGCATGCATATAGATATTATATACATACTCATGTATTATGCACTGAAAAAAAATACCCTCCTTTATCATTTTGCTATTACAATAAGCGAACCACACTCAGACAGACAATAGATAATGTTAATCTATAGATATTTATGGGCCTTTATGGCATAATCCCTTTGACTGCCAGAGGGCTCTCATCAAAATGCTGCTTAAGAGGATTTTTTGATAAAATTTCATTACACTTTGATGAGACGCTATAAATCACAATTATTACTATTGAGCACATGAAATATGTATGTATTCAAGTTGAATTGTCCAATTGCCGTATATTATATTTGAGCCAGCCGAAAAGTATGCAGCAATAAATTTAATGCTCCAAGATTACTTAATAGCAAATTAAACGCTTTTTGCATTGTGATAAAAGTTTAAAATGTATTGTTTAATTTTCTAAAATATTTTACACTCTGAATAGTAATTTTAAACAGTATCTAGAACTACAAATTGAGTGTGAAAAGTTTATAGAAAACTTGTAAATATATATATGGATTATTATAATTTTATAGCATGCTTTTAGGGTGCTTGAATAAAGCCAATTAAGTAGTTAATAGAGCCAACAATTATTTCTTTGTCTTTTGGAGATAGGTTTTTTTTTTTTTTTTTTTTTTTTTAGTATCTCTTTATTTGGTGGAGAAATTTAAAAATTCTGCCCTTAGGGAAGGCAATCATTAAATTTTTTGACTGACATTCTCTATTAAAAACTTATATTATGGTTGGTAGGTAGGGAGTTGGAGGTGTTATGCATCTTCATCTAGATCCAGTGGGTGGAGTCTCTTTAGCCTCCTGGTGGTTTGGCTGTTGTCCAGGAGCCCGATGGCCAGGACGTTAGGGTGGTTCGAGAGCCTCTCAACGTACCTTGAGCTGGATTTGTGGATCTCCTGTGAGACCCACGTAACCCCAAGCTCCTTGTGTATCGTGGCGTTGTCGTGATACGGATGGGCTCCCGATATCAGCCTTAACGTCCTGCTTTGGAACCTTTGGATGATCATCCTGTTTGACATGCTAGCCGTGCCCCAGAGTTGAATGCCATATGTCCATATGGGCTTGATGATACTGTTATATAATAGTACCTTTGATCTTAGCTTCAGCTTTGAGCGCCTGCCAATTAGCCAGTAGTATTGCTTGACCCTCAGCTCTGCTTGCCTACGTTTGCGCAGGATGTGTGGTTTCCAGGTAAGCCGCCTGTCAAGCGTCATGCCCAGGTATTTAGGGGTTGGCTCGCCCGGGATGACAACTCCATTTAGCATGACAGGCGGGCAGTTACCGGTTCGCAGCGCAAACGTAGTCTGGGTGGATTTGTCTTCGTTGATGGTAATGTTCCACCTACGCAGCCAAGGGTCAATGGCATCCAGCTGCCTCTGTAAAACGGCAGACGCTTCTTGTGGGGTGTTTGTTGTTGCCAGGAAGGCTGTGTCATCCGCATAGGTGGCGACAGTAAGTCTGTCGTCAGCTATGACCGGCAGGTCGGCGGTGTAAATTGTGTACAGGATAGGCCCTAGGATACTGCCTTGCGGTACTCCAGCTCTAATAGGTTTGGTGGATGATGTTGCTCCGCCGCATCTCACTCTGAATGACCTGCCCTCAAGGTAGGAGCAGAGTAGGGCGAAATGCGACAGCGGCAAGCAGGTTCGAATTTTATGAAGGAGCCCGGGGTGCCAAACCCTGTCGAACGCTTGCTTGACATCCAGGAATACCGCGCAGCAGTATTTCTTCTCCTCGAAGGCTTCCAGGATTTTGCCGACTATCCTGTGGCATTGCTCGGGAGTAGCATGGGATCGTCTGAAGCCAAACTGGTGATAGGTAGTATTAGATAGTAGTTGTATTAATCATGAAAAATATACGCAAAACTTGAAAATATTCTAGTAAATCTTGCTCTGTATTTATCTATTACTTTTAACTCAAATAAGTTTAGTAAATAGAGCTAATCTTAAATGATAATATTAATCAATGTTTCATAATATTTAAACTACCCTCGAAAAGGTGTTTGTACATGATTGGGCAATTGTACACAAGAGATAAAGGTTCTCTCTCGCATCGTTTGAGTCATTATCTTTTTAATAATAACATTCCATTCATTTAACGCAGCTGACAGCTTCCTGTCATAAAGCAAACGGCAGTCGTCCCGCGGCGCTTTGTGACATTTAAATTATCCACATTTATGAATATTGCTTTTAAGTATTATTATTATTATTATGCCGAATACTTGTTTACCGAAATCGTAGCATGCCTTGAGTAATTTGACATTTGTGTCGCACGTATTGAGATTCAATTAACAGAAGCGAGACACAATAAATCACATCGCCTGCTATCAGAAGTGAGAAGTGGAAAATCAGAAATGCCAATCAAAACAGCTGTAGAGGAGGAGGCGGAGAGAGTGAATGAAATATTGAGAAAATGCTACCAGCTGGCGCTGTCAATTAATTATGCACACTTTGATTGATGTGCGTGAGGCGAATGCTCAAGAGTCAATCGCATCGTTCAGTTTATCAATGGAAACAAACTCGGTTGATGACGTGGTTTAATTAGCATATAATGCTATTACCATATACAGCAATACATTTAAACATATGTATATACAGAGTATATACTAAATACGCTTAACACAATAACTACGCTTCAGCGCACATTCGCACACTGAAATTTCACATTCAAATCCATTTTAATTAAATGTCTGACGCCATAATGCTCCACAGTGGAAATATTAATTAATAGTATAGTATATATCGAATGTACATATCGATAATTCATAATGTCCGAGTGTATTAATGGCACGGCAAATTGCCAGTTGGCAGCAGCGTTTAAGCTCACGCAGTTCCTTGGGGATTTCGAAAGCGAGTCAGTCGGGCGCAACTGACAGTTAAGTAAGCTGCTATTGGCTTGGCCAATGTTTCATACGTATAAACGATGACAGTAGCAGCAATGTTTCATTTTAGCTTCATTACAATATATTTGTAGTAATAAATAATTAAGCATTTAACAGACTTTTATCTACATAATTAATATGATTTATAGCACCTTTTTCAACAAGTGTTACATACCCTTTTTTAAGTATTTTGCTTGGGTATAAAAAAGTAATTAGCAAATTGACAATTTGTACATTGAGCCAAGCTATCTTTGCCATTAATAAAATGGAACAACTCATAGTAAAATTTTTACTTCTACTATTATTTTTTAACAGAGTTTTATACAAACAAATTTTAATAATAAAAACAATAATATGGTTTTAATAATATTATATTTTATTTCTGTTAAGACCGGGATAAGAGTTGAGTTAGTAAGAAATATAAAATATCGAATATTTGCGTTACTACAGAGTATAAAGTTTAGTTTATATTTTATAACAACCAAGAAAATTTTAATCTATTTACTAAGTATTTTTATGAAAATATTTAGTATTTTACTATACATATTATTGAGATTAAATAGCAAATAACACTTAGTGATATTCCATTGAGTAAATGATGATAATATATATGCTGCACTTTTAGCACTTTCCCATCTTCTGAATGTTCAATTTACGTCCTATTTTCTTGTAGTCGCGCTGGGTACAGTCAAACTCACAGCGACTGCCATAGGTAACGCCGTTCGAGCCGCACACCTCACCCCTCTCCTTGAAGTTGCACTCACACGACGTGGCCTCGGCTTGGCCCAGGAACATAAGAGCCAGCATTAAGCAGAGGCAGGCAAAGAAATTGAATGACTTCATTGTGTATAATTGTAAAGATTTCTCAAGTGAGAGATGCGTTCGCGTCGAGCGTTTAGTTTGCACTGAGCAGAAAGCAAAAAGCAAAAAGCAAAGCAAACCACACCGAGGGGTAATTTGATAGCTGAGTGTGGAAGGTGCCAGTGTGCCAAGTACTCTAGTGCTGTTGTGTATGCGTCAGTTTTGCTAATTAGTCAACAAGTTGCTTACTCTGTGTGTTGTGTTATTTGCCAACAAAAACAACTGTCAGACTTCAGCCTCACCCCAGCTTCTTCCTCCCCTCGTTCTGCCTCGTTCAATACTTTGCTTCAGTCTCATTGAAATTGTTTAGCGTTTCATTTGCATGAGCTTTACGCGCCTCGAGCAATTTACAGGGCTGACAATTGATAGCATCCACATTGAGCAGATTGAAGCTCAGCCACTGGCATAGTAGAGCCACCAGGAGCAGCAGCAGCAGCGGGCCGTAACCCCAACTCAGACCCCAAACGTGCATGCCAATGACACTTTTCAAACTAAGTTCTCAAAGAAAAGTTATCGCGCGCTTCACTCAAATTTCCCCAGTGACCCAAAGTTCTCCAGACTTGTCGGAATTACTTGCTATACTATGTATTACTACATACTAATGCTAGTTAGACAACAATAAAGTGCGCTTAATTCATATACAATAAACGACATTACTATTATGGCGTTTGGTTAATTAAATGTTAAGTGAGTGCTGCTGCAATTTACACGAATTGACAGACTGTTTTACCTCCAATTACTTTGCCCCACCTGCCGATTATCAAGGGCTTCTTTCGATCGGCCTCTGCGCTTTGAATAACTGATAAGAAGAGAGCGCCTAGAACAACAACGAAAACGCCAGAGAGAAAGCAAACAAATTAATGTTAGAGACGAGCGCGTGAGTTGTCGTGTTGAGCACATAGCATGATAGCACGCACGAGCACACAAAAGCTTTCAAATGCTTCATAATTCAAATGTAATAGCAGAGTAAAATAAATCTAAAAAATATTATTGAAGTAAATAACATTAAAATAAATAGTATAAAGTATATAAAAAATGTTAAAATATCACAAATAAAATAAATAAATATTAAATTATGTTATACTTATTTAATAAAATATTTAAAATATAACCTAAATGAAATAATTATATGACTAGCACTTTCATTTTTAATAGGAATACTATAAAAATCAAATAATGAAATAAATTAAATAAAGAAATAAAAACGTACAAATATTAATAAAATAAATTAAGTTACATTATGAAATAATATCGTATAAATAATAATAACCATATGCTGAAATAGATTAGTAAATTTTGTTAAACTTTAATATATATATATATATTTAAATCGAGGTAAATTTTCACCTATTACATATCACTTCAATAGAATTTACTTAGTGAAAATGAATTAAAAATCTTGAATTACATACCATATTGTTTATAGTTATTTTATGAGAAATAAAACCTAATTCTATCTTCCCTTTTGCACTTCTTATAAGTATACATTAAATTAATATTCGTGCTTTTTTTAACTAATTCTCGACACGAGCTCATCTCTAACAAAGTGCGCAAGAGAGCAGAACTAATGTCAGTTAGTTGGCAACGCGGAAAAGCTTTGAGTCAGCAGCTTTTTTTAAACGTTAACAATGTTAGCCAAAGCACCTTTGTTTGGCACAACAAAAGAATATAAATAACCCAAATAAAAACAAACAAATTAGAATTGAATAGATATTTGCCTGGAAATAAATTAAATATCATTTCGAAAAATAAACAAAAAAATAGTTCACACATAAATATTGTTAAAGCAAAAGCTAAAAGCACAAGTGATAAGATAAAGACCTATACTATACCTGTGAGTCAAGAGTAATCGAACTGTCAAAGAAGTCGATTGTCAGTAACATTATAGCACAGCTTGTGGATTAACGTCTGTATAAAACGATGAAGTTTCTTTCCCTACTCTTGGCCCTGTGCCTCATCCTGGCGGCAACCCTAGTACATGGCAATGAGTTGGATGACAAGGATATGAACTGCCCCTGTCCACGCAATATGGATCCAGTCTGTGGCAGCAATTTGATCACCTATCCTAATCGCTGTGTATTGAATTGTGCGAGCCGTGCTTTAACGCGAAGAGGACGCAGTATGAGCTTCCTCAGATCTGGAGAGTGTTAATCCAACATTTGAACATGTTTTAACTGAAAATTATAATCAAAAATAAATCGGTGACTAATGCAAATGGATGAATATTTATTTGTTATATTATTGCTTATCAGCGGGAAGAAAATAACCCACTCTAGTACTCTTCGACCTGATAGCGGCAGACGTTATCTGCGCAGTGTATAAACAGTTATAAATCAGATGGCAAGATACCCAATATCGAGGGTTGCTCTAATTTCGATTTTATTTTAGCAATATGTTGGATACTGAATTTAATTTCATAAAAAATGAAACTCTCTCTGGAAAACTCCGGGCATTTAGTTCGCCATACCGAGGACTGACATGAGAGTATAGAAGTAATTCGACTAAATACAGATGTTCAATTTTATTTTTAATAAAAAGAACACACTATATTATCTGATTCGTATGCAAACATTATACTTCAAATAATATGCAAATGTATATATAATATTATAATTAATTATATTTTTATGCAATACTTTAAGTATTTCTATCATAGTTGAAGATATGTTCCATAAAATCACATTTTAAATATATATAATAAACTACACTCACATTTTACTTTGTTATTTAGGTATAGCTTGAAAAACTGTAAATTGTTAAGTCCAAAATTGTAAACTTTTTCATCTGTAGTTACTCTACTTTTATTTCCGACTTGCCTCCTTTCGTATGTATAATAGATATTGACTTAATGTCAGCAGCTTCAATATTATCAAACACTATTCGCATTTCTTTCTTTGGTAATAATATTAAATTATTTAATATTATATTAATATTTTTCACTTTTACTTTTACCAACAAGTACTAAAAAATACCAAATAATGGCATTCTGGAACCGAATAATTGTATTTAGCATCCCAAAAGTATGTAGTAAAGATTTACATGAAATTGGTACGAAAGACGAATTGGAAAGAGGGCTGACTGTCAATAATGTGGTTTATTAAGATGAAAATTAAAGTACACATAAATTTACAGAACATTTTTATTTTATTAAAACTGTTTGCTCTCTGTTCTGTTTTAATTACCTATGCAAATCGATATGGGTACAGCAATAAACGAGTAATATTCAAATAGGTATATATATTCCCAAATTAGAGCTAATCAAAACATGAATATATATGTAATATTTTCCTCATAATCGTATGGTAATTTCAACATTAATATACCTACAAATCATTTCCAATTAGCATCTAATGCAGAATTTATTAAACAAATCCCATTTACAATTTCAAATAATTGTAAATGATGGAGCTGGGCCATTTCAATTGTACTTAATTGCGTTGTGAATTGAAATGTATTTTGATTTGTGAAATATTTTCTGTAGCCCTGGAATATATACTTAAGTAATATATTATAAGTTGTGCGCACATTTGATTAAATAGAACCACTTGAGTAAATATCATAAATAATGTATGCCAAACGGCTTATTACGTGTTCATTTCGCAATACAAAAACTTTATTATGAGCAACTTTTGTATAAATATACTATATACTATATCCAGTTGTATCCGTTTCTAGCAGTATCCCTGTATGGCTATGTACTATATCCAGATGTATCCATTTCTAGCATTCTCCATATTTTACTCTGGTCAGACGACTGCGTCCCTTGCGTTCGTTAAAGCGTGCGCGGCATTCCAGTTCACAGGGATTGGGATAAGTTCTATTATCGCTGCCACAAACTAGGTTTAGATGCCGTGGACACGGACAGTCAATGTCCTCTTGCTCTTCCTCTTCCGCACCACTGAAGGCCAGCAGGGCCAACAGGCAAATAGCAATGAGACCGATATAACGCATGTTGATTAGAACTCACCGAATGCTTTGACAAAACTGAAGTTTCGCACTCTCAATGCTATTCATTTTATACTACGTGCTTATCTAACTGATAAAAGCGAAAAGCGCTAATACACTCGAACAAAACAAAATGACTAAACGTTGCCCCTTTTGACCTAATACAGAGTCGTAAAAATTGTATATATGAATTTGAATAATTCTCAATACTCGAAGTGTGCTGAGTAAATATATAAATGTAAAGAATACTATACAAATTAACATAAATATTGGAGTTTACACAGTTAGTGACGTTTCGTTGCTAATTTGTTGATTTAGCTGGTTCAACGTCATAATGTTTAGGAGAGATTATATAGATTATGTTTGCCAAATATTCTCATCACCTTTAGACCTTTATAATTGTCAAACTGTCTCTGTATATGAGCGGGATTTGAACTCCCGATCCCTTGATTGTGAGGCGGATATATCAACAGAATCATTTGCTGTTCTACATAAGTCAAAACTTTTAAACCTACGTTTCTATCCAAGTTTCAAACCTCCTCTGTAAGTTCCTTTCTTTTTTATGCTAGAACCTAAAGCTTGTTGGAATTGTAATGCTAGTACACTAGTATAATGAATTTGCAGTTCCGTGTAACTAATTACACTGTTCTAGTCAGTCGAATGTTGTTTTTTTTTAGAATTAGACTCAAAATTCTTCCGAAATAGCGCTATCTGGCCAGCCAAGCCTTTCTAATTTTGCAAGTAATAATTTCCTCTATCTAAATGAACACAAATATAATAAATAAATATATAATTTCCAGTTAAAATCAGCACTTGTCTGTTATTTATGCACTAGGTAGATTGTTCTCTGTTTGCTGATGCGGTCAGCCTGGCGTATGCGCAATATGGCTGATATCTTTATAGCCAAATTTCCATCTTTATCTTTTTGTGGCTGCAGTAACAGCAGCTGCTGGCTTTTAACGCATCGAAAGCCATTTCAATCTAAAATTTTCAGCCACATTACAGTCAAAAAGATGAAATCTCAGACCATATCAAAATAATTATTAAAATATAGAACTTTTTTTTTTATTTTAATAATTTGCGTTTTAATTCGAAGCATATAAACTGATATTTAAACTGATTTTTAAATCTAAGTCAGGTTCACACGCTTCGTCTTTGATCATGGTCAAAGGATCGAGTCCCTTGCGTTTATTAGCGTATGATTCGCAATCCAGTAAACACCTATTGTTATAAGTTTTCTTATCGCTGCCACAAACTGGGTTATAATCCCGGAAACATACACATGGATCACGGTCCATGGTATCCTCCTCCGCACTACTGTAGGCCAGCAGAGCCAACAGGCAAAGGGCAATGAGACCGAGAGATCGCATGCTGATTAGAGTCCACCGAATGCTTTGACAAAACTGAAATTTCGAACTCTCATTGGTATTCTCTTTATACTACATGCATATCTGGCTAATAGAAGCGAAATAAGCTAATACACTCGAACAAAACGAAATGAATACTGTCGTTAAAAATTGTAAATGTGCATATGAATAATACTGAATACTCGAATTTCTGCTGAGTAAGTAAATAAATGTAAATACTACTATAAAAATTAACATAAATATATAATTTCTAGTTAAAATCAACACTTGTCTGTTGTTCATGCATTGGGTAGATTGTTTTTATTTGTTAATGCGGTCAGCCTGGCGTATGCGCAATATGGCAAATATATGCACATATTACAGCTCGCCATTGTTTATAGCCAAATTTACATCTTAACCATTTTGTGGCTGTAGTAACAGCAGCTGTTGGCCTTGACGAGAATGGGCTTAACGGTTTAGGAAAGGCTTTCAACGCATAAAAAGCAATTTCAATCTACAAGTTTTAGATACAATCCAGTCAAAAGGATTAAACTCAAAGCAATAGGAATATATAAAAAAAAAACTATAATGGAATTGTGAACAAACTTTAATACAGAACAGATTTTCTTATTTAAAACAAGTTGCTTCTTTTTTTTAGTGTGTAAAGTGGAAGTGTTGTAAATTTGATTAAAACAAAGTGTGGGCTGAGATCTAAGTCACAGTCACGCTTGATTAGAAATACTATGGTTGAACACTTTTAAATATCGAATTTATATTTATAATTTTCTTTACAATGTTTATATATGTATATTTATATATTATTTTATTTACTTCATATATTTATTTAACAAAGCGAATATAATATTTAATACCAAAGAAATGAGTTAATCGCCTTTGACTCACTGTCTGCATTTATTTTGCTTAATAAAAATGAATAGCAATTGAAAGAAATGTGTGAAATTGAGAGCTATGAATCATAGTAAAATACGTATGGAACACGTATACCTTTGGCTGATTTGCAATTGGTCTAATCAAACACAATGAAATGAAATAGTTCACAAAGTGAGATACTGAATAGAAAATAAATAAAATATAAGTAAAGCTGAAATGGAAACGAAATCTAATCGCAAGAATGAAATCTTTTGATTGCATATATATTATGCACTTATTCATTTGGCTTATAAATAACTTTAATATCAGTCTACAAATTTGTATACATAATTTGAGTAGAATTTTTATAAGAATTATAATATGGTAGTAAGTTCTAATACCATATTCTTTTGATAAAGCCTTTTGAATGTATGCTTGAAGCTGCCTAAAGCAAAGCTCAGTATATATGCTTAGTGTGTGAGCATATACCCTTATATACTTATGTGCAATACCCTTTAGGTATATATTTTTATGCCGTGTGTGAAGAGGAGTTGATGTGTTTATGCTGTGTGTTATATCTTTACATATGTGTGTACTTTATTCTAAAGGCATTTCTCTGCATCTGATTCTATGCTTACAGTTGCCAGCACACCGGAGAGTCTGCCCCCGAAACGTGAGGAGAACAGCAGCAGCGGTGCAGGTGGCAGTGGCAGCAACAGCAGTGGAGCAAGTGGCGCTGCGGCAAGTGGCGGTGTTGGTGTTGCAGCTGCAGCAGCAGGAACTGTGCCAGATAACGGCGAACCGAGTCCCACTAGCGGTGAACTGAGCAGCAATGCGACAATAAATGGTCAAGTGGCAAGTGAGTAGAAAGCAAAATGAAAAACTAAAAAATAGATTTACATAATTTATAAGTGTGGTATTAGCCAGAGGTCAGTGTAGTAGTATTATTTAAGCAGTAGCAGCTGAGATTCTGTTATAGCATTAAACAGTTCAAGCTGTTCAGATTTTTCATGATTTTTGGCATTGACTGAGCTCATTAAAAACAGAGGGCAGCCAGTAAAATGTGAACATAAAACATTTCATCAAACCGTACTCAAAGTGAAGCCAGACGAGTATTCGATAAGCAGCTCCTGCAACTCCGCAGCTCTCAAACGATTCGGAGGAATCTCGAGTGTAACATAAATTTAAGTGCTGCATAAAGCGTATTTTATGCGAACAACTCTCATCAGCTCAAAGCATCCAGGAGCGGCGGCAGTAGCTGGCAGATGAGCAAGACATGGCCACAGGCATCCTCTGGCATCCTCTGTGCCTTGCACTATGAGAAGAAAGAAAAACATCATATAAATGTGGTGCAGTTAACAGAGCAATCTCTGGGCGGAGCTCAGGCACTTGGCCATGTTTCCCCTTTTCCCTTTCCCTTTTATTTTTGTTGTGAAGTGAACTCTTAGCAAACAGATAAATCTTTTGCAATTTACGCTCAGAACTCTGGCAACAGCTTAGCGTTCACTTCGATTTGCCTGTGCGTTTGCCTTTGCCTTTGCCATGGCCATGGCCATGGCCAGGAGCAAACCCAACATTGGGTAGACAATAGTCCTGGGTGAGGTAACATGAGATGGGATAAGGGGGGAAGGGGCATTCGCCTGGGGTTGCTCGTTAAGCAGTTACATTTGCACTTTCGGGTTAAACTAAATAAAGAATTGTATGCTACATTGACTTTAAGTCATTGAATAAATTATTGATTTCCCTTTGCAAATACTGAAGCATGACTGAGTTTCTCTTAGAGGTCGAACAGTGTCCTTTCCTCAACACAAATTGATTTTACGTAGTGTGGAAATTGGGAAATTTACATCTACTGAAACATTTATACTTAGCAATGCACTTGTTCGTTTTCTTCTCTTAAAAATGTGACTAATTAATATATCTAAATATCGTGCCATATTATTTATCGATCACTTAATACATCGAATTGTATTACATAATCTGGTAAACGAAAAAAAAGAAGTATAAATAGAAAACTAGTCTTTATGAAATGTATAAAAGGAATGGAAATCCTTTAAATTATATACTACATTATCTAACTATAACTTTCCGCCAATCCATTCTTTTATTTGTATTTTTGATCGTAGCGAAAAGCAAAACTATTTTACCTCATACAAATAATTATATGTGCATTAATACTTTTGAAATTTCTTCTTATTATAAGTATGTACATTTTTAAAAGTTCGATGGATGCAAAACGATTTTGTTATATTTTGTGAACGGAATGCGACCAATATAATGACATTCTAATCTCGTTTGCTCTACCGTTTCTTGGAAAATGTGTTCATGCATTAGGTATTGCGTAGTAAATAATTATATGTGCAAAAGACTTCCAGGTGCACTTTTTTACTGATAGCGTGGCTTTAAGTGGATTTAAGCTTAATTCTTAGATATTCTTTTAGATCTTTATTATGAGTAGATCATTAATGAAAATAATGATAATAAATTATGATAAATTATGATAAAATTATAATATTTTTTGCTCTCAGACTAAAATGCCTTGGGGTACTAGTTTCTTCGATCACGAACAGGGAATAATCATTGATATGCAAGAAAAAAGCTAGACGCTCTCTGATATAGTAGCAACCAGTCTTAACTGGCATAGAAACTGTATTCCCTGAAAAATTCATCTTAATCAATAAGACAACCCTCTATAGATGAAGAATTTTGATACACTCGTACTCTACAATAGATTTTGCTAGTCACAGTTAACTTTTTCTTTATATGTATTCTTTTCTTGTCATTACACTAATTTTATCTTTTTTTCAACTGTCAATATGTATTTTTAATGAAGTCTGGAAATCAACTGAATATTTATAAAAATCTATCTGTATCTGTATTTTGTTCTTGTTGCAGAACACGGCTCGCTCACCATCGTACGTCGCTCGAATAGTCGTAAGAATTTCACGCAAATCGATTCACAAACTCAATCAATCGCTTCGCCCTCATCGGGTAGCATCAGTTTCTTCCAAACGCCGCTCAGTGAGTCACTCGCCGAGCGTTTGAGTGGCAGAAATACCAACGGATCGGCGAACGCATCTGTCGATAAGCGTTCGATAGATAATCGTATCGATACCACAACAATAACCGGTACAAACTCCACGATCAAAATGCAACCGTCATCGCCGAATCAAACGAATTATATGCCCGATAACGTACACAATCCGCCGCAAACCGAGCGACCCACCTACGATTACATAATTTCACGCGAAACCGTCGAATATCCGAGTTCCATAGCCGGGCAGTCCGGTATTACTGGATTATTCAATCCAATGTATCCGGCAACGGGCGAACAATCGTTGGACTCGTCCTCGCATGTGTCGATAACTGGGACATGGGATACGGAAAATTTGCCACCTGTCGATACGCCAGATGCACTTAATAAAGCAGCTGTCAGGTGAGTTTTCCAAATCATTTATTACCAATTAGCAGCAGTCATTGAAAAGCCAATAAAAAATCTGATTAATAACAACAGGCAGATGTCAGTAATTACTTGTCTGTTATTCATTTATACCTGCAAAATAATCCATTATAAATTAATGAAAACGAAATTCTTCTTGTTCTTAAATATATTTATAATTAATTACGACAATATTCTTTTAAAACGCATTTTATTGTCGATAGCAATTACTGTTGTTAAAATTTTACCAGTTATACATATCTGCAAAATAAACTGGTTAAAGTAATTAAGTTAAATTTTGCTTAAATATTTTATATATATTTATGTATTATACTCCAAAAAGCAGTAAATATGAACAGTCAACATTTAGCATTAGTATTCGATATTTAATCGTTTACATTTCCACACTAATCTGTCTCAATAACAGCTGGCAATCAATAGCAATCGATAGTAGATAATTAACATCCCTGTACTCAATTCCAAGTTGCATAAATTTTAATTGCATACTTTTGAGATGCTAAGATATTGTAAATGGAATTCCTTTAGCGCCCCAAAAGTATGCAGTGAAAATTTACATGAAGTTGCTAAGATAATTGCAAACAGGGTTGCAAAATAGGGAAAGTTTTCCACTATTATTAGTTAAAAATAAGTGATTCGATTGCTATATTTTCTCAGTGCTTAAACCCCTCCATATTTATCGATACTTATCGATAGTCGCTCGCTCTATCATCCAACTAATCGTCTGTTATCTCCCACAGAATACGCAGTCTGCTGCGACGCATGGATCATGAGACCGTCGCCTACGAGGATATGCAGCGCAATCTGCACTATGCAGCGCGTGTGCTCGAAGCGGTCTTCATAGACGAATCCAGGTAGGTGTAACCCTTTGCATGTGTGTGTACGTTTCTCTATTTGATGAAAACATCTAAACAATATGCGACATTTTCTAACCTATAAAAACAAAACAAAAAAAATCAAATCCAATCACGAACTGTTAAATGCATATTTAAAAACATATTGCTGACGCTTTCGGGGATCTGACAATTGGTTGAGGCTTTTAGCGCGTACTTAGTAGGGTTCTACCCATCAGTAATGCTGCATACTAGTGAACGAAACTCTGTAAAAAATAAAAATACTATATATACTATATTTGCATTCGGATTGCACACAAAGGCAAGCTTCAAACCAGTTTTCATCTGAATTGTGTTTCCCATCGGAGCTCTTACAATATATACTAGTATACCTGCATACATATAACATATAGTATATTATTATAATCTATCTCACATATGTATGTACCTTAGCTAACTACAATTTCTTTATTTTCTTGCGTTATATTTGTTTTATTACCGTCTTTCCGTTTTACGACTTTCACACGTTTTATATATGTATATTTTGTTTCTTTTTATATCTGTGTGTGTGTCTGTTGTTTGAGCAGAAGCCCCACGTCAGGTAAAAGTAAATTGGGGCAGATTGCGTCTTCATCCGTTGAGAGCGAAGAGTAAGTCTTTATAGAGTCAACTTGAGCTTTGGTTTGTCGTTAAACTTTGTTGATTTTTAACTCTAAATCTCTCTATGTCCCGAGCGTGCTCACATCAACTACCAAACTTGCTATACAACCCCCATTATCTTCCATTAGAACTACTTACTATACTAACTACTACTACTACTACTATTCACCTCACCTAACTCCTTCTCTTGCTCACTATCTAATCAACTCTTTTTCCAACTCTATTTAATCTTTCTCTCATATGTTGTAGTGCTATTTTCTGTTCACACATACTACTCTGTCGGGTATATGCCCTATACTCTATACTACTCTAATCTATTTATTGCCTTGCTCTGCAGTATCGCAGTGAAAATCTCTCATTATCTCATTACCCCCTCATCAATACCTATAAAATGTCATCCCAGTCAGAGAACTAGTCTAGTCAAGTTAAACTCTAATATACTATCAACTATAATCTACTACTACTTCGAATCGTGTGATATAATATACCCTGCAATCAAGCACCGTATAATTGACAAACTGTCACTCACTGTATCTCTCCTAAACTTCAAGAATATCTACAACAACTCTCGGTGTACATTTTGTTTGTTGATGTCTCTAGTTACTAAGTATATCGAAGAATTGGCACCCCCTGTCTTCGACTCGTTACTCGCTACTCGTTATAAAACTTGACTCTAGCCTCTACGATTTATTTGGGAAGTTATTAACGCGTTTTTAAGTTTATATTTAACAAGCTGAAAAATAAAAGAAGTTTCTTATACAGTTACGGTTATATGTATTGCATTTTTTATTATTTACCACATGACCGGGCTTTCAATTAAAAGCTCGAATTCCCCAATGCGCCTGTCACTCACAGGGCACATTTGCTATGGACTCCATTAAGCGGATACATGTTGGGTCTGGTTGGTTGAATGCGTTATAAATTATTCACAACATCATGACACGATTGTTCGATTTGCATAGGGAAGTGAAGGAGGCGTGCACACACACACACACATGCTTACATATAGGGGGCGGGAGAAACAACAAACAATGTTTCGACTTTCAGCTTGTTCGACTCATGCAAGTTGCACCTCGGCGAAAGAAAACTCTTCGAAATGTCGAGCTTTGTTCGTATGTGTGTGTGTGTGTGTGTGTGTGACCAGATATGCATGTGTGCCGCAAACTAATCCAACCGCTCTAATCGACTTTATACCCCTCAAAAATTAAATAAACAAAATACAATTGAAACTTCAACTGATGTACTATTTATTTATTTTCTTTCTATTGCCAACCATAATTGAAAAACAAATGTTCACAAAACGATAAATATTTTTATAAACGATCCGGCAACTCTCGCTATACACAAAATTTGTTGTCTGCTTCGGTTTGCTTTTACTCACTGCCAACTGCTGTGCTAAACACTTGACTGCCGTTTACGCCCCCAAAGTGATACAGCCAAACAGAGCTGCAACGGTAACTGCAAAAATCTAAACAACAACAACTCCAACAACAGCTGTAGTCTGCCGCACAAGCCAGCGACTGAGGAGCAGACTGCGGCGACGACGTCAAACAATCAAACGAGCATAGAAAGTCGCACGAAAGGCGTCTCCTTAGCGCCGCAAACACACAGCGGACCCACTGGCCCGCCAGAGGCGGCGGGCGGGGAAACAAAAGCATTAGAAACTGTTAGCGAAGGGCAACAAGAGGAAAACACTACAACAGCAGCAGCAGCGACAACAACAACAACAGCAATAGCGACAGCGGCAGAGACAGCGACGTCAACAGCAACGACGACGGCAGCGACGCCGGCGCCGACAGTTACAACAACGGATGCAGGTCAAAGTGTTTCCAGCAGTAGCAGTTGCAGTAATAAAGCAACCGTTCAGCGACAACGACGCCTGCGCACACCAGTCTGGGCGAGATCAATGTCGACGAATAAAACGTACTTGAATCTAATGGTTTCTACTCTGTTATTCCGTAAATCTAGCGTAATTTTTGTATGCATTTTCAGTTAATCAGTTAATATGTAAAATATTTAACGTTTTACGTTGTCTTTTACGTTGTTACGTTACGTTAACCAACACAGAAGAACTACTACTACTCTCTCTAACTGTCTCTGTCTGTCTGTCCCCCTCTCTCTTCTCTTCTGTCTGCGTTTTTCTTCTACTGCTGTAAATACATTGTCCAGTTTCTGTCCCCTATATTTTTCGCTTCAACAACCTATGTCCATTTGTACATATAAACAAAATAAATTTATCTATGATTCCCCACTTTTGTACACTATATCCCATTTCTACGTTCTCTGTACCGAACCCAAACTTTGTTCTGCATTTGTACATTTTTACATGTTTTTACATAAATTTGTTATGCATATGCGTTTTTTGTAAATGTTTCATGGCATGTGATTGTCCTTATCATCTTTATCGCATGTCCAAATGTTTTTCAAGCCTCTCCACTGTCGTTTAAATTCTTAGCGGGTCATTTGAAATGCGATTGTTAGCCCGCGGCAACCATGCGATATCGATTGCTGGTAACCAACTGAGTTATCGATATCATTAATGTTAATTAACAGAACCATGTGAGCTGAGTTGTGGTGCGTATGGTGGCAACATTGTGCTCATTATTTGCCGCCAAAAGTTAACAAAAACATTTGCTGTGTTTAAAAATTTGTTTAAATCGCGTAAAGTTGTTTGCAAACAAGATTAATTGTTTACTGCCAGTAAGCTGCGTGCGGCAAGAGTGTATTAAAGCGTCATGATCAGCGATAAAGTGAAAAATGGCAACGAGCCGGAGGACTCGGACGATTCATGCGGCGTAAGTGTTGAAATTGCAATATGCAAAATACCAGTTGATTTATAACGTAAACAACCATTTTCACGCCTATGTTGGTTGCATGCAGGACGATACAGCCAGCTTTACCACAAACAGCACAGCGTCACGCAGCAAATCGCCAGCGTCGAGCACGCGCAGCAAGCGGCGCGGCCGGCGCAGCACCAAATCAAAGACAAAATCTGGTGCCGCATACAAATACGAGTGAGTGTTGCATATTGATAAAACCACAAATTGACAGCTCTTTTGATATCCATTGTTTACCACAACCCAAGCACACACGTCAAGGAGAATCATGGAGCAAACATATTTGGCGTTACCTTCAATACTCTGCTGGGCAAAGATGAGCCACAAGTGTTTGCCACGGCGGGCAGCAATCGTTGCACCGTCTACGAGTGCCCACGCAAGGGAGGCATGACGCTGCTCCATTGTTATGCAGATCCGGATGTGAGTAGTAGTAGAATCCATATGGAATTATCTAACAATCAATTGACATTTACAGCCCGATGAAGTCTTCTACACCTGCGCCTGGTCGTATGATCTGAAGACGTCGGCACCTTTACTTGCTGCAGCCGGTTATCGTGGCGTCATACGTGTCATTGACATTGAGCAGAACGAGGCGGTGGGCAATTATATTGGCCACGGACAGGCGATTAATGAGCTCAAATTTCATCCACATAAGCTGCAGCTACTACTCTCGGGCAGCAAGGATCATGCCATACGTCTGTGGAACATCCAGACGCACGTTTGCATCGCAATCTTTGGCGGCGTGGAGGGACATCGTGATGAGGTGTTGTCCATCGATTTCAATATGCGCGGCGATCGTATTGTTAGCAGTGGCATGGATCATTCCCTCAAGCTGTGGTGCCTCAATACGCAGGAGTTTCAGCACAAGATTGAGCTATCGCATACGTTTAGCCAGGAGAAATCGACGCTACCGTTTCCCACAATTACCAAACATTTCCCGGACTTTTCCACGCGTGACATACATCGCAACTATGTGGACTGCGTGCAGTGGTTCGGGAACTTTGTGCTCTCCAAGTCGTGTGAGAATGCCATCGTCTGCTGGAAGCCAGGCCAGTTGCATCAAAACTTCGACCAGGTGAAACCGAGTGATTCCTCCTGCACCATCATAGCCGAATTCGAGTACGATGAATGTGAAATTTGGTTTGTACGTTTCGGCTTCAATCCCTGGCAGAAGGTCATCGCCTTGGGCAACCAGCAAGGCAAGGTCTACGTCTGGGAGATGGATCCGAGCGATCCAGAGGGCGCACACATGACCACACTTCACAATCCGCGCAGTGTGGCCACAGTGCGTCAGATAGCCTTCTCGCGGGATGCCAGTGTGCTCATCTATGTATGCGATGATGCCACTGTCTGGCGCTGGAATCGAAGGCTCACCACCTCGCTCTAAGTAGGCGAAGGATTACAGACAAACCACAACCAAATCTCACGTGGCCAAAATCGCACTTAGTTCCTAGTATACGTGTTTAGCTAGTAAGGTCATAAGCCACAACTTGTATTTAGACAGAGACACTTGTCTATAGAGTCGTGTTTGCTACAGTGTTTATCTCAACGGTTTCTTGGCTAAACCGTGAAACATTTCCATTTAATTATACAACTTTGTGAGTTGTAAGAGTAATGTTATTGACAATCCAATCCAATTACACTTTGTAATGGCAAACGAATATGTATGTATACGTATGTATGTAATTCATCATCTCACATGGCCTTCATATCGGCTCTTTCCTTGCTTATATGCTTGCTATTGCTTGCCACAAGTAATCAGCCAGGTAATTGAAAACGCAACCAGCTGCATGCAGCGATATCCGCAGAACGCAGAACGGATGCCGGATGTTGCCAATGCAATTTTTCCCACCGGTTGCTAAACATAATTAGAGTTTGCTCTCTCTCAGGTAGAGATGTGCACGTGAGTTGAAGCTGAGTAATTGCAGCAACAAGTAAATTGACATTTAACACTGTTCTACAAGATTTTAGTTCATACAAATTCATACACTACTGTGCCTAAAGAAAAGTACAACAAAGTTATTAATGACTTGACTCTTTGTCAGGGTGAGCAGACTAAAGAAGATTAATTAAATTTATACCTGTTAATATTCCATGTAGAACAGTGTAATCTAACTTCATTAGAAGGCTGTAGTGGATGATGAATTTAAGTATTCTGAAAATTGACAATAAAAAAGGATTACATACAAATAAATTATTAATTAATTTTGATTAAAGTTTAAATACAAGTTTTATTTGATTAAGTGATGGGTTAATTTTGAAATGAATTTAATTGTAGAAGTCGAACCTTTTTCGTTCCTCAAAACGGTTTAACTTTTACTTTAAATGGCACTTAGCCATTAGGTCTGGTCTCCGGTTGACCATTTGCTAATCGTGTGCTCAGACCAACTGCAACTGTTGGCATTTATATGCATTGCTGCAGACAGAGGATTCAGTGGAATACCCAGATAGATGGATGAGTGCAGCGTAATTGAAACCGAGTTGATGCTGCTGTGGCTGAGCCATAACGACTCCCAGTGGTCTTATCAAGCGCAGTCTTACACTGGAAGAAATCACAAACTTAAAGTGAACACAGTTATCGATCGATAGTATGATATTGGGGAGTTACCCGACTTCCAATTAGCCTTGGGTTCATCGGTTGCCATTGGTATTAAGTTGTCCACTGGGGAATGAGTTTGGGGGCTGAACTCATTGACCAGCTAATCGCAGTGGCATATCTGTCTGTCTGTCAGTGCACATCGTGTCTGTCCTTTTATTTTGTTTGTCTGCCTTGTTTATGGTACTGTTATTATTTCATACTTACATACATACCTGCATCCACCTACCATTTAGATGCAACTCTGCCACGCAGTCCTTGTCGTCCGCCACCACAGCCACCGTCTGTCGCGACAGTTCGACTCATGTGCTCAAATATGCCCGCCATAGCATAATCAGCATCAACGATAACGACTTCAGCTGTAAACGAATCATACGCTTGCGGTTTGTCTCATCTCTTCTTGGTGTTTTTCTCTAGTTGCATTCACCCAAAACACAAGAAAACAAAACACCAAAGAAATACAATTACCCGCACTCTACAACGCGCATCTCTCGCTACGCTCTGTGCTTCGCTGTGCTCTCGCACTATATCACACGCTCACTAAGCACTCACTTGTCAGCCAAAAATTAATCAAGCCAACGCCGCAGGACGAGTCACTTGTGGCTGGCTTCTGTCACTTCAATTCCGCATTAAACATGTGCGGATGACACCTAAAATTAGTTTAGCATGTAATTCTTCTTCTTCTCGTTGTTGTTGTTGTTGCTGTTGTTGTCAGTCTGCTTAAGCCTGTGGGGAGAAGTCGCTAAGCTGTGTAAGCTTTTAAAAGTGGGGCGTAATATACAACTCCCCATTTCTTGTTACCAAAAACAAATCTGACCAAAAGCTGAATGGTGTCTTAAGACGACTTGTTGTAGACATTCACAAGTCAATTTTAAACACCAATTTTAAACACCAACGCAGTTTCAATTGTAGTAAAAACACACCAACGCCTAGTGCTGCCACCTACCTACACTGCTGTCCACACAAATGTGCACAGCTCGATTATAAAGAGAGGAGTAGTATACGACTCCCCAATTCTTTTTACCAAAAACAAATCTGACCAAAAGCTGAATGGTGTCTTAAGACGACTTGCTGTAGACTTTCACAAGTCATTTGTAAACACCAATTTTAAACACCAACGCAGTTTCAATTGTAGTAAAAACACACCAACGTCTAGTGCTGCCACCTAGCTACACTGCTGTCCACACAAATGTGCACAGCTCGCTTATCAGCTGACCAAAAGCTGAATGGAGTCTTAAGACGACTTGTTGTAGACTTTCACAAGTCAATTTTAAACACCAACGCAGTTTCAATTGTAGTAAAAACACATAAACGCCTAGTGCTGCCACCTAGCTACCCTGCTGTCCACACAAATGAGCACAGCTCGCTTATCAGCTGACCAAAAGCTGAATGGTGTCTTAAGACGACTTGCTGTAGACTTTCACAAGTCATTTGTAAACACCAATTTTAAACACCAACGCAGTTTCAATTGTAGTAAAAACACACCAACGTTTAGTGCTTCCACCTAGCTACACTGCTGTCCACACAAATGTGCACAACTCGCTTATAAAGTGAGGAGTAATATACTCCCCATTTCTTTTTACCGAAACAAATCTGACCAAAAGCTGAATGGTGTCTTAAGACGACTTTTTGTAGACTTTCACAAGTCAATTTTAAACACCAATTTTAAACACCAACGCAGTTTCAATTGTAGTAAAAACACACCAACGTCTAGTGCTGCCACCTAGCTACACTGCCGTCCACACAAATGAGCACAGCTCGCTTATCAGCACGCTTGAATGACGCAACAAACGTATTGTTTAATTATGATAAAAACAATAATAAAAAAAGCCCAAACGAATCACTTCTTTTTCAAAAATTTTAGACTAGATATCTGTGCGTGTGTGTGTGTGTGTTTGTTTGGTTTGTCTGTGCGCTCTTGTTGTTGCCGTCGATATCAATTGTATAAAATTCACAAATTAAATGCCATTTGCGGCTCCATTCATGGCGATAAGGTGGGGGAAATCATTTTAATGTGTTTTCAGTATTCCGCTTTTTTTGGACTCTCGCACACTTGCGCTCGCTGCAACGCGCGAACCAGTGAAAAATGTGTAAAGAAAATTACGTAAAATTCGCCATAAATCATAATTAAAATTGAATTTCGAATTCGGTGCCATCATGCTGCCGGGAACTGTGGAGAAAAAGAAGTACGAGTAATTGGCGTTAATTTAAATTAACTCTGATTTGACAACTATTCAGATACACTAAACACACTGTAAATAAATATGCCATTGAATGATTCATGACTGGGAATAATTCACCTGCAGATCGAATTGCACGCAATTAAAACGCAACCCCCATAAAATACTAGAATTAGGTCAAATTGGAGAGGTAACACACAAGTTGAAGGTCGCCCCAATAAGTTACCACCAAATGAACTAAATTATTGTTCATCCAGGGAAGAGAGAGTGAAAGTTAGCAAATTGTAGGAAAAAAATTGGTATTTTATGTGGATAACGGGTCGCAGTCATCAATCATATTTCGCGTGGCGCATTAAGTGACCCAAAAACGAATCGAATATAGAGGGGAATACGTAGTGGAAACCCAAGCAAACAACGCAGACGTATACGTCTGGAATTGAGGCCCGACTGACTATCTTTGTTTGCCCTCAAGCTGAATGCCACCACACAAAGGCAAAATCAATAATAAATGATGTTAACTGCCAATTTTTGCCACATAAGCATAGGCATACAGCAGCTGGAGCTGAAGCACTGTGCCACAGGACACCAATGCTCAAATTGGGCCAGAGTAGGCGCATCAAATTGAAAGGGACCTTCTAGCCTAGGATGTCCTGTCTGCCTAATGCCACTAGCTCAATTCGCATTGGCCCTTTGGTAATGGCAATACAATGCCTGAAAACAACGCAACTACGCCGAAAAACACACACTTTAATCAGTCCGCTTAGTAGGCGTAAAAGGCGCGAGGGTCGGTTGAGTAATATTTACTTTATTTGTGAGCAAAATCATAAAGTTAAAATACATTTATGACATTTACTCCACATGGTTACAATATTTCAAGCAACGACTGTAACTTTCTAGTGTTATTTTCATTTAATCTAAAGAAATTCAAGCAAAATCACAAATTGTAAATTTATTTTCAGTATACTGCACACTGTTCTACCATTCCAATTCTAAGTGGTAACAATACTCTGGCCACCACTGTAGTAATATGCAGCATGACATAAGTGTTTCTATTGGGCATGTTACATTTTCGAATATGTATATCGGTTTGATTAGAACAGTTTTATCTACATAATAATTTTAAAATATATATTAGAATATCATTGGAAAATTCATATAAAAATCGATGAATAGCTATTTCGGATATTCGAAATGTTTCGAGCAGCCGCCTTACGCAGCATTTTCAAGGTTTTCAGTCTAATGATTCTATACACGCAATGGCGCATTGTCTCTGGCTTTGTGTTGTTGCTTCTCTTGTTGTGATATTACTCGCATGTCCTCTGCCCAATGGTCTATACCATGCCCAGTCCAGACTGGAGGCTTGGATGAGTTTTCAAAACATCTCTGTGTATCTCTGTGTATATACGAAAAATCATTGACAGAAAACAATGTTGTCAATTTGGCAGCAATTTCCCGTGTTGTGCGGCGTCGATGATGACAACGACAACAACAACAACAACGACAACAACAACGACAAAACGCTTCAGGCACGAGCACAGGAAATTGCACGCATAACTATTAAGTGGCATACTTTTTGGGAAGCGCATTATCATTGATGCTGCTCTTGTTCCTGGGCCTCAGCCTGGTCCTGTTTCTGTTTCGGTTTCTCTTCGTCGTCCCACATAGCCTCAAATGGGCCTTAAAATCAAGCAAGCTACAAAAATGTTCGGTCGTCAAATGTCTTTAAGCTGCAAATTTGTTGACTTAAGATTTTAAGACGTCTCTTGTACCTTGAAAAAGTTTACTCAAGTGCTTAAGACCTTCAGATGTTTATATTTAGAATTTTCTTTTTAGCTCTGCATAAATTAAACGGTTTGCCATTTTACCTTTTTTTGTGTATATTACACAGTATTTCCTTTAAACACCAATTCTGTTGCAAAAACACCACGTGTGGCAACCGTGCAGATAGACAGCACATGAGTAATTACTTGAAAGTTTTCAATTAGCAAGCAGTGTGCTAATGGCGCCACCTGTTGCATTTGAGTGGAACTTAAGGCATTTGCCTAATGGCAACTCGCGTGATTTCGAACCGCATTTATGAGCGAATCATGCAAATGTGCCAACAGTAACTGATGCAATTCGTTTAACCAAAAAATGCCACGCACGCAATGAAATGCTAAACAAATTGTAATGTAATGTAAAGTAATGAAATGTAATGAAATGAAATGCAATTGCTGAAATAAACAAAACTTTGCTGGCGTGCAAATGGATGGTTTAGCTAGCTAGAGGTGAGCGGGTGGACAAGGCCACACCTAGCGGGCGGGGTGGCAACCTCCACATACATAGTAGTAGAGGTAGTCCGACGAGTTCCGCCATCTTGAGATTCAAGCTGCTTGTAGCATGCAAAGTCATTAAACACAATAAAGGCAAACGTCAGGCTTAAAAAGGAAGTTAGTAGCACTAGCTGGAAAAGGCTTTTGTGCTCGTGACGTTGTCGTGTTTATCAGGCCAGGATATAGCCATAGCTACAGCTACAGCTACAGCTACAGCTATATCTATAGCATTGTTATTACTGCTGTTGCTGGTGATGCCTTTTAGCATTTTGTGTAATTGTTTTGTGGAAATAAGTAGTAGTAAAAGAAATATACGACAATGCCGTGGCCGTTGTTGCTGCTGCTGCTGCTCTTAACCTGACCCGAGTCCTTTCATTTCACTTCACTTATTTTTATTTAGTTGTTGTTTTTGGTGTTGCTGTTGCTGTTCTTCTGCTTGCTGACATAATTGATATGGCCTGTACTCTGTTTTACAGTTGGCCCCCTCAGGCTAGCGTGTGCTGCTGGTCCGAGGCGGAGCTGCTACACGCACGGAGCTGACTGTTGGCTCTTCCTTGAGCCACACGCAAGGAGCCACACGGTTTCGCGATGTTGTGGCATTTTTGCGCGCCTGGCACAACATTTAGTTTAAATTTAACTCGCAACGAGCCAACTACACGCGCCGCTGCAGCAGCGGCTGCTACGACTTAAAAAAGTGGCCAAAAGTATTACCGAAAAGAATATACGGGAAGCAAGCAGAGAGAGTGAACACGGAAAAGATAGCTGCACAAATATTTGCACACGTGTGCTCAGTCAGCCCCCCTCCCCCTCCCCCTTCTCGTGTCGCGTTAGCCCTTTGCCTGTTGTCATCATTAAAAGCGCATTTCGCGCTAATTGCAAGCCATCCCCCCGCCCCCTGCCCCTCCTTAAGCGGGTGATAAATTACGGTTAATTTCGAATTTGTGCGGATGCGAAGTCCTCGAATACGACTCGAATGTGTGAATAAATAGAATAGAGAATAGCAGGAAGAACAAAGAAAGAATAGAGAAAACAATTTGACATTGACACAAAGTCAATTTATTTGACGCCAACCCATGTCGCAGGCGGCAACAGCAACAACAACAGCAAAAGGAATAGCAGGTGGAGCAGGAGGAGCAGCAGCAGCGCCAGTGACGAGCAGAATCAGAAGCATTTGCTTCGTGATCGTTGCGATGAGTCGCCTGAGGCGTGAAAGTAGCCGTCAAAGCGTCATCACCGTCGAGCTAATACAGTTCATAATTCAGTATCGCGCCAAGGAGACGCAGGAAAAGAAGAAAAGGTGCGAACAAAACACACACCATAATCACGCTTTCAGTGTATTCAAAGTGTATTAAAAGAAAAGTTCAGTTAAAATGATGTGTGTTTCTGAAGTGGAGCATGCCCTGAGAACGGAATGGTATTACATAAATAATTCTAAGTAATGTGCAGACTCTAAACAAAATCCACACACACACACACACACACACACAAATACTCTGTGCAGTGAATTATCCCCTGCAATAGAAGTCGTAGAGCTTGTCACTAGTGCACACACAAATTATGCTCCGCAATGACGTAGTGGAGTGTAGTGGAGATTAGCGGAGACTTGAACCCCAAGCGCATTGTCGTTTATTGCGGTTAGAGTTATGTAACTTGGCCCACAAACTGCTGCCGACAGGAACCAACAAACTACCAACAACTCAACTCGGTAGCTCCCTGCCTTGGCCACATTTCTAGCATTCTAGACTCTTAAGGAATCCTGGCTAAATATTTGAATTGAGCCAAGTTGGTTTGGAGCAGAATGCAGCAAGATTGCTGCTTAAACTTGGCGTTTTCTTAAATATTTGACAAAGAGCCAAAGTGTAACTACAAGTCCTTTTGTGCTTCACCTTAGGGTCAACTACTAACTTCAATGGGCTAAGCTTGGAAAACTTACAAGCAGTCAAATATAAAGTATCTAAATTAACTTAAATTACTTTTTATTGCACATCTAAAACATAATAAACAAAAAGTTTATTCCCTCAAATTTTCTACTTTATTAAAGTAATAGAACATTAAATTGATCTTTATTTATTGTTAATTAACATAAAGTATATTCCTTCAAATAATTCTACTTTATTAAACTAATAAAACATTAAATTAATCTTAATCTATTATATTTTATGATTTGACTTTTGCATACCAATAAATTGGATTAAATTCGTCTACTTGGGTTCATTATTATTGTTTTCGTTTTACTCAAAATATTATAGACTAAACACATGTCTGAATATCACGAATTGCATTAATTTTATATTCTTTTATTACTAATAGTACTGACAATCCTCTGTTAGAAAACAAAAGAAAAACAGATTATTCGAATAAAGCTTATACTTATATGTACTATGTCCACTCTATTTATCTATTCAAGAAAGTGTGAGACAAAATGTTTCCAAGTTCAGACTATCCAAATCTATACTAAGTATACTAGAATTTCTTTCCCAATATGACAATTGGATGTATAAAATGTAGAGTGAATTATTTTATTCAAATTCTCTTAATAATAATATCGACAATCCTCTGTTGGATAGAGCTTCTACTTACATATATAATATATATTATACTCTACATGTATCCAAGAACGTCTGAGATTAAATGTTTTCTACTTCAGAATAGTCAAATCTATACCAAGTATACCAAAACTTCTTACCCAAAAAAATAAGACATGCTTAGTGGATATATAAAATGTACAAGTGTATTAGTAAATTCTATAAAATTCTCAGTAAATTCTACACATATTCTAGGTATCAGATTGAAGGGTAATGTATTCAATAGAATGCTACAAATGTCTTTGTTAGTCAGTCTAAGTCTAATATACAAACTAATTAGTACTTTTTTAAAAAAGAAGACAAACTTAGTGGATATATCAAATTTAGAGAGTGGTTCACTAAATTCTACAAAATTCTAGATAAATTCTAATTATAAGAATAGAATAGAAAGATATCAGATACTAAGGTTTTCAGCCTTAATCTAAAGTCATTATTTAGGCTATACCTGTTACTAATTTCCAAGTTCTGTATAGCCAAGTCTGTACTACACTAGTATTTCTTTCTTGGAAAAGAAGACATACTTAGTGGATACTTCCAATTTAAACTGTATTCTCAATAAATTCTATAAAATTATCACTGAGTTCTATATATATTATGGACATCAGATAATACTACGCTGCTTTACTCAACTCAATAACTACAAATATCTGTGTTAACCGTAGTTTTTAATTAGTTAGTTACTATATTTAGTATTTTATTTATATTAGTCAAGTAATAAGGTTTAATTTTATACAGTACAATCTAATTAGTTTCATTCGATGGTAAGGAATTTTTAAGTGAAATTAACGCCAGTTTAGAGCAATTTCGTTTTCATAGCTCTTGGCCACAGCCTAAGCTCTTTATTTTAAAATCTGTGTGAAGGAGGCGGGGGCAATGCTTGTCTCTGCTCTCCTGCGACTAATTAACTATAATTGAATATTTTCGCAAAAGTCTCTTAAGTCGTTAGGGGGAGGACACAAAGGCGTTTGCATAAGAGTAGCAAAGCGACTCTTGCTCTCAGCCTTTGCTTAGCTTTTCTTTGCTTGTTATATTCTATGTATGAGTGTGTGGGAGTGTGTGTGCGAGGGTGTGTGTGTTGTCTAATTCTTGGAAATTGTGTAAAGAAATTCAAGCGGCACAGGGAGAAAATCGTTGCCATGGAAATGCACTGATTGCGTCTTTAAAACTTGTTTCACCTGCCACATGGAAGTATGACCAATTAGTTTGATATTTCAGTGTAATATCAATGCGAATCTGTTATACAATATATAAACCCTGTGGGGAACGGTTCTATTTGTGTCGGACGAAAGTTGAAGTCTTTGAGAAGTTGTTGCACGTTGCACGTTTGTTATTCTTGTTGTTGTTGTTGCACCACGCGAAAACCCAGAAAACTTGGCATGCAATTAGTGATATCGTTAAGTGTCACCCACTCACACACAGCCACACACACCCCCACACACTCTCTCACACACACATACAAAAGCATGCACTGCCCACTCGAGCTTACTTAGCATCCCGTTTGAATGTCTGTTCTAACTGTACTCTGTCTCTCACACCAAATAATGAAAATTAAATTTCCACGCACCCATCCAGACTACTACTTTTCCCACTCCTTCTAACACAAAGTAAACTCTTTTGTTATAGTAATATCTTTGGTTTCTTGGATTCTTTTGCTCTTCATTTCTCTACTTAACTTGAGCTTTTATCCACATCAATAGTTAATATTTTTTAAAATATAAAAAACATACAAAATTGCGCTAAAGAAAAGTTGTTTTTCCCTTTGATTTTCTGTTGAACTTTAATATAGCATTTAATTTGTTTTATCTATAATATTTATAGTTTTAATTTTCCATAATTAATCCCAGTGATTATTTTACGAGTATCTGTCACTAATAGTTGGATTTCTCTCTCTTGTCAACCAACCCAATCCCAAATACCCTATAGGCGCCTGGCAGACGAGGATGATGAACTGTCCGAGGTGCAGCCGGATGCGGTGCCACCGGAAGTGCGCGAGTGGTTGGCCTCCACCTTCACCCGTCAGATGGCCACCACACGGAGTCGCACCGACGAGAAGCCCAAGTTCCGATCGGTGGCCCATGCCATACGTGCCGGCATCTTTGTGGATCGCATTTACAGGCGTGTCTCCAGCACCACGCTCATGCAGTTCCCCCCCGACGTGGTCAAGCTGCTCAAGGTGAGTTCAAGTCGGATTAGGTATATACATTGTATAGTAAAAGCTGTATCTTGCTCCGTTTAGAACCTGGACGACTGGACATTCGATGTGTTCGCCTTGACGGAGGCGGCCAGTGGCCAGGTGATCAAGTACGTGGCATACGATCTGTTGAATCGCTATGGAGCCATGCACAAGTTCAAGATAGCGCCGGGCGTATTGGAGACGTTTCTGCACCGCGTGGAGGAGGGCTACTGTCGCTATCGGAATCCATATCATAATAATCTGCATGCGGTGGACGTGATGCAATCGATGCACTATTGCCTGTGCAATACGGGCCTGATGAACTGGATAACGGACCTGGAGATCTTTGCCAGCCTGTTGGCGGCACTGTTGCACGACTTTGAGCACACTGGCACCACTAATAATTTCCATGTGATGTCCGGATCGGAGACAGCACTGCTGTACAATGATCGGGCTGTGCTGGAGAATCATCATGTTAGCGCTAGTTTCCGGCTGATGCGGGATGACGATGCGAATATACTGTCGCATTTGTCGCGAGAGGAATACAAGGAGCTGAGGACGCTCATCATTGACATGGTGCTGGCCACCGATATGACGTATCATTTCCAGCAGCTGAAGACCATGCGCAATCTGTTGACGCTGCAGGAGCCGACCATTGACAAGTCGAAGGCATTGTCATTGGTCTTGCACTGCTGTGATATCTCCCATCCGGCCAAACATTGGGATGTGCATCATCGCTGGACCATGCTGCTGCTGGAGGAGTTCTTTCGCCAGGGTGATCTCGAAAAGGAGCTGGGTCTGCCGTTCAGTCCGCTCTGTGATCGCAAGAATACGCTCGTTGCCGAATCTCAAATTGGCTTCATCGATTTCATTGTGGACCCCAGCATGACCATCATGTCCGACATGCTCGAGCACATACTGACTCCCATTGCGCCCGTCATCAAGTCCAAGCCCACACCCTTGCCCGAGGAGGGCAACGACGATGATACACCTGACGACAAGAAGCGCACCATATGCGCCATGTCGCGCAAGAGTGTGTGTGCCCCCGCCAAGTTCAGCATAGCGAAGCCCTGGCTGAACTGCCTAATCGAGAACAAGCGGATCTGGAAGGAGCAGGCCATCAAAGGTATGTAGTGTTATGTATAGCATGTGTATCCCAGCCCAAGGCGTTTAGTTTATGCATTTTAATTAAAATGTAAGCTTGGCGTAGACAAATTGGCCTAATTGAATTTCAATGTGCCTTGGCCCTTTGATCTTTTGCCAATTAGCAGAGTCATTTCATATATATAATAAAACCTACTATCACGCAGAGCTCTTAGAGCGGCGCAGAAAGAGCGCCATATCGTAATCAAGAAACCAAGAAAATACCAAAAACCAGACAATTTACATAAGCTGAAGTGAAGGCAAGCGTAAGTTAACAAATGCGAGATATTTAAATACATAGTACATAGTTTTAATCAAATTTTAATATAATTTAAATGTGTAAATTGAGTTATTTCCAAATTTGTGTAGCATACTTTTAAGCTGCATAGTAAACGGCATAGTTGCGCGCAAGCAATCGCCAGATGGCGCCAGCAGGTCTTTTGTTGCTGACTTCATTATTGCAATTTGGTTGTATTTTATGACAAAATTGGGGCGATAACTAGAGTATACTTGGCGATATTTTGCATATAATAATTAAAAGAAATATATGTATATAGCTTCGTTAAAATTTTAATAGAATTTGTATGTCGCCATTAAATTATTGTTAGCTTGTGTATAAATTACTTTTCTGCCGAGCTCTGAAAACTTAAGTGGAGTGCCGCTAGATGGCGCCAGCAGGTCTTTTGCTAATAAAATATTTATTAGTTTAACACCATTTGGTTGTGCATTAATATGAAATGTATGCAAAACTGGTAGAAAAAAACTAGAGTATAGATGTTTTGCATATTATAATTAAAACAAATACATATATAGCTTTGTTAAATTTTTAATAGAATTTATACGGCACCATTAAATTATGGTTAGCTGTATATAAATTACTTTTTTGCTGAGCTCTAAAAACTACAGTTGAAAGCAAGAGAGCGCTAGATGGCGCCAGCAGGTCTTCTGCTACTGAAATATTTATAAGTTTAACACCATTTGGTTGTGTATTAGTATAAAATTTAAGCAAAACTTGGAGAAAAAACTAGAGTATAGATATTTTGCATATTATAATTAAGAGGCAAATTAAAGTTCAACCTCAAGAACATTTCAATCTTGATTCTTATTAACAGGCATCATAACTCTCTCAATATTAGTTAGTTACTTAGAGGTAATTGATTTCATCAACATCATTTCCCATTAACTTGCACAGATTATGTTATTTTGATAATACATCTCTAATTACAATCCATTTCCCCCCTGTTATAGATGCCGAGGCACGTGCGCTGGCCGCCGCCGCTGAAGCTGAAGCCGAGGCAAAAGCTGATGCCGCAGCCGAGGACAAGCCTGCAGCGGAAACGGAAACGGGCGAGCAAAAGGAAGCGGCCACAACAGAAGGCGCTGCTGCCAACTAAACAAACAACAAGAAACTATAATAACAAACTGCTCGACAAGCTCGTCTAACACTAAGTTTAGTGAATTAAGTCTCTTAAGCATAAGCAACAACTAACTAAACACAATAGATCAAACTAGAAGCACACATAAACACACACTAACTAACTACTTAGCAACTGTATGTAAAAATAAAAATGTTAATAAACGCGCAATAGAATAAATGTTAGTAGATGATCAATCAAAATCAGCTAAACATATATCATATATCACATATAGGATGAGTTACAATTAAACTAAATATTAACGATAATGTGTATGTACCTATGTTTAATTTGTTGTTGCAACAAGTTCGTTGTTGCAACAAGTTCGTTGTTAATTACCTAAATAATATATAAACATATATATTAGCGCAGTGCACAATGTATAATTTTAATGCGATTGCTGAGGCAGAAGCTCTGTAAATAGTTGGATTGCTTTCGCCTCTGGCAATCGAGGAAACAATTATTAAGCATTTACTTAGCTTAGTTATTTAGTTGACTTTATTTTTAAACACTTTACTGTATGATTTTTGTAATGCATCAAAATATTTGATTAAAACGGATTTACTATAGTTTTTGGGTAATTCTTAGAGTTGTCTTTTGTATTCATTTAACAGAACTTTGCTCAACTTTGGAGTTATGAATTGAAAGTGACGACGCCTTGGGCTGTCTAGTTATTAAGTACCTAACTAAAATACCTGAATAAAGAAAGTAAATACTAGCTATATACTATCGATCGATCTATGTAAATATCTAAACGACCTCTAACAGACTTTTCGAAACAAACTCTTACTTGAATTTCCAGTCTATATACGAACCATATATGCACCTGGCTAACTACCTAATATATATGTACTATGTATGAATGTTAAGCATATTTATAATATATATACTATACTATTTACTAACTAACATATTCTACTCGTAATGTGGCACTACAACCCTGAACAGTTTTCGACCGAGGGCGGCAAAATGTGTTGTACTTACCATAAGCATATTTATTTTTATACGAGAACAGGGCTTATGTTTAAAGAGAGGATGAAGAAAAAACAGAAAACCTAAAAAAAATAACAACCTACAATTTATATATGTTATAGACGACGTTTCTTTTCGTTTGAGTTCTTGAGTGTGTTTTTTCTCGTTTCCACGATGAGGAATCCAAACTAAAATGTTTTAAACGTTTTTCAAAATGTCTGATAGCGGGACCATTCTTTTAAGATTTACCATTGCCCTTTACACAAGCGGACGGACAGACAGACAGCATGCAGAGAGTGTTTACGACGAATGCGAGTGGGAATACCGTGCATATGAACTGGGGAATGTCCCACACACACTCTTTGATTTGAGGCGGGGCAAAGGGCAGTGGTAAAGGCGCTTAGCAGTAAGGTACCAAATTATCAGCTGAAATTGGGATCATAGCTTTATTAAGGTAGTAAATACTCGTAATTAACTACTGTAGTGGGTAGCACAGCGCACATGTACTATGCATGTATGTGCGTATGTATGTATGTGCGTATGTACATGTGTGTGTGCGAATGCCGTAATTCAACTATACTCAAACATACAGTTAGAAGATTACATATGTAAACGTAATTAGCTGCAACTACTATATATCGTACATACCATACCACACACACAATACATATACATATATGTACATAACTATCGATATATACTAAATAATATTAACGTATGTCTAACGAACAAATTGAGCGCTCAAAGCGAAGAACAACAACCACACTTATAGACAGTTAAAAAGTCGCCATATAGTATAGCCAGTTAGCTTCACTCTCCTCCCCCTCCCCCTCCCCCCACTATACTATATGTATGTATGTATGTTTAACTCTGTACAAAAACCAAAGACACCCAGTTATAATACTAAAGGTGAAGGCAGTAAGTAGCTGCCAGTTGTTTGGCTAATTAGTGAATGAAATTTGTTATAAGCTCTCTGTTATTTGAATAACGATATGTCTAAACGTTATTAGCGAATTGTAGTTTTGTAGCAGCAATAAAAATATTAAACATACATATATATGCCACATGTAAACCAATAACAACAATAACAACAACTTGAATAAGTATTCCTGACCTTATGATAAGAATTTGAATATTCAGCACGCATTTCATTGGCGCTCGACATAGGATTGGCAGAATTGTTGAGGCAAGTCTTGAACTACTTTCCACAAATAATAATAATAATATTGATAATAATGATAATCGTGCAAGTTGAACATAATATAACAATATTGTAATATGTGTAAAGATCTATGAGTTGAAAGCAATCATAAATATAATTAATAAAACTACTATAAAACATTAACATATGGTATATCTAACCATGCAAATCTCTAACGTACAAGCAGAGCGTTTTGTGTAAATAAGCGTGCTAATAATACTTATAATATTAATATAATAAAATTGCATATAATCTCTACTTTAAAGCCAGCACAACACTTGACACATTCCTAAAACATTCTGCACGCTAAAACTGTAAATAATTTTGTTTCATTTACAAAAAAGCAACCAAAAAGAGAATTCAACTAAACGTAAATTATTTACTAAGCAAATAATTACGACTTTAAAGTTTTTCGCAAGCAAAAAACGCTAAAGACAAATTTACCAAAGAAAGACAAAATGTTTTTAATTTTCCAACTAAGTTGAACTAATATTACTTAATATGCATATTTATTGGCTGGATAGAAGGTATTTAAACGAGTGAGTGGCTGAGGTGTGTGCTTATTACGAAAATACTTTCAAGAAATTATAATAACACCATATGACTTTTAATATACTAATAAAAATATATTTAAACCTATAAAAGGATGTGTTAGTTTTTGCTTTGCCGATGCAGCAACCAGTTGAAGTAACAGGAGAGCAGCGATTAGTAGAAGGCGAAATAAGTTTCCAGCGCTGCCCAAAAGTATGCTTCAATACTTTTATACTCTGCGCGGTTTAATTTAAATTGAAATAAATTTCTGAGCGCTGCCCAAAAGTATGCTCCACGAACAAGTCCGTACGTTCTGGTGCGCACGCGAGCTCAAACATGTTATTGTTGGTCGAACGTAAAAGGTAAACAAGGCAAGTTGCATCAGAAACAGAGCACATAACATAATTTTTAATTCGAATTACTATTATTAATTATTGCAAGTACAATGTACAAAAAAGGTAAACAAAGCAGGTCGCAATCGAGCAAATTCACATTCAGCGTTCGCGGCCAACTTCATGCAATGTTAACAGAGAGCTGTTAAAACAAAGTTTGGCGCCATTTGGCAAATTTAAGGTAAAATTATTATTTTGATTATTGATATTGCATTGTTCAAATATTATTTATGACATTAGTATTGTTGTAATTAGAAACGCCACAAGCGTGTATACTAAATAAGAGATTATATAAAATATTTTCATTAAAATACAGTCTCAATTAATCACGCCATTTTGAGTAAAGACAGCTGATGCTAACATGTGACACTGGCATATTTGGTGCTTTTTTAAATTGCCATGTGGCAACTGTTGCGCATCTTTTTCGGCAAAGTGGCGCGTAAATTGTTGAATTCATTTAAACAAACTCAAATTTATTAGCGATAAACAATTGAAATGGAAGGAAAATCAATTGTTAGCAGACAGGAGCCGGTGCTGCATTTGGGTAAGCATAATCAGCTAACAAAGTTGCCATTTAATTACTTTAAACATTACAACGTTCAACAGATACAAATGCGCGTCGCAATTTTATTAAATATCACAACAAGCTGGGTGAGGTAAGTTACGCCATTTATGCAAATGCAGCGAAGTAATAGTACTAATCAATTGCATCAGAAACCCAGCTCAACGGTTCGTTTTTACGATCAAAATGATTGCTATACGGTGCATGGCAGTGACGACTGCGAGCAGGTGGCCAAAATTGTTTACAAATCCACGGCGTACATTCATTTGCTGCTGCCGGATGACAAGAAGGAAACATTGCAGTATGTGGCCATGTCCAAGGCTAAGTTTGAGCTAGCCGTGCGGGAGCTGCTACTCGTGCGCAATTTCCGTGTCGAGGTCTATGTGAAACGCAACGAGTGGGAGCTGGAGTATCGCGGTTCGCCGGGCAATCTGCTTCAGTTCGAGGATATATTATTTGCCAACAAGGAAGTACTGGTCGGCAATAGCATCATGTCGCTGCAGGTTAAGTTAGAGGGCGGAGCTCAGCGGCGTGTGGGTGTGGCTGCTGTGGAGCAAAACGATTGCACGTTCCAGTTGCTCGAATTTGTTGATGACGATTTTTTTACGGAACTGGAAGCGACCATAGTGCTGCTAGGTCCCAAGGAGTGCCTGTTGCCATCAGCTGATGGTGAATATGCAGCTGTCAAAGCGCTGCTTGAGCGGAATGGTGTCATGATAACTGTGGTCAAGAAGAGCAGCGCCTCCGAACGCAATGATCTACTCCAGGATCTAAATCGTTTGTTGCGCTTTGCCAAGGGACAGCAGGATGATGCAACGGGCAGGAAGGAGCTGGAGATGCAGCTGGCATCTGAGGCACTGCGTGTGGCTATTAAATATTTAGATTTGGTCAACGATGCTGGCAATTTGGGGCATTATGAACTGAAGCAGTTGGATCTGAAACGGTAAGATTCGCTATCAATAATAAATATTTAATACAGCACATTCTCTGCTGCAGCTTTGTTCATTTGGATTCGGCTGCTGTTGCTGCACTCAACATTATGCCCAAGCCAGGCACGCATCCATCGATGCCCTCGTATCGCTGGCAGAGCATAATGGGTGTACTGGATCATTGTCGCACGCCGCAGGGTCATCGTTTGCTATCGCAGTGGGTGAGGCAACCGCTACGCAATGGTGAGATCCTAAACGATCGCCAGAACATTGTACAGGTTCTATTAGATTCGCCGGAGACATTGGATATGCTAAGTCTGGATTATCTGAAGCGTATACCAGACATTCTGATGTTGACCAAGAAGCTGATGCGTCGCAAGGCCACATTGCAGGATCTATTTCGCATCTATCAAGTAATCTTACGTACGCCCAAGATATTGAAGGTACTATTAAGCCTCGAGAATATTACGATACGGAGCGTGCTTGGTGCGCCGTTTATGAGCTACCTGGAGGATCTAAGTGGCCTGAAACAAATGGTCGAACAGGTCATCGACTTCGATGCCATTGAAAAGGGCGAATATTTGGTCAAAGCATCTTTTGATAGCCACCTCATGGCGATGCAGGAAACCATGAACGAATTGTATGAGAAAATGGAACGATTACAAAGCAAGTGTAATGAAGATCTCGACTTGGAAGGTGGCAAGCAGACGGTTAAGCTGGAAAATGTAGCCAAGTTGGGCCATCATTTTCGTATAACACTCAAAGACGATTCAGTGCTGCGTAAAAATAAAAACTATCGCGTTGTGGACGTGATCAAGGGAGGAGTACGCTTCACATCCGACAAACTAGAGAGCTATGCTGATGAATTCGCCAGCTGTCGGGCGCGTTATGAGGAGCAGCAGCAGTCCATTGTGGAGGAGATTATTCAAGTGGCTGTGGGATATGCCGCTCCGCTTACCTCGCTCAACAATGAGCTCGCTCAACTGGACTGCTTGGTCAGTTTTGCCATAGCCGCACGTTGTGCTCCAACACCTTATGTACGCCCAAGGATGCGACCAGAGGGTGATGGCCAGCTTATACTAGAGGATGTGCGTCACCCATGCCTTGAACTGCAGGAGCATGTCAGCTATATAGCCAACAGCGTGCAATTTGAGAAAGGTGAGATCTGAATACATTGATTGTTGTAAGTTATTCACATTCACTTCTTTGACAGATTGGGTTAATATGTTCATTATAACGGGTCCCAATATGGGCGGCAAAAGCACCTATATACGCTCCGTTGGCACCGCCGTATTAATGGCTCATATTGGCTCTTTTGTGCCTTGCTCTACTGCTACTATTAGCATGGTTGATTCTATATTGGGTCGCGTTGGAGCCAGTGATAATATCATTAAAGGCCTGAGCACATTTATGGTGGAAATGATTGAAACCTCGGGCATTATAAGGGTGAGCCGCATTACTCTACCTTTTATCTAGCTTGATTCACATAAGTATAATCTAATTCACAGACCGCCACAGATAAATCCCTGGTCATTATAGATGAACTAGGACGCGGAACATCCACGTATGAGGGCTGTGGCATAGCCTGGTCTATAGCTGAGCATTTGGCCAAGGAAACGAAATGTTTTACACTCTTTGCCACACATTTTCATGAGATTACCAAACTGGCAGACTCAGTGCCTACAGTTTTAAATTGCCACATGGCTGCTGTGGCTGATGCGGATGACTTTACGTTACTTTATCAGGTGCGACGAGGTGTAATGGAAAAGAGCTTTGGCATACAAGTGGCACGTTTGGCTAATTTCCCGGAGCATGTGGTGCAAAATGCGCAAGAGGTCTACAATGAGTTCGAGGATGAGCATGCTGAGAAGCAAACTGAAGCTGATAAAAAACTGTTGGACAAAATTCAAGTGGCCATTGAACAGTTATCAACAGCGGGAAATAATACAGAGATCAATGAGGAGGATCTCACACAGTTAGTGGCAAAATTTACTAAAGATATTAAGGACCTTGACAGCGATTACTTTAAGAGCGCATTAGGCACCACTAAGAAATAAGTTTAGTATAGATAAGAGATTTATATTATTTAAACATTTATTGGTCTTTTTTCTTATTAGCTGTAAAAGTTTTCATTTCTTAAATTGTTTTGTGTACATATTGTATCAGTTTTAAACCGTTTTTGTTTTTAACATCAAATTTTGCATATGAAATTTTCTTTTGCTAATGCTTTGAATTTGCTAATAAAATTATAAAATATTTTACTATTAATATTACGTTAGTTAAGATGATTTAGTTATAATGGACATTGGTATTATATTATATAAGTATACATGGCCTGGCTATGACATAGTTTTTATTTCTTTATTACAAATCCATGTATATCATTTCGATTTTGTTTGTTAGTTTATTACATCTTATTATACAACGTTTAAACACTCCAAAAAATAAAGATTGTATTAGTTAGTACTCATAATGTAAACACTTAATAAGTTTTCCTTTTTTTTTTTTTTGTAAATTACATTTAATAGTTAACTGTTTGCTTTTAAAACTTCCATTATCATTTCTCAATCTTTTTCATTTTTTGTTTTTGATTTCAATCATGTTTCAATTCGAAAAGAAACTGAATTTAAAAACTTTTATCCTCGTTTTTGTTTACTTTTCTATGCGTAAATTCATAAAATGTTTCGAAATACGATACAAAGGCAATTAGGTTTTTGGTTTTGGTATTTGGATCATTTCATTGTGTAAATGTTGCATAATTTAGCTAAAAACAAATAGAATAGTATAGTAGTTTTGCCATTAGAGGATCTTGAAAATAGTATTGCATACTTTTCAGGTGGTCCTTTTTTGAATACCCCTGCAGAGGTTCAACTTAAATTATGTGGATAGCATTAAAATATGCCTTTATAATATATCGATCTAAGATGTAAATGAAAACCTGCACTTTCTGCAAGAATATTTAATCGAAGTTAATTCCTATTTGGTGCACGTGCCACGGTGCGAGGGTGAAACAAATGAACCGTTAAGTACTTCAATAAAATCTTTACAAATAGTCAATACAGTGGGTACAATAGACTTTGAACAGTCATTAACAAAGTGTAACTATACAAATATTGGATACATAACAATAATTTTTTTTATCGTTAAGTGTAAAACTCGTTTTTGATTGTATACGAAAAAGCTAATGGATTCTCGAAAGACTTTTCTTCGGTAGGGACAAAGGGACGAATTTCTCTTATAGTGTGTGTGTGTGTGTTGTGTGTTATACAATTTACATTTATCAAATTCAACTAATTTTATAAAATTACAAAAATAATTCTTTACTATTTTTGTTTGACATTCGCATTACCGTTAATATTTGGCATAGGCTTTCTCATACGTAAACTATCGTAAATAGTTGAATAAAACGTGGGGTCCTTTAGCTAACAGAGCGGGAAAGAGCTTTGTGTGAATTCCAAAAGTTATAGCATACTTTTCAGGGATGTTCATAACAAATTCAAAATATGGTTTGAATGGTTAAAACTACACGCTCTATAGACTGTCTTAAGCATAGATCTCTTTTGTCATTTATAAAGTAAAACGTTTCTTAACATTTGGCGTATTTTGTAAGTCTAAAAGTTGAAATTGTTTGTAGTTTCTGTAGTTGTTGCTAAACATGCAAGAATTGTTAGTTGTTTTAGTTTTAGTTAAAGATTGTGCCATTTGGTTTGTTGGTTTCTGGTTTCGTTTAGTTGTTAAACATTCGACTAGATTTATCCTACACAATAGTTTACAATCTATCAAAAAATAATCAAATAAAAACAAAACAGATCGCAATAGGTATATGTATATAGTATATATATGCTTGTATAGGTTCTATAAACTAGACGCGCATAAAGTAGCGCGTCAAGTAAAACATCAAAATTATGGTCAACGGCAGCAGCTGAATTGTTAACTTCAGCCGAGAGGCATTGCCGCAGTAGGTGAACATTTCCTCCTGGAATACAAACAGATTATTCGACTCAGTATTTAGGATATATAATCATTATGTCTTACATCCTCGTGCTCTGTGTAACAATCTTCAAGCCGTCGTCGTGGGTAGAAGCTCATATTGAGCTTGTAACAGGGGAACTCAGTTTCATAGCTGGTTATGCGAATTGGTTCGGTGGTTAGACGTACGTTACGGGTTGGCATTAGTACATTGACTACGACCAGCAGCAGATTCGAATTGGGTATCTTCTTCACCAGAAATGGACGTGTCGATGGTACCTCCACATAATCATTTATACCAATTAAGGCGTCCGGTTGCAGTGAGTAAAGTGTAGAGCTCATATCACAAGGTGCATAGTCTGGTTCTGGTTCGGGCTCCTTAAATATAGCCTCCTCATCGTCACCCTGGTCCTTCATCTTCGTTGCCGTTGGCGACTTACTATCCACACCCACATACTCATCCTCTATATTGTCCAAGTATTCCATGACTAAAATGTTAATATAGCGGCAGAAGTAGTACATTCATTCATCCGAGTTGGATCTGTTTACTTACAAGGTGCGCCATCCACCCACCACTGTATCCTTTGGTAATGCCAGAAGAGCTGTGCTATGAGCCACTTCCACGTGAGTCCCAGCAATTTTAAAGGCTGTGAATAATATTTATAAGCAAATAAGTAATTCAAAAGGAATATGAATCAATTCACTTACATGCAGCAAACTGTGGCCATCGCTTTCAGCTGTTGATTCCACTTTGCATTGTTCTTGATAGTCATAGACCTCAATGCTCAGGAAGATGCCCTTCATCACCATGGCGGCCATGACATCACCATGAAAATCGCCAAAGAATTTGCCAGTTGTATTGATGTTCTGTCCCACAACAATATAAGCGTTATTATCAATGACTGAACAATCGATGTCATCATCCGTGCATATGGGCAGACAGTTATTACACTGTAAAAAACAAGATGGATTTGTTATATGTATATACAAATCTGCACAGTTTCACCTACGTTATCCACAGCCGTAATGTTAAAGAAACGATCCCACATGCGCGCATGAGAGAATTGGAAGCCCACGACACAAGCAGGTGCCTCTTTGCCGCCATCCCGTGGAAAGATGGCATGTGAGGCGGTCACCTTGAGATCGCTGTCCTCGAGCGGATCGTTGTAGTGCTTGACAGAGTACACAAAGCTTTCCGTATTGTCCTGATGATGCTGCAGTATGGCGCTCTTGTACCAGGTTTCATCGATAGCTGATTTGTGATAATCTCCAAACTCTCGATCTGTATCGACTTCAACCTCGCCGTAGATGAATTGCCAGCGCGTGAGGCCACTCATGGTGGCCACAAACCGTAGATCGGCGCCAAAGCGTTTAAGTAACTGCCGTTCCTGTTCGTTTTGGAATTGCCACTCGCCGTAACTAAAGTTTGTGACCTTCGCATCAAAGATGAGCAAATGAACCAGCTCCTTGTTGCAGTAGTAGGCATCAACGCCGAGTGTGTTTCGACCGCAATTGACTGAAATGAAATCGGAATTACATTATATATATCTGAAATTGGTACAAATAACTTACGATCATCATTGTCATCCCAATCGGATTCATCTTCAGCATATTGATCAGGCCATTTCCAGTCCCTCTTCATCATTTTGTCCAGAAACTCACGCAGTTCACTTTCTGGTGTGCTGAACTCGTGCCCCTCCAGATAATGATACTTGCAGTATACCCTACAAACACACTCATGTTAATGTTGTTATAAATGAGGTATTCTTTTCCACTCACCAGTCCGGATGCACTTTCCAGTTCTCGCCAATGAAGAAATCGGATATGTTGACTTTCATGTGCTTGTTCTTGTCCACCTCATCGCCCACCTTGATCCAGGTCTTGCCATAATCACTGGGCATAACAATACCCAGGGTGAAGGGTGTATTGGGCAGCGGGGCAAAGAAGTAATCCTGTTTCTCCGCAGAGACACGACGCATTTTATCATAGTGAAACTTGACCGTTATATCCTTAAATTCCTTGGCTTCGAGATGTACCATGGCACGGCGAATGTTCAGGATAGAATCTCCGGGTTCACGCGGATTCGTGTCCTCAAAGAGATGTTCTACCTCGGTGAAATCAATGCTATTATAGTTGGGATTCATTCTCTTGTCCGGCTGAAATGAATAGCTATATTAGAATCGAAATATTTCCAATCAGAATTGAAGACTTACGCTCATGGGTCGTAGATCAGGATGCAGGAGCACGTAGCCGTTGTTCGACACCACAAAGGAGTAGCCATTGACGCCAAGCTAAGAACAAAATAATATTAGCTAATGTTGTTTATGTTCTCTTTTTGCTATTACTCACCTTATAAGGTAGCGTCAGTTTATCGATGTCCTCCACGGGCACATCTGTGCCGGCCACGCCCAGCAGGCGAGCTCTTCTCTTGGTGTCGGTCGCATTGCGATAGTTACGATCAAAGGCGGGCACACCCACGGCTATCATAAGACGCGGTCGATTATCCGGTGATTTTTTGGGATCATACTGCAGGAGAAAGAAAAATAGAAGCCGTTAGTATGCTAGAGTTGTCACTATGCAGACATTTTTAAAGTCTGGCAACGCTGGCGATAAGAACTACCTGCACGGTTGCCACAATTGTGCTAAAAGTGGTGTTGGGTTTCTTTTATTTGGTGGGAAATTTGTGTTATTTTTGTTTATTCTCATAATTATATTTTTAAGGTAATTTATAAATTAATAGCTAATTGAAATATTCAAATTATAAGAAAAAATTTGTTTAAATAAAAATAAGGAAGAAAAGAAGTAAAATTAGGTATTTTTTTAATGCTATTAAAATATACACCAGATGGCAACTCTAAAACGCTTTTAAGTATAGTGGCATAGCAGATTGTATATAAAAAACGCACCGTTTTATCCGTGAAAGCATGTGTCCAGGTGGGCGGATGTTGTTCGTTCTGCAGCACCAGGGGTGTGGCAATCACGTCCACATATTTGAGCACCTCCTCATGGACCTCGTCAAGGGTTTGCACATGTGAGTAATAACCACGATTCAGGCAGGCCATCCATTGAATCTCGCGCACTTTGGTCACCTCCTTGCCCAGGAGATACGTAAAGATGCGCACATTCATGTGGGAGGTGCCGTTTTCACCATTTCCCCAATTGTATCTTTCAAATACTTCGGTGGTATTGCCAGCCACACCATCGGTGACCAGCATGATGGCCTGATTGCAGGTGGAGGTCTCGTTGCAGCGACGTTTGATGTAGTAATCCTGGAGAATTTCGAAGGCATGGTCATAGGCGAGCGTAAGATTCGCATAATTCGCCGGATCCGGCAGATCGGCAATAGCCGTATTAAAGACTTCGATGTTCTCTGGCGTGGCCTGGACGAGATGGTCCTTGAAGCAGGGAATAATCCCCGTTACATTATTTGAATATTGAAAAATGGTGAAGAAATCGTTGTTCGAAAATGTGTCCAGTATGCTGCGTATAGTGAACTTGGCCACATGATGGCTATGGCCATTCATTGAACCCGAATGATCCAACAGTATGACAATATCCTTGGAGCAAGTAGCCGTCTCGATGTACCAGGAACGTTTGCGGCAATCATACGTATCCGCATCCGCCATATTGGTCCGTGAATCGATCCACTGTGAGGCCGGATAGTGTCGTAGTATGCCCGTATCGGAGCCAAAATACTGCCAAGACAGCGCTGGGTCCGATTGATAATTTTGCCGGAATACTTGGTCCAATTGCTCAGACCATTGTATTGTCTTCAATACGGTATACGAGCGATCCCACACGTTCGATGGCACATGCACCGAACTGTGCTCCGTATCCACGGATATATTATAGAAGTGAGTATCCGGATTCAGCTGCAAATCGCGATACATGTACGAATAGTTCAGTTCGTTCTCCTGCAAGTTCTCGTAGCTTTCGCCATTGAATTTGGAGAACTTGCTGGAGTAGTAGGTGAACTCCGACTCAGCAAGTGACATATTGAATAGAAAATTCTCGTTGACCTTCTCGGCCCTCTCCTGAATGCAGCGCACTGCATCCATTTTACGAGCCAGCATTTTGCCCACATTTGCGGTTATCGATTTGATCAGTTCGGTGCCATTTTTTAGCTCAACCCTCGCATTGAACTCCTTGTACTTCTCCTTGATCTGCTGCGATTTGGTTATCTTTTGGGCCAGCAAATACAGCTCGTCCCCAAACTGTGTCGCCCATTTGCCAACACTGCAAGAAACAGAAATTTATTGAATATATTAATATTAATTATTGATAGATACATTGATAGATAATACTTAAATATAAAATTTCATAAAGTAAAAAACAGTATTCAGGCGCAGTCTAAGACAATATGGCAACTACACCCCAAAATGAGAACCACCTGTGGACTGCAAGAGCCATACAACAAGGCCTGTAATTGAATTAGCGGGTAGAGACTGGGATACGCTAAAAGATGTATGCATGCCATGTGTATGTGTGTGTGTGTGTGCTTAGGCAAAGTCTTCTCGCAGCAGCGACGCTGGCAGAGCGCAGAAACAGCTGTGCTGTGCACTTGCTTGCGTGAGTGTGTGTGAGAGAAATCAACAAGTGCCCAGTCAATGCGCGCGCACAGCTCTCTGAAGAAACTCTCTTAAATCAGTTGCACTCAAAAACGTACGCTCTTAAATTAATAGATGCGCTATAATGAAAACAATATTCGTTTTGAGCTGCAGTGCTGCATTTTCATAAATATTTTTAACTATGATATTAATTTATATATATTTTAAAATAAATAACAGAATTGTGACTTATAATTTACATATATTATGTTATCACATAATAATATTAAAATGCACTTTGCAGGTCATTACAAATATGTAAATGTTTGGCAATTAAGTTTTTGCCGCAGAGTAAACCTGCGCAGCGTGCCATTAGGCTCTCTCTTAATCTGATCTCTCATAGTTTTTGGCTTGTGCGGCTCTCTTTGTGTTTTGTCTTTGTCGATGCCGCTGCCGGCGGCGCTGCTGCGGCCATGTTCCACTCATTGTTTGGCTGTTGCCGCTTTGCCTTTGACATAGTTATTTGGCTGTGTTCAAGTGTACTTAGTTCTTGTTGTTGTTGTTGTTGATGTTGGTTGCTGTTGCCAATGTAACGAGCTTTTTTATTTCATTTTGGAGTTGTTCAATTAAATTTGCAACATTCCTTTGTGTGGCACGGACCACTGGACACAGTCCCTGTCGCTGTCTGCTCCTCTCATACTGTTTTGAATGAGCTTTACTTTGTTATCTGCACTAAATCGGTTTGTTGTGTATGCGTGGACATTGGTGGGGGGAGGCGTGGGTGTAGCCAGACGTATGTACGTAGCGCTCGCCAAGTTTTGGCCTTTGTACATTGTGTTGTATTTACTTTTTATTAAAATACCCTGTACGTAGAAACTGCTTATTAATGGCCCTGTTGGGCATGTGGAAACAATTATTGGGCAATTGGATATAGTATAGAGATATTTTCGGATTTGAGACTATCGATGTATTTCGTTTCGCATAGTATCTATAGTAATGTGCTATTACGAAAAATAAATCTAAATTTAATTGAGACAAGAATGTGGTAGATATGAGTAATGATAGATTATAGCATAAAATATCTTAATTATTAAATATGCAAAGGTCAAAAAATCAAGTATTATGTTTAACTATTACTTCTTAGCACTTTAGTTTAAGCTCTTATAAAAATCTATTCTATGATTAATTTTAATTTAAATTTAAGGTTGTGAAGAAATTTGTAGCAATATGTATATAATGAAATGAATAAATTTTATACAATTTTTTAAAATGTTATTCTTACATAGAAGAATTTTTGTTTTATTTAAATTGGAATAACACAAATAAGCATTAAATTATTTAACAAAGTAAAGAGATTATAACATAATAGTGAGATTCCTGAAACTGATTCTAAATTGTTTATATAAAATACTTCCTTACTGAGTTGCTATTGATTTTGAGAACATCTGGTAACCTTGCCCAACATTTAATAGTTCAAATAATTCAGTAATGTTAACCAAAATGAATATGTAAATAAACTCCAAGTGTTGTCACATAGTTCTCTACGAAGTAAACAGTTCCACAGAAAGGAAATCTAATTAAGCTTCGAAGCTGAATTCGCTGAAACTTTTAGAGTGACCATCATATGCATACTTTCTCTGGCCACACAGCTAATTTTATATACGGGACCTTAGAAGAACTGACTGCTAAAATCAAAAGCAAAAGTAATAGTATCGGTAACAACTCTATTGACATTTATAAACATTTTTTTCAACATTTTGACTGACTTTAATTGAACTTCTAATGTTATGTTAAAGAAATGCAGGGTATCTTCTATTTGAGCAGCCTGCATATCACAAATTGTAGATCTTTTATGGCCGCCTGACTTATGGTCATCGTCTGTTAGGGCTGTTATGGTGCTTCAGCAGACCAAAGGAATATAATATTACTTTAGGACTATAGATTTTTATTGCGCTACTTGCTCGAAATTGGTTTTCGGCTTTAAGGTATTTGAACCGATTTAATCTGGCACAATTCAGCGTTTATTTTAAATAGTTTTCTAATAAGTTGCCGCATGCTTTGAATATGAATAAAAATATTTACTCTGAACACAAACAAACAGCTGACAAACTATAATAATCTGTTGTATTTTACGACTAGAGAGCTTAAAGTTCTTAGTCTATATAGATTTACTTATAGTCCAACTGTCTCACTGTATTCTTTCTGTGTGTGTTAAAAATGATGATGATATCATTTGAGCAGTTGAGAGTTCCGTGGCACGCCTCAAATAAAATATTTTCATAATTAATCTGGCCAAAATGTATCGCTAAGTAATAAGTTGTTTGCTTTTCATTAACTTGCGAGCGGGCGTTGGTTCTGACGGAATGGAGTATGGCCCAGACAGAGCTCTGTATACTATACTATATACTCTATAATTCTGTATGAGTTGTGACTAAATAGTTAATTGCATTTACTGTTTGATTTACACTAGCATTTCCTAATTGTATTTATTTAGTTCAGGCTCCTCTGTGACACGCCCACCTCTTTTTCCGCCGTCTGGCGTCAAATGTATCGCAGGACTTTCAGCAGTCGCAAGCCCAAAATGCCCAATAAAATATGCATTACGCGTAAATAGGCAGCTGTGGGGTCGGGGGTCGGGTCCTCGTGCCGTTACCTGCTGTGCTCTGCCCTGGTGCCCAAGTCAACATGTCTGACAAATAATTCTTTTATGTGACTTATGAAAAGTGGGCCCGAAAGCAGTCAGCTGTACGCAAAAAATGAAATGAAAACAAAAAGCGAAAAAGAAAAAACTCAAATAAAATACCTAACTGAAAAGTAGCTGAAATTGTGGGAAAATACGCTGACGGGCACCCATACACACTCACACTAACACTCACTAACACTCACTCACACACACACACTGACAGACACGCAAACACTCATGATCTGAGCGAATGAAAATTCAAGACAAAAGACGAAATGCGTAAACACGCATAGAGCAAAAGGCAAAAGTAGAAACAGTCAGTGTGTTTCACACAGTGCGCCATAGTCGACTATTCAATGCTCTACTATGTAGATATGGACCACAGGACCACAATATGGACAGGGAACATGTAAAAAATATATTATTATATTAATTTTATAAACAAAATTTTGTAAAATTAAAGTTTAATCTGAATTTATCAATTTATTTGTATTTTTAGACCCTGTACTTTAAAAAAGTACAAAAGGGTCTATTAACATTGTGCAAGCCTGTATGTAACAGGCCGAAGGAGGCGTGGCATACCCCATAAAGTATATATATTCTTGATCAGGACGACGAGCTGAGTCGATCTAGCCATGTCCGTCTGTCCGTCTGTCCGTCTGTCTGTCCGTCCGTCCGTCTGTCTGTCCGTCTGTCCGTCCGTATGAACACCTAGATCTCGGAAACTGTAAGAGCTAGAAACATCATATTTGGCAGTTAGATGCCCCTATAGTGCAAGCAGATCAAGTTTGTTTTAGATTTTTGATACCTCCCCCAAAAACCGCGAAAAACTGCCACACCCACAATTAAAGATACAAACTTGTGTTTTGGCATACAATAATCTAATGATAATCTCTATCTGTGCTGTAAATTGTGGCTCAATCGGATAATAAACACCGGAGATATTCAAGATTCAATTCCCAGTACTAGGTAAGGGGGGAGCAGCGCGAGCGTATGTGTGGTTGCATGCGACTTTGCGCTATGTGTGCTTGTGTGAGTGTTAGCGTCTGTGTGTGCAAAGGAAAGTACAGGGTCTCCTACTGTCGGTTGCATCCGACTGTAGCTTTCCGAGTTTTTATTGTTACTTTTTATATCAAATAAATGTAAGCTCAGAATAAATCGAATTGAAACTAAATATGTATGAACTTTAAATGAATTTTACAGTTTAATAAAAAATAAGATTCAAATTACAAATTATTATATGAAGTTAAATTATAATTTTTAGCAGAAAAATCAGAAGCTTTATATATTATTATAATTATAATCATATTCATTCACTCATATTCATTGTATTACTAAAATATAGAACGCCTAGTTTGAGCAATAAGTTTTCTATGATTTATACATTAACTTCCCTTTTTTTATTGAATAGAATAATGTGATTTTAAATTATGCACACAAAAGTTTGAATGGAAAGGCATATTTATTAGCCTTTTGTTTAAAGCTATAAATATATTTATGAATGAATGCGGCATTAGAAACAACGGCAAACAGTTAGTCATACTCATTTCATACATGGTATAAATTTCAATTTCAATTTGATTAAAACGATCTGGCAACACTCTTTATTAAATTGAAAATATACATGCATACGCACAAGGGCGTTAAGTTGGCTGCGGCTGCCTGGTGTTTTGGGCGTGTAATAAAAGTAATAAGTACTTAATATAGGTTATGTTGCATATATGCCAAGTTTTATACCCTACACATTCCCATGGCGCACATGCCAGAGTCATGGCACGCGGGAGAACGCGAGGGGAGAATGGCGGCTGCCAAAAAAAATTAGCATAAAATGTACGAGAAATTAACGAGCGACAACAACGACAACAACACGCGACGAGGACAACGATGAGCTGTATGTTCATAATGATGATAATGGCGATAATGATGAATGTGTTTGTGCTGTTGGTGAAAATGCTTAAAACACACCCCTTAATTGACTTATATGCAGCGTTAAACTTTTTATATTTTACATATTAAAGTAAATAAAATATGTAGAAAATTCTGATATGAAATATGTATGTATGTGTGTACTTACGCTTCATCCGCGGCGGAGGCGTGCACCAGGAACGGGGTGGGGGAGAGGCTGCTGCTGCTGCTGCCGCCGCCGCCAAGCAATGTTGTTGGCGGACCGCAGATCAGCAACAACAAGAGCGGCTGATAGGCTAGAAATGCGGTCAAAATGACAGCAATATGTGTCATCAACTTTTCGCATGTACCAAACATTTTCCTAGCATTTTCCGGTCGTTGTTGTTGTTGTTGTTGTTGTTTTAACACCCAAGACACTTAATACGCTTTAATAATGCACACACACACACAATCACTGCAGGGGGGCCTTTCACATTTAACCAAAACAAAATTGTATTTGCTACCAAATTTGGTATACAATTTTGGGTGGAGTCGCGACGTCAGCAGCGACGCCGACGCTGGCTTCGTCGCTGTCGCTGGCTGTGGCGCCACGAGAACAAAATTTTCAACCAATAATAACTTCTGCGGGGCGAACACACACGGCGTATGCGTAATAATTTCAGTTAAACTTGAATAACTGTAGATGTTTCGAATCGGAATTGAAATCCGTTTCAATTTTATTTTCAGCTGCACAGCGACGAAATTTTTCGTAGTTTTACCCTCAGCTGTGCGTTGAATTTTCTATATATAAACGTTTGCTCTTTAGTGCGGCCCGTCGTTTTGATTACACATATGGCACACTGTCACTGTACGCGTGCACTGGTGTGCGTGTCTGGGCGTGTATGTGTGTCGCCTGTGTGCGTGTGTGTCGCCTTGCGCCTTCCGCATGGGATTTCGGCCACCGACAACGTTGAAGAGCTGCGAACGACTGAAACGGACAGCAAACGCAGTTTCGTGTTGGACCACAGCCCGAGCGCGCAAAGAGAGGACGCTCTCTTAGCTAATCGTTGTCCTATTTATAGTTGGGCTCTCTTACAGCGCTGCTTGTTTACGTTTGCTTTGCTGCGACGGCGAACAGCTGTTTGAAGGCATTTTTATCTATTGATTTTGTCATGAGGGAATCCATTTGCTGGCTGCTAAAACATTCGCCATTCACATTTCCATGTGTTGTTGTTTCCTTTCTTATTGGCTCGTTTGCTTTGTGCCGCATATTCACAACAGAGAGCAGCACTCAAGTGTGTTCCAAGAGCGTGGACATTCTCTGTGTGTTCTTTTGAAGAGCGAACGATGCTTTTGTGATTTGTTTTTCTTTTCTGCCTAGAATTTTATGCTATTTGCCCTTTTTTATAACCATATTTTATATTGATGTATGTATTATAAATTGATATACGCCAATACGCAGTAATAAGCCATCACTTTGACTAAGGAAATTGATCTAATGAAATATTAAATGTTATTAAGATTACTGTTTTTTATATCAATTAAAACCCATTTTAATTGAAGTGAATTATCGCCAGGCTTAAGCTTTTAATGCTATGAATAATTAACTAATTATTTCCATTTGCCGCTTGTTAATGTTGCATAAATCCAAATTAGACTATGGGGATTTCATTTGCGCGGCAAACTCAATCTGTTATGCGGCTCAGCAAAACAATTTACACACATACGTTTACCACATGCTTTAACTCACAGACATGGATACAGCTCAAGTGTGTGTGCCTGCCGCAGTCACGGCTTAAACATTATAACAACAATGAGGTTATGTCAAGCCAAGTGGCAGCGCTGCTCAGTGAGAGCAAAGAGGTCTGAGGGCAGACCCACAATATGGCTGAAGGACCAACCACATGTATGATGTGTGTGATGATGATGACAACGCACTTAGTCAAATTTTTTAATGAACTCAACAACGTTTTACTTTTAAGAAACCACAGAGAGCCACAACAAGAAAAACAACTACCTTACAACAAACATAACATAAAGCACCTTAAAAAACAACCACAACAAGCAGTTGGCCTACAGCAGAAGGATCATCATCATCATTTATAAGGACACTTTTCGGTGCAGTTGCCTGCAGTTTGACTCAGTGTACAAAGTGAGTGCCAGGCAGTAGAAGTTGTCAGTGGCATTTTTTATCCAAATACCCTGCATGACAATGGGGTATACAAGACTTAGATAGAAATGGAAGTGACAAAAAATATATTAAATAAATATATAAAAATATATAAAATGCTAACTAATAAAATTTAAACAAATTTTCTAAAATTATTGATAAATATGTGCAGAAAATTTATGTTTGTATAACTGGAATTTTCTCAAATTTTCAGTTGTACAAAATTCCACAAATACACTGATACCCTGTAGCCATTTAAAATATGTGGACCAGGCAGAAGGAGTCGTGGGAGAGCTAGCTAATATATAGTAAGTATATAGTACATAGGTATTATATTCTTGTCAATATTAGCAGCTGAGTCCCATTTTGTCTGTCTTTACATGTAATCGAGAAGGCAACAGTCGTGCGCCACCCAACAAAAGGGAACTACTACATAATAATATATTGTATAGTAAATAAATCTTTAGTCAGCCGACTCTGTGATAGCGTTAAAACTTTGGCTTAGTAGAAAATTGATGAGTGGTAGCGGCAATTGTGGTAATACTATAGTACAGTAGTGCCAAGTACAGGGTATCTGCCAGCCGACTTCAATCAAACAGCGCTCACTTGTCTGTTTCATTTGTGAGGTAGGCTTAATTACGAGCTGACATTTTTGCATAACATACTTTTTTAGAGCACGCCATCTCTTCTGCATGATAATGACCATAATTTGTGGCAGATGTGGCACACACACACACATACAACGTCACCCATCGGATGGCTGGTTGCCATATCATGTGAAATTTTCCGGGCTCGTGTCGTACAGGCAAAACGCGTTTACCACATAAACTTGCTGCCATGCATTTAATTTGCATAAAATTTATGAGTTTTGTATGTGAGCAGCAACCGTGATAAGGTCACAAGTGTGGCCAACTGATACTCTGATATCGCGTATTAATTCAACTCTTAATTAGTTAGTTACTAGTATACGGGATAGCTAGATTCGGTTATTCGGTTATGGGCATAATAGACAATCAACTGGAACAGCACTTTAATAATTGACAGTGCAGAGAAAGTAAAAAGGAAAAACCAATCGAATTGAACGCCTCGAAGCACATCATAAACTTTTTCCCAGCAATTGCAAAGTTTCGTCCTAGCTTTTTTCTCTCTTCTTCCTCACCTACTACTTCTTCTTCTCTGTTTGTCTCTGCTCTGCTTTCCCTTGAGGGCAATCGCTTTGACGATATTTCGCCAGCAACACAAAACTTGTGCATTTTTTTGTTGTTGTTGTGTATGACATCCGAAAAAAAATGAGAAAAAAGAATTGATAATCAAGCGAATGATAAAAGAAAAATGAAAAAATGTCAACGGTGGTAAGGATGCACGGTTGTTACACTCACATGCGTAAAGGGTGTTTTCAAAGAAGGTTTTATTTTTTTAATAAAATTATATTGCCTTCCTTCATTACAAAAATAAATACAAGACAAATTTCAAATAACAAAAATTCAATTAAAATGTAAGCTAATTTTATAAACATTTACTAAGCACCCTGTATGCTGCAAGAGTGCTCGCGCCCTACAGTTGATAAAGCTGGAAGTAAGGAAGTAAGCTTGTCAAACTCATATACTTACATTGATGGAGGTAGAAATTTGAATAATTTGACGGTTGTCTTTTAAATTTATATTTCTTTGTGCACGAAATCAAAGCAGATTTGAAACATAATTTAAATGCATAAATAATATTATGCAAATAAAGCAGAATTAGATACTCAGCAGGCGCTTGCTTTTTATAGGAAGTTAATGTGCAGAATAGGTTAATAAATAAATGGCAAATAAAATGAAAAATAAACTTTTTTTTTTATAAATATTTTGACTCCATACATACTGCACTTTAACAATGGAAAAATTTCAATCGACACATCCATTTTTCAGTGATATTTCCAACATTATTTGCACCTGTGTAGTAATCTCTTATAACATCAGCAGTAAAATCGATAAAAGTAAAGTATCATATCTGCATTTAATTTATGAAATAAGCATCAATCACAAGCATCAATCGATCTAAAAGATATATTCGTTTAACACCTGAAACCTATACATCTACATTATACAAGCTCTATTAAACACCCTGTATGCTGTGTGAGCGAGTCGACCATCAATTGCTTGAGCTTAGTCATCTATTTTTCATTTTCCCTCTCCACTCAAATGCAGAACCTAACAATAAAAAGAATAAGAAGCAGAAGCAGAAGCAGTAGCAGAAAAACAACAACTATAACGAGAACTGTAAAGAGGTTGACACCAGTTTTTTGTGTTTGTCATTTGTTTTCGAGCTGGTGCCAATTGCAAGACATTACTTATTTTTTCGCTTGTCTTTATCCTACTATTTGCTTTATTTCCTTCGCTATTTGGCCTATTCACATACATGAATATTTTATGTAGATACTATAAGCATGACAATGCAATTTCCTTTAGTGATATTTTTAGTAGCATTTCGTCATTGAAATGTAATGCCAAAGGGCTTTCCACGCTGGGAAAAAGGGTAAAATGCAATCAGTTGAAATTCGATTCAATCGTTGCAATCATTTTCTTCTTATTTCTTCCCCACTTTTTTGCTAGAATTTAAATTGTGCGCTCTGCCACGCCCACTTGGCTTTGTTGCCCAGCTTGTTATTCACAGTTGGTTGACGCTGTTTTATGTGCCAATGGCCAGCAGCAAATTTCAGTTGACCGCAAGTCCTTAAACCCAAAAATGCTCCTGTCATACGGATAAAATGTAGTCAGTGTGAGTGTGAGTGTGAGTGTGTGTGTGTGTGCAGTCAGTGGAAATAAAAGAGCTATCGGGTGACCAAATTGTAGGAGCTACTACCACTATGAGACGGGTAGAGCCAGTTCGAACACGTTGACATGTTTGAAATAATATACAATATAGTTGTCGTGTTCAGTTCAGTTGGCAATACCCATTGAAAATAAACGCTGTGGGGTAATAGGAAATTCCGAAAATTTTATATGAATTCATTTGTTTATATTATCGTAGGTAGAGTTTAGTTCAAATCAGTGGTGCCCAAACTCAAGCTGTGAAAAAAAAAATAGCCGAACTCGAGCGGTCGTATAATCGTACAATCAATGAAACGTGACGCCTATATGTACATGTGAGAAATTCTACTGTATGTGTCAAAGCAGCGCTGCTCAGCAAAGCGCACATGTGATAGGAAATATGAGTTTTGGGCACCACTGGTTTAAATGGATTTTAGCTACACTGAAAGTAAAATAGTCACACTTTAAATCAAGATGGAATCAAGATATATGAAGCACTTTACTATTACCTATTACTAGGAATTGAATAATTACTCCAATTATTCAAGTTGGTGTAAATATATAAGATCCATAATATATACCTCGACCTACATGTAGATAAATACCAATACAAAAAATTAATGAATTTTATTAAAGTATATGTTTAAATTACAAATCTATGTTTTCTTTAAGGTCCTACGAAATTTTCTTTAATATATTTTTTTATAAAATATACTCATTCCTTGAGTCGAGCAGTTATATATAGTATAGCCTAAAGTATTTACTGTCTTTTAACTGTAAAAAATTATATAGAAATGTTTTTTTTACACATACTCAATCCTTCTATCATATAGTATTATATTAAGCATCTATCCGTCGAGTGCTTACGACTGGCATACTCCCATCTGACTGCTACTCACTCTCCAGCATATTTGAACAGCGTATGGCAGTGCACTAAAAGCTGAGAATCTTAGTATAAATTAAGTCGTCAGTTGCAACACGAGACAGGTTCATAAATTGTAAACAGACACACCCACACACACCCACACCACCGCACACCCACACACCCACACACTCCCACACTAATAAGCACACATTTATACAGCAGCAATATCGTTCAGGTTTCTGGTTCAGTATGATAATTTATGAACTTGTAACCATTTTCACTGACTGTGACCGTAAATTATGTCCACTTCGACACGTGTCCTTGGTCCCCTGTAGTATAGTATGTATATGCTGGGACACGTAGTGTGATTTTACTGTTGCGATATCTTCCTTTAACACACACACACATACCACAATGGGAGTGGTGTTGCTGTAATGTGAGGCTGAATGTCCTCATTAGTCATTCCGCCATTTAATTAATTTATATTTTGGCTAATTTGTAATTAGTATTGTAACAAATAACATTTAAATCACTGTCATGCGTGACAGACCTTTAGGGCCTGTGGCTCTGCGGCTTTTGAGGCTGTGTGCGTGAATGCGGAGCAAACCGCTAATTAGTCGAGTAAACGAAATGAGTGTTGGGTAAATACAAATATTTATTCTACAAATATGAATATCATTTAAATTGTTTAAATATTAATAAGTATCATTAAAATTAAATTAAATTGTTTAAATGTTAATAAGTATCATATTAGAAGTATTATATGTATATTATTGGGAAAATTAGAAATTTTCTAAGAAACTGTTTGCTGCTGACCGACTGACTTGCTATCATTGTCCAGTCTAAACGGAAAGAGCTATAAGGCTGAAATTTGTATACAACCTAAATGTTAGCCCAATGAGGTGCACTAAGGAGAGATTTTTCAAAATTCATTCAGCAGGTGATTTAAATTGGAGGGCGAACCTGTGTTGAAATATCAATATTAATCAAAATAATACTAAGCACCTACCTTCAACTCCACTGAGTATAAAAAACTACGCTAGTAAATTTTGCAGTCTTTTCCTCTGACCTAAAATCCAATCACCCCTAGTCACACTTTCGTTTCGGTGATTTTCACAGTCAACTTTAGCAACCTTGCTTAATCCACTTCTAGCTTAATTTGTCTGCTTTTAATCCGCTCAAATTGCACAAATTACTAATCCATAATTGTTCCGGCCTCAACTTTGGCATTTCGAACAGACTTGTGTGATATCATCGCCACCAGCCTGCGACCCCGTGATATTTCCAAATGCGAATGCGAAGTGTTTTTCTGCCTACACTTTGAGTTGTGCTCTTTTTTAATTAGACTTGAGAGCTTTTTGGATTGGATTTGTGTCTTTCACAGTGTTTTCTTTTTTTTTCGCCTAATTCACAGGCGGCACTTTGCTTAATTTATCTTTTCAATGCTAAACATTCCTTCAGCTGGCATGTACAATTAATTTCTGCGGCCTTTTGGAAAACAAAGAGAAAAGAGTGAGTTTACCAACTGAAAAGATGCCCATCTCAGAGTGGGAGAGGGAGGAGAAGGATTGTGTGTTAGTGGGAGTGGCAGCTACTTGGCACTTTGTGTGCTTCAACTTTAATAAATTGTTTTTGGCTTTGGGTTACAGGCAATTTGAACAGAGATTCAGCCAAGGCGCCTTGGCTATAAATAAACGTTCATCTGCCTGCAATCGATAATTGCTTTGTTAGCCAGAAAATCGGGCGAGAGATCAAATTGAATTTACCGAACCACAAAGCATAATTAAAAATAAATAACTGATTGCTTTATGAACAATTTAATATTAAGAGTTAAAAAGTGCATGGAGTAGTATGAAGAATTATTGTATATTATTAACTACATATTTAAAATACCTTGTCCTGACTGACTGACTGTCTGATTGGTATTCAACGCAGAGCCCAAGCGGCAAGACATAGCTAACCAATTTTTTCGAGAGATGATTCTTTATGAGCCCTAAGTTTCCCTTAAGGTCACAACTATGTGAAATTTCCTTTACCTCTTATTAATAAATTTTTGATTGTTTCATTTGGAATGCAGTATTAAGAACTTTTGGAACTTTTATGTGATAAATACTATATGTTTACTTAAAAAGAAATGTTATAGAATTTACCATAAAACTAAGCATCATATAAATCTTAAGTGCATACTTTTGGGGTGCTTAAAGCAGTCAACTGTATAACTCCCATATAAGCTTAATTTTCCCCAGAAGTACGCAATTTAGTATAGATATTAATCTCATGATATGGCTGTTAAAACTTTCGGTTAACCAGCATAATTAAGCATATCACTGTTAAAAGTGTATATCATCGACTTTAACCACTTACTGGAAGTGATATGTCAACGCTGATATTGGCTTCAGGCTCCAAGGGAAATTTCTGCAATAGCAGCAATTAATTTTCATTGAAACGCCTCATGAGCATGCTGAGTAGATTGACATTCTCTGGAATCACTGTTGGCAGCAGTTTGCCTGTAATGGCTCTCACCAGGAGCATTAGACGCTGGCCAGGCTGGTTGGATTCTCCTTGTTTTTTTCGGAGGGACTCTTTCATTGTCTGGCCTTGACTGATGATGGGCATGATATGATTTATGAACATGGACAATGGCAGGCGGCCATCGTATCAAATATATATTTTTTTCCCACTTTTTGCTGACATGCTAGATAACCGGGATATACTCGTTGGATGCCTGTGATGAACAAAAAATGATGGCAAGTCACCAGGGAAATTTGACTGGTTTTTGGGCAACAGACAAAGTGACATTAGACCAGAAAAAAATTGTCGGCCAAAGGCTATAGAGGTAGTGTATACTCTACGTGGAAAAAGTTTGCCATTTTTTTTGGGGCAGGTCCAGGCATGTTAAATGGCAGTCGTTTAGCAGAAGGATATCCTCTTTTTTAGCGGACCTGGCAAGGAAGTAAAAATATATTAGAAAAACTTAGGCTGAAATGTTTTATTGATCTATGCTATTAGAAAGATGTACCGAAGTCAGTTGGATAAAATAAATATTAGTAATCAATAGATTCCATAAATATTAATTTGTTTATTTAGTAGCCTTCAGGCTATAAATAATTTTTTACTTCCCTTCATTACTACAAAGAAAACACTTGACAAAGCATTTCGTGTTAGGTCATTTTTTATGCAGCTTCGCTTATCCCTACAACGCAGCATAAGGATAAGAAGGACCCTGTAGGGTGAAAGCAAATAATGATAAAGGACAAAGGCAATAAACGAAGAATACAACGAAAGGCAGTGTTGAAATGCTAAGTATCTGTCATTATGCAACTAATTAAAATGTCAACAATGGAAAATGCCAACGGTACCAAAAGAAAATAGCAGAAAATATGAAAATACTAGCCCACTCTCTGTTCCCCTTCCTCTCTGAAGGCCTTCGAACACTCTTGGAATACTAAGCTATGAAATAGTAAAAGGGGCTTTAAATGCTCTTGAATGTTGGTCAACCATTTAGCTGAGGCATAACAGCGCACATACAGGAAAGCAAAAGAGCGATAGACACACAGAGGAAGATAGTGGAGAAGAGAGTGTGGACGGGGAGGGGCAGGTCCTCGTAAAGACATCCTTCTGACAATTGGCAGCATTGTCAACACTTGGCCGTGTTCGTTTCCAGGTGTGTGCTCTCTGTGCCTTTGTAACTGTGTGTGTGTGTGTGTGTGTGTGTGTTTGAATATTCATATGGATACTGTAGCCAGTAGCCATGGATGTGTGTCATGTTATTTCCACGTGACACGCAAACGCAAGGACTAAGAAGCGAGTAATAAGTGATATACATACCACTATAGCTTATACTGTTGGAGGAATACTAATAAATAATTTCAGACAGCGCACTGTCAGCTTAAGGTCTTAGCTTCTATAGCGTATTACTTTAAGTAAGCTAAATATGTAACAAAAATATTTTTCAGAGAACGAAAACTTACTTGAATGAATTGTACTACATTCTATTCATATGTTTTCCTTTTTATAAGAGATCAGACTGATCAGAGCATACGTATGCAGCTCACTCTCCTAAACATATTTACTATACGATATTCAACTCGTGTCACGCGCACATCTCCAACGCTCTGTAGTAGCGACTGCTTGCATGTATTAGTGGCTGACATTCATGCATTATGCAATTGATGGAACAAGTGAAAACACCAACAACAATACCTGTATTAAACCTCTCAAATACCCAGCAAAAAAACCAAATGGAATTGATTTCAATTGCTCAATACCAGTGGGAATTGATTGAATTTATCTGCATGCATTAGTAGGTATATAAATTATAGAAATGTAGCTAAAAATTTCTAGATTTGTTCAGAAAATACTTCAAATAAATACGGCTTAATATTGTACATGATTTTGATCAAATTAAGTATAAATAAATATTATATATTTTATAGATATGCTTGCAATATTTTATAAAATTCTTAGGCAAATTAAAAATATAAATGTATGCTTAAAATAAATGGGATATGATTATAGTCTTGATTTTAATAAAATTAAAAACATAAATAAATATAAAATATTTTATAGATATTCTTATCTTACTATTAAGTAATTTATTTATACCTTCAGACTTTTTAGAAATTATTATGTACATGTTAAAAATATAAATTTGAATTGTCTGTGTGTTATAATATTTTTGCCTGCTCTGTTGGTTGACTGGAGAGGATATAAGCAATGTGAACTTTACAAAAGCTCATAAGTTAAATAAGCTCTATACAGCATTACCGGGTGTTGTCAGCTCTAAATTAAGCACACTCGAGCTTAAAGCTTAACTAAGCCTGATAATATCAATAACGACCCAAAGATGGCGTTGTTGCTGAGCTTTAACTTACACACAAATAAAAGGTTCATTTGTTTACCTTTAAATATAAAAATAAACAAATGGAAATTGTTAAGTAAATAGTCAATATAGAACATGCACATATGGGTTGAAATGTATATGATATGTATAGATAAACAATAAGAAAGTGTTAAGGATATAATAATATGGTAGATGCATATATGTATATAGTATAGGTGAAAAGGTACACGACAGTATTAAATACAGATTTAGTAATTCATAAAATTAACAATTAATTTGCAATAGTCAGAATTCTAATCAAAAGTAAGCTTAAAAGTTTCTCTGTCCCTTATTTACATATGTAGCTTACAGTAGTTTTGCTATTATTATGAAGCTTACTGTTTCTAAATAAATCAAGTAAAAAATTGTAAGAAATATGTAATTATTATTATTATTGTAAATATTATTGAAGATAACTTATTGAATAATTAAAAGGTTTTCTGAACATGGTTATAAAATCTTAAATGTAATCGATGGGTATTTTGTTTGGCCAATGGGTCGAAAGGCTAAACTATGTATATATTTATATCGAAGTGCGCCTCTCCCAATACACTCGAATTATTTACCCTTATAATTAAACGGCAACATTTTCATAATAATATTCATTAAAAAAACTATTTTAAATTAAAAGTTAAAAAGCGAATTCTTCATATCTAAGTACCAGTTACAAACTAGTAAAATTTTGTTAAAATACTACTAATATTTACATGTAGCCAATACCACAGCCAAATGGATGATTTTCGTATGAGTAACTTTGAAATTCTGTATATAATAATGAAAAATATTATTCATCATTTATGCATTTTTACTAGTAGAGAGCACATTAAAAGGCCACTGAACATATTTCAAGGAAGGAGCAATTGAAATATGCAACAACGACAACGATAATGACCTCAATTTAATTGTTTTCAGTAAGTGCAATGATGCATATGTCTGTGTGTCTGAGTGTGTGTGTGGGTGTGGGTGTGTGTGTGTGTGGGTGTTGGTGTGTACATGATATTCATGACAAATATTCGATTATTTTTCATTAAAGCCGAAAGCAGCATTATTGATATAAATGCAATTTTGGGTAGGCGTAATTAAATTGCATTTTACAAGCCTGTGGTGCATATATAAAAAGTAATTTATCGACAGTTAAATCCATTATAATAAGATGCTCACATTAACGATTGAACAGCGCATTTACTACTATAGTATATTCCGTTATGTGAATATATAAGTGAATGAATATTTAAGGATTCCTGTAAGCTCATTGAAGCATTTCAAATATTTGATTGATTTATTTAAAAACTTTTATGACTGCTCGACGAATAATTGAATAACTGAAAAGAGCTGAATAACTGAGTAAGTACAAAAGGCATTCATCAGAAATTCATATAGTAGTGTAAGGCAAATATTTTACAACAATAATCAACATATTTTTAACAAAAGGAATTCACAGCATGCAACACGTATTAAATAAAATGTCATGGAATTCAGTTACTCAACTCGACTCGCCTCGACTCGAATCCACTCTACGACTTACTTACTTGTCCGGCGTACAACAATCAGCCAAAGTAGTCAGCAGTCAGTGGGACAGACGGACAGAGGGATAGAGGGACAGTGGGACATCTAGACAGTGGGACAGTTGGATAATTCTCTTGTCATAGAATGCAGTTGAGTCATGCAGTCCGACAGAACCGAGCGATTATCATTTATTTACAGGCGAAATAGTCACATGCAAGGGTGGTCACAAAAATTGTAAACAAATTTAAATTAAAAAAAAAAAACGAAGAAAATATACAAAATTATTTAGATTTATTTTATGAAAACGATAAACAAGAAATTTCTTTAAAAATAATGGAAATATCTTAATTCGTTTGTAGAGACTGTAGTGATGGTCTTTATGAATTTTTCAGCTGTTGTTAACCGAATTAAAATTAAAAGAAAATACAGAGAAATTATAGTACATTTTATAGATTTTTTTATAGACTACAATCTTTAAAAATTATAGAAATATCTAAACCAATTCAGATACAGTCTGTAATAGTTCTGTTTATGAATACTTGTTGCAAACTGATTTCTTTTCTGGTAGTTCACTAACTGCCCTCTTAAGTAGAATTTTTGGACGGAATGTGTGCAGAATTCTTTCATTCACATGAATGCAGAAAAAATATATACAAGTTAATTGCATTAGCATTGACTTTAAACTCTGTTTAATATCACCAGCCAATTTTTGGAAGATGATTCAAAATTAAAGGAAATTTCATTCTGCTATCTACCTCGAAGAAATAAGTATATGTGCATGCGAAATATGCTCATTTTATTTATTAAAGCTAAGTATTTCTTTTAACAAAATTGTTTATCAAAAGACATTTTAGTAAAGAACGTAACAATTATATGAAAAAAGCTGCATACCCAGAAAATAAGTGTCTTTATTATTTCAAAAGATATAAGCGAAAACAAAAATGTACATATACTTATTTCCCTGAGGTACTATACTTTTATAAAGGAATTTTATATAGATATAATAAATTACTTTATATTTAATTACTCTACCGCTTAAAGCCCTTTCTTATCTTTGACTAAGATATATATTTCGGGAACCATGCATTCTTTTAAGAGCCTAATTGAAAATGCAAGAAGAAATGCTTTTGGCAAAAATCTGCAGTGGTCAGCATTCTATATACAGACATAGAGTGTGGAATACTCCAGAGTCACGTAGTGCTCTCCAACTATTTTATGGCTGGCAGACTACGGGAATGACTACAGAACGATGCATGCGATGAGGCAGCGACTGTGACTTAGGTATGGCTATTCCAACAAAACTTTTTCGCATATATTTTATGCAATTTAATGCGGCTGATAATAAAATGTGCACACTGGAGCATTTTTATGTTGAGCAGAAGGAGGAAAAGGAAGAGGGGGAGGAGGAGCGGGCATGGGTATGCCAAAGTGCAATGCGCATTATTTATAGGCTTAAAAGTGTTTAATAGAATGCCAGAGGCCAACTGACCAGGAGGGAGCTGCAGTAGGGACATTCTAATAAGTAGCAATATGCAAAATGAGTACCCCAAAACTGTTGCAAATTGCCGAGGACAGACCGAGAGAGAGAGAGAGCACACAGGACGCAGTAGGCAGTAGGCAGAGCCATGGTCCTTCCTATGCTCCGGCCTGTGTCAAAATTTATGTGGCTTGCGTGACCTTCGTGCGTTTGTGCGTGATAAATCAATTTCATTGCAATTTGTAATTGTGGAAAATGTATTTTCAATTTGCCCCAACAGTATTACATGCCTCCAACAAGACACAGACGCACAGACTCACAGATTCACTGAGAGACAGTGGACAGTGGACAGTGGGGTAGATGCCTATTGCGGAAATGCATGATTTTGGTCACATTTCCAATTGTCAATGAGATTTCAAAATTTTGGCTGAGATTTATGTGCGTGCAAGCTGAATACTACTCACCCACGACACACGACACACACCACACGCATACAATAACATTTTGGCCGTTGTGTTAAGCAATTTCTATGCCATTATGAATGTTTCTCACACACATAAACACAGATAGTAGTATAATACGACTGTGGGGTTAAGTGTGTTTGTAAATTTGGCCATTTGGTTTCATGATTTATGCAAACTGCCAACCCCAAACCTATCAGCCTGAGACCGGGAAAGACTGAGCTAATTGCATTTGCTCATATCTGACCGAAGAAATACTTGAATGCTGCAATTAAATAATCTGTCGGAAAGTACTTAATGTCTTCAGAGACTTGGATAATGGTCCAACTGTAGCTGAGTTTATGGCATTAATTTAATTTAATATTATAACATTTTTAACTTTTTCTTACAATAAATTCTACTCAATTGTAACTACAGTATTATTCCAAATTTTTGTTGCTGTTTGTAAGTAATTTTTAACTTCAATTAGAAGGCAGAGATAAAGGCTCATTTGAGTTAAATTTAGTATAATTATGTATATAATTAATGCATATATTTGAATATAGTTTTACACCATTTAATACAGTTTTTTATAATTAAAAAAATGTCCTAGAATTTAATAGAAGTCTATGTAATTTTAAATAATTTAATACAATGTAATATAATTAAATATAATTTCATATTTAATACTTTTTAATGTAATATAATTTTATATAAATTAATATGATGTAATATAACTTTATATAATTCATTAGATTAATAGAATTTAATATAATTTAATACAATTTAATATAATTTGTTTAATTGTCTTGAAGACTGATTATTATTATTATAACAAATTCAACTTAAATAAAAATATATTATTCTAACTTTTTTATAACTTTAAGAATATTTTTTAAATGATCAACTTTGCTCATTTTTAAATTCAGGCAATCCATACCCTCAAATTCCTTTGGCAACTGCTGCATAAATATTTCTTAAATATTATATGTTCAGATTGCCTAAAGCACCAGACACATGGCACAACAAAGAGACAGACAAAACGGCAGCTGGACAAGGGGACAGAGAGACGGACAGCCAGGCAATTGCGAAACATTTTCAGAATAATAACAGTACGTTAATGAAATTGATAGGAAAATTACTTTTTTTTTGCGTATCTTCGCTCACATTTTCTGGCAAACTGAAAAATATTAAATTTGCCAATTTAGGCATAAAATGCAATAATTTTTCTATACAGTTAATTTAAATAAATTAATTGGCATAATAACTTATTCGAGCATTACGTTTGATATTTTACATAATTCGTATTTGTAATTTATGCTGGCAAAAGCCTTTTTATTAATTCAAGCCGACTGAATGAGCAATTCACTAATGACAATCCCCTCAAATACTAAAATACCAAACAACTTAAAATGCAAAACATAAATATTACGTTTGTTGAGCATTTTGGGGTATTTAATCTGCATCATTAATCAAAGAGCAAGTGTTTTAATTATGCAATATAATGGCATTAAATGAATTCCAATTCAAGCCGAAAGTTAATTTAGTCTATGGACATAGATAAAATCGATAAATCCCTTGTACATTTGCCTCTGTGTGTGTGTGTGTGTCAGTGTGTGTAAGTGGCCTAAATAAATTAAATACCTGTAATGCGAGTAAATAAACAAAAGCTGGCGCTTGTTGCAGCCCAGCACAGAAATTACTAAACTCTAATTAACAAATTTTATGCACGCCATTACGTTTAAATGAACTTTTCACAAATTAATAACAATTAAAATAATTATGCATAATCATAAACACATAACTGTTCGGCCCAATTCACAGTTCAAGCGCCATAAATTCTGCCATCAGCAGTTGATATTTTGTAAAGAAATTTACCAAGTTTTAGTATAGTAATTTACAATCAAACAAATTTAAAATGTCGCATAAATAATACGTTTTTATTTTGATTTAGTTGGCATTATATTAACGGCATTTTAGGCTACTAAAATAAAATAAAATAATAAGCTGTATAGAGGAAAACAATTGTAAGTTTTGTATTTGATAATTCAATTTAAATATTGTGAATAAATAATTAAAAATTATATTAAATTGACAACGGAGTTGCAGACTTTTGTAGCTTGTTTCTTAAGTATTTTATACTTGAAATTGTAGTAAATGCTAAGCATAAGCTCAACTTTCCTTTTCTATTCTAGGCAATTGAAACTGTGCTTTAATTTTATGATATGACAACTGGCACAGCTGATGCATGAAATGGCAAAGCATTTAATTGCAGCTTGTGCACATCATAAGCCTCAACAAATGAGACAATACCAAAAATGACATTGCTTTATTGTCAACAGCTTTAAGAGGATTAAAGAGCCAAATAAAGTCTCATGGCTGAATGAGTAAATGTGCTCGTATTTTGCTTATTTCAGACATAGATGATGTGTTTTTTGTTTGTTTTTTCTTTTGTTTTCCTAACAAGAGACAAATTGCAGTCTAGCAGAGGTTGACGAAACGCCTGCCAGTTGATAAACTGCCATCTAATGGCCATACAGAAGAAGCCTACGCAAAGAAGTAGACAGAAAAAAAGTCTATTGAGATTACAATTACTACGCATACCTAGTTATTTCTGAGAAGCGGCAAATTAGTCTACGAAAAATGCAGAGAATTTATGAAACGATAGAGTTAAGTGCTGGTAGAAAGATATTTAATAGATAGTTGCAGCAAACTCAACTTGAAATGAAACCCATACGGCATGAAATGCTTTTAAAATGCTTCTATTTGAATTGGCAGAGTGTTTGGTTGAGTGTACTCATTACATTTATGCATATTCATGTGTTTTAAAACATTGAAAATTTATATTGCTGACTTGGCTGTAATAAAAAGTGCCTAAGCAAAACTAAAAATTTACACAAGTGCTAATTTACTAATAAAAATCCAAAAGTAAATGTAAATCAACTGGCAGACAGACAGTCAGTGCGTAGGAGGAACTGACCTCAGTCAGAGATAGTGCCTCCTTATATACGTATATATTTATGCCTGAATGGAATTCAATTTGCATAATTAAAATGAAATGCATTTGTTGCCCTACTGCAACTACTACTACATGTGTGTGCGTTCACAATATATTGCATTTACATTGAAACAAGCCAGTCATGTTTGGGTCGTTATGCAAAAATTATGCAATTGCTTGTAACCGATCGAATCTAATAAAATTAAATTTGATTTGTGATAACTAACACATTTCGCCCACAGCCACAAATTGTGTTGGATGACTGCTATTGAATTTATTTGATGCGTACAACAGTGCGTATGTGGAATATACATGTGCCCCCACATACGCACTGTTGTACGCCCCCAATTTGTTTTGTGTTGTTGATTTGTTTTAGCTTCTTTTTGTTGTCTACGTTGGCTTTTATGCCTTCCGTTTGACTGTATTTAACTTTATTTTTCATATAATTTATTAAATATCAATAATATAGCAGGCCTGCTGATTGAAAAAGTGTAAACATTTTGCATAATTAAATTTTATTGCATGGCAATTTTCTAGAATATTTACTCTTATGTATTGCATGAAAATGATGTTAATATTTGAGTATTTAATAGAATTGGAATCAAATCAAAACCTGTGCAATATCTAATTAATTTTTAGTGATTTCTTGCAATATTTACAGAATTTAATCTCGACTGCATTCAATTAGCACAACTGTTAGAGCTTAGCTCCTTGAAAGCTTTTAATTAACCAGCATAAATGGCAAATATTTAATAGATATAATTTTATTGAATTGTAGACAAAAAAACACAATCAAACACTGCATGTGGGTCAAATCAATAAGCCAAAAAGCAGCAAGACAAATCGAGTAGAAATTAAAGCGGTTTAACATGACATCAAATGCTAGTAAATATGATGGGCAATAAATGCGATAATAAAATGATTTCAAAAATACAGTTCCAACACAGAAAAGGTCCCCAACACACACGCACACACACACACACACACACAATATACCCGCATCAAAAGAAAAGCAATGAGGCAAGGAATGACCACAGACAGAAACACGCTCTGTGTACTCTAGTTGGGCTTCGGCAGTTGCCTTGCCCCAAATGCTGCTATTCGATTATGATAAAATGCCTTAAGGTGACCACAGGAGAGTGTAGAGAGTGCTGGGCACTACTACTACGGTTCGGTTACTGTACGGGCAATCCAAATAATAATCGCACGCATAAATAAAACATTTTAAATCAAGTGGTTTCTCATTCGTAGCAAGGAAACAAACAAACAAACAGGCAAATCGAAAGCCAACCGTACTATATTCTATCGACTCGACTCTATAGTTGCCCCAAGTAGAAATTGAAAGTCAAGACATGAAATATTTATGTGTGTGCGTTTCAGCTATTCCTCCATTTGTTTCTCTTCTTTTTTCTTGTGGGTGCCTTTGCCATTTGTGGTTTATATGCCAATAAATAAAAACCTTTTGCCAAAAACAGTTCGACAACAACAAATTTTAAAGTGTGTCCGTTCACTGCTTACCAAACTGTAACCAACTCTCAACTCCAACTCCTAGCTGCCTTGTAAATCTTTAGTTTCTAAATGACCAATACACACTCATACACACACACACACACACTAATCGTTAGTTGAACTTTGGCTCTGTCCCGGCAGGCACTGTTGATTGAGATGTTGGTTTTTCGGGTCTTGGTCAGTCAGTTGGCCAACATCCTGCCTGAACCCAAGTCCGCACCAAACTATTTGCACTTGGTTTCTGGCCATAAAATTGCATAATGAATGTATAAACAATTTTTTTCTTCACTTTGGACAGAGAGAAGTGTAAATTATTTCGAAAACTGTTGTTGTTTCGGTAGGGAAATTCACAACGTGAGAAGTAGTTGGCACAGTGGAGCAAATGGTTCGGTTTTAGGGGCAGAAATATGAAGATATTTGTTGAGAATTGAACTGAGCTACAAAAATGAGTCGATAATATAATTATATATGAATATATTAAGGTATTAAGAATGATAAAAGACACTTCAGCTAATAACTATAAAAATATTTATTGAGCTCTTTTATTTACTTTTATTTTATTTACTGATATTCTATTTTATCATTCATGGCGTGTCACATGTAATTGCCCAAACACCATATAAATCTCTATTATTTAACCAAGACTCAATGACTTTGCACAATGGAAAACCCTTGGCCTATCCATTGTGAGTTGAGCTGAAGAAACATGCCAAGGCATAACTTCCACAAAAGAGCGACGCGACGTTAAGAACTTAAATAGAAGCTGTTTACAGTTCCATTCTCTCTCTTAAGAATGCCTGGCGCCAGGCTACAGTTGGATTTTGAGACATTCATCTGCTCCCTCTCCCTCCCCTGTTCTATTGAACACGTGCTACAGTTGGCAAACATGGAACAGTTCTGGCTATTTCCAGACGCAGACGTCAAGTGGATTGTCCTCTTTTTGGCCGCCGTTCAAGATCGACCGACAAGTTATTTAATTTATTATAAAACATTGAAATATGTATTATGTTTGTTGCCATACCGCACCGTCCACTTGGCCATCTGTATCCCCAGCATAAATGAAACAAACGGCCCGTGGCTTGGGTGAAGATGGAAATGGAAAAGTTTTCGAGGCGCAGCTGCTATTGAGGCCGTAGGCGCTCGTTCTTTGAATTTTCACTTAGGCATTTTGCATAATCAAGATAAACGATAAGTAAATTTATCTTTATTAACAAATCTTCAACGTACCATGGTAATTTATTTGCGGTTTTTGCCCTCTGCTACGCAGTTGCTTGACTGCCCATTTAACATGGCACCAGAAATTGACTCAAGGTTTTTCAGTGTGTGGGGTGTGAGGGCGGCTGAGGGCAGAACACCTTGAGGTATTAAGTTAAGATTTTTGTGTTAGGTCAGAATACACCTGGAGGTGTGTGAATAGTCATCATTTCTTGGCTCTTTGGCTAATTGAATACATTTGCGTTTGCGTTTGCGTTTGTGTGGTACTAAAAGGATTAATAAATGAACTGAGCTAAACACCTTATTGATTTTAAATGAAAACTGAAGTAAGCTTAGTTAAACTAAGCAATCTATATTCTAGAAATCAGCCTAAGGGTCCAGTTGCTGTGGCTACACTATTGTCCTGTAGAATTTAATTAAAATCTACATTTGTTAATAAATATGATACAAATAAATAATATTTTTTAAATATGTACACTCAAAAGAGTTACAATAAAAAAATACAAAAACAGCTAATCAGTCCAGTAAATTAAATTTATTTTAAAGCCAAGATTATTTCGTCTTGATTTAGAGATAAATAATTGTAATATTATTTATGACTAAATTGAGATGTAAAAGGCACCATATAAAAATATTAATATATTTTAATACAATTAAATTTAATTATAATTAAAAAATGTAGGGAACATACACCTTAGTGCTCGCATACACTATGGCTTCCCCCGTCCCCCAGCCCAGTTTCAAAAGTAAACCTTAAAAAAATGTACAAAATTATATTTTAAATTGAGACTATTTGCAATTTTAAAAATCATTTCTAGTTAGTGGAGATTTGTATTGAAAATTCCTATGTTAATGTAGATAAAATATGATTAATATAATTTAAAAAGTAGGGAAAGCGACAGTCGGACGCAAAGCTACAGTCGGACGCAACCGACAGTAGGTGACCCTGTACTTTGATTTGCCCTGGGAGTCCATAATAGTCCATAATAGTCCGTAGAGTCCATAATAGCAGCAGCATGTATGTACATACTCACATACACATACACATGCACTTATACACACACACATACACTTATTCATACAAATATACACTAAAATACAAACAATCAGCAATACTCATATAGAAATTCAAACTCACAATCAAAAATTACGCATACGCCCTAGTAGCCGCGTACAGTGTGGCTTCCCCCCTCCCCTACCCAAATGCCTAGTACTGAAAATTGTTTGTCGAATATCTCCGGTGTTTCTTATCCGATTGGGCTGCAACTTGCACCAAACATGCAAAGCATCTAAAGCTTTAATCCTGCGAAAAATGAATCCAGTGACTCTAAAACTGTATATACTAAGAACATTTTTGTAAATTTGAGGGGGAGGGGGATGACTTTTCAAACATTTGAAACAAACTTGACCTGCTTATGTAATACACAAACCTAACAAAAAAAAAATGAAGTCTCTAGCTCTAATAGTTTCCGAGATCTAGGTGTTCATACAGACGGACGGACAGACGGACAGACGGACAGACGGACAGACAGACGGACAGACAGACAGGGCTATATCGACTCAGCTCGTCGTCCTGATCAAGAATATATATACTTTATGGGGTCTGCCACGCCTCCTTCTGCCTGTTACACACAAATGTCATTTGCACAAACTTAATAGACCCTTTTGTACTTTTTTAAAGTACAGGGTCTAAAAATATAATTAATTCTAACTAAATTAAATTTGTATTGAAAATTCCTTTTAAATAATTTTTCTACTCAAAGTAGATAAAAATATTTTACAAATTATTAATTATAATGCTATTAATAAAATAAAAGATTTTGATTTATGATTGATTCTATATAAGCTATAATATCTAATATCATCTGACTAGATTTCCACAGTTGAAAATTACAGCGGAATTAATTTAAATTTATCATTAAAATATACATTTGTAGCTTTCCTTTCACAAAATAAAAAAATGAATTCCTTGACTTTTATCTCATTTCATGGCTATTTTCAAGGAATATTTCGTATTTCAGCAGCAGCAAACACGTTTCGCGGAAACAATCATGCTTGCAATAGCTTCCTGTCTGATTGTAAAGCGATTATACTACACACACACACATACTCGATGTATACATATGTGTGTGTGTGTGTTTAAATATGTGCAAGCATCATTGCAGCTTGAGCTGGTTGTCTTGGGCGGTCCTGGGCGGTCCTGGGCAACGGGTTTGGTCCTTTTGCTGAGCGCATAAAGGATGTGCAACCCGGCACACATGACTTCCGCTTGAAGGGAAAATAAAGAGAACGAATTGAGTGCAGGACTCTCGCTGCAGGACTCGTTGCGAACGAAGAATGCCACTGATTAAAGTCAGCCAAAAGAATTGCCCCGGCCAGGTAAGCGTCTAAAATAGCTAACGGAATATTGGTATTGGCATGAGTATTGGGTTTACTCTGCTACTCTGCTTTACTCTACTCTACTCCACGATGCCAGCCATGCCTTACCTATAAAGTAAATAAGGAATTCGAGATGCTGCTGCCAACACACAAGTGCTGCAACAGCTAAAAGGCATTAAAGGATTACTTAGTTTGGAATTTACTATATTATGGACATGGCTCCAGCTCCTCTTTCTTCTCTTCCTACACATTATGTCATGCTCTATGTATGGCATTTATAAAAGAAAATTAAATGTACCTACAATATAACGATCATAGGACAAGCACTTGTAAAATATGATAGCTTTGTCATAAGATTTTTTTGATGAAAACCTGGGAATGTCAACAGGTTTAGTGCTCTCAATTGATAATAAAATACGAGTGGCTTAGAGACGAGTCAGGCGGAAGGGGAAATTAAACTCTTTTTAAATGTTGTCTTGTGACTTTTTATTACTATTAGAATGTATACGAATCTATATATATTTGTATACACTTGAAGAAAAAAATATGTGTTCTTTCGGTTGAGAAATTTCGTATTTATAACCAGTCAACTTGATGTAGATATTAATGAAAATTATAAATGTTAAATGCTAAAAAATAATAGTAGTTGAAAAACAGTTGGACAAGCTACAGTCGGGCGCCACGAGCTCTGTTAATTGCCTATTTGTTTCTTCTCATTGTAGTTGTAGTAGCATTAATGCTAGTTTTATTTCCAATAACTTTCAACTACTACTACTCGTATAGCATGGTAAAGCAAAAACCAAAATGCACATATACTTATTTCACTGAGGTATATCATAGCTCAAAAGTTTATCTGCAGCACATCAAGCGGCAATCAATCAATTCGATTCATACGAAATGCGTTTTATTATGAACACACACACAACAAATTCAATCAGCCAATAAAACTTCAGTTAATTGAAGACGATCAAGTAAAGCGCAGACAATTCAGAGGCGAATCGCTTTCGTCCTTGTTGTCAACACACACTGCATATGGTCGGTGGCATCTCCTTCAAGCCTCACTCAAGCCTCAATCACTCAACGGGGCAAAACTCTGCTGGAGAACAAAGTAATAAGTGATAAGACTCAGAGAGAAGAGAGAGTGAGTGTGTGACAGGAACACGAAAACAAGCCATATAAAAGTTTTACTTACACACACAATACTGTACTTCTACAAGGAGGAATCGGGTCAACAAAGCAGCAAGTGAGTTCCGGCCAGTAGGTGGAACTGCGTGGACTGTGGACAGTGGACTGTGGACTCCTCTGTGTCGGGGACTTGGGTACGTTTTTATTTGGCCGCAGCTAATTGTTTTTCGTTACGCAACGCATACCAATGCATTTAACATGGCTGGGACCAGGACATAACTCTCTGTGTGTGTTTTATGGCCTCACGCACGGCAGGACAATATCTCACCCACTACACTATACTATATATAGTAGTAGCCCGTTATCCTTGGCACACGATGTGCACACATGTGCGTGGTAAGCTGAAGTAGCCATAAAATAAACCATATACCGGAATTCAAACACTTGGAAATTTATTAATGTGTACATCTACAACTACCTACCACTTCCCTTTTAACGCATCTCTCCTGCGGCTTGATTGGCTCACATAAATTACATTCATTGACCATTTAATTGGCCAGGAAAAATATATAATTTAATTAATCAAAAATCAATTCCCGAGATAACTAAAAATATCCCTAGGTATATTTATAGCAGAGTGCTAAAAACAATAGACGACTTAACTAAGCTGTCTGTGTGTGTGTGTGTGTGTGTGTGTGTGTGTATAAGCTGCATGACTCGTTGCTTTAGCTACTGAGATTCCTTGCTTGGTGTTGGGTTTTCTTTCTGCAGCTGAAACTGCTCAAATGAGCCAGAATAAGCTCTTCTTGGCTCTATGCTCGCCTTCAACAAGCTCCTCACATGGCCATATAATGGCACTGGCTTTTTTATGGCTTATTAAGCTGCGGCATTACGTTATTAATGATGCAATTTATGAGCTTGTATTTAAGACTGAAATTATTGAGTATGGCGAAATATGTATTTGCTTTTGCTCTTTGCTCTGTTTGTAAAGGGAGAGCAACTGACTTGGAGACAAGTGCAACTTTCCTGAAACTAGTTCTTATAATCATAGTAATTTAGAGTCAGCATTGCAGTTGGATAGGTGTGAATATTTAATATTGAACCAGTACTGTATATGTTCAACTAAGCTTGTTCCTAGCACGCTCTTCATTCCCTGTCCTTTTATCGGGACTTTCCATTTCATGGGCTCTTCTTTTCATGAGCTTTTCCTATTATTTTCCTGTCCCGTTTAATGACCAATTTTTCTACATTCTATTTTCTATTTTTATATTTTCCTGGAATTGCAATTTTAGGTTTCTCTACCTCCTCCTTCAACCCTTTCGAATGATTTATATAAAAATGCAGCATACTTTTCGGCATGCTCAGTAAGTGCGATCATATTGAAGTTCAAGTATGTTTTTACTTTATAGTTATTAAATTATTTATATAATTAGTATTTTTACATTAAAGTAATATATGTATTAGATTAAACGAACTACCATTGACTGGACAGTTTTATTTATTTTATTGCATTACTTTATTTAATTTATTAATCATAGCAAAGTTCTTCTTCCCACTGATCACTTGTCTTACTTTATGTTCCTTGTACTACCCTCATCGCATAGTTTTACAAGTTTGCTCAAGTGATTTTCAGCTTACTTCAGCTAGATTTAAATATTAATTTAAGTGCAGTGCTTACACGCTCCTAATGCTCTTTCTGCCGCCCTGTAGCAAGCACTTGTCCACGTTTCGCAATGCCTTAAATGTTTGCGCATAAAGTTTATTGCAACGTTAATTGTGCAAATTAAGCTGGAAAAAAAGGGTCTGCACAACACAAACTGGCCAGAAACGGGCAGCAGCACTAACAATGGGTTATGAGCAACAACAACAACAACGGGTAAAACAACCGCATGCCAACACTTAATGCCAACCACGAGGAGAGGTTAGAGGTTGCCGGTGTTGGTGCCGCTGCTGTTCAGGACGAGGCTTAATTATAAGCAAAATGCAACAAAGGATGCCAGAGACCCAACAGGCGTGTGGTCTCTGAGCTGGACAAACTGTGCACACACAGACACACACTCACACACACACAGACAGGCCCTGCATTGGGCGCACTAAAAGTTTGGATGCCAAGCATAAAGTTTTTAGCCAGCTTTAGCTGCATTTTCTGTCAAAACAAAGCACAAACTAAAATAACAACAACAACAATAATAATGAAGGAAATGCACTTGTCTTCGACATATGCAAAGTTTTTCACGCCTCTCCACAAGGCAAACACAAAAACGCTATTAATACTACTCTAATTTCGCCTTGACTGATGTCTGATGTCTGCCCTCGGTACATTAAAGTTCATTATCAGGCAAACATGTCATTCGTATGCAGACATGCAAATATATCAAAGTTTAGTTCTTCTCTATGCTTCATTGGAAACTGAAATCTCTGCCAGAGATGGAAATAAAAGGGAGCTAAAACTTCATGCTCTCAGCTGATGTTTCAAGATTTATTATTTATCAGTGCAGAATTTTCCACTGACTTTGCCTTCGACTTGCCACTTGTTCACTCATGTGTTTAGTATAAGATTTCTCACACACACACACCTCATACAGTCACATACACACACACACACAATCAGCTGCATCGCATTTGCCTTGGCTATGCTTTATTCATTGTCTATGTCTCTGTCTCAAAATGCAGATTGTTTACGTATGTTTTATGTCGTATTTTTCAACTACTGCTTTGCTATGCTTTTTATATATATATATATATGCCATTGCCTTGATATTACTCTTCTTCTTTTGCTTTTTCAATACACGTAGTTTTTATGCTAATATTCGTAAACATTAGTTTGAACTGCTTTTTTGTAGCCCAAACAGAGCTCTGTTGGCGCACAGATTCCTTGACAATTAGTGAGTTAAAAAAATATCTAAAATTTTTCCAATAGTTTAGTACTTAAACAGTAATATTTATAATATTTTTGTAAAGTTTACAGCAACTTCTACTGTTACTGTAGGTTACTGATAATATTTTAATAAAATTAACATTATGCTAGACAACAATTCCAGTAAATACTATACTTTATATAATTTTTATAATTTGTAATTTCTATATCATTTTCTAGATTATTTTCAACTTTTATATACCCTTATTATTCTGCTTCATCTACTCCATTTTTCTCCATATTTTCCTTCTTTCTCTTCTCTCTTTTCCATTTTCATACCCATTCTTTTATTTTCCATTTGTTTTCCAATCTACATTATCATCTGGCTCTAACGTTCGATAGTTATTTCCATTTCAAGTGACTTTTTTTTTAAATTATTTTAAAAATATTTCCAATTATATCAGTTATTAAATACTACTTAAAAACTGTTAACATTTCATTTGAGCTACTGTTTCTTAAGACACAGATGAAGACAGCAAGAAAGATAATCACATAACCATCAGCACTAGCTTTGCTTAAACCCAAATGCAAACTTATGTTTATAGCTTATCCCCCATGGATTATCACCCGACACACACACACATGCAAATATATACTGCCTACACACACACACACATACGTGTGAACTGTTTGCCCCTTTTAAGCCAGCTAATACCCTTCTCCCTTGGCATTTCTTTGCTTGCCTTATTTTGCGGCAGTGTTGCCATGGTTACATTCTACTTGCTGTTTTGCCGACTTCAGTTGTTAGTCTTAATTAATTATTGTAATTAGTTAAATGCAGGCAGCACGATAGTAAGTAAAAGGGGCTGAGGGAGAGGCGCTGCACGGCCTAGATAGCAACAGCAGCAGCAGTAGTTGCAACAGCAACAACAACAACAACAACAGCTGACTGCGGCAAAAATGAATTTTCTGCTTTCATTTGCACGAAATGTTCAGATAATTCTCAGTTTTCTACTGCTCTCTGTGTGTGCGTGTCTTGTAGTTATTATTGTTGTTGTTGTTTTTCATTTTGTTGGCTTTGTTTGCCAATTTACAGTTGTTGTTGTTGTTGCTGTTGTTCACATAATTGAATTGTTTAGCAGCCTTAGTGAGATAAGGTCGTCTCGAGTCTATTTGTTCTTTTGTGTCTTACACAACAATATATGAATCGAATGGATATCATTCATTTATACTGTTCGAGTCCATTGTACGTATTTGTTTTTGGCTCTTACACTCGATGATAAAATGAAGATTGTCAGCACAAAAGCATTTTGTTTATGTTTATTTTATTGGTCTAATTGAATGACACAAGGTCCACAGATTATGAAACATTTGGGACTCGAGTTGGTTTTGTACTGCATCAAGAAGACTTACAGCTCTGTATAACAGAGCTTAGTAAGTGGAAATACAAGCAAAATACTAATTGAGCTTTACTTATGACATTTAAGTTATATTTTAGTACAACAGTTACACTAGTATAAGGACAGAATGCTGCCAGAGTGAGTAAAATGAGTGTAAATAGCAGCTGAGTTTTATTCGTGGCAGAAATATTTAGGTATATTGAAAAATATTTTTAAATATTTATATATATTAATATAATTTCAGTAAATTAATTACAATAGATAAAATATATAATATAACATATTTAAAAATAAAATTAATTAAAATAAATAACTCATTTAATTTTACTGAAGCTCCCCAGACACATTTACTTTATATTTATTGTAAATTAATACCGAATTTAAATTAAATTAAATTTCATTAAAATGCTAGGAAAATAGTTTATATTGATTGATAGTTTATATAGCAATTAAGCTTTAAGTACAGCTTAGTTGAAATTAAAATATCTAAAGCACCTTTTTAAGCAATATGACTCTTCAGGAAATGTCTAGCATACTTTTAAGGGCGATCATTAAATGCATCCTTACATTTTTCTTATAATTCCGAACAGATTAATAAATATAAACAAAATATGTATTGAATATATTTATTTGCTTTCTTTTGCACATAAATACTAATAGTCTGTAAAATTGTATTTACTTAACAAAATAATAATACTATTAAGGTATATAAAACTATTTAAAATGTTTGCCGCTAGTATAGTAAAAGCCTTTTTAATTTCTGCTTGCCCTTTTAGAGGTATTCAAAAACCTCACAATAGTTCCATATTTAATTAATTAATAATATTTGACATTCCCCAATCAGACATTCATATTGAAATTACCAACCCAGCGGGGCACATGCATGAAAAACCAAAGTCAAAACTCTGCTGCTTGTTTACTAGATGTTCCCTTTGTTATTCTTGTTGTTTGTTTTTTTCTAACACTTTAGCACATTGGGAACCCTTTTTTGCCTAGCATTTAGCTTCCTTTTTTTTTGGCGCTGTTGAGGACAACGGGAATGTCCCGCTGCAATTTATTTAATAAAATGGAAAACGCAGCTAAGGACTCGCCGCGACGACCCACGCAATTGAAACTTTTTCAACCGCAAAATACTAAAGCATACTTCTCTGGGCAATAACGTAATTCAAAGCACCGTAGACGCTGTCGACACCAACGGCAAAACTTTGCACATTTTTCGAAAAACTCGAAACTGAAAACTGAAAACAGAAAACTCAACTCAACTCAGCTCAACTCGACTCCACTCGATTCGACTGCTCCACGCTGGAAACTTTACTGTTTTTTTTTTGTTGTTTTGGTTTTTTATTCTTTGTTTTTCGAAAATAGCGTAAATTGCCGGGGATGGTCTGGGCAACCCTTTCATGCCCCGGCATACCCCCAATGTCGCTGGTGTTTAGGTGTCCAAGTGCCGGCGGACGCGGGGGGCTCAAAGTCAAAGGCAAAGCGTTGGCGTTTACTAAAATATTCATGGTTTGCTACGTCGAGTGTCACAGCTGGGATAGCAGAGGGAGGCGGCGGGCAGCGGGGGGCGTGTCGGGCTGAGGCTGGGTCGCGGCCAGGCCTTTGGGCTGTTGCTCTACGGCGTGATTCTGTTTTTCTCCATTGCTCTCCGCGTTTTTTGTTTGTTTTTTTGTTTACGACACGAATGAGTAAAGTTGTTGATATTTGTTGATTGCCTTTTTTGGTGGAGATTGTGGGCGTGGCACTTGAATGAAGTCACTCAACCGCAGCGCAAATTCATTTCTGTTTTAGGCATAGCTCGTTTTGGTTTTGAAGTGCGACAGCACAAAAGCACTTGATTGTTAATTACCATGAAACAATTTTTGATTGAGAAAATTCATCAAAATTACTTGAAATATTTCCTATAATAATTTAATATTTATTAAAAATTTCCATTAAATTAATTGCATTTAAAAGTAGCTTAGAAAATGCATGAAAATGTATTGATTTCTAAACTTTATTTAAGCACTTTCCTCTACGATTTTGCCATTGAAAATTCAGCAAACATGTAGAATCCATTTATTTGAAAATCCTTTGGCACATTATACTGCATTATACAACTATTTTATGTAATCAAAACACAAGTTGCCACAAGTTGAGCATGCTTTATATATATTTTACTTTTGCGCTGCTTTCGCAATATATTCGCAGTATCGGAATAACCCCCTCTACATTTCAATTGATTTTCTAGTTTCTGCTTTTTTATGCCAACGCTAACATCTAACATTTTAGCGAAAATCCACACAATGCTTTCTACCGGATATGCATAATAATATTGTTGTGCGTGGTCGGGTTTAAAAAAAAAAAAGGTGCAGCCACATGTTGCGCTCTCAATGTGCTTTAAGTTTAAAGAAGGAATTAAATTTATGTATATAATAATGTATAATGAATATACATTAAAAAGAGCGTGTAGTTATGATGTAGTTCAGTTTATCTAATAGTTTTTAATTACTTAGATAAATTTGAGTATTATTTATTTAAATATTTGGCACAAATAAAAAGGTAAAAGAATATTTTTATTGAATATATATATTGAACACATCCATATTTTATTTATAGATTTTAATGTTATTTTGATTTGCATATTTATACTTTTATTTAAAGTTGAAAGAACTTAAGAAAGCTATTATAGCAATTTTAAAACAGCGAACCTCATTAAGAGTAGTTCTTTTCGCTTAACTGAAGTCCTCTCTAATACTATCATTAGCTTAAACATTCTTGTATTGTAGTTAATATTCAAAATAATTTAATTTAAAAAAGTCTGTTTCATATCTTACGGAATTTTCTTATAAATACTTAAAATATGTTTCATCAGGCAATTCACTTAGTGATTTAAGAGCCATTTCCCACAACTGGCACTGCTCGCCTTTTACTTAACATTTTTATGAGCTTTCAGTTCAGATTCTTACATTGTTTCATTCATGCATTGAAATCAATTGCAGTTAACGTCCATCATGGTCGAAAAATATTTTTGCTGTCGGAAATTAACACACTTTCCGTTTCCGCAACGGCTCGCATACAAATACACACACATACACACACATTCTCACACGCTCTGGCATAATTTATTCATATTGCATCGCCGCGTCCTTGTGCTATAGTATTTGCCTTACCTCTGAGCGATGTGAAACTGTTTTACTCCCCCTCTGGATCGCTTTTGCGTTTTCTTTCGTGTTCTCTTATTTTTTGTACTAAATAAAAATTAATGACTGCCGGAAGCGAATCGTAATCAACGCTCGAAAGTGACCAGTCGACCATGGCAGTAGCAGGCCATAAAAATAAAAATAATGAAATAAAAACAACAGCAATACGAATGAATATAATAATATATATAAATGCCAACAACATTACCCTGGGCCATGGCCAAAAATGTAGCTCTCCTCTGCTCTGTCTGTTAAGCTCATTTCCGGTAGCCATTTTTAGTGTGAGTGTGAGTGTGCGTGCGTGTGTGAGCATCCGCTACAGCAACATGTCAGTCAATTTGTGTCTTTATTTGCCACAGCATAAATTTTATATTTAACAACTGCTGCCACAATAATCAATCAAAATCAAAATTATGTATATTAATCGCCAGTTTGATGGCGAGCGCAAAGAATGACGCAAGAAGAGCTCTGTAAAGATTATACAACATCTGATTTTGACAGCCCTTTTACAGCCCGATAACGGCTCTCTCTCATAGTAGACCTTGCAATCTTCGCCCACATTTACCATTTGCCATTCAAAGTGAACTGTTGCTTCGTTGTCCTTGTGGCTAAGGATGCTGCTGCTGCTGCCGTTGACGCCATACTATCTCCATTGTTCACGGATGTTTATTGTAAACTCTTAATCGAAACTGTTATGACAAGTAATCGTAGAGAGACAAATTGCTTGTGTCCAAAGCAAAGTAAGCGGAGAGTATCTTACTTACAGCTATTAGAAAAGAAAAATATCTTCATTTAAACTTAAGCAAAAATTTGTATATTTATTAACATTAATATATGTATATATTTTTATTTATTTCTCTTTAAACCGCACACATTTATACACTTATTTACCAACCTTTAGTAATACCAAACATTGAGTTCATTTCTCAATTTCTGCATAAGTTTTTATTTTGTGAATAAATTTATTAAAAATAAACTCTCGATAAGTAGGCGTAACGTTTTCAACTTGAATGCATTTTAGTTTTTTTTTTTAGCAAGTGGAGGAATGAATCAAAAGAGACAAAATCAAATGGGCGGACAGCAGCAGTGGGCGTGTCAGGCCAGCAAACAGCAAGGTGAAAACGTACACTGGGCAGGAAAAAACTGCCGCAAAGGAAGAGAGAAAAGGGTATTGTATGAGAGACGCAGACATATGCAAATGAAGTTCATTGATGGGCATATGAGATCTTGTTGTTGTTGTTGTTCTTCTTGTTGTTGTTGTTATTGTTCTTGTTATTATACTGTGGCCTTTGTCCACTGATATTTCAGTACGAAAACGATGTCAATGGTTGGAAGTTTCATTTTTTTCTCTTCTCTTTTCTTTACTTCCCTTTTTTTGGTGTTGACTACAGCCAATCTGTTAGTTACTCGTCCAGAGCCAGAGGATGTGTAAGGTTGCTTAAAGGCAGCTTAATGAACATTTAAGAAAATATTCTGCAATGATTTTAAAACACTGTTTTTTTACAGTTTCTGTTAAGTTAATAATACTATAATTTATATTTCAAGTATTTACTCGAATTTAAGAGAATATTTTACAATGATTTTAAAAAGATTTTTATATCATTTATGTATGGTTAATAAAGTGCACATTTTTATATACATTTATTATAATTCATATATCAATTATGTACTCGTATTATTTTTTAAAAATATTTATTATAATTTATATATCAATTATTTACTTGAATTATATTTCGTAAACATAGTTTTTTAAGCTATGTCATTTCGCTAATTGGCTTCTCGCTTATGTAGTTATTTTTGTACCTTTGGTTGGTCTAATTGTGCCCAACAATAAAACAAACAAACAACAAGAACATCAGCGATAACAACAGGTGGCTAAAGCTCAACTAAAGCGCAGAGCAGAAAATAAATTGTTTAGTTTCACCTCCATCTCCAACTCCAACTCCGAGCTCATAAGTTGCGCTCGCCATAACATTTTACGATCTTGACACACACATGTGTATGTCTGCGCACTCCGGCCGTTGTTTCCGTTTCCGCTTCGTAAATGTTTCATTTTGTTTTCGGCTGTGGGGGTCAGGGGGCAGTGAGTGCTGTTGTTGCTGTCACTCAGTAAATGCGCCGTGTGTGGCCAAAGTTAATGTCCTACACGCTTGTCCATATGCCAGTTAGTTGACTGGCCAACATCATGTGAGTGAGTGTCGCTCGGTATGTGTGTGAGTGAGTGGAGGTCGCTATGTGTGTGTGTGTAGGCCATGTGTTGGCTTTCGAGACAAAATGGCTTAAGTAGTCACTTTTTGTGCTTATGGCTGGACTTTGGTTTAATTAATTACAAGATTAATGCGACTGCTGTATGTACTGTGCAAATGTGTGTGTGTATGTGTGTGTGTGTGTGTGAGTGCATGTGTGTGTCTAGAAACTACCACACGTATGGCTAAGGAGCTGGCGATATCGTAGTATCGTAGTGCTACAGACATGAAAGTAATTACTATGCACACCCCACAAATTTGTCGCAAATGCTATGTGGTCGAAAGCGTTTTGCGACAAATAATGTTTAAAAAAAAATGCAAGAAAATATTTTAAAAATATTAAAAGCTTAAATTTTATTTTATTATTAATATTGTAATGAATAGAAAGCGAATCAAACGATGACGATTTCATAATTATGAAAATAAAATCAATTAAATTATTAATAATAAAATTATAAAATAAAAAATTTTATTAGTAAGGAAATCTGCAAAAATTTTTAATATAGGAATAATTTCTTGAATATTTATTAAAAATTATACTGAACAAAAAAATCATTGTAGCTAATTACTAACTTCTTTTCTAATAATAATGATTAAACATGCTTTTAAAATATTTAATATATTATCTTAATATTTTCACATATGAATTGAATTTTTTTAGCAACAAAAAATCGAAATATAAATAATTTCCAAATTGTCTAATTGAATAGATGTATATTAGAATTTTTCCTATTAATAGTTAGTTTAATTTTAATTAAATATCTGATCATTTTGATTTCAGTTTTTTTTTATATTGTATTTTATTACTCTACATTTATATTTTTCTCTTTTTACTGCCATTTTCCTGCTCTAGTTGTATATTTTGATACACCATCATGCACTATATTTTATTATATTATTTTTAAAAAGTATTTCTAACTACAGCATGCATTGCAAATACATGGAATTTCTGATATGTTTTCAGTTAAATATTAAATTTATTCATAGTTATTTATATGGTTTGGTATGTCGTGTAGTTGTGTGTGTGTGTGTGTCATAAAATCCCGTCAACAATTCCTCATAAAGTTGTTGATGATTTTTTCGGGTATTTTTCTTCTTTTTTTTTAGTTTTTCGATGGCATAAATATGTCAACATTTTAATTAATGCTTCAACGCTCAATTTTATTGGCTAGAATTGCGGTTTTTGTGATGTGGCATGTTAACGGCATCTGCTGACTTCAATGCCATAGATACATATGTATATAAAATATATATTCGTATGACTGTCAGCACTCATTAGTTCAGTGCAACGGGTCTTTTTTCTTTTACCGCTGATTGATGTGCCTCGTTTGAGAGTGGAGGCAGTGTGATAAAGGGATTGCTCTTTTATGCAAAAGAAGGCTTTAAATTTCAGGTACATGAGAAACTTTTGACATTTTACCAGGCTGAAGAGCATACATAAACCCGTACAATTTTTTTTTTATTTGTGTGTGTGTGTGTGTGTGTGAGTCTATTTTACATTCAAATGGTGTGTCAGCTCTCGCTCTTACCACACACTATGTATGTGTGTCGCATTCTGCACCTTTTCCTCTCGTTCTTTTTTTAAGCGCCTTTCAACTTTCGATATGTAATCCTTTGATTGATGCGCCTAGCATCAAAGCAGACACATACACAGAAACACACACCTATAGACGTAGTAGGTTGTGTGTGTGCGTGTGTCCTTGTTGCTAGTGGCCCAGCAGCAGCAAAAGCAGCAGCTAAAATCAACGCCTATGCAAATGTACAGTGTAAGAGATACACAGAGAGAAAAAACAAGAATAGACTGCAAGTCTTAAATCAACTTTTTACAATCTTAAATAAAGAGTAATTTTATTTAATTTTAATTTAATTTTCTTATTTCTTTTTTTTTTATTTTATGTTTACCAGAACTTAATTCTTTTTAAATTTATTTATTTATATTTTTATATATATTTATCTAGCATATTCGTTCTCATTTTTAGTAAATCAAAATATTTATATTTCAAATATACTTTATTTAATTTTTCTTATACCGTTTCCTACATTTTTATGTTCGCCAAAACTTAAATCTTTTAAAATTGATTTATATATTTTTTAATCCATTTATCTAGAATTTTCGTTTTCATTTTTAATATTTAGTATTTCAAATATACTTCAATTTATTTTTCTTTTCCCATTTACTATATTTTTCGAGCTCTGAACGACTTTACAAGATTCCAAATACTAAATTTACAGACAATTAACATTGTATCGAGTTTATTTTTCTCTGTGTGTATTGTGCGTGTGTGTTAGCTACATGATGACAAAGACGTTTTTAGCATTTTTGCTTTTTGATTAGCCCAGACAGTAGGAGCACAAGCAGCAGCAGCAGCTCTGTGAAGATGCCTGCTAACCAGAAAGCTTCTGTTGCCTACTTTTAGGCTGCAGCGGCAAGTGAAATATCAGCTTACGTTTACGGTTTAGTTTGAGGTAACGGTAACCGTAAACAGCGTACACAAAGCAAATGCAACGGCAACAACAACAGCAACAGCAAAAGCATTTGATTAGCCAGTACACTGGACTTGGCCAAGTACTGCAGTATTTGCCAGAAACAAAGCTGTCAATTGGCCTACTCATTGAGAGACAGATAACCGAGAGTGTGGAATTGTACTAAGAGCAACATCTACGAGTATCATTGCAGACAGTTCCAGAGTATTGTGGTTAGCACAGCTTTTGGCTGGACTTGAGGCAAATGAATTGAGCAGCATTTGCTTGATTGTCTTGGACTGATTAATATTACAAAGGCATAACACATCACAGCCACATTAAACACAATTATGGCATAATGCAAAGGGCACTAGTTGGCTTACAGGTGAACAGAATATGGATTACAGTAAGAGTTGATGATGAGTTTGAAATGGAATGAATGTGTTGAAGATGTGGGCGAATAAGTGTTGTAGAGAAGAAGCCTAAAAAGCAAGACTAAAGTATGGGGTTAACTGTTAGAACTTACTTTCAAGGAGAAGGAAGAAGAGAAGAGAAAAATTTGGTAGGAATTTGAAAATATAAATGAGAACTGGCTTAAGCTGCTGTAATGAACTACATCACATGTCGAAGTTACTCTTTGAATCGATCTTATTTAGCAGCATTAATTCCAGGTATTGCCAGCAGCACTACTTTAGCTCCCTTTACAATTTTCTTACTCCAATAAAAACAGAACACATTTTATTCTATACATTATTCAAATAAACGTAGATAAAATCTGTTACCAGATAAGGGGCAAAGAGTCGAAGCGGCAAACAAAAATATACTCTTCCTTACTTCTTGGTCTGTTGCAATATTTATTTAAATATTTTTAACAAATTATTTTAATATCTAATTTTTTATGATTTAATCAGCTTGCAGCAACAGTTTTTACCGAAATAAATTAGCTTTAAATGTTCCTACATATGTACATATTCTAAATATAACCTTACTTAGCTTCGGACTTTTGTAGCCATAGCTATCAAATTGTATGACCACAGTTTTATATTGGTGCGAATGAAATTAAAATAATAGTAATAAATTGTAAATAATTTAAAAAAAAATGCATAATTAAAAAATAAATTCTAAACAATTTAAAAAAAATACATAAATTAAGTTTTGATCTGTATAAGTATTTTAATCTTAGGTAGGTTGGGCGGATGCTAAGGATTTGAGAGTCCTTAGTTCACTAAGACCAAATGAGGCTCTTTGTATTGCTGCATAGGCTGAACTCCACACCGACTACTGGGCTTACAACCAGCTCTAGGCTTTTATAAACCGTATCAGATAATATTATATTAGATATTATTCCTAAATTTTGGGATTTGGGAAGTGGTTTGCCAGCCCAATGGCTTCAACATATGGTATTAAGAGTAAATTGTTATTAAAACAACAATGCATAATGGCTGGCTGCATTGCAATTCGCCTCATTAAACATAATTCATTGCTCCACATGCTAATGCCTGAAATTATTAAATAATCTCAAGTTATGCATATCAATGTTGTATATTATTTAATTCTCAAACTAAACATAACTCAGCGAGGCAAACGTCAGTTATTTAATGACCTCAAGTGGTTTAACTTATCACTCTCCCTCCAGAGAATTATAGTAAATCACAACTTGATATGTGTGTGTAATACATATATATGTATCTGTACATGTATATAGAAACCACATTGGCTGCCAAAAAAGCCACGAGGTTGGAAATTGAAATCAATTAGCTAATTATGGCGCAGAGTGCGACCGCAGGAATGAATTGGTGAAATGATTAAAAATTTAATACAATGAAAAGTCGATTGAGCACTTTAAGTTCAATTGATTATTCTTGTATTATTATGCACAATACAACTCCTAATTGAACCAAAGTTCGTGTGCCTTTAAAATAATTGAATAATGTCAAATGTTGGCCTAAAAGCTTTCTAAGCTCCATCTCAATTTACTGGCCAAGGGCCATAGAGGAGTAAAAGTTGGCACAGATTGAACAGGTGGTTCAGAGTTGGTTCACCTGCCTCAATATTCAAACTTTGCACTCTGGCAATAATATTATTGAAGGATTAAAGTCTCAACTTTTAAGTGCAAAAACACTTGAATTCAATTGAATGTACTCACCCCTTGGCTACAATAGGTGAGCCACTGATGAAGCCTGTAAGCTCGCATTTTGAGCCAAGTGGACTAAAAACTTTTTTGTTGCGGTTATTGTGGGCATAAAAAATCCAGATACAAAGTTTCAACCAGTTACCAGTGACTGTTGCCATTTTTATGGCTCCAGAGCGGACAAAGGATTCGTGAACGGAGGAGGGTGGAGGGGCTACTTTTTATCAGACACTTAATGCGATCAATCAGAAAATGGAAAGTGCGAATTTTTGGCAAAGCAACACAGTAGCTTGAAGTGAAGTTTAACTACTGACTACTATTAGTAGTACTATTTGTATACTCAACTTAGTTTTAGAGATATAATAGTAAGATACTGGTGGAGGTAAATACCTCAGGGAAATAAGTATATGTGCATTGGTTATATACTAAATATTGTAGCTTTAGTAGCCATTGAGCCTGTGAATAACCTATAACTCAGAGTAGGCAGAGCAGAGATCCTTGCGGTAAATTTGCGCGTATATTTGTATGTGCCAGTGTGTGAATGTATATGTATGTATGTGTGTATGTATATGCTGCTGTTGCTATCGACGCTCAAGGCAAATCAAAGTACAGGGTCTCCTACTGTGGTTCTGACCGACTGTAGCTTTTCGGGTTTTCTTATGTTGCATTAATAATCTTTAATAATATCAATCATATATAATTATATATGTAGTTTATTTTAAGTTTAATATGATTTCCTAGGATTTGTTAAATCCTTATGGTTACATAACATTATTCTGTATATTTATTACAATTCTGATATATTTTAAGTTTGTTTTTTATTTCGATCACTGCTCGATAACATCTTGACAGTGGGAGATAATAATCGAAGCCAATAAGTAACTCATTTCCCACTCCCTCCCAACTATTTAAACTATTTAAAAACTAAACTAAAAGTTGACCTAAGACAAACTACAATGAGACACTTTATTGTCGCTTAACCTAATGTCTGACATTAAATAAGCATTTCATGCATTAAACACATAATGGCGGGCAAATAGTGCAGAGAGTGTAAAGAGAGAGCGTAAGAATCCCGAAAGAGCAAAGAAAGAAAGAAATTGAAAAGAAGTCGAGGCACTACATAATGGATTAAAGAGGGCGACAAGCATAGACAGACGGCCCTTTGGGGCACACAGCGCGATTGACAAGTGGCCTTTAAATGAAGTGAAGTTAGTCCAGGCAGCGACTGCTTTTGATGAGCAGCAGGATAAGGACAAGGATAAGGAGCAGGCAATGTGTGAGTAAGACTGTGAGGGGAAGGCGGGAATAACATAAGCGGGTCAGCAGTGGGCATGTCCTTGGCTACTCGACTATAAATTATCATGTTCCAAAGGATAGTCTTTAGCTGGAGAGCTACAACGATTTAGCTCTTTGCAACTTGTTAGTCCTGTTAGCGACAGTTAGGTGATAATCCTGACCTAGGGAAAATGAGAGACAAGTCTTTCCATGTTCAACTTTTCGCTTGCGTTGTCAGTCACAGCATGTACATACTTACATAGGTACATACATATCTATATCTATATATAGTTATCAGTCTGTCTGTTTTTATACGCTATAGACACGCATTGGGGCACAGAATAATGTCAGCAGTTGCGGCATGCCACAAATACTTTTTGCATGCCAGCAGCAAGTCCTAGCTGAAGTGTCTCAGCTCTCGCTTATGCAACTGCCTGAAAGGAGAAAGTACAAGGAGGTAAATCAGCCGCAAGTTTTACTGAATTGATTTGCCAACATTCCCCTTCACCCACTTCCCTTCGTCTACCCCACGTTTGCAATGAATTATTTCCGCACAACTGGTATTCAATGGGCAAAAATGTTTTGCCTAATGACCATTATTAGTATTATTAGGATTATTATTATGCTGGCGCGCCTTTGCCATTCTCCATTCTCCACTCTTCATTCTCCATTGAGAGTGTTCAATGCTCGCTCCGGTTAGCTCAATAGTTTTGTCGTATTATTTTATGTGCAGGCAAAAATTTCCCTTAATGTTCGGTGATTTATTGCGTTTTTAATTAATGCATAAGTAGGGCACGCCAGCAAAGGGTTCGTTTAATTAATTAGCATTGTTCGAGCAGTGAATTGAAATATGCCTGTAATAAATGAATAATGCTCTAGCCAAAGCAAGGTCGTGGCTTAAGCATACAAAAATCATATTTATACTGTGTATTAGACTTGGCTTAAAATTGTACACAGGATTCTATTTATAAATAAAAAAAAGAACAACTGTACAATTTTTTACAGTATTTCAACATAATACAACTTCACCTAAGAAATCCGCTCAGAGAGACCAAATGAAATTAACACTCACTCAGTCTTTAACTCACACTCTTACTCTACCAACATGCATTCTCATCCCAGTAAACATTTTTTCAAGTTTCTAGAATAAACTTTTTCTATAGCTCGTGATAAAGAGTCGCTTCTTCAGCTCTTCTGGAAAACTCGCTTATATCTCGCTATTGCGACTCATTTTCGAATCAATTGCGACTCTTGTTCCAGCCCCATTTTAGTCGGATTTTTAATTAATTAATATACAAAATAATTGGTATTTATAGTGTGTATTCTGCATCTTTTTAATAATTTTACCATACACTTATATTATTAATTTTAATTTTATATTTTAACTTTTATACCTACGTTTTGAAATGTATATTTAATAAATCAAGTAGACTCTATTAGACTTATCAAAAAGCTTTTATACTTATACTTATACTTATACTTATACTTATACTTATACTTATACTTATACTTATACTTATACTTATACTTATACTTATACTTATTCTTATACTTATACTTATACTTATACTTATACTTATACTTATACTTATACTTATACTTATACTTATACTTATACTTATACTCTCGCTCTCTCTTTGTGGGCATGGCATGGTTCTCTCCTTCACTACTGCTATACTGCTACTATAATCATAAATTCCAATTACACCAACAATACTTAAGCCTTTGCAAATCCATCTGCCTGTAAGCTTTATTAATCATAATTTTGAATACATTAAAAAGTATAACAATGGCTCGTGTCTATTATTATTTATTGGCCCAATAACCCTCCAGCAAATTTAATGCTAATGCTATAAGTTTTTATTGATCGTTTCATAACAATATCGATTGGAGCACTTTAGGGTACAATTAAATTTAAATAACTCAATAAAAATGTGCAAAAACAGGCAAAATTCAAATTGCATTTAAAACAAATTGAAAACATTCAGTGGCATTAATTGAAAATGCCACAAACTGAGTATGTGTTTGCTTTTAATGGCAAAGTGCGAAAAAAGTGCATTTGACAAAAATTTTAATTTGATAATACTCAATAGTTTTCGGTTTAAAGGTAGGTTCGCCAACAGTATGTCCATTAATGGTCGAATGAAAACAATAAAAAGGGGCCGCATTCAAATGAGTAGCAAAAATGCAAACTGCTCTTATGTACTCTATAAAAGTTTACAATAAAGAGAAAACCAAAAAAAAGTTTGCCACAAAAGCAAACAAGAAAAAACAGACTCAGTTCAATAACAAAACTGTAGTAAAAAAATAGCAGAATAATAACTGTATTTGCCCATTGAATGTTATTGCACTAGTTAGCTAAAAAAAAAGTGTAAAGAGAGAAACTCAGAGAAAAACAATAATGAAAACACAAACAACAACAACAACAACAACAACAACTACTAAAAGAGACATGAGATGAGCAAAATGCTGCAACTGAAAACTTTTCACAGATTTTACCAAGGCAATTGCATTATTATTGTGTGTGTGCGAGTGTGTGTGCGAGTGTGTATGCCTTTATATGCATGCATAGGTGTGTGTGTGTGCTTGTGAGTGTGTGTGAGAGTGCTTACAGCTAGTGTGCACTTTAGTTTTATTTTTAAATGATTTTAAAGCGTTATCGATTTCGATAACCTCTGCATGGTTAACCCAATTTCGATTACAATTAAGCGGCTGTGCAATCGAACTCGCGAAGGCAACTAAGTTCGAAACGAACTCGATTCTATTGCGATAGCAAACTCAGTTCGAAACGAAACTCTGCTCATACCACTTAGGTTTTCGAGCTCGATTCTATTTCGATAGAAAACTCAGGAAGAACGGTTGAGCGCTATGGTAATCGATAGAAACCCAGTTCGAAACGAAACTCCGCTCAAACCTTTTTGCGCTTTCGAACTCGATTCTATTTCGATAGCAAACTCAGGAAGAACGGTTGAGCTCTATGGTTAATCGAACTCAAGTCTGCAATAGAAAAGAAGTTCGAAACGAAACTCTGCTCATACCACTTAGGCTTTCGAACATAATTCGATTTCGATAGAGAACTCAGGTTGAGCTGAATGGTTTAACTCTAATGTTATTTTCGTATACGATTAATAATTCGAACTCAAGTTCGAAACGAAACTCTGCTCACACCATTCAGGCTTTCGATCAAGATTCGATTTCGATTGCTAGTTTTGGTTGAGTTCTAGGGTTTTTTTTCGAAATATAAATTTAAAATGCAAAATAAAATATGACATGTTAAAATCTCACTGTATATTATAAAAAGTACCGTGTTATAAGCATATATTATAAAGTATTACAGCGAAAATTAAGCTATATTGTTATGACGCTTAATAACATGTTAAAGGTTTGTGCGCAATTTAAAGAATTATGTGCCACAATTAAATTTAATATGTGCTGAAAATTTCATGTGGCAACAATGGCAAGTAAAATATAAATAATAATAATTATATAACGCGCACACACACGCACACCAGCACATGCACATAGTATAAACATAAATATGAACTCGTAAAATAAAAATAAACACATGAATTTCAATGCAGTCAACAAGGCCACAACAATAACAAGAGGAACTTCATAGCAGACAGCAGAATAGCAAAAAATAAAAAACGAAAAAGAAACAGGCGAAAATAACAAGAATAATAAGCAGCAGCAGAACAAAGGAAAGAAAGGGGGAAATTGAAACGGAAGAGATATTTAAGTTTAAACGGAGTTCCGAGTATATACAGTAAGCGATATGGTAAACAGAAGCGAGTAGATGCAAAACAAGCACAAGATGCAAAGAACAATAAAACAGGTATGGAAGAGAAACAAAAACAATAAACATGCTCATACTAGTATTGCCAAGAAAATATATTTCAGGTTGAAATTAATATCTCGACTGCATTCATAAAAAGGTTAAACACTCTCTGCATTTGGTGTGTGCGTAATTGTTGCACTGATTTGAGTGCAAACATTTTTCGGGTTAACGAATTTCCCTCTGCTGCTCGTTGGGAAAATGCAATGAATGACGAAAGTGCCAAATGCATTGAGCAAATAAATTTGTTGGCCAAAAAAATGCGACACGAATCGCTACACTATGCACACTCTTTGCGCATGTGTTTGCTCAGTGTGGTGAGCGGGTGGCAGAGGTGAAAATTGACTGGTTCACAATGCACGCTCCATTCACAAATTCACCACAGCAAAGCAACAGGTGTTTGTTATTGCCAAATGGACAGCGGGGTAGTAAGGGGTTAATAAGTGGTGAGTTGTGGTGTAGTAGCAGGAGAAATGTTGCACTGCTTTATCGACTTTGGCCTGGGGTAGCAAGTGTGTTGAGTTGAGCGAGCTGTGGTGAAATTTCATTTGAATTTCTATTAACGATGAGAGTGTATTGAGGGAGAGATATAATTGGAAATCTTATTTAAATAAACTAATTTTTAATTTGGTAAATAGATATATCTAAATATATGTAAATTGCACTTGAATTAATTTACACCTAGAATTTCAATACAAATAAAATTTGAAAATAAATAAAATGTGAATTTTAATAAATATGAATTTAATCAGATTTTATTTTTGTTAATTTTTAGGCAAGTAAACAATTTAATGTAAATTTAATTTAAATATTCTTATTAACATAAATAAAATTTCAAGAGGAATAAAATTTATATGCACAGGTTTAGTTTAAATATATGTGTATAATATTAATTTTAATGTAAATAAAATTTATGTATAAATAAAATGTCAGAGTCAAGTTAATTTTATTTATTTTCATTCATGATTTATAAATTTAAATTATTATTCAATCATTTGTTTGCCTGCTTATTAACTTATTTCCTTTTGTTTTAGTTTTTCTGCCTTCTGGTCTTGCAACTGCTGCGTAGCAACAATTCCGTAAATGGCACGTGACAAATCCTTTTGGCAAACGTTTGCCGGAGGCCAGGCACACGAAATGGAGACTCTGCACACAAGAAGCCAGAAATAAGACGCAATCGGCACAAGTTGTGGAAATGCCGTGGAAATGGAAATGGGAAGCGGTGGCAAAGGAGAGCAAAAGAGTATTTCCAACTTGAACCGCAACTACGGGTAAAAGTCAAAGTTGCGTGTAAACTTTGTGGCAGAATGCTGGTGCATATAATAATTGCATAAAGACTTCTTCATGCACACACGCACGCACAACAAATGAAATAGAAAAGAAGGAGAAAAAAACTTGTTGCATTCAGTGAGGCGTAGTGTGGCATGCAACACGCAGTTGCGTGTAACACTCTGATTGCGTGGCAAGTGCTTACACACTGGATATGATGCACTTAATGGTGCACAGAGAGCAAAGCGTTGAGCTCGACTCTACAAATTGATTTAATTATGCTAGTTTATTTTATGTATTTGGGAAGTGTTCAATATGTTGTCAATTAAATTTAATTTAAATATTTATAAATTTATCAAACTATGTATTTTACACAATTTTCTTACATATTTATGAATATTTTATTTCGACATTTCTTATACGATACAATCATGAAATTGTATTTTATTTATTTAAAAAGTTGTTAATATGTTGTCAATTTAATTTATATATTTATGTATAAATTTATCAAACATTTTATATTATTTGCACATTTATTAATATTTTATTTCGACATTTCTTATATTTCTTTATTTATCTCTAAAATTTTTCCAATCATTTATTTATCCCAATTTAATTGAATTTAAATATGTAGTTTTGTTTTATTTAACTGGAAAGTTTTCAATGTATTGCCAATTAAATTAAATTTAAATATTCATAAATTTATCAAACTGTTTATTAATTTATCACAATTTATAAATTACTCAATCACAATAATATTTTTTTAAATTTGTTCTTCAATTTTCGTAGACTTAAACTGAATTATTGTCAGCTCATCGAATTGTCTTAGCCATGCATGACTTTCCTATCAATCTGCTGAGTTGCCCTTTAGCCGTACTCATCAGCTGTGGGCAGGGGATGGGTCCTCCGAGGGGGAAGGGGGTTGACAGCAAACATATTGTATGCATATTCGTTCAATTCACAGATTGCCGGACCGACGAAAATGCAAATATATTTATTGCGACAACAATTTCTAAACTAATTTAACTCTCCCCATAACCTAACCATCGCATTCGCTTGGCCACACAAATATATGCAAAATAGGCAAACAAAACAGAGAACAGAGAGGAGAAAACAGAGAACAGAGAACAGGAGAAACCGAAAACTGTAAACTGAAACGAAAACAAACCAGACGGAAACACGAGGGCCGCAACTTTTGTCATGAATAGTTGCCATAAATATTTAAGTACAGTATGTCATGCAAATTTCTCTGCGCCTGAGGTTGCATTTACTACAAATTTGCGACAGACAGACGGACAGACAGACGGAGTGCAGAGTTATTTTGCAAATTGAGCAATGAAGCTACATATAAATCGCACAGCACAAATATGACAGCTAATTAGGTGAGTGTGTGTGTGTGTGCGTTGTCAATGAATCGGTAACAAGTTGCTTGCCCCATGCAAACAGCTGTGCGGCATGGCAAAATGTTCAATTAATTTGCAGGTATGTAAATGCAAATTAGTAAACAAGAGAAATTGATATGAAATTATATATAAATTTATATTAATTATTATGTAATTAAACATAGTTTATGAAATATTGTATGATTTGCTTTTAATATGGCGAATATTAATATTCAGCTCTATTGGCAATATTCGTATTAATTTCATACTTTTGGGATGTCAAAAAATTTGAACAGAAGTTTAAATTTCTTAGCATGCTATTATTAAGTGATGATATTATTAATATTCTTCATTTTATTATTAATATTATCTATTAATAAATGAATTTCGATTACATATTACATTTTAATTTATAAAATATTTATATTTATTTCAATCGATATATTGCAATCGATCAGCGCCACCAGCAGCACATTAATTTTTCAGTATTTTTTAAGACTTTTTAAAGTTTACGAAAGATGGTAACCTTGCAAGCAAGCTGTGCCGAAATTGCGAAATTGAATCAACAAAATGTTTATATTATAAACTTTATAATCAGAATATTTAATACGAAAATACTATTCATAATAACCATTATGATTTCTGTTAAGTATGTATTTTGTATTAATTCCCAAATTTATATGTACTATTAAACGCCACTAATTTCCAACACTGCACAAAATTTCAGAGCAGTTTGAAGCCTGTTGGAACTATAATCCTTTGAAGCCGTGTCAATTAGATGATCAGACATATGCATTAAGTGAGATATACTTAACAATGTGACAGGAAGGACGAACTTTGGCTAAAATATGACAAGCAGCTGGCACTGTGTACAGTAATACAGCGATATGGGAGGGGCGCCCATGGAGTTGACATATTGCAGTTAAAAGCCTGGCAACAATAGCCGTGTGCATGTATGAATGTAAGTGCATCCTGGCTAAGTTCAACTCGGCTCAAGTCAGTTTTGACTGTCTCAGCAGGAAGCACTTAATAAATTCTAAACTACAATTGTTTTGTGTCCTTTTTGCAGGAGTGTATGTGCCGTGAGTGTGGCCCAGTTGGCCATTGTCTGGACCAAAAGCGGAGATATTAAGCCAAGTGCGAAAAGGGTCGTTGAACCAGTCATGCAGTTCACATGCATCACAATTATGCGGCAGCCAGCACACAGTCTCAGTGTCAAAATCAAATTTCGTGTAGTCAAAATCCTGCAGAGCAGAGCATAACCAGGTGATGTCAAGTCAAACACACCAAAATGATGACGAGCGGCGGACAACGCTACTGTCCTATGCTGCCTCGTCCTTCTGCCACATTTTCTGGCCACTGACATGTTTGTAATTAGCAGATCAACGCGCAGAGTACCATCATGGCATTTGTTATTTGGCTCTAATGCAGCAGTAGCAGCAGTAGCAGTAGCAGCAGCAGCAACAGCAAAATATATCTCTGTAATTCCTCACATTCCATTCTCCTCCTCATAAATATAGTACTACAGCACGTAGTCAAAAATTCTGACAGTTTTCGGCTGATGGATACGAATCGCGCGACAGAATCAACACGCAAATTAGTTTATTATTTTGACGGACAACGCGAGTAAGGAAAACTATGAGGGAACCCAGTATAAGGTCAAGTGGAAAATGAAACATCTACTGCAAATGGTAATTGCATTGAAAATTTCGGAAGGTTAATTACGGAAATTAGTTCCAATATAAAGGTGGTGAATAGAGTGTGATGCTCTTAGACAAGTCTATATCTCAATTAACTGAGTGTTTTTGTGAATCTTGGAGATACTATATAAAAACTACATCATTTCATAATAATCTGTTAAATTATAGAGGTACAGAAAAATTTTATTTAATGGCCAAAGATATGTGAGTTAATCAAATTACAGATAAATCTACACCTCATCTATCTGAATGGATTTGTGTATCTTGGAGAGTATTTATATTTAACCATATATAAATATAACTAAATAATAATTTAAATATGTGTATATTATAATATATGTAGGTTAATACAATATAATTTTATCATTAATGAAAGTCAATAAAATTTAAATCAGTAAGAAATAAAGGGTAAAAATTCAAACAATCTCAGATACTTGTATAAATTATAAACTAAATTTGCTATGTACTATAAAATATTTATTATGTATTATTTAGTGTATATTACATAAATTTAAAAAAATTTGGCAAGTTTCATGTGCAAGAACTAGCTAAACATTTAATATTATTTATAGCAGCACTTCACATTTCATTTCTTAGTCTGACTATGCCTGCCCTTAATCTTATGTCATTTAATTTGTAACATTTCATGCGCATATTTTTTATAGTAAAGCATTTCAATTGGATTAGCCATAAAGACATTCATCTAGTTTAAATGGCTTTATACACCATGTAAGATAGCATTTAACTTGTTCTTCCTACACTTATGCCATGCCAGAATATTAACTAAAAATTTCTCTGCTCTTAGGGAGCTCGCTTTAAATGTCAAGCTAAGTGCAAAAGTAAACGGAAGCCAAAGTAAAATAAATTAAAAGTGCACAAACTGAAGAAGTACAAAAAAATATAGAGAGCGGAGTTCTCCTTTTGAAATATCTACAGAAAAATTTTGTGTAATGCAGTCAACAGATGAATTTGCTGCCAACGCAAATGAGTGAAGTGTGGTGCCCGAGGGGAGCAGTGGTGGCGGGGGGGACCTTAACCCTGTAAGGTCATCCTTATTTTTAGTACATAAACGTCATCCTTCGTCAATATGACTACGACCTATTTTATGTTAGTCTAAAATATGTCGTAAGCAAAATTAAATACCAAAATATATTTTTTAATTATATTTAAACATATTTCTTTCAATATTGTTTATCATTTTTGTAATTTTTATTTAATCTTTAACTTAAGAAAATCATTTCACAGCTTGCCTTTTTTTGGCAAATAGCTCGTTTTCAACAAAAAACTACGTCGTTTACATACAAAATATGACGACTTCTTTCGTAAAAATCAAATTATCAAATACTTAGAATGTGTCTAGTGCATTGTCCTACTTTGACTACCAACTATTAAGTTCCTGGCAAGTACTACACGAAAAGGGGGAACAAAATAAACAGTATAAATAGGTTTTAATTCAAAAATAAAATAGCGCGTAGTCATTTTGACGAAGGATGACGTTGCAGGGTTAAGGACTAGGGCGTTAGTGTACTACTATTATTAATTCAATGGGATTGCAATTTGAATGTTGCAACTGTAAGCGCATTAAATTTATTAGAAATTGTCCTCAACTGGCAGCCGTAAACTAGTTAAAGTCATTGTATACCCTGTAATAAGGGTTATTGAAAGAGAAGTGAGGTAAACTAAGATTAAGTTATAGAGTAGGTATGAAAGCTTACTAACAGCTAGATATAACTACAAGTTACTGTAACTTTAATAATTGTATGATGAAAATTCTGTAAATATCTAAAAAATTCAGATGAAATACTGTAATAATATCCCCATAAATGTATTGTAGATAAACCCAAGTCTAATAAAAAAAAAATATAGTTTACTTGTAAACATAAATCAATCAAAGTTGTATTTATTTCTTATGATATTTATAATAAAGAATTGCAATTATGCAAGCCAACTTATCAACTATATATAGTTACTATAGTTTAATTTATAAAGCGCTCTCACAGCTAAAAACTTCACTGCCATCTCTTAGCATATCTACTAGTCTAGACGCTGATTAGTCGACTTCCCACTACTTGGCTTTGCCTTTATGTGATTTGTTTTTCTATTTTGTGCTGTTGTTAAGCGGAAAATGTACTTATACATCAGCCTCAAAGATGAATTCAATCAAAGCGCACTTCAAAAGTGACTCTCGGGGAAATTTTTTGCCTCGATGTGGCATTAATATGACAGTCAACGCGGCTCTAACTGTTTCTGCTGCAGGACTAAGGACATGAGAGGGGATGGGACGAGGAGTGGGTAAATGGAAAACTGTGAACGATGCGAGACGCTTCTAAATGCATTTGCCTTCGTCTTCGTTCATATTTTTACAATTTTCACTCACTTTTCCACTCGTAAACTTGCATCATTCTTTTTCATTTCATTTGAAGCACACGAATGACTAACTGACTGTGCGACTGACTGAGTGACTAACTGACTGATTGAATGAATACTTGAATGTTTGTATTGTTTGCTGACTAGCTGGTTCCCTGTCTATCTTGGCCTGTTTGCCTCTTAGCCACCGATAAAGCGGATTTATGTTGGTGTGAACTCTTGCCCCCACAACTGTGTGGATGCAACAACGCAGTTGCCACGCCGTCGTTGACGTCAACAATTTGCATTATTTACTAGTTGCTATTTGCTGAGAAGAAACCGCGAAAAGTAATAGCTGAATACTTTCAATAGCTTATCTATTGATCGATAGACTATTAATGGAATAAAGATGTCGTTAATGAATTAATTAAGTATTTCTATTTTGATTTGTATACATAATAGTATATTAACCATTAGATGTACATAAGTCGAATGGAATTTGGCTTATATTTATATATAAATATATATAGTATGTGGTATAAGAAATTATTTATTTTAATATTTTTATAAAATATCATATCTTATAAATAGTAGTTTAATTCTATTAACATATTCTAAAATGGGTTTTTAACACATTCTTAAATGACATTGAGCCTTATTATTATTATTAGTATCAAATTGACTTTGTAAAATTACAATTAAAAAGCATATTATATTAGAGTAAATTAGTTATTTAATATTGAATTTAAATTTATTTTTAAATATTTAATTTTATTTAACTAGAAATAACTGCATTCTATATATATATATATATATATATATATTATAACTTAATTTATTTATTTATTAAAACATTGAAATACATATTAATTTTTTTAAATTAAGTCGTGTATTTAATACTAGATTTAATATAATAATATATGTGAATAAAATATATTATTATCATTATTATTATTTTTTTTTTTGTATAAAGAGAAGTTGAGATAAAAAATTTAACCGAAAATGTAAGATAGAAAATACAAAATAGAAAAATGATTTAAAGTTAAGTAAAGCTATTCCATCCCACCATTATCAATTTTTCTGTATTATAAAGCTTTACGTCAACTCTGTCACGGGGCTGTGATTGCCCTTTTTACTTAGTATTTTGGCTACTGGTAGACAACTCTCTAATGCCCTAGGAGCATATTGACACACGACTTGCCTCCTTTCCAAATTTCCTTTTGTTGCAATTGTCGTTCAGCCATTTGCAACTGTTTAGCTCTATTCACCAAACCAATATTGAACTGTAGTGAAATTGAACTAAAATGCCAAGTGATACAGTAGTATTGGCAATTTGGTCAATGGACTCATTAGTCATTGGCTTGACTCTGAGCTATGCTTTTAATAAAGAACACTCCAAATAACCAAGCAAGTCTTAGCTGAAGCCGGAACACCCGCAGTGCTTGTGCCTTATAGTATATTTCATACATTTCTTAATATATTTTTGGCAACAGTTCTTGCTCTGGGTGTCCTTGAGTTTTTGTTGTTTTTGTTGTTGTTTTGTGCAGGATATTATACCTCGCTTTTTGTCACTGTCTCACTGTCTCTCACTTTCACATGCTGTGACAATCTCACTTCACTTCCCGTTCCCCATGATGGCGCAACTTGAGTGAAAAGTGTGCTGGAAGGCAGTCAGCCAGTCAAGCAGATATTTTTGCGGCAAACTCTGCTGTTTTTTAATCTTATAAACAATGTCAGCATGGGCTCTCTGTTGTTGCACATACTTAGGATTACGAACGAGTAGGGGTATTCCGTTCACACACTACCCCTACCCCATCCCAAAAGCGCTTTATTACTTTAATATGTTAAATCGCATTTGGCCTTTAATTTTCCTGCTTTCTGCCTGAATTGATTACATAAATTCTGAGCATTATTTATGTATGCTAGTTGGAGCATATTTTTTAATAAATGTATAAACCTGCTTAAGCTGAGATGACAGCTAAGGGCGGAGTTTATAGAAACATCTTAGGCATATATTAACATAATTTTATACATTAAGCAAAGCCAAAGTACAGACATGTGCTGCTGCTGTCGCTTCTAATTTATTATTTATTTATTTAGTTTATTTATTATGCAGACAAGTTATATAAGGACATAGGCTATATTTAAAAGTTAATATTAATATTCCTAATTTTTTTATTATTATTATTAAAGTTAAGCTGCTCTTGGTGTTATCTAGACTTCTAATATTAATCATTTTATTTTATATATATTTTCTATATAGTTTTTCAATTATTCTGATGATTATTATCAACTATTTTGCAGCAGCTCTCATTGAGATCTCTCTCCATAAATCTCTATACATTGTGCCACAGCTAAAAAGTCATGTTTAGCATAAAAGAAAAATTGCCTGCTGCTGCTACTGTCGACTTATGTAAACTATGTTTGCTTACTTTTATTAAATCATACATATTTAATAACCAACTCGGTCGTCTTTTTAGACTTGGTTTCATGTACACAATCAAGCGACTGCATTAAAATTTATTGGCTACTTGAATGGCAAGAAAGGAAAATGTAATGGAACGAATTTTCATACAAATTTAACTTGATCTGTTACACAGAATTTCCTAATATTTTTGCTTTTATTTAAACGTTTTTTACTGTATAATAAAATATTAATTTCATTTCCCTTCATCTCAACTCATATATATCAACTCTTTCCCCGGGTACCTTTGGCGTATGTAATTAATACTTTTGCGCCACCAATTAACCGGAATTTGCACCCACCTCCTCTTTTTATTTAGCTATTTTTCTGTTTTTCTTTGTTGAGCCACGGGCAATATTTTGTTAACCACGCTAAATTAGCCCGGTTCACTTACGGAATACAAAATGCGAGTTGCTTCCGTCCAATTGTCTGTGCGTCTGTCTGGCTGATAAAAGGGCAAAAGATATGGCCAGCGGCAAGTGTGTGTGTGCACATTTTTTTGGGTTCGGATTAGACTGAACATATGGAAAAACAACTGGAATGTCATGCACCATTTTTGCCTTGATTTTGTAACATACATATTTATTTTCAGTATTTTAAACACTTTCATCACAAGAAAGCGGATTGTAATTGTATAAAAAATATCAAGATTCATTAGCAAAAATTTCGAATTATTAAATTGGGCATATCTGTTGACATATTTTCATATTTCTGTAAGTGTATTAATTTTTCGCGTTTCCTTTGTTTTTATTTTCTTTATGCTTTATTTAGTTGAATGTTTTTGTAGTTATGCTCTACGTGCAGATAATCGCAAATGAGCATAGCAATTCCTGTAAACATAATGAGGCCAATTAGGCCTGCGGCAGAAACTAAATGCCGTGTGCAGCTTATATAATGGGCCGCTTAACTATGTATAAACCCGTGTTATACTAGCAAACCAACATACGATTTACTCACATTTCTTGGGGGCAACTCGCAATTATTCGACTGTTAACGAATTTCATTTGCATCTTTTGTTCTATCATCGGGCTTAAATCAGCAGACAAACAGACGTCTATAATAAGAAATATTGTGAGTTATAGTTAGTTGCTCAGCACGACTAGTAAAGGACTTGAAATTGTTGGTAAGTAAATTAAAAGAACACGTGGCCTTAGCTAGTCTGCAGAGCTCGCATTTACATTTTAATGTAACATACTTTTAAGCTGCAAAAAATTCAACTTCTATGGTAGTTATGTATGTGAGCGTTTAATTCTTATAGCACTCAAAAGTATGCAATATAAAATTGCGAAAAGGATTGGTGCATTTAACTACTACATTATTTTCATTTATTTCTTTATATATGTACGTATAAAAACTTCAACTCTTTGCAATTGATTCCACACTTTTATCATAACATTTAAGATTCCATCTGTAAGTATTGCAAAAGATTTTGATTAAGCACTTAAGGCTATCAAATACGTGTGTCGGCTTACACACTGAGCATCGCTAGAATATTTGCACAGAATGTATTAGTCTTTACATGAGAGCATGTGAAATATTTATGAAGGAGAATTGTCGACGTCAGATGATTAGTTGCATATCCTTTTGTACTCTACCACTCTGCCACTGCCGCAGTTCTCAGTTCCCAGTCGGCCAGCTCCCACAGCTGTCGATGATTTGGAGCGAGCAAATATTTAATCTGAAACCATCTCGGCGATGCGGACCTTGGTCAGGACTCAGGACTCAGAACGTGCTGAACGTTTCTACTTGGAAATCTCAGTTGAATGCCACCCGAGAAGCAGCTGCTCTTACTCAAGTCAAACTCCAAGAAGCAACGGCAAAATGCAACGAAAATAAAAGAAATACATTGCAAAATACGTACGTATATAGTAAGAAAAGGAAAAGTATTGTTAAGAAAATGCACAAGACAGAAAATCGATGTGTGTTTTGTGTATGCATTTGCGGTTGCTAAGAAGGAGGAGGGGGCGGCATTGAGATGGTGTGTGGCAATAAATCCTTGGTGTGGCAGATTAACACGTGCTGGTCAAACCGCAAGCAAATTCCTTGTCAGCTTGAGAAGGTCAAATTCCTGTGGTACAAGAACACTAAAGAAATGCAGCAGATAATAAGAATACTGCACAACAATTACAGCAATTAAGACATTTAATATATAGTACTTTATCATCTTAACTAAACTGTCATTAAAATATTTCCACGCATTTTCAATTTTATGATATTGCATCTGCGCTCCCCTGGCAGAGTGTGTCAGCTAACAGAATCGATTAAGAATTCAAGCGAAATCAATTTGCACTTTTTTAATTAAACTGGCGTAGCGCTCCCTCACCCCTTGGCAGAGCACTCTACCACTAGCTACTCTCTGCTTTATGCAGTTGTTCGCCTTTGTGTTTGCCACACCGTGTGGCAGCAGCATTTTAACTCCGCGACATTTCTATACATGTTATAAATACAATTTGCAATAAAACGATACATTTTTATTATTGCTTTTAATCAAAAAAATTGCTGCGTTTGTCTATTTTCCACCTGGCGGGCATTTTTTGCAGTGTATTCAAACGACAAAATTTTATTAACAATCGGGAGTTATTAAACGAAATGCAATAAACTATTAAACAATATCTGTTGTTTGGCTAAGTTAATATTTGCTTTAAAGTATATGAATTTTTACGAAGTGAAGTTTTCTGCAATGTTTAAAAATGCAGAATGTTTTAGCAAAAGGTATTTCCCTTCTAATTTTTTTCTTGTTTGCTTTGAAAATAATTAAATTTTGTTAAAATTGAATCGGTTGCGTTTTTTTCTTATTTAAAGCCCTATAAATACCGTGAGATACTTTACATATTAGCTCACCTGCCAGGTAAACCATTGCTTCTACACCCCAGTATACCTTAGAAATAATCGTTCAACTAAAATTCTATCATTATTTGAAAAAAAGTATTAAAGGGTTAATATACATAATATATATACAAAAATAAATAAAAAAAATATAAAATAAAATCATAATCAGGCCTGTTCCCATTTACGAATTCGATCATTCGATTTACTTTTTGAAAAAAATGGGGTTCCAAATTTCAATTCATCGTTTTCGATTAGCTTCATATTTGGTCCATTTCGAAATAGATTAGTTTCGTGTGTAAGTACAATAAACAATTTCGTTTCTTGAAAACGATACATCGAATTTAGGAACCCCATTTTTTTCAAAAACTAAATCGAATGATCGAATTTGTAAATGGGAACAGGCCTGAATACAAAAATATTTCATGCTTTATCTATGACAAACAATTAGAGTTTAATTCCATTAGTGCATGGCTTTTATTTATTTCTTATTTGGTAAATAACTTTATATATACTTACACTGCAAACTACTCGATGCCATAAATAAATTTACAAAATTGTGTATTTTTAAATTTGCTCATTATATTTTTATAAAATCAATCATAACAATGTTCAATGTTTGGGTTCAGTTTCGTACATTTGAAAATTCGCTATTAAATTAATTACATAGTTTGTTTGTTATTTTCTTGTGTTCTTTATGGCTTACATTTGTTTTGTTTCCTTTTTTACATAATAACCAATTCCATATCTTTTATGCTTAGAAAATAAAATGCGTCGAAATCGAAGTGATACAAACACATCATATGTATGTCTATGTATAGATGCATTTGAATGAAATTTTATATAATTATTATTATAAATATTATGTTTACTGTGGATGATTTGTTCATATTCACTAATTGGTTTATTTAATATTTTAAAAATATATATATATTCCACTTGTCTGTAGTTTTTTTTATGTTATTATAATATTAATAATTATGATAATATTATGTTTTGTTTAGTTTTTAGTTTGTTCATAAAGGACGATAAACCATCATAGACGTTATCAAAAAGGCAAACCATTAATATTATTATATATAAGTACGATACATACAATGCTTTTTACAAGTTTTACAAATCATTACTCTTACTTTTTTTTCGCTAATTTATTTTTCATTTTCTCAGACTACTTAACTTGTCTATGCAGTAGTACTATTGTATTGTTTGTTATCTTATTTTTCAGTTGCTAAAAATTATACAAAATTTGTTGTCATTAGACATAGATTTAAAATTCCATCAAGAAGACATTTTGCATGTGTATGTATGTGGGTAATTGCATGTGAGTGTGTGTGCTATGAGGCGGCCGGATAACCCTGACCCTGACCCATATTACGTTGAGGCGATTGTTGCTGTTGTTGCTGTGGGGGTGACATAGTTCTTTGGCTAGCATTTATAGTATTTAGATTATTATTAGTATTATTTTGGCTAGATTGAGGAGACTTATTATTATTATTTGTGGTCGTTATTGTAGCAACTCGTCGAAGGCGATTATCTGGTATCGGTGGTGACTGTAGAGTGCCCGAACCTCCTCCCGTTTGATGCATTGGCGATAACGACGAAAGTCCACTGGGGCTGCCACCGAATGCACCGGCAATGCTACTACTGCCACCGGCAGCACCACCGCTGCCAAAACCACCAAAGATACTGCCATTGCTGCTGCCAATGAGACTCAGTGAATGCTCATTCGATAGTATCTGATGTGCAGCCAAGTTCATCTCTTCGGGCGTCATATCCAAAGCCTCACGCATCTCTCGTGCAGCAGTGCCCACAAATTCGGAATCACAATATTTACCCAAACCCTCAGCGGCGAGTACCTAAAGGCATATTCAAATTAATACGGATAGTTTATAGGGTATTTAATTGGATTGCTTACCCCTCCAATCAATGACTCGGCTAGGCCGTTCATATCAGATGAAGTTGGTAAACGACGCTGATCGTATGGACTAGCTGGTGTCGATTGGATCATGCGTTCGTGGCCAGGAATAGCACCATTGGGTGCGTAGACTAGATAATCGTGAATGAAAAGTATTTAAATTGAAATGAATATTGCAAATAGTGTCAAGTTATCAATTATTTAAAAGGGGTAGTCGTATTAGTATTTTATATATTTGTACAGCGCTTGATGATCGCTATTAGACTCTAGGCTATGCCAGGTTTAATAAATCTATAAAAAAATTCTATAAAATATTTAGGCAAAGGAATTATTGAATTTTGTATACAAGAGAGCTAAAAGGTCTATGTGTTATCCATCCCTTTATTGTAACAGAAATTTCTAAGATTGTTAGCTATCAGTCAGTTTCAGTATTAAGTCATTAGATATCCACAGAGTTTGTATGTCATTTCTATATAATACAAGTTGTAGTTGATGTCATAGATATCACTAGTAAAATTGTCTTGAATATTATTTATTATAAAAGCAATTAGTTGTTATTATTCTACTCAGATTTCTATATTTATCATATGCAAAACATATTTTACTATTTATTTAATTTACTTCCCTTAATTTCCCCTGTAATCTCTTTCTCACCTACGTTGATCATCAAGCAGTTAGCAAACATATGGATTAGTAAGTATATAACTTAAATTACAGTCGACTGTTAGTCAGGCATACAATAATACAGGCTATGGTAATGGGTAGTAATTACAATTTACAGCTGTATGCAAATGATATAAGCATGTTCTATACAAAAACAAAAGTTAACTGAAGCAAGCAACAAATGCTAGGCGTATACATATATATACTACAAATATATATATATACAGTATCTGTATACATATAAATATTCTAAGACGATCATCCTTGCGGTTTCTACTAGGGCAATGGCTAAGGCATAAGGCATATGCGCAGCATCTAAAACCAAGCAAAGTGTGTGTGTTTCTGTGTGTTGTTTATGCACAGTGTGTGTGTGTGAGTGTGTGTGTTTAATAGTCATATACATATAGTATGTAGGCCACACCCCGACATAACAGAACATAAGAAGCGACGACAAGACAACATTGAAACAACAGTAAGCAAACATTATTGATCTGAAGTTCTTTTTGTTTTGGCATATCAAAAGTATATAATTTAGCACATATCGTTGGATAATTGATAACTGTTTATAATAAATAGGTTTAGATGGACGCAAGGCACACTTTGATGGAGATACACGCTGAGAGATCGGCGATGCCAGCTTACAGTATATATAATATATATATGAGTACAATGGGCACAACAACACTGTTATATAATTGGGTATTTATGTAGTATTATATAGACATCGATAGTTCAAAATTTCTTTTGGTATATTAATTACTTTGATTACGGTAAACCTGTTTAATTTTGCTTGCATTCGATGCGTGTTACAGTTGTTGTTGTTCTTGTTGTTGTTGTTCTTGGTTGTTGTTGTTGTTCAGTTGTTGTTGGTGTTATGTTTAGACTCCACGCAGGTTACACAAAACTCTCTTTTATAGTTTATAGTAAATATTACTAAATGGGAATGCTTTGGTTGCACATAAACTAAAAATGTTAACTCGGTAACAAAAAGAAAATCAAAACAAATCAAAAATGTAAATAATTTATAGATTCTTCTATAAATTTTGGCTTCGAACTGTCTGTGAGTCTCATCCAGCAAGTACTCGCATTAGATCAGTGTTCGAAACTCAGCACTCGGTTGTTTTCAAACTCGAATCACTTATGCTATAATAAAGATGTACATAAAAAAGAGTTATACAAAAAACCAAATTACTTTTAAACAACATTAAAAAATACGTATTTCTCTGATTATATTCTTTCTCAATTGCAAAACAGAAAATATCCGATAGTTACGTGAATCATTTCTGGATTTGTATTAGTTAATTTCTCAATTTGTTAGTTTGTAATCAACAAAAGGAGCCATGTGCATTCTATGATTAGTAAAACATAATTGAAGAGTTAGTTACTATATAATTGGTAATTAGTTATGCTATATATTAAAAAAAAATTAAAGTTTTATGCCTGAAATTTTTAGAGCCTTGTTGACATATTAACTATGAGGATTGGAACTATAATTAATAATGCAAATATAAAAGTAAAAGCTAGTTTAGATCTCATCGAATTCTCTGTTGGATAAGTAGGAATGAAACTAAATATATTACACTTAAATTAAAATAAATAATAAGTTAATACAGGAAACCTTTTAGGTTTTCTCTTCAATTTGAAAATATTCCAGTTTCCTGTAGATATAAGTTTAAAATCGATCTGAACTCCGTCTTAGAATTGATATGTCTCGTCTCGTATTTAAAGCAGCATAGGGTACATACATTTATAATCAATATATATATTAATAACTATATTTTCAGCTAATTTGTTTTGCCTTATGTTGTGGTTGTACTCTATAAACTACAGCGTAAATGTATGTGTGTATATATATTTAGTACAAGAGGCAGCAGAAAGCGTTTCTAGATTAGCCCAACTAGACTACCAAACACTACGTTTACCAAGTGTAATTGTAACTATAACTAAACACTATAATTAAAACTATATATTATATTGTATTTTATATTATGTGTGCTACGTATCAGAATGAAGAGCTCTGCATTCTGTAGAGTGTCTTGTGGGTTGTCTTATTTTGTTCTGTGGCGACGCGTTAAACAAACAGCCAAGGAAAATGCAATGAAAACTCGTTATGCTTGTTCAATTTTAGTACTTGTTAGTTGTTAATTTAGTATCGATTGCTTTAAATTAATTTATGCTTTTTTTCAGCATGCCGCAGGCAAAATTCAGAACTCACAACTCGATAGATTTTTTTGTTTTTGGTTTTGGTTTTTTTTAGTGGCGAAACATAAATAAATGTACAATTAATATAAAATATAATTATAATTATAATGAAACCGCAATATGTCTATAAGTGTATGCGCCAAATGAAATGAAAACAATTAGAGGATTTCGGGTTGAGGCAAAGAAAGTTAATTCGGATAAATGAAACTGCCCACAACAAACAAACAGAATGTCACTTTGGTTTGGTTTAGATTGAAAATCGGAAATTAAAAACGATATTTAAACAAAGTATATAAACAAAGTTGAACTTGTGGGTGCAATTGCAGCTGTTTGCTGTTTGTATTTGGGTTTTAGTTGCAACTGCCGCACTTTTGCGCTTACCATTGTTATATGGATGCAATAAAATACCACGATTGCGGTTGCTGAAATTAATGTTTGGGGATTGAGTAAATATGTATTTTGGTTCTCAGTGAATGTTGCTAGATTTGCTATCATTTATAATATTCGTTTAGGTTTAGGTTCAACTAGTTATGTTCTTTTTTCCAGCTAATTTGCTAAACAACTAAGTTGCTTTTCGGCCAAGAACAAGTTGTATTATGATTTAGTTGATATGTTTATTGGTTTGGCCCGGGCTCCTTTTGTCCATTACAAACGTTAAAGGCGCACTAAGTGTAAACATAATGCCAGCTAAATGTGGCCAAAATCAGAATAAACAGAACTCACTAAACAGCAAGCCATAGTAACAAGATATGGTATAGTTTCATAATGAAGACCTAAAAACAAAAAATTACGAAATGACCCACGATTGTGCTCATCGCTTTACCACTTGTCCCACCATTCTCCCCAAGACCATTGTCCCCTCGCCCCCAACACTCACTCATAAGATAACGCATTGGCCTCGGGCGGCAAGGTGCCGGCCACAGTTGCTGCACCGCCTCCGCCTCCATTCTTGGCCAGCGGCCTCATCGAGATGCTCTCGCCAAAGGTGCGCAATTCGCCACCGCTGCCCGCATGCAGCTCATCCTGCAGCTTGCCACTGGCTGCCATGCGTGCCTGCATTATGTTCCTTGTTATATGATTGACGCCATCCGCCACACTGCGATTCAGGCTGTCATACAGATAATCCGTGCCAGCGGGATCAGAGCTGCCAAGCACCAGGCTGCTGCCACCCACACCCATGCCTGCAGCTGCCAGCGATGAGCCGCCAATGGTCAGTGCGCCATTGCTCTGTGAGGCCTTGGCGCTGCGCCGGAACGTGCCATTGCCATGACGGCGAATGGACGACCAAACGCTGCCAAACAAGGTGTGATGGCGCTGCAACAGTTAAACGTTAATCTTGATCTTGATTAGACTTTACTTCACTTACGCGATGCATGGGCTCTGGTTCCTCGGCCAGCTCGTCCAGATTGCCAGAGATAGCGCGCTTCAGCGCTGGCGACACCTCGTGCAGTGTGCGCAGACCCGCTTGCAGGGTGACCGTATTACTATCGGGATGACCCTCCTTGCCCTCCTGCTCCTTGCGCTTCTTGAAGCGTCGGAAATAGTCCTGAATCAGATATGTGGCATAGAACTTGCCCACGGTAACCTCATCGTCGTTACCCGGCGGTGGCACCACCTGATCCAATAGCTTGGGATTTGTGCGTTTCCAGATCTGCTTAATAGTGGCGCGCAGTTCAGCATTGGCATCATCGATATTGCCATCCGTTTTTATGCTCAATGAGGTACGCACCACGGCAAACAACGTGGCATTAAAGAGCACTGTTCCATCGGAATTGAGGGGCATATTCATGGAGACGAGACGCTTGCAGGCCATGCGATGCGGACAGAGTTTGCCAAAGCCCAGCGGCGGCGATATCTTACGCAGCAAGGTGACCACGTCCAAGTGTTTGATGCGACCCTTGGCATCCGGATCGTACTCGCTCCAGAGACGTATAAACTCGTCCAAATGATGCGGGCCCAGAATGGACCAATCACGTGTGAGATAATCAAAGTTGTCCATGATAACCGCCACAAACAAGTTGATAATCTGTACAGAATTTGGTTTTAATTACACTTTGAAGATTGCGAATTGCCAGAATACTCACCAGAAAAGAGCAGAGAACATAGAAGGATATAAAATACGGATAGGCAATCGATGAGCCGCACTGTTCGTCGGGCGTATCCGAGCGCTTATCACAAAGCACATACGGCTGTGCCGAACAGGCCATCATGATGTCCTGCCAGGCCTCGCCGGTGGCCGAACGGAACAGCACCAGCACGGCCTGCTGGAACGTTTGGAAATTATTATTCCTCGTTATGGCCGTGCCACCTTCCAGTGATATCTTGCCAAAGACCTTAAGAAAAGAAAATTGTCAAGTAACAGTTGGATAATTAGTATCTGCCAGATGCTCACCTGCATGCCCACCACCGCATAGATGAAGAAGAGCAATACGATCAGCAGAGCCACATAGGGCAGCGCCTGAAAGGATTTGATAAATGTCCAGAGCAGCGTTCGTATACCCTCTCCCTTGCTGAGTAGCTTAACGAGACGCATGACACGGAACAGTCGAAAGAAGTTAATGGATATCAAATTGGAACTGCCCTGTAATAAGACAACAATAGATTAATAATTTTTCAAGACTGATTCTATATACAACTTACCGCCTTGGCTTTTGGTGGGCAACTCTCTTTCTGAACTAAATCACATGCATCGGTTTCCGGGTGCTTGCTCTATGGTAAAAATATATACATAGAATACAGATATATTTAGTAGATTAAATGTGTGATTAACTCACTTTGATCTCGGAATAGACGATATCTATGAAGCTGCCCAGCACAATGATAAAATCGAACACGTTCCAGGCATCCCCGAAATAGTTCTAAGAATATAAATTTCAAATTAATATTATTTCCAACATTGTGAATTCCAAACTCACCTTGAATCGAAATGCAGCCAGTTTAAAGACGAATTCCAGGGCAAACACCGCTGTGAATATCATATTGAGTGCATCGAGCAGATCGCTATACCACTGCGGTTGCTGATAGAATTTCATGGCCAGCGTTATCGTGTTTATCATAATCAATATGAATATTGTATACTCAAACGATGAGGACGTGACAAACCACCAGACCTTGTACTGTATGCCATGTTTGGGTATATAGCGTCGCACGGGTTTCGCCTTTAGTGCAAACTCTATACAATTACGCTGATTCTTATCGAGATCACAATTCTTGTACTCCTGTTCACCCTCGTTTTGGAAAGTGACAATAACGAAACCGACAAAGATGTTGACCATGAAGAAGGCAATTATGATAATATAGATTATATAGTAGGCAGCAACGATAGGACGGAAGTTGTGTATTGGACCACGATCTTCTTCATTTGAATCAATCGAAACATAAAGCAGGCTATGGGGATAAGAAACATACGTTACTGAGAGGTCTCTTGTGATAAACAGTGAGTTATAGTACTTACCCAGGCCAGCCCTCAAAGGTGGAGACCGTAAAGAGAGTCAACATGCCCTTGGCCACATCATCGAAATGGAACTTATTATTTGACCATTCACGCTCCTTAAGGCGCGGCTTGTGCACATCTCCGTCCTCATAGACCAGATAGGTGCCACTGTAAATGTAAAATATCATTAAATACTTTTAAAAGATACAAAACTATAGTATGCAATACTCACTAGCACTCGTCTCTTTTCGTTATGGAACCATCGGTACAGCTAAAAAATTTACCCTATACGAGGTATGATGAGGTACATGATGCAGCAGGTACATAAAAAGTATTATGAGAATATTATTAGGTGTTCGATGAAGTGGAACTTATCAAAAGTGCGCAGAACTCGAAATACTCTGACGTCTGGTTAAGCGCACTTTTCTAATCGTACATATCGACTAAAGCCTAACTAAATGTATTATGCAGCATTATGATAGACTAAACTAGTCTATATATACATATACATTATACAGGGTGTCTCATATGCAAGCACAATTTACAGTACAAATACAGCATACTTTCTTTTTTCCTTCGGACAGCACACAATATTTACAGACAGGACCAGCACAATATACGATACGATAAACATTTCAGGACGAGGGAGAGGATTAGGAATAACGTATACACACATAGTATATTACACAGAGGAGTTAGCGAGCAGCTGTATTAGGGGGCTGAGACTAAATAGCTATTTAGTATGTAGCTAGTTAGACAACAGAACTCTAGAACTGGTAACAGTAGTAATTGAGGTTAGGGTTAGACAAGCTCAACAGCAGCTGGCAAAATGCGCACAAGCTGATAGCCGAATGAAAAGTATCTTATGATTTGCTACATACAGGTTAATGATGATGGAGAGAGAGTACTTTTATCTTGAATTGTATTTTTTAAGTTTACCAATGCGTTTTCTTTCTGTCAAGCTGAGAAGAGTCAAAAGAATCGATCGACACATTTAATATGTTGTAGAAAAGTGTTTCCGTTCTGCTTCCCCACAATTATAATGAGAATTATAATAGAATAAAGTCCCCTCATCTGTTAATCGAATTACTACATTGATCATATTGATAAGCACACAGAGTTTAAGCAGCGTTTAAGTTTGTTTTTTTTAGCGCACACATAAAGCCGAATTCTAATTACCCTTTACCAAAAAATATATCTTTTTGTTGTAATATTGAAGTTTGAAAATTACCTTAAAGAGTTGCACTCCAATAACGGCAAACATGAATTGCAATAAATATGTAACCAACATGATATTACCAATGGTTTTAATTGCGACTACAACGCACTTGACCACGTACTGTAGGCAGTGTTTCATTTTTTGCAGTGTAGTTCGAGCAAGAGAATTGACAGGCGTGTGAATTGAATTTTTTTTTCGTTTTAGATTTTTTAATAAATGTGTGAGTGTGTGGTGGAAGTGTGTGTAGGTGTGTGTGTGTGTGTTTATGCATCAATCAGTGGAATTTTTGTTGGTTTTATTTTAATTTTTGTTTTTTTTTTTGTTATTACGGCCACATATTTGGAATTGTTTCATTGAAATCAAAAGTTTATACATATGAGTATAACGGAACACACACACAAAAGCAATTGTTTTTTTTTTTGTTTTTTTTTGGTTGTGTTTTGGCATAATACGAACAACCGATACGAAAAGAAGAGAGAAAGAAAAGAAGAGGGAGAATTCATTTGTAAGGGATTTTCAGTATTTGTTTCGATTTGGCTAAAAATAAATGTGTATGAGCTTCGTTACGAGGTTATTGACATTTACGAATGAAATCAAAAACAATTATACGTAAAATCATAAGGAAAGATATGTTAATAGTATAAATCAAAAGTATGAACTAGTACAGGTACTAAGTATATCGTATCAGCAGGTTCTACATTCCGCAACTGAAACCTTTTCCTGATACACAACTCGTGGATTCGCTTCGGTTGAATTGCCTTGATGCTAGGGTGCAAGGTAGGACGCTGCATGATAACAACACATTCAAATACTTCGACTGTGTGTGAGTGTGTGTGTGGGTGTTTTGTATGTGTGTGTGTGTCTAATTATTGCTTGTACTTTGACGTGGAAAATGGGTGTGGAATATATATAGAAGAGTTGACACGATTTTATTGGTGTGTGAGTAGTGTTAGGGTGGGTGGGGGCTCCTTGCATAGAGAGTGCACTGAAACAAAAGTCATAGTGTAAAGTACAAATGAAATTAGGTTATTATCCCCAGTATTATCTCGATTCCTCTCTAGTAGACTGCGCTTTCTCACTTTCTATACCGCTGAAAAATGTTGGGTCTTAGTTATGCTGAGCATTAATAAGCAATACTAGGCAGCATATGGATATCATATAGTATTATATACAAATAACATTTTGTACAATTTGTAACAGTGTTAGCGGTTAGTTAAAGTTAAATTTAGTATAAGAAAGGATAACAAAATAACTTTACATAAGTGAAACAGACTTGTTAGGATTAGGTTGAACACTGAACAATTTGGAAACAACAAAAGTTAAGTATAATTAAAATATATTTATTAATTAATCATATGCCTAGGCCATTTACAACTAAAGTACTTAAGAAGCTTTAAATTTACAGTGTAGAATTGTACAAATGAATTTGTTATTTGATCCTTGACATAGTCTCTATGCTTAACTAATTTATGCTCGAGTTTTGTACAATGCTTAATCGCTTTTCGGATAGGGGCTTACTTAATGGAAGAATGCACTTAAGATCAAAATCATACCTTAAACAATTGGACTCCTATAACGGCAAACATGAATTGCAGTAGGCATGTGACGAGCACAATATTTCCGATAGTCTTTACTGCGACTATGACACATTGAACAACATGCTGTATGTGATACGACGGTATTCATTATATATATATATAGATATATTCGATAGATAAAAGTAATAAATTAGAGCCTATGGTACGCTAGATATAGTAGTTGGATTAGGTGTTCAATAGCGTCTTTTTGTTGGGTTTAGTATTAACATGAATGGTACATAGTTTCGACTATGCCTAAGCCACGCCCATAGCATTTATTCCACGCCCATTTTCGTTAGGTGTTAAGAAAAAGGTGTAACTCAAAATCGAACAATTGTATATTTATACATGGTATCTTTTTTTGCAGTGTATAATTCAGCAATAAAACAGTTTTGTATTGGTGCACCCTACACCCAGCATTTCAAGGTTTTTACTGGAATTGTTTCTTCCAATGTATTCTGCTGTTCATATTAGAATTATTTGCAAAAAAGTCAAGATTTATTTTATTAGTTTGCAAATAACGAAAGGAAACAAAACTAAATAAATTATAATATAATTTCGATTAAAAAAGAAATAAAACAACTTGAACTAAAGAAAACTATGTTAGATAGAAGCTGGTGAATAATAATTATATAGAAATAGTTGAACAGAAAACGGTAAAGGTAAAGATAAAGATAAAGAAAGTAATGAATGGATTGATGTGTCTTACCTTGAGACCCTTGGCTCGATTAATGGCCCTGAGAGGTCTTAAAACTCGTAGAACGCGAAGAATTTTCACGAATGAGATCGCATTCGAACTGCAGTTGAAATCGACATTATAAATAGTATATTCCAGAAGTAAGTTAGTACAACTACTGGGTTAGAGTAGTTGGTCATATTGAGTGTTTACCTGGATACTAGTGATATCAATGATACGCAGACCACAAGTAAATCTAATAGATTAAATGCGGATCTGCAAAAGGCTCCGTCGTGTAATACGAAACCATATGAAATCAATTTCAGAATCAGTTCTATTGTGAAAACTGCCGTGAAAAAGTAATCAAATTTATTCAAGACCTGCAAAAAGTGAACGTGTGTGAGCGAATATGAAACATAAAAGGTGTCAACTCTAGTAATAAGAAACATAGACATATATAGACCGATATAGGAATTTCAATTTCAAACTTACAAGTTCGGAACAGTTCGGATTCGGTTCGGTTCAGTTCGGTTCGGCACGAGAGCTACTTACTTTATTCAAATCATTGTTGGTCTGCAAAGGATTCTCCGCGGCCAACATGGCGGATGAGAACATGATGCAGCACAGTATGATATTGCCAAAGTTACTATGGTTACAGAGCCAGTGGCAAAAGACGCGGAATCTGTGAATGAAATGGTGCGATTATTGCATTAAGATACACTCAAATATCGATGGCAGTTCAAAAACGATAACAAACTCAACAAAACATGCAGTCAATCAATAATTTGGTTAGAGAGAAATGAAAAATAAGTGCTGGAGATTTGCTATACACATACATCCGCAATGGGAACTACAAATATCAAACTGAGGACGGCGACAGGTCTATGGGTCTGGTGATACAGGAGATTTCAAGAAAATCACATGTAATTGCTAATCATCTAGACACAATACGATGGAAATGGGTTATTCAAATGGACAAGTACAGCAGTATTACAATCGAAATCAAAATACATACACAAAACTGATTAGGGTACACGTACACACACACGCACACAGAGGCAGACAATCAGTAAATTAAAAATGATTAAAAATATTCAACTAAAAGATACAAGATACAGTATTTATACAGAGGTACCTCTGGGGTATTGTATTCGTGTTAAAACTAAAACAATAAAAACCTGTTCGTTTGGGAGAAAAGAAAGAATGATGTGCCCGGCGGTATCGGTAGAATTTTCGTAGCCGTATTAACCTCAGACATACGGCGTGGGCGTGCTGTAATCATGCCTTCTTCATCCACTAAATATGCAATAAATTTTCATATGTATATCATTTGCCAATGTGGAAAATAAAAATAAACACATACAGTATATATATATAGAGAGATAATGCAGCTGGCTTAACATATAAATTACTATATGGTACATAATTGAAAAAGAATCTTAAATCAAAGCAACTTACTACATAAAACAGAAAGTAATTGCTTAAAGGCTAAATTATATAGTATACTTAACTTTCAATTTGAAAAACTTAATATGCCAATTGCAGTAATGTGTGTGGGGTGTACGAGTCGATCTGATCTTGATCTGAGGGACTGTGTCTGGGGTCTAGGAATTGCTGCTAAACGATTTTCAGTTTCAGCGAGCCATAAAACAGGTTTTTGCACTTAACTGAAAATCTCAATTATTTACTGTGTACAAAATTAATATCGATTATATATACATTCAAAGATGCAAATAGGTACAGCTCGATATGAAATTATCAAGTAGTGTTGATAATAATAATTATTGGAGTATCGCATGCAAAAGGAACTATGGAACCAGAGTGCATAGAAACAATCAACGAAGTATTTAAAGGATATTATGTAATTTATATAATAATACAAGTGTAATGTGCTTCAGACTGTTGTGTTTGAAGTTGTTGTTGTTGTTGTTGTAGTTGCTGTTGTTGTTGAATTACCTGTTTGTATAACTGAAAATGAAAAATGCACTGCCGCGTGGTATGGGTTTTTTAGTCTTCTTCATGCTGACTTCGGATAAACGCCGGGGTCGTGCAGTAACACGTGCTGATACTTCAGAATGGGAGTCTTTCGATTAATACATAAATTTCAAGAGTTGTGTGCGGATTTTCCAAAGAGGCGCAAAAGAGCGAGCAGCAATTGAAAGCGTCAGTAGCGTATGAATATCATTCTTAAGTATCATTTCTCTTCACTAAATTACGAGTTAGTAAGTGTTTAAGCTGTTTGTGGAGTCTGGCTAGTGTGTTGTATGTGTTTAGCTTACAAAAAGTACATTATACCTATTGCTTAAGTATGTTTAAATAAGATATATAAACTTAGTCTTTAAAGCTACTTTAATTTAGTATAGATTTGAATGCATTGCAACATACCCTCTTCCTCCTCGTCACACATTTCACGCCCCTCCTCATCGGACAGCGTTTCGTGATCCCTACAAAGACCAAGTTACACTTAAAAACACACTCTAAATCAATCTTTAAACGTCACACAACTTATCATCGTCCATCTCATTATGCTCCATATCCATGTCTATGCTCATATGATCATCATCCATGCCATCAATTGTGGGTGTGGGACTGTGCGATTTCTTCATCCGATCATCCGGCTATAGGAAAACAACCTCTGATTAGTACACGAATCAAAACATTTACTTGACATGACTCACCGCCTCCTCTTCCTCTTTCTCCACCTCTGATAGGGAATCAGCATCGGCCAAATTATCCACCGCAATGGCCAAGAACACATTGAGCAGTATATAGTTGCCGCAAATGAACAATATGATAAAGTAAACGCAGGCCAAGGCGCCATAAGAGGACACTCCGCCATAGGCATTGATGCCTGTGTACATAACAGCATTCCAATCCTCACCAGTCATTATCTGTTCAATACGAAACGATTATTAGGAATAGTTTCCATATTAAATGTATGTTTATACGCACCTGGAACACTGTGAGCATGCTCTGCCAGAAACAATCAAAGTTCATGCGATACTTTTCCTCGTCGCCAATATTAAATTTACCACCAAACACTTGCATGCCTAACAAAGCAAATATCACAATAAACAGGAAGAGCAGTAAAAGGAGAGAAGCGATTGATTGTATGGAGTTCAACAGGGAAGCAACTAGATTCGATAGCGAACGCCAATATCTGAAAGAGTAAAGCGATTAATTAACTGCTTGCAAGTGCAAAACTATCGGTATAAAACGTATGCCTTAGTTACCGATAGTTATACAATAATTTCTACAATATTATCCACACATACTTGGTCACTTTGAAGACACGCAGCAGACGCACACAACGCAGCACAGAGACGCCCAAAGGAGGCATCATTCCAGTTTTGAACAACACTGTCTCACTGATGCTGCCGATGACCACAAAGCAATCGAAACGATTGAATAATGATACGAAGTAACCTTGAAAGCCTAAGCTATACATTTTCAGAAACATTTCGCAGGTGAAGAGTCCAATAAACACCATGTTTGTATAGTCTATGGGATAAACAAGAGCAGATTAAACACAGAACAAGATGTGAAACTGATTTATACTCACCCTGAAACTCATCCAGCCAATCCACTTGATGGTAGTGCTCTGTGGCTAGTACGCCGGTATTGAGGAACACCAGCACAATGATGAGCCAGTAGAAGGCCTGCGATTTGACAGCACGTCGACAGGCACGACGCATGCGACGGTTGACACGATCGAAATCCTTTTTCATGCGACGCCAACGTGATTCGGTCATCTGCATTTCAGGCATTTCTTCGCCCATGTTCTCTGTGGAGTCCATTTCATTCTGTTGCTTACCCTTGGCATCGGGCATCAGGCCACCCGTAGCATCGGGTTCAATGTCTTCGGCCTGCGTTATCCAATCGAGATAACCTCGAAGGTCCTCCTCGATTTGTTGCTTCTCACGTAGCTTTTGGAAATCGCCACGATTTTTGGCTTTGTTACGTTCTTTGGAGAACTCACCGGACAACACACCGAGAATTAGATTCATGACAAAAAACGCGCCCAATATAACCATGGAAATAAAGTACATCCATTGCCAGTCGCTGCCCATGGCGTCTTGTATCTGGAATAAAATGGAATTTCGATAATAAAATATCATTTGAATACACTGAATACTCACATAATACAACACATCTGTCCAGCCCTCGAGTGTAATGCACTGAAACACCGTCAACATGGCCAAGCCGAAGTTATCAAAGTTTGTGATGCCATCGTTGGGTCCCTTCCAATTGCCATAGCACTTCATGCCGGTGGGACAGGCATAGCCAACACCGCAGGGTCTAATCTCCTCCTCGTATTCACCTAGATTCCGAGTTATTTTGGGATTGTTTTTTTTTCGATTTTTGTTTTTGTTTTTAGGTATCATGCATTAGTCATGAGGATGAGTACTATGAGATGAGATGATAATTGTGAATGGACTGGGATGATTCATGTGTGTGTTTTGTGTGTATGGTTTCAATTTCTATTTGCGGAATATGCCGCCAAAGTGTCCCAACTAATTATGAATTCAACAGCTCTTTTAACTAGTAGATTAGTTCGATTGCCCGGTAGAACAGTAAGTAGTGTATTTGGGTTCGTTTTGCATATCTTTTGGGTTTTGGGAATGGATGTGTTTTGGAATCTGTGGGTGTATATAGAGCGTTAAGTGTTTTGGACTTGGTTTGAGTGGTTGACTGATCAATTGACCGATTGGGTCTGTACCTTAATTTGTTTACCGTTCACTAATCTACTGTTAATAGAGCCACAGGACGTTGAATTTTAATGCGACATATCTGGTTGCATTCAAGACATTGAATGATATTCGTACAACGTATAAATATTGTACTTATAGTAGTTAGAAGCGCTTACCTGTTACCTCATCTCGACATGCCTTATGCAATTTACCAGAGAACAACTCTAGACCGATAATGGCATAGATTATGATTACGAATATGACCAGAAGTGCAATGTGAAACAGTGGCACCATGGCCTTCAATATTGAATTAAGCACAACCTGCAGACCTGCGGAAAGCGTATGAATTGCCAATATTTTAAACATATACTATATTCAGTGGGGGATTTTACAAACAAATATATATAGAACATCGAGTGCGGTTTATACACTACAAGACACAACAAAAGCTTGCTGAAATGCTACACAGAAGTTCATTGATAAATGTTTTTAAAATATATAAAATATTAGATAAATATCTAAACGGACTACAGACAAAAATATGGAAAACTTTATACAATTATTTCATTCAATTTAGTGTTAAATAATAATTTAAAGTTACATTTCAGTTAATACGTTTAATCTTAGTCTCCTTTTTCTTCTGTGCCGCATTTTAATTACGTTATGAGCCGTAATTTGGTAATATTTTGCTCTACAGGACATTTAGTGAATTTTGATTTGTCGCAATTTATTTTTTGCAGTGCAGAAAGCTCTTACTTGGAACACCCGATACAAGTCGCAATGGACGCAGTACTCGAAAGGCACGCAGTGCCTTCACATCGAATCCATCCTTAAAGAAATGGGACAGTCCCGTACTTATCGCTCTGTAAAAATGAGTGGATTGTTGTTGTTTTTTTTTGTAGATTGGCATACAATTTCATACGTGTCTCAAGTTATTCGATTGAATTGGATATAAGGTAACAACATAGAAAATGGTTAAAATAAGGCCGGGGAGTGGGCCTGGGCGCAATTGAACGCTTTTAACTGGCATATTTTGTATGCTTACCCTATAACTACAATTGTAAAATCTAATAAATTCCATCCATTTCTTAGATATGCACCATTATGTAACACAAAACCATATGCTAATATTTTCATAACACATTCCGCTGTGAATATAACTAGGAATATATATTCAACTTTTTCCTGATTGTTGTTTTCGTGTTGTTTGGGTATTTCGATTATAATGATGTGATTGATGAAATGTTTTTGCGATTGGGTGCACAAATGAGAGGCCGAATGAAATGGTGCGAAGGAATGCGTAAAAGATAGATGAGAGAAATTTATATCGATTAATAAATCATCCGCAAAAATATAGAGCAAGCGCCTCTATCTAAAGAGACCGCATAGAACTTACCAAGGTTTGATTCGTGACATTCGAATCGCTGCCCGGATAAGGCGTGTAAACGGCCAAGGCAATACAATTGGCAAAGATTGTTAACAAAATAAGGAACTCAAATGGTCTAGAAGCAAGTTAATGTCAAGGGTTAAGGAAAATCAATGCAGGTCTAATGGCAAAACTGACTTAAATATGCACAAAGTATTCATAGTTTAAGAGAATTTCCCCTACAAATTTATACACATTTTTTTGTTCTACGAAAAAAGGATACTTCCACTCCACGATGCGAATGCAGAGAGCTCTTATGGGATTTTTGAGCCCCAAACAGAAAAGTGCACGTTGTGGTCGATCTGGCTGCGGTTTGCCGCGACGTTGTGGTCGCTTTTGGCCGGCAGCAGCGGCAGCTTTTTGACCACCAATGCCGCTGGGTCCGATTGTGGTGCCGTTCATTGTTTCCGGAATGTTTGCAATGCCCATGGCATCGATGCCTACAGGGATAACGTGCAATGGGCGGAGGCAGAGTATATTCGTTAGCAGCATTTACAGATAGTTAGTTAAAGCTGTTGAACTTACCCATAATATTGGTGCCGCCACCCAGATTCGATTGCGGGTTAAGGGAATTGGACATGTCCCCACCTCGGGCGGCACCTCCATTGCCATTGGGCGTAAAGGTGCCGCCACCAGCGGCGCCGCCTCTTTCAAAGTCCATTATGTTAAAGAACTTGCCAGCGCCGCCACCAAAATTATCAATTAGCTCCGCAGAGCTGGAGTAGAAGGGCGAAAATGCTTGAGTATCGTCTTCCTCCTCTTCGTAATACTCGTCTGCCTCCTCGTCGTCGTCCTCTACGTCGTCTTCGTCGCCCTCTTCGTCGTTATATTGTTGTTGTTGCTGCTGCTGTTGGGCAAGCTGCTCTTGTTCATCAATATCAATAGTTGTGCCCTCAGGCTCGTCGTCGTACTCTTCGTCTTCTGCTTCGTGTTCGCCGTCGTCGTCGTCCTCCTCGGTGATTCTACATGTCCTTCTGATCGAGGGACGATTGTTGCGCGTATTTCTCCTTACAACGACATCCGCATTGTCATCCACATCGCCGACATCCTCGAGCGAATCGTTTCCACTGATACCTGCTGCGCCTGCAATGATCCTAATGTCATCGTCCGCATCATCAATATCCGCATCAGCATCCTGGCGACGCTCACTGAAGCTCTCGCAATCAGTGTTGCCAGCGCCTGGCGAGGTTGCTGCGGCAGCTGCTTGTTCCTTAGCTGCTGCCGCAACGGCTGCAACTATTGCCGCTGTACGTAGAGTCTGTGAACTGAGATCAGCGGCGTCAAGATTATCCGGGTCGTCGTTTTCCGGATCGCAGTCGTCGTCACCGATAAAACTGCTTATATCTCCGACACCAAAACCATGCAGCGTACTATTGTCGCCAGTTATGTCACAGTTGCAACTGTTGCTGCTGCTACTGTCGCCACCAACAGCACTGTAACTGCTGTCGTCGTCCCGGGCGCCACTACTGTAGCTGCTGTTGCTACTCCCGGCGCTGGTTACACTATTCTGTGGCTGTTGCTGCCACGAAGTGGCGGTGGCTGCTGGTCCTGCTGTTGCTGACTGGGCTGCCGCGGTTAAGGCTTCCTCCGGTGTCAGGCGTTGACTGCCTGTGGCACCACCGCACGAGGTGCAACTGGATTTGCGCCTCTGACGTTTGCTACCTCTGTTGCTATGCCCGTTGCCGTTGCCCGCCTCACTGCCGCTGTTGTTGTTGTTTTTGTGTCGCCGCTGCTTAAAGTCGAGCTTATATGTGCTATTGTTAACAATTTGGCTGGTAACGGCGCTGAGTGCGAGCTCTGCGCTTGTGGCACGCTTCCTGCCTGAGCCACCTGCTGTACTATCCTCGCTGCCGGCAATAACCTCAAGCGGACTGCAACTACTGAGTTTGGAAGAAATAAACAATACTTTAGCAACTTGTTAATTATATTCAATATAAACAATATCAAATACTATATACTCATTGGATGCATTTTACAACGGCTCATCTGTTTGGTACTTTTACTTTGGTGTGTGGGTCAATCAAACCTGCTTCCATATAGTGTTTCACTAAATATTACCTTTATATATTATATTTCTTGGTGTAATCATTATTGTTCTGTTATTTTATTGATGCTTGCATTATTTTTATGGCAATAAGAAAATGAACACAAGTAACGAATTGCATGACGCAATAAATGAATTTTTTACAGTCTGGCAACGCTTTAAGTGAATAGCAGCTCTGCTATGTAGCTCAAAATGATCGACTCATCAAATTTATGGGCAGCACTTGGCAATTGCACAGTTTTAATTGCCCGCCAAATATTTATATTTGAAAATTATATTATTACATTTAAGTTTCTATGTTCCTAGGTGTAAGTAAAAGCGATTAAATCTAAAATAAAATATTCTTATTTAACAAGCGATTCTAAACATTTGAATCATATTGCCCCATATGACATTAAATTGTTTTCGTGTGTTTTTGGTTGTATATTTCTTTGTACTTACTCTATATTAGGCGAAAGCATGCTTCTTCATACTCTTACACACATACAAAACTGGACAGACACACAGAGGGACAAAACATAGATACACAACAAACACACACAACGTTAATAACGATAGTTAATGTTTTAATTGGGAATTTGCAGTTTGTTAGGTTTTGTTGTGAGCCAAAAACTTACTATGCCCTAGAGTTCCTAGTATTCCTAGAATTCGTATGTTCCAAATAATCAAACTCTTGCATTGCATTATATATGAACTTGTTATCGTGCTCCAGCTGGAGCTGCATATACCTTTGTTGTAGCACCGTTGGACCCGACGACGTGGGCGATGTGGATGTGTTGCCAGTGACTGGAATCGGTAGCGTTATCGTCGGCGATCGATGCTGATGATGATGATCCGGCTTCACAATTATCACTTCAAGGTCACTTTTTGTGGGTGTGGGTGTGGGTGTGGGTGTCGCAGCTGTGGTTATTGTTGTTGGCGATTTGCATTTGTATTTGCGACTGCCACGAGTTGGTGTTTCCGCCTTCAAATAGCGTCGTGATGTTGCCGGCGATGTGGGGGAGGGTTTGCGCTCGATGACAAGCGTATTATCATCATAGGCTATACAATTGACCAATTCACCACCACCCATGACATTCGGCGAGGTCGGCGCCTTATCGCTGTGGTCATAAACTTTCGCCTCCTTTTGTCGCTGGAATTGCAATTGACGCCGTCGCTGAGATGAGGATGTGGATGTGGTGGCTGACTTTGCTCCACTCCTGGAACTGCTTGGCTGTGGTTGTTGTTGTTGTAGTGGGTTTTTGGTCAGACATGTTGATGATTCATCAATGACTGTCACGGTGCTGCTTGGTGACAAATCTTTGCTCGTTTCCCTATCTCTAGCCCTATCCCTATCTTTATCCTTATCCTTATCCTTAGTGTTATTGTTTTTGCTATGATTCAATTTATTATTGGTACTAGAACTATCCAAGGCATCGAATTTATTAGTTTGTTGCTTTTGTTGTGCATGCTGCTGCTGCTGCTGCTGTTGTTGTTGTTGCTCTTGTTCCTGGGGTGTTGGCGATTGTTGCTGTTGTTTTTGCTGTTCCTTTTGTTCTCCTAGTGTGTAAATGGTGAATCATTTATGTTAGTTTGCGATGTTTATTAGTGTCGTTAATATAAATATTTACGATAATTGCATATTCATATACATTTATTTGGGCTAATTAATTTTGATTATTGCTTAGTAGTGTGGATTATTAGTGGATGAAATTATGTGTGAATTTAATTTAATAATAAGTGTTGTATAACGATTAAATTTGATGTCCAACGTTTATGTTTAAAATGTGTAACCTACTGGCAATGCTGGCACTGAGTAGTTGGGCAACACCAGAGAAGAATGCGAGCATAAGGAATATGAAATGATGTACGTGAATAACGGAATATGAATACTCAGTTTGGCTGCGTTCGCGAGAATTTTCCGATCGGTTATAAGCGATGCATTTTTTTTAAATAAGTTTTTTTTAGTGAGTGAGTGTGATTAGTGAATATTAGCATCATAATTAGTAACAAGGTATTTCAAAAATACATGTTACACAGCTGCAGGCGTAAATCGAAGACTAAAATATCAGTAAAAACAAACGGAAGAAGAAGAAGCAGCTAATTTTCTTTGTGTGAAGGAAAAACAATTTTAAAAGTGAGAAATGTATTCAGTTGTAAATGTTATTGCGAAGAGAAGTGTTTTTTTTTTCTTGTGTAACTGTGTAGTGTATCATAGTGCTTGTGTAAATATAATACATATAAATAAATAAGAGAAAATAAGAAATGCAATAAAATATCAAATAACGCAGTAGTAGCTGAACTCAAAATGGTAAGTGAAGCCCATTGAAATTTTCTCGAATGTCTGATAGATTTGAGCGATGAATGGGAGTATAAATGTGTAATATATTCTGTGTACATAAATCAATGCGATTGGTTCGATTGCGATTGGGTTAAGTCAGATGGTACCTGTATTCATATTTGAAGTTTCCTTCCCACGACCAACAAATTGATTGTTGTATTCATTCAATGCGCTTTGTGGGAAACTGCTCTAGGTATATCAAGCGCTGTCCCATTCACTTTGTGGGGCGGTGTTGTCCTCAACAGGTGTGCTGTATCCCATTCACAGGCAAATGCTATTCACACACACACACACACACACACACGCACTCACACTCACGCTGTTAAAAAGCTTTTTGTTGTTGGATTTGTATTATGTTAGACGGTGGTGCAGTTGTTGCTTTATTGGACGTTAAAGTGACGGTTGTTAGTTGTAGTTGTGTTAATTCTTATAGATTACTGTAAAATTTGGCATTTGTTCAAGTCTGCGGTAATTTATTGATTAGTTTTGTGGAGCGAAATATAGTATATATAGCTGTATCAGTCAGAGCTCTTGCGTTGTCGGTTATTGAATTTCGTTTAATTCCAGGCGGCTGCACTACACGGAATATCCATTAGTTGGAGTATTGATAACTTATCAGCGATTGGGCGCTCTATATATAAATCTAAACCCTTGACACACATATGCATGTGTATGTGTGTGTGTGTGTGTGCGTGCGCATCAAAACAAAAACATACGCAATGTTTACATTCTCCTTTGTTGTCGCAACATTATTTTCGGAGCTTCTGTCCAACTGTCAACTGTCAAGTGGCCAATCAACTTTAAGCTCTCTCGCGCTCTCTCTCGCGCTCTCCTCGCTTGCAGAAAGCACAGTTAACTGTGCAGCGGCCGACAGAAAGTTCAAGTGTCAGAAAAGCATTATATTTTTTGCCCCTTGCCCCCGCTGTAACCCTCGCCCTAGGCGAACGCGTTGTATTCGTCACTGATTAAAGTTGCTGAAATGCTAAGTACAGGTCTGGAGAGGAGGAGGGGGTGCACCGCTGGTCTCTCTGGCCGCAATGGGGTCAAGTGCGCTCCAACTAAGCAGTAAAAAGTAATTTGTGCGTTTTGTTTATGGGACGCTTGGGGACAATGCATAGCGCATTACTCCCTCTATAAATGCTGACCGATTGACCTACCCAGGCATATGTAATAAGCCACACGCACACACTCACACACACACATATGCACATGCACAACACACACCACACACACACTCGTAGACACATACACACGTGTGTGAAAAATTTCAGACGCAGTAGGTAAAAAAAAGCGATAGCGCTTTTCTTCACATTTCCCTTGTTGAAGCACCACTTGAATCACAGTTTTCACGAGTTTCCTCTATTGATTTAAGCCTATTATATTTGCTGCTTGGTGGCATGTAGTATTATTGAGTATAATATTATTATTATTTTTATCTTGTGGAACGCACGACCAACAGCAACGCGAACGAGTTTAAGGAATCGGGCACAAAAGCACACTGTGCAGGAGTTGCAAGCTTTTCGCGTGGCAACCGTGAATGTGTTGACACACAACAAAGAGAACTTTCCTCTAAGCAGCTTTCGCCTCGAAAGCTTAGCTTTATCGATAGCCGCAGTGATGCTGGGTTCGGAAACTGGCTAAGCGGGTGTGTGTACTCAATAAAGCAAAGGATTATTATTATTATTTATTATTATTTGTCAGAGATCTATTTAACACTGCGACCTTAACTCTCTAAGACCTCAAGGCACTTATTACATTTTTGCATTTACAAAAAAAAAACGGTTAGCTTTTTTATTATTTTAAATAAAGTTTAAATATTTTCTGTGGGTTCTCTAATATTATAGCTTTTGTATTTGCAAAAGGTTTGCACGTTTTTCGAACCTTTTACCGTATTTTTATTTTGATTTGCACAGGGCATCTGTTTTTCACGTTTAAAATTAAATTTTTAGCATGAAATGATTTTCTGCGATGTTTAAAAAAATTAGAGAAAAAGGTATTGACATACTATTTTTTTCTTGTTAGCTTTAATTAAATAAATAATATTAATAATAATAATAATAATAAAATAATTAAATTTTGATATAATCGAATCGGTACGATTTTTTTCTTATTCAAAGCCCTATAAATACCTTGAGAAACTTTTTCAATTATCTTACCTGAAAGGTAAACGAAAGCTGCTATACAATTTCTGAAGTAATTTTTGAGCTCAGTGGCCCCAGTAAACCCTAGAGATAATTGTTCAATTAAAATTTAGTCATTATTTAAGGGTTTGGGGCTTAGAGGGTTAAAGATCTATTGTGCTCTCTGCCTAATTAAGTTACAGCTCTTCCGCCAGTTCAATCGAGTCCAATGCAGAAATGCGATGATTTTCCCTAGTTGAAGAGCTCTTATCACCAGACTGTCTAGGAAGTAGTTACCTAAGTGAGCTAGCCTTAACCTACTGACTGCCGGGCATGTTCCTAGTATGTGCTCTGACGTTTCGTCTTCTTCGAGACAGACTCTACAGAGTGTACAATGTCCTGTAAGTATGCCGGTGACTATTCTCAGTGAACTTTTGCTCATTCTTAGGCAGTCCTCAGTTCTCTTCTTGCTGTAGTTTCCTAAGAGCAGTTTGCTCTGTCTGGCTCCCTGCTATGTTTCCCAGTATTCTTCGCTGACCCTTCGTGCCTTAGAGTTTATACTTTGACAAAGTTGGGTCCAAGAAGGGTCCGCAGAAGGGTTCTGGTCAGAGAAGAGGCTTGCTAACCCCCTTTCTATATAAATCGTTGCCTGGGACTCCTGCATGGCCGGGTACCAGCCAAAGGATGGCAAACGGGAGAATAATTACTACATTGTTAAACATTTTGTTAGATAGAAAATAGCTAAATTTATAAACAAACATAACGAATATGGGCGAAGCACAGCAGTGGAGCACTTTGTTTACAAACAAAACGCACATAAAACGTGCCAATGAATAGGAACATGCACACGTTCAGTCTCTTCATTCAAATGCGATACACATACACACACACACTCTACACATATTTATAATAAGATTTTCCTGCTCTCCCACTCTATGTGAGCTGTGTGCCTTTTCGCACTCGCATTTGTTGTCAGACGCGGCTGAACAGCTGATCATTGACTGCGCATGACTCAAACGGTTTTGACAGTTGAAGAGAGAGGAAAGTGAGCGCGTGAGATCGAGAGACCGAGAGCTCCAATTGTCAAATTCAGTTTGACACTTTTACGGGCTAACGCAACATTTTCAATTTCTTTGCATTTTCATACATACACACACATACTACTATATCTGAGTGTATATTTGCCCAATTTTCTTTTTGCCACATTTTACAGCTGACTCATCGTGCAGCATTTCTTGACGCTGCCTAATAAATCACAAGCAATTTGAATACTTATTCTTTGCTAATGAGCTACGTTCAGCTGGAAATTAGTAGTTTTCAGTTTTCAAATTTTCTTTGCAAGCAAACAAATGTTCACAAATTTTCAGATTTCTTTGAGCTATCAATGCGTACATATGTATTTTTCTCCTATGTTTTGTGCACTTTGAAATAAATATTTAGTTTGGGTAGTTTGTGTGCCGAATTTTCTGATTTCCCATTACATGCTGAATGCATTTTCCATTTTCATCATTAAATTTACAAGCTGCTAAAAGATTAATATGCCATTTCCACTTCCTATGAAGTGAGTTGTTTTTGATCGATTTTCAACAGTGTGTAGGTTAGATTAGGTTGAGCGGTAGCTGAGGAATAGACCTCAGCTCACTTAGGCCAAAAGAGGCCCATTGTGGTACCGCATTTAATTAATTTAATAATTTCCAACTACTTTGATTTAAAACCAGCCTGAGGCTTTTATGAAACGTCTCTGATTCCTAAGCTTTATTGGAGCAAGGTCTGTCAGGTCTGTTAGATGGTAGGCTCCCAGCTAAAAGAACCTGGATCTACATAGGGCACGACAGGAGCAGAGGAGGTGATGGACTATTTCCTCTTCTTCTTCGTCACGACAGCTTCTGCAAAAGTCGTCAGTGTGTATCTTTAGGCAATCAAGTACATAGGCGCTGGAAAATCCTATTGCGGACTATAAATTTCTTTTCTAAAAACTTCCAACAAATATTCATAAAACTAATATAAATTTATCAGTCGTTAAATAAATTAATATAAATAAATATAAATTTATTAGTCGTTAAATAAATTAATATAAATTTATTAGTCGTTAAATAAATTAATATAATTTAATATAAATTTATTAGTCGTTAAATAAATTAATATAAATTTATTACTCGTTAATTCATAAAAATAATTTCTTAATCGATTTCATATCAAATACGTTTTCTCATAAATGTTTCAATCCGCTATTGCTCTTTTACTTTGATCAAAATGTTCAAAAGGCCAACGTCAAATATACTATGTTTATATTCTATTCTATTTGGCAGAAGAACAATAAAATTTTGTTACGTTTATAACAAATTGAATCTGGCAAAAAACATGTGCAAAAGTAATTTGCCGAATGTAGGGGACTTTTTGTTTGAATGAAATATGTGATGCTAAATATTATCGAAAAACAACAGAAAAACACATCAGTGAGAGCTGCCGGTGAATGTCTAGGGGAGGGGGGATAGGGTGGGATGGGCATGATGCTGCTTCGTTTCCTTGCCCGCACTACGACTATAAATAGCACAAGCACACGTAGTTGGATCTGTCGATGTGATCGTTGTTGTGCTTCTTATAGCTATTGTTGTAGCCCCAATTTTGCAGACAATGAAATTAAATTTAGCCTAATTGAATTGCCTTTAGTATCGAATAAAACGAAGACAAGACCTCCTCCCATTAAAAATGTTTTGTAGAAAATTCATAAATGCCATGGAAGCGAATCACTTGGCACAATGAGTAGCAAAACAGATGTGGCGATCGCATATCAATGCATAATATCCAATATAGTATGTAGTATATAGTGTCTATATAGTTTTGTTCAGTTGTATTTGGCTTGTTCTACATTCAACTTACATGATATCAATGCTCTGTGTTCCCTCGTGGCAACAATAACAATTTTATGTGCTCGTCGCTCATACAAAAATCCGAGCCAAAGGCAGAGGCAGGGGCAGAGGCTGAGGCTGAGGCAGCATACGTGGCGTTGGTATTTTTAACTCTATGAAATTCTTCACTTAGTTTTTTCTTCTCTTCAATTTTGTTGCCTTGCAGCTAAGAAAATTTAGATTTTCTTACAAGTACAACAATTGCTTACAACTTTAGCAAATTATACGTGAATTTTCATAACAATTTTCGCTTGTTTGTGACGAGAAAACATAGATGATTATGACAGCACACGATCTATATATACTTAGTATAAATTGCTCACACACATATACATCTATAAATTTCTATATGCAAATATATATTTCTTTAGGGAAAACTCGCACTCTCACAACTTCCCAAGTTCGTCTAAAATTCACATTTATGTTTAACAATTAAGTTGGTAATGAAAGCGATATGCACTTGCTTTGGAAAACCCCAAGAAAATGGCAAATGAAATCATTTATTTTTGCCTTATTCACTTCACCCGCACAGATATATGTATTTTTTGTGTGTGTAGCTTAAAAATAATTCTGAACACACACGGGCGCGTTGCGCGGTGGTTGGAAGCACACGAATGCGCCGAACAGACCAAATATCGCCAACGATCAGCCGAGAACTGTCAGTTGGCTGCTACCATCTCTCGAAATTGAACAAGTTTGGTATTTTTCAATGATTGGTATTAATTAGGGCATTTTTTGTGCTGTCAAAATGCATTTTTTAAATAGATTAATATTAATGTGTAAAAGTGAAATTAAAAAAAAAAAATAAAAAAAAAAATAGATAGGAAAAAAATACAAAAAATATAAAACAAATGAAATTAAATTGAATCAAATTAGATATATAACAGTTGAAAAATGTTATAAAATTTTTATTTGATTTAGATACTACAAAATTTAAATGCAAAGGTAATTATAAATATATTTATTAAAAAAAAAAATATATAATAAAATAAAAAAAAAATATAATAAAATAAAAAAAATATATAATAAAATAAAAAAAATATATAATTAAATAAATATAAATGACATGGAAAAGCTATAAATACAATTAAACTTAATAGCTTTAAGTGTATGGTTTAAATAAATTAAAGCCAATAATGAAGACCCTACTACTTATACTTTTTCAAAGCATTCGTATGTACATGGGGTTTACATACATATCATCTTTTTGTACTTTGGTCTCTGTTTAGATAATAAATGATAATAAATTTTTAATAACTCAAGAATATAAATTCTGTGTTAAATTATATATATATATATATAAATTATATATAAATAAATTAATCCAATTACATGGCTAAATATGTAAAATTATTTATAATTAAACAATAAAAACTAAATACTATTTGAATACAAACATTTTTCCTCTTCAATTCCTATGTTTCGAAACCATACCATGAGCTGCATGCCCTTGCAAGCAGAGTGTGCTGAGCTTTCTGTCTGTTAGCTTATAAAAGCACTGCCCAGCAGCTTTACATTCTGCTTAACATAACATCCTTGTTAACATGCAGTTAACAGCAACTTTTGAAAGCTTTATCAAACCTGTAATGCGATTGCTTGGGTTGAATGAAAGTGATGCGATTCGTTAATAATTGTAATAGCTTAATTAATATTTATTATAAATTTTAGGATATTTTAAATTTTTGTCTAAATTAATTACAATATTAATTAATATAAATCAAGATTCATGAGCAGCAATATTATATTTTCTTGGCATTAATTTAGCTGCGCCCTTTGCACCTGGCAATAGAATTGCCCGGGGACAAGCTGTTTAAATCTGTGTAACAAGCACAAAAACTTTCATAATTACCAACTAAAACAAAAACAGAATGGTAACACACACACATACACACAGATGTACTAATACACACACACACAAATGTACAGGCAAATGTATAAAAACAATATTTATGTATGATTTTGTCGGCACAGCATACCGACGCAGGGCCAGACCAACTTTTCCGTGTCTCTCTGTGGCTGAGAGAGGGTAAGGTATAGTACTATACTATATGTATGTATGTATGTGTACACGTAGCATATTTACAGGAGTTGAACTTGTAAGCAGCACCACAACAGCAACAACAACAACAACAACAGCAACAAATGAGGGCAACAGGAAGTGGCTCACAGATTGTCTTTGTACTACCGACAAGCCACTTGGCATCTGCTTGCATATAATGATATGCACATGTTAATGATATAACCAAAACAAAAACAAACTGAAAAACAACATTTAATTTACTCTATAATAAACAGAAATTGATATATATGTATATATGTATTTATATAGATTTACATAGCATAAAGAGTTGCACTATATTGATAACAATGCTGATAGTGCTGATAAGGGAAATCATTTCTTTTTAGGGCTGCTGATAATACATATGTTGAAATATATATTTTATATATATTCTATTTACGCTATATTAATATTTCATGTGGCTAAAGATGATTAGAGATATTTTGCTGTAAAGAAATATCTTTATTTGCAGCTAAGTTTGGTGGATTAAAATAAAAACCCCAAACGAATCGATATGAATTATTTGAATTAACTTTAAAATATATTCTATTTTATTAGTATTATTACTGAAAAATTTTCGATGCAATTGCTAGAATTATAACGTTTTTAAATTAACTTAAACTATGGCACTAAATTTATATATTATTAAATATACATATATTATTTTCTACAAACATATTAACTCTAATTTTGATACTCCATACATTTTTAAAAAATTATATAAATATTTGTTAAAATATAAATTAAACTGTCAACTCACAATTCAAAATTTTTTATATTTCTGCTATTTTATATATGTATCTCCATATTATATTTATAATGTTTAGTAGTCTAGTACTTTGTGAGGGGCACGATCCCATCCGGAGTTACCTAACCTAACCTAGTCTAGTACTTTATACCAGTTGAACAAATAGCATTACAAAGCACTCATTTCCCTTGTGTATAGAGCATTGTGTAGCATGTAAATAAAAATGCAATACTTGTAATGTATAAAACATGAAGTGCGCTTAATAACTCATTGGTTCAACGTGGCGTATGCGTGCTGTTAACAGTTGGTTAATTAAAACTTTTACTTTGGAGAACATTGAGAGAGAGCAGCAGTCAATTATGTTTTGTTGTTAATGATGATAAGGCTTGCAGGTAATTGTTAAGCCAATTGCATTAACACAACTGACAATACTCGCTCACACACACACACAGTTACACACACACGCATAGCCGTCAACTTATGCTCCTGAGGGAGCTCATTACAAGTCTGAGATAAAGGCAACTGTAAAGCAAATGTTAAACTTGATAATTTTCTGGACATTTAAGCGGTAAACTGACATTTTATGCTTCTGGGAGAGAGTGAGGTGAAGCAGAGGATAGCGGCAGCTGCTGATGCTACTGCTGCTGCAGCAATATACATAAACGTTACTGCAACCAAGAGCAGGACCAGCAGCAGGACACTCGACTCTCGATAAAGTTGCGCAAAAGGCAATTCTCAAAGGAAATTAATTTGTGTTGCAATGTGCTGAATATTTCCAGCTGAAAATGACTCGCTTTTTTTTCTACTGTTTATTTGGCTGCTGGTTCCATTTTAATGTGTATGCTTTTCGCACCGACTGTGTGCCCGTCTTGGACTATTTGCTTTAAATCTTAGCTGTTGATATTTAGTTAGTTTGACTATTTAACTTTGTGTTTGTTTAGCATTTTTTTAAACATTTTATTTCAGTTGGAATTCTCTCTCTAGAGATGGCTCTAATATAGCAGCTGGCGCTTTTTGACCCAGCTTGACATATTTGACTTTTAAGCTGGTGAAAGGAATATTTTCATAGAGCGCGAGCTACAAATGAGAATGAAATGGGACTCATCTGCAGTTTAATCCGCTGAAATGTGTTTTTAATAAAAGCGAGCGAAACAAAGGCCAGCGACACAGCAAAGGGTTGAATGCTGTGGATGTGTTGTGTCTCCATGACTACTACTATGTGTATTTAATAACATCTGTTGAGAAACTCTCTTTACTTATTAAAAATTCCTATAGATCTCAGCAACTATTCTTGGCAGTTAATTAGTAGTTTGGTTGGCTTTAGCTAAAGCAGAAGTAGTAAAAACTCCATGCACTACGATTACATACAGTGCGTTTCATAATCATAAGACACTTATATACATATACAACTAATTCTGTTTTTACACGGTTTTAAACGCGGTTTTGATTTAACACGATTTTATAATAGTTTATTAAAAATATTTTTACACGATTTTATTCCGATTTCAAAATATTTTAGGCTTCAATTTTATTTGTTAGATTTAATTCCTGCGAAATGTGTCCATATCACAAATTTAGGCGAATTCTTTTTTTGTGCATACAAACAAGTTTACTGGATGAGAAACTGTAAATAGCACAAATTTGGGGGAATGTCTTGTACACGTTTAATGTCTTTTTTTACACGGTTTTTTATACACTATTGTTTTCTGGAACTAATCTACCGTGTAAAGACAGAACTAGGTGTATCTTATATCTGGTGCGTTGCGTTTTTCCATTCAACTATTTTTGGCATGAAGTTGTTTTTACTGAAAGCACGTTTTGCTGCGACTTTTTAGTGTTTCATTATCATAAGACACACATCCTTTAAATCCTTTAAATAAGAACCGTTTGATGGAACATTTATATTGTATTATAGTTGTATTATATTATTGTCCTCGACTTTTAAGAACTTCTACCAATCAGTTTTGCATGAATCCTATTAATTTTATTTTAACAACTTCTAAAGTGTCTTATGATTACTACTTATTATATCAATTAACTTTATACTTTTCTAGAAATAATAACACACTATTTGTATACATATTTTGTTTTACGATTTATTTTGTATTTTTTTATATTTTATTTATTTTGCACAGCACAACGAGCCACTCACACGGTTCAATAAGAAAGAGGAAGTAAACAGAGTAGCGTGGGATTTTTATAATGTGGCTTGCTGCTAACCTAACACATCAGTATCGATAATTATATTATCGATATCGAGTTATGTTATGCCCAACAATTACGAAACGCGCTGTATATTCGAATGCTTAGGAATACATATATGTACTTATATTTATCTGTTATATTGTCCTCTATCAATCGTTTTTGCATGAATCCTATTAATTTTATTTTAACTAACTTCTAAAGTGCCTTATGATTATGATACCCACTGTATATTCAAATGCTTAGGAGTGCTGTGCCCATATCTGGCTGCATGTTAAACAAAACAATCAGTACACGCATATCGAAGGCATCGATACATGGCTCCCGTTGCCGTTGCATGTGGTCAGTCAATAAAACTGTTGCCCAAAGGGAATTAACACGCACAGGCCCTCTTCACCCCCTCCACCCCCTCTGCAGCCCCTCTCCAATCCCATGCCATAGCTATGACCAGAATTGTAGCTGCATTGTCACAAAACACTTTGTCTCACTTAATTTTTCTCTGGATAACTGGAATTTTGTTGCTTTTTTCGCAATTTTTTCTCTTCTCTCTGTCTGCATTTCCCCAGCAATTCTCTTTGTGCATGTGTGTGTGTGTGTGTGTGTATATGTATGTGTGCTGCTGTTGCGATGCGGCAAACAATTTCAATTTAAATTGCCAGCTTTGCTTACCTTTTGCTGTGCTCTGGGTACACTTATCAGTGTCAATAAAAGTCCAAGGGGAGTTGGAATCCAGCAGCAGAAAAAAAAACACATTCTTGCCGAGACAGATGCGAGCAGCAGCAAAAAACTACAAGCGAATCTATAAAAAAAATGCTGGAAAAACTTTACTGACATCGGCTTGCCACATGAACGTCCTATCCATGTCCAACTTGAGTTGCAGGAGGAGTAGGAGTGGGAGTAGGAGTAGGGGCAGTAACTGTAACTGAACAGTGGGCTGGCGCTTTAAGTGAAATGTGAATTGTGGCCATGACGCCGGCTGCATTAGGCGACGTGCTTAATTAACCGTTAAGCGACCCCCAAAAAAAGCAAAAAATATATATTGAAGGAAAACATTTATGAATGAAACGTGTGGGGGCAACGTGAGAATAAAGCCACACAGCAAATGAAGGAAATGAGGAAAGGCAGGCGAAAGAGTCTGAATGGAAAGAAAGGCAAGCGAAAGTTAACCATAAAGCGAAACTCAGATACTCTATGGCTTAAATATTTATTTATATATAATACAGCAGAATTGTTTCCTTTTTCATTATATTTTTATTTTAACTAGAATTTTAAAATAAATTATTATTAATTTTTTTTTATATTTTAATTATTGTGAGTTTATTTAAAATGGTATACATTTTTTAAGGTACTTTGTTAACATGATAAATACATAAGTAAAATAAAATATAAAATATTTCAGAATTTTTTTTAACAATTTATTTGTATAAAAAAAAATTTATTAAAACACATTCTCATTATTAAGCTCTACCTCAAAATTCATACAACTCTCTGTGAGTGCAGTGAACGATATCACACTTACGCTTAGTCACAGTAACGGTATACCGTACAGCATACTCAGCCACGCCCCCTTAAGTTTCTTTATATGTGCGTGTGTGTGTGTGTGCGGGAGTTTGTGTTAATTTCACGCTTCATGTTTTTGCGGCAATGAAATAAAAACCTTTATTATAGTCGAGCTAATAATTGCAAAGACTAAAACCGTTCTAACGGTGCGCTGTCTGTGTGTGTGTGTGTGTGAGTGTAGGCATGTGTGTGCAGTCATCGTCGCCGCCATTTGCACCGCATGGCGTCGCTTAATTAAGCAATGGCCAACGCTCGAGTAGCTGCCAGGAAGGAGCAACTGCTTGCTGAACTTGGAGTGTTGCAATTATGCTTATGATTTATGTTTGTGGGAGCTGAAGGAGCAGTTCAGCTAAGTAGCCAAAGCCATGCTACAACTTGAGCTGCATTTCAAGCTGATTGACTTAGGCCTAAGGATCACTTAGATGCCACTGAGGTTGCCAGCTAATGAAATGCTATGGCATGCAGCAGCAGGCAAAGGAAATCGTATATGGAAAATGTATCGTATATTTATTATAGTTATTTAAAGTACAAATCTTGTGCCTACACTATTATAAAATTTAATTGAGATTATTTTTAGAATTTTAGCAAATTTTAAAATTGTTCAGAAAATCCGCAAAGTATCTATGTATTAGTATCTTTATGATTTACACTTGCAAATAGTAGTCATATTACATTGAATTTATTTATTTCAAATAATTAGAAAACATCCTTACAACTGGTGCTTTAGTTTCCCAAGTTTATTATTGTATAATCAATAAATAATAATAATTAAAAACTTTCGTATTTTTTTTTTTAGAATTTTCTATTATTTTCTTTTCTAATATTTGTCAGATTTATTCTTCCAAGTTCACCAAGGAATATATTTTTTTCTTTACAAAGTTTCAGTTTAATTTACAGAAATATTCTCTTATTTTATAGGGTTTATAAGAATAATTTTACTAAAATTTACATTAAACATATAACGCTCCATGGCGTTCAATAAATGTTGTGGAAAATCTAAACGTATTTCACAGATTTTTGTGGGTAAATTTTTGTTTGTGAGCAAAAAGGGAATCTATTATACAATTCCCAACTATTTGCAATGCATAGACTTACATTTATCTGTTTACGATTGGGTTTACCGAACAGGGCCATCTTCAAGGGTCACATCCTGTAGGGATCCCATGTTGTACGTCGGGTTGGAGAGGGAAAACTTTTTGCAATACAAATGCAAACACACACATACACACACACACATAGCTCAGTCGTATTTTTGCAGTGGCGGCACTCTGTGTGACCCAATCGTGAAAGTTCGAAGACACACACACACTCACACACACACACAAAGAAAATAATATGGTATGGAACGCATTTTAAGCTCAACTTTATGCGCAAGAAAACAAAATGGCGTGCGAAGCGGAAGTGCACATTAGTTGTATGCAAAAGTTTGCACTTTTGGCCAAAAGGAATGAAAAAGTGGCAGCAGCAGAGGCAACTTGGACGGAAGCTGGAACTTATGTGTGTACAGCCCAAGCCCAGCACAACAAATAGAAATTTGTGGTGTACACTTGGCTGTCAGCTGGCCCTCTACCACCCCTCCCCCGCCCTACTCGAAATGCAAGCCCAGCAAAAAGAGGTGCGAAAAATTTGTGCACACCTGTGCGAAAAATGCTTTCAAAAACTTCGATGCATTTTCTTACAACATTCTACACATTTTTTTTTTGTATTTTACTTTGCTCTCTACTCTCTGCTCTGCCCTTCTAGTTTGTTGTCGTTGTTGCTGTTGTTAATAATTTTGTACATTGCAAGTTGTTTGGCGTCTTTTGCCAGGGAGAGAGTGAGAGAGAGAGAGTGGGTGAGAGTTTTGCATGCATTTCAATTTTCATATTTGTGTCGAGGGTTGCTAGAATTTTTGCCTGCTTCTGGTTGTATTATTAAATTTTCTGGCAGCTAAGCAAAAAGTTTCAAATATGCATGTAAACTGTAAAAAGCTATTGTAGCCCAGTCACGATTCCTAAGTGGAGCAGAACAGCATCTAAAATGCAGCCTGTCTGTCTGCCTTACTACAGCGAGAGTGAGAGATTTATTATTCAGTTGCAGTGTACTCAGTGGCAACAGGGGCCATGCAGCTGCCACACGATGCTGCTACTTCTGTTGGGGGCGAATGTTGCAAAAACAACTTAATTATTCTGCAATATGCACAAAACAATTGCGCCTCGAATTGACTTTCAATTGGTTTATGTGAATGCCATGTTTGTATAGTTTCCATTCCCAACAATTTTGATACTTATAATTGTTCGCAAAACATTTCCATTTAAATTATTAAAAAGACATTCAAATCAAATTTACTTTGACTGGGTAAAACGCTTTTCTTAGTCTGTTGTCTATTAAGTGCTAGCTGTATTTGAACCTCGAATGTCATTGTGGGATTTTTAAACATTTTTCATGTATTTTATATAGTTCTAAGTAAGTTATAATTAAGCGCTCTAATCGTCTGTTTGTCATTATTTCATAACTGCTTTTTATTCTTCTACAATTTTCATAACATATCGCTTTTTCTTAGTCCTTATTATTGAGTTATTTTATCAGAATTTTATTCTTAAATTTTATGTGGAATTTTTTATAATGTTTTATTTAATTAAAGTATCTATTATTCTCAGCTTGATCGCTCTTATCACTCGACGCATTCAAATAAAATTAAATTATTTGACTAGGAAAAACGATTATCTTAGTATTGTCTATTAAGTTCTATAAGTATTTAAACCTCAAATGTCATTTGGAATTTTGAAACATTTTATATGGCTAGAATTCTTAGTTAAACTGCTCTGACTGTAGGTCTTTATTTCTGAATTTCTCGTTTTTCTTAGTTCTTTTTATAAAATTATTTTATCAGAATTTTATTCTTAAATTTTATATGGAATTTTTAATATTTTTTCATTTAATTGAAGTATCTATTATTCTCAGTTTAGCCTCTCTTATCACTCGATGAGCCGTCTGTTGCTCTTTATTCGTTAGGTATTTCTAATGCTTCTACAATTGTCAAAACATAATATTTCTTTTGTTAGTATTAAATTCTCAAATGTCATGTGGCAGTTTTCAAATATTTTTTATATATTTAACATACATATATAGCTAAAATTCTTAGTTTAATCGCTCTAGCCTGCCGTCTGTCTCTTCTTTTACAATTGCCAGTAGATATAGTTTTTTTGAGTTCTTTTTATTAAGTTATTCTATCAGAATTTTATTCTTAAATTTTATGTGAAATTTTAAGAATATTTTATTTTATTAAAGTATCTAAAATTCTCAATCTAATCGCTCTCATCATTCCAGTAATCGTCCGTTGTTTTTTATTCGTTAACTATTTCTTATGCTTCTACAATTGTCAACAAATGTATGTATTTTTATTTTAAGTATTATATTCCAAATCTCATGTGGAATTATTAAATATTTTTGTATATTTTTATTTTATTTTTTATTTATTCTTCTCTCAGTATTTTATTCTCGAGTGCCATGTGAAATGTTTAATAGTTTTTAGTAGTTTTTCATTTAGCTTATATATCTACAATTCTCCGTTAAAGCGCTCTCATCACTCAATCAGCTCAGTTTAACCGCTCTCACCACTCTGCCATTGGACTGCTGCTCTTCATTTGTTAACAAGTTCTTCTACGCTTGCCATAAAATGCTGCGACACATCTTCGTTTATCAGCTGACTTTAAACCGTTTAAACGTGCTGAACTATTCCCCCCTCCCCACACTTTTTACAAGTCTATTATCACTGCCATTTGGTGGCACAAACTCATTCATTCGCCTCTAGAGCCACGCCCATACAACAGTTGTTGCTGACATAGCCCCCCCTCCGCCCATGACACATCTGGAAATCTAATAAAATTTATGGACACCGCTTTCAGAGTTCACTTTTTTTTCTATTCATTTTTTTGCTTTGTGTGATTGTTGTTGTTGGGCCTCAACAATTTGCCATCTGTGTGTGTGTGTGTGTGTGTCTAAGAGTTGAATCCAATAAATTTGGTGTTTGTTGCACGAAATGGGCGAGCGTTTGTCATTAAATTAACGCTAATTTGTTTAGTGGCGTCTTGGGAGACATTTCGCCTAGAAAGAGTGTCAAAGCAAAGTGGCTAAGGCCAGTGGAAAAAGCGGAATATACAGCGTGGCGTATACTTTATTTTGCAGTGTGTCTGATTTATGTGATTGTGTGCTAGTAATTTAAAGCGGTGATTACAATTCCAACGGGCTTTCGAATGAATCATTTAAAATCATTCAACTCCATGGTATCTTACATCAGTATGAATTCTGACTGGAATGCAGCATTCAAAATACATAATGCAATGCGCATTGTTACCTCAGGAAGCCATAATTACGAACGGCATGTAATCTAATATCCGTCTAAAATACCCTTGGCAATCACACACACACACGCACACACACACACGCACACCCATTCACACACACTCATTATACAATATGTTCTGCGTCTCGATTGTGTTGCCGCACACAAATGACCGACGTGGGTTTCTATATGTATTTCATAAATTGTCATTGTTAAAGTGCTAATGAATTTTTGGCATGCAAATCTTGCATGTAATGTCCGCACACACACACCTATATTGTGTTACTTGTAAATTAAGGCTAATGATAGACTTTGCATAGCATTTGGCAAACAGACTATAGGTCTGGGCTTTTCAATAATTTGATCAATTTTAGTAAAGTGAAAAATTGCAATTCGATTAGGTTTGATTAAATTTCGTAAATTAATAACAGTTTGTGCACAATTTGTAATTTGTTCAAGCAAACAAGTGGTAGGTGAAAGGGGTAAATGGTAATGGAATTAGACAAATATATTTTTGAAATTATTTTAAATTAGTTTGAAAATATGTTTGCTTTATTTTCCATCTGGTGAAGCAATAACAACTTTAAAAATATATAAATATTTAATATTGTATTTAATACATTTTAAGCATATGTTTATATTTAGTTTAAAAATATATAATTAACATTGTGATGTAGCTAAACACAACATGAGCTAGGAAATAAGTTAGAAGGGAAAACGGTTGCAAAAGGTAGCAGCAAACTTGTTTAAAAATAAATTTTACAAAGTTTAAAAAGCAGTAAATAAAATTCTGCCTAATTAACCAATTTTAAATAAAGGTTAAATGAAATCATAATTGGTTATGAAGAAAATAATGAAAACTAAAATGAAAAGTTTCTATTTAGTTTTTGCTGTATTTAGTTTTAAATCAACAACAATTTATTTTATAAAATTATTTCACAAAAAGAAGAAAAGAAGAACTAAATAAAAATATGAAAATTAAAATTTAAATTTATATCCTTTTAGCTACGTTTTATATAATTTAAAAAGTAGAAAAAAAATCAGGTTTAATAACAAATTTTAAATTAAGGCTAAAACTAAAATTTGGTTTAAAAAAATATTTTAAATAACGAAAACTAAAATGAAATAAATACGGAAAAGATTCTGTTTAGTTTTTGCTGGATTTATTTTTAAATCATCAAGAATTTATTTTATAAAACTATTTCACTAAAAGAACTAAATAAAAATATGAAAATTAAAATTTAAATTTAAATACTTTTAGCTACGCTTTATAAGATTTAAAAACTAGTACAAAAAAAAAGGTTTAATAACAAATTTTAAATAAAGGTTAAAGTAAATTAAAATTTGGTTTAAAAAAATATTGTAAATAACACAAACTAAAAAGGAAAAAATACGAAAAGTGTTCTATTTAGCTTTTGCTCTATTTATTTCTTAATTATCAATAATTTATTTAATATAAGTATTGCACTAAATGAACTAAAGAAAAATACAACGCATAAATTTAATTTAAATTTAATAGCGATTGTTAACACTTGTAGCTAAACTTTTTAAGCTATGCAAAGAGCTGCAACCATTTGTGCAAATTGTTTATAATTTTTAATGGTTTTAAATAGTTTTTGTCAAGTGTTGAAATGAGCAAACATAATCGAGTTATTCACACAAAAAATGTTTAGCCATTTGATACTATACTAAACAATTTATGAGATTTTAATTGTGAGTAGAAATTTCAGTTAAAATTGTTTGAGAATATTTTACATTTTATTGTGATATAATATGGAGTTTAGCCACGTTTATATTCTTTTTTTTTAAACATTCACCTCTGGCTTCCTGTTTTGTGTATAAAATTACAATTTATGCTGTGTACAAAGGGCAACAACAGTAATAGCAATGACAACAACAAGAACAATAGCAATAGCAATGGGTATTTTTGAGGCTGGCCAAAAAAGACAGCGAATGAGAATTTATGTTGGATGCGTGACCGTAAATGTTGTGTGCGTGATAAATCAATTTTCATTGCATTTTGTAATTGTGTGCAATTTGCCTGGGGGTGGGGAGGGGGAATGTGTGCATAAATATTGAAGTATTTATGCAGCAAGTAGCCAAGTTATTTATGCGTTTTTGTTTTGGCACTGCCTTTAACAGGAAATGGTGCAGATTTTCAATTGAATTGCGGCAATTGTCAATTTGCTTGAGAGATTGAAATCAAACATGCGACTTCCATGTGTGTACATGTGTGCGCGTGTGTGTGCGTGTGTGTGTGTGTCTGTGTATATATTGTCTGATTATCACCATCATTTTGTGATTTATGTGCTGCATTTTGAACCACACACACTGGCACACACACACGCACACTCACTCACTCGTTTGTCAGACAAATGCGCATTGCAATCGCATCCATCGACAGCGTCAGGTTAATTTCAATTACAATCCGCATTGGATTTTAATTAACACAAACGTGCAGCGTTAAGCTCTTTAAGTAAATTTATAGATTTAATAAAGAGTTAAATCATGCGGCATTTTGTCAACGATTAATTATTGAAAGGCGATTAAAGGTATGCATTAAAAAAAGTTGCATTATTACTTGCTCTAGTATTATGTATAAGAAGCAATATAATATGAATTCATGTTCCGCATAACCTAGGCCGACGTAAGCTGGAGACCATTCTAACATAACCTACGCATAACTGAAGATAAAGTATGTGCATGCCACAGTCGGAAGCAACTGAAAGAAAGCTCTGTTTATAAATTTAATACTTGAAAAATGATTGCTAAATTCAGAATTGATTCTCATCTATTTTGTTAAATATATTGTTAACGATTAATTATTGAAAAGTGATTAAAGAAATTCACTGAAAAAGTTGTGCTAGTAGTATTATTAGAAGCAACACAATGTGAATTCATGAAGTCCTCAGCTACCTCCCATTCTAACATTACCTACGTATAACCGAAGATAAAGTAATTGCTACAGTCGCAACTGAAGGAAAGCTCTGTTTAAATTTAATACTTGAAAATCTATTGCTAAATTCAGAATTGATTTTCATCTATTTTGTTTTTTTATTTTTATATTTAATACTTGCAAAATTAATACAAAATTCAGAGTTGATTCTCATCTGTTTTGTTAAATATTTTATTAACGATTAATTATTGAAAAGCGATTAAAGGAATTCATTAAAAGAGTTATGCTAATAGTATTATAAGAAGCAAAATATAATGTGAAGGCCTCAGCTACCGCCCATTCTAACATAACCTACGCAGAACCGAAGATAAAGTACTGCCACATTAGGACGCAACTGACAGAAAGCTCTGTTTATAAATTAAATACTTGAAAAATGATTGCTAAATCCAGAATTGTTTCTCATCTAAAACCAATATGAATATTTAAAGCGTTAAATATTTTTAAAACAACTGTTTGTAAAGCGTAATATTGTATTTACTTTACAGTTAAAACTGCTTCAGTTTTTCAGTATTATTTATAACTCAATTAATCCCAACTCTTACATTCTAACTGTTTATATTTGTTCTACATCCTCTTCGGTAGATTCACTCATGTAGCTCTTCCCGTTTTTATTTAGAATTTTCTCACTCTGCCTCTTAATCCTCAACTTCTCCTTGCTCTATCCCCCCTTTTTCGTTTCGCTCTCTCCACTTATTCTTTGCTCTTTCCATTGTCTTTCTGCTGTTTATACCCGAAACTTTCTTTGGATGAGTAAGACTAAAAAATAAAAAAGAAAAACTCGCGTAAGTTGTGATGCTTTGGTTTTTGTTGACTTGAAATGTTTTGGCGCGCATCATTTCCGTTGGCAGAGGAAAAAGTTGTTCTGTCTTTAAACAATTGGGAGAGTAAGCTTCAGTTTATCATGGGGCGTGAAAAGATAATAAATAGGATGAGCTTTTCGGTGTAAACGTCATTTAGTTTTAAATAGTTTCGAATGGTACAAAAAGTAAGTTTTAATACATCAAGTTAAATATGCATGAAGTTCGCTTTGTTTATAATTATTTCACACCTTAAAAACTTTAAATTTAAAACAAATTGACAACATTAAAATCCGTTAAACGGTGCAAAGTGAAGCCATTTTTTGTTATCAACAAAAGCTTTAAAGTTGTGCGATAATTTGTGCTCTGCGGCAACGACAGACGACCCGTTAGCTAAATCCAAAGCAACCCAAACAAGCCAAAAACTGCACGCAACAACATGACCGACACACACACACACACACAACAACAACAACAAGAGACAATACATGCTTAAAATGTCGAGGATGTGAGCACATTAAGCTTAATTAGAAGCAAACAGACAAAACCCAAAGCGAATGAAATGACCAAAATATTCAGCCAGACACGCCCACTAATGTCAAAGGGGCGTCACACCCACACACCCACTCACACCCACACCCACACCCACATATGTTTGTACATATTTGTGCGTATTTTGTTGCTGTTGTTGTTACTTTTGCTGCGGCTAGAACACTTCAGTTGCACAGCTCAACTGATGACGCACCGCTGTGTGTGGCCAAAATTTGCGCTATAATTTGATGAGCGACGGTCACACTGGCGGCGTCGTCACTGTTTTGCGGCCAACACGGCGAAGTGCTGGAATATGTTGCATTTGGTTTGACAGCATTGCAGGCACCCATACACACCCACACACACACACACACACACACGCATGTGCATTTGGCAGTTGATGTTGCTGCGGCTACACTGAGCGAAAGAAAAATATGCATGCACATAATTTATACACTGTGAAATGTGTAAGAAGTAGAAACAAGATTTGAAAAAGTAGAAGAACTTTTTTTTTATAAATAATAATTAACACTCCTGAAAGAAGAAGTTTCTCTGGGCCAGTCGTTACAAACGAAATATCTTGGAGAGCGTCTTACCTTTGGCCCACAACTAAAAGAAATAATTTTAAAAATATTTACTTATAGCTCTGATCGCAATTCCATTTATGTAAGTTTTGTGTTGCATACTTTTGAGCTGTAAAGATAATTAAACTTATTTCTGGCAGATTGAATTCCTTTATCATTTCAAATGTATGCAATTCAAATGCATATTAATATATTGTCAAATATTAGACTGTCTAGTTTTTTGGCTCAGTGCATTGCAGTTGTTGTTATTAGTGCTGTTTGCTGACGCTTTGGCCACATGCAAAACTTTGTCGCCTTGCCCAAGGCATGAGCAACAGCTTTTGCATGCTGTGCGGTTTTTACACTGCTGCTGCTGCTGCTGCTGCTGTAACTGTTGGCAGTCGCAGCAATTCTTCAAGTGTTTGTGCGCCTCATTTAAAGGCATTAATCATAAGCCGCGACCGCAGCGCAGCTGAGTGGTTGAGTGGGTGGGTGAGTGGGTGAGCGTGGCTTGAGGGGCACAAGGGTTAGACAAGTCACGCTCTTGCACTTTAACGGCATCACGTCTCAATCTGAGCACTTTGCACAGCTCACACACTCACACTCACACATGCGCCGAGTGCTGGGAGGGCACAAGAGTGAGTCTTATTTTTTGTAGCATACTTTTGTGTGCCAACAGCTAATTGTTTTGTGTGCACTCACTACGCTCAGCTGCTGCTGCTGTTGTTGCTGCTGTTGCTGGTGCTTGTTGCTCATAATTCTTAAATGCTTTATTACACACACAACACACACACACACACACACACACAACAAGCCGCGCTGAGCATCGTTGTCGGCGACGGCAATAAAAATTAAATAAAACGCATACGCTCCTACAAATTTCTTAATGTTTCTCCCCCAGCTCTCGCTTAGTCTGTGTGTGTGTGTGTCTGGTTGTTGTTGTTGTTTATTTGCCTTCTTTTAGCGCTTTGTGCGCTGCTGTGGTTTTTTCTGTTTGACTCTTTGTCATAACCGCCCACCCGTCTCTCCCACGGGACTTGACATTTATAGCTGCCGCATTAAAAGTCTCAAAAGTGGGTGTGGTACACACACACGCACACACCCAGTAAGTATGGGCGTGACTACGTGTATGTTTGCCTCAGCGTATGAGTGTGTTATAAAGTCACTTTAGCTGACTCCTTAGCAATCGTAAAAGCCAGACGCTCGCCATATCCTGGAGGAACTGGAATTGGCAGTGCAGAAAATCACTGCAAGTGATTGATTCCTTAGCAAAATGAGACTGAATTTCGAAACTAAATTGAAATTGAAGTTTAGTATATTGTAAAAAATATTTTAAAATATTTTATTCAATATTTATTTGTTGAAAAATTATATATAACTATTTATTTAAAAGTTTTCGATTGTCTGAAAAATTAAACAAAAATAATTGGTAGATAAAATACATTTCATTTATGTATACCCTGATATTTGATATAAATTCTGATATATATTTTATAAATGATATATATTTTATAAATGAATATGGCAATTGCTTTTATATATATTTTAAAAATATTTAACTATCATTTTTAAATTACTTTAATATTGTTTGTCTAAGCTTAGTTCCTTAGTTCCTTTTTCCGTTAGTCAATGCATTACCACATCATTCTATGTCATCCATTCAAGCTACCTTTCCTAAAATAAATTCATTCTTCACTACCATATGAGAGCATTCCACGAGTTGCTCAGCATTCTCTCCACGCTTAAGCACTCGTATTATTTATTTATTTGTTTATTTCTCTGCTATTTTAGGACATTCGAAAATAATCTGCAATAACGATAAATTATGCAAGTGAAATTCTATTTACAGAACTAGCAGCTCATCCATTCATTACATACAGATAGGCTCACCTTGATGACAATTTCCTTGGCTGATATTTGCCCATATATATTCTGTGATATTCCGTTATGTTCCCTCGTTTTGCTATTTCATTTTGCTGTGTGGGTCGGAAATTAATACACTTCCGCTTAGGCGCCCCACTCGCATTACTCAAAATGTTTGTTTCCCGCCCCGACATAGAGACATAAAAATTAATTTGGTTTTTTTTGCCGCCGCCACTGTCGTCTGCCGGAAGCGCGTTGTAATCAACCGACAAATAAATTAACGCCAGGCCAGAAAGTGTGGAAAGGTGGAAGGTGGAGGGTGGGAGTGGTGGTAAAGGTCGTGCGCTTGGCAAATTGCGAGTTTTGTATTTTGACCTTTTCACTTGATTTTTTTTTTGCAGTCATTTTTCAATAAGCAATTTACGCGCGCTTCCCCAACGAAATTCAATTGTCAATTTAGATGGTAAAAATCAGTTAAAAATTAATTATAAAATATGGGTAAAGGACGAGGAAAATCTAATAAAGTAAAAAGTCTAGTTTGGTTGTTATTTAAAGACGATTTCTATTAAGTTATCTATATAAAGTTAATATAGACATATTTAAAATATTTATTTATATTTTTTATATATCATTTGAATTAATAGTTGAAAATATAATTTTATTTAAAAGTATAAATTAAGTACATGTTGGTGTGTAATCCTATTTTAGCTAAGTAGTTCTTGAATAGAATTTTTATTTCATTTTAGTTCTGTTACAAAATTTTAAATAGAAAGAAGAATTTTATTAAGTCTTTAAAGTCAATATAGACATATTTCAAATATTTATATTATTTATATATAATATAATATACGTAAATTATTTAGTAAAAATTGAATTTTATTTGAAAGTATAAATTAAATATATTTGCAGTTAATATAGACATATTTAAAATATTTTTATAATTTTTAAATAAATGATTGAAAATTAATCATATTTTAGAAGACAATTAGAACATTCATTGAAACAGTTTTCGACTATTATAGCTGGTAGTTCTTAATTAGAATCTTTTTATCAATATATTTTTGTTAAAAATTTTATATAAAACTGAAAGACGAATTTTATTAAGTTCATAAAGTTAATAAAGACATATTTCGAATATTTATTTATATATTTTATGTATAATATTCATATATGTATAAAAAAAAGCTTTGTTTCATTTTATGTACCTCTTAACATTTTATATAAGCTTTATATAAATATAATTTTATATATTTTATACAAAAATCTATATTTGAAGCAATAATAAAGTTAAAGTTTAAGCAATACTAATGTTTAAATCGACTTGAAGACATGTGCCTCATATCGACAGCGGACACCGAATCTAGACAATTGTGTAGCTCACCGCAGCGTAGCAGCCTTTGAGGCAGAATACCCCTATTGTAGATGGCGCCACACACACCTGCACTCACCTGAGACAGAGCCATGCAGCCACAATAGCGGCGTGCTCGTGGCAAATATTATCAGTTTACAATTGCAGTGAATCTGAGCAATTGATTGCTAAGCTGTCCTCTCTACGACTACTACTACTACTACTACTACTACTACTACTAACTATAACCATTATCTAAGCGTAGTGTATATGTTATAGGCTCAGGTTATTGGTGGCCGTTGCTTGCGGCTGCTGATGATGGCAATAAAGTGCTCTTTGTTGTTAAAGTCGATAATGATGTGACAGCGTGTAACAGGATGCTGGATGTTGCCCTGACAATGATGATGATGATGATGTCGATGATGATGATGATGGTTAGCTTGATGATGTCTTTATTTGACAGTTTCATAAGCCATATTCCGCACGTGGTCAGCTATTAACTCTGAGTCAAACCTCAACTTCAATTCTCTCCCTCCCCGAAAAACGCAATTCGAAAACCCTTTAAAGGCAGTTACTCAAATTTATGGCCTTTCCATGCAAATTGCGCATATTTTCCGACCTTTTTTTTCTGTTTACCAAACAAACTGACCATTTATTAACGTTCTATGCATATTTTGGAATTTAATTTATGCGCCGTGCTTTCTGGAGCATATAGTACTTAAACAGATATTCGCTTAAGAACACAGCAAATAATAGAGCTTTATTTAAGAGAAGTTGATGTTGAGAAGTTGACGTTTTTTCTTTGGATTATTAAATCTGCAAATAAGATTGCTAAAATATGGAAAAAATTATTTCGGTACTTTAATGTTTAACAAAAATTTAAATAAATAAAATTCGTGCTAAGTATTTAAGTAGAGAATTTTATCAAAAAGTTATTTATTTTTTATTCCTATAATAATTATCAAAATATTAAAATTATTGTATAGTATTTCTGTAAAGAATTTTTAAAAAATGTATTTATTTATTGACGAAAGCAGACTTACGAGTATACTTAAGAACTTAGAGCCACTCAAATTGGGAGCCATGATAACAGAGGACATCTGCTAAAGAATATCTGTAAAAATGTAAATGAATTTATTTTCCCTTTTTTGGCAATTTGCAAAGAATCAGCACATTCTCGTAAATTTTGTTTAAAAGAAATTTTAAAAATTTTAAATTAAAAATATTTTTATAAATTATTTTGTTTGAGGTTTAAATATTTTAGTTTTATTTTAGCCATGATAACAGAGATTTGCTGATACATCAATAAAAAAGTAAATTAATAAATTCAGCATACTCAAGTAAATTGATTTTTAAAAAGTATTTTAAACATTTCTAATTAAAAATATTTTTATAAATATTTATATAAATAATTTTGTTTTAAATTTTTAATGTAGTTTTTTTTTACATTTTAGACAAACGTTGCATCTAAGAACTTCTGATCATACATTTTATAGCACATATATCTTTTCTGAGTTTTTCTGCAAATTTTCCATAAAAAATCACACATAAATTCAGGGCACTTTTAATTATTTGTTAATATTCAGTACGAGTGCGAGTATAAATTTTGAAATATGCCTGTGAAGCCAGCTGAAAAGCAGAATGGTAAATTTGCTCGATGTAAATGCAGACAACAGTTAAAACATATATAGTATCTGCATAAATATATGTATTTAAATGAAAAGTATTGCACGAGTGCATGTGGGCGGAACTGTAGGCGTTGCCACGCCCATCTGGTGCATGCAAATGAAGTTATCCTGCGGTTATTTGTGGCTGTCGCTGTAATGTCTGTCTGTCTGTCACTGGAGAAAGCAATGGAGATGCGGAATGCATATCGAGAGACAGGCCCAGGATGCAACAGGATGCGTCAGATGTTGTTGTTGTTATTATCCTTACACTGATCACAGTTGCCAGGCAATTGATTAAAATTTAATTGATTTTAAACTTGTGTGACGTTAACTTTGAAGAAAGAAAAAAAGAAATGGCGAGCGCATTAATTACGGAATGCAGTGAAATGGAATTTATTTTCTTTCCATTCAATTCGCTGCAACTTTTTGGGCGTGAAGCCGCTTACGAGGCACGCAAACTGATAAGCACATGAAACACTTGGGTGTATGGGTGTTGGCTGTGTTGTGATTGTGTGTGCGTATGTGTGTGTGTGTGCGTGTGTGTGTGTGCTGGCAGTCAAGCTTAATCCTAATTAATTATGGCAATTAGTTGCATTGCATTTCGCTTGGCCAAACGCTAATGCCGCTGAGCTTCAAGCTGACCCAACGACTTCTGCATGGCGTCATTTAGGATATTGTCTATCTGATTGTAGTTGTTGTTGTTGCTCCTGTCGTGTTGTATTGTTGCTACTGTTCTTGTTGTTGTTCTTGGCCACTCACTGATTGCGCAATGTGAAATGTGAAACTGATAATTTGTTGTTGTTTGTCGCTGCCATTGTCGCTGCGGCATTAGTTTACAGTTTAGTACCTTTAAGAAAGCAAATGCACTTGGAAAAATTTAGTAGTATTAAAGGCAAACTATACTAAAAATTTTATAGTTTCCAATGACAACATTATGCTACTAATAATAATACAAATTTTTTACTTCTTTTTGAGTGAAATTAATATCGTTATTAATTGTATGTTTGGTATTACAAAATTCGTATTGTAATAAGATATTTGCCAAGTCATTCTGTTCAGCTACAGAAAAGTGTTGCATACTTTCTGCCGGGGTTGAAATTCGATTGCAAGCCCAGCTGCTACACTTTTTTCTTAGCTCAACGCATGACTTGGTAAATTTTACTATATAGAAGTTGAAATGGTTTAAAAATATTGAATTCTAAAATATAGAACCAATTCCTATTTTCTTCACATCAATTGTTATTTATTTTACATTTATTTAATGTCAATAGAAGCAGCAGACATCAAGAGAGGGAAATTGAAAAGATACATATATAAAGTTTGTTGTTTTTTATTTTACCAGAATGGAATACCAGTCAAACTTGGAAAATTTCGCAGTATTTTTCTATTTTTAAATATTTGAAATAATTGTAAAAAATAAATATAATGTAATGGCATTTATTATTATATTCACATATCCCATTATGCAATTTGTTTTTTTATGCAACAATTTTATAATTGGTAGTATATTATATTAATTTGCATTAAATCCGATTTTGATATATTTATTTTCTCAGTTTCATACCCCAATATTATTCTTTAATATTAAGCTCCTAGTTAAGACTATTTTCATTAATCAAACACAAAAAAAGTCTCAAATTGAAGCATGCAAATCCTGCAAAAATATAAAGCCACGATTACGGCATTATTTTCTGACTTAAGTTAATCGCTTTATAAACTTTGCTCAGCGAAAAAAAATTGCACTTGTCCTTGACTGTATTAGTGCATAAAAAAAGTAGGGAAAGCTACAATCGGACGCAAAGCTACAGTCGGACGCAACCGACAGTAGGAGACCCTGTACTTTGGTTTGCCCTGGGCGTCGATAACAGCAGCAGCATATATGAACATACTCACTTACACATACACATGCACTTATACATACACACATACACTTATACATACAAATATACTCGAAATTACAAACAATATCCAAAACTCATACAGACATTCATACTCACAATCAAAAATCACGCATACGCCCTAGTGGCCGCGTACACTGTGGCTTCCCCCTTTCCCACCCAAATGCTCAGTACAGAAAATTGTTTGTGAAATATCTCTGGTGTTTATTATCCGATTGGGCTGCAAATCGCACCAAACACTCAAAGCACCTAAAGCTTTATTCATGCAAAAAAGGAAAACAGTGACTCTAAAACTGTACTTGCTGGGAATATTTTTGCGAAATTGAGGGGGAGGGGGATGACTTTTCAAACATTTGAAACAAACTTGACCTGCTTATGTAATACACAAACCTAACAAAAAAAAAATTAAGTCTCTAGCTCTTATAGTTTGCGAGATCTAGGTGTTCATACAGACGGACGGACAGACAGACGGACAGACAGACGGACAGACGGACAGACAGACAGGGCTATATCGACTCAGCTCGTCGTCCTGATCAAGAATATATATACTTTATGGGGTCTGCCACGCCTCCTTCTGCCTGTTACACACAAATGTCATTTGCACAAACCTAATAGACCCTTTGTACTTTTTTAAAGTACAGGGTCTAAAAAATGAAGTTTTTTGCTCTTGTCGATTCAGACAATAACTTTTAACTTTTTTCCTAGTTAGGTTTCACTTTCAATTCCGCTTTGCCAGCTGCTTCTGTCTGTATTATCTCTGTGTTTTTTATGCCTATTTTCTGACATGATAATGCACACCTCTGGCCATGTAAATAATGATGTTCAGCTGCTGTGCCAAAGCCGTCTACATCATATTTTTTTTTTGCCTCTGTGCTAAGCGCTTTTCGCATTGTCATGGGAGGCGACTGACGACAGACGCGCCTGTCGATGACAGCTTGAATAATCTCTTGGATATGTTTGGTAAAAATGCATTTATTTGAATAATACATATATTTTTAATATTGATTGGACGTAAGCTTATATGCAGCAAAGGATTGCCCTGACAACGAGCTATTATTATGCTGAAAAATACTATATATATTGTACTTCTTGACAGTCAAATGACATATGTACTTTAAATAGGAATAAACAAGGATATTGGAACATGTGTTGTATAATTATAATTGTAAGAAATCAACTGGCATAAAAACTATTTAATAATGCCAATAAATTAACAATTGCATAATATGCAGTGCAACAACAATAGCAACAGTAAAAATAGCTACAGCAAGACTTACACACAGCCCTGGCAATAATGGTTGTAAAAACTGAATGCGACATGTTTGTGAATTTCAACAGCTATGCAATAACTGAGAGAAAACAGATTTTAACACAAAATACTGAATACGCTTTCCCTCAAATTTCAGATATTTAATATATTAAGGTTCTTTTTATGAATTAAAATTTATGTGTGAGTTAGTATTGTTTGAGTTTTAAAATTTTATTATCACTTTTCCTTTTGACAACAAACTGTCCCAGCATTGCTCGCATGCCCAAACATTAATGGTATTCCCTTTCCGGTTGACTGCATAAAAGACAAAACCGCAACAATTTACAATAATTTACATACAATTTTTAAAGCCGTCGACAACCAACCAACGAACAATTCTGACAATTAACTCGCAAATGAATCCTGGTCGGTTTGGAGAGGCCAATATCTCTGGCCCAAATATGACCACAACTTTAACTTGAACATGCCTGCACACGCTGCATAAAACTTAAATTCATTAAAGGGAATTTGAAGCAGTAGCCCAAAAGATTTACAAAACATTTTAATTAAAGCAATTAAAAATTTGCCCAAAATTTCTAAAACTAATTTTATGTAAAAATATATGTATGTACATACTTGCCTGGACTTGGTCATATTTATACCCTGGACTTCTTGAAGTAAGTGTGGAGTATGGAGAATAATATAATAGAGTAATATAATTTATACTATATTAATGTGTAATATATATTGTTATAGACTCTTTAAATTGCTTTAAAGGGTATATTAGTATACTAATACATATAATAGGTTTTTGTAATTTATATTATTATAATTTAATATCTCTTTTACAGAGATTGTTTAAAACTCTTTAAAATGTTTTACAGGGTATACTAATACACTAATATAATAGATTTGTATAATTTATATTATTATAATTAAATGTCTCTCCTAATGATATTGTTTAAGACTCCTTAAAATGTTTTAGAGGGTATACTAAAATAATAGATTATAATAATTTATACTAATTTAATATGTAAGACATCATTAAAACTAAATATCTCATCAATAGATGTTGTTTAAGACTCTTAAAAATGTTTTACAGGGTATACTAGTACATACACTAATATAATAGATTTTTATAATTTATATAAAATTTAATTTTAATTTTAATTTTCTTCAACTTTAAACTTTTATTTTTTCAAATTATAAACTTAAATTACTTTAATATTTTAATTTAATATTCTAATTTTAATTTACTTTTACTTTTTTACATTTTAAAATTTTCATCAACTGTACTTAGTTGATATATAATTTAAATAAATAAATTTAAATTTAAATTTAAATTTAAATTTAAATTTAAATTTAAATTTAAATATTGTTATAAATAAATATCTCTCCTAAAAACATTGTTTAAGACACTTTAAAATATTTTACAGGGTATAGCGAGCACTGCAAATAATCAACTGACCAAAAACTCAACTGGTTTAGGCAAAATTGCAAAACAAACATTGCGTAAAATATTTACATATGAACTTTCATTTGAGTTGGCTTGCTAAAGTTTTTGTTTGTTATTTTTTTGCTAGTGTTATTGTTGCTGCAGGCGCTGTTTGAATATTAGTCAAGCTTGTTCTAGGGTTTTTTTTCAAGTAGTTTGACAACTTTAAGCTGGTATTGATGCAGTCATATAACCCATTTAATAATTGGCAATGAAATTAAAATATTCCTAATACGAAAGTAATTTTTTAGTTGTGTTCTAAGCTGATTGTGTTGCCTAATGAGTGTCAGTCAGAGAGGTTGAAGCATATGTTGTTCGCAGACGTCCAGAATACCGAATACCGAATACCACGGGGAGAATGCAGCCCTGGGCAGCCCACTTAAGTATGCAACACAAAATTTTTGTGTGCTTCGCATCATGCATACATAAAGACAAAGCTGCCAAGTGTGTGTGTGTGTGTGTGTGTGTGAGTGTGTGCGTGTGTGTGTTGTTATTGTTGGGGCATTGCCTTGGTATTTACTTAGACAAAACGTGCGTAAAGTTTTAATTATAAACTTTTACTTGTAGTACTCCTTTCCTTGGGGCTGAGGAGCATTTGGTTAAACTTTCTGGTCAGCCAGCTCGTTGTGACACTTTAAAGACAAATTGCCCTGGAATAGGTGTGACAGCTGTTACACGCTGCACATTTATTTAAATTAATTAGCACTTGGATTTATTATTGATGGGAATGGAAGTATTTCTGCAAACAGTAAAATGCAATGAAATTGAAAAATTTAAATTGAAATGTTCTTTATTTGATTTTTTACTTTGATATTTGTCGAGTCAAGTCAACCTTGAAAACCTATTTCGATAATTGCCCAGGCAGCAGAGCGAAAATCAATTTAATTAATTGATTGCCATATGAAGAATAAATGAAGAAAACATTTCTTCTCTCTCGAGTAGTAGTTGGCCTAATGCAATGAGGTTTCTACATCAATTGAAAATGTATATGTATATATATACTTTTTATTCGCATTTCTGTTTCAATTTAAACACAGATTGAATATCTCAAATAAATACTTGCTCTTTAAGGCCTTTGGGTTGGCCATAAAGTTCTTCATCCAGCTGCATCGCGTGCTGGTTTTATATTACACTGCAAATGCCGAATTGAAAAAACTTTAAAGAAAATGGGAAAACAAGAGAAATATATTGTGACTGTTTGCTGTTAAAATGTTACGTGCCTGCAGTTCCAAGGCTCTTGTTCTGGTTCTTGTTTATATATACACAGTTTTGACTCTGTGGGAAGTTCAATGTCCCCATTCAGAAGGGGTGTCCGTGCTGCGGAAATTCAGGCGATAACTTTTCAGCTCGTTTCCCTTTGATAAAAAAAACTATTAAACAGTGCACTTGGGACTTTAATATAGACCATATACTAGTGTATACTAGTCTATAGGTCTCCTAATGAGCTCTAATAAGCAATGGATTGTTTGCATGTCAAACAAGCGGATGGCATCAATCAGTTAGTCAATTTTAAGGCATACATCATACATCCTCCTAGAGGAATTAGTGCGAATCAAGTAACTCGCATCACTTCGCTATGTAAACGTCTCGATGAAGTTTGTGTTGAAATCCATCGAGTTCCGTTTGGGATCCACATCAATGCCGGCGCCCAGGGAGCATAACTTATGCCCATTGTAATGCAGGCGAATGTTTTATTGAAATGCACAACAAGTCAGCGAACCAAGCAGTCCGCCAACAATCAGTCATCCACTCGTCTTGTCAGTCAGCCAGTCAGTCAGTCAGCTAGTCAATCTGCCCGTCAGCCAGTCACTCACTCCGTCAGCAATTGAGCAATCAAAAGCATCTAGTCCCCAAAGAGCCAACCCGACTAGAAGACAAGCTGAGGCTGAGGCTGATGCTGATGCTGATTTATAAAGCGCTGCATGCAATTATACGCTCAAATGGAGTTTGTCTATTGCCAATCTCCTATTGTGAATGAGGGCCTTAGTGTGGGAGGGAGCTTTTATTGTGGCTGTCATCTCTATTGTGTGTAGGCAGCGCTATTCTTTGGCTTAGTCAAAGCGTGACAAAGGGACTAGCTGTATTTATGTTATACTCTAACGGATCTAAATACTGAATTTGTTTGAAGCCATTAGAGAGTTCTTTCGAAGACTTTGATGTAAGTCAAGTATGATCGAAAGTGGAGTAAATAAATTTTAAAATAATTCCATTAAAAGTTATCTTGCGAGAGGTGTTGAAATGAAACATTGCTGCCTTGATTAAGTGACCCAACTCCAGGGACTCCTACTCATGGTAAATCCATGCAGAATTTGCTCCACTCTATTACTTTTACTCTAAGCGCAATCCTTTAGACATTCCTTCACGTTCTTCAACAACGGACAACACACAAAATGTTGAGGTAATCAACTCAATTAGCCAGAGTACAAGCCTCACACACACACACACTGAGGAGTAGACCACTTCAGTGAGTAGCCGGAACAACACAAAACTCAATTAGATGCCATAACTAAATAATCACAAACACATTTAAACAAACAACGAGAGCGGCAAGAGCAACACTCTCAGACGCTAGGCGACAATATTGTTGCTGTTGCCGTTGTTGTTGTTGTTGAGTTGTTGTTGCTGGTGTAAGCAGAAAAACCAGGTCAGCAACAATAGCAACAACTACACGAAATATTTTCTGAAACAATGACGACAACTGCTGTGTGGAAAATTGCTTAAAATGTGCAGAAGCCAAAGGAGCTGTAAAGCTCTGCATGCACTGCACAAAAAACTGTTTACCGATTTTTTTTATTTTATATTTATACTATGAATATGAATATAATATGGATATAAATATTTATGAATATATTTACTACATTTAACGCCAAGTAAATTAAGTCTATAAATATGACGATTTAAAGTAATATATTTCAATTAAATTCAATAAAATTAAAATCATTGGACAATGAAAAAAATTAAGTTAAAAAATGTAAAAAAGCAAATAAATTGCTTAAATAAAATATTGAATAGTAAAATAGGTTTTTAAATACCAAATATTTAAATTAAAATTCTCTTCAATAATATGAAAATTATTGTAAAAACAGAAAATCAAAAATAATAAATATAAAAACCTTAAAAAAATATTGAACTAAAAAAACTTTTTGAACAGCAATAAATAAACAGCTAAAATCCACACTAGAAAAAATCATTTTAAACTTAGAAAAATATTAAAGAAAAATGGATTTTCAAAGAGCAATAATACCAATAAATTTAACAAATAAAATTTACACTAAAATATCGTTTTAAACTTAGAAAAATATTAAAGTCAAATGCTTTGCGAACAGCAATAATGCCAATAAATTACCAACTTAAATTCACACTAAAAAGAATCATTTAAAACATAGAAAAATCTTTAAGTAAAAAGGCTTTTCGAGCAGCAATAACACCAATAAATTAACAGCTAAAATTCACACTAGAAAATAAATCATTTCATACATATATATATTTTTGCCAGTGTTTTGCTCTGGCTGCAACCAGAGGACCGGCATCTAGTGCTGAAGCTGTTGCCTTTACTGGCAGCAGCATTCCAACATGTGACGCACGTGACAAAACTTGTCAAATGACTTTACTTCACTTTGACTGTGAATCCGGTTGGGAAGTAAACAACGACGAAGCAAGTCGAATGAAGAAGACCCTTCGTAGGCTTACCCCTTGCCCCCTGGTGTATCCGAGTCACCCTCGTCCAAAAGAAATAGCATATTTCTATTATGAAATGCGCAGCCGAGAAAAGTGGTTTGTGCTCTGCTCTGCCACTAGTAGTAGTCCTTCTTCTGTCTGCTCTGCTGATGGGGCTAAAACAATCAAAAGCAGAAAAGTGTGGTGTAAGTGGAAAAACGGGAAGCTGAGTTTTAGCGGGGAAATGGCTAAACTTGTTGCGCCTGCTTGCCTGCCAGCTCCCTGCTCCACTGGGAGAGTTATGGGCAATTCCGTGGCATGGACATGTACTAGTAGTACACGGACAGCCTTGAGGGAGACGGGCGAAACGACTCTTGAAAATATTTCAGAAGTGCAGTCAAGTGTATTTCTATTTGATTCGCTGTGCCCTGAGGGTACGACGACACAGATTTTAGGCGGTAAAAATGTAGACACAAACCAAAAGAAGAAGCAGAGAATAAAGAAGTAATTGAAATGAAGGAAATGAAGAATATACTTTTATTAATTTGGTATCTCTGTTAGTTGTAAATTTGGGATATCTAAACAGCTGTCGACTTGAAGTTAAAACGAATATGCATATATAATAATAATAAGAATTTATAATGTATTATATATCTAAGTTTAAGATAGTTTCCCACTCCTATGTCTGCTCACAGTATTAGCTGATAGTGAACTGATTACTGAACTTTACTCACTGTGCAGTAGAACAAGTACTTAGACGGACGAGCATATGCAAAACGAACTCTCACTTCTGTATTGTTATACGGTCCATATAAGTACTCGTATACGTATACGTATTGTATTATGAATGCAACTGTAAAATGTTTGCAATTCTTTCTAAAGTTAAGCTTTCAGAGAGCCGAGAGAGCGAGTTGAATACATAGCTCATACTGAGGAAATTGACCTTGGGGCACACACTCCCCCCACCACTCTCTTGATCTTATGTGCTTTGTGAGTTTACACAAAATTAAAGTTACTAAGAGCACAAAATTGTTGACTAACATTAATGCAAATGTTTCAATAGAAATACACTGTAAACAATTAAACACTCTTTGAGCACAACAAGCCTAAATTCCTCTAAAATCTAGTAGGCATCGTTTTCGATGTCACCAGTTTTCAAATCGTTGTGCATTTGCATTTACACAATCAGTTCTCATTCAGATCTGGGCTATAGCACGATATAAATCTTTTGGAAATACCAAAAACTTAAAATTATTTCCTGAGCTACTTCCAAATAGAGGCTAGGTAAGTAGGAAATATATGTGGCAATATATTATCATATGTTATTTAAATTAGACAATGTGCAATCCCTGTATACGTTCGATGCCCGGTACCTGTTGTGGACCAACAGGTGGATTCGGACCTTGTGGATTCTGTGGACCCTACAATGGCCAATGGTTCAGGGCCATTAACCACTGCTGTGGTCCGATTGGCCCATACGGATGTTGTTCCTGCTATGGACCCTATGGTGGGCATATTTAAGCCCGCTTAGTAGAATGGCAAGTGGCTTCAGTGAAAAACAAACTCGAATGATGGTGAACATAACAGGACAATATTGACAAAATATTGGGCCCAAAGCTTCTGCAATGAAGCACAATTCCAATTGTCGTGATGTCCCACAAAGACACCAAAATTTTATGTTAATACGTTTCCAAAAAGCAAAATAGAATCTATACAAAATAAAAACTGCTGGTATATACTTTTGATGACTATATATTACTATGGGTAAAGCGAATTAATCTAGATGATAACCTAATCTATTTTGATACATATGCATTGTGATATATGTATATGTATCATGGTATTGGTATGGTATAAATATATCATGGAATATATTTATATCATGAAAGTAAAGACTGCCTCGTTTTCCCATTGACACAAACTTTCTTTCTATGCCACAAGTTAAATTTCGTATTATCTATTCTAATATACATATATATATATGTATTTATATATATCATAGTATCTATATATCATGGTATAAATATATCATGGTATATATATGTATAACAAGGCAGTTTCCCTTTGGCACAAACTTTGTCTTTCTATGCCACAAGTTGTGATTTCGTAGTAGTTAAATATTTCTCCCCATTGCCAACTTTTTATTTGCAATAATTTGAAATTCGTTATTTATTCAGTGTATATTCTATAATTTATTTAATGTACACGCACAAAACCAAACAAAATTGCAATATAATATATGGTGAATGATCTGAATGAGGTCTCCAAGCAGCCATCTCTTTGAGAGTGTGTGAGTCTATGTGTGTGTGTGTGTGTGGTTGTATCGGTGTCTGTGCGCTCAGTGAAAAATATGCTGAATTTGGGGAAAGTGTCCACGGGGTGCATTTAACGCTAAACCGATTTGATTGTAAATATTTTTGGCTTGTTTACAGCTAATGATACACCGGAGAGTTAAGAGAGAGCGAAGAACACGAGTGGAATTTGCTGTTCTTTAAATATTATCGTTGTGTATCGTTGGGAAGCGAGAATAACGAACTTTAATTTCAACGAGAGAAACTTGGCAATTGCTGGATAACTACTTGGCTCGCTTTGAGATGCGTGTGGCCTGACAGAGTGATGGGAAGTAGTCGATGTTATTGAGATCCGGCGCTTGGCCCTTGCCCAACTTTCCCTGCGATGGCATCGATGTCTTTTTCTGACTGTCACGTAGTGCTGGTGGGATGTAGACTTGCTTTTTGGGTGTCACACTTTGCGGCGGAGCAGGTTCTTCCACATTTGGCTCTTTCATCGAGTTAGAGGATAGTTCCATTGAGCCCAGTTTTAGCCAGGGACAAGAGTATTTGCCTTGATCTTCTGTTGACTGGCCAACGCCCAAGCCATCACCTCCAGTATCCTGATATTGCGAGAGCTCCGTAGTCAGCTTACCCTCCTCGGTGGTGGTGGTGAGGGTGGTGTTGATGTTGGTATTAGCGACGGCAGCAACTGTTGTGTTTGGGTTCAACAATAGTTTCCAATTGCGTTTCATAGCCATGAACGGTTGAGCATGTTCCTCGGTGAAGTCTGACCATTCATCCTCCTCTTCCGGTGCATCATCAGAGAAGCGAATGCCAAACTCAAGTGGAGCTGCTATCGACGAGGTGTTCTGGTTAAGCTCCGACTGTGGCTGCTCATTGTTGTCGACTTCTTGTGCTGGCTTCGTTGTCTCCTCCAGTGTACGGTAGAGCTCATCGGCGGCCAAGAGATTTGTCTTAGTTGCGGACTTTTTCCTGTCCTTTTTGGCAAAGAAATCATCCAAACTAGCCATTTGCGTAACGTTCTATGCTGTTTTTTATTTATTTTTTTTTAATGAAAATCACGAATTTCGTTTTGTGCTTTTAGAAACCTTAAATTTTTCTATACTGACAATGAGAAAACGTAGTAGAGCATTGACATTGGCACTGCTTGACAGTAGCTGCTTGGGGGAACTGACAAGCTAATGCAACGCTGCGATAAATGTAGTGAAATCGATATCTAGGTATATCGTTATTCATATAGAGCGATTATATATAGGATGATATATTTTAAATAGAAATAAAATTTAATTGAGATTTTATGTAGTTTTAAATTGAATTAGCTTAAGCAATAATATAACATTAAATTTTACGTATTACTAATAAGTAATTGGTAAAATATATAGTAAATAATATGATTGAATTAGCTAAAGCATACAATTTAACGAATTAGAAATAAATAATACATAATAAATAATACAATATATATATAGTTAATAAAATATTTGCAAAAACATTTCAATAAATATATGAATATCTACTATCTGGAAAAAATGTAATATAATAAATATACCTAATATAAAATATTAGGAAAAACATTTCAATAAATATCTGAATATCTACTGGGGAATAATTTAATATTATAAATATACCTATGAGCTTGCACTTAATTATTATGATTTATTATTGTTCCGAACAGTACAAGTATTTATAAATCAAAGAGATAATCACATATTATAAGTATTTCAGCCAAGTAAATTGGCTAAATTAATATAAAATATTGTACAGTAGAAATATATAAATAAATTAAAGTGTTCGTCACATAGTATAAATATTTCACTCAAGTATATTGTTCTTATTTTACTAAATTATTATAAATATAATACGTTGATTTAGAATTAATAATTGCAACAATTTTAAGTCAATCCACACCTGTTGCATTTTTCTTTTAGTTCTTGAAACTGTTGAATTTAATTGAGGCTTATTAAAGTAAAATAATTATGCAATTTGACTTCTTTGAATTTGTAGCATTTCTTTACTTACCATTTCTATTATACATATTTTTTATTTCTATTATATTATTTGTGTCTCTTGGCCAAATTTTGTGCACAAACTGCGCTGAAATCTCAGCTTATGTAGTTGGTTTAACGAGTTTGCTACAACCTATATACATATATACACTGTATAGTGCGCTGCTTGTGCTCCTGCCTCCTCGCCCGCCCACTTATGACTGTGGCCGCCCACGCATAAGCGGCTTCTACTCAAAAGCCGTAATAACATAATAATTTTTCTGCAAACATAACTAGTATTTTTCTGTGTTTCTGTGTCCCTTTCTGTTGCTATGCCACAACTTTTTTATGTTTTCCATATGCCACTAATTAGAATTATGTGCGCACAGTACTATCTTACACTAACCCCTCCCCCTCCCACTCCGCCGCCACGGTTGCGTGTTGACCCCATCCGCAGTACTTTTGAAGTGGGGAAAAGGAAGAGAAGGAGGAGGGGAAGAACCTTTTTATGCCACTGTGTCGCAGTTTCACATATGTTCATTATGTTTGCCGACGACAAGGTCCTCGAATTCGCATCGTATACGTCTGCTTGAGTAATTAGCAGGCACCGGAACCACTAGCATGTCAGTGCGGTGCATCGCCATGGCATCCTTGTCAGTTGTCCTCGTCTTACTGCCAGGCAGGCCCTGTATTCCATTTGGGTGCAAGTACGCGAAAAGCTCTTTATGCCAGGACGATGACGATAATGACGACCACACTAATGATACTATGGAACAAATGTGCAGCGGCCAACCCAACAGAAACTACAGACCAACAACAACTTTAACCTAAAAGAAACAACAACAACAACCTGTCACTAGTTTAATTTATTATTTAATTAGTGTAGCGTTTGACAGACCAAAGCTAACAAAATAAAATAATATTCACAGTGCAAACATTGCTCTTAGGAAACTTTTCAATTTAATGTAATGTGTTAATGAATATTGCAGAAATGTAGTGGGTTTTAGTTTGATATTAGGTCATTTTGATTAAATTTATGCGTACAAATATACATATATACAGGGTAGTATGTAGGTAGCTATATGTATAAATAGATATTTTTACAACTACAGTAGAGTCCGGTTATAGCGACTTTCAAGGGACCGACGATTTTACGTCGTTATACCCGGACGACGCATTAACCAAAAGGAGCAAAAAAAAATTTTTTTTTGTTTATTTTAGGGTTGCCATGTTTGTAATAGGTTTTAAAATAAAAGAAATTAATTTTTTAATCAAAACAAAAAATTTAATAAATTCAATTCAATAACATAGGTTTTTAGTCGTATACATGCTATCGTCTAGCACATCGCTTACAACTCGTCGAACATTATTGTGTAACTGAAACGCATATTTTTAATAAGCGATCACAATGTCAGCATCCGCCGCCCGTGGTTCAACATCGCTATTAAAGCGCGCCTGGAACGAAATTCCCGATATTGTTGGTGGGTCCGCACTGGCTATTGCGGGACTTGTTATGGCTGGCATCGGTCTATCCAACTACTATGCGAAGGATGGAGACAATCGCCGCTATAAGACTAGCTATGTAGTCTATCGTCACGACGACCCTCGCGCCGCTAAGGTGCGCGATGATGAAGATGATTAAAGGAAATGTATAAATTTCTAGTGGCTATCCTCAATTTTTTTTCTGTTTACTCTAGTGCAAGTAAAATAGTATAACAAACGGATGTGAATATGCATTATTCAGAAGCTCACTATGGCGCATTTTGCGCATTAACTCACATTTGGTGAATTTACGCACTAAGTTTTACTTGAAAAAAGCAGAAAAAACTAGAAATATAACGGGACATCTCATGGAATAGGCTATGAGGTCTGCACACGCACGCTGTTAACATTTGTGTGACGTCGGTATTGCACTTCGACTCTCTCTCTCTCTTTCTCTCAGCAGCGTTGCTAAGGCGACAACTAAAACTAAGAGAGAGTAGAGTCGCTGCTACACACACAAGCAAGGGTGCCGATCACTGATAGATACATACATTTCTAACAGCGTCGTTTGATGCTTAAATTTGGCATTATTTCGCTGTATTTTTTTTCGGTACGTCGCAATATCCGGTTGAATTGTGAAAAATCCCGTCTGTATAGGCGGTTTGTCGCTAAAAGCGGAAACGTACTAAGCGGAGTCCCTTTCATATAAGTTTGTATGGGGACCAACCAAGCCATCGAGTTTTCGTCACAATAACCGGACGGACGCTTTAAGCAGAGTCGTTATAGCCGGACTCTACTGTATTTTTTTTTTTATTTTTTTTTTATTTTATGTATTATATCCTGCTCTATGTATGGTCTTGAACGAAGTAGATGGACATTTTTAAATTTGCCCATGCGGTACCACAATGGGCCTCTTTTGGCCTAAGTGAGCTGAGGTTCACCCCTCAGCTACCGCTCAACCTAACCTAACCTATGTAGTATATCAATTAAACGTAAAATTTCAGTAGTTCTTAAAATGATTTTAAAATAAAAACAGACTTTCCCCTGAAGTAGGTTTTTCTTTATTTTTTTTCATAATTCTTTATTATCTTTATATATTTTAAAAAATATAAATTTTATTGAAATTATTAATACAATTTTTAAACTTTATTCTGGAACAAATGAATAACATAATTTCTTTTGAAAATTTCTTGTTAAATTATACAATTGATTCATCTGAAGTATGTATTCCATATTTTATATTTATAATTCTTTATTTATTTATTTATGAATGAAATAAAATTGATTGGAGTTCATAATTATCTTTTTACGCTTTAGTCTTCAATAAATAAAATGGCTAATTTCTATAGAAAATTTCCTGTTAAATCATATGATTAAAATAATTTACATTTATATTTTATCTGGAGTAGACATTCCTTATTTCTTATTTAAAATTCTTTATTTATTTATCATATAAAATATGAAATCAATTATTTTTTTAAATATTATTTTTCAATAACTAAGAACCATAATTTCTTTAGATAATTTCCTGTTTAATCCTGCGATTACAGCAGTCTTTCATATGGCGTAGGCGAGTCCCAATATATTTTTTATAATTTCTATATTTATAGCATATAATTTCTAAATTTTGCCTTTGACTAGCAACCAGTCAATTTTCCTCTGAATTATGAATTACCCGTAAAAAAATGGCCTTCTGTTTTGACTGCATTTGTCGGCTGATAATTACATAATAATTATCTAATTAACACTTTGTTTATGAAAAGATAAAAGCGAAAAGCATATTAGGCCTACGGGCAACAATTTCAAGCTCCACCGGTCCGATTAAATACTCTTTTATTATTTTTCCATTAAGGAGCGTTAAATATTTTATCTTAACTTAAGCGGATTTTCAATTACCAAATTCAATTAATGCCAAACAGCCTGAGGTGATTTATCCAATTAGTAAGGGAAAGTTCTTCGAAAAAAATCATATCTTTGCAAATACGTAAAGCTTAATTTATGTGTATATTGGTTGAAAATTTTTGAATGCATGTGAAAAACAGTTTTGGCAACGCTGCAGAAAAGTTAATCCAACTGCGAAAACTATCAGGAAAAGCCAATGATAGAAAAGTCAGACGGAATAGAGCAACGACAACCACAACCACATACACGGTGGTAAACAACCCCCAAATACGGAAGGCGGAACATGAACCCGGAAGAAAAGCCAAAAAACAGCTAAAAATATCTATATGTATATATTTTTTGGCGCCAGTTTGCCGGGACGTCTGGCAAGTGGCAAAAGGCGACGCGTCGCGACGTCTCATCTCGTGGAGTTGCTCAGTGGAGAGACATCGTATACTCTGTTTATTGTTATTGATTCTGCAGTGGAGGGAAGTTTCGGTGGTTCAACAAAAAATAATATGAGCAACTCATGCTGCATAATTTCGAAAGATTCCCACCCTTATGCTGCTGCTGATGATGACATCATCATCAAACGGCTGGGTAAACAATTTTGCACAAAACTTGCCACAGACTTGACTTTATCCCGCTGCAGACTATCGAATGGGTTGTTTGTATTTGTATCTGCTGTGCATATGAGAGAACATTATATTTTTATGCTTATTATGGGAGCAACTTTAAAGCGCTTCTTCTTCAATCATCAACTGCCGCTTTGAGTAGCATTTTATTAGCCATTTGGTGGTTTAACCCGTTGACTGGCAAACGCAACGTGAAGCCATTCAACTAAAGTGTTACAGGACATTTAAATTATATGAGTAGTAGTTCTGCTCGCAACACGCACATTTTTTATTTCTCCTCTAACGCCTCGCCTGTTTGCATGCCATAAAAAATTTATGCTCTTTTGTTATTTTATTAAGCTTATTGGCTCTGAGCACGTGAGTGTAAGAAACTGCTGAGGTATCTAGTATTTATATGGGAGTTTCTTAGCATATCAAAGTGTTGTTCCTTTCATTAGTTATTAGTATTCTTCAAATGAAGAATGCGCTGAATATATTTCTTTAAAAAACAAAAGTAAATTCCATATATTTACCTTAATATATTGAAGCAATAATTATAAAATTTCACAAATATTCCCTTATATACTTATTAGTATTCTTATTAGTATTCTTCAAATGAAGTATTCTTCAAAGAAGAAATAAATAAATTTCTTTAAAGCACAAAAGTGAATTCCATATATTTACCTTAACATATTGAACAAATAGTTACCAAATTCCACAAATATTCACTTTCTTATACATATACTTATTAGTATTATTCAAATGAAGAATGCATATAATAATTCTTTATTATTCTTTGTTTTCAAATGAAGAATGTTCTAAATAAATTACCTTAAAAAACGAATAGTAAATTCTATATATTTATATCGTAAAAATAATTACCAAATTCCACAAACATTCCCTAATATACTTATTAGTACTTTTCAACTGAAGAATGTACTAAATATATTTCTGTTAAAAACAAAAGTTTATTCCATATGTTTACCTTAATATATTAAACTAATAATTACCAAATTCCACAAATCTTCCTGTATATACTTATTAGTATTTTTCAAATGAAGAATGTACTAAATAAATTTCTTTAAAAAACTAAAATAAATTCTATAAATTTACCTTGATACATTGTAAAAATAATTACCAAATTCCACAAATATTCCCTTATATACTTATTAGTATTTTTTAAATGAAGAATGCTCTAAATAAATTACCTTAAAAAACTGAAAGTAAATTCTATATACTTATATTGTAAAAAGAATTACCGAATTCCACAAACACTCTCTTCCTCGAAATAATTAAATTTTTGCGAATCTCAAGCACATCTTTTTCAAGATATTTTCCACTTGCCTTAACCCATTCTTATGCCCACTCATAATGCCATAATGCACCCACTCGATGCTAACTAAGAAGTTACACGTGCAGAACTAACAAAAACACACACATCCTGGGTTAAAGTGAGAAGAACTAACTATACGCTTTTTGCCAGAATATATGTAATATACACTTAATTATCATTGGACGACAGGTGGCTCGTGGGGTGGGCGATGAGGGGGGAGAATACAGAAAAAAACAGCAAGCGAACAAAGAAATTATTGTGAGTGTGCTTCAGTGTGTGTACTCCAAAGAGTTCGTACATAAACATTATTAGTGGCATGAAGTTGTGTGCCACAATGGAACTAACAGTCAGCAATAGGCACACACACCCACACACACACACTCTCTGGCATCACGTAGATGACTCACATGTAAAAAGCTTTTGCTGGCATTTTAGAGCAAAACTTGCAAAATTGTACTTGTTAGCCTCGCGTATTTTGTACCCATGCCACGCCCCCTGGTTCAGCACAACTTTTTACCATAAATACAAATAAAAACACAAATACTCATACTCATACTCATACGCCCCGTTGTACATGGCTGCAGTGCCAAGTGGCTTGTCCTCTATCGCATATTTATTTGTTTTTTCATTATTATAATCTGTGCAAACATTAGGAGCGGAACCTACAGCAGAGTTTCTACATCTCCTGTAAATAATTTGCTTTCTCTACGCTCTGCATAAATATTTGTGTTATTTTCCATTTTTAGTTTATATGAACATAAAATCTGGGAGTTCTTGAAAACCACAGGCAAAGGTAGTAGAATAAATGGGAATTAAAATTGATTATATAGTACTATATAAAAGAGGCATTATTGACGTCTAAATATGGTTAAGAAAAACCTATGATATGATGTATAAGATACATTAATTTATGTCTATTTCTAATTAAGAAAAAATCGATAACTTCATCTGCTTTAATTGCCAGAACTCTAAATTAGATTTAGTAATAATTTAAATATTCTTAGAGATTCCTGAGAATTATAATTGATTATATTGCATATAAGATACATTAATTTATATCTAATTATAAAAAAGAAAAATCGATGATTTCATCTGCTTTATTTGTCAGAACTCTAGATTATATCTAGTAATAATTTAAATATTCCTAGTAATTCCTAAGAATCATAATTGATTATATTGCATATGAGATACATTATTTTTATGTCTAATTATAAATAAGAAAAATCGATAACTTCATCTACTTTAGTTGCTAGAACTCTAGATTATATTTAGTAATAATTTAAATATTCCAAAATATAATTCGTGAAGGTCGAACAATAGAGGCCTTATCCAATTAGGCATTATAGTTTACCGCTCAATAACTTTTTTTATAAATAATATTATTAATTATTTTATTTTGATTTTTATTTATTTAACTTCGACTATATCCAGTCGACTGAGTATATTGAACTTACGTTTAAATTAATAAATTAATAAAAGAAAAAAAGTAATAAATGTCATAAATAAAAGTAATAAATAATAAATAAAAATTAATAGTAAAAATATTTCTTTATCAATATGATAATCTCATTGCTCTGTTATTAGAGGCTTAGTGGCTGCAAGCAATCAACTTAGCTACTCATTAAGACAGCAATTTGCATTACTTTATGCAATTTTCGTATTTGCGTTCGTTATATTTGATTTAATCAAAGACTCTTTCAATATTATTGCATCTCTTTTGGTTTGTTGCTTTCAGCTCTACGCTTTATTTATTTGTATTGACATTTGCTCTATGTGTCTGTATGTCTGTTTGTCTGTCTGTCAGAACGCGAAGGAAGCAACAAAAGCAAATACAATTACAGTGAGTGCTTCAGTTCCTGTTCTGCGCCGCCTTCCCTTTGCCTTTTGGACAAATTGGCTGGCGCAACAAAATATTCCACACAGATAAATGTAAATACATAAGCAAACAAATCATTTGGAAAATATTTCTCGCAATATCACATCAAGGTGTAAAATATTTACGAATATTATTTATTTTCTTTTTTGCTTGCGCACACCAAAAAAGCAAAAAAAAAAAAAAGACTCACAAATCGCGAAATGCCAAAATTGAAAGTCAAACGCAAAGTGCGAAGTGCAAAGGCAGATGAAGAGCATGGCGAAATGTAAATATTGCCACTGACATAATATTTGAACAGCGATTTTTACTTGCATTTTGTTGATGAAATTGTAAGCTTCAATGAGTTTTCACCAATCTCTTGCAGAGTCGAGAAACGACTGATTGACTGCATGACTAACTGACTTGCTCAACACAAAAAGCAATCGCATTGGAAAAGGATTTCCTTTTTAAATAAAGGCTAAAGAAAAGTCAAAAAGAACTTTAAGGTATCTTATCTCTGAATTTGATTTATAATATCGTGTGAAATTATTTGAACCAATGAACAATTGACACTTGTAATTGTTTGAGAGCTCTGCCGTTCAAGCCAATTAGCCCCAGAGCTGACCTCACATGCGAATCAATTCACTAAGCCAAGAAGATGAAGTGGAAATGCAACTGTAGATATCTGCGAAAATTGCATGTAACCCTAATGAGTGGCACAATTTGGAGCTTTGTGTGAATGGCATGCGCTGCTTTTCAATTTCGAAATTGCCAAATGTTGCATGGAAGGAGCGAGTGGAGCGTATCGCGGTCTTATATAAGTAGATTGGCGTAGGCAGAGGGAGATGTGGAGCGAGACTGTAGATGAAACTTGTTGCTGTAGCTGCTGATAATAGTAGTACACTGAAAGCAAAAGTAGTTCACACGGTAAAATATGCAGTCTAAATATAATATTTGAATTTTAAATTTAATTGCAGTGATTTTAACTTCATAATATTAATAAATGTACCTAATATTTTATTTGTTCTGCTTTGTTTTTTCATTAAATAATATCAATTATATTATTGATATTGTAAAGTTTTGTAAAATTCGGAGTCTAATATGAAATTTGCCAAGTCATTTTGTTGAGCTACAGAAAAGTGTAGCATACTTTTGGCCGTGGTTGAAATTCAATTCCAAGCTCAGCCCAAAAGGCTGCAACACTTTACTCTTAACACAGCAGCATGACTTGGCAAATTTCATATGAAAAACTGAATTTTATTATGGCAAATTGGACTGGTTTGAAAATGGGGAATTTTAACATATAAAAACAATTTTCTTTTTAAAAATATATCTATTATTTTAATATGTCTAATGTCATTTAAAAGTAGTATCAAATAATGTTTAGTACTTTTATTTTTTTTATTTTTATTTATACTTTGTTTAAAGTTTTATAGTGTACTTTCTTTCAGTGTACTTTCATCTGCATTCCATGTGCAGACATTAATTGTTACAGGCAATAGACGGAATGCGACGGACCTTTCAATTTTCAGCTTTGACTTCCGAATGCATTTGGATAATTTTCGCTACGTTCTCCAGTTACTCTTACACACAATACTTTTACACTTACTCTATGTGTGTACGTGTGTGTGTGTGTTTATGCTGTTGTATGTGGGTGACTCAGCGCTAAAACTTTTTGTCTGTATCTGTGGAAAATTTATGGTATTTTCATAGTTTTGCGTTTTCGTTACGTTTTCGACGCTGAACTCAACTGTGCACAGTGCGAATATTGTCGATGCTGCATATTTGAGTTTTTATCTGCGGTTGTTCCTCGCTCTCGGTATTCGGTGGAGATGGAAATATTTGATATCTGACTGCTTATGTGGTTTATTAATAATATTCACAGCGGCTGCGGCTTTGACCGTGCAAAAAGTTTACAGACATCTCGGTTTCAGTTTTTTGTTTGCGGCATTTTGGTCAGGGACAGAAATACGAAAATGATTGCCATGGCAATGCTTAGAAATTGTTCAATTCTTTAACAGCTTTAAGAGCTGTGAATTTTAAGCAATTATGAAGAATAGAGAGAATAATTTAAATGATATCAAATAATTTTATTAAATTATGAAGAATAGTTAGAATAAATATGAAGAATTTGAATGGAATCAAATAATTTTATTACAGCTTTCCCTATCAAAGTCTTCTCCCTATAGCATATTGTTTCCTACACGTTGCTATTGTCATATGCTGTTATAATTATATTTTTTTTTAACATAATAGAGAAAGCTGCGAAAATGATTGTCACGGAATGCTTAGAAATTGTTATATTCTTTAACAGCTTTAAGAGCTGTGAATTTTAAGAAACTATAAAGAATAGAAAGAATAATTTAAATGATAGCAAATAATTTGATAAAATTATGAAGAATAGATAGAATAAATATGAAGAATTTAAATGGAATCGAATAATTTTATTAAAGTTTTCCCTGTTAAAGTCTTCTCCCTATAGCATATTGTTTTTTACACGTTGCTATTGTCATATGCTGTTATAATTATATTATTTTCAACATATTCTCTGGTAATAGAGGAAGCTGCAAAAATGATTGCCACAAAATGCTTAGAAATTGTAAAATTCTTTAACACTTTAAAGCTGTGAGTTTTAAGAAATTATAAAGAGTAGCTAGTATAATTTAAATGGAATCAAATATAATTTTATTAAAGTTTTCCCTGTTAAAGTTCTTTCCCTAAAGCATATTGTTTTTTACACGTTGCTATTGTCATATGCTTTTATAATTATATTATATTCTCTGGTGAGAAACTACAAATAACATTTTTGTGATAATTTTCGGGGTATTTAAATGGCAACGTGCAGGAAAAATTATGCTCGAAACTATTGCTCAAAACACAGCAATGCGGAAACAGCAAAACTTTACACACTCACACACACACACACAAACACTCAGCTGCATTTAATGGGATTGTACACACATCCACACACACATATACTCATAAACATTTATACACTTACACAACCACAGTGTCTCAAAGGAAATGACTCTGAAGGAAAATCTAGCATTTGAGAGACTCCAAATAGCATATTTAACTTTTGTAACAGGACATGAACGGATAAGCAAAAACAAAAACAGAGCAATTCAAGTCAGCAGAAGTCAGAATATTGTTATTGCTCTAGTAGTTGCTGTTGTTGTTGTGCACATCTCACTTGAACTTTTAGCCCCAACTGAATGCGTCTACTTGATGCATTTTTGCAAGTGGCAAAAAGGCAAAAGTTTTTGACATCAACACGTTAAAATTTAATAGCATTGTTAAACAATATAATTGTGAGCATATTTTGTGCAACTGACGAACTGCCAAGCAGGAGATTAAAGTTAATGAAAATATTTGGCATTTAAGAAGCATTTAATTATGAGTAATTGAAAGAGAAATATGTTAACTATTCATTGAAACGTTATAAAAGACAAGTCCACAATTTAAATGAGTCCAGGGTTCATTTAACCAAACCAAATTGAAATGTTTTTGGGGTCGCTGAACTGAAATCTTGGCTGAGTTTCATAATAAATAAAATAATATATTAATATGAAATTTGGCAAGTCATGCTGTGCTACTAAGAAAAAGTGTTGCAGTCTTTTGGGCTGGGCTTGAAATCAAATAGAAAACAAGGCCGAAAGTATGCAACACTTTTCTGTCAGTGAACAGAATGACTCGAAATGACATTGAAATGAACGAATTTCTTTTTAATGTAAATTATAAAATATAAAAAAATATATTAAAATAAAAGTAAATTAAATAAAGAGTTCAGCAAATGTTGCATGAATTATGGAAATTCAGAATCAGAAATTAAAGAATAATATTGTGAAATTTTAATTACTTTAATATTATTATTGTTATTTATCAGATATATGTACATATATGTATAACATTGCGATTTTAAAGATCTGTTGTGCTATTGCTTAATTTTAAAAACAATGGCGTGAAATAAATTATGAATATGGTGTAGTGTTTAGATGTTGAGGTGGAAAAAACTAAAGCTCAGACAATGTACGAGTTATTCGCATTAAAAGTACATTTAAAATTAAAACGTGTAATAAAATTATATATTTAAAATTATATACATATTTATATTATATATTTATATTATATATTTATATTATATATTTATATTATATATTTATATTATATATTTATATTATATATTTAAAGTTATATATTTATATATATATATTTACCTACCATTAAACAAACACCTCATATAATATTATCAATTAGTATAAGACAATTTCAGACTGTTTAAGTTACCTTCTCCTGCCATACACCTTCACTTTTATGGCTACACCTCGTGCCATGCTACTAAACCCCCCTCCCTTTTGTTCTATTTTGTCAGAGCAACACGGATTAAACAGTAGCAACAAAAGTGAACAGCATTTGGCACCCAACCGAATGCACATGCTGACTGACTCATACAGTGGCAGTGGCAACACCAGCTGCGGGCAGCAAAATGCCGCAACATAAACAGCAACAACAAACACACACACACACACACACAGTCCGACGTGCATGTAGACACACTCCCACACACACACAGTTTGAGGGGGCTGGAGATGTTGTTTGCCATTTCACTTTTAATAAACACATTAAGCACTTAATTGCATACTTCAGACTGCAGTGAGTGGATGAATGGATCTCTACACAAGTGTGTGTATATGAGTGTGTGTGTGTGTGATGCGTTAACAATTTTTTTTTTGTAGTCTATCAGCTGGCACAGTGCATTTTACAGTCTGGCCCTAGGCGTTGTCTATGTAAAATATTACACTGAGAAAAATATTACGAAGTACTTTTAGTATTAAAAAAGCCAAAACATTAATTTCTCCCAGTGCATATGCGAAAAAAAGGTGCGTGCCATTGCAGTTTGAGTAATTGATGATTGTCAACGCGGCGTCACTCACTGATTGCCCCCCATCCACCTACACACTCTATACTGTCGCATACTGTTGTCGAGCACTGTACTGTCTCTTGGCCGTGTGCGTGCTGCTAGCGTCGCTATCGTGTTGTAATAGATTATTTTTACACCACATCAAAATAAAAGTATATGTACGCTATAGTCTCCATCAGCATATATGTATATATAGTAGTATGTCTGTGGATGTTCGTGTCTGTGTATGCTAGTGTAAACAATGGAAATTACACTTGAGCTGGCAGCGTAGTGTTGCCATACACTTGAGAGCACTGAGCTTGAATTGTCTGTCTTCCCTTGTTCCCTTCTTCTTTCCCTCCTCTCCCTCCTCTGTTCTTACGCTCAGCTGGAAGCGTTGCGTGCGCATAAATGTTTCAATATTTACCGTTTATTAGCTGTTAGTGGTCCCTGTGTGTGTGTGTTTGTGGGGTGAGGACATTTCCAGCTAACGTAAACGATTTACAATACAATTCTATATGCAGAACGCAACAAATAATGAATTTAATTAAATAATTAAATTATTTTAGTATATATAATATTTTTTAATTTTTAGAGTTTACTTTTTTTTTTATCAATAATTCGAACTTACGGGAATGGATATTTTCAATCTTTTAGAATTATATTAGAAATTATATATTTTATTTTTATTATTTTTAACTCCTATTTGTTTTATTAATTATATATGTAAATGGTGCTGATTTTAATATTTTTTATTAGATTTATTTTTTTTTATTAATAAATACTTTTAGATATTATAGCAATTATTTTCCATCCTTTACAATTATATTATACATTTTTTTTTTTTTATTTTTTTTATTATATTCAACTCCTATTTCATTTTTTAGTAGAATATCTACAACATTCTATATTTATAATTTTCTATTAGACTTATTTGTTTTATTAATAAATACTTTTAGAAATTATTGAATAGAAATCTCTTATTTTTTACTAAAAGCAAATACATTTACAAATGTTTTCAAAATACTCCAGCTAACTTTTTGAAAACTTTTCGCTAATGGTATTCTGTGTTAATTAGATTAAATAGTATATTTTTTCATAATTTTCTGTATAGTTTCTCTTTGGCATATTCCATTTGCATAGACAAAAGTTTGCCTACTTAACGGGCTTAGTATGAAGCTCTGCACCCAACCATAAACTCGCTGAACTAGCAGCTCTTGGCAGTGCAACAACTGTGGCAGGCTCTAGTTTCTCAGTGGAGCACAGATGCTTAGCATAGTTAGTGTTGCGCTTTTGTGTTGAGTTAGAGCCACTCAACATGGTTTACATTAAGTCAATGCGATTGCATTATATCACTCTTGCCTAGTTGTAGGCGTAAGGAAGAATGTATTCCCAGCTGCTGGCAGTTGGAATCAATTTGCCAGTGGACAATGGATATGCCAGTGCAAGATTTTCATTTTTCAAGTGAAAGCCACTGACCATGAAATTG